>CM038144.1:447490905-448834570 GCA_021437245.1 Aegilops speltoides
CCTTTTAAAGGGTCAAACTAACCTTGGGTTGTCGTAGAAGACTTCATGTAGATGTTGAAGATGTGGATGCTCAATGTTGATGGAGATCATCAAGAGTTGGGAGCAATCCTTTGGATTGGGCACTTTCAATACCTACATGGGTTAGTCCCACAAGGAACAAACAAGGATATCCATGGACATAGATTGAAGTTCACAATAGATGATGTCCATGAAAGCAATGATTACCTTGTCCTTGACTTACCAACAAGAGGGTTTGTGACTCCATGAACTAGTGCACGATGTGGAAGTTGATTGCACAAGTTTTTGCCAAAATGAATGTGAGTGAAGTATGTTGGCGGAGTCACCCTTAAGAACTTTCTAGTTCTTCTTCTTGGGATCCACATCATCTTGATGGGAATCCTTGGGGTTGTAGTTGAGCTTGTGAAGTAGAACTTGGCGTTTCCTTGGGAACCCACTTGACCATGGCTTGAGGTGCTTCAACAAATGCATCAATCTCCTCTTGAAGCTTGTCCTTGCCTTTTAGCTTGTGGTCTTGTGGTGGAAGGTCATCTTGAGCTTGTTCCACATTGGAAGAAGTAGGATCATACTTCTCCTTTTGAGGAACAAACTGTGGAGTAGGATATTGACCTTCTTCCCATTCAACACCTTGGCGTTGAACTTTCGCTCAAAACCAATTCCTTGATTCTTCGGTGCCTTCCTTGCTTGCGAACAATTTCCTCAAAGTTCTTGCTTCCGGCAAGACTCTTGTAGACACCTTTCTCTATGATACCTTTCAATAAACTATTTTCTTGCTCAAGTGTAACTTGGCTTGAAACATTGTTAGTGGAATCAAGAGAACTACTAGAAGCAACAACATTGGATTTAGCATGGTTATTGTTACTACTAGAGGAAGAATTTTTCTTATGCTTGTCATGCTTAGACTTAATGGGTGGCAAGAAATTAGACAAGAGAAGTCGTTTGGCAAGATATGAAGAACTCTTCTTTCGAAGATCGTCATTGATTGCTTTTAGAAACTCATGTTCTGCTCTAGAGTGAGCTTCTCGAGCGTAGCTTCTCATGAGATCTTAGGAGCTCTCTATGATCTTCTTGAGTTGTTTCATGAGCTAACTTAAGAGTGTTTAGTTCTTTAGTTAGACGCTCAATCTCCTTCATAGCATTGTCATTCGACTCTTCTCGACTATAAAGACTACTAGCATGTTCATCGTTACTAGGTTCATTGGATTTATCATGTAAGAGCTCATCTTCACCAAGCAAGTCATCCTCATCACTATTGAAGTCAATGAATTCAGGGTGTGATACCTTGGGACCTTTAGCCATGAATCATCTTCCAATTCCCTCATTTGGTGAATCAAATAAGTCGTAGGAGTTGGAGTTAGAGGATATGAGAGCAAGACCGGCAACACCTTCATCTTGACTGTAGTCGGAGTTGGAGTGATAGCTTCCTTGGATTGATTGTCGGAGTCGGGCGGAGACCCATTCACCTACATGAGCTTGATGTTTTCTTCTTGTGTAGCTCCTTGATGACTTGTCTTTCCTCTCCGAATCCTTGCTTCTCCGAGAGGGTCTTCGTTCATAATGATCATCTCTATTCCTTCTCTCTTTCTGAGGTGACTCATCTCTTGAGCTTCTTCTTCTTGGAGATTCTTCTCTTCTCTTGTGGGGAGCCGTACACTCATTTGAGTAGTGTCGGGTCTTCCACAATTGTAGCATTCGATCACGACTAGAAGATCTCTTTTCATCATATGATCTAGACTTTGAGCTTCTCTCTTTGCCTCTATTCTTGTTGAATTTGTTGAAGTTCTTGACCATTAGGCTTATCTCTTCATTGGAAACTAACTTGTCACTTGAGGTTGTGGGAGCATCACTTGTAGCTTTGTAAGCACCACTTGACTTGTTGTGAAGCTCTTCCTTATCCTTAAGTGTCATCTCATGAGCAACAATTCTTCCAATGACTACGGTTGGCTTGAGATTCTTGTAGTTTGGCATCATTTGGATCAAAGTGCACACGGTGTCATACTTTCCATCCAAAGCTCTGAGAATCTTCTTGATGATGAATCGGTCGGTCATTTCTTCGCTTCCTAAGCCGGCAATCTCATTTGTGATGAGAGCAAGCCTAGAGTACATTTCAGCGACTCCTTCACCTTCCTTCATCTTGAACTTGTCAAGTTGACCTTGAAGAACATCTAGCTTTGATTCCTTCACGGACTCGGTACCTTCGTGCATTTCAACCAAAGTATCCCAAATCTCTTTTGCATTCTCAAGGCGACTGATTTTGTTGAACTCCTCGGGACACAAGGCATTGAAGAGAATGTCACAAGCTTGAGCATTGTTTTGCAACATCCGCAATTCTTCCGTTGTAAGCCCGCGATCCGAACTTTTCCTTCCTCGAAGAATTCACCTTGCATACCAACACAAATAATGCCCCATGCGGCTGGGTTATGGCCAAGAATATGCATTTTCATTTTATGCTTCCAACTAGCAAAATTTGTACCATCAAAGTAAGGACCTCTCTGAAAATTACCCTCACTAGGCGCCATACTCTCCTAGGTTGTGAAACCAAGCTTATGGAGTCAATGCAATGGAAACCAATACAATGGAGACCTAAGCTCGATACCACTTGTAGGATCGAAAGTATGTCTAGAGGGGGTGATTAGACTACTTGACAATATAAAAATTCTGCCTTTTGACAAAGAACAGTTTTGGCAGATTCACAATTATGATGAAGTCAAGCATCACCCTACACATGCAATTCTAGAGTATAGGCAGCGGAAAGTAAATTGCACATGTAGTAAAGAGAGGTGGAGAAGAGCAAGCGCAATTTTGGAGACACGGTGATTTTTCTCGTGGTTCCGATAGGTGGTGCTATCGTACTTCCACGTTGATGGAGACTTCAACCCACGGAGGGTAGCGGCTGCGAGAGTCCACGGAGGGCTCCACCCACGAAGGGTCCACGAAGAAGCAACCTTGTCTATTCCATCATGGCTCACGCCCACGGAGGGCTAGCCTTACTGGGGTAGATCTTCACGAAGTAGGCGATCTCCTTGCCCTTACAAACTTCTTGGTTCAACTCCACATCTCGTGAGGCTCCCAGCGACACCTAACCAATCTAGGAGGCACCACCCTCCAAAAGGTAATAGATGTTGTTGATGATGATGAACTCCTTGCTCTTGTGCTTCAAATGATAATCTCCCCAACACTCAACTCTCCTCACTGATTTGGCTATGGTGGAAGAAAGGATTGAGTGGAAAGCAACTTGGGAAGGCTAGAGATCAAGCTTCATATGGTGGGAGTGGAGCAACTTGATATCAACACAAGGGTAGGTAGTTCTTTTCTTAGAAATGTAAGGTAGGAGTGGTAGTTCTTTCTGATGGCTCTCTCCACGAATGAAGAGGGGGGTGGAGGGGTATTTATAGCCTCCACACAAAATCCAACCGTTACACACATTTGACCAATCTCGGTGGGACCGAAGTTGACAACTCGGTGAGACCGATAGTTCAAATAATGTGAACGTTGGGATTTTTAGTGGGACGAAAATACAATCTCGGTTAGTCCGATTAGTGCAATGACAAGAGCATGCCAATTTTGGTGGGACCGACTTCATCATCTCGGTGACACCGATTTGATGACGAATGTTCTGAAGCTTGGCAACTCATTTTTCGGTGAGACCGAGTTGAGAATCGGAAAATCCGAGTTTTCTAGGGTTTGGCTTTATGGTGAGGTGGTTCATCTCGGTGTGGTGAGTTTGGAAAATCGGTGGGACCGAGATTACTTATGAGTGTATATGGCGGTGAAAGTTCTTTGATAGTTTAGGAGATGTATCACTAAGCACTTGAGCAACGGATCATCATCATAACCTCATCCCTTTTAATAGTATTGGCTTTTCCTATGGACTCAATGTGATCTTGGATCACTAAACCAAAAATGGAGTCTTGAGCTTTTGCCAATGCTTGCCTTAGCATTTTGAGGGGTCCACTTCTTCAGTCCTTGCCATACCCATATCACTGAACTCTCTGAAATATGTAACATCCCAATTTTCCTAAATTAGGATGTTAATAGATCATTCATATGCATATCATATTTTTATTCCATTATTTGCTTTTTCAGAATATTCAAATCATTATGCAACAAAAGGCAATTTATTTGGAGTGGAGATAACATGACTTCTCCCCTATTTTTAAAAATGTTCATAATGTGCGAATAATATTTCCAGTTCATATGATATGTTCGGTAATTTTGTGATCTACAAAATATTTTATTTGTTTGTTTTATTGCTGTTTGAGTGGCCTATTGCATCAAAAATATTTTACAAAATTGCATTAGGTGAGGAACTAGTGTTCTGTAGTTTATATTGGTAGTATATATTTTACTGTGTGTATACGTATTTTTGTTTAGTTTTTATTATGTTGTTTTTATTTTATTTATTTTTGTTTCTGTAGTTGTGTTTAAAAAAAAAAAAAACGCAGCAAAGCCAAGCCACGCGATCGCACGGCCCAAAGAATCGCTGCCCAGCCTTAGTTGCCAGCCAGTAGCAAGTAGCATTTGCAATGCCCACCTAACTTTCCAGCGCCGCAGCCCGCTCGCTTCGCACCGACCCGCATCGCCCGACCCGCGCCCCTGTTCGTCCTTCACCGAGCCGGACGCGCCGCCGCGCGCACGCCGAGGCCGACCCGGATCGATCCAGCGCCTGGTTCGACCCCGTGCACCCCGGGGACGTCACGCGCGAGGAGAAAGCCATAGCGGAACCTACCGCAGCCTTTTCCCCGCCCCTCGCCACCTACACGCGCCGCTAGGGCGAATCGGATCTCGCCGCGGAGCTCCGCTGCCGCCGCCGTTCGCCGGTCGATTCCGTCGTCGTAAGGACACCGCAGCCGCGCCAGTTGCCCCCCCTCGACCCTCCACTCATCAGCGAAACCTGCTGACACTCTTACCTGGGCAGAGAGTCACCGGAGCCGCCGCCCGACGCCGAGCAACTTCGCCGGAGCACGCCGGGTTCACCTCGTCGCTGTCGCCTACAGAGGGAGCGCCGCCGCCGTTGAACACCACCACCACCTCCGCCACTCCACGCCGCACCCATCCGTCGCTTCGTCTTCGCCGGAGACCCGCCGGAGAGCCGCCGCCGCCAACGCCCGAAGCCGCCGCCGGTTTCCTCTGTTCTGGTGAGCACGAACGCACAGGGGTTTTTCGGCCAATCACAAACTGCCACGTGGCGTACTGCTATAGGCCCAGCTCTGATGCCGCCACGAGAACGAGCGATTTACATTGTTTTTTTTTTTTTTTCAGTTTTTCACTCAAAACTTCAAATAGCTATATCTTTTATTCTATATACCCAAATTAGGTAATTCTTTTTCCTATGCACTCACAAATTTCAGCACATTATCACAGTACCAACTTTGCACATGTTTGCACAGTTTAAATTTGAATTCGTTCAAATTCAAATTAAACCTTCCGGAGGCCATAACTCTCACACCGTTTATCGGATTCGAGTGATTCTTTTTGCATTATGACCGTAGTGCAATTTAGGTGCTGTTAAGCTTCTGTTGTTGTGTTTTTGAAATGATTTTCTTGCTGTTGGTTTTATTTTGGTTCTTTTCGTGTTCTGGTGATTGATTTGTTGAATTGTGTGAAACGTGTAGATTGTCCGGAGTGCGAGGCAAATTATTGTCAGGAGTGTGACTTTCTGAACCAGAACCAAGGCAAGTTACATGTTGATCATCCTTTACCTATTGTTTTCTATGCATGTAGTTATATCACACTATGAATATATGCATGTATATGATTACTATATGATTTTGCTATATGCTGTTGAGCTATCTTCCCGTCTTTACAAATCGTGGTAGTTGTAGGTTGCTATGCTTTGTAGATGGGGGTGGTTCGTGTATTCATTGAGTTTATGTGAGGATTATATATATTTTAACAAATTGAGTAGTAACTCAGATTTAACTCACCTCTGGCGGAAGTGGTATTGCTTGGTGTTGAGGGAGGCATCATGGGGTCTTGCACCTTTTCTAAGGCCATGCGCTCATGAGAGTGCACCCTAAGTGGAATGCCGCCTGTGTTCAAAAAGATCGAACAGACTTAGTGACTAGTAGCTTCCATGTGCGGCCCTTGGCTATATGGGCTCGCTTAGTTGATCGATTGTTGGAACCTGCCCGCATAAAGTGTCGACAGATGTAGCATATGTAGGTGGGATGTGGCCGTCGGTGGTTAAGGGAACCTCTTCAAAGACTTTGTCTCAATCTTGGATTGGGTCCGATGGGTAAAGCGTACTAAACTCTGCGAGTATTAAAACTAATCATGATTAGCCGTGCCCCGGTTATGGGTAAATTTGAGCCACTATGCCATTCTGTTGTTGGATGATCTTGTGAGATGTGACACTTAATAATATTTGTGGGCAACTTAATAAAGGGTAGGGTGGAGTTGATTTTGCCAACTCAACCTTGTGTAATTAATTGTAGTAATAAAAGAACTAAATAAAAAATTTGACTATTATGTAGTTATCAGGATAAAATCAGCTTTATGCAAAAATAAACCTTCAAGCCTTCCTTTGTTGTACTATGCATATACATGTAGGTCTGCTATATTATTACTCCTGTGTAACTTGCCAATACATTCAAAGTATTGACCTATATGGCTGCAACGTCTCATGTTGCAGGATATTGACGACGAGTAAGGTACCGTTAGGGTCATGATGCACTTTTCAAAGATCGCCGATGGGCTATGATGGGACTCATCGTTATTTTACGCTACTTTCCGCTGTTTGATTGATTAAAGCTAGCCAAGTGCTATGCAGATTGTTTTATTTTATATATTCGGATCATACGATGTAATAAATGATGCACTTGCTATTTCGGTATTCATCTATTGTGTGTGCTAGCGAGTTCGATCCGAGGACTAGCACGGTAAGCACGAGACTCAAATCCTTGAGATTTGGTCGTTCTGAGATGGCATCGAGCGATGTGTTGATGTGGGGCGTGACCTAGAAAATGGATTAGAAAAGCCATAGGAGTAAAAAATTATTCTATCAACTAGTTATACTTCTTACTGTTTATTAGTTAAGCCCCTCAAGTATCTTGACCAGTTAAGTAGGAACTAGTGCTGAGACCACCATTCATGCTTGTTTTATATTGCAACGTTATCGTGTTAGCGTATCTGATTATGCCCACTTTCGTGGTATGAAGATACTAGATTGTTTGCTTGGTTGCTAGTTTGCTTGTTAAATTATATTTTGTCGAAATTATTCGACTATATATATAATATTATCATATTATTTGTTGTTTGTTGCTTGTTGTTTGTGTGTTGGTGTTATTCGTTGTTGTGTTTTGTTGGCTTGATCATATTATGCATATGGGTAGAATATATTTATACATACGTAGCTTTTGGCCCTATTATATCTATAACTCATCTATGCTTGCCCACCAGATGCCGCCGAGGCGTGACACTAGACGCACTGCTGCGGGAGGAGACAACAATGGCAATGATGTACCGCCATACATGCAGCAGCGGTTGCTTGAGGACAGGCTCGATTGATCCGATTGCTTGCTCGAACATGGGAAACAACAACAATAACAACAACAATCCGCCACCACCGCCACTGTGGATATGCTTACTGTGTTCTTGAGGTTGAATCCTCAGAGGTTCTCCAGTTCCCCGAACCTATTGTGGTGATGATTGGCTCCGTGCGGTCAATAAGAATCTGGATACGGTTGGATGCACAGATGCGAGAGAGGTGAGGTTTGCCTCACATTTGTTGGAGGGTCCTGCCGCAGCTTGGTGGGACAACTTTTTGGTCACTTATCCCATTGCTACTGTCACTTGGGTGCAGTTTCAGACAGCTTTCCGTGCTGCACATGTGTCTGCTGGTGCTATGAGTCTGAAAAAGAAGGAGTTTCGCAGTTTGCGCCAGGGTGGTCGCACAGTTAATGCTTATGTGGATGAATTTCATAATCTTGCACGTTATGCTCCTAATGATGTTAACACTGATGCAGCTAGGCAGGAGAAATTCTTGGAGGGCCTAAATGATGAGTTGAGCCTTCAGTTGACAGTGGCCACTTTTAATAATTGCCAGGAGCTGATTGATAAGGCTATTGTGCTGGAGGGAAAGCAAGAGCCATAGAGAATCGCAAGAGGAAGTACAACAATAATAACAGGTATAATTCAGGACCACAGCAGAAGCCACGCACTTCATATCATGGTAATGGAGGTAATGGACATAATCATCATGGAGGTAATGGGTATCATAATCATCATGGAGGTAATGATCATAATCATCATGGAGGGAATGGCCACAACCATAATGGCCACCATCATCATAATGGGCACAAGAGTAACAATGGCAATGGCAGAGGTAATGGTAATGGTAATGGTAATGGTAATGGTAATGGCAATGGAGGGAACAATAACCAGAACCACCAGGTTACACGCGGCGCCAAGGATTTGAGTCGGTGCGATTGCTTGGTGTAAGGCTATGGGGCACTATGCCACAGATTGCCCAGGAGCGAAGAACTCGGGATCCAGCAAGCCAAACCCCTTCCAAAAGGGTCATGTAAATCATGTTAATGTGGAGGAGGTTTACAATGAACCCGATGCGTTGATTGGTAAGTTCTTGATTAATTGATTACTGCGCTTGTTCTTTTTGATCTTTGGTGCATCGCATTCATTTATTTCGAGGGTATTTGTTGATAAACATGGGTTGCCAACCAAAACACTTAGCATGCCTATTAGAGTGAGTTCCCCGGAGCTGAGATGATAGCGGTGTTGGTTGTCATCGATTGACTTTGTCTATTGGGAAGCATGAGTTTCCTCTGATTTGATTATATTGAAGTCACAAGGTGCGGATATTATTTTGGGTATGGATTGGTTGCAGTTATATAAATGTCGTATTGATTGTGCGGTCGATCTATTACTCTCAATGCACCAGGAGGAAGAGGATCAAATATGTGTGTAAGTATAAGCGTAATGAGTGCAGGTGAACTCTCTTAAGGGGGTAGCTTTGGAAGAGGTGCCGATTGTGAGGATTATCCGGATGTGTTTCGGAGGAGTTGCGGGTATGCCACGGATAGGGATATTGAGTTTCTTATTGATTTAATACCGTGCATTGGACCTATTGCAAAGAGACCATATAGAATGCCTCCTCAAGAGTTGGAGGAATTGAAGAAGCAGATAAGAGAATTGCAGGCACAAGGATTTATTCGCCCAAGTTCATCACCTTGGGGAGCTCCAGTTTTGTTTGTGGAGAAGAAGGATGGGACCTTGAGGATGTGTGTTGATTATCGTTCTCTGAATGAGGTAACCATTAAGAATAAGTATCCTTTGCCTATGATAAATGATCTGTTTGACCAGTTGGAGGGAGCTACTGTGTTTTCTAAGATTGATCTTCGTTCTGGTTATCATCAATTGAAGATTCGTGAGCAAGATATTCCAAAGACTGCTTTTACGACGAGGTATGGGTTGTATGAATATACTGTTATGTCATTTGGATTGACTAACGCTCCTGCATACTTCATGAATATGATGAACAAGGTGTTTATGGAGTTCTTGGATAAATTTGTGGTTGTTTTCATTGATGATATATTGGTGTTCTCCAAGAATAAGCAAGAGCATGAGGTGCATCTGCGTTTGGTATTGGAGAAATTGAGGAACATCGGTTGTATGCCAAGTTCAGCAAATGTGAGTTTTGGCTAGATGAGGTAGCTTTCCTTGGACATGTTGTGTCGGGTAATGGAGTTGCAGTTGATCCATCTAAGGTTCTGCGATTCTGAGTGGGAGACACCCACGACGGTTGGGGAGATTCGCGACTTTTGGGCCTTGCAGGTTATTACAGGAGGTTTATTGAGAACTTTTCCAAGATTGCAAAGCCTATGACTGAATTGTTGAAGAAGGAGAAGAAGTTTGTTTGGGTGATGAATGTGAAGCCAGCTTTCAGGAATTGAAGCGGCGTTTGGTTCTGACACCGATCTTAACTGCCGGATATACATAAGGACTTCCGGTATATTGTGATGCTTCTCGTCAAGGACTTGGGAGTGTTTTGATGCAGGAAGGTAAAGTTGTTTCATATGCTTCACGCCGACTTAAGAATCATGAGCATAATTATCCCACACATGATTTGGAGTTAGCCTCAGTTGTGCATGCATTGAAAACTTGGAGGCCATACCTTATTGGTAATCATTGTGATATATTTACTGATCATAAGAGCTTGAAGTATATCTTTACTCAGAAAGATTTGAACCTCAGGCAGAGGAGATGGTTGGAGCTTATTAAGGATTATGATTTGAGTGTGCAGTATCATCCTGGTAAGGCTAACGTTGTTGCTGATGCCTTGAGTCGTAGGAGCCATGCTAATGCAATTAATATTGATAATATGCCACCCGAGTTATGTGAACAATTCAGGAATCTCAGGTTGGAGATGGTTCCTAAGGGACATTTGGCAACACTTGAGGTAAAGCCTACTTTGCTTGACAGGATTAGAGAAGCTCAAAAGGGTGATAAGGAGATTGCTGAGATAAAAGAGAACATGGTTAAAGGTAAGGCAGAAGGTTTCCATGAGGATGAACATGGGGCCATATGGTTTGAGAAGCGTATTTGTGTACCTCAGGATGCGGACATCAGGAAGTTGATTCTTCAGGAGGCCCATGATTCACCTTATTCTATTCATCCAGGTAATACTAAGATGTATTTGGATTTGAGGGAAAGGTTTTGGTGGCCTAGCCTGAAGAGGGAAATTGCTGGATATATTGCAACATGTGATGTGTGCCAGAGAGTTAAAGCAGAACATCAACGACCAGCAGGTTTGTTACAGCCATTGCCTATACCTGATTGGAAGTGGGATGAGATTGGTATGGATTTCATTACAGGTCTACCCAGGACTCGGTCAGGTTATGATTCTATTTGGGTAGTTGTTGATCGTTTGACTAAAGTTGCTCACTTCATCCGGTAAAGACTACTTATACCAAAGTGCTCACTAGCAAAGATTTATATGTCTAAAATTGTTTGTCTGCATGGAGTTCCAAGGAAGGTAGTGTCTGATAGAGGTACTCAGTTCACATCTAAATTTTGGCGTCAGTTGCATGAATCCTTGGGCACCAGGCTGGAGTTCAGTACAGCTTTCCATCCACAGACAGATGGGCAGACAGAGAGGGTAAATCAGATTTTGGAGGATATGTTGAGAGCTTGTGCTTTGGACTATGGGTCCAGTTGGGATGATAATTTACCTTATGCAGAGTTCTCATATAATAACAGTTATCAGGCTAGTCTGAAGATGGCACCATTTGAGGTATTGTATGGCAGAAAGTGCAGGACACCGTTAATGTGGGATGAGGTTGGAGAGCGTCAGTTCTTTGGGCCAGACTTGATCAGAGATGCTGAGGAGAAGGTCAAGTTGATTCGTGATAGATTGAAGATAGCACAGTCCAGACAGAAGAGTTATGCAGATGCAAAACGTAAGGAGGTGACATATGAGGTAGGAGACCGTGCATATCTTAGAGTTTCACCACTTCGTGGAATTAAGAGGTTTGGAATCAAGGGTAAGTTAGCACCACGTTTTGTGGGGCCTTACACGATCTTGGAGCGTAGAGGAGAGGTAGCTTATCAGCTGGAGTTGCCAGAATCCTTGTCAGGAGTTCACGATGTGTTTCATGTATCCCAGTTGAAGAAGTGTCATGCAGAGGTGATGGATGTTCCATTGCGGGACACAGTGCCACTTGAGGCAATTCAGTTGGAGAGTGATTTGACATATGAGGAGAAGCCTGTTAAGATTTTGGAGACGGCAGAGAGAGTTACTCGCACCAAAACAATCAAGTTATGTAAGGTTCGGTGGGATCATCATACAGAGGAGGAAGCTACCTGGGAACGAGAGGAAGATCTCAAGCAGGATCACCCACACCTATTCGATAGCCAGCCCGAATCTCGAGGGCGAGATTCATCTTAAGGGGGGTAGGTTTGTAACATCCCAATTTTCCTAAATTAGGATGTTAATAGATCATTCATATGCATATCATATTTTTATTCCATTATTTGCTTTTTCAGAATATTCAAATCATTATGCAACAAAAGGCAATTTATTTGGAGTGGAGATAACATGACTTCTCCCCTATTTTTAAAAATGTTCATAATGTGCAGAATAATATTTCCAGTTCATATGATATGTTCTGGTAATTTTTGTGATCTACAAAATATTTTATTTGTTTGTTTTATTGCTGTTTGAGTGGCCTATTGCATCAAAAATATTTTACAAAATTGCATTAGGTGAGGAACTAGTGTTCCTGTAGTTTATATTGGTAGTATATATTTTTTTGTGTGTATCGTATTTTTGTTTAGTTTTTATTATGTTGTTTTTATTTTATTTATTTTGTTTCTGTAGTTGTGTTTTAAAAAAAAAAAAGCAGCGCAGCGCCGACGCCTTGCACGGCCAAAGAATCATGCCCAGCCTAGCCGCCCGGCCAGTAGCTAGCTGTTGCAACCCACCTAACCCCACGCCGCAGTCCGCTTCGCTCGCACCGACCGCATCGCCCGACCCGCGCCCTGTTCGTCCTTCACCGAAGCAGACCGCGCGCCAGCACAAGACGCCGAGGCCGACCGGATCGATCCGGCGCTGGTTCGACCCGTGCACCGGGGCGCCACGCGCGAGAGAAAGCCATAGCGGAACCTACCGCAGCCTTTTCCCGCCCTCGCCACCTACGCGCCGCTAGGGCGAATCGGATCTCGCCGCGGAGCTCGCTGCCGCCGCCGTTCGCGGTCGATTCCGTCGTCGTAAGACACCGCAGCCGCGCGATTGCCCCCTCGACCCTCCACTCATCAATGAAACCGCCGACACTCTTACCGGGCAGAGTCACGGAGCCGCCGCCGACGCCGAAAGCAACTTCGCCGAGCACGCGGGTTCACCTCGTCATTGTCGCCTCTGAGAGGAGCGCCGCCGTTGAACACCACCACCACCTCCGCCACTCCACGCCGCACCCATCCGCCGCCGTCTTCGCGGAGACCCGCCGAGAGCCGCCGCCAACGCCCGAAGCCGCCGCCGGTTTCCTCTGTTCTGGTGAGCACGAACGCACAGGGGTTTTTCGGCCAATCACAAACTGCCACGTGGCGTACTGCTATAGGCCCAGCTACAGTGCCGCACAGGAACCAGGCGATTTCTGTTGCTGTTTTTTTTTTTTTCAGTTTTTCACTCAAAACTTCAAATAGCTATATCTTTTATTCTATATACCCAAATTAGGTAATTCTTTTTCCTATGCACTCACAAATTTCAGCACATTATCACAGTACCAACTTTGCACATGTTTGCACAGTTTAAATTTGAATTCGTTCAAATTCAAATTAAACCTTCCGGAGGCCATAACTCTCAAACCGTTTATCGGATTCGAGTGATTCTTTTTGCATTATGACCGTAGTGCAATTTAGGTGCTGTTAAGCTTCTGTTGTTGTGTTTTTGAAATGATTTTCTTGCTGTTGGTTTTATTTTGGTTCTTTTCGTGTTCCGGTGATTGATTTGTTGAATTGTGTGAAACGTGTAGATTGTCCGGAGTGCGAGGCAAACTATTGTCAGGAGTGTGACTTTCTGAACCAGAACCAAGGCAAGTTACATGTTGATCATCCTTTACCTATTGTTTTCTATGCATGTAGTTATATCACACTATGAATATATGCATGTATATGATTACTATATGATTTTGCTATATGCTGTTGAGCTATCTTCCCGTCTTTGCAAATCGTGGTAGTTGTAGGTTGCTATGCTTTGTAGGCGGGGTGGTTCGTGTATTCATTGAGTTTATGTGAGGATTATATATATTTTAACAAATTGAGTAGTAACTCAGATTTAACTCACCTCGGGCGGAAGTGGTATTGCTTGGTGTTGAGGGAGGCATCATGGGGTCTTGCACCTTTTCTAAGGCCATGCGCTCATGAGAGTGCACCCTAAGTGGAATGCCGCCCGTGTTCAAAAAGATCAGACAGACTTAGTGACTAGTAGCTTCCATGTGCGGCCACTTGGCTATATGGGCTCGCTTAGTTGATCGCTTGTTGGAACCTGGCCCGCATAAAGTGTCGACAGATGTAGCATATGTAGGTGGGATGTGGCGTCGGTGGTTAAGGAACCTCTTCGAAAGACTTTGTCTCAATCTTGGATTGGGTCCAATGGGTAAAGCGTACTAAACTCTGCAGAGTATTAAAACTAATCATGATTAGCCGTGCCCCCGGTTATGGGTAAATTTGAGCCACTATGCCATTACAGTTGTTGGATGATCTTGACAGATGTGACACTTAATAATATTTGTGGGCAACTTAATAAAGGGTAGGGTGGAGTTGATTTTGCCAACTCAACCTTGTGTAATTAATTGTAGTAATAAAAGAACTAAATAAAAAATTTGACTATTATGTAGTTATCAGGATAAAATCAGCTTTATGCAAAAATAAACCTTCAAGCCTTCCTTTGTTGTACTATGCATATACATGTAGGTCTGCTATATTATTACTCCTGTGTAACTTGCCAATACATTCAAAGTATTGACCTATATGGCTGCAACGTCTCATGTTGCAGGATATTGAACGACGAGTAAGGTACCGTTAGGGTCGCGAGTGCAGACTCAAGATCGCCGATGGGCTATGATGGGACTCATCGTTATTTTACGCTACTTTCATTGTTTGATTGATTAAAGCTAGCCAAGTGCTATGCAGATTGTTTTATTTTATATATTCGGATCATACGATGTAATAAATGATGCACTTGCTATTCTGGTATTCATCTATACTGTGTGTGCTAGCGAGTTCGATCCAGGGACTAGCACGGTAAGCACAGAGACTCAAATCCTTCGAGATTTGGTCGTTACAAAATAATTCTCAAGTAACTATTAGTTCAATGATATATATGTTGTTATCAATTACCAAAACCACCCGGGGATTAGTTGCACTTTCATAGATTCATGCCATGCCTTTGTTTGCCATGATAAGTTCCTGTAACATGTTGTTTGCTTGCCCTAAACATTGCAACCTGATGTTATTTCCTGATAAGTCTGAAACTGTTATTATTTGCAATATCTCCATGTCTTTCTGAGCATGTTCTAGTTGTTTCTGGAGATAGCTCAGTGTTCGTGTTTTGTTATGCTTTACCAGTACTTCATGCCCATGTCTTTTGTTGTTA
The DNA here is from genome assembly GCA_021437245.1 of Aegilops speltoides. Taxonomy (NCBI): domain Eukaryota; kingdom Viridiplantae; phylum Streptophyta; class Magnoliopsida; order Poales; family Poaceae; genus Aegilops; species Aegilops speltoides. Next base: position 447,506,033 of record CM038144.1, read on the forward strand.
TGTTGGGGTGCTGTAGCATGTTGTTTTGATGCTTGTAAGATGCCTAGTTGCTGTTATGGACAGATTGTTGTTATGACTTGTATAGAGTGTATGTGTTGCACCGTTGCTCCGTTTTGAGTGTGCTCTATATGAAACTTGCTTGATTTTGCATGTAGTTTCATATTATCATGTTGCATCCTTGTTTTGGTGTGTTTGCTTGATGTTTGGGTGCATTTTGCATCAATGCCATGTTTAACTTGTTTTGCTCATATCTTCTAGGCCGTAGCTCCGAATCTAATGAATTTTATATGTAACTTGACTAGAATTTCGTGTAGATCATCTTGGTGCATCTTAACTTGCCGTTTAACCACTTGAACATAAGGTTTATTCAGTTCTGGACCAATTTCGAAATTTGCATATGAGGACTTACCGGAATTGTTATATGTTGTTTCCGGCCTCATTTAAACTTGCCTTGATGTGTTGTTCTTATTTGCATCATCTCTTGCCATGAGTAGCTTCATGTAGCCTTTGTCATGCATCATGCTTGTTGTGCGTCATGTCTTGTTCATGTGTGGTGTGTTTACCATGTTGTGTGCTTCTTCTCGATAGTTCCCGTTTCGTTGCGATCGTGAGGATGCGTTAGTCTGCGTGTGGTTCGTCTTCGTGGTTTCATCTTCTTCATGGAATCGTTCTTCTTCCTAGCGGGATTTCAGGCAAGATGACCGCTACCCTGGATCTCACTACTATCATTGCTATGCTAGTTGCTTCGATTCTATCACTATGCTGCGCTACCTATCACTTGTTCATCAAGCCATCCCATATTGCCATGAACCTCTAACCCTTGACACCTTTCCTATGCAAACCGTTGTTTGGCTATGTTACCGCTTTTGCTCAGCCCCTCTTATAGCGTTGCTAGTTGCAGGTGAAGTTGAAGATTTCTCCATGGTGGACAGGGTTATGTTGGGATATCACAATATCTCTTATATTATTAATGCATCTATATATTTGGTAAAGGGTGGAAGGCTCGGCCTTATGCCTGGTGTTTTGTTCCACTCTTGCCGCCCTAGTTTCCATCATACCAGTGTTATGTTCCCGGATTTTGCGTTCCTAACGCGGTCGGGTGATTTATGGGACCCCCCTGACAGTTCGCTTTGAATAAAACTCCTCGAGCAAGGCCCAACATTGGTTTTACCATTTGCCTCACCTATTACCTTTTTTCCCTTGGGAGTCGCGCATCCCAGGGGTCATCTTTATTTTAGCCCCGCGGGCCAATGCTTGTCTAAGTGATGGTCCAAACTAGAGCCACTTGCAGCGCAACCTCGGGGAAACTTGAGGGCTGGTTCTAGTTGTACGTAGTGCTCATCCGGTCGTCGCTTTGAGGCGAGATCTGTGTGCTACTATCGGGATGTCGGCACGCCGGGAGGTCTTGCTGGTCTTGTTTTACCATTGTCGTAATGTCTTGTAAACCGGGATTCCGAGACTGATCGGGTCTTCTGGGAGAAGGTCTATTCTTCGTTGATCGCGAGAGCTTGTCATGGGCTAAGTTGGGACAACCCTGCAGGGTTTAAACTTTCGAGAGCCGTGCCCGCGGTTATGCGGCAGATGGGAATTTGTTAATGTCCGGTTGTAGATAACTTGACACCAGATCCGAATTAAAATGCATCAACCGTGTGGGTAGCCGTGATGGTCTCTTCTCGGCGGAGTCCGGGAAGTGAACACGGTTTTTGTGTTATGTTTGACGTAAGTAGGTGTTCAGGATCACCTCTTGATCATTACTAGTTGACGACCATTCCTTTGTTTCTCTTCTCGCTCTCATTTGCGTATGTTAGCCACCATATATGCTTAGCCGCTGCTGCAACCTCACCACTTTACCCCTTCCTTTCCCATTAAGCTTTGCTAGTCTTGATACCCATGGTAATGGGATTCTTTGAGTCCTCGTGGCTCACGGATACTTCAAAACCAGTTTGCGGTGCCTATGTTACCGGCGGTGGCGCAACCAAGCTCAAGGAGGAGCTCGATCAGATCTTGCCCTTTGTGTTGTTTCGTTCTAGTTGATCAGTAGTGGAGCCCAGTTGGGGTCGATCGGGGACCTTTGTCGCATTTGGAGTTCTTCTTTTATTTTGGTTCCGTAGTCGGACCTTGATTGTATCTGGATGATGTAATGCATTATTCATGTATTTGTGTGAAGTGGCGATTGTAGGCCAACTATGTATCTCTTTCCCTTATGTATTACTTGGGTTGTGTGAAGATTACCTCACTTGCGACATTGCTTCAATGCGGTTATGCCTCTAAGTCGTGCTTCGACACGTGGGAGATATAGCCGCATCGAGGGCGTTACAAGTTGGTAATCAGAGCCTTCCCCGACCTTAGGAGCCCCACTGCTTGATCGTTTTTAGCGGCCGAGTTGTGTCTAGAAAAATGTTTTGAGTCATTTAGGATTATATATATCGGAGAGTTAGGAATTCTTTTTACTCCCCAGTCTCTTCATCGCTCTGGTAAGGCATCCTGACGTAGAGTTTTGACTCTTCTCTCCTCAAATTTCACTAAATTTTTTTTAGGATCACGCGGGTATCTTGGAATCGTTACGATGGTTTTATGATGAGAACATTGTCTTGGTGCCTCTTGTCAGGGGTTTAGTGGAAGTGTCCGGGAGTTGAGCTCGAGGTGTTGTCGTCATAATTTTATCGTTGCGATTCGGAATACCGAGTTTAGTACGCCGACATCGAAAATCTCTTTTATGCGTTGTTGGTGAGATAACCCGATAACCCAAGATCTTGAGGTGAGTACGGGAGTATTGCCATGACTCGTATAACGGATGCTTTTCGAAGGTTGAGGTACACGATTTCTGGAGTTTTCTTAGTTATGTGTTGACGGATGGATACAGCTGGATGTAGGGATTGTTAGTTTGGGTGAGATATATTGCTTCCCCTGTATCCCCAACACCAGATTGCATAACCAGAAAGTTTCGGGAGTTTATAGGTGGGAATTCAAGTAGCTCCTAGAATATATTTCCGACAAATGCATGATATGGGATTGGGTAAGTCTCTATCATATGTTTGTTCCGGCTTATTCTGCAAGCCAGTCTTTTGTTTTTGTTTTGAGTTGTGGTATTCGAGTTGCTTCAATGTCAAGTGTTGATTCCATACCTTTCCGAAATGGTGTTCTCATACTCCGATGTGAATACCAATCCTTCTTGATCATCGAGGTCGTCATGTTAATTCTTTTCCAACCGGCGTGCTTCTCTTCAAGTGGATCCCATCATTTTTCCCATCCGCAAGATCAATTCTAAGTTTTCTCAACGGTGTTTATTTCATCTGTTCCAAGTTGCCTTTGTTTTTCCCCGCCCTCCCACCCTTTTTCTTCAAGGACTCATTTATTTTAATCAAGTATCCATTTATTCATGTGAAGTCTCTTCATTCTTTTCTTTCGATGTTCTTATCCGGTGATTTCCCATGAAGATGCTCAACAGTTTCAAGTTCATCATCCTTCATTGTTGTTTCTTCTCCGGTGGATCCAATTCAAGCTTTCGATATTCATCATATTCCTTTCCTCATTTCTAATGCTTTCTCATGCCGATGCACCTCATTATCATTCTTCTTCTCGCTATTTGTTATTCCGGAGTGCTCAAGATATCTCGAAGATTCGTGTTTCCACTCTGCATTCGTTCAAGCTCTTTCGAGATTGGTATCTCATTCAAGTCATTTAATTCAACCGGTGCAACATCTCTTTTAAATCTTTTCAACGGTGTTCTTTTGAGCGGGCCCTAACCCACCAGATTTTTCCCAGGATCTTACCTGACTCTTCTAATTTATCCGGAGCGATTCCCAAAGTCTTTCGAAGTTTGACGTAAGAATGGATTCCATCAGTCACATGCCTTCTCCAAGGTCGTTTTAAAATTCTTTTCATCTTTGGCTGAACCTTTCCTCTTCTAATTCTCCCGGAGTATCTCAACAATTCATGGTGGTTCTCATCATCATTTTCAACATTTGAAGACCGAAGAAGAATTTTTCCTCTAAATCTTGGTCCATTCTCTTAAAGATTCATAGTTCTAGATTATGCCATCATCTCATAAATTGTTTTGATTGTGACAATTCTTTTCTTACCATCCGGAGCATTTCTTGAGTTCTTTCCATTTCTTTCCTCCAAGGGCCATCATGTCATAATTCTTCATTCTCAGCATGTAGCTATCGTTCTCCAAATCTTACCGGTGCATCGTTCAAATATCCTCTAAGCAGCTCATGATCTCTTCGTCCACTTGTATCTAAATCCCCTCAAGTATCTTCATTCGTTTTCCAATTCCTCCCGGTGAATTGCGCCTTTGCTACTTTCATTGTCAATTCTTACGGTGGTCCGTTCAAGATTCCTCTCCCTTTATTACCATATCATTTCATTCGTCCTTTCCAATCCTCTCGGTGATTCATCGAAGTCTTCTTCAAGTTGGCACTATATCCCTCTTCAATCATTGCAAAAGAATAAGTAGTATGCCAAATCCGTTGATTGTCATCAATTTAATTGGTGAAGGATAAGCATAACATAATTCTTATTCTTGTTCATCCAAGTGATTAATTCTTTTCTTCCGGAGATTGTTCATGATGAAGTAATTCTTGGTTCTAGTGTTTCATCTATTCTTTTTCCGGAGTTCCAAGTTTTTCGCATTATCTCGTCGCAAAGCTCCATCTAAATCATCGCAAGGCTTCACCTTGTGTTTTCAACTTCTCTTTCTTTCTATCATCCTTTTATTACCGGAGTTCTTCATGGAGGCTCTACATGGTGGTTCGTCAAGGATTCTTTTCATTCTTCAATTGTTCTTCAAGATTTCTCTTGAAGTTATGACCCGCCAAGCTATACTCAAAATTAAACATGGTGCTTAACACATGTTTTGTTTTGTGGAGTTCAAGTATTCTTCATCTTGCATTTCGAAGTGCAATTCTTTCTACCTTATCTTTTGAGGTGGTGTTATGTCACTCTTGACAATTTCCTTCATGTTTCACGATTCACATGTTGTCAAGAACGAGGTATATTAAATCCATCAATATCTTCTTTGGAGTTATCTTGGTATAGATTTCACCTAAAGCCTTCCCTAAGGAATATTGCTAATTATGGTGCTATCAATGATCCGAGTTTTCTCCTATCCTCTCGGTGAAGAAGTTTTTCATCTCTTTGGTACTCTCAATCTAATCAATGTTTTCCATTAGTGGCCGGTTGTCACCTCATAGTCTCGAGATGTTTTCCATAAGCCCACAACAAGCTTGTGCTTCTCGTTGTTGATTTTCCAACAACTCCGTTCGATTCTTCTTTGCAAGGGTGCTTTCCAAGTTCACTTGTGGCAAAAGTTGTCATTTTCTTCTTCGTCCATTTATCCCAACGGTCTATCTTCTATTCTTTCTTCCGAAGGCATTCTGATGTTGCTCTTTTCACTCATCATCTCGAATTGTGAGTGTAAGATCGTTGAAGGCAAGAGTGTCTAGAGGGGGGGTGATTAGACAACTCGACAAGATAAAAGTTTATGCCTTTTGATTAACATAAGTTCATAGCAAATTCACAATGAAGGTCAAGTCAAGCATCATGCATACAAGTCGAGCAACATACTAAACATGCAATTCTAGAGTATAGGGCAGCGGAAAGTAAATTGCATGGATAGTAAGGGAGAGATTGTGAAGAGCAAACGCAATTGGAGACACGGAGATTTTTCTCGTGGTTCCGATAGGTGGTGCTATCGTCAATCCACGTTGATGGAGACTTCAACCCACGGAGGGTAACGGCTGCGCGAGTCCACGGAGGGCTCCACCCATGAAGGGTCCACGAAGAAGCAACCTTGTCTATGCCATCATGGCTTACGCCCACGGAGGACTAGCCTTACTCGGGGTAGATCTTCACGAAGTAGGCGATCTCCTTGCCCTTACAAACTCCTTGGTTCAACTCCACATCATGACGGAGGCTCCCAAGCGACACCTAACCAATCTAGGAGGCACCACCCTCCAAAAGGTAATAGATGGGGTTGGTGATGATGAACTCCTTGCTCTTGTGCTTCAAATGATAATCTCCCCAACACTCAACTCTCCTCACTGATTTGGCTGTGGTGGAAGAAAGGATTGAGTGGAAAGCAACTTGGGAAGGTTAGAAATCAAGTTTCATATAGTGGGAGTCGAGCAACTTGATCTCAACACAAGGGTAGGTAGTTTTCTTCTCAGAAATGTAAGGTAGGAGTGGTAGTTCTTTCGATGGCTCTCTCCACGAATGAAGAGGAGGTGGAGGGTATTTATAGCCTCCACACAAAATCCAACCGTTACACACATTTGACCAATCTCGGTCGGGGCCGAAGTTGACAACTCGGTCGACCGAAAGTTCAAATCTTGTGAGCGTTGGGATTTTCGTGGGACCGAAAATACAATCTCGGTTAGTCCGATTCTTCCAAAGTCTAGGGTTTGCCAATCTCGGTGGGACCGACTTTCTCATCTCGGTGACACCGATTTGAGTCTGAAGATTCTGAAGCTTGGCAACACCAATTTCGAATGACCGAGTTTGGAATCGGAAAATCCGAGATTCTTAGGGTTTGGCTATATGGTGAGGTGGTTCATCTCGGTGTGGTGAGTTTGGAATCGGTGGGACCGAGATTACTTATGGGTTAATGTTGGAATGAAAGATTGCGATAGTTTGAGAGATAAATCACTAAGCACTTAGAGCAAACAGATCATCATCATAACCTCACCCCCTTTTAATAGTATTGGCTTTCCTATGGACTCAATGTGATCTTGGATCACTAAACCAAAAATGGAGTCTTGAGCTTTTGCCAATCCTTTCCTTAGCATCCTAGGGGTTCACCTCTCTAGTCCTTTTGCCATGCCAGAGTGATTGACTTTCCTGAGACATACTTGATAAAAGCATTAGTCCAACCACAAAGTATGTTGTCATTAATTACCAAAACCACCTAGGGAGCAAATGTGCTTTCAATCTCCCCCTTTTTGGTAATTGATGGCAACACACAGGAAAAAGATATCAAAGCTTACTGAAAGAAAGACAGGTTTAACATTAAAGCTTTGACAAACATGTAGTACACAAGCTCCCCCTACAAGTGTGCAAGATTTTAGATTTTGGTTTTGGACTACCACAAGCACACATGAGAGAAAAGCAAGATGTGCTGCATGCAGCTTGGCTATATGCATCAGAGCAGATGAGGGTAAATGAGAGATGATGCATATGTGCATGGTGATTTCTTGCAAACAAGTATTCACAAGCAAGTCACCATCATGCACATCCTGCAAGATGCATATACTTACCTTGAAGTTCCTTGGTGATGTACTTGAAGAAATAAACTTGGGAAAACACAGTTAGATAACACAAGAGTAGTTCTTCAACCAACAGCAAGAACATCAAGAGTACCAAGCCAGGGATGACATGTATAAGGAGTGTCTCATGTTGAGCACTAGCTTGAATCAGCCAACATGTCTCCCAAGACTAAAAGATTTTCAATGAGCTCTGAGAGATTTTGCTTTTCATAAAATACCAATTGTGAACTTCAGAGGATACCAATTGTACTTTTCAGAAGATACCAATGGTGAGAGCAAGAGAAGCAAAATCAGAAGAATAATGCCAAAAGTATTATCACAGTGAAATATATGGCAAAGCTTTGATGTGATCCTCTCCCCCTTAAGGTAAGGATGTTTTTCTTCCTTTAAGATATCTTTTCTCCCCTTATCCTCCAATCTTCCCTTAAGCTCCTCCTAAATCTTCTCCCCCTTTGACATCAAGTGCCGAAAAGGACAGTAAACCAGGAAGGGCAGGAAAGATGGAAGGAAAGAAGTGGGTTCATTAAGAATCACAACCGAGCAAATTTAGTATGTAGAATGTAAATCATTTAGATGAGCTGTAGAAGATGATATCCTGGTGAATGTAAATCGGTGACACCGAATTGATATGGATCGGTGAGTCCGAAAGTCGAGACTTAGGGCAGATCCTTTTGGTCGAGACGAAATGATTGAATCGGTGACGCTTGAGTTTAATTCCAAGAAAATACAGAAATAATTCAGCTCACTTTGCAAGAAATGTTTCAGAAGATTTGCAATGAATTTGTAAATGATTTTCAGGGAATTTATCAGAGCTAAAGGATATACACAAGAACAGAAGAAACATAAATGAAAGAGATTGCCAGATGAAGTTTTTTTTTTTAAATAATAAGCAAGGAAACTCAATGAGAGAGCATAAGAGAAAAACAGAAAAACTCCAAAACATATGTACTTCATCTAGATGAGAATTGGCGACAAAGTCACCTATGTTTGAGTATATTGACTTAGGAGTCAAATGAGAACATTTGATCATAGGTCATACTCATCGATTAAGCTCAAAATGGGGTTACCATTTTTCGATTAAGCATTTGATGTGATCACATCTTTTGAAGCTGCTTGTACTCATGACTTTGAGCAAAGCTTTTTCAAGATGTGAAAGACATACCTTGGGCTTGTTGTTGCTTGTTCTCATGTAGGTGAACTTGATGTTGATGCTCATAGAATGTGAAGTTGGAGCACCATTTTCAAGTGTGTAGTTCATCTTCCTACATGGGTTAGGCAAGCAAGGAAATTCTCAAGAATATCCAATATGACATGAGTGAAGTACTAGAAGTATATGGTGTCAAAAAGGATATGTGGAATTTGTTCCTTGAACTCAACATCCCAAAGAGCTAGATACTTGGTCAATGACAAGATTACTCATGATTGGAGTAGGTGATAATCTTGTTGAATGTAGACCATCCAAGTACCTGCAAGGAGTTAGATGCAATACAAGGGGGCAAATGTGTCCAAGACATATGATCATCATCATAAGAGAAATATCAAGGATTAGTCAATTAGGCTCATGCCTTGCATGCATCAATGGAGTTTTCACTCCAAGTTTGAAGCATCAATGATGTTCAACTCACTCCTCAAGCGACAAAACACTTTCTCATCAAGTGGTTTTGTGAAGATATCTGCAAGCTGTTTGTCGATCGAACATGCTTAAGATCAATGTCACCCTTAGCAATATGATCACGAATAAAATGGTGGCGAACTTCAATGTGTTTTCGTGCGAGAGTGTTGCACGGATTGTGTCCAATCTTAATTGCACTCGTTGTCACAAAGCAAAGGAACATGTTTCGCATGTATCCCATAGTCCTTAAGCATTTGTTTCATCCATAGCAACTGAGCACAACACGAACCAGCAGCAATATATTCTGCTTCTGCAGTCGATAATGATATTGAGTTTTGTTTCTTGGATGACCAAGATACAAGGGATCGACCGAGAAATTGACATGTACCCGAAGTTGACTTTCTATCTATCTTGTCTCCGGCATAGTCCGAGTCGGAATAGCCAACAAGATCGAAAGAGGCCCTCTTAGGATACCAAATGCCAAAATTAGGTGTGTGTATCAAATATCTCACAATTCTTTTAACAGCTTTAAGATGACATTCTTTAGGAGCAGCTTGATATCGAGCACACATGCATACACTCAGCATTATATCAGGACGAGAAGCACAGAGATATAGTAGAGAACCAATCATGGATCGATAAACCTTTTGATCAACAGGTTCTCCATCTTTAGTCAAATCATTATGTCCATTAGTAGGCATGGGGGTTCTCATACCTTTGCTCTCTTGCATGTTGAACTTCTTGAAGAGATCCTTAGTGTACTTAGTTTGTGAGACAAAAGTACCCTCCTTAGATTGCTTGATTTGCAACCCAAGGAAGAACTTGAGTTCACTCATCATGGACATCTCATACTTCTCTGACATAAGCTTCCCAAACTTCTCACTAAAATCAGGGTTAGTTGATCCAAAGATAATATCATCGACATATATTTGGCACACAAATAGTTCACCGTCAACCCTTTTTGTGAATAGCGTTGAGTCAATTTTACCAATTTCAAATCCTTTTTCAAGAAGAAAGCTAGTCAACATTTGTACCAAGCTCTAGGGGCTTGTTTAAGACCATAAAGAGCTTTGTGCAATTTGTAAACATGATTGGGCTTTTTAGGATTCACAAATCCGGGAGGTTGTTTCACAAATACTTCCTCCTCAATTTCACCATTTAGAAAAGCACTTTTAATGTCCATTTGATAGAGAGTAATGTTATGATGGTTGGCATAAGCAAGAAGAATGCGAATGGACTCAAGTCTAGCAGCGGGGCATAGGTCTCACCATAGTCCATACCTTCGACTTGTGTGTAACCTTGTGCTACGAGAGGCGAGCCTTGTTGCGGATGACTTGTCCATCCTCATCTTGCTTGTTCGAAACACCCATTTGGTTCCAATGACGTTTTGGTCATCATTGGGCTTCTCTACCAAAGACCAAGCGTTGTTCCTCTCGAAGTTGTGCAGCTCTTCATGCATAGCGTTCACCCAATCCGGGTCTTCAAGCGCTTCTTCTACCTTCATAGGTTCAAGACTTGAAATAAATGAGTAATGCTCACAAAAGTTAGCTAAACGAGTTTTAGGCGAGTGATTCTCCCGGAGTCGATGTCATTCATCATTTGTTCCACGGGATGGTCTTTCTTGACTCTTTCTCGAACTCGGGATAGCTTTTGTCGTGGTCGTGGCTGAGCTTCCTCATCATCCTCATCTTCTTCTTCATCTGTGTTGTTGGTGTTGTCTTGAGGTGGTGGAGAAGGAGGTTGTGGTGGATCTTCTTGTCGCACTTCCTCATCTTGGTGAGTTCCACTTGTGGAAGCCTCCATGTTGCCTTGAGGTTCACCTTGCCGTGAGGTGGGGGCTCCACATATGTAGATGAGGTACTCTCCTTCACTTCCATGGGACGAATCTTTCCAATGGATAAATCTTGAATGGCTTCCGATGGGTCCTTGTCTCCTACATCAATAGGCATTTGCTCTACTTGCGAGCCATTAGATTCATCAAACTTCACATCTACCGTCTCTTCAACCTTTCGGGTGAAATTATTGTAGACACGGTAGGTGTGAGAGTTTGATCCATAACCGAGGAAAAAGCCTTCATGAGTTTTAGGAGCAAATTTAGACCGACGATGCTTATCAAGAATATAGCATTTTGAACCAAAGACACGAAAATATCCCACTTGGGGTTTGTTACCCGTAAGGAGCTCGTATGAAGTCTTGCCGAGAAGCTTGTGAAGATAAAGTCTGTTGATGGCATGACAAGCTGTCTCAACGGCTTCACCCCAAAAGTGTTTTGGTGTCTTGTATTCATCAAGCATTGTCCTCGCCATCTCAATGAGCGTTCGGTTCTTCCTCTCAAAAACCCCGTTTTGTTGAGGTGTGTACGTAGCTGAGAACTCATGTAGAATCCCTTCCTCATCGAGAAAAGAGTCCACATGGGCGTTCTTGAACTCCGTTCCGTTGTCACTCCGAACCTTCTTGATCTTCACCTCAAATTGATTCTGAGCCTTTCTAGCAAAGGTTTTGAAGATTTTACGAACCTGCGATTTGTCATCAAGTAGAAATACCCACGTAAATCTGGAAAAGTCATCAACAATAACTAGACCAAAGGAGTTACCACCAAGGCTTTTGTAAGCATTGGGACCAAGAGATCCATATGAAGAAGCTCGAGCGGTCTCCTTGTGGTCATGATATTCTTCACGGATGACTTCCACCTACTTGTTTTCCTGCTTGACATGCACCTGCAGAGTCTATCTTTGTCAAAGAAAACATCTTTAACACCAAGAATGTGATCTCCTTTGATTAGCTTATCTAAATTTAGCATACCAACATGTCCAAGCCTTCTATGCCAAAGCCAACCTTTAGCAGATTTAGCGATAAAGCAAGTTCTAGGTTGAGCTTTCTTAGTGAAATCGACAATGTATAAGTCACCTCTCGAATGCCGGTAAAGACCATGTTATGATTGTCACTCTGAAAAACTTGGCAATCTACTTTGGTGAATAGCACATTGAATCCAAAGTCAGCTAATCTAGACACGGAAAGTAAATTGTATCCAAGTGATTCAACAAGCATGACATTTTTAATGGAGCTATCATGAGATATGGCCACCTTACCAAGGCCAAGTACCTTACCCTTGGAGTTGTCTCCAAAAGTCACATACTTGCGTGGACCATCGTTCTTTGCAAGCTCTCGAAACATGTCTTCATCTCCGGTCATGTGATCGGTGCATCCACTATCAAGAATCCATTCTTTGCCACCGGATATGTAGTCTCTCATATTTGCCATTAGACTGAGACTCTTCATGATCTTGTCTAGCTCGGTGTCCGAATCGTCATCATGCTCATGCTCATCATCATATTGACCCATAGATAATTCATCATCAATACCTAGGTCAATTTGACAATGACTTGCATCAGTTTTATCAACGTGATAATAGTCATCGGAATGCAAAACAAGAGCATTTCTTATTCGAACATTGATAAAACCGGGATCACCCTTCTTTTTCATAAGATCACGAAGCTCAAAGAAGCATTTATCAAAGTTAGGATCTTTGGGGCGCAACATATCAAATTCAACAGTCTTGTATAGAATTTCATCAAGACCTCTCAACGAGTAGTCCGGATAAAGTTCTTCCAAGAACTTCCACATAGCATGGGCGCACTCAAAGTTTGTGACAAGCTCAAGCAAGTTATCAGGCAAACCTCTAATGATAAGATTGACAGTTCTAAGGTTATGAAGCAAATCAAGCTCTTCATCTACAGTAGGGTGCAAGGGGTCAAATGGTGGTACATATGGGGTTTCAACATATTTGCGCAAGTTGTACATCTTAAAGATAGCAAGCATTTCAATCCTCCACGAGTTATAGGACACTCCATCAAGAATAGGCACTCTATGACTAACACTCCCAAACGTAGACACGTCCATCTTCCTCCAATGGTGTGCAAACCAAAGCAATGGAGACCAATGCTCTGATACCAATTGTAAGATCGTTGAAGGCAAGAGTGTCTAGAGGGGGGGTGATTAGACAACTCGACAAGATAAAAGTTTATGCCTTTTGATTAACATAAGTTCATAGCAAATTCACAATGAAGGTCAAGTCAAGCATCATGCATACAAGTCGAGCAACATACTAAACATGCAATTCTAGAGTATAGGGCAGCGGAAAGTAAATTGCATGGATAGTAAGGGAGAGATTGTGAAGAGCAAACGCAATTGGAGACACGGAGATTTTTCTCGTGGTTCCGATAGGTGGTGCTATCGTCAATCCACGTTGATGGAGACTTCAACCCACGGAGGGTAACGGCTTGCTGAGTCCACGGAGGGCTCCACCCACGAAGGGTCCACGAAGAAGCAACCTTGTCTATGCCATCATGGCTTACGTCCACGGAGGACTAGCCTTACTCGGGGTAGATCTTCACGAAGTAGGCGATCTCCTTGCCCTTACAAACTCTTGCCTTCAACGATCCTACAGTGAGGATCATGATCTTTTCGTGCTTATCCGTTTAGCCGGAGTGTTGTATCATCTCTTCAATATCTTTTCATCTCATCAAGTTTTCTTCTCTTTTCTCGGAGTCTTTGTCCAAATTCTGCCATTCTTGTTCCTTGGCTATCTCATTATACCGATGTGGTCATATTCTTTTCGTTCGTGAAGCTCTTATTTCCTTGTCTTTCAACCTTCAAATTCTCGTAATACTCCTTGTTCCTCTTTTCTACCGGATTGTTTGCAATCTTGGTCATCTCCGTTATTTTGTTTCTTTCAATGTGTTCAACCTCTCAAGGTTCTTTGGTTTCACTCATTGGTCAAAGTAGCAACTTAGTTTTACCTCTTCTCTTCCTCTTCCGTTTTCCCTCCGGTGCCATCCTAGATATCGGGACGAGATCCTCTCGTAGTGGTGGAGTGTTGTAACGCCCCGGATTCGATGCGCCAAGTGTCCGCCAGTTATTCGCCGCCGTTGCCATGTCATTTGCTTGCGTGTTGCACTTTGCCATGTCATCATTTGCATTTTATCATGTCATCATGTGCATTTCATTTTGCATACATGTTCGTCTCATGCATCCGAGCATTTTCTCCGTTGCCCTTTTCAATCCGGCACTCCTATGTCCCCCGGCGTCCCCCTTTCGTCTCCTGTTGTGAGCGGGTCTTAAACTTTCTCGGAATGGCCCGAGGTTTGCCAAGCGGCCTTGGTATAGTACCGGTAGACCGCCTGTCAAGTTTTGTGCCATTTGGAGGTCGTTTGATACTCCAACGGTTAACCGGGTAACCGCAAAAGCCTCTTTGAGTTGCAGCCCAACACCCCTTCCAAAGTGGCCCAAAACCCACCAAACTCCCCTCCATGATCTCGGTCGTTCGATCACGATCGCGTGGCCGAAAACCGCACCTCATTTGGACTCTCCTAGCTCCCTCTACCTATAAATATGTGTCTCCCGTCCAAATTCGCGGACTCTCCTAGCGCCGCCCACCTCCGCGCGCGCCTCCCCGGCTCCGCCGCCGCTGCCCGTCCGGCGCCACCACGCCGCCGCCCGGCTCCCATCCCGCGCCCCCGCGCCCTCCCACGCCGGGATCCGGCCGGATCCGGCGAGATTCGGTCCTGATCCGCCATCTCCGGCCTCCCCGGTGCCGCCCCGGCCTCCTCCGGCAAACTCTCCGGCCAGATCCGCTGCCGCCTCGTTTTCCGTGCGAACCCTAAGGTTGTCCCGAAATGCCTAAGTCCCTGATAGTTTGCATTATCATGCCATGTTCATCGCTTCACATCTTTGCATTCGTAGCTCCATTTCGTGCGTATAATATGTCAAATTGTTCTTCTCGACGAGTAGATAATTTCATTCCATTGCATCATTTTCATTTGAGCTCATCTTGATGCCCAAAATGCTGTTGGAAGAGTGCATGTTGATGTTAATCTGCTGAAACTATTATAACTTGTTCATTTATCATTTTTGCCATGATTGATGTGTGCATCCTATGAGGTTGATGTCTACATGAATGTTGATCTATGCCATGCCATCTTTCCAGGGGTGCCAACCATGTATTTTTGTGAGTTGTGTCTTTGAGTGTATCAAGCTTGTTAAGTAGGGTAGTTCTTTGTTGTTGTTTTCTGACAGATTCTGTTATATTTTGTTGCTATGTTAACATGCTTCTACTAGTTGTTCTATGCATAATCTGGAGATGTCCTATAAACATGTTTTGATCTACATGTCATGCTCTATCCATTCATGCCCTTGGTTGCAATTATAGCCTGCTGGAACATGTTGTAATATTGCTCTAAAGTTGCTTGAAAATGTTGCTGTCAGCCTGTTAACATCAAGTTCACTTGTTCCCATGTGTTTTACTAGTGATCCATGTATCCTATGAACTTGCTCTTGCCATGCTTAGCTTCATAATCATGCCTTATTACTGTTGGTTGCCTTGCCATGCCATGTATTGCTCTGTGGTGAGTGGTTCAAGCTCACGAACATGCCTACTTATTGTTGTTCCTGCCATGTTATGAATCTGTAATACAACTTGCCATGTTTACATGGGTGCCATCATATTTTCCGTGCCCTTTTGGCTCATGGTCAGTAAGGGTCTTTTGATCTATGGGATTAGTAGATTCATGCCATGCCTTTGTTTGCCATGATAAGTTCCTGTAACATGTTGTTTGCTTGCCCTAAACATTGCAACTTTGATGTTATTTCTGATAAGTCTGGCTGTTATTATTTGCAATATCTCCATGTCTTTTGAGCATGTTCTAGTTGTTTCGGAGATAGCTCGGTGTTCATGTTTTGTTATGCTTTACCAGTACTTCATGCCCATGTCTTTTGTTGTTATGTTGGGGTCTGTAGCATGTTGTTTTGATGCTTGTAAGATGCCTAGTTCTTTGTTATGGATGATTGTTGTTATGACTTGTATAGAGTGTATGTGTTGCACCGTTGCTCCGTTTTGAGTGTGCTGTATATGAAACTTGCTTGATTTTGCATGTAGTTTCATATTATCATGTTGCATCCTTGTTTTGGTGTGTTTGCTTGATGTTTGGGTGCATTTTGCATCAATGCCATGTTTAACTTGTTTTGCTCATATCTTCTAGGCCGTAGCTCCGAATCTAATGAATTTTATATGTAACTTGACTAGAATTTCGTGTAGATCATCTTGGTGCATCTTAACTTGCCGTTTAACAACTTGAACATAAGGTTTATTCAGTTCTGGACCAATTTCGAAATTTGCATATGAGGACTTACCGGAATTGTTATATGTTGTATCCGGCCTCATTTAAACTTGCCTTGATGTGTTGTTCTTGTTTGCATCATCTCTTGCCATGAGTAGCTTCATGTAGCCTTTGTGATGCATCATGCTTGTTGTGCGTCATGTCTTGTTCATGTGTGGTGTGTTTACCATGTTGTGTGCTTCTTCTCGATAGTTCCCGTTTCGTTGCGATCGTGAGGATGCGTTCGTCTGCGTGTGGTTCGTCTTCGTGGTTTCATCTTCTTCATGGACTCGTTCTTCTTCCTAGCGGGATTTCAGGCAAGATGACCGCTACCCTGGATGTCACTACTATCATTGCTATGCTAGTTGCTTCGATTCTATCACTATGCTGCGCTACCTATCACTTGTTCATCAAGCCATCCCATATTGCCATGAACCTCTAACCCTTGACACCTTTCCTATGCAAACCGTTGTTTGGCTATGTTACCGCTTTTGCTCAGCCCCTCTTATAGCGTTGCTAGTTGCAGGTGAAGTTGAAGATTTCTCCATGGTGGACAGGGTTATGTTGGGATATCACAATATCTCTTATATTATTAATGCATCTATATATTTTGTAAAGGGTGGAAGGCTCAGCCTTATGCCTGGTGTTTTGTTCCACTCTTGCCGCCCTAGTTTCCGTCATACCGGTGTTATGTTCCCGGATTTTGCGTTGCTAACGCGGTCGGGTGATTTATGGGACCCCCCTGACAGTTCGCTTTGAATAAAACTCCTCCAGCAAGGCCCAACATTGGTTTTACCATTTGCCTCACCTATTACCTTTTTTCCCTTGGGAGTCGCGCATCCCAAGGGTCATCTTTATTTTAGCACCCCGGGCCAATGCTTGTCTAAGTGTTGGTCCAAACTAGAGCCACTTGCAGCGCCACCTCGGAGAAACTTGAGGGCTGGTTCTAGTTGTACGTAGTGCTCATCCGGTCGTGGCTCGAGGCGAGATCTGCGGCTACTATCGGGATGTCGGCGCGCCGGGAGGTCTTGCTGGTCTTGTTTTACCATTGTCGAAATGTCTTGTAAACCGGGATTCCGAGACTGATCGGGTCTTCCTGGGAGAAGGTCTATTCCTTCGTTGATCGCGAGAGCTTGTCATGGGCTAAGTTGGGACACCCCTGCATGGTTTAAACTTTCGAGAGCCGTGCCCGCGGTTATGTGGCAGATGGGAATTTGTTAATGTCCGGTTGTAGATAACTTGACACCAGATCCGAATTAAAATGCATCAACCGTGTGTGTAGCCGTGATGGTCTCTTCTCGGCGGAGTCCTGGAAGTGAACACGGTTTTTGTGTTATGTTTGACGTAAGTAGGTGTTCAGGATCAACTCTTGATCATTACTAGTTAACGACCGTTCCTTTGTTTCTCTTCTCGCTCTCATTTGCGTATGTTAGCCACCATATATGCTTAGCCGCTGCTGCAACCTCACCACTTTACCCCTTCCTTTCCCATTAAGCTTTGCTAGTCTTGATACCCATGGTAATGGGATTCTTTGAGTCTGATGGCTCACGGATACTTCCAAAACCAGTTTGCGGTGCCTATGTTATCGGCGGTGGCGCAACCAAGCTCAAGGAGGAGCTCGATCAGATCTTGCCCTTTGTGTTGTTTCGTTCTAGTTGATCGATGAGTGGAGCCCGGTTGGGGTCGATCGGGGACCTTTATCGCATTTGGGGTTCTTCTTTTATTTTGGTTCCGTAGTCGGACCTTGATTGTATCTGGATGATGTAATGCTTTATTCATGTATTTGTGTGAAGTGGCGATTGTAAGCCAACTATGTATCTCTTTCCCTTATGTATTACTTGGGTTGTGTGAAGATTACCTCACTTGCGACATTGCTTTCAATGCAGTTATGCCTCTAAGTCGTGCTTCGACACGTGGGAGATATAGCCGCATCGAGGGCGTTACAATCAACTCTTGTAATACTCATATCATCAAGATCAATCAAGCAGGAAGTAGGGTATTACCTCCATAGAGAGGGCCCGAACCTGGGTAAACATTGTGTCCCCCGCCTCCTATTACCATTGGCCTTAGACGCATAGTTCGGGACCCCCTACCCGAGATCCGCCGGTTTTGACATCGACATTGGTGCTTTCATTGAGAGTTCCACTGTGTCGTCACCATAAGGCTTGATGGCTCCTTCAGTCATCCACAACGATGCGATCCAGGGCGAGGTTTTCCTCCCCGGACAGATTTTCGTCGGGCGGCGCACCGCTGGCCAACTTCGCAGCCATCTGGAGCAGATCGATAGCTACGCCCCTGGTCATCAGGTCAGGTTTGGAAGCCTGAACTACACCGTCGACATTCGCGGAGACTTGATCTTCGACGGATTCGAGCCCATGACAGGTGTGCCGAACAGTCACGATGAGCATGACTTAGATCCGCTATTGGACGGTGTTTGGGAGATCGCACCTGCAGCCGCCCCGGCCTTAGATCCGGAGCAGATCGTGCCCTCCGAGGACGGGTGGATAGACCCCACCATGGAGGCCGCACAATCATCGGCGATAGAGCTGAACACAGACTTCGCCACCAATGATGCCTGTGTCATCGGACCCTCGGACTCGTCTACGGCCATAGGCTCCGAACCGCGTGCATCCGTGCCTATCAAACCTGATTGGGCACCGACCATGGAGTTTACCTCCGTGGATACCTTTCGACACTCGCCCTTGGGCGACATGATGGATTTGTTGAAATCTCTCTCCCTTTCAAGAGACCCTTGGCCGAACTATGTCCAGCTAGAGTGGGAAGCGGACGACGAAGAAATTCGTTTCCCACCCACCACCCACTTAATAGCCACTGTCGACGAATCAACCGACATGCTTGATTTCGACTCCGAAGACATCGACGCTATGAACGATGATGCCGAAGAAGAACAGGAACCACTGCCCGCAGGGCGTTGGACAGCCACCTCATCATATGATATATACATGGTGGACACACCCAAAGAAAACAACAGCGAGGAACGGAAGGATGCAATGGCGGATAATCCTCTCGAAAAGCAACCAAAGCGCCGACGACGGCGCTGCTCTAAATCCCGCCACAGCAAAAACAGCGATAGCTGGACAAGAAAGAATAATACCCCGGTCGACTCCAAAGGTAACGACGACCCCATGGACCTAGCGATGGAGCAGGATGAGCTAGGGGATGGCGAACACAGTCCGGGGCCGCTGTCTGGTCATGGCGATGGCGAAGACAAAACTCATAAACTGTCTCCAGAGAGGAGAACAGTCCGGACGAGAATGCACTCATCATCCTAGAAAAGCAGTTGGAACAAGAGAACCTCCACAAAAGGCTTATCACCACCGCAAGGAGCCCGAAGAAGCAGAAGCAAAGGCTTAAGGCCGCGCAGGATACGCGCAACCGCAGATGGAACAAAGTGCTCGACATTGATGACAAATACGATGGCGATCACCACACAAAGAGCTACCCAAAGCGCAAGGTGCTGCCCGAATTCGATGACGAGGCCTTAGAGCCCATCCCGCCGAAAAACAATATGACCGATCTGCCGGACCGACCACCCAGTGGTCGAGACAAAGCGGCTAAGGATGCCGCACACAAGTCAGCACACGATCCACGTGAGCACCTGGTCAGAAAAGCCGGTATGGCCAGGTCCATCTATGGATCTAGGAAGTGTGCTCCTACGCAGGATCACAGCCACCAAAACGACTATACCGATCGAACACTAGCTCGGAATCAACACCGAACACTACATCCGTCGGAAACATGCCACGTCACATCCAAATATAGGGGTGCTGTGCACCCCCTGTGCTTCACCGATGAGGTGCTGGATCATGAATTTCCAAAGGGATTTAAACCCATAAACATAGAGGCATACGACGGAACGACAGACCCTGCAGTCTGGATTGAGGACTTTATCCTTCACATCCACATGGCTCGCGGAGATGATCTCCACGCCCTCAAATACCTGCCCCTCATGTTGAAAGGACCAGCTCGGCACTGGTTGAAAAACCTCCCCGAAAACTCAATTGGAAGTTGGGAGGAACTTGAGGACGCTTTCAGGGCCAATTTTCAAGGGACCTATGTCCGACCTCCGGATGCAGACGATTTAAGTCACATAATCCAACAACCCAGAGAGTCAGCCCATAAAGCTTTGGAACAGATTTCTCACCAAGAAGAACCAAATCATTGATTGCCGGGATGCTGAAGCCTTAGCGGCTTTCAAACACAGTGTCCGGGATGAATGGCTCGCCAGACACCTCGGCCAGGAAAAACCGAGGACAATGGCAGCCCTAACAAGCCTTATGACCTGCTTTTGCACGGGCGAAGACAGTTGGTTGGCCCGTAGTGGCACCAACGACCTAGGCACATCCGAAGTCAGGGATGGCAATGGGAAGCCGCGATGCAATAAAAACAAGCGTCAAAATAATGAAGACAGCCCAGATAACACGGCGGTAAACACCGGATTCAGGGGCTCTCAACCCGGTCAACGGAAAAAGCCATTTAAAGGCAACAGAGATGGACCGTCCAGCCTAAACAAAATTCTAGACAGATCATGTCAGATTCATGGCACCCCCGAGAAACCTGCGAATCACACCAACAGAGAATGCTGGGTCTTCAAGCAGGCTGGCAAGCTAAACACCGAACACAAGGGGAGGGAGCAGCCAAGTGAAGACGAGGACGAACGCGCCCGGCCGAACACCGGGGACGAAAAAATTTCCACCAGAGGTCAAAACAGTGAACATGATTTACGCAACTCACATACCAAAGAGGAGGCGCAAACGCGCACTCCGAGACATATATGTTGTAGAGCCCGTCGCCCCCAAATTGAACCCATGGTCGGTCTGCCCGATCACTTTCGATCGCAGGGATCATTCGACTAGTATCCGGCATGGAGGTTCGGCTGCCTTGGTGCTCGACCGAATAATTGATGGATACCATCTCACCAGAGTCCTTATGGACGGCGACAGTAGTCTTAATCTGATATATCAGGACACTGTCCGCAAAATGGGGATAGACCCATCAAGAATTAGCCAAAGTAGTACTACCTTTAAAGGAGTAATACCAGGCGTAGAGGCCCGCTGTACGGGCTCTCTAACATTAGAGGTTGTATTCGATTCTCTCGACAACTTTTGAAGCGAAGAACTAATCTTCGACATCGCTTCATTCCGAAGAGGCTATCACACACTACTCAGAAGAACGGCCTTCGCTCGTTTCAATGTCGTACCACATTACGCTTATCTTAAACTTAAGATGCCCGGTCCACGTGGCGTCATCACAATCAGCAGAAATACAGAGCGTTCCTTGCGTACGGAAGAATATGTGGCGGCTCTAGCAGCCGAACCACTGAACGGCCTCTCCAACCCGAATAAATGATCGGTCGTGAAGACCAAGGATACAGCTAGACGTGTCCGGCGCACCACTAGTTGTAGCAGCTCAGATAAACCTGAGCTTGGTCGACGGATACGCCCCCATATGTGGTGCTAGGGGCTGCCCGCATGTAAAAGGGTCCATAGTTCGGCTCGATCCTATTTATACACAATAGATTGAATTCTCATGGTTCATTAAGAATAACTAACTTTCCGCACGATTACACCAGATTCTTTCACCTGGGTATTTTTTTTTTACAGATGATCATCGTGCTACACCCTTCCAGGATACTGCACAATGGAGACAAAGGCACAGACGTGCAGCAAGGCCCCGTTCAAAGGTTTCTTTTTAGATTAAGACCCTGTGTAAACCTTTTTTATTGTCTCTTGTTGCTTCACACCTTCCGGGTACTCAAAACAACCGAGAGGGATACTGGCGTTATTGGCAAGCATTTTTGTCATGCCAGATTAATGCATGTACCTGGAAATTTAGGGCTCATTATCGAGGGTGGTACTCAGCACAGTATATGTTGTAAAGTCCGAACACCTTAGGGAGTGTTCGGCGTCGCGAGTTTGGCCTTATATGCATCAGCTCCGAATCATGTCTTTGGTCAATAGTTGGGTTTGCCCGGCTCTAGTGTTTTTCTACCTTACCTTCCACTCTATC
Source organism: Aegilops speltoides (assembly GCA_021437245.1). Lineage (NCBI taxonomy): Eukaryota > Viridiplantae > Streptophyta > Magnoliopsida > Poales > Poaceae > Aegilops > Aegilops speltoides. The sequence continues at coordinate 447,528,094 of CM038144.1, forward strand.
GGCTAAGGTGGCACCAGGAGAACTACTGCGATTGTGCCCTGGTTCATCTGGATGAGCACCTCGATGAAAGCCAAAACCGATTGTCATGATAAAGCGAGAGACTGGTCAACCAGTCGATGACTCAGTGGAATCTTCGCGATTCCTTCGCATTAACGACGGACCGGTTTCCCGGTCACGTATGTACACACACCGTATTCGGATGAACGCGGATATACCATGGGCTATATAGTAGCCCCACCGTCAAACTCCTATGGCTAAGTGAAAGTGTTAAAGCTATATAGTCCAATTGCCTTGTTCACCGCGCTATCACCTCCTTAACGAACCAAGACGTTGGATCAAGTGTGATTACGCACTTTCTTGAATCCCCCGCATTATATGCGTAAATGGGTAACGATCGCAAACTTTCAGGTTATACACATACATACATAAACGGCCGCACAGGAGGCAGTCAATACTTTATGGGCAAAAGTATAAATATAGCCTTTATGATCAAAATAGCATTGTTTTTACAATCAAGATACATGTCACTGGAACATGGTACTCTTTGAGCACTGAGCCTCTATTAAACGGGCACCTTCTAGGACTTCTTCAAAATAGTGCTCGGGCAAGTATTGCCCCCCGGGCGGACCCCTGGTTGCAATATCAGTGGCCTCCATCTCTGCCCAGTATGTCTTAACACGGGCAAGAGCCATCCATGCACCCTCTATGCACGTTGACCTCTTGACATCATTGATATGCGGCACAACACGAAGAAATTGTTGCACCAAACCAAAATAACTACCCGGGCTCGGTTCCTTTGGCCACATATGGTCCACGACAGCCTTCATGGCAAGCCCAGACAACCTGTGGAGCTCGGCCCACTCGGCCATTTGCTCATTTAACAGCAGCGGATGCTTTGGAGCACTGAACTGCGACCAGAACAATCTTTCCACCTCATGATCTTTCCGATCCTTGAAATACTCCATCGCATCAGCAACACTCTTTGCTAAATCCAAGTATGCGTCTGCAGAACTCCACAATTGATCAAGAGGGGCATATTTTGGATCACCGAACTTCGTTCGCAATAGAAAGGGCTTCCCAGCCACGATATCACCAGATTGTCAAAGCTCCTCCCGCGCTGATCTGATTTCAGAGCGAGTTTCCTTTGCTGCCTGCAAGGCCCTCTCTAGGTCAGCTGTCTTCGTTTGGTTTTCCTTTTCAAGAAGCTCATATCGGCTGGCGGCATTTTGCAGCTCAATAGCCATGTTGGCTATTTTATCCTCACTTTGGCGATGCGCGTCTTGTTCGGCTTTTAACTCTTCGGCAGCCTTCAGGGCGGCCGCATCACTTCTCTTGGCTTGTTCGTTGGCTCGGGCAAGTTCTGCCCGAAGGGTCTCCACAGCGGCAGCTCCATCTGCAATCAAAGCATATTATGAATACTAGCATCATGCTCTTCTTAATAATTGCTAGCCACCCAAACATACATACCCTATGCCTCATCAAGCCGCTTGTTCACAAGCTGATGTCCGCATCCGCCACGTCAAGCTGCCTCCTCAATTCGGCAAAATCAGCAGTTCGGTCAGCCCCCGGATCTGCAGCCGCTTGTGCACGAAAGCAACACTGTTATTAACTGACACTATGATCGTCTGCTCACCGCGTCTAGACGGCAACCAGAGTCTCAGGGGCTACTATCTATACAGAATACACCTAGCGTGTGTGGCACAGTCAATATATATATTACTTTGCGTACCTCAAAGCCTCTTAGAAGGCTCGTAAAAGCTTCATTCAATCCGCTTTTTGCGGATGCGATCCTCTCAACCACCGTACCCATTAAGGTACGATGTGCCTCTGAGATAGCCTCTTGCTCCAGAAGATCCATCAATGTGTCCGGTTGTACACCAGACAGTCCCGGGCTTTTTCTGTTGGTCTCCTTAGGAGCCGAGAACTACGGACTTCGGACGACCGAAGAATTACCTTCTGGCCTTTGCGGATCAGGAGAAATCCTCTACGACGACACTTCAGGGTCGTCCGTCTCATGAGGCGGGGAAGCAGGAGGAGGCGTTTCGCTTTCCATCATCTCCGGAAGAAGATCCCCCAAATACAAACATTGTGGAGAAGGGCTATGAGCCGGACTGCAAAAACATATGTCTCAGTCGTTATTCTCAGGAAAAGAGCAGGGCATATTTACTAATGTGCCTTTGATTACTTATAGTTCGGTTGACAGTTGGCCCCCCTGTGGGCGCTGTGCACTAAGGATGCCCTCCGGGGCAGGGCCCCTTGGTAAAGGTTGCTCCTCGTTTGGAAACCTCTGTTTTCAAGTCCTCAGGGGCGACCCCTTTCTTCCCGTGGGGAGAGGGTATTTTAGATTCACCTCCCCGATCATCCTCCTTTGCGGAGGCACTAACTCCCCCGGTTTGGATGTGTAGCGTATGAAGCCCGCTTTTGGCTTCCCTATTCCTCCCCTCGTCTTCTCCTGATGGCACTTGGCAAGGTGCGCGAGCCAACATCCTGGTTAGCATAGGATCCGACGAGCCTTCGGGAAGAGGGGCCAAACACCTCATCCTCTCCGCCTTTCTTATCCAGTCCTGGCCAAGGGTAATTGTTCAGGATAATGTTGTGACAAATATAAAGACGGCGTGTTCGGTCGCGAAGTTACTTACTTGGGTATCTGGACGGTTTTAGTTGAGACCCGCATCTTCGGTGGTGTCCGAATACCGAAGAAGTGTTGAATGGTTCGCAGTCCTTCCGGGTTGAACTCCCACATACGGAGAGATCGACCTTGGCAGGGCAGGACCCGACGAACTAACATTACTGGAATTACTTTAATGAGACTGATATCCCTCTTGAGGAGATCTCGGATGCGGCTTTGCAATGTCAGCACGTCATTAACTGGCCCCTAGTCCAGCCCTTTGTTGACCCATGATGCCAGTTGGGGCGGAGGTGCAGAGCGAAAGGCTGGGGTAGTTGCCCGCTTTGTACCTTGGGGAGCTGTGATGTAAAACCACTCCCGTTGCCATAGGTCGGACACCTCCGGGATGGAACCCTTTGGCCACAGGGCGTTGGTGCCTTTGCTTATTATAGCGCCTCCGCACTCCGCGTGTCGCCCTTCAATCATCTTCGGCTTCACATTGAAGGTCTCGAGCCATAAGCCGAAGTGTGGGGTAATGCGGAGGAAGGCCTCACACACGACGAGAAACGATGAGATGTGAAGGATGGAATCTGGGGCCAGATCATGGAAGTCTAGCCCGTAATAGAACATAAGCCCTCTAACGAAGGGATCAAGACTAAAGCCTAGCCCTCGGAGGAACTGGGAAACAAATATGACACTCTCGTTGGGTTCGGGAGTGGGGATAACCTGCCCTTTAGCAGGTAGCCCGTGGGGGATTTTGGCGGTCAGATACCTAGCCTCCCTAAGCTTCTTGATGTCCTCCTCTGTGATAGAAGAGGCCATCCGCCGACCTTGAAGGTTGGATCCGGACATGGTTGAAGGCCCGGAGCGCTTAACCTGAACCTTGGGTGTTGGAACTCGAGGTAGGGGAAGGGAAGGATCATGCGTGGAAAGAAAAGGACAGGTCTTGCCCTCTTTATAAAGAGGGAGAATATCAAGCTTCCTCTGCGTGGCCATTTGGAACTTGCCTAAGACCGAGGAATCGTACTAATGGCATGGTTGGGTTACCCACGCCCGTATTGATGAGAATCCCGTGATAAAGGGAACAAGATCTCTGCTTCGACAAGACATGCCAATAAACCGCCTCGCAAGACGTGCAGTAGCAGGTTGGGAAAAACGGTTCGTGTGATGACCGGGCTGCAGCGTGATGTCACACTGTGAAAAGTTGTCAGCAGATTAGATTTGTGGAATATTGTGGTCTCTACGGTGGTACATGGAATTTTTTTTGCAGAGCCGGACACGATTCATGTGTTCAAAATCTACCTTGGAGTGTTCGGAGAAGGAACCCGCCTTGCAATGCCGAAAACAATCTGCACGCCAGACTCATCGTCATTGAAGCCTGGTTCAGGGGCTACGGAGGGAATCCTGGATTAGGGGGGTCCTCGGACAGCCGGACTATGTACTTGTGTCGGACTGTTGGACTATGAAGATACAAGATTGAAGACTTCGTCCCGTGTCCAGGTGGGACTCTCCTTTGCGTGGAAGGCAAGCTTGGCAATTTGGATATGTAGATTTCCTTCTCTGTAACCGATTCTGTGTAACCCTAGCCCCTCTAGTGTCTATATAAACCGGAGGGTTTAGTCCGTAGGACAAGAACAATCATAATCATAGGCTAGCTTCTAGGGTTTGGCCTCTACGATCTCGTGGTAGATCAACTCTTGTAATACTCATATCATCAAGATCAATCAAGTAGGAAGTAGGGTATTACCTCCATAGAGAGGGCCTGAACCTGGGTAAACATTGTGTCCCCCGCCTCCTGTTAGCATTGGCCTTAGATGCATAGTTCGGGACCCCATACCCGAGATCCGCCGGTTTTGACACCGACAACTGGAATGCTGAACTGAACCATGCAGTGTACTGACCAGCTGAAATTCTTGTGCATTCCACTAAATTTAAGCACCACTATTTGTAGAAATAAGCAGACCACAATGCCTCTTGTCCGCACACGTGGCCAAAAAACTGATGTGCAGCTGTGTCAGCTAGTCCTCGGTCCATGGATGAACTAGTAGAAAGTGCATTCCGGACTAGGATGCAGTTGTTTTCGCTCGTCCCTACACTGCAATCAGGAAGTAAAACATACGAATCAACTTCTTCTAGATTGCGTTGGTCATTCTACCTAGTTACTACCAATGTAGGAATGCCTGGAAGACGGGTGGTTAGACGACGGCGGCGAGGGATAGCCATCTTATTTTGCGTAGTTCTACTAAAATTGAGGTGTGTGCTTTTGATTGCGCGGATAGAAATGATACGGAGATACACATCCCGAAACTATATGGAGACAGACATCCCTGTTTGCGCAAATATGAAATACGGCTATTTAAGTAGTGACAGATATTTGCAGTGGCGTATGATTAACAGCAGCATCTATTGTGTTATAATTAGCACTAGATTGACAGTATGAAAGTCCCTTAAGTAAGTAGCATCATATCACATCAACACTACCACTAGATTAACATGCAGACCAATAGCATTAGTATTACTGTCATGAGAGTAGCACATGGTCAGTAAATGTGCAATCAAATTTGTGCAGTTCCACCGGGATGAAGCAATGTTAGCGGTGTGAGATTTAAGTGTAACTGCAAAAACACAATTCATGGGAAATAAAGCAAGACGGAAGAACTTCATAAAATGGTGGTGGCATTGCTTCAATTTATCTACGGCACTAGACCATTACTTATAGTGACATTAGGTGGCATTTCTTAATGCTTCATGTGATTTTACATTAACCGTAGCGATATGGGCGTAGGGACAGCAGGGGCATAAAGTGGTGAGGCATATGTGGTTGCCAAGAGCGGCAAACACTCAGGTAGCATGTCTGCATTTGTCCCATTTTTTATCTCCTCGGCGACATTTTCCTATGTGAGCACAAGAAATCTAGACCTGCTCATTCTCATTTGCGTTGTCCCCCAACACCCATCACTTTCTTTCCTTTTTCGACCAAGAGACAGGTCCACTTCCCCCCACCCTTCGCCATCAACCATGCTTTCTTCGTCTTTTCAACCAAGAGACTGGTTGGGTAGCCAGTATCTACTACTTTCCCCCGTTTCCTCTTAGAACCAAGTCCTAGATTCATGTAAATAGATACGGAGGAAGTAGTAAAAATGAGGTGATTTTACTGAGCGATCGGCGGCGGAGCATGGCCTGTCATGCGGTCCCACGTGTCATGATGTACCATGGGGATACGCGTGTCCCTCTTGAGGCAGAAGCAATACTACGTACGTGGTTTGAGATGATGGTGAACCAAAGTGTGAAATAATGGTTGCTTCGTCCGTCTGGGAAGGTGCGGCATTGTGATTTGACGTCTCATTGCTCACTACTACTACTGGGGCGGTATGACTGGGGTGCGTCCCCCTGCTGTTCTGCACTATTATTTGGTGCTTGACATGTCGACCCGGTTGCTATATGTCCCACATGTCGGTGAGAGGAAGTACATAATTCATGAAAGCGAGCGTCGGCGGAGGTGTACAAGACACGGCTTGGTTTTTGCTGCTTCGCGCGATCCATTGATACAAACCCGGACTAAAAAAGGCGAGGGCGGGTCTTTTCCCACGTGGTAGGCAGGGGAGTTTGGCATAGTCTGTTCGAGGCAAGGAGGCAGGAAGGGAAACAAGCAAATAAAGGTTGAGCGACTTAGTTTTAGGAAAATCTGATTTTAGGAGTACGTACCCACTAGGGTTTATAGGGCTGATCTAAAAACATTCGTTTTTCCATTTTATAAGTCTCAATTCTACTAGTAGTAGTAGTACCATAACATGTTGGATTTCGAGGTGCGTTAGATCCCGGATGCAAGCAGTGTCAAGAGAAAACTCACCAATGCATGTAGAAGTTCATGGAAATTAGTGGTCATTCATGCATTCATTCTAATTAATGCCTGGGTAAACATAACTTCTTGAGAAAAACAAGCATACTAATTACTTGTGCAAACTACAAAATTAATTCCACCACTCACCATCTACCTTGGTTGGAGAGATTTTGAAATTGTGCCATAAACTAGAAAGCAGGGAGTAGTAACTTTTGTCTCGATTACTATTTGTGGCCTTGTATAGATGCAAAATGTATTTTTTTGTAGTGGCCTTGTATAAGTAAATGGAGGGAGTACTAAAGGACATATATATTCCAAACAATATGATAATCTCTCTAACCAAGGTAGGGACGAGGAGTAGACGGAGGGAGTAGTAAAATTTTCTCCTCGTCCTGCGAGTCACCGCGCACGTGGGTGAGGGAGCGGGCGTAAGACGTACAATACTACTACTAGTAAGCAAGCTTCACCTCATCCTGTGAGCCACCGCGCCCGTGGGCGGGGGATACGGCGTACTAAGCAAGCTTCTCCTCGTTCTGTGAGTTGACGGGACACATCAAAAGTACTCCAGTGTATAGAGCCTTGCCTCTAAGGTAGGCCCCACATGGTTTGCCTCTTTTTTAACATAACACGTCAAGTCGCAATTTGTTTGTTCACCCGTGGTAGAGATCCTCCCTCCATCAAGTGGACAACCAGTACATGTGTCAAATTACCACGTGGGCTGCCTTTTCATACAGAAATGAGCTCCACCGTGTACCCGCGCGGGTGTGGTTGGGAAAGATATGGGAGTACGTGCGTCGTGCGTGCACCTCTTCTCTTCGTGCACGTCCCCCACCTATGTGGGTGCGTGCGAGAGAGATACAAACATAGACCTAATGCGCCGTCCATCCCCATGCCTCCGCCCAGTCCGACCACCAGTCACCACCACGCTCCACTCCTCCTCACCTTATATACAAGGCCACTATCAAAACACTAATCGATGCACTATTAATGGTGTTTGCCTCGTAGTACTAGCAAAGGAGGACATTAATTATCCCTTGCATGCATGCGGGGGTGTGAGCATTGGCTTGATGCGCATGAAAGAGAAAAATACACATTAATTTACACGGTGAACAATGAAACAAGGTGGCTTGCAACATTGACTTAGAAGACATTAATGTTTTGCCTTGGTACCTGTAATATGGGTTTGTGGCCTTGTATACAAAAATGGAGTCCGATAAAATTCTTGAGATACCATTTTTCCGATAAAATTCTCGAGATATCATTAGTTTTTACAAATGGGATTACTCCTGCATGGGTCAATCAGAATAGGTGTTTTGTAAAAAAATGCATCTTGATGTTCCGTGCAATGCACGGGCATCTTTCTGGTCCATGAAAACAACACATGGCAAAATTCCATAGTGAACGAGGGATTTCAATCTGCTGGGAGGGGCTGTTTGGATCTTTCCCGGGGTAGCCAAAATATTGGCGACCCTTTTGTCCACAGGTGCCTTTGCCACCGATGAACGAGGAATGGCTCGGGTGCTCATGCATCCTCCAGTAGCAGACGTTGAGCGAGCACCACGAGCTGTGTTTTTTTGTCCCATCGCGCCGCCCGAGCCACCCGCAGACCGACCGGCGACCCGCAAATTACGCCATTCAACCGTAGCCGCACACATTATGACAGCAACTCAACCAACCGGACAAAATTCATGCAAACACGGTGATATTTCATATAAACAATGACGAAAATCATATAAAATACCGGATTTTCATACAAACATGATGGATTTCATTAAATTCAAATGAACTACGCGGTGCTAGTTCTGGACAGCACATGTATATAATACCTGGCCTAAATGATCGCCCACCGATCCATTTGTGTTCCTCATGTCCGGCAGCACAATCACCAGACTGCCGGGAGCCCCAGAGGTATATGCTTCAGTGCAAAGGACGGCTCGCTTCCCCACTGCCCAATTGATATCATTGGCTGATGCCGAAGATGATGGTGGAAGGGGGCTTCCCCGCTTCTGTGGAGCCCATGCGGGGTTGACGAAGGTCTTCTCAACAAAAGGATCTGGCAAGACACCTGCCGTGTAGTCCCGACGTTGCCTCAATGGTGCCCTTCATGGGACCCAAGCGGTGACGGCCTCCCGTGTTCTACTTCTCCTTGATGATGGCGGTGGACGCGGAGGCATTGGCCACCGACTCGTCGCTCTCCGCGCACCCGGCTTCTGTCGCTGCTTGCATGGCACGGCCATCGGCATGGGAGTCTCGGCCACAGAAACGGGAGACGCGGTACGAGGCGGCGGCGTGGACGGCAGCAACGACGCCCGTGCGTCGCTCCTCGTCGAGCTGGCCTGCAACAACAAGTTGTTGAACCGCGCGCCGGCTTGGGGCGGCAACTGGCTCCGTTGGGCAAGGGGAGGGAGGTGGATCGGCGAGCTGCATAGCTCGTATCCGGCGGGCTCGGCAGGCCACCCAGCCGGCTTGGATGCGGGATAACTACTCTTCATAAGCCATTGTAAGAGTGGACAAAATGGTGAAGGAGGAGATAGGGGAACGGCGGAGGTGTGCGATTCTTGGCCGGAGTTTGGCCTCGTTTAAATAGGAGATTAAATAGATGGCGGACGGGAGGAGCTCGGCCGGCGTTGCGTTTAATGCCGGCCCGATCATGAACGGACGTGTGTCCAGAGTGGGCTTCTCGGCTTCCACACGGGCGGGCTTCATGGAGGTGTTTGAATGTGGCAAGGAGGCGTGTTCAGCCGGGCGCGCAGCGAGTGGCGCCCTCGACTCTGACGTACAACACCGCGCCATTCTTCCACTGACGTGTGGGCGCTTTGGGTACATGGCCTGCGTGTCAGTGACCCAACGCAGGCAGCGCACAACAGATGAACTTTTGGTGGGCCAGGGCGGTTAGAAGTGGGCATTTCATAAACCGATGATTGTTCATTGAGTGTGATGTCATCTATTTCATGTAGATAAGCCTACTATGTTGATAGCCCATTCAATACGTTGTGATTCATAAAGACCGCTGCAAACATCAATGTTCTGCTTATCACAGATAAGATTGATTAATACCCGAAACAATCCATGTCCTTAACAAAGGGTGCATGGACGTATAGGCTGAGCGTGTGTCTTGTGTCGTGTGCTGTGTGCATGCAGGCGTGCGAGTGTTGCGTGCATGCAAGGGTACGTTTTAGTGTTGCATGCATGTGTGCGTACGTGTGTGTGTTCATGAGTGCATGTGTACGTGTCAGTGTTGCACGCCTACGTACGTGCGTGTGTTCGTTATGTGTACGTGTCAGTGTTGCACGCCAGCATGCGTGCGTGTCTTGCGTGCGTGCATGTGTATGTGCGGGGTGAGGCTACATGTCAGTCGACTGACTTTTTCATCTCTGGTCATTAGATTTTCCAGCCGTTGGATAGGAAATCAAGGGCCTGCAGTTTATCTTCAAACTCGAACCCCCTGAGCCGCCAGCCACCACCGGCCGAACCACCGCCCCCACCACCCACGGCCAGCCCACGCCGCCACGCTGCCCCGCCCGCCCCGAAACCACCCCCACCGCCGGTCCGCCGCCGCCCCGGCCATCCCTCTAGCCCCCCGCCGAGATTTATCTTGGTGATCCCCATGCCACCGCCCAATCACGCGCCCCCATCGCGGCGGTCGCCAACCGAGGTCTCACGACTTGAATACCCACCGACCACTAATTTATTACCATTTCATCCTTCATATCGTCTTGTGGGAGGGCCCTATGGTAATGTGCGCTGCTGAATGTGGACCGTTTGACTGGTCAATTGATCGTGTCATCAACAAATTACGGAGATGTTGGTGAGCCAGTGACTGTATGATCACCCTAAAATGTATTTTATTAACACAGTACAGACTCAAACTACCATTTCTTTCTTTCATATATGGGCTGATAGGTGGGCCCCACGGTTACGTGCCCCGATTGTTCAACACCAGTTGCGCCACGTGGAACGTTTGACTGGTCAATTGATTGTGTCATCAACAAAATACGAAGTTGTACGGGTGAGCCAATGACTGTATAATCATGACATGTATTTTTTTAACACGGTACAGACGCAAGGGCTCATATATACGCGCAAGAACTCACCGGCTATAAGCGCACCACGCAGACCCTACCCCTATGAGCACCTTCGAGAGAGTGAGCTAGCATATGATCTTGAGATTTTATGAAGTCACCATAGGTGCCTCGTAGTCGAGTGGAATGTCTCCTCCCACTGAATGCACATCACCGGAAAATACTGAAATTTACCCAGGATAAATGCGAGCACCGGGACTTTAACCCCGGTGGGCTCGAGAAACCACTGTCCTCCTAACCATCCAAACACATGTTGGTTAGCACGACAAAATGTATGTGGTGACCGTGATGAGCTTATTCGGAAGTCCAGTGACCATATCGCGCTTTCACTTCAAATACAATGACCGTAAGTGTCATCAACAAAATACGGAGCATGCATCAAATGCAAAGTCCGTCAGTGTCATCAAGAAAATACGGAGATGTATCATGAGCTAGATACCGTATGATCACCACGAGAATGTATACGGTGACTGTAATGAGCATATTTTGAAGTCTAGTGACTGTACAGTGCTTTAGCTTGAAATACAGTGACCGTCACGCGTGAATGTGTCGTGGGCATGCATACTTTTAGAGGGCCGAGAGATAGTTTGTGTGCGTACGTGAAAGTGGTGTAGAAAGAGGGGGTGTCCGGTGGAGACAAGGAGAGATATGCCCTTCGTTTCTCTTCCCCGTGACTAATATTTTAGGAGAATATATAAACATTCACAATGCAGAACAAATATTTTTGGATGCACCATGCAATTAACTTTCATGTATAACATTGTACTATTGTATATGCATGTTTTCTTAGTGGCCAATTGCGTGTGTGGTGTGGTGGGCACATCATTTCTAGTTGTGGTGGGTCAACATGAGGACTCATGGGTCGATTCCATCCCGCGCCACATAGGTTGGACTGAGACGCGTTATACGAAGACCCATGTGGAGGCTCGACGTACAACACAAAGCTACCAGAGTCGTGGAGGACTCTATCCCCACTGGTGATAAGCCGACTATATATGATTTGTAACCCTAGGCCCCGAGTATGTTATAGAAGCTTGGGGGCTAGTTCGTCGATAGTATATACACACGCACAATGCCTGGTATTCACCTGTACTTTGTACACACCCCTATCACTAATATACAGTACCAATAGTAGGCTTTTTCCTCAACTGCAAGGGTCCGAACTAGGGCAAAACTTTACCTCGTATTACCATCCAGCCTAACAGTCAGGGATATCCTACCGAATGATATGATGGAATTATATCTGCCAACTACTAAGAGAGAGGTGTGTCTTGGGGGGGGGGGGTCGGAGGCAATGTGTGCGAGAGAGGCCTAAAGATAATGTGCATGCGGGAGACACGTAGGCATATATATATGTGCGTATAGAGGGCTAGTAGAGACCGTGCGTGTGTATATATGCATGTGAGAGAAATAGTGTTTTCCAACTGAGATTAGTGAAAAGAGTGCTACATAGTAGTCAGAAAGAGAGAGAGAGATATGAGAGCACGTGCATGAGACACCCCAACACCCCGAGAGAGATTGTGAACATGTGTGAAAGAGAAATGCCGATGCATACAAAGTGTGTGCACTTATGCATTAGATAGAGAGATATATAGCATGTTTGTGAGAACGGGCCGAGGCATAGTGCATCTACGTGTAAAAGGTGGTTCTACACATTAAATTAAAATATAAATGGCATTATTATTTTTGGATGAGATCATGAATTTTGCAAATTGCGTATGGACGAAAATCGGTCTATCAGACACCCATACTCTATTGAATTCTAGCATGTGCATGTTTATTTCATATTATCGATCCATAGAGTGAGAGCGTTTTGAAATACAGGCAATGGATTGCTTTTGCAATTCATATATAAACATTTATTAGTGCACTCCATGTTGTTAGTGTGAAGCACTTTATAAATTTTTCACTTGCATGGATACATTCCAAATTGCTAGCTATGAAATAGAATACATGTTGAATTCAACATAAAGAGGGTTTCAAAGATTCGAATTCATAGGAAGTGCATTCATCTATTTGAACCCGAGATAATGGCATTTGTAAATCAGATCTAAAAGGGGGCATCAATCTTTGTTGTGCATTTTAATATCCTATATATTCATATGCATGTCTAACTTTTTTTTGCAACCAAGGAGATTATATCTGGAACCATGCATGAACTGAGGTAAGTTGCATATCTTTCAATATATACTCGTGTACAATGTATATTCAAATGTACCCCCTACATTCCAAAATAATCGTAGCTTTAGGATTTTCAAGAGTAAAGATTTGTGAAGTTGACAAATCTTGAAAGTTCGATTCAAGAGAACCAAAAATGTTAATGCTTCTGCTCCCAAATATTGAACAAAGCGCCAAATACGCCTCTAGTCATCTGAAACCGCGCGATACTAATGTTTGGTGGTAGGAAATTACTGCCTTGACTCTGGCCCGTGTAGCCTATCGGCCCGATGTCCAAAGGTCTAAACCGGGGTAGGTGATACGTCCATTTTGCATCATGCTTTTATATCGATATTTATTGCATTATGGCCTGTTATTTCACGTTATGTCACAATACTTATGGCTATTCTCTCTTATTTTACAAGGTTTAACATGAAGAGGGAGAATGTCGGCAGCTGGGATTCTGGGCTGGAAAAGGAGCAAATATTGGAAACCTATTCTGCACAATTCCAAAAGTCCTGAAACTCCACGAAAGTCATTTTTGGAATTAATGAAAAATATCCAGCGGAAGAAATATGTGAGGGGGCCCACCCACCGTCCACGAGGGTGGGGGCGCGCCCACCCTTACAGGGCGCACCCCCTGCCTCGTGGGCCCCCCAGGCAGCCCTTCAGTGCCCCTCTTTTGCTATATGAAGTCTTTTACCCTAAAAAAAATCATAAGCAAGATTACGTGACGAAACTCCGCCGCCAAGAGGCGGAACCAATCTAGGGCTCCAACGGAGCTGTTCTGCGGGGAAACTTCCCACCGGGAGGGGGAAATCATCACCATCATCATCACCAACGATCTTCTCATCGGGAGGGGATCAATCTCCATCAACATCTTCACCAGCACCATCTCCTCTCAAACCCTAGTTCATCTCTTGTATCCAATCTTTGTATCCAAACCTCAGATTGGTACCTGTTGAAAGTGCGTTATATCGACTAGAGGGGGGGGGGTGAATAGGCGATTTTTATGAATTCTTCACTGAGGAATTTGCCGGTGAGGAAATTCCTTAGCGAAGAACTACTTGCAGCGGAATAAGTACTCAGAAGTAAGCATAACGGAATACAAGCATGGTCATCATGATGAAATGAAGACTAGCACAGAGTCGTAAAGCGTAATCACAGGATAACACAAGATGAAGACAAGCAGTGAAGAAATTGAGCTGAGGAAATTGAGAAAGTCTTGATCAAAGTCTTCAAGCACAGATATGAACAAACACTCAACACAAGAATGAGGAAATGAAAGGGTTGAGGAAATAGAACCGATTAGGTTGGTGAAGACAATGATTTGGTAGACCAGTTCCAACTATTGTCTCGGTTATGCGTCTGGTTGGAGCGGCTAAAGTATTTAAACTCGAGGACACACAGTCCGGACACCCGATCGGCGAGCACGCAGCTCGGGACACCCGATCGTCACCGTATTCTCCTTGAACTAAGGTCACGCAGACCTCGTCCAATCACTCGTGGTAAGTCTTGAGCGAGTTCCAAACCTTCACAGACTTGGTCACTCGGCGATCCACAATTCCTCTTGGGCGCTCTAGACCATGATGCCTAACCGTCGGAAGAAGCACAGTCTTCAAAGGTAACAAGCGTCGGATCCACGCAGGATCAATTTCTTGATGATGCTCAATCACTTTGGGTTTGTAGGGGTTTGGTTTTGGGTTTTCCTCACTTGATGATTTTCGCTCAAAGTCCTCGGAGGATGGGTTGCTCTCAAATGACAAGTGTCAAGTTCTCTCGAGCAGCCAACCAGCTAGTGGTTGGGGCGGCTATTTATAGCCTAGGGAGCAGCCCGACATGATAAGACATAAATGCCCTTCAATGATATGACCGTTAGGTGGATAAGATATTTTGGGACAGGTGGCAAGAAGACAAGAACGATCGGAAATTTGACTCTCAAATTCCTCGGGGCTATCATGTTCCTCCTTTGTGTAGGCAATTCGCACTAGCGAATTCCTAACTCCTCGATCGAGAACAAATTCATCGCGACGGAAGAACTTCGTCTCATCCTTTGAAGAAAGTGGTGAACTGTATGAGATTTCAAAGGCTTCACTCAAAGGGATTGGTAGGTGTAGGATTTTGAGTTGAGCATCACATGGAAATTTTTCCTTAGTATTTCCTCGACCCCCTTTAACAGTACGGTGTTTCCTATGACTCAAGAAAGAGAAAATGAAACTACGAAAACAAAAGTCTTCACGCTTCATGTTCCACAAATGAATACCAAGTCTTCAAGGTCACACCAATTTCTTCACTTTCAAAGTCTTTAGAAAGTCTTCAGAATATCAAAGTCTTCAGTCGAAGAACTTCATTTTTAGGGGTCGACTTTCTCTGTAAATATCAAACTCCTCATAGACTTATAGACTGTGTACACTCACAAGCGCATTAGTCCCTTAACCTATAAGTCTTCAATACACCAAAATCACTAAGGGCACTAGATGCACTTACAATCTCCCCTTTTGGTGATTGATGACAATATAGGTTAAGTTTTCAACGAGGATAAACATATGAAGTGTAAATACTGATATTGAGGAATTTGACTGCAAGATATAGAAGAACTCCCCCTGAAGATGTGCATAGTGAGGAATTTGCGTTTGAGGCAATGCACATTTGAAGAGTTGAATCATGGAGATCTCCCCCTATATCTTGTAATTCATACACACATTTGATATATAATATGAAGAATTTGAACGCATGATGAAATATGCTGCCTGATGAAATTTAGCATGCGTGCAATAACATTAACGAGGAATAAGCATGCCGAATAAAGCATCAAAAGTATCAGAGCATAGTGCAACAAAAGTATCAGAGCACCATCGGGTTTAAGATTACAACTCGATCCAAATAAAAGTTTTAGAAGAAGCGAGTTGTAACTTAAAAATGCCCTTAATATAGACCGGCTTGAAGACTAACTCAGATTTCTCCCCTTTGCCATCAAATGACCATAAGGATTGAAGGCGAGGACTAACGCTCTGAAGAATTTCAAGTCGATGGAGGAGCGCCCGGCGTTATCGGGGTTGTTTGTTGTAGCAGGCCTGCCGCAGATGTCATCAAATCTTCATACTCATCGGTGTCACATGATGAAGAATAAGAGCTGGCCACCAGTGGAGGAACTTTGACCCTCTTGAATTTCTTGGAGGAGGTGCGGACCGATCAAATTCTTCCTTGAGACCCATAGTCTTGAGTTCTTGGCGCTATAGACATGAGTGAGGACAGCCCAGTGCGGTTGAAGGTTTCATGAAGGTAGTATTGGTTCTTCTTCCTTGCATTGTGTGTTGAGGTCATATTGTGAAGAAGTGCACCAAAGCGACGCTTTACCCATTTGTGATTGCGATCAACCTTCCGATGAAGGCGAGGAGTAACTCACGGTCGGTCATCACCACAGGTCTTTGTGGCTTGAGGATTTTTCTTGGCTGAGGTATTTCTTGCAGAGTCATGTGTGGCGAGTCGTCATTGGTAGAGTAAGATGCAGCCTTGCAAAATTGACCATCAATGGGCGAATGCCTTCATCGATCACAAAGCAGCTGCCTTGCCTTTATCATCGGTGATGAAACCGTCCGTTTGAGGACTTCAATGGGAGGCAAGTAGCTACCGTGGTTGAGTGTCGACTTTGTAATTCAGTGAAGATCTTGCCCTGATGAATCTCTTAATCCAAGGCGCATAGGGCTTCAGCTCGAATGGTGACATAGCAATATTGGCCAGAGTCCTCATGAAGAAATCATGTAAGTTGACGGGAACACCATGAATGATGTTGAAAAGCATATTCTTCATGATGCCAACGACTTCTTCATCATTTGAGTCGTGGCCTTTGATAGGACTCATTGTCTTCTTCAGAATGCGATAGACAGTCCGAGGTACATAGAGTAATTCCTTGACGAGGAATTTGGTTCGTGGGGCCTGCCCAGGCTTCAAAGGCTCCATGAGCACTTGCATATAGTGATTTGTCGATTGGTCCTTTGTAGGTGCAACGTGCCTTGTCATGGGGAGGATTGAGAGGAAGGACACGAAGCAATTGATTCTTTGGTGCCTTGTAGTGAGTGTTTTCGGTCATCGGTCCAACACCCATGAGTTGATATCTTGGCGTCTCCGGTGATATGCGATGTCGCGTAGAAGCGAAGAATGAGTTCTTCATTCCAATCGCAAATGTCCGTGCAGAAATTTAGTAATCCTGCATCGTGAAGAACACTGAGGACTGGCTCGAAGCATGGCACAGATTCCATATCCACGTGAGGAATATGTTCATGATCGAAGATTTTGTCTTTGTCAAACAAAGACAGAGGAATAGAAGTTGGCTTGACTAGCAGTCCGAAACGCCTCTTCCTTATGCGAGCGAGTCATAGGGGTTGTAATCTGTGAAGAATACATGCTCGGCAAAGAAGTCTTCAGCCTTGAACTTCTGTTTGCTTGAGAACAGATTCTTTGGCTTTGGCAGAGGAATGTCAGTGAGTTGCATCACCACCTCAGGAATCGCGAGCTCAGGTTCTTCAGGCTGAGGAATTTCTGGTTCCTCTTCTTGTGCAACCTGAGGATCAGCGAAAGAGGTTCTTGACACTAGTGGCTGGAATTTCTTCATGCATAGAGGGAGTGGGATGAGTTTCTTCAGAGCCCATTTGAACTTTTGGTCCAAGGGACTAAGGAATCTGTTGGATAGGGGTGAAGAGAGGAGTATTGGGATGCTGACTTTCCCAAAAGTCATCATTCATCACAGGTGTGGTGCATCCTATATCCACATCTTCATCTTCAATTTCCTCAACACCAGCCTCTTCAGCTGTGAACTGAGGCATAGGTGAGGAAATGACTGGCGTTGAAGGGATTGCATCCACTTCAATTTCTTCATCAAGCTGCTCTGACGAAGCAGCAGAATGATTTTCTTCATCAGATCCGCTTGGGATCTCATAGTCTTCTCCAATAGGAACAAGGTCCTTTGATGGCATGGATGAAATTGGAACAGCATCAATAGGATTTTCAAATGAGCTGGTCATTGGCTTCATTTTCTTCGCAGCCAAAGATTCTGACGCAGCTGATGCCTTCCGTTTCTTCACTGCAGCTCGCTCTACAGCCTTGGTCTTCTTCACATCATAGGCAGATGGAAGAATTGGAGTTAGTGTAGGCGCGGGAGGAGCTGAGGAATCTGGTTGATTTTCTTGGTAATCGATGCAATTGTCTGATCTCTTGATTTCTTCAGCGCACCACTAGTGGATGCCACAGCAATTTCTTCGGTGGTGGAATGGAGTCATCGACCTGGAACTAGCATTTTCTTCTTGAGGCTAAAGTCATCGGTGGTCTTGGCATGTTCTTCAAAGAGCTGAGCGAGTCTATGACTGAGGTTTTCTTGTTGTGTTGGGGCGGGATCATTTGTGAATTTCTTCGTCAGGTTGACGAATCTCACTTTAGCTCCTTGCCAATCAGCATAGTAGGCATCAAAGTCTTTGCTGAGGGCTTGAATTTCAGACTGAGCCTTGAGAAGTTCCTCAGGTGTCATTCTGACAACATTTTTCTTCAGGAGCTTCTCCTTTCTGTATTGAGCTTTCTTGATCTCTCTTGCCTTTTCAAACTTCCATTTCTCTTGAGTGATGAAATGGGTCAGCATGTGACTTTGACCAGGAGTCAGATGAAAATCAGGCATTGGGGTATTTGGATCCTTGTGCCAGAGGTCAATGTAGTCGAGGATCTTCCTCGGATTCAAAAGCAGTGGCACAGATGTGCCTTTGGCTCTAGCGGACTTCACCTGTCTGTCTCTGATGATTTCTGCAAGTTCATCATCAGAAGCTTCATCATCAGAAGGCACATGGAATGCGACCTGTTTCTTCTTTGGACTTGGCCAAGGACCGCGTCCAGCTGTTGCTTTAGTCTTCAACAGTGTGGGGCCTGATGAGGAAATTGGTGCAGCTGAGGAACTTGCTGAAACACCAGAGGCAATCGAGAAACCAGCAGTCCTTTGACATGTAGCAAGATGCACAGGAGCTGAGGACTTTGAAGGAGCTGCTGAGGACTTTGGTGGAGCAGTAGCAGTGCGAGGAATTTGCCGTGAGGGCATTGCAAAGGAACTTGGCCGTGAGGGCGCTGTTGGTGAAGCACTTGGCTTACGAGCAGGCTTCTTTGGCATAGATTTCCTCTACCTGACCGAGGCCTCAGTAGTAGTAGCAGTGGCAGGATCCTCATTGAATTTCATCACTGCCTCCTTGGCTTGTCTTGCCAATTTAGCTTGGCGCTTAGCCCATTCTTCAGGAAAGTCCTCACCACGTTTGAGGCTTGTGGGGTCAGCTACTTGGCCAGGTGCCAATGGAGCTCTTGGGCATGGAGGATTGAGGGCGAATTTCTTCATGTACTTTGGAGTCACATATTTGTATTCCCTCCATTCCCTTGCCCATCTCCGTTCAATCCTCTGTATGCGCACCTTGCGCTAATTTTTGTTTTCTTTGCCAAATTTTGCTTCATCAGGTGTGCAATAGTCCTTATAAATGTCATTAGGGATCTCAAAAGTAGTCATGACCTCAGGCTTCTTTCCTCCTTTCTGCGGCTTCTTACCGTCTGCCATATTCTTCAGATGAGGAATTTGAACAATTGAACACTCTGAAGAAGTATGCAGTTTTTCTTCGAGGAACGCTGCAAATGAGTTAAGTTGATGAGAACCTAGTGATTCAGCAGCAGACATGAGTACCTGTGAACAGAGTATAGGTGCGAGGTATTTGGAGAGGTCATATGCGTTCTCAGAAGGTTTTTCGAAAAGAACGAGTTTTGAGGAATTTGACCAGATGACCCTTGAGGAATTTCACTAAGCGTTCTTGTCTTAGGTTCCAGAGTTGTACAGATTGAAGATCCACACAATTAGGGAATCTTGAAGAAAAAGATTGCTTAGAGAAACAGATCAAGATCATATGATATGTGAGGTGTTCATATGTGTGAAGATTTGAAGAATAAACACCTTTGAAGATTTTCAGGAAAGTTTGAGTATCAAAGTGAGTAATAAAAGTAAATTTCAATTACCCAAAGTGAAGAACACGACGAACTGAGAAGAACAGATGTGAAGTTCGTCAGGTTAGATCTCCCACGCCCTAACTTGGCAGAGGAAGACAGCTACGGCGGCGGCGGAGTGAAGATTTCCGCGGTCGGCGTGAGTACGATGGCGACGAGGTCGAGGCAGCGAAGCTCTTCCTCACCAGCGACGATGGAGTAGCGGCGGCGCTAGGGTTTGAGGAGATCGAGTGAGAGAGTAGTGATCGAGCGGAGTAAATGAAGTGAGGAAGGGGAGAGGGGTATTTATAGACACGGTAAAAACTGTTCGCCCGAAGATTTGGGACGAACGTTCCCCTGCCCTTTCTCCTTCTCGCGACATGTGTCACCCACGTACTGTGTAGTTGAGATCGTGTACGATCGTGGGTGAATAGAATAATGCATCGTGGGATGCGGAACGTTTTGAGCGGCAAAACCGAAAATCTGGATAAGATTTGTTTTAAAGTTTAGATTCGCAATTTCTTGGTGACAAGGACACAGTGAAGATTTTGAACGAGTTTCAAATAGAACGCACATGAAGAATTTGTGAATAGATTGGGTTGAGTATAGCATAGAGGGGGAAGGGTCCGATCACATTCACTTAGCAAAAAAAGCAACTTGAAGAAATAGCTATAAGTGAATGATGTAGAGGACATAAACTCATATTTATATATATAGCCAATGAAGAAAAACGACGGAAACAGTGAAGATTTTGCAAAGTTGAAGAATTTGGAAAACTGAAGAATTTCAAAACTGAGGAAAACTCAAATTGAAGATTTTCAACTTTTTATGGTGGCGTGACCCACCGTATAAGAATGATGATTTCAGACACCGCGTACAATTGTCGTAGGGTTCTGAGAATCAAATTCTTCATTAATTTCTTCACACTTAGAGTGTTATTCTTCATTGATTGAAGAAAAACGTTTCTTCATGTGTTGCACATCTAAGTCATCAGTTTTGCATAAGTGTCGGGTGTGTGTCCTTTTCAAAGAACATTGAAGATTCTAAGATATTTAGCTCACACAGCAACTTGCTAAATCTCTTCTCATACAAGGGCTTAGTGAAGATATCAGCTAGCTGTTCTTGATCTTCACGTGCTTTCGATGGAGATATCGCCCTTCAACACATGATCACGAAGAAAATGATAACGAATCTCAATGTGCTTTGTCTTGAGTGCTGAAGCGGGTTGTGAGCAATCTTGATGGCACTCTCATTGTCGCAGAGGAGAGGCACATTCTTCACGTTGACGCCATAGTCCTTGAGTGTTTGCTTCATCCAAAGCAGCTTGAGCACAGCAAGAGCCAGCAGCAATGTATTCAGCTTCCGCAGATGAAGCGGTGATACAGATTCTGTTTCTTCGAGGACCAACGGACCAAAGATCGTCGAGAAATGACAAGTGCCGAAGTTGACTTGCGGTCCACACGATCACCAAAGCATAGTCGAGTCGAGAATATCAATGAGATCAAAAGTAGAGCCCTTGGGGTACCATAATCCTAGTGTTGGTGTGTGAGCTAGATATCGAAGAATATGTTTCACAGACCTTATGGTGTGATTCCTTGGTGCAGCTTGAAATCGGGCACACATGCAAACACTAAGCATTATATCTGGCCTAGATGCACATAAGTACAATAAAGAGCCAATCATGGGCGGTATACCTTGTGATCAAAGTCAATACCATTTTCATCGATTGCATAGATGGCCATTTGTGGGCATAGGAATTTTGACGCCTTTACAATCTTGCATGCGAATTTCCTCGGTACATCTTTGAGGTATTTCTCTGAGATATGAATATACCATTCTTGTTGGTGGCGAATTTGAAGACCTAAGAAGAATTTCAACTCTCCCATCATAGACATTTGATATTCTTCACTCATCATATAGGCAAATTCATCACTATAACGTTGGTCAGTACAGCCAAAGATAATATCATCAACATATATTTGGAACACAAACAGTTCACCATCATAAGATTTAGTAAAGAGAGTAGGGTCGAGTGAACCGAGTGTGAAGCCATTCTTCACGAAGAATTCCTTCAATGTATCATACCACGCCCGAGGGGCTTGCTTGAGGCCATAGAGGGCCTTATTAAGTCTGTAGACTTTGTCAGGATTCTTTGGATCTTCAAAACCTGGGGGTTGAGCAACATATACTTCTTCCTCAAGCTTACCATTGAGGAATGCACTTTTCACATCCATTTGATATAAGATGATATCATGATGGTTAGCATAAGCAAGTAATATCGAATAGCCTCAAGTCTAGCAACAGTGCAAAAGTTTCATCGAAATCAATTCCTTCAACTGTGTGTAGCCTTGAGCTACCAATCGTGCCTTATTCCTCACCACAAGGCCATTTTCATCTTGCTTGTTGCGGTAGATCCACTTTGTGCCAATGATATTATGCTTGCGAGGATCTGGACGTTTGACCAGTTCCCAGACAGTGTTGAGCTTGAACTGATGTAATTCTTCTTGCATAGCCTAAATCCACTCCGGCTCCAAAAATGCTTCATCTACCTTAGTGGGCTCTGTGATAGAGACAAAAGCATAGTGCCCACAAAAGTTAGATAAATGTGAAGCTTTTGAGCGTGTGAGAGGACCTGGTGCTCTAATGTCATCGATGATCTTCTCCACTTGCACTTCTTTTGCAAGCGAGGATGAGCTGGTTGTCATTGAGGAGTTTGATCGGCATTTTCTCGGCACCATTTTCCTCGGCATTTTCTTCAGTGCATCAGCTCGGCGTTCTTCATGAGCTGGAATGAATTCTTCAGCAGATTCTTTAGTAGGAATGACATCCTCAGTTGCCTTGAACTTGATAGAATCCTCAGGTGCTGGTCCATCTAACACAGAAGGTAGGTGCTCTCTTTGCGAGCCATTAGTTTCATTGAACCGCACATCTCTGATGTCGACAATCTTGTGAAGAACAATGTTGAAGACTCTGTAGGTGTGCGAGTCCTTTCCGTAACCAAGCATAAAACCTTCATGTGCTTTCGATGCAAATTTAGAATTATGGTGAGGATCTCTAATCCAACATTTAGCACCGAAGACTTTGAAATAACGCACATTGGGTTTCTTGTCAATGAGGAGTTCATAGGCCGCCTTCTTGAAGAATTTATGAAGATATACTCTGTTGATGATGTGGCACGCAGTATCAATTGCATCAACCCAAAAGCGATGAGGCGTTTTGTATTCATCAAGCATAGTGTGAGCCATCTCAACAAGAGTTCTGTTCTTGCGCTCCACGACGCCATTTTGCTGAGGAGTATAGGGAGCAGATAACTCATGAGTAATACCAAGTTCATCAAGATAGTCATCAAGACCGGAATTCTTGAACTCAGTTCCATTGTCACTTCTGATGTGCTTGATCTTCACACCAAAGTTGGTTGAAGCCCTCGAGGAAAATCGTTTGAAGACTTCCTGCACTTCATGTTTGTAAGTAACAATGCGTACCCATGTATATCGAGAGTAATCATCAACAATGACAAAACCATATAGAGATGCATCATTAGTGACTGCTGAGTAATGATTAGGTCCGAAGAGGTCCATGTGAAGCAATTCGAATGGACGAGTAGTGGTCATGATAGTCTTTCTTTGGATGCTTGGCCTTGGTCATTTTTTCAGCTTCACGGGCTCGCATAAGTGATCCTTGAGGAATTTGACATTCTCAATGCCAATGACATGCTTCTTCTTCGCAAGCGTGTGCAAATTCCTCATGCCTGCGTGACCAAGTCGTCGATGCCATAGCCAGCCTTCTGAAGCTTTTGCAAGAAGACACACGGCTGGTTGTGGTCCTGTAGAGAAATCAACAATATAAAGGTCTCCTCTCCTAAAGCCTTCGAAGACTTTGGAATTGTCAGCTTCCATAATCACAACACAGCGATACTTGCCAAAGACAACAACCATATCAAGATGACAAAGCATTGAGACTGACATGAGGTTGTATCCTAAGGACTCAACAAGCATGACTTTGTCCATGTGTTTATCCTTAGAGATTGCAACCTTACCAAGACCCAATACCTGACTTTTTCCTTTGTTAGCAAAGATGATATGCTTCAGATGTGACGGTGATAAGGGAGCATCCATCAATAGATTCTTGTCACCAGTCATGTGATTCGTACATCCACTATCGAGGACCCACTCAGTAGCTTTGGGTTGATCATCCTGCAGATGAATTAGTGTAGCTTACAATCTCATATGCTTCATTTGTGAAGAATATGATATCAATTTCATCAGATGAATTTCATCAATCAATAAGCAGATATAGCAGTATGAGGACATGTGAAATGAAGGTTCATTTCATCATGATTCGCCTGCGTCCTTTCAGGCAATTTTGTCAGGTCCCCAGCAAATTCTTCAGACGTTAAAGCACGTCTGGAGACCTGACCCTGCAGAAGAGATTAGTTCTTTTTCTTCACCACCCACATCTGAAGGGGTGGCAAAGAGTTCATCACTCTGCGAGCACCATACGAGAATGGTGGCATAGAGGCTAAACCATTTCGTTTCACATAAGAGGGGTTAGGGTAAACATATGAAGAAGCAGAGAAATTTTTCGAGGACTTATGAACATAATGGCTTGAAGAATAATGCACATATTCATAGCCCTTAGCTCTACCCTGCGAAACAGAGTTGTTAGCACGATGATAATCATATGAGGACTTGGATCCATATGAAGAATTTGGTCCATATGAAGAATTTGATCTGGGGTTCCTGTTCTTCACAGGTGGTGTCATGAGGACATTCACCTGAAGACTTTCGAGGCACTTCTTGGGAACCCAGATTTTCTTCATAGGAGAACCATTCTGCGATTAGTGCCAACATATCTAGCAAATACTTCACCATTCGATTTTTGAACAGTTTATAGTTGAGTCAAATGACTCATCGGAAGAATGAGGAGATTCACATGTAAAGCAGATAAGTTAGATGGATCAACTGGAGGTCCCTTTGCAGCAACCCATGAGGTTTTGGGGTACTGCTCAGGCTTCCAATATGTTCCATCAGCATTGAGTTTCCTCTCAAAGGCAATACCCTCTTTTCTAGGGTTTCTGTTGAGGATCTGCTTTTTAAGCACATCACAAAGAGTCTGATGCCCTTTGAGGCTTTTGTACATGCCTGTCATGTACAATTCCTTCAGCCCTGCATCGTCAGTGATACTAGCAATGTCCTCAGATGAGGAGTTAGTGATAGCAGCGGCATGTGAAGAATTTGTAACAGTTGAAGCATTTGAACATTCAGGTGAAGAATTAGCAGATTCTCGTTCAATGCACTTTAAGCATGGAGGAACAAATTCTTCCTGAGAAGCGCTGATTTGTTGAGCTAGTAATGAATCGCGCTCCTTCTAAAGATCTTCATAACTCACTCTTAGCTTCTCAAGATCTTGCTTTCTTTGAAGAAATTCATAAGAAAGTTTCTCATGATCAGATAAGAGAGTGGTATGATGACTTTGAAGGTTATCAAACCTAGACTGAAGTCTCTGAAGATTTTCAGTCAGGGCTTTAGTGTGATCCATTTCTTCACCCAACATATCATCACTTTTGTCTAGCATGTTTTGAACCTTTTCAAAAGCCCTTTGTTGTTTTATAGCAATCTTAGCAAGTTTAGAGTAGCTGGGCTTGAGATCCTCATCAGATTCATTTTCACTAGATTCAGAGGAGGTGTATTTGAGTACCTTTGCACCTTTCGCCATGAAGCAACAGGTGGGAGCGTACTCATCATTATCTTCATCTGGCTTGTCGGTGGGGTCAGTTTCTTCAGTGTTGAAGATGGACTTGCTAATGAAGGCAGTAGCGAAGGCCAGACTCGCCACACCAGATTCGGATTCTTCAGACGCCTCCTCTTCCTCATGTTCCTCAGATTCAGCTTCAGAGTCCATTTCCTTGCCAATGAATGCCCGAGCCTTCTTGGAGCTGCTCTTCTTGTGAGATGAAGACTTCGAGGATTTTGATGACGAAGATTTTGACGATTTCTTCTTCTTCTTCACATCATCAGAACTGTAATCCTTGTATTTCTTCTTCTTCAATTCCTTTTCCCACTGAGGACAATCTTGAATATAGTGACCAGGTTTCTTGCATTTGTGGCACGGCCTTCTCTTATAGTCATTGGATGAGGAATCACTGCTTCTTGAGGATTTTCCAAAGCAACCACGTCTTGAGAACTTCTGGAATTTCTTCACGAGTAGTGCTAGCTCCTGGCTCAATTCTTCAGGATCACCAAGGCTACTACCAGAATCCTCAGATTCAGACTGAGACACAACCTTGGCCTTCAGGGCACGTGGTTTGCCATAGCTCGAACCATAGAGATCACTCTTTTCAGCAAGCTGGAACTCGTGAGTATTTAGCCTTTCAAGGATATCGGCAGGATCAAGAGACTTGTAGTCAGCCCGTTCTTGTATCATCAGTCCCAGAGTATCAAATGAGGAATCAAGCGATCTCAACAGTTTCTTCACCACCTCATGGTCAGTGATCTCAGTGGCACCAAGGGCTTGAAGCTCATTTGAGATGTCAGTGAGGCGATCAAAGGTTTGTTGGACATTTTCATTGTCAAGTCTTTTGAAGCGGTTGAAGAGATTACGAAGAACATCAACTCGAGAGTCATGCTGAGTTGAGACTCCTTCATTCACTTTGGACAGCCTATCCCAGATAAGCTTAGCAGTTTCCAAAGCACTCACTCTTCCATACTGTCCTTTACTCAGATGGCCACATATGATATTCTTCGCTTGAGAATCGAGTTGCTTGAATCTCTTCTCATCGGTAGCGTTCAGTGAGGGTGAGACAGAGGGCACACCATTTTCCACAACATACCAGAGATCGTTGTCAATTGCCTCAAGATGCATTCGCATCTTGTTTTTCCAGTAGGGGTAGTCCGTCCCATCAAAGGTAGGACACCCAGCCGAGACCTTGATCATACCTGCGGTCGACATAACTAAAACTCCGGCGGTTAAACCAAAATCACACGAACAAGGAGTACCTTGCTCGATACCAATTGAAAGTCGTTATATCGACTAAAGGGGGTGAATAAGCGATTTTTATGAATTCTTCACTGAGGAATTTGCCGGTGAGGAAATTCCTTA
This sequence comes from Aegilops speltoides, assembly GCA_021437245.1. Classification (NCBI taxonomy): domain Eukaryota; kingdom Viridiplantae; phylum Streptophyta; class Magnoliopsida; order Poales; family Poaceae; genus Aegilops; species Aegilops speltoides. The sequence goes on from CM038144.1 coordinate 447,554,873, forward strand.
GCGAAGAACTACTTGCAGCGGAATAAGTACTCAGAAGTAAGGAATACAAGCATGGTCATCATGATGAAATGAAGACTAGCACAGAGTACGTAAAGCGTAATCACAGGATAACACAAGATGAAGACAAAGCAGATGAAGAAATTGGGCGAGGAAATTGAGAAAGTCTTGATCAAAGTCTTCAAGCACAGATATGAACAAACACTCAACACAGTAATGAGGAAATGAAAGGGTTGAGGAAATAGAACCAGTTAGGTTGGTGAAGACAATGATTTGGTAGACCAGTTCCAACTGCTGTCTCAGTTGTACGTCTGGTTGGAGCGGCTGAGTATTTGAACTCGAGGACACCCAGTCGCTGAGCACGCAGCTCAGGACACCCAGTCATCACCGTATTCTCCTTGAACTAAGGTCACATAGACCTCGTCCAATCACTCGTGGTAAGTCTTCAGGCGACTTCCAAACCTTCACAGACTTGGTCACTCGGCGATCCACAATTCCTCTTGGATGCTCTAGACCATGACGCCTAACCGTCTGGAAGAAGCACAGTCTTCAAAGGTAACAAGCGTCGGATCCACGCAAGATCAATTTCTTCAGTGATGCTTAATCACTTTGGGTTTGTAGGGGTTTGGTTTTGGGTTTTCCTCACTTGATGATTTTCGCTCAAAGTCCTTGGAGGATGGGTTGCTCTCGAATGACAAGTGTCAAGTTCTCTCGGAGCAGCCAACCAGCTAGTGGTTGTAGGGGGGGATATTTATAGCCTAGGGAGCAGCCCGACATGATAAGACATAAATGCCCTTCAATGATATGACCGTTAGGTGGATAAGATATTTTGGGACAGCTGGCGCGCAACACAGCAACGGTCGGAAATTTGACTCTCAAATTCCTCAGGGCTATCATGTTCCTCATTATGTAGGCAATTAGACCTGGCGAATTCCTAACTCCTCGGTCGAACAAATTCATCCGACGGAAGAACTTCATCTCATCCTTTGAAGAAAGTGGTGAGGCGTATGAGATTTCCAAAGGCTTCACTCGAAGGGATTGGTAGGTGTAGGATTTTGAGTTGAGCATCACATGGAAATTTTTCCTTAGTATTTCCTCGACCCCTTTAACGATGACGGTGTTTCCTATGAGTCAAGAAAGAGAAAATGAAACTACGAAAACAAAAGTCTTCATGCTTCATGTTCCACAAATGAATACCAAGTCTTCAAGGTCACACCAATTTCTTCACTTTCAAAGTCTTCGAAAGTCTTCAGAATATCAAAGTCTTCAGTCGAAGAACTTCATTTTTAGGGGTCGACTTTCTCTGTAAATATCAAACTCCTCATAGACTTATAGACCTGTGTACACACACAAACGCATTAGTCCCTTAACCTATAAGTCTTCAATACAACAGAATCACTAAGCGGCACTAGATGCACTTACACCTGTGGGTTGCTAGTAGTGTTGATTACTCCTTTTAGTTGATGCTAGTTGGTTTATCCGGTGGAAGATCATTTGTTCAGATCCTTAATGCATACTAATACCCCTCTGATTATGAACATGAATATGCTTTTTGAGTAGTTACGTTTGTTCCTGAGGACATGGGTGAAGTCTTGCTATTAGTAGTCATGTGAATTTGGTATTCGTTCGATATTTTGATGAGATGTATGTTGTCTCTCCTCTAGTGGTGTTATGTGAACGTCGACTACCTGACACTTTACCATTATTTGGGCCTAGAGGAAGGCATTGGGAAGTAATAAGTAGATGAAGAGTTTCTAGAGTGACAGAAGCATAAACCCTAGTTTATAAGTTGCTTCGTAAGGGGCTAATTTGGATCCATATGTTTCATGTTGTGGTTAGGTTTACCTTAATACTTCTTTTGTAGTTGCGGATGCTTGCAATAGAGGTTAATCATAAGTGGGATGCTTGTCCAAGAAAGGACAGCACCCAAGCACCAGTCCACACACATATCAAATTATCAAAGTAACGAACGTGAATCATATGAGCATGATGAAAACTAGCTTGACGTTTATTCCCATGTGTCCTCAGGAGCGCTTTTCTCATTATAAGAATTTGTCCATGCTTGTACTTTGCTACAAAAAGGATTGGGCCACCTTGCTGCACCTTATTTACTTTCATTGCTTGTTACCCATTACAAATTATCTTATCACAAAACTATCTGTTACCTACAATTTCAGTGTTTGCAGAGAATACCTTACTGAAAACTGCTTGTCATTTCCTTCTGCTCCTCGTTGGGTTCGACACTCTTACTTATCGAAAGGACTATGATAGATCCCCTATACTTGTGGGTCATCAAGACTCTTTTCTGGCGCCGTTGTCGGGGAGTGAAGCACCTTTGGTGAGTGGAACTTGGTAAGGAAACATTTATATAGTGTGCTGAAATTTACTGTCACTTGTTACTATGGAAACTAATCCTTTGAGGGGCTTGTTCGGGGTATCTTCACCCCGACCAGTAGAGCAAAGAGTTGATCCTCAACCTACTGAACCTACTGAAAATGTTTACTTTGAAATTCCTTTGGGAATGGTAGAGAAACTGGTAGCTAATCCCTTTGTAGGAGATGGAACATTGCATCCCAATTTACACCTTATCTATGTGGATGAAGTTTGTGGATTATTTAAGCTTGTAGGTATGCCCGATGATGTTGTTAAGAAGAAGGTCTTCCACTTATCTTTGAAGGGAGACACATTGACATGGTATAGGCTATGTGATGATATGGGATCTTGGGACTATAAACGATTGAAATTGGAATTTCACCAGAAGTTTTATCCTATGCATCTTCTTTATCATGTTCATAATTATATATATAATTTTTGGCCTCGTGAAGGAGAAAGCATCGCTCAAGCTTGGGGGAGGCTTAATTCAATGTTATATTCATGCCCCAATCATGAGCTCTCAGGAGAAATGATTATTCAAAAATTTTATGCTCGACTTTCTCTCAATGATCGCACCATGCTCGATACTTCTTGTGCTGGTTCTTATATGATGAAGACTATTGAATTCAAGTGGGATTTATTGGAAAGAATTAAACGCAACTCTGAAGATTGGGATTCGGACGATGGTAAGGAGTCTGGTATGACACCTAAGTTTGATTGTGTTAAATCTTTTATGGATACCGATGCTTTTCGTGGATTTAGCACTCAATATGGACTTGACTCTGAGATAGTAGCTTGTTTATGTGAATCATTTGCTACTCACGTTGATCTCCCTAAGGAGAAGTGGTTTAAATATAATCCTCCCATTGAAGTAAAAGTAGTTGCACCTATGATTTCTACTACACAACCTTCTTCTTGTAGACGTTGTTGGGCCTGCAAGTGCACAGGTTTGTAGGACAGTAGCAAATTTCCATCAAGTGGATGACCTAAGCTTTATCAATCCGTTGGAGGCGTAGGATGAAGATGGTCTTTCTCAAACAACCCTGCAACCAAATAACAGAGAGTCTCTTGTGTCCCCAACACACCCAATACAATGGTAAATTGTATAGGTGCACTAGTTCGGCGAAGAGATGGTGATACAAGTGCAATATAGATAGTAGATATAGGTTTTTGTAATCTGAAAATATAAAAACAGCAAGGTAACTAATGATAAAAGTGAGCACAACGGTATTGCAATGATAGGAAACAAGGCCTAGGGTTCATACTTTCACTAGTGCAAGTTCTCTCAACAATGATAACATAGATAGATCATATAACAATCCCTCAACATGCAACAAAGAGTCACTCCAAAGCCACTAATAGCGGAGAACAAACGAAGAGATTATGGTAGGGTACGAAACCACCTCAAAGTTATTCTTTCAGATCAATCTATTCAAGAGTTCATACTAGAGTAACACCTTAAGACACAAATCAACCAAAACCTTAATGTCACCTAGATACTCCATTGTCACCTCAAGTATCCGTGGGCATGATTATACGATATGCATCACACAATCTCAGATTCATCTATTCAACCAACACAAAGTACTTCAAAGAGTGCCCCAAAGTTTCTACCGGAGAGTCAAGACAAAAATGTGTGCCAACCCCTATGCATAGGTTCATGGGCAGAATCCGCAAGTTTATCACCAAAAACATACATCAAGTGGCACGTGATATCCCATTGTCACCACAGATAAACATGGCAAGACATACATCAAGTGTTCTCAAATCCTTAAAGACTCAATCCAATATGATAACTTCAAAGGGAAAACTCAATCCATTACAAGAGAGTAGAGGGGGAGAAACATCATAAGATCCAACTATAATGGCAAAGCTCGCGATACATCAAGATCGTGCGAAGTCAAAAACACGAGAGAGAGAGAGAGAGAGAGAGATCAAACACATGGCTACTGGTACATACCCTCATCCCCGAGGGTGAACTACTCCCTCCTCGTCATGGAGAGCGTCGGGATGATGAAGATGGCCAACGGTGATGGGTTCCCCCTCCGGCAGGGTGCCGGAACGGACTCCCGAGAGGTTTTTGGTGGCTACAGAGGCTTGCAGCGGCGGAACTCCTGATCTATCTTCATATTCGATGTTTTTAGGGTATTTAGGCTTATATAGGCAAAAGAAGTCGGTCGGGGGAGCCTCGAGGGGCCCACGAGAGGGTAGGGCGCGCCCAGGGGGGTGGGCGCGCCCCCCTGTCTCGTGGCTCCCTCGATGCTCCCCTGGCTTGCACTCCAAGTCTCCTGGATCATAATCTTTCCAAAAATAACGCTGCCGAAGGTTTCATTCCGTTTGGACTCCGTTTGATTTTCCTTTTCTTCGAAATACTGAAACAGACAATAAAACAGCAATATGGGCCGGGCCTCCGGTTAATAGGTTAGTCCCAAAAATGATATAAATGTGTAAAATAAAGCCCATAAACATCCAAAAGGTGCAATATAATAGCATGGAACAATCAAAAATTATAGATACGTTGGAGACGTATCAACCTGTTACAGTTGAAGAAAAGATTATCACTTATAATGATCCTATTGTTCCTACTACTTATGTTGAGAAACCACCTTTCCCTGTTAGGATAAAGGATCATACTAAAGCTTCAACTGTGGTTCGTAAGAGTAATACTAGAACATATACACCTCCTGAGAAAATTAAAGTTGAACCTAGTATTGCTATGGTTAAAGATCTCTTGGCCGATAATATTGACGGGCATGTTATTTACTTCTGTGATGAAGCTGCTAATATTGCTAGACCTGATGTGAAGAAACATAGACCTATAGTAGGCATGCCTATTATTTCTGTTAAAATAGGAGATCATTGTTATCATGACTTATGTGATATGGGTGCTAGTGCTAGTGCAATACCTTTTTCCTTATATGAAGAAATTATGCATGATATTGCACCCGTTGAAATAGAAGATATTGATGATACTATTAAGCTTGCAAATAGAGATACTATTTCACCAATGGGGATTGTTAGAGATGTCGAAGTCTTGTGTGGGAAAGTTAAATATCCTGCTGATTTCTTGTTCTTGGTTCCCCACAAGATAGCTTTTGTCCCATTATATTTGGTAGACCCTTCTTGAATACTGTTAATGCTAAGATTGATTGTGAAAAGGATGTTGTTACAATTGGCTTGGGGGATATGAAACATGAGTTTAATTTTGCTAAGTTTCGTAGACAACCCCATGATAAAGAATTGCCTAGTAAGGATGAAATTATTGGTCTTGCTTCTATTGCCGTGCCTCCTACTGATCCGTTAGAACAATATTTGCTAGACCATGAAAATGATATGTTTATGAATGAAAGAAGGGAGATAGATGAAGTATTCTTTAAACAAGGTCCTATTTAGAAACACAACTTGCCTGTTGAAATCCTAGGGGATCCCCCTCCACCCAAGGCTGATCCCGTGTTTGAGCTTAAACCATTACCCGATACTCTTAAATATGCTTATCTTGATGAAAAGAAGATATATCCTGTTATTATTAGTGCTAACCTTTCAGAGCAGGAAGAGGAAAGATTATTGAAAACTCTGAGGAAGCACCATGTTGCTATTGGATATACTCTTGATGATCTTAAGGGCGCTAGTCCCACTCTATGCCAACACAAAATAAATTTGGAAGAAGATGCCAAACCAGTCAGAGATCATCAATGATGGTTAAATCCTAAGATAAAAGAAGTGGTAAGAAAGGAAATACTAAATCTCCTAGAGGTAGGTATAATTTATCTCGTTGCTGATAGTCAGTGGGTAAGTCCTGTCCATTGTATCCCTAAGAAGGGAGGTATTACTGTCGTTCCTAATGATAAAGATGAATTGACCCCGCAAAGAATTATTACAGGTTATAGGATGGTAATTGATTTTCGTAAATTGAATAAAGCTACTAAGAAAGATCATTACCCTTTACCTTTTATTGATCAAATGCTAGAAAGACTATCCAAACATACACATTTCTGCTTTCTAGATGGTTATTCTGGTTTCTCTCAAATACGTGTCGTGAGACGATCAAGCAAAGACTACTTTTACTTGCCCTTTCGGTACTTTTGCTTATAGACGTATGCCTTGTGGTTTATGTAATGCACCTGCTACCTTTCAAAGATGCATGATGGCTATATTCTCTGACTTTTGTGAAAAGATTTGTGAGGTATTCATGGATGATTTCTCCGTTTATGGATCCTCCTTTGATGATTGCTTGAACAACCTTGTACAAGTTTTGCAGAGATGTGAAGACACTAGTGTCGTCTTGAATTGGGAAAAGTGCCACTTTATGGTTAATGAAGGCATTGTATTAGGGCATAAAATTTCTCAAAGAGGTATTGAAGTTGATAAAGCTAAAGTTGATGCTATTGAAAAGATGCCGTGTCCCAAGGACATTAAAGGTATAAGAAGTTTCCTTGGTCATGCCGGTTTTTATAGGAGGTTCATTAAGGACTTTTCTAAAATATCTAGGCCTTTGACTAATTTATTACAAAAAGATATTCCTTTTGCCTTCAAAGATGATTGTGTAAAAGCACTTGAAATACTTAAGAAAGCTTTGATTTCCGCACCTATTGTTCAGCCACCTGATTGGAATTTACCCTTTGAAATTATGTGTGATGCTAGCGATTATGCTGTAGGTGTTGTTCTAGGACAAAGAGTTGATAAGAAACTAAATGTTATTCAATATGCTTGTAAAACTCTAGATACTGCCCAGAGAAATTATGCTACTACTGAAAAAGAATTCTTAGCAGTTGTATTTGCGTGTGATAAGTTCAGACCTTATATTGATTCTAAAGTAACTATTCACACTGATCATGCTGCTATTAAATATCTTATGGAAAAGAAAGATGCTAAACCTAGACTTATTAGATGGGTCCTCTTGCTCCAAGAATTTGATTTGCATATTATTGATAGAAAGGAAGCTGAGAACCCCGTTGCAGACAACTTGTCTAGGTTAGAGAATGTTCTTGATGACTCACTACCTATTGATGATAGCTTTCCTGATGAACAATTAGCTGTCATAAATGCTTCTCGTACTGCTCCATGGTATGCTGATTATGCTAATTACATTGTTGCTAAATTTATACCACCTAGTTTCACATACCAACAAAAGAAAAAGTTCTTTTATGATTTAAGACATTACTTCTGGGATGACCCACACCTTTATAAAGAAGGAGTAGATGGTGTTATTAGGCGTTGTGTACCTGAGCATGAACAGGAACAGATCCTACGCAAGTGTCACTCCGAGGTATATGGAGGACACCACGCTGGAGATAGAACTGCACATAAGGTATTGTAATCCGATTTTTATTGGCCTACTCTCTTCAAAGATGCCCGTAAGTTTGTCTTGTCTTGTGATGAATGTCAAGAATTGGTAATATTAGTGGACGTCAAGAAATGCCTATGAATTATCCTCTTGTTATTGAACCATTTGGTGTTTGGGGCTTTGATTATATGGGACCGTTTCCTGCCTCTAATGGATATACACATATTTTAGTTGTTGTTGATTACGTTACTAAGTGGGTAGAAGCTATTCCAACTAGTAGTGCTTATCATAACACCTCTATTAATATGCTTAAAGAAGTTATTTTTTCGAGGTTTGGAGTCCCTAGATACTTAATGACTGATGGTGGTTCACATTTTATTCATGGTGCTTTTCGTAAAATGCTTGCTAAGTATGATGTTAATCATAGAATTGCATCTCCATATCACCCACAGTCTAGCGGTCAAGTAGAATTGAGTAACAGAGAGCTCAAATTAATTTTGCAACAGACTGTTAATATATCTAGAAAGAATTGGTCCAAGAAACTTGATGATGCATTATGGGCCTATAGAACTGCGTATAAGAATCCTATGGGTATGTCTCCATATAAAATGGTTTATGGAAAAGCATGTCACTTACCTCTCGAACTTGACCATAAGGCATATTGGGCCATTAAAGAGCTCAATTATGATTCCAAACTTGTCGGTGAGAAGAGGTTATTTGACATTAGTTCACTTGATGAATGGAGAACCCAAGCTTATGAGAATGCCAAACTGTTTAAAGAAAAAGTTAAAAGATGGCATGACAAAAGGATACAAAAGCGTGAGTTTAACGTAGGTGATTATGTTTTGCTTTTCAACTCTCGTTTAAGATTTTTTGCAGGAAAACTTCTCTCTAAGTGGGAAGGGTCCTTACGTTATCGAGGAGGTCTATCGTTCCGGTGCCATAAAAATCAACAACTTCTAAGGCACAAATCCAAGGGTGGTAAACGGTCAAAGAATCAAGATTATATCTCAGGAAATCCGATAAATGTTGAAACTAATATTATTGAAACCGTAACCCCAGAGGAATACATAAGAGACACTTTCCAGAACGTTTTAGACTCCTAAAAGGAATAAGTATGTGGTATGGTAAGTAAACCGACTCCAAAACAGTTCTAACAGCAATTGTTCTCCGTTTTGGAATATTTAAGAAAATAGGAAAATAAGAAGTAGTCTGGGAAGGACACGAGGCATCCACGAGGGTGGAGGGCGCGCCCCTTGCCTCGTAGGCACCTCGTGTGCTCTCCGGACTCCGTTTTCTTGCACAATACTTCTTTCGGTCGGTAAAAATTCATTATATAATCTCCCGAAGGTTTTGACCACTGTATCATGCAAAAATATTCTATCTTTGTTTCGAGCTGTTTTTCTGATAGATCTAGAGCATCATGACGTCACCCTCCTCCAAGAATGAAGACAAGGATGCTTGGCTATTGAAGATAGAGCTGAAGAGAGAAGAACCTGGGGAGATTAACAAGGATGAAGGGATCAAGAAGGCCATGGAGGATCAAGCTCCGGCGGCAAAGGAAGAAAACATCCCTCAACCTCTACCTAACCTCTTTACCCCAACTGAGATTGAAGCTTTCAAGATGATTGAGTTAGCTCGCATACAAAACAAGTATCTCACACAGGAAAATATTTTGTTGAAGGAGCATAACATTGCACTCAAGGGCATTATTCACAAATTGGAAGAGCTCCTACGCTCGATGTGCGACTATCCATCATCATCACCACCTTCTTCACCAGCAAAGGAGACATAATCACATGGGTATGGGCACTCCCCTTGGCAACTGCCAAGCTTGGGGGAGGTGCCCCGATATCATATCACCATCACACTCCCATCTTTACCCTTTTTCTTAGTTTGATCCTTTTGGTAATATCTTGATCTAGTAGAATAAAGTTTTGGTATGAATTAGTTTTGAGTTTTGCTTTATTATCCCTCTATGTAATCGAGTCCGTGAGCTATATAATAAAGATTAGTGTTGAGTCAAGGGCTTTGCTACCTTGCTATGGTCTTAAGTGCATAAAATAATAAAAAGAATAAAAGAGTTCATATTGATCTTATTGATAGTAATGACTTCACACATAGAAAGTATGAGGCTTAAAAGTTGTTGAGAGTTGGCAAACATAGTTTTGGTCATCGTTGCAATTAATAGGAAGTAATAAAGAAAGAGAGGTTTTCACATATAAATATACTATCTTGGACATCTTTTATGATTGTGAGCACTCATTAAAGTGTGACATGCTAAAGAGTTGATGTTGGACAAGGAAGACAATGTAATGGGTTGTGTTTTCTCACATCTCAGTTAAAGTATATTGTCATGGATCATTCAAACATGTTGAGCTTGCCTTTCCCCCTCATGCTAGCCAAATTCTTTGCACCAAGTAGATATACTACCTGTGCTTCCAAATATCCTTAAACCCAGTTTTGCCATGAGAGTCCACCATACCTACCTATGGATTGAGTAAGATCCTTCAAGTAAGTTGTCATGTTGCATGCAATAAAAATTGCTCTCTAAATATGTATGACTTATTAGGGCGGAGAAAATAAGCTTTATACGATCGTGTGATATGGAAGTAATAAAAGCGAAGGACTGCATAATAAAGGTCCATATCACAAGTGGTAATATAAAGTGACGTTCTTTTGCATTAAGATTTCGTGCATCCAACCCTAAAAGCACATGACAAGCTCTGCTTCCCTCTGGGAAGAGCCTATCTTTTACTTTATGTCATTTACCTTATGCAAGAGTTAGGGTGATCTTCACCTTTCCCTTTTTATTTTATCCTTTGGCAAGCACCTCGTGTTGGAAAGATCCTGATATATATATATATATATATATATATATATATATGTATATATATATATATATCCAATTGGATGTAAGTTAGCATGAACTATTACTTTTGACATTACCCTTGAGGTAAAACGTTGGGAGGCAACACTATAAGCCCCTATCTTTCTCTGTGTCCGATTAAAACTCCATAACCATAAATATTGCGTGAGTGTTTGCAATTGTGGAAGACTAAATGATAGTTGAGTATGTGGACTTGCTGAAAAGCTCTATTGTTGACTCTTTCCTACGTTATGATAAATTGCAATTGCTTCAATGACTGAGATTATAGTTTGTTAGTTCTCAATGAAGTTTCTGAATCATACTTGACATTGTGAATTGATTGTTACTTGAGCATAAGAAATCATATGACATATATATATATATATATATATACATACATATATATATATATGTTGCTATTATAAGAATGATCGTGATGCCCTCATGTCCGTATTTTATTTTTATCGACAACTCTACCTCTAAACATGAGGACATATTCTTTGATATCGGCTTCCGCTTGAGGACAAGCGAGGTCTAAGCTTGGGGGAGTTGATACGTCCATTTTGCATCATGCTTTTATATCGATATTTATTGCATTATGGGCTGTTATTTCATGTTATTTCACAATACTTATGGCTATTCTCTCTTATTTTACAAGGTTTAACATGAAGAGGGAGAATGCCGGCAGCTGGGATTTTGGGCTGGAAAAGGAGCAAATATTGGAAACCTATTCTGCACAACTCCAAAAGTCCTGAAACTCCACGAAAGTCATTTTTGGAATTAATGAAAAATATCCAGCGGAAGAAATACGTGGGGGGCCCACCCACCGTCACGAGGGTAGGGGGCGCGCCCACCCTTACAGGGTGCGCCCCCCTCCCTCGTGGGCCCCCGGGCAGCCCTTCGGTGCCCCTCGTCTGCTATATGAAGTCTTTTACACTGGAAAAAAATCATAAGCAAGCTTACGGTATGAAACTCCACCGCCACGAGGCGGAACCTTGGCGGAACCAATCTAGGGCTCCGGCGGAGCTGTTCTGCTGGGGAAACTTCCCTCCAGGAGGGGGAAATCATCACCATCGTCATCACCAACGATCCTCTCATCGGGAGGGGGTCAATCTCCATCAACATCTTCACTAGCACCATCTCCTCTCAAACCCTAGTTCATCTCTTGTATCCAATCTTTGTATCCAAACCTCAGATTGGTACCTGTGGGTTGCCAGTAGTGTTGATTACTCCTTGTAATTGATGCTAGTTGGTTTATCCGGTGGAAGATCATTTGTTTAGATCCTTAATGCATATTAATACCCCTCTGATTATGAACTATGCTTTATGAGTAGTTACGTTTGTTCCTGAGGACATGGGTGAAGTCTTGCTATTAGTAGTCATGTGAATTTGGTATTCGTTCGATATTTTGGTGAGATGTATGCTGTCTCTCCTCTAGTGGTGTTATGTGAACGTCGACTACATGACACTTCACCATTATTTGGGCCTAGAGGAAGGCATTGGGAAGTAATAAGTAGATGATGAGTTGCTAGAGTGATAGAAGCTTAAACCCTAGTTTATAAGTTGCTTCATAAGGGGCTGATTTGGATCCATATGTTTCATGTTGTGGTTAGGTTTACCTTAATACTTCTTTTGTAGTTGCGGATGCTTGCAATAGGGGTTAATCATAAGTGGGATGCTTGTCCAAGAAAGGATAGCAACCAAGCACCGGTCCACCCACATATCAAATTATCGAAGTAACGAGCGCGAATCATATGAGCGTGACGAAAACTAGCTTGACGATAATTCCCATGTGTCCTCGGGAGCGCTTTTCTCATTATAAGAATTTTTCCAGGCTTGTCCTTTGCTACAAAAAGGATTGGGCCACCTTGCTACACCTTATTTACTTTCATTGCTTGTTACCCGTTACAAATTATCTTATCACAAAACTATCTCTTACCTACAATTTCAGTGCTTGCAGAGAATACCTTACTGAAAACCGCTTGTCATTTCCTTCTGCTCCTCGTTGGGTTCGACAGTATTACTTATCGAAAGGACTATGATAGATCCCCTATACTTGTGGGTCATCAGTAGGTTTGTAAGTTCACCAAGACACCAGTCTGAACCACCTCCGAGAAGCATTCATACGCCGTGGGTGCCTAAACACCCATGCGCTCGGCCGAAATCTATCCCGCCCACATTTGGGACACCTGAGATTACTGTCCTACCCCCAACCCGCAATATGTCTGAAATTTTAGATGGGGGCAAAGTTTGTAACTTTCCCCAAATTTCAAACAAACGCGTCCCAAGCCGAAAAATTGTTCCCCCTTAGTTCCCCCTCCCTCCGTTTCCCCATTCATACTCCGTGGGCGCCAAAACGCCCTTTCCACCAGCCGCGAAACCCAATCGTCCTCCATCCTCCACCCCATAGCGCCCAATCCACCGTCGCCCTCCTCCATCACGCTGAAGCCGGTACCCGAACGTCGTCGTCCAACGCAACCACAACCGCAACACCCTCAAGGACTTAGCAACTGAAGCCAAGGCAGAGCTGCCTCCACGACGCCGACGCCGACGTGCGCCATACCAGAACCACTCCGACCACGCCTTCCTGCACCTCACCGCTGCCGCTCCACTGTCGCAACCGTCCACCACACCAGAGTTGTTCCCGCTACGCCATCGTTCGTCGCCTCAGATCTGGTTCCCCGCCGCCGATAGATGGCCACTGCACCACACTCAACAACTTGGCCATGGGTTCATCCAAGGCTCCACCGTCGTCCACAACTTCTCATTTCCAGCGAACCACAAGAAGATCGTTGGAAAAACAGAAGGAGGACACAACACTACGAGCAGAAAGAGGTACTCCTCTTCCCTTATTCGTGCAAATCTTACGTCTCTGCTCACACCGTATTCATCCCACGAAAGAAACTAGTTGAGCGCTTCTTACTGCATCTTCTCCGTGATACTAAATGCACAAGGTTTCCTCCCTTTACTATTTCACCTTTGCTAGAGGTCAGTAGCCCGCCTGGATTTCAATTCAGGGTCAGTCGAACCGCAATTAAAAGAAGCAGCACCAGCTTAGGCGCGTGGAGCACCTAGTCCGCCTGTTCGCCGGGGAAGCGGCGCATTGGTGTCTATCATAGGGGTGTGGGGCGCAGGAGCTGCTTGCGCCCGATCTGGAGGTCGGCGGGGCTTGAATGGATGGCTAGGGGGCCGTGCCAAGCATGCCGGTGTGGTGAGGTCGAGGGGAGGGCGCAGGCAGGGGACTGGGCCAGTGGTCGCTGGCATTTCGAGGAAGATCGTCAACACTGACTAGCTGGAGGTAGATGAAGGCGATCTGCCTGTTCTTTGTACATCGGATGGTGCAGAAAAATGGACTGACCTATTTGTTTTCAGTTGACTGTTATTTTCATAGAATCCTGTAGTAATTTAGTCTGCCATGCATGTTGTAGAGCTATCATATGTCTCCCGTCATTTATTTCTCACCGACCTGCTATCTACTACCTTTACACTGTACTAATTGTGCACACACTTCACCCATGCTCACACTATTGTTTTTTTATGCATGGGTATTTCAAACTCTGAGGCGGTGTTAATGAATGCTGAAAGAAAAGACAGAAGTCGCTCCAGTGTAATTTAAAGATAAGCACTAAGCATTTCAGCGCTCTAAAGGGTGCAGTGTCAGCAGTTGGAGATAGTGAACGTAGCTCTGCAGTTGATGATCTCAATTGCCACACACAACCATCCCAGATGCTTGCTTTAACTTCGCGCTGTCAAATGTGGTTGCATGTTGCATATGGTATCTAGCTTGTATTGCTTCCAATTTGGTTAAATTGTATCTGCTTACTTTACACATTATACCTTTGATAATGACATGCCTTCCTGTTTTTGATACATACTACATATGTCTATTAACCATGTTCGTACATCAAACTAATGCTCTTTTGTATCCCTCATCAATCACTTATGATGAGACAGTCACCCAAGTGGGTTACTGTGAGACGCCCTAATCGTTTAAAGAGTGAAGTGTCATCGTCCCCACATGATTCTCAAGAAACAGCAAGGCTAAATGAAGATAGTCAACGTAGCTCTCTAGTTGATGACTGCAATTCCCCCACACCACGATCGCAGGTGCTTTCTCTTACTTGGCAGTGTGATATGTGGTTGCATGTTGCATATGGTTTCTACCTTGTAATGCTTCTAACTAGGGTAAATTGCATCTGCTTAGTTAACACATTATACCTGTGAATATGACATGCCTTCCTGTTTTTCGTACATACTACGTCTTTCAATTAACCATGTTCTTACATCAAACTACTTTTCTTGTGTATCCCTCATCAATCACTTCTGACAATACACCTTCAAGTTGACAGTGTAATATTGGTTGCATCTTGCATATCATTTCAAACATGTATTGCCTCTAATTTTTTGAAGTGCCACTCATAATGAGGCACATCTAACTTGGTAGAGTGATTTTGGTTGGATCTTTCATATGGTGTCTACATTGCATTGCTTCCAATTTGTTGAAATACCTTCTGCTTAGCATTTTTCATACATATTCCATCCTCCTACAATGTGGTTGCCATACATAAAAGTTGTGTTCGTCAGTATCATGCATCAACGAATTTGGAAGTGCAAATTTCATTCCTTTTTCTTGTGTGTTTACTTAACAAGGCAAAATCTGAAAGGACGAAGGCACGGAATGATGGTGGTCCTCTGGAGCAATCGAAACAGATGATCTCTGCAGATTCTCCTGCTACTCGTACTATAGTGCAAGTTCCAAATCTCATCTCCCGTACTCCACAACCCAAGGTGCTTGCTCTAACATGGCAGTGTGATATCTGGTTGCATGATGCATATGGTGCCTAGCTTGTATTGCTCCTAATTTGTTAAATTGCATCTCCTTAGCTTACACATTATACATGTGAATATGACATGCCTTCCTGTTTTTGGTACATACTACATCTGCCTATCACACCATGTTCTTACATCAAACTACTGTTCTTGTGTATCCTGCGTCTATCGCTTATGATGAGACAGTCACGCCCGTGGGTTAGTATGAGACGCGCTACTCTTATAAGAATGTAGTTTCATCCTCTCCACATGATTCTCAAGAAACAACATGCCTAAATGAAGATATTGAACATAGCTCTGTACTTGAAGACCGCACTTCCGCTACACCACCATCACAGGTGCTTGCTCTAACTTCGCAGTGTGATATGTGGTTGCATGTTGCATACGGTGTCTAGCTTGTAATGCTTCTAATTAGGGTAAATTGCATCTACTACCTGTGAATATGACATGCCGTCCTATTTTTGCTACACACTACATCTATGTGTTAACCTTGTTCTTACATGAAACTACCTCTCTTCTGTATCCTGCATCAATCACTTACGACGAGTCACCTTTATTCGTTGCATATTGCATATTATTTCTAGCCTGTTGCCATGTATTGCTTCTAATTTGGTCAAATACATTTGTTAGGGCACCCTTTTAGTTTGGCAGAGTGATATTGGTTTCATCTTTCATATGATTTCTAGCTTGCATTGGTTCTAACAAGTTCAAACAGCTTGTGCTTAGTTTACACTTTATACATCATACATGTTGTCGGTGTACTAGAGTAGGGGTACCCTAGTATCCCGAACTTGTGCATGGCAGTCGCAGCACCCCGTGGGAAGGCTTGCCGGGTGACCGCCAAAGTCCTCCGTGGTTCCTTTGGAGCCATTCAAGAACAAAGTATTCAAGCCAAGGAGACAAGGCCCCGGCAAGAGGAGCTTGCCGGGAAGGCCAACCAAAGCATCTCAAGGAACTTGCCGCGACGCACCACGCGTCCCGGCGAGGCCCGGTGAGCGACAAGCTTCCGGACGCGACAAGACAACGACCGCGGCAAGCTACCACTCTGTACCCGCGCTCCAGCACATCCACCAACATGTCGCCCTGGGGCCTTTCCAGGCGTGCGTGGCAAGAGGCTGTGCAGCCAGCGGTGCGCGGTGGCAAGGGGCGCTGACAAGATTGCCATCGTGGCAAGCGGTGGCGTCCCTGACGGTCCTTTTTTTACACTATTTGGGCGACGCAGACAGGCATTTAATGCCTTTGTCCTCTGCCGTCAGGGTTAGGTATGATACACTGTACAGGTAGTTGTACCAACTGCAACACCTTTTCATTTTTACCCTTCTCTGCGTTGCCACCTGTCGGTGACCCCTTGAGCATATAAAAGGAGGCCCATGCGCAACGTAGAGGGGGGTTCGGAGGCAGAAAACACTCACGCTCGGTCTCGTTAGCAGCTAGTGTGTACTGTAGCACTCAGCGCTCCCGAGCAAGAACTCAATACACTCAGACATGCAGCAGTAGGAGTATTATCTCTCCGGAGAGCTCCGAAGCTGGGTAAACTGCTCGTGTGCTTCGCCTCGATCCGGTCTTCGCGTGAGCTCCGCTCCCCGCCGAACCGAAAGGGGCTCGGTCCGCCGGTCCCATAGGTGTTCGTGGATCAGTTTCCCCGACATCTTTGGTGCGCCAGGTAGGGGGGCGTCGAGCTTGTGTGAACCCGATCCGGCGTTCACACGAGCTAGATCTTCATCTTTTTCATCGACATGCCACCGAAGAAGAAGGCTTTGGAGGAGGCTACTCCGTTCGCGTCGATCCCACCACCACCGGAGCAAACGGGTGGTGGGGTAGACACCGGCGGAAGAACGGGCGTCGACGAGGGAGCTCACGGTGCTGCCAGGTCCAAGGACAAGGCTGCACAGACCTCGGTGTCCGTACATGCACCGCGCCCATCTCAGGAGGTGCGGGACCGACAACGTCATGGTACTTACGGTACCATACGTTCTTTGGACCAAGATCGAGCAGGTGGATCTTGGGGTGCTCAAGACCAGCATGCACGCCAACATGCTGGCACGAGCGAGACACGGTCGCCTGGACGGGATACTGCTCCTTCCAACATAGTTAGAAGTCCGTTCATATCCCGCTCCTCGCACCGTTCGCCACTGCCACCCACCACTCCAGCAGAAGCTTTGGTGCGAGCTCAAATGCTCCTGGATTACCCTCCAACGGCAGACAAGATCGACGAATGGAGGGCCACCATTCAGAGTCTCATCAGCTTCGCCAACTGCGACACTCCACGGCAGCCAAGTACATCGCAGCCGCGGCAAGACTGCCAGGCACGAGCCGATGGCGACAAAACCGGTGGGGGTGCAACCACCGTGCACTCTCCGCCCCGAAGGCCAAGATCGCCGACTCGCTGGATCTACCTCGATAGTGACTCCACCGCATCATCAGATCCACGAGCTCGTCGCGATCAGTGCCAAGTTCTTCACGAACGACAGCAAGAAGACGCTCGTACTCACATCGAGCGCCGAAGAGAAGCGCGGCGTCAATCGGACCAGCGCGCTGGGCCCTCTGTCGACATGCATGCGCCAGGGGAACCAGGCGACTTGCCGTACGCAGTAGGTGGCCCTGCGTTCACTCGTGAGCTGCGGCAAGTCCAATGGCCCCGCACGAAGAATTTCAAGCCAGATGTACCAGAGAAGTACGACGGCAAGTCGCATCTGTCGGAGTTCCTCGAATCTACACCATCGCGGTGCAAGCTGCGGGGCGGATGACAAGATCCTTGCCAACTACTTCCCACCGGTGCTCAAGCCCAATGTCGATCTGGCTCATGCACTTGCCGGACAACTCCATATCCTCTGGGCAGACCTATGCCATCGGTTTGTCGGCGCCTTTACAGCGCCACAAGCCTCATGGCCAAGAGAGCGACCTTCATCTGCGCCGCCCGAAGGAAGGAGAGCCCCGCGCAAGTACATTCAGAGATTCAGCCGTGTACAGCACAACATCCCAGATGTCCACCCTGCCGCGGTCATCAGAGCGTTCCATCAGAACGTGCGAAACCGCAGGATGCGGGAGGAGATGGCGATGTGCAAGATCAGAGACGTCAGTGAACTATATGCCCTGGCCGACAAGTGTGCACATGCTGAGGAAGGGAGGAAACTCCCCGGAGAGAATACAGAAGCAGGAGGATCTGATACCGAGGATGCTGCTCCAGCAAAGAAAAACCGGCAGCGGAACAACAGGAAGAAGAAAGGCAAAGATGTGCTAGTCGTTGAGCAGTCCGGCAACAGAGGTGACGCCAAGAAAGCCAAAGTTGGTAGCTCCGGCAAGGAGATTGCCGCATGCACCAACTACCAGGCTGTGGCGGTCGCCGACAAACAGAACGGCACCAACAAGCAGTACTGCAAGATCCACCGCACCAAGGGCCATGACCTCCAGAGCTGCAAGAAGGTCGAGCAGCTTGTCGAGCAGCAAAAGGCTGAATACGAGCAACGCGACAAGGAGAAGGCCCTAGAAGGTGCTGGAGGAGCCAGCAAGAAACGCCCCGGCCGAGGAGGACGCCGCGGCAAGGCCAAGCAGCGGCAAGGAGACAGACCTCCCCGCGGTCGCGACAAGGATGAAGACGATGCCGACGATGAAGATATGGATGATGACGACACCGGTGAGCAGGAGTTCCAGAAAGCCACAGAGGTCCTGTGCGTTGACGCCGGTGCTTCTCTGCATACTTCACACCGCCAGCTCAAGTAGTGGGTGCGGGAAGTCAATGCGGCAGAACCACCCGTCGAGTCATGCAAGCCTCTGAAATGGTCCAACACGCCTATCATCTTTGATATTGAGGACCACCCGGATCGCATAACTGCGGTCGGATGCTTGCCGATGTTGGTTTCACCAACTATCCGCAACCTCAAGGTCACTAAGATGCTAGTTGACGGCGGGGCCGGCTTGAACCTGATCTCCTCCACGGTACTTGAAACTCCGGATCCACGACAATGAGCTCGAAGAGACCGGCACATTCAAGGAATCAATCCGGGAAGGAGCAAGCGAAGGAAAGATCAGTTGCGGTGACATTTGGCGCGAGTTGAACTTCAGGATCGAGAGGGTCACTTTTGGCGTTGCTGACTTTCCATTGCCTTACAATGGGATACTCGGCCGTCCAACACTTGCCAAATTCATGGCAGCCTCTCACTATGCATACAACATGCTGAAGATGCCAGGCCCGAAAGTGTCATCTCTGTCCCTGGCGACAAGAAGGATGCTCTTATCTACGCCGACAAGATCTACCGGGAAGCGGCAGCCGCAACAGCAAGTCACTTGCTGTTGAAGCTCCCGGGGGGAAGAAGAAGCCCAAGTCCGGTAAGAGTTCTGATGCCCACTCCGGCAAGCGCACCTTTTCGGAGTGCTGCGCTATCGTCGAGGACGCACCATCGAGCTCCACCGGCAAGTGTAAGAAGACAATGGCAGCTCCACCAGAGACCAAGAAGGTATCCGCCAAGGAGGACGGCACTGGTGGTACCTTCACCATCAGTGCCACTCTCGACCCTAAATAGGAAACTGCGCTCGTTGCTTTCCTGCGGGCGAACGTCGACGTGTTTGCATGGCAACCGTCTGACATCCCCGGTGTTCCCAGGAAAGTAATCGAGCACCATCTTGCCGTCTGTCCTCATGCGCGGCCCGTCAAGCAGAAAGTCAGGAAACAAGCAGTGGAGCGCCAAGAATTCATCGCAGAAGAAATCAAGAAATTGGAAGCAGCAGGCCTTGTCAGAGGAGTGCTCCATCCTACGTGGTTGGCCAATCCTGTAGTCGTGCGCAAGGCAAACAGGAAATGGAGGCTTTGTATCGACTTTACCGATGTCAATAAAGCTTGTCCCAAAGACCCATTTCCCTTGCCGCGCATTGACCAGATTGTTGACTCCACGGCCGGATGTGACTTGCTTTCATTTCTTGACGCATACTCAGGATACCATCAGATCATCATGGCGAAGAGGATGAGGAAAAGACCGCATTCATCACTCCATGTGGCACATCTTGTTTCATACGGATGCCTTCGGTTTCAAGAATGCTGGTTAAACATTTGCAAGGGTAGTCCATGGCGCTTTTGAGCCACAAATACACGAAATGTGGAAGCCTACATGGATGACATAGTGGTCAAGAGCAAGGACAAGGCAACTCTGATTCAAGATTTAGACGAAACCTTTGCAAATCTGCGCAAGATCAACCTCAAGCTTAACCCGAGAAGTGTGTGTTTGGAGTCCCCTCCGGCAAGCTTCTCGGGTTCTTCGTGGTCTCGGCGGGAATCGAAGCCAATCCCGACAAGATCAAGGCCATTGAGCAGATTGAAGCACCAAAGCGCGTCAAGGATGTACGAAGACTTGCGGTTGCGTGGCTGCTCTCGGCAGGTTTATCACTAGGTCTGCTGGCGCTACTGCCGTTTTCAAAATATTGAAAAAGGCAGGTCAATGAAATGGACTCGAAGCGGAGGCTGCGCTGCGCAGACTTAAAGATACCTGTCCTCCACTCCAACACTTGTCGCACCTAAGCCACAAGAGAAGTTGCTGCTGTATATAGCGGCAACCAATCAAATGGTTAGTGCTGCGTTAGTAGCGGAGAGGGAGGCGGCTGATGAGCCAGCAACCACGGCAGATGCATCCAGCGACAAGCAGGGGACTTCACCGACAAGCTCTGGTCCCGACAAAGATGGATCTGCGCAGGCGCGTGAGGAGATGCAGAAGAGAATGGTGCAGCGCCCAGTTTACTTTGTCAGTTCCCTTTTGCAGGGGGCTAGGTCGAGGTACTCTGGTGTGCAGAAATTGCTTTTCGACCTTCTCATGGCCTCGAGAAAGCTGCGCCATTACTTCCAAGCACATGAGATCACAGTTGTCACTCGTTTTCCACTGAAAAGGATATTGCAGAATCCAGACGCAACAGGCAGGATTGTCGAGTGGGCACTGGAACTGTCAAGCTTTGGCCTCAAGTTTGAGAGCACTTCAACTATCCAAAGCAGAGCATTGTCAGAGTTCATAGCAGAGTGGACACCAACACAAGATGAAGAAATTCGAAACGAGCATCCCGTCAAGGAAGCAAGCAAAGAGTGGCTAATGTACTTTGATGGTGCCTTCTCGCTGCAAAGCGCCCGGTCTTGAGGCGTGCTACTTGTTGCACCCATCGGAGAGCACCTCAAGCACGTAGTCGGATGCACTTTCCTGGAGCAAGCAACAAACAATACCGCAGAGTATGAAGGTTTGCTTGCGGTCTCGAGATCATGGCAGACCTTGGGATCAAGAAGCTCATCGTCGGGGTGACTCACGACTTGTCGTCCGCCAAGTGAACAAGAATTATCAGAGTCCGTTGATGGAAGCTTACGTTGATGAAGTGAGAAAGCTAGAAGAGCACTTTGACGGCCTACGAATGGAGCATGTTCCAAGAGCTGATAACGACATTGCCGATGGCCTGTCGAAGTGCGCCACACTTAAGTTACCTGTGGAACCAGGGATCTTTGTGCTCAAACTGACTCAACCGTCTCAGAACGCCATCAAGCTGGATAGAGCAAGAAGAGGAAGTTGATTTCGGTGACTATTTTCGGCAGAGCTACCGAAGCCGCCGCCAAGAAGGTCCCCAAGATCAACACCAAGAGTCTTTGAGGAGCGATCTGCTCCGGCAAACCCTAGGGTTTGTTCGTTGAAGCGACGCTCCCGACAAGTTTTGCTCCGGCAAGCTTACGGGGAACGTCAAGCTCGGTGAGCCGCGAGTTCTCGCCGAGAAGCGGATGTTCTGCAGCAGCAGATGTGCCTTTAGTCCTTGTTGTCGAGCCACAAGCTCCAGCATGGGCACAGCAGATTGTCCGTTTCCTTCAGACAGGAGAACTTCCCGAAGAGTAAGAACAAGCGGAAAGAGTAGCCCGGCAGTCAAGTATGTACCAGTTTGTCGACAACACACTGTACAGAAGAAGACTCAACGGTGTGAAATTGAAGTGTATTCACCGGGAAGGCGGACAAAAGCTGTTGGCAGAGATACATGGAGGCATATGTGGTCACCACATTGGCGCAAGAGCACTTGCCGGCAAGGCATTCCGGCAAGGTTTCTTTTGGCCGACAGCCCTCTCCGGGATGCAACCTGCACAAGTAACCAAGTGTGAAGCGTGCGGTTCCATTCCAAGCAGATACACCAGCCAGCTCAAGCTCTCCGGACGATCCCTTTATCCGGCCATTTTCGATGCGGGGCTCGACATCATCGGCCCCTTTCGCGAAGCTGTCGGGGCTTTGAGTACTTATGCGTTGCAATCGACAAGTTCACAAAGTTGCGGAAGTGGAAGCGATGAGGAAGGTGACAGACACGGTCGTGATCAAGTTCTTGGTCGATTGTTTGCGCCGGGATCCCTAACGGGATCATCACCGATAACGACACGCAATTCACGAGCCGTACCTTCATGCAAGACGTCCAAGATCTTGGCGCCAAGGTGCTGCCGCTTCTATTGCTCACCCGAGAAGCAGCGGTCAGCGGAGAGGGCAAATGCTGAAGTGCTGCGCGGGCTCAAGACCAGGACTTTCGACAGGCTGCGCAAGTGCGGAAAGAACTGGATTGAGGAGCTGCCGGTGGTTCTTTGGTCGTTCAGGACGACGCCAAATCGAGCCACTGGCCAGAAACCTTTCTCTCTAGTCTATGGAGCAGAGGCAGTTCTCCCCACGGAACTCGTATACGGGTCACCTCGAGTGCTCGCGTATGATGAGCTTGAGCAAGAGCAGCTGCGACAAAATAACGCGCTGCTCCTTGAGGAAGACCATATTCAGGCCGCTGTACGAGCTGCTCGATACCAGCAAGCTTTGCGCCGCTACCATAGCCGCAAAGTTAATGCCAGAAGTCTCGAGGAAGGTGACCTTGTTCTTCGGTGCGTTCAGTCCGCCAAGAATTCAAACAAGTTGACGCTGAAGTGGGAAGGCCCTTACCGGGTGAAACGAGTCACTAGGCCTGGCGCTGTCTGCCTTGAGACCGAAGATGGCATTCCGGTGAGTTACTCCTGGAACATTGAGCATCTTCGTAAGTTTTACCCAGAGGGCGCGATTCTTGCGGAACCTGTTCGGCAACCACCTTTTGTACAAGTCTTGCGGTGTTGCATGTAATCCTTTGTACAAAGCCGGGCATGCACCCGTGCATAAGTAAAGCTCATGTGCTCCGCACATCTTGTCAATTCATGCTTTCTATTTTTGCATGTGTTGTCCGACACTTTGTGCAGCGCCTACCCCTGGTAAGCAATAACGAGCCGTACGGCTCCATATCTTTATTTTCTCTTCTTTCTTTTTCTTAAAAAAGGGAAGGTTCCCTCGCCCACAAGTTTGCCGGGGGGAAAGGAGAAGATAATGGTGTGGACCAGGCGTCGTTCAAGAAAATTTTGCCTTACCAGGAAGCAAACGACAGAAAAGCTAAGTTGCCAAAGTTTGAGCAATCAGTTTTAAATTTTTTTAAGTTATCTTCCTCGAACGACCGTGCTTTGTATGGAAAACCTGTGCGCGGAGGAACCAACTCGTAACTAGTTGCGCCCTTACTTTGTTTCGAGTCCGCTCAACAACTTAAGTGAGCTGCGACTAGTTGCGACAAGGTTTCTTGTCGGTAGCGGCGCCGCCCGGCGAGCTCTTGGCGTCGACTTTTCGGCTCTTCATGACTAAGGTGCCTGCACCGGCAGGTTCCCTAAAAGCGTAGGGCAAAAACATACAAAGGAAGGAATCAAGTAAAGGAAATAACATAGCAATCGCTACCCAAAATAGAGTTATATTACAAGATAGCTTGTCATAGCTCTAACAGATTGTTCTCATAACATGACCAACAGCGACAAGAAAAGGAGAAAACGGGCGGCCTAATCTATGCGATCGCCCTCAACCCTCTTGATCCTGCTCACCTTGTCCACAATGGGTGCGACAAGGGTCTTGAGCGCTTCCAGATCAGCATCCGGCGGCAGGGTCTTGAGGACGTTGGTGAGGTTGAGGCCCGGATTGCGGAAGGCCACCTTCACCAACACCTTTTGAAGAGCTCCCGCGCAGATCTTGCGCGACTCGTCGGCCAGCTGCTTTGGGATCTTCTCCCGGAGTCGCTGGAGGGCCGTCACCATGCCTTTGAAGAACAAGGTGAGCTTGACGCTGGGTTTGAGGTTATCATCGGAGGGATACCCGAGATCCTCCATCCCCAGCTGCGCCAGCTCCCTGTCAATGGCTGCGGCAACATCCACGAGACCCTCCGTCCAGTGCTCCACATTCTCCCTAAAAGTGTCTCGGCGGCAAGAGTTCTCGCCGATGGCGCCTCGTCGCCCTTGATCTTCTCCTTCAAGGCCACCTCCTGCTCCCTGGCGCCGTCCAGCGTCTTGGTCAAAGTAGTCAGCTTCAACTCAAGATCTGCGTTGGAGTCCTTGGCGGCGCTAAGCTCCTTGCCCCTCTGTAACACCCTCGATGCGGCTATATCTCCCACGTGTCGAAGCACGACTTAGAGGCATAACCGCATTGAAAGCAATGTCGCAAGTGAGGTAATCTTCACACGACCCATGTAATACATAAGGGAAAGAGATACATAGTTGGCTTACAATCGCCACTTCACACAATTACATGAATAAAGCATTACATCATCCAGATACAATCAAAGTCCGGCTACGGAACTAAAATACAAGAAGAACCCCAAATGCGACAAAGGTCCCCGATCGACCCCAACTGGGCTCCACTACTGATCAACTAGAACGAAACAACACAAAGGGCAAGATCTTCATCGAGCTCCTCCTTGAGCTTGGTTGCGCACACTGCTTTCGTAACATAGGCACCTGCAAACTGGTTTTGGAAGTATCTGGTGAGCCACGAGGACTCAGCAATCCCATTACCATGGGTATCAAGACTAGCAAAGCTTAATGGGAAAGGAAGGGGTAAAGTGGTGAGGTTGCAGCAGCGACTAAGCATATATGGTGGCTAACATACGCAAATGAGAGCGAGAAGAGGAGCAAAGGAACGGTCGTGAAGCTAGCAATGATCAAGAGGTGATCCTGAACACCTACTTACGTCAAACATAACACAGAAACCGTGTTCACTTCCCGGACTCCGCCGAGAAGAGACCATCACGGCTACACACACGGTTGATGCGTTTTAATTCGGATCTGGTGTCAAGTTATCTACAACCGGACATTAACAAATTCCCATCTGCCACATAACCGCGGGCACGGCTCTCGAAAGTTTAAACCCTGGAGGGGTGTCCCAACTTAGCCCATGACAAGCTCTCGCGATCAATGAAGGAATAGACCTTCTCCCAGGAAGACCCGATCAGTCTCGGAATCCCGATTTACAAGACATATCGACAATGGTAAAACAAGACCAGCAAGACCTCCCGGCGTGCCGACATCCTGATAGTAGCCGCGCGTATCTCGTCTCAGGCCACGACCGGATGAGCAGTCCGTACAACTAAAACCAGACCTCAAGTTTCCTTGAGGTGGCGCTGCAAAGCGCTCTAGTTTGGACCTACACTTAGACAAGCATTGGCCCGGGGGGCTGAATAAAGATGACCCTTGGGTTAATTACTCCCAAGGGAAATATAGGTGGTGGTGAGGCAAATGGTAAAACCAATGTTGGGCCTTGCTGGAGGAGTTTTATTCAAAGCAAACTGTCAGGGGGGTCCCATAAATCACCCGACCGCGTTAGGAACGCAAAATCCGGGAACATAACACCGGTATGACGGAAACTAGGGCGGCAAGAGTGGAACAAAACACCAGGCATAAGGCCGAGCCTTCCACCCTTTACCAAATATATAGATGCATTAATGATATAAGAGATATTGTGATATCCCAACCAAAATCCTGTCCACCATGGAGAAATCTTCAGCTTCACCTGCAACTATCAACGCTATAAGAGGGGCTGAGCAAAGCGGGAACATAGCCAAACACCGGTTTGCATAGGAAAGGTGTCAAAGGTTAGGGGTTCATGGCAATATGGGATGGCTTGATAAACAGGTAATAGGTAGCGCAGCATAGCGATAGAACGAAGCAACTAGCATAGCAATGATAGTAGTGAGATCCGTAGTAGCGGTCATCTTGCACGAAATCCGCAAGGAAGAAGAACGAGTCCATGAAGAAGATGAACTGATGAAGCCGAACCAATCGTAGACGAACGAATCCTCACGATCGCAACGAAACAGGAACTAACAAGAAGAAGCACACAACATGGTAAACACACCACACATGAACAAGACATGACGCACAACAAGCATGATGCATGACAAAGGCTACATGAAGCTACTCATGGCAAGAGATGATGCATACAAGAGCAACACATCAAGGCAAGTTTAAATGAGGCCGGAAACAACATATAACAATTCCGGAAAGTCCTCATATGCAAATTTCGAAATTGGTCCAGAACTGAATAAACCTTATGTTCAAGTTGTTAAACAGCAAGTTAAAGAGCACCAAGAGGATCTACACGAAATTCTAGTCAAGTTACATATAAAGTTCATTAGATTCGGAGCTACGGCCTAGAAGATATGAGCAAAACAAGTTAAACATGGCATTGGTGCAAAAATGCACCCAAACATCAAGAAAACACCTCAAAATAAGGATGCAACATGATAATATGAAGCTACATGCAAAATCAAGGAAGTTTCATATAGAGCACACTCAAAACGGAGCAACGGTGCAACACACACACACACACACTATACAAGTCATAACAACAATCTGTCCATAACAACAATTAGGCATCTTGCAAGCATCAAAACAACATGCTACAGCACCCCAACATAATAACAAAAGGCACGGGCATGAAGTACATGTAAAGCACAACAAAACATGAACACTGAGCTATCTCCAGAAACAACTAGAACATGCTCAAAATGACATGGAGATATTGCAAATAATAACAGTTTCAGACTTTAGCAGGAATAACATCAGGTTGCAATGTTTAGAGCTATCAAACAACATGTTACAGGAACTTATCATGGCAAACAAAGGCATGGCACGAATCTACTAAAATCATAGGTCAAAAGTCCCTTACTGACCATGAGACAAAAGGGCACGGAAAATATGATGGCACCCATGTAAACATGGCAAGTTATATTACAGATTTATACATGGCAGGAACAACAATAAGTAGGCATGTTCGTGAGCTTGAACCACTCACCACAGAGCAATACATGGCATGGCAAGGCAACCAACAGTAAGAAGGCATGTTTATGAAGCTAAGCATGGCAAGAGCAAGTTCATAGGGTACATGGATCACTAGCAAAACACATGGGAACAAGTGAACTTAATGTTAACAGGTTGACAGCAACATCTTGAAGCAACTTTGGAGCAAGATTACAACATGTTCCAGCAGGCTATAATTGCAACCAAGGGCATGAATGGATAGAGCATGACATGTAGATCAAAACGTGTTTATAGAGCATCTCCAGATTATGCATAGAATGATTAGTAGAAGCTTGTTAACATAGCAACAAAATATAACAGAATCTGTCAGGAAAACAGCAACAGCAACTACCCTACTTAACAAGCTCGATGCACTCAGCACACAACTCACAAAAATACATGGTTGGCACCACTGGAAAGATGGCATGGCATAGATCAACATTCATGTAGAGCTCAACCTCATAGGATGCACACATCAATCATGACAAAAATGATAAAACAGCAAGTTATAACAGTTTCAGCAGATTAACATCAACAGCATTTCGGGCATCAAGATGAGCTCAAATGAAAATGATGCAATGGAATGAAATGAAGTACTCTTCGAGACGAACAATTTGACATATTATACGCATGAAACAGAGCTACGGATGCAGAGATGTGATGCGATGAACATGGCATGATTATGATAGAATTTCAGGACTTTGTGGATTTCGGGGGGAAAGTCAACCTCCGTGCACGGTTTTCGAGGTCGCCGGAGCTTCGCCGGAGTTGAGGCCAAGGAGAAGGGAGATGGCCGGAGATGATGGATCCGGACCGGATCTCGCCGGATCCGGCCGGATCCCGGGGGGAACGGCGCGGGGAGGCGAGGCCGAGCTCGCCGGAGCTCGGGGCGGCGCGAGCGGCGGCGGCGCGGGAGGCGCAGAGCCGCTCGGCTCGGCGGCGGCGGGCGGCGCGGCCGCGCTGGAGGCGGGGCATCTGCGGGAACGGGCGGGCGGCGCTATGGAGGCGCTGGCGGCAGCGACGGAGGCGCTGGCTGGGGCGAGCGGCGGCAGCGGGGCAAGGCGAGGCGGCGGCGGCAGCGGCGGCGCCGGCGGGGCGGCGACGCGCTGGGCGGCTGCGGGCTGCTGGCCGGGCGGGCGGCGGAGGACGGCGGCACCCACGTGGCAGGAGGCGATTAGGCGTGGGCGGCAGGCGGGACGCGTCCCAAGGGTCGGACGTGTCCATGGGCGCGAGGGAAATTTTAGGGTTTGCCCATGAATTCGGGGGAGGGGTCTATATATATAGAGGTAGAGGGAGCTAGGAGTGTCCAAATGAGGTGCGGTTTTCGGCCACGCGATCGTGATCGAACGAACGAGAGCATGGAGGGGAGTTTGGTGGGTTTTGGGCCACTTTGGAAGGGGTGTTGGGCTGCAAACAAAAGAGGACTTTACGGTTACCCGGTTAACCATTGGAGTACCAAACGACGTCCAAATGGCACAAAACTTGACAGGCGGTCTACCGGTGCTATACCAAGGCCGCTTGGCAAACCTCGGGCCATTCCGAGAAAGTTTAATACCCGCACAAGAGAAGAGGCAAAAAGGGGACACCGGATGACATAGGAGTGCTGGATTGCAAAACGGACAACGGGGAAAATGCTCGGATGCATGAGATGAACACGTATGCAAAAATGAAATGCACATGATGACATGATAAAATGCAGATGATGACATGCAAAATGCAACACGCAAGCAAATGATAAGGCAACGACGGCGAATAACTGGCGGACACCTTGCGCATCGGATCCGGGGCGTTACAACACTCCTCCACTAACAAGAGATCTCGTCCCGAGATCTTAGGACCGAGACGGTAGGGAAAAAAGGGGAATGAGGAGAGGTAAAACTAAGTTGCTTTTTTGACGAACGAGTGAAACCACGAACCTTGAGAGGTTGAGCAATTTAAAAGAAAGAGTACAACAGAGATGAACGAGATTGCAAACAATCCGGTAGAAAAGAGGAACAAGGAGTATTACGAGAACTTGAAGGTTGAAAGACATGGAAATAAGAGCTTCACGAACGAAAAGAATATGACCACCTCGGTATAATGAGATGGCCAAGGAACAAGAATGACAGGATTTGGACAGCACTCTGGTAGAAAAGAGAAGAAAACTTGATGAGATGAAAAGATATTGAAGAGATGATACAACACTCAGGTTAAATGGATAAGCAAGAAAAGAACACGATCCTCACAAAACATCACAATGCCTCCATAACAAAAGAATATGAGTTAGAGTGTTGGGATAAAGGGACGGAGGAGAAAATGACAACTTTTGCCACAAATGAACTTGGAAAGCATCCTTGCAAAGTAAGATTTAATGGAGTTATTGGGAAAATCAACAACGAACAGCACAAGCTTGTATTGGGCTTATGGAAAACATCTCAAGACTATGAGGTGACAACTGGCCACTAATGGAAACCACTGATTTGATTGAGAGCACCAAAAAGATGAAAAACTTCTTCACCGAGAGGATAGGAGAAAACTCGAATCATTGATAGCACCATAATTAGCAATATCCCTTAGGGAAGGCTTTACCAAGATAACTCCGACGAAGAAGTTGATTGGTCGAAAAGATCTCTTGAACGAAGAGAAAATGATGGATTTAAAATACCTCACTCTTGACAACATATGAATCATGAAACATGAAGGAAATTGACAAGAGTGACATAACACCACCTCAAAAACTAAGGTAGAAAGAATTGCACTTTGGAATGCAAGATGAAGAATACTTGAGCTCCTCAAAACAAAACATGTGTTGAGCACCATGTTTATTTTAGAGTATAGCTTGGCGGGTCATAACTTCGAGAGAAAACTTGAAGAACAATTGAAGAATGAAAGGAATCCTTGACGAACCACCATGTAGAGCCTCCATGAAGAACTCCGATAATAAAAGGATGATAAAAAGAAAGAGAAGTTGAAAACACAAGGTGAAGCCTTGCAATGATTTAGATGGAGCTTCGCGACGAGATAATTGAGAGAGCTTGGAACTCCGAAAAGAAGGATGAAGCCTCTCGAACCGAGAATGTGATATGATGACCAACTCCGGAAAGAAAGATGAATCACTTGTAATCAAGAATTTATTCATCATGAATAATCTCCGGAAGAGAATGAATCACCTCGCGGAAATAAGAATAAGATTTATTGTATGCTTATCCTTCATCAAATTAAATTGATGGCAAGCAATGGATTTTGCATATTACTTATTCTCATAGAAAGGATTAAGAGGGATATAGCGTAAACTTGAAGAAGTCTTCGACGAATCACCGAGAGGATTGGAAAGGACGGATGAAATGATATGGTAATAAAGGGAGAGGAATCTTGAACGGACCACCGTAAAAATTGAAAATGAACATAGCGAAGGCACAATTCACCGGAAAGAATTAAGATACTTGAGGGGATTTAGATACATGAGAACAAACAGGTCATGAACTGATTAGAGGGTATTTGAAGGATGCACCGGTAAGATTTGGAGAACGATAGCTACACACTGAGAATGAAGAATTATGACATGATGGTCTTCGTAGGAAAGGAATGGAAAACAACTCATGAAATGCTCCAGATGGGTGAAAAGAATTCCCACAATCGAAAACAATTATGAGAGGATGGCATCAAACTTGAACTACGCATCTTTGGAAGAACGGGTAAGGATTTAAGAGGAACTCTTCTTCGGTCTTCAAAATTCGAGAATGACGACGAGAAACACCACCATGAATTGTTGAGACACTCCGGAAGGATTGAAAGAAAAAAGGTTGAGCCAAAGATGAAAAGAATTTGAACGAGATCTTGGAGAAGGCATGTGACTGATGGGATCCATTCTTACGTTACACTTAAAAGGAATTTGAGAATAACTCCGGGAGAATTAGAATAGTCAGGTAAGATCCTGGGAAAAGACCTGTGGGTTAGGGCCCACTCAAAAGAAAACACCGTTGAAGGATTGCTTGAAATAGAGATTGCACCGGTAGAATTAAATAGCTTGAATGAGAGAAAAACCTTGAAGTACTCGAACGGATTAAGAATGGAAACATGATTCTACTGAGATATCTTTGGCACTCCGGATAAGAATAGAGAGAGGTGAACAATTAAGAGGTGCACCGACATGGAAAAACATTTGAAACGAGGAAAGGTATATGATCAACACCGAAAGCTTGAATTAAATCCACCGGAGAAAAAAAATAACGAAGAGTGATGAACTCAAAGCTCCGTTAGTATCTTCCTGAGAATCACCGGATAAGAACATTGACGGGAAAAGAATGGAGAAACTTCACATCCATAAGATGGATACTTGATTAAAATAAATGAGTCCTTGAAGGAAAAGGGTGGGAGGGTGGGGAAAAACAAAGACAACTTGGGATGAACGAAACAAACACCGTTGAGAAAACTTAGAATTGATCTTGCGGATGGGGAGAATGATGGCATCATCTCGAAGAGAAGCGCACCGGTTGGAAAAGAATTAACATGACAACATCAATGATCAAAAGGATTAGTATTCACATAGCAATATGAGAACACCGTTTAGGAAAGGTATGGATTCAACATTTGACTTCGAAGCAACTCGAATACCACAAATAAAACAAAACAAAGGATTTGGCTTGCAGAATAAGCCGGAAACAAACATATGATAGAGATTTACCCAATCCCATATCTTGCATTTGTCGGAAAGATATTCTACGGGCTACTAGAATTCCCACCTATAAAACTACCAAAACTTTCTGGTTATGCAATCTGGTGTTGGGGATACAGGGGAAGCAATATATCTCACCCAAACTGACAATCCCTACATCCAGCTGTATCCATCCGTCAACACATAACCAAGAAACCTTCGGAAATCGTGTACCTCAACCTTCAAAAGCATCCGTTATACGAGTCATGGCAATACTCCGTACTCACCTCGAAGATTGGGTTATCGGGTTATCTCACCAACAATCGCATAAAAGAGATTTTCGATGTCGGCGACTAAACTCGGTATTCCAGAACTGCAATGATAAAATTATGACGACAACACCTCAGAGCTCAACTCCCCGGGACACTTCCACTAAACCCCTGACAGGAGGCACCAAGACAATGTTCTCATCATAAAACCATCGGAACGATTCCAAGATACCCGCGTGATCCTAAAAAAATTTAGTGAAATTTGAGAAGAGAAGAGTCAAAACTCTACGTCAGGATGCCTTACTAGAGCGATGAAGAGACTGGGGAGTAAAAAGAATTCCTAACTCTCCGATATATATAATCCTAAATGACTCAAAACATTTTTCTAGACACAACTCGGCCGCTAAAAACGATCAAGCAGTGGGGCTCCTAAGGTCGGGGAAGGCTCTGATTACCAACTTGTAACGCCCTTGATGCGGCTATATCTCCCACGTGTCGAAGCACGACTTAGAGGCATAACCGCATTGAAAGCAATGTCGCAAGTGAGGTAATCTTCACACAACCCATGTAATACATAAGGGAAAGAGATACATAGTTGGCTTACAATTGCCACTTCACACAATTACATGAATAAAGCATTACATCATCCAGATACAATCAAACACTACTAGGGAAAAGGCTAGCAGCAGCGCGGGTTTTAGATGTATCAGTAGCGCGGGTACCCGCGCTACTAATACGGCGCTACAGCTAACTCATAGCAATAGCGCGTGCCCTCCGCGCCATCGCTATACAAGTCTAGCAAGCAGCCTTGGTTATGGGAAGCTCGCTATCGCTATTAGCGCTTAGCGCTCTTTGGTGGGACGCGCCATGCTATAGCGGCGCTGCTGCTAACTTTTGTACAACTCGCCATCGCTAATTTTAAGTAGTTTTTTTGGCATATTTGTTTTGTATTTGAACCGGCTTTGTAGAAGAATCTTTAGCACATAGAAATTTCATCATGATACACATACAAATGCTCGAGACCACAAATGTAATCATAGCATGTACATACAAATAGTCTCTTCATAATCATCATCCAACACAAAGTGATATCTTGTTATCATCTCGAAAATAGCAATACATGCAAGTCTCGAATACTTGCAACTACAACAACTCATCCATCTAAACAAAGGCATACGCAAGAAGTGCTATCACTATGAGTGAGAGCGGAACCATGCAGTACATGAGGTGGCGGTTACGAGTCCTCTCTCGCGCTAGCGTGAACCTCAAGTAACTAGCTTCTCCTTCTTGTCTGCTTTTGAAGCCTTTATGGCTGGCGCCGTGAACCCATTCACTTGCGCCTGACACTCATGCCACTCGTTGTACACCCCCGGAACCTTCCCTTTGTACACGACATAGCATTTCCATCTCGCCATCAAGAAACTAGGTACCTGTTAGAGATGCATGTTCATGAAGAGGATGTACAATCATATATATGCAAAAAATATACTAGAGCAACACCAAAAAAGAAAGGACGTTAGCAACTAGATGCAACATATACAGTACGCAAATTAATTAACTAGAGGTACGCAGGTCATCATACGCCAACTAACAAAGTAGCGTTACGCAAGTTCGGCAGGGACCATGGACATCACAAAGTTTCATCGCTACAAAAAGTATACAAGTTCAACCGACACATATCATCATCATCGGCATCATAAATCACTAGAAGTTCCATCCTTCCATATCATCGAGGACGAACCCTAGCTGCTTGAACGGCGTGAGGTCTAGAGCGTTGCATGCCTATGCGAGTTGGACGTCACCGCGATATAGGGCCGTGGTGGAACATCCCTTCTCATCGACGACTTCTTTCATGATGATCGTCGCAATGTCACTTTGGATGCGAAAGAAGTCATCTCTAAGTTTATAATTCGCTTCTCCATGAGATTCTAGCCACTTGTGGATATGACCATCATTTTTGCTGTTAATGCGAAGCTTTTGGTGATCCGTGTTGAACTGAATCATGAGATGGACGATGTAGAATCCATCCTTCTTGCTTGGTTTTGGGACATGGATGCAGGAGAAGTTAGTTTTATGTGAAACCCATCTTCTTGTTCCTTTGTTTTCGATATGCACGTGGCCACCTCTATAGCTGAAGCCTTGGAGAGCATCATCTAGAATATTCATTATGTGGGTGTAGTCCTTTTTCTCGTAGTCTCTCGAAGGGTCAAAATACACGGCGTGGGAGACTTGCGGGTAAAGAACGATAAGAACGGCATGCCCGTTGCTCCGGGGAAAAGACACCTCAAATTATTCCCCATATGAGAGAGAAGGAATGATTGAAATGTACGGAAGGGTTGTCCGAATCGACTTACTTTGGATGATAAGGCACGAGGACAATTTCGGTCCTTATTCTGTACCATGAAGTTTTGGAGGTACTCCCTAGCAGTTTCACGCTCAAAGTCGCCGAGACTCAAGAAAGACTCGTGCATGTAGTACGGATCCGCCACACAGATTTGCGAGACTTCTTCACTCTTCACGACGGAGCTCATATGTAGCGCAAAAGGCGGACGATAGTAAAATCAAGCCGCTTTGTTAGAAACATTTCAAAGATATGGTCAAACCGCAGGAAGAACACCTCCGCGGGCCGTGTGTCGACGTAGCACTTCCCTCGTGCACACGAGCGCGTATGTCGGATATCCTGGATCCTTTGAGGCTAGTAGGCTTTTCTCGGTCGGCAGGACATGGTCGTGCAGTCTCCTCGAGATCCTCGATAGTGCCTCCAGCGGTTTCGGCGGTAGCATCGGCTCGCCGTGAGATGGAACATGACCGCACCTTTCATGGGTACACGCTCTTGTAATGCATCGTCTGGCTGCTGTGTGCTCGCTTGTTTGGAGGCGATTACCTTCCCGATCTCTTCCTCTCCTTTTCTTGGGCACACCTTCCGGACCCTTCCTTAACCCCTGCCCAAGTGTTCCCGGGCTAAGCATCAGACGACCCTCGCGCCCGGCTAGTTGAGCCTATGTTGGCGGCATCTTGAGCGTGTCTGTGAGGATTTCATGAAGAGAGACTTTTGCATTCCATGGTACGGCCCTGCTGGCATATCATCCATATCCTCATTAGCAAGTCGATAGCCCGATTCGTCATATGGTTGACTCATCATATCTATGTCACGATCATACGCGTTTGTATTGAGGTAATCCATAGGGTCGACCTCCGCCTCATCATCCATTCTCATTCTCTGTGTACATCAGCCAAGATTATTGCACCCCTTCATCATGTCGTCCGCTGCTCTCACCGGCACTACTACAGAGCTGGTAATTGCGTAGGTGGGGTGGTGGTCTCCGCACATGCTTGTTGATGTGTGGTAGTTATTGGTGTGCTCTCGGCGGCTCTGCATTTAATAAGATTCTTCGCCATAGCAGCACCCAACCCTTGCATCGTCCAATCCATGGCGGGGTCTCGTCGTCCGCTCCCATCTGTGTCTTGGAGGAGGCAAATCCTCGTGCCCCGATTTCACACTGGTCAAGCTAACCTCAAGTGCCCAGCGAGGAATCGGGTGGTTGTGGAATGTGCGTTGAGAGGGTCCATTATCATCCCCTTTCCCACGCCCACCTTCTCGCCTTTGATCAAGTAGAGTATGGTGCATGGGGTTTTTTTCGCCGCAAACACATATGTCGTGGTGTAAAACAACGAAAGGCAACAAAATGGAATATTATCTCTATATATATATATATATGTTGGTTCGACATGTAATTACCGTGACGGCGTCGAGCTCAGCTAAAGACGAAGGCCCACCTACCGTGCTCGAGATCGAGGACGGGCTGCTATGAGCGGAGCGGCTGAGAGGAGGCCCGGTTGCTTGAGCAAGTGATGGTGCGATGGTGTTGTTGTTCATGGAGTTGCTCGCGATTTAAACTGGGCATCGGAAATCATGTACCGCTTTGTCTGGATTTTCCTTCGCCCGATTGATGATAATCGAACCAAGTTAGTAGCGAAATCATTTACTGGCGATTCATACTGCATTGATTTTTCGCTGTAGCAACTCATATTTGTCCTCGGCTGCTTTTTTCGCGTCCTCAGCTGCTTTTTTCTCGACCACAAGCTTCACCTTTGCGTCGATGTCTGCCTGACTAAACTTCTTTTTCTGCTTCTTGGCCTCTAGGCCGTCGTTGCAAAACACCTTCCACGTGGCGCCGTCTCCAGCGCCGTGCACACGACCATATTGCGTCCGCTGGTCCAACGGGAGTCCCTTAAGTTCGTTCAAGGCCCGGTTGAGAGGGGTGTCCCACTTGGGCCTCATCGGAGAAGTAGGGCTTTCGGCTGCAAGCGGTGTTGCTTCTCCGAGAGTCTAATCAATTTCCTCGTGATCTTGTCCGTGTAAAAACCTTTTCTCCTTGTCCCACTTGTAGCGGCCCCGATGAAGTCATGCTCCAAGGGGTTGGTGAACTTCGTGAAGGGTGCAGGAGACCCGCGGCTTCACGTTCGCGTCCTCCTTATCCCATATGGGCCTTTTACCGAGGTAGCCACGGCTTCCGAGGCGATGCTTCCGTGTTCGGGCTGAAGGCTTTTGAATTTCTCAGCCTTAGCCTTGGCTGCCTCGGTAGCGCAAGTGTCCTTGAACTTTTGAACTCCTCTTCCGTAAGTGTCGGATTTTCCTCCAGAATCTTGGACAGGGGTTCATCAGCCTCAATAGCTTGTTTCACCCTCCCTTTCCAGGAGGCCAAATCATTGCTGAACATGCCCATGGCGTGATTGTTAATCTTTTTCATCTTCGGATCATCCCACGGTTGTTCTATGTTATCATCCCGGTCGGGAACTTGAATCTCTTGTGCAACCGTTAGGAGCAACTGCGTCAAATGTTCTTTACTCCTTAAGTCATCGTCGTTGATGCTCAAGCATTCCGTAGGATGCATCCTACTTGGTTCCCATAGCACTTGCGAGGTTCTTCCGCTCTAACAGCTCAAACTTGCTGTGCCATCTTTGTGATCACAAGTCGTCCAATCCCTAGTTTGTTAGGTTTTCGTATCCTCTGGTTCTTATGCTTCCTCTTTTCGGTATCGGCATCGGGCGGTACCTTCCCCCCCGATACCTTCCCCACGGTCTCGGCGCCGCCATCGGTGCCGGCGCCCGTCGGTGCCGGCGCCGTCGGTGTCGATGTCGGCGTCGATACCATCATCGAGGCCGACCCGCAAACCTTGCTTAGCGATCAAATAGTCGAGGTACTCTTGTTCACCATCATAATCCATCTAAATCGCATCTTGGTCAAGGCCCGGTTTCTTCGTTGTTCGACATGTTTCCTATGATTAAGTGGCCTCATTTATTTCTAAAAGTATGAATAAATGAGAAATGACGTAAAAAGAAATCCATGTGCCAAAGACTCGATATGCCAACTATGTAGCACAAATCATGCCTTTATTCACGGAAATTTCGGCATGACCATTGCTAAAAATGGACATATCGGCGCTGAAATTCACCAAACGGAAATGAATCAACATTTCGGCGTAACATAGGCCACTCGGATCATTTTCCAAACATGACATGTCCAAAACATGACATATGCACATATCACATGTCCAGTTCAAATTTCCATATAAATTCAGCTAATTTTGAAACCTAGCTAAATTCATAACTAAATAGATAACCTAATTAATTAACATGAAGAACCCTAGCAGAGGGGGGGTTTACAGAGAGTGCAGGGCGAGGAGGAGGCGAGGGCCGACGGTCGGGGCGAGCGCGCTGGGTCGGGCGAAGGCGCGGCCAAGGCCGGGGCGAAGCGGCTGGTCGGGGCGAGCGGCGTGGTCGGGTCGAGCGGCTGGGGGGCGAAGCGGCGTGGTCGGGGCGAAGCGCCAGACTGGGTCGAGGATGGGACGGGCGAAGCGCTGAGGCTAAGCGCCTTGGCTGAAGTCGGGCGAAGCGCCGGGGCCGGGTCGGGCGCGGCTGAGCGACGGGGGCCGGAGAGAGTGGGGATTTGGGGGGAAAATGTGGCGGGATGAAGCTGGGCGAGTGAGAATTTTGGGTTAAGTGGACGTAGCAGTAGCACGTTATGTTGAAACGCGCTACTACTATGATCTGTAGCTGCAGTGCTTTATGTGAAACACGCTACTACTATGGTGCGTAGCGGCAGCGGTTTATAAGAAACGCGCTACTACTATGGTCTGTAGCAGCAACTGTTTTGTGAAGCAGCCACATCGCCGTTACTCACGCCAGTTTTCATTTTCTTTTCCTTTATTTTATCCCACTTTTATTTCCGAGGCAAAGTGAAGCGAAGGGAGGCGATATATATTGCATCATTTGACGGTTAAATATGTATGCAAAATAGGAACATATATATTACACATCATATGGCTAAGTGTGTATACAAAATAGGAACATATATATATTACACATCATTGGACCCATAACATACGTTTCCTCGGTCTTGACGTTTGCGTTTTGAGTCAGCTTCTTTCCCTTCTTGTTCGTCAAGAATAATTGAGCCCCTCATTGTGACTTTGCCTTTTCCATGGAGTACGATTTTTCTTAGGTAATGTAGTATTGATTCTTCTTTTGACGTATACTTCATCATCATCGTCATCTTCCCTCATTGGGTTGCCGATCGATCATAGTCTTCCTCGTTGGCGACTCTATCCATTCCAATGATGTTCCTTTTGCCTCTCCTCACGACAACACGGCTGGGATTGCGCGGGTCGTTATGAAGAAGCATTGTGTCACGTGCTTAGCGTGTACCCATGGCTCGTTTTTTGCGATAGCGTTGAATGTAGCGCTCTTGGCGTCGGGTATAGTCATGGTAGTGAACATCCGGCTTTCTCTTTCGACATTCTTAGCCCATCCGACACGGAACATCGTCGTGTTGTGCGATCGAGTAGTCAAGCTCCCAGATCTCCTCGACCCTTCCATAAAATCATTCGGTTGTGCGTTGTCGCCGCCGGTCATGCATTCCATCGTCACCCCGAGTTCGATCATCACCGTCCATATCTTTTGCCTCCGTGTAGAACGTGTATCCGTTGATATCATATGCCTGATAGGTTACGAGGTTGGGCGAGGGGCCATGTGCTAAGGCGTATATGAGCAATCCGTCCTTAGAGCCCTCCTCCGGGGGATTAGCAATAATATGCTCTTTGAACCAATGCAGGAAAGTGGAGTTGTGCTCTCTAGTAACCCGGCGTCAAATCCCGCATACCCCCGTCACGATACTTCTTTGGATAATTTCTTTGTGCAATGCCACGAAAGGATCTACCTCGTCTAGGTGTTGTAGCACTACCAAGTTTGCTCTGTCAAAATCGCTGTGTCGATCTGAGTATGCCACGTGCAGTTCCTCGCGACCGTTCTGATGACCATCTCCTTCGAGCCTCCCATCGTGCTTGTTAACGGGCAAACCAACACTAACACCAAAGCGGCTGGTCTGCGCCATATAGAAAATTCTCACGAAAGAGATGCACTCTTGTGCCAAATAGCCCTGGACGATGCTTCCATCCGGACGGGACATGTTCTGAAACGAATACTTTGATGATCCCATTCATCCTCTCAAACGGCATCATGTTGTGCAGGAATGACAGCCCCAGGTCTATTATGTCATCCACAATATGGACACACAGATACACCATCACGTCGAAGAACGCGGGCGAGAAGTACATCTCAAGCTCATTCAAGATCACAACGATCTCTTCCTCGTAGCCTTTGAGCTGCTTCACATCGCTCGACTTTCGAGAGATGACGTCAAAAAGTTGCAGAGACCAATAAGCGTGTCACGGACGTGCTTGTCCATTATCCCTCTAAGGGCAACAGGTAGTATCTGCGTCATCATCACATGACAGTCATGAGACTTCATCCCGCTGAACCTTTTCTTGTCCGTGTCTAGATATCTGCTTATCTTGCCACAGTAACCGGAACTAACTTTCATCTTGAAGTAGCCCCAGATACAAATTAATATTATTTCATGGTTGTTTTGGCCCTTGAATAAGCATGCTCATGTGAATGTACTTCGATTTCATGCACAACCAGGGGGGAGGTTGTACATCCATACAAACACGGGCCATGTACTATGGTTGGTGTTCTGGTTGCCAAACGGATTCATGCCATCGGTACACGCGCCGAGCACGATGTTCCTTGCATCACATTCAAAATACCGATAGAAGTTGTTCAACGCTCTCCACTGGCTTCCATCCTTCACGTGTCTCGACCGGATCATCTCCATCGTCGGGCTTCTTCCTCTCCGCGTGCGGCGCATTAGCTTTGCTTCCTTGGGATCTACAAAATACCTCTGGAGACGGGAGTGATCGGTAAGTACCATACAACTTTTCGGGGACATTTCTTCCGGCCTTCTTGTATCGAGAAGCATTGCACACCGGACAGCTTGTTTTTTCTGCGTGCTCCTTCCGATAAATTATGAAATCGTTGATGCATGCATGGTATCTAACGTGTGGCGATCAAGAGGGCACACGATCTTCTTGGCCTCATCAACACTAGTAGGACATAGATTACCCGGGAAGAACATCCGTTAGGTACTTGAGATGCTCATCGAGGCTAGTGTCGGTCCATTTGTTTTAGCCTTCGCCTTCGTGGAGTTGGGCGTGAAACTCAACCGGTCACCTCAGATTGCAACCATCATACAATGGAGTGTTCGAGTCTACCACCAGTTGCTCCAGCTTAGCCACCTCTCTAGAAGCAGCTCTCTCAAGATTGCCTCCTTGCGAAGCAATGCTTGAACATGAGGGTCCTGCACAATTGAACTTAGTACCGAGCGAACTCTGCTGCGTGGAGTCCATGTCGTTCTCTCCGCCGCCATGTCCGGCCCTTCTCCTCCGCCATGTCCGCCCCTTCTCCGCCGCCATGTCCGCCTCTTCCCGCCGCCATTATCGATCATCTCTTCGTCTTGCCCGTGTCATCATTTCCTGCCCGTCGGCATCCTCAACATCGTCATCCTCATCTTCAATTATCCACCTAGTATAGCCATCCATGAAACCAGTCATGAGCAGGTGCGCCGACACCGACCATCGTCATGGGGGTCGAGCCAAACTATTCCTTTGCATTTTCGACACGGACATAAAACCTCTGTCCGGTTATTTTCTTTCATGTCTTGCACCGCCGACCGCAACCACCTGTCCACCATCGCTCCAATCGACCATCGCCAACTCGCACGGTAATAATAAAAAATTGATTGTAAAAATGCATGCATGCATCAAAGTCATAAAAAATTTGGCATGACCTTCCCTAAAAATAGGACATATATGGATCTAGAGTTTGTTCGAATTAGCAAACGGAAATAAATCGACATTTCGGCAAAACATAGGCAACTCAAAAGCACAATTTGGCGGCGTCAACTCATGCCACACACACAATTTCCACAAACATATCACACACACATATACACATTTCCATTTTGCAAAAGCATGAAAGTTTCATCACCTCTATCTTGATGGCCGAAGATGATGTTGTAGGGAGATCAAAAGTGCACAAATTAAGCTCTTCTTGACAAAGATAGATCTAGTTAGGGGGCAAATAGGCCACTTAACTAAATCCTACATCTACCTAGCTACCTAATTTGGAAGGAGACAACTTCAACTAGTGGAGGGGGAAGGAAAAAGAGAAAGGAGATGCATTAATGGAGGTGGTGTAGTTATGTAGGAGTAATGAAGAGAGAGAAGGTGGATAGAGAGAGAGAGAGTAATGGGGAGAAGTATTGAGAAGAAGAAGAGTGAGAGTGGGAGCATGTGGTGGAGGGAAGAGAGGAGAGGGGAGGTAGGGGAAGGGAAAAAAGTGAGAGTGGGAGCATGTGGTGGAGGGAAGAGAGGAGAGGGGAGGTAGGGGAAGGGAAAAAGCAAGGGGAGGGAGGGCGGGTTGGGGTTGGTGGGGTTAGCAGATGGCGCTGGTGAGAAACTGCTGCTGCTGCTAAGAACTTAGCAACAACGCGCTTTTAGGTAAGGCGCCATCGCTAATCGGGACAAAAATTGCGGCAATTTGAAACTTACCAACAGCGATCTCGAGGAAACCGCTACTACTATGCATAGCGAGAGCGCTGTTTTGCGATCGCATCATCGCTACTTAGAGTTGGGGAACACCGCGGTCGATATTTGTAGCAGCGCGTTTTGTCGGAAGCGCCATCGCTAAATATTTAGCAGCAGCGAGTTTACGTAACACGCGCTACAACTACTTACCAGCAGCGCTCTATTTTGAACCGCGCTGCTGCTAAGATTCTGTGTATTGGATTTTCCCTAGTAGTGAAAGTCCGACTACGGAACCAAAATACAAGAAGAACCCCAACTGCGACAAAGGTCCCCGATCGACCCCAACTGGGCTCCACTACTGATCAACTAGAACGAAACAACACAAAGGGCAAGATCTTCATCGAGCTCCTCCTTGAGCTTGGTTGCGCACACCGCTTTCGGTAACATAGGCACCGCAAACTGGTTTTGAAGTATCTAGTGAGCCATGAGGACTCAGCAATCCCATTACCATGGGTATCAAGACTAGCAAAGCTTAATGGGAAAGGAAGGGGTAAAGTGGTGAGGTTGCAGCAGCGACTAAGCATATATGGTGGCTAACATACGCAAATGAGGCGAGAAGAGGAGCAAAGGAACGGTCGTGAAGCTAGCAATGATCAAGAGGTGATCCCGAACACCTACTTACGTCAAACATAACACGAAACCGTGTTCACTTCCGGACTCCGAGAAGAGACCATCACGGCTACACACACGGTTGATGCGTTTTAATTCGGATCTGGTGTCAAGTTATCTACAACCGGACATTAACAAATTCCCATCTGCCACATAACTGCGGGCACGGCTCACGAAAGTTTAAACCCTGCAGGGGTGTCCCAACTTAGCCCATGACAAACTCTCGCGATCAACGAAGGAATAGACCTTCTCCCAGGAAGACCCGATCAGTCTCGGAATCCCGATTTACAAGACATTTCGACAATGGTAAAACAAGAC
The DNA here is from genome assembly GCA_021437245.1 of Aegilops speltoides. Classification (NCBI taxonomy): domain Eukaryota; kingdom Viridiplantae; phylum Streptophyta; class Magnoliopsida; order Poales; family Poaceae; genus Aegilops; species Aegilops speltoides. The sequence goes on from CM038144.1 coordinate 447,598,147, forward strand.
CAGCAAGACCTCCTGGCGTGCCGACATCCTGATAGTAGCTGTGCGTATCTCGTCTTAGGCCATGACCGGATGAGCAGTTTGTACAACTAAAACCAGACCTCAAGTTTCCTTGAGGTGGCGCTGCAAAGCGCTCTAGTTTGGACCAACACTTAGACAAGCATTGGCCCGGGGGGGGGGGGCTGAATAAAGATGACCCTTTGGTTAATTACTCCCAAGGGAAATATAGGTGGTGGTGAGGCAAATGGTAAAACCAATGTTGGGCCTGGCTGGAGGAGTTTTATTCAAAGCAAACTGTCAGGGGGGGGGGGTCCCATAAATCACCCGACCGCGTTAGGAACGCAAAATCCGGGAACATAACACCGGTATGACGGAAACTAGGGCGGCAAGAGTGGAACAAAACACCAGGCATAAGGCCGAGCCTTCCACCCTTTACCAAATATATAGATGCATTAATGATATAAGAGATATTGTGATATCCCAACCAAAATCCTGTCCACCATGGAGAAATCTTCAGCTTCACCTGCAACTAGCAACGCTATAAGAGGGGCTGAGCAAAGCGGGAACATAGCCAAACAACGGTTTGCATAGGAAAGGTGTCAAAGGTTAGGGGTTCATGGCAATATGGGATGGCTTGATAAACAGGTAATAGGTAGCGCAGCATAGCGATAGAACGAAGCAACTAGCATAGCAATGATAGTAGTGAGATCCAGGGTAGAGGTCATCTTGCCTGAAATCCCGCAAGGAAGAAGAACGAGTCCATGAAGAAGACGAACTGATGAAGCCGAACCAATCGTAGACGAACGAATCCTCACGATCGCAACGAAACAGGAACTAACAAGAAGAAGCACACAACATGGTAAACAGACCACACATGAACAAGACATGATGCACAACAAGCATGATGCATGACCAAGCTACATGAAGCTACTCATGGCAAGAGATGATGCATACAAGAGCAACACATCAAGGCAAGTTTAAATGAGGCCGGAAACAACATATAACAATTCCGGAAAGTCCTCATATGCAAATTTCGAAATTGGTCCAGAACTGAATAAACCTTATGTTCAAGTTGTTAAACAGAAAGTTAAAGAGCACGAAGAGGATCTACACGAAATTCTAGTCAAGTTACATATAAAGTTCATTAGATTCGGAGCTATGGTCTAGAAGATATGAGCAAAACAAGTTATACATGGCATTGGTGCAAAAATGCACCCAAACATCAAGCAAACACCTCAAAACAAGGATGCAACATGATAATATGAAGCTACATGCAAAATCAAGCAAGTTTCATATAGAGCACACTCAAAACGGAGCAACGGTGCAACACACACACACACTATACAAGTCATAACAACAATCATCAGAATAAAGAACTAGGCATCTTGCAAGCATCAAAACAACATGCTACAGCACCCCAACATAATAACAAAAGGCATGGGCATGAAGTACATGTAAAGCACAACAAAGCATGAATACTGTGCTATCTCCAGAAACAACTAGAACATGCTCAAAATGACATGGAGATATTGCAAATAATAACAGTTTCAGACTTTAGCAGGAATAACATCAGGTTGCAATGTTTAGAGCTATCAAACAACATGTTACAGGAACTTATCATGGCAAACAAAGTCATGGCATGAATCTACTAAAAGCATAGATCAAAAGTCCCTTACTGATCATGAGCCAAAAGTGCACGGAAAATATGATGGCACCCATGTAAACATGGCAAGTTATATTAGAGATTCATACATGGCAGGAACAACAATAAGTAGGCATGTTCGTGAGCTTGAACCACTCACCACAGAGCAATACATGGCATGGCAAGGCAACCAACAGTAAGAAGGCATGTTTATGAAGCTAAGGATGGCAAGAGCAAGTTCATAGGGTACATGGATCACTAGCAAAACACATGGGAACAAGTGAACTTAATGTTAACAGGTTGACAGCAACATCATGAAGCAACTTTGGAGCAAGATTACGACATGTTCCAGCAGGCTATAATTGCAACCAAGGGCATGAATGGATAGAGCATGACATGTAGATCAAAACATGTTTATAGAGCATCTCCAGATTATGCATAGAATGATTAGTAGAAGCTTGTTAACATAGCAACAAAATAAAACAGAATCTGTCGGGAAAACAGCAACAACAACTACCCTACTTAACAAGCTCGATGCACTCAGCACACAACTCACAAAAATACATGGTTGGCACCACTGGAAAGATGACATGGCATAGATCAACATTCATGTAGAGCTCGACCTCATAGGATGCACACATCAATCATGGCAAAAATGATAAAATAGCAAGTTATAACAGTTTCAGCAGATTAACATCAGCACGCACTTTTCCAACAGCATTTCGAGCATCAAGATGAGCTCAAATGAAAATGATGCAATGGAATGAAATGAAGTACTCTTCGAGACTAACAATTTGACATATTATACACACGAAACGGAGCTACGGATGCAGAGATGTGATGCGATGAACATGGCATGATTATGATAGAATTTCAGGACTTAGTGGATTTCGGGGGGGGGGGGAAGTCAACCTCCGTGCATGGTTTTCGAGGTCGCCGAAGCTTCGCCGGAGTTGAGGCCGAGGAGGAGGGAGATGGCCGGAGATGACGGATCCGGACCGGATCTCGCCGGATCCGGCCGGATCCCGGCGGGGAACAGCGCGGGGAGGCGAGGCCGAGCTCGCCGGAGCTCGGGCGGCGCGAAGCGGCGGCGGCGCGAGAGGCGCAGCGGCTCGGCGTGGCGGCGGCGGGCGGCGCCGGTCGCGTGGAGGCGGGGCGTCGGCGGGAACGGGCGGCGGCGGCTATGGGGCGCGGCGGCGGCGACGGAGGTTCGCGCCGGGGCGAAGTCGCGGCGGCGGCGGGCGGATCGGCGGCGGCGCAAGGCGAGGCGACGGCGACAGGGCGGCGGCGCGCGGGGCCGGGCGGCGACGGGAGGCGGCGGCGGCGGCGGCAGCGCGCGGCTGCGGAGCCCATGGGCGTGGGCGGTGGCGGAGGTCGGCGGCGCCACGCGGGGGAGGCGATTGGGCGTGGGCAGCGGAGCGGACGCGTCCGGGCGGGTCGGACGTGTCCGGCGGCGCGGAGGGGAAATTTTTAGGGTTTGCCCGTGAATTCGGGGGAGGGGTCTATATATAGAGGTAGAGGGAGCTAGGAGTGTCCAAATGAGGTGCGGTTTTCGGCCACGCGATCGTGATCGAACGACCGAGAGCATGGAGGGGAGTTTGGTGGGTTTTGGGCCACTTTGGAAGGGGTGTTGGGCTGCAAACAAAAGAGGACTTTACGGTTACCCGGTTAACCGTTGGAGTACCAAACGACCTCCAAATGGCACGAAAATTGACAGGCGGTCTACCGGTGCTATACCAAGGCCGCTTGGCAAACCTCGGGCCATTCCGAGAAAGTTTAATACCCGCACAAGAGAAGAGGCAAAAACGGGACACCGGATGACATAGGAGTGCCAGATTGCAAAACGGACAACGGGGAAAATGCTCGGATGCATGAGATGAACACGTATGCAAAAATGAAATGCACATGATGACATGATAAAATGCAGATGATGACATGGCAAAATGCAACACGCAAGCAAATGACAAAGCAACGACGGCGAATAACTGGCGGACACCTGGCGCATCGGATCCGGGGCGTTACACCCTCTCGGCGAGACGACCCTGCAGCTCGCCAAAGCTGTAGGCATCCTTCTCGCGCTCACGCTTGAGCGCAGCAAGCTCTTCACTGCTCTCCTTGAGATCGGCCTCCAGCTGCGCCACCTTCGTCTCCAGCTCCTTCTTGGCGGCCTCGGCAGCTGCAGGAGTATCCTCTGCTTGCTTGAGAGCCCCACCAAATGTTTGCTCGTGCGCAGCAAGCTCCTCCTCGTGGCTGTCAAGGTTGACCTTCCGCTGCGCCAACTCGCCCTCCTGCGCAGACAGCTTCTCAGCGGCAAGCCGCTGTTGCTCTTCAACTTCAGCCTTCTCGAGGAAGAAGGCTTTCCGCTCCTCGGCGAGTTGCTCCCGCTCCTCTGCCAGGGACCGGAGAGCTTCCTGGTTAAGACCCCGGAGCTCCTCCGCGCGCTTCTTGATGTCCACTCCCGCCCGCGACAAGCGCTTCTCAGGATTCCAGCTTGGCCTGTCGAGCGTGGTAGAGCGACAACAGCTTCCGCAGCAGCCGCTCCTCCTCAGGCTCGCCGCTGTTGCAGCTCGGCGCGTCAACCAGCGTCAGCCCAGCGGAGGTGAGCACCTCTCCATCAAAGATTTCTCCTTCGATCGGCACCCTGGAGCTTGATGCCCAGGGGAGCTTGATGAAGACGCCATTGCCGGCCTTCAAATAGGCGCCGGGCTGGGGCTCTTCGGAGCCTGACGCTGCGGCAGCGGCGGAGGGATCGGCGGTCGGTGTAGCGCCTGGCGCTCCTGCGGCCTCAGGACCATCAAAGCGATCGCCAGACCCCTCGCCGGCTTTTGCGGCAGCAGCTTTGGCGGCCTCTTCACCGGCGGGATCATCAGCGTTGGCCGCTCATTCGGTGGCAGCGACGTCGTCGGTATTGCCACGCGCGTTCTCCTCGCCGGCAACCTCGGTCTCCATCGGCTCCGCGGCAGATGGATCTGACAGCCGAAAAAGGGAGAAAAGTCAAGCAAATATTCAAAAAGAAAATCAGAAGAAGAAGAACCCAATGGAAGTTTTCAAGCAAGAGGATTACCTGTACTGGGTTCTACAATCGTGGTCTCCGCCACCGGGGGGTCGCTGGTGCTGTCCCTTGCAGGAGAACTCTCCCTTGCCGGAGACTTCTCCCTTACCGGAAAATTCTCCCTTGCCGGAGAACGATCCCTTGCCGGGGAACCCTCCCTTGAAGGTGTAGTCGAAGCAGATGGCATGTCGGGGGCGGCTTCCGGGCGCTCCTGGTGAGGCTGCTCTGCTCCTACACAAACCAATAGTCAGATGTCAGCAAAGAAAGAGCACCCATGCGCGCCTAACAGCGGGAAGTAAACCATATACTTATGCTGGGGGCTGCGCTGGGGGCTGCTTTGGGGAATAATTGCCGGGTCCGGCAAGGTGGTCTCGGACACACCCCCTGCTGTCGCGGTGGGTTCGTCCTCGAAGACAATCACCGGGACCTTGGCTCTCTTCGCCGCTCTCTGGGCCAGAGTCCTGAAAAGGAATGGCGAAAAAGAGCTACATTTGGATAGACTCCGACAAAGTTTTCGCAGAGATGTGCGAAAACTGCCATGGTCAGAACGGCATTGGGGGTGAAGTCAAGGAGGCGGAACCCGTAGGTGTTCATAATGTGGCAGAAAAACTCAAAGAAAGGCGGGCAGAGCCCGCAGTAGAAGAACAACGTGAAGAAGGGATATCCATTCGGAACTAGTTTCGAAGCGACGGCTGAGAGTACCTTCGTGCGCGGATGTGCTCGTGTCTCCGTTGACCAGAAGAGGTAGTAATACTCCCTCAGCTCCTTCACGGCGAGCTTGGGGGGGAAGGTTGCCCGCTCCTTTCGCAGCGCCGCGAGCCGCTGCGCCTCGGCCGACTTCACGACCTTCCCGGCTTTCGGAGCCATGGCGGAGGTGGTGAGAGAGATCGACGGTGTTGGTGGTGCCGGTGGCGATGGGGGGCGGAGCACTGCTCTCTTTCAGCTTTGGGAAGAAGGGGGAGCGGCGGAGGTTTTTGAGATTGGAATAGCAACCGGCGAGATGGGCGAACTGCCCCTGTTTCCCCTGCTTATAAAGAGGGAGGGGGCGGACGTTCCGTCTTTCCGAATAAAGAAATCACCCACGATCTCTCCCACGACGCTGCATTCAACGCGTGCCGTTTGAGGAGGGCGCGGTGGATACAGAGTGAGATACGGCGTAACCCAGGCCGCGCATGCCCGTGCCCTGTTTTGGGCCTGGCCCAACAGCGCTCGGCACCGTGTGTGGCCCAGGCCCGGGGGCTCCTGTCGGTGTACTAGAGTAGGGGTACCCTAGTATCCCAAACTTGTGCACGGGCAGTCGCAGCACCCCGTGGCAAGGCTTGCCGGGTGACCGCCAAAGTCCTCCGTGGTTCCTTTGGAGCCATTCAAGAACAAAGTATTCAAGCCAACGAGACAAGCCAACCAAAGCATCTCAAGGAACTTGCCGCGACGCGCCACGCGTCCCGGTGAGGCCCGGTGAGCGACAAGCTTCCGGACGCGACAAGACAACGACCGCGGCAAGGCGCTTGCCGCGGCAAGCTACCACTCTGTACCCGCGCTCCAGCACATCCACCAACGTGTCGCCCTGGGGCCTTTCCAGGCGCGCGTGGCAAGAGGCTATGCAGCCAGCGGTGCACGGTGGCAAGGGGCGCTGACAAGATTGCCATTGTGGCAAGTGGTGGCGTCCCTGACGGTCCTTTTTTTACACTATTTGGGCGACGCAGACGGGCATTTAATGCCTTTGTCCCCTGCCGTCAGGGTTAGGTATGATACCTGCATGTGTAGTTGTACCAACCGCAACACCTTTCCATTTTTACCCTTCTCTGCGTTGCCACCTGTCGGTGACCCCTTGAGCATATAAAAGGAGGCCCATGCGCAACGTAGAGGGGGGTTCGGAGGCAGAAAACACTCACGCTCGGTCTCGTTAGCAGCTAGTGTGTACTGTAGCACTCAGCGCTCCCGAGCAAGAACTCAATACACCCAGACATGCAGCAGTAGGAGTATTATCTCTCCGGAGAGCTCCGAAGCTGGGTAAACTGCTCGTGTGCTTCGCCTCGATCCGCTCTTTGCGCGATCTCCGCTTCCCGCCGAACCGAAAGGGGCTCGGTCCGCCGGTCCCATAGGTGTTCGTGGATCAGTTTCCCCAACACATGTCAATATGTCACGCCGTCCTATTTTCGTACATATTCCATCCTCCTATCATGCGGCTGCCTTACATGAAAGTAGTGTTTGTCAGTATCATGCATCAATGAGTTCTGAAGAGCAAATTTTATTCCTTTTTCTTGTGGGTTTGACTTGACAAGGCAAAATCAAGAAAGAGGAAGGAAAAGAGCAAGGAAGGCGATGATGGTGGTCCTCTGCAGCAACGTAAACGGAGCATCTGTACCGATTCTCCTTGTACTGCTAGTGCATTACAAGGTCCAAGTCTCCGCTCCCCTACTCCACCATCCAAGGTGCTTGCTCTAACTTGGCAGTGTGATATCTGGTTGCATGTTGCATATGGTTTCTAGATTGTATTGCTCCTAATTAGTGTAAACTGCATCTGCTTAGCTTACACATGATACGTGTGAATATGACACGCTTTCCTGTTTTTGGTACATACTATATCTGTCTATCACACCATGTTCTTACATGAAACTACTCTTCTTGTGTATCCTGGATCGGTCACTTATGATGGGACACCTTTAAGTTGGCAGTGTGATATTGGTTTGCGTCCTGAATATGATTTCTAGCATGTATTGCTTCTAGTTTGATGAACGCCACCTATGAGGAGACAGTTTTAACTTGGCAGAGTGATATTGATTGCACCTTCCGTATGGTGTCTAGCTTGCAGTGCTTCTAATTTGTTGAAATGCCTTCTACTTAGTTACCACATCATAGGTGTGAATATGTCAAGCCGTCCAGTTTTTCGTACATATCCCATCCTCGTATCTTGACTTTGCCTTTCATCAGAGTAGTGTTCGTCAGTATCATGCATGAATGAGTTCTGAAGAGCGAATTATATTGCTTTTTCTTGTCGGTTTGACCTCACAATGCAAAATCAATAAAGTTGAAGGAAATTGGCAAGGCATTGGATGATGGTGGTCCTTCCGAGCAACTGAAATGGAGGTTCTCTACAGATTCTACTCCACCATCCTCCCAACAAGATTTGCAAGACAATGCAAGGCTAGACAGTCAATGTAGCCGTGTAGATGATGAGCTCATCTCCCCTACTCCACCATCACAGGTGCTTGCTCTAACTTGGCACTATTATATGTGGTTGCATGTTGTGTATGAAGTCTAGCTTGTATTGCTTCTAACTTTGTTGAATTGCATCTGCTTACTTTACACATAATGCCTATGAATATGACATGTGTTCCTGTTCTAGAACATACTATATCTGATCACACCATGTTCTTACATCAGACTACTATTCTTCCATATCCCGCATCAGTCACTTATGATAAGGCACCTTTAAGTTGCCACTGTGATATTTGTTGTGTCTTGCATATGATTTCTAGCATGTACTGCTTCTAATTTGTTGAAACGTCATACAGTTTGAACTTGGCAGAGTGATATAGGTTGCATCTTTCATATGGTGTCTAGCTTGCAGTGCTTCTAATTTGTTGAAATGCCTTCTGCTTAGTTACCACATCATAGGTGTGAATATGTCACAACATCCTATTTTTCATACATATTCCATCCTCGCATCATGTGTTTGCCTTTCATCCGAGTAGTATTCGTCAGTGTCATGCATGAATGAGTTGTGAAGAGTGAATTTTCTTCCTTTTTCTTATCGGTTTGACTTCACAATGCAAAATCATTACAGCTGAAGGAAATTAGTCCGGCAGTGGATGATGGTGGTCCTTCGGAGCAACTCAAACAGGGGGTCTCTACAGATTCTACTCCACTATCCTCCCAACAAGATTTGCAAGACAACACAAGGCTGGACAGTCAATGTAGCTATGTAGATGGTGAGCACATCACCCCTACTCCACCATCACAGGTGCTTGCTCTAACTTGGCACTATTATATGTGGTTGCATGTTGCGTATGATGTCTAGCTTGTATTGCTTCTAACTTTGTTGAATTGCATCTTCTTACTTTACACATAATGCCTGTGAATATGACACGTGTTCCTGTTTCTAGAACATACGTGTAAATGATGAGCACATCTACCCTACTCCACCATCACAGGTGCTTGCTCTAACTTGGAACTGTTATATGTGGTTGCGTTTTCCGTATGATGTCTAGTTTGTATTGCTTCTGATTATGTTGAATTGCATCTGCGTAGCTTACAACTTATACCTGCAACAATCACTTACCCATAAGACACATTTAACTTGGGACTGTGATGTAGGTTGCATCTTGCATTGTCTTCTAGCTTGTACTGCTTCTAATTTCTTGAACTGGCACTTACGGCGAGACACTTTTTACCTGATAGAGTGATATTGGTTGCATGTTCATATGGTGCCTAGCTTTCATTTCTTCGAATTTTGTTGAAATGCCTTCTACTTACTGTTTTTTCATACATATTCCATCCTCCTATCGTATACGTGAATATGCAACGCTGTCTTTTTTTATATATATTCTATCCTCCTATCCTGTGCTTGCCTTACATCAAAGTAGTGTTCGTCTGTATCATGCATCAACCAGTTATGCAGAGCTAATTTTATTCATCTTCTTGTGGTTTTGACTTCATAAGGCAATATCAGAAAATAGGAAGGAAAAGAGTAAGTTAGGGGATGTTGGTGGTCCTCCGCACCGATGCAAACAGAGAGTCTCTAGATTTGCCACTGCTACTGCTAATGAAGTTGAAGTCCCAAGTCTACATGATGAGTTCATCTCCCGTACTCCACCATTGCAGGTGCTTAAGTTGATAGTGTGATAATTGGTTTCATGTTGCATATGTTGTCTAGCCTGTATTTCTTCTATTTTGATTAAATTGCACCTGCTGAGTTTATATGTTATACATGTGCATATCACATGGCTTTTTGTGCCTAGAATACACTGCATCTATCTATCATACCATGTTCTTACATCAAAGTATTGTTGTTGTGTATCCCGCATCAGTCACTCATGATTGGACGCTTTTAACATGGTAGTTTGATAGTGGTTGCATCTTGCATTGATTTCTACGTTGTACTGCTTCTAATTTTTTGAATTGCCACTTATGACAAGACACTTTTAACTTGGCAGAGTAATATTGGTTGCATCTTTCATATGGTGTCTAGCTTGCATTACTTCTATTTTCTTGAAAATTCTTCTGCTTAGTTTACATATCGTAGTTGTGAAAATATGTCACACCGTCCTGTTTTTCTTACATATTCCATCCTCACACGGTTTCCTTATATCAAAGTATTGCTTGTCTGTATCATGCATCAATGAGTTCTGAAGAGCAATTTTATTCTTTTGTGTTGTGGGTACGGCTTGACATGGCAAAGTCAAAAAAGAGAAAGGAAAATAATATAGCAGGGAGTGGTGTTACTCATTGGGTGAAACGGAAAAGGATCTACCATCGAGATTCTACTGGTACTTATAGTGTAGTAGAAGGTCCAAGTCCACCGGCTAAATCTACAAACACAGTTTCACCTGCTCCACCAGCTGCAACATCCGCTTCAACTTTACCAGCATCTCAACGAGTTACTTGTTCGTTTGCTCTGGAACTGGCCAGTTCCCAAGCTGCCTTCACACCTAACACTACTTCTAAAGCACTGCTGATACAACAGGACTTGGCAAGATTAGATGGACCTCATGAGCATCAACACCAAGACAGTACCTGACCGAGTCAAGTTGCAGTTGCATGCTCCTTTATATGTACTCTCACAGTTTGATGTACACTAACACTTTCCATATTCGTTCTTGAACTAGCACCACGGCGCAAGCGGAAACAGACATCAGGGATAATGCTTCACAGATTAACAAAATCTAAAGGAGGAAGAATGGAGATCCATTTTAAGGCAGGTTTAAAAAGGCCATGTGATGCTACAGAGTCAGCCAAGTTAGTATCAGAGGCAGCCGTTGCCGTTAGGTGTCATGCACGTATCCCCCCAACGTGGATCCAGTACAGGAATGAGAAAGACAATACCCAGTTTAACACCTTCCTTGACCATTTATGCGTAAGTAATGTTATTCATCGTAATTAGTAATATTGTCTTGCTCTGTCCCATACTTTCTAGCTTCCTCCTAATAAGACACATTCTTTTTTCAACAGATGAGGTCCAAGTTGGATCCGAAAGATGATGCAACTAAACAAGCATGCACTCATGGTTTTCAGTCTGCTCTGCAACAGTATCGGTACCACCATAGAAAATCTCACTTTGAAGGCAAGACTAACAATGAAATCGCCAAACATCTCCAGTGGAATATATTACAGATGAAGACTCGACATCCCTCGTTAAACACTGGTCTGATCCAAAGTATCAGGTAGGCTATATGTATTTGATCAGACCACATATTGAACTTGTATTTATGTATGTGCCTTACAAGTGTATCTTCTTCTAGGCTAACTGTTTGAAGAACAAGACCAACAGTTCTAAAGTGAAATCCAATAGACAAAAGGATCTCGTAGCTATATTGCACACTGCGAGGCTCTTGTAAATAGCTGCTTGATGACCCACAAGTATTGGGGATCTATCGTAGTCCTTTCGATAAGTAAGAGTGTCGAACCCAACGAGGAGCAGAAGAAAATGATAAGCGGTTTTCAGTAAGGTTTTCTCTGCAAACACTGAAATAGTAGGTGATAGATAGTTTTGTGATAAGATAAATAGTAACGAGCAAACATAGGGAATTATCGTCAAGCTAGTTTTCATCACGTTCACAAGATTCACGTTCGGTACTTTGATAATTTGATATGTGGGTGGACCGGTACTTGGGTACTGCCCTAACATGGACAAGCATCCCACTTATGATTAACCCCTATTGCAAGCATTCGCAACTACAAAAAGCTGTATTAAGGTAAACCTAACCACAGCATTAAACATATGGGTCCATATCAACCCCTAACAAAGCAACGCATAAACTAGGGTTTAAGCTTCTATCACTCTAGCAACCCATCATCTACTTATTACTTCCCTATGCCTTCCTCTAGGCCCAAATAATGGTGAAGTGTCATGTAGTTGGCGTTCACATAACACCACTAGAGGAGAGACAACATACATCTCATCAAAATATCGAACGAATACCAAATTCACATGACTACTAATAGCAAGACTTCACCCATGTCCTCAGGAACAAACGTAACTACTCACAAAGCATATTCATGTTCATAATCAGAGGGGTAATAATATGCATAAAGGATCTGAACATATGATCTTCCACCAAGTAAACCAAATAGCATCAACTACAAGGAGTAATCAACACTACTAGCAACTCACAGGTACCAATTTGTGGTTTTGATACAAGATTGGATACAAGAGATGAACTAGGGTTTTGAGAGGAGATGGTGCTAGTGAAGATGTTGATGGAGATTGACCCCCTCCCGATGAGAGGATCGTTGGTGATGACGTTGGAGATGATTTCCCCCTCCCGGAGGGAAGTGTCCCCGGCAGAACAGCTCCGCCAGAGCCCTAGATTGATTCCGCCAAGGTTCCGCCTCGTGGCGGAGGAGTTTCGTCCCGTAAGCTTGCCCACAATTTTTTCCAAGACAAAACCCTTTAGATAGCAGAAGATGGACGCTGGAAGCCCACCAGGGGGCCCAGGAGATAGGGGCGCGCCCTACAGCGGGGGCGCGCCCCCTGTCTCCTGGACAGGGTGTGGGCCCCCTGGCCTATTTCTTTTGCCCAAATATTCTTATTAAATCTGAAAAGTTGTTTCGTGGAGTCTCAGGTCTTTTGGAGTTGTGCAGACCAATGTTTGCTCCTTTTCCAGCCAGAATTCTAGCTGCCGGCATTCCCCCTCTTCATGGTAAACCTTGTAAAATAAGAGAGAATAGCCATAAGTATTGAGATATAATGAGTAATAACAGCCCATAATGCAATAAATATTGATATAAAAGCATGATGCAAAATGGACGTATCAACTCCCCCCAATCTTAGACCTCGCTTGTCCTTAAGCGGAAGCCGAAATCAAAAATATATGTCCACGTGTTTAGAGATAGAGGTGTCGATAAAAATAAAATACGGACATGAGGGCATCATGATCATTCTAATAATAGCAACATATATTGATTTTGTCATATGATTTCTTACGTTCATGTAATAAGCAATTCACAATGTCAAGTATGGTTCAAAAACTTCATTGGGAACTAACGAACTATAATCTCAGTCATTGAAGCAATTGCAATTTATCGCAACATTAGAAAGAGTCAATAATAGAGCTTTTCAACAAGCTCACATACTCAACTATCTCGTAGTCCCCTATAATTGTTAACACTCACGCAATACTTGTGGTTATAGAGTTTCAGCCGGACACTGAGAAAGATAGGGGCTTATTGTGTTGCCTCCCAACATATTCACCTGTAGGTGATGTCAACTATAATAGCCTATGCCAACTTACATCCAATTGGATATATGTATCATAATCTTTCAAACATGAGGAGCTTGCCAAAGGATAAAAATAAAAAGGGAAAGGTGAGTATCACCTTGACTCAAGCATAAAGTAAAAACATAAAGTAAAGGATAGGCCCTTCGCAGAGGGAAGCAGAGGTTGTCATGCGCGTTTAGGGTTGATGCACGAAGTCTTAATGCAAAAGAACGTCACTTTATATTGCCCCTTGTATGTGGACCTTTATTATGCAATCTGTCGCTTTTATTACTTCCACAACAAGTTCGTACAAAGCTTATTTTCTCTGCACTAATAAGTCATACATATTTAGAGAGCAATTTTTATTGCTTGCACCGATGACAACTTACTTGAAGGATCTTACTCAATCCATAGGTAGGTATGGTGAACTCTCATGGCAAAACTGGGTTTGATGATATTTGGAAGCACAAGTAGTATCTCTACTTGGTGCAAAGAATTTGGCTAGCATGAGGGGGAAAGGCAAGATCAACATGTTTGGAAGGTAAATGACAATATACTTTAACTGAGATGTCGGAAAACATAAACCATTACGCTGTCTTCCTTGTCCAACGTCAACTCTTTTAGCATGTCATACTTAATGAGTGCTTCACAATCATAAAAGATGTCCAAGATAATGTATTTATATGTGAACCCCTCTTCCCTTATTACTTCCTATTAATTGCAACGATGACCAAGGCTACGTTCATCAACTCTCAACAATTTTTATGCCTCATACTTTCTATGTGTGAAGTTATCACTATCCATAAGATCAATATGAACTCTTTTGTTCTTTCTACTTTCCCAAGATCATAGCAACATAGAAAATCCCTTGACTCAACACTAGTCTTCATTATAGATAGCACACGGACTCAATTACATAAAGATATTACGAAGCAAAACTCAAAACTAGTTGATATCAAAACCTAGAACTAATAGATCAAGATACTACTAAAAGGATCGAACTAAATAAAGTGGTAAAGATAGGAGTGTGATGATGATATGATACCAGGGCACCTCCCCCAAGCTTGGCAGTTGCCAAGGGGAGTGCCCATACCCATGTGACTATTTCTTCGGAGGTGATGGAGGTGGTGATGATGACGGCGGATAATCGCACATCGAGCGTAAAAGCTCCTCCAACTTGCGGATAATGCCCTTGAGCCCAGCAATATGATCTTTCAACAAAATATTATCCTCTGTGAGGTACTTGTTCTATATGCGGGCTAACTCAATCATCTTGAAAGCTTTAATCTCTGTTGGAGTGAAAAGGTTAGGTAAAGGTTGAGGGGTGTCTTCTTCTTTCACCACCAGAGCTTGAGCCTCCATGGCCTTCTTGATCCCTTCATCCTTGTTGATCTCTTCTGGTTCCTCCCCTTTAAACTCTATCTTCAATAGCCAAGCATCCTTGCCTTCATTGTTGGAGGAGGGAGAAGTCATGGCGCTCTAAATCTGCAACAGAAACAGCTCGAAACGAAAACAGAGGATATTTGCATGATACGGTGATCAAAACCTTCGGGAGTATATATAATGAATTTTTACCGACCAAAATACGTAACATACAAGAAAACGGAGTCCGGGAGGCACACGAGGTGCCCACGAGACAGGGGCGCGCCTCTGGGGCGCCTCCTCTCTTGTGGGAGCCTCGTGCCCCTTCCGGACTACTTCTTTCTTCCTAAAATCCTTAAATAATCCAAAACTGATAAAAATTGCTATTAGAGTTGTTTTGGAGTCGGTTTACTTACCGTACCACGTACCTATGCCTTTTCGGAGTCTGGAGCGTTCTGGAAAGTGTCTCTTATGTATTCCTCAGGGGTTATGGTTTCAATAATATTAGTTTCAACATTGATAGGATTACCTGAAATATAATGTTTAATTCTTTGGCCATTTACCACCCTCGGGTTTGTGCCTTTGAAGTTGTTGATTTTTATAGCACCAGAACTTAGACCACCTCAATAACGTAGGGACCTTCCCATTTTGAGAGAAGTTTTCCTGCAAAAAATCTTCAACGAGAGTTGAACAATAACACATAATCTCCTACGTTAAACTCACGCTTTTGTATCCTCTTATCATGCCAGCGTTTGACTTTTTCTTTGAAAAGCTTGGCATTCTCATATGCTTGGATTCCCCATTCATCAAGTGAGCTAATATCAAACAACCTCTTCTCACCGGCAAGTTTGAAGTCATAATTGAGCTCTTTAATAGCCCAATATGCTTTATGTTCAAGTTCAAGAGGTAAATGACATGCTTTTCCATAAACCATCTTATAAGGAGACATACCCATAGGATTTTTGAATGCAGTTCTATAGGCCCATAATGCATCATCAAGTTTTTTGGGCCAATTCTTTCTAGATCTATTCACAGTCTTTTGCAAAATTAATTTGAGCTATCTATTGCTCAACTCTACTTGACCACTAGACTGCGGATGATAAGGAGATGCGATTCTATGATTGACATCATACTTAGCAAGCATCTTACGGAAAGCACCATGAATAAAGTGTGAACCACCATCAGTCATAAGATATCTAGGGACTTCAAACCTCAGAAAAATAACTTCTTTAAGCATTTTAATAGAAGTGTTATGATCAGCACTACTAGTTGGAATAGCTTCTACCCACTTAGTAATGTAATCAACAGTAACTAAAATATGTGTATAACCATTAGAGGTAGGAAAAGGTCCCATATAATCAAAGCCCCAAACATCAAATGGTTCAATAACAAGAGAATAATTCATAGGCATTTCTTGACGTCTACTAATCTTACCTATTCTTTGACATTCATCACAAGATACGACAAACTTATGAGCATCTTTGAAAAGAGTAGGACAATAAAAACCAGATTGTAGTACCTTGTGTGCAGTTCTATCTCCAGCGTGGTGTCCTCCATAGGATTCAGAATAACACTTGCGTAGGATCTGTTCCTGTTCATGCTCAAGCACACAACGTCTAATAATACCATCTACTCCTTTATAAAGGTGTGGATCATCCCAGAAGTAATGTCTTAAATCATAAAAGAACTTTTTCTTTTGCTGGTATGTGAAACTAGGCGATATATATTTAGCAACAATGTAATTAGCATAATCAGCATACCAAGGAGCAGTACGAGAAGCATTGACAACCGCTAATTGTTCATCAGGAAAACTATCATTAATAGGCAGTGGGTCATCAAGAACATTCTCTAACCTAGACAAGTTGTCTGCAACAGGGTTCTCAGCTCCCTTTCTATCAATAATATGCAAGTCAAATTCTTGGAGCAAGAGAACCCATCTAAGGAGTCTAGGCTTAGCATCTTTCTTTTCCATAAGATATTTAATAGCAGCATGATTAGTGTGAATAGTAACTTTGGAATCAACAATATAAGGTATAAACTTATCGCATGCAAACACAACTGCTAAGAATTCTTTTTCAGTAGTAGCATAATTTCTCTGGGCAGTATCAAGAGTTTTGCTAGCATAATGGATAACATTCAATTTCTTATCAACTCTTTTCCTAAAACAGCACCTACAGCATAATCACTAGCATCGCACATAATTTCAAAAGGTAAATTCCAATCAGGTGGCTGAACAATAGGTGCAGTGATCAAGGCCTTCTTAAGTGTTTCGAATGCTTCTACACAATCATCATCAAAGAAAAAATGAATATCTTTTTGCAATAAATTAGTCAGAGGCCTAGAGATTTTATAAAAGTCCTTAATGAACCTCCTATAAAAACCGGCGTGACCCAGGAAACTTCTTATACCTTTTATGTCCTTGGGACATGGCATCTTTTCAATAGCATCAACTTTGGCTTTATCAACTTCAATACCTCTCTCGGAGATCTTGTGCCCCAAGACAATGCCTTCATTAACCATAAAGTGACACTTTTCTCAATTCAGGACAAGACTAGTGTCTTCGCATCTCTGCAAAACTCGATCAAGGTTGCTCAAACAATCATCAAAAGAGGATCCATAGACGGAGAAGTCATCCATGAATACCTCACAAATCTTTTCACAAAAATCAGAAAATATAGCCATCATGCATCTTTGAATGGTAGCAGGTGCATTAAATAAACCAAAAGGCATACGTCTATAAGCAAAAGTACCAAAAGGGCAAGTAAAAGTAGTTTTAGATTGATCCCCTCACGATCACAGTATCCGAGAGAAGCCGAATAACCATCTAGAAAGCAAAAATGTGTGTGTTTGGATAGCCTTTCTAGCATTTGATCAATAAAAGGTAAAGGGTAATGATCTTTCTTAGTAGCTTTATTTAACATATGAAAATCAATGACCATCCTATAACCCGTAATAATTCTTTGCGGGATCAATTCATCTTTATCATTAGGGACAATGGTAATACCTCCCTTTTTAGGGACACAATGGACAGGGCTTACCCATTCACTATCAGCAACGGGATAAATAATACCTGCCTCAAGGAGCTTTAGTATCTCCTTTCTTGCCACTTCCTTCATTTTGGGATTTAATCGTCTTTGAGGATCTCTAACTAGTTTGGCATCTTTCTCCACTGAAATTTTGTGTTGACATAATGTGGCACTAATGCCCTTAAGATCATCCAGAGTATATCCAATAGCAGTTCGGTGCTTCTTCAGAGTTTTCAATAATCTTTCTTCTTCTTTCTCTGAAAGGTTAGCTCTAATAATAACATGATATATTTCTTTTTCATCAAGATAAGCATACTTAAGATTATCAGGTAAGGGTTTGAGTTCAAACACGGGATCACCCTTGGGTGGAGGGGGATCCCCAATAATTTCAACGGGAAGGTTATGTTTCAACATAGGTTCTTGTTTAAGGAACACTTCATCTATTTCTTCCCTTTCCTTCATAAACATATTGTTTTCATGGTCTAGCAAATATTGTTCTAACGGATCAGTTGGTGGAACAGCAATGGAAGCAAGACCAATAATTTCATCTTTACTAGGTGGTTCCCTTTCATGAGGTTGTCTACTAAACTTAGGAAAATTAAACTCATGCGACATACCATCTATGCCAACAATGACAATATTCTTTTCACAATTAATCTTAGCACTAGCAGTATTCAAGAAGGGTCTACCAAAAATAATGGGACAAAAATCATCTTGTGGGGAACCAAGAACAAGAAAATCAGCAGGGTATTTAATCTTCCCACACAAGACTTCAACATCTCTAACAATCCCAATAGGTTTAATGGTGTCTCTATTAGCAAGATTAATAGTAACATCAATGTCTTCTAATTCAACAGGTGAAATATCGTGCATAATTTCTTTATAAAGATCATAAGGTATTGCATTAGCACTAGCACCCATATCACATAAACCGTGATAACAATGATCACATATTTTAACAGAAATAACAGGCGTGCCTACAACAGGTCTACGTGTCTTAGTATCGGGTCTAGCAATATTGGCAGTTTCACCACAAAAAGAGATAACATGCCCATATAAGTCCTCATCCAAAAGATCTTTAATCATACCAATACCAGGTTCAACATTATATTGCTCAGGAGGTGTATAGGTCTTAGTATTATTCTTACGGACAACAGTCGAAGCTTTGACATGATCTTTTATCCTAACAGGAAAAGGAGGTTTTTCAACATAAGCAGTAGGAATAATGGGATCACTATATGTAATAGTCTTCTCTTCGACTGTAATAGGTGCAACTACTTTAACTTCAACAGGAGGATTATATTTAAACCACTTCTCTTTAGGGAAATCAACGTGAGTAGCAAAAGTTTCACAAAAAGTAGCTACTATCTCAGAGTCAAGTCCATACTTAGAGCTAAATCCACGGAAAGCATCGGTATCCATAAAAGATTTAACACAATTGAACTTAGGTGTCATACCTGACTCCTTACCATCGTCGGAACCCCAATCTTCAGAGTTGCGTTTAATTCTTTCCAATAAGTCCCATTTGAAATCAATAGTCTTCAGCATATGGGAACCATCACAGGAAGTATCGAGCAGGTTGCGATTATCAAGAGAAAGTCGAGCATAAAAATTCTGAATAATCATTTCCCGAGAGAGCTCATGATTGGGGCATGAATATAACATTGACTTAAGCCTCCCCCAAGCTTGAGTGATGCTTTCTCCTTCGCGAGGCCAGAAATTATATATGTAATTACGATCACGATGAAAAAGATGCATAGGATAGAACTTCTGGTGAAATTCCAACTTCAATCGCTTATAGTTCCAATATCTCGTATCATCACATAGCCTATACCATGTCAATGCATCTCCCTTAAAAGATAAAGGGAAGACCTTCCTTTTGACAACATCATTGGGAATACCTGCAAGCTTAAATAATCCACAAACTTCATCCACAAAGATAAGGTGTAAGTCGGGATGCAATGTTCCGTCTCCTGTAAAAGGATTAGCTAGCAGTTTCTCTATCATACCCGAAGGAATCTCAAAGTGAATATTTTCATAAGGTTCAGTAAGTTGAGGATCATCTATTGGCTCTTCTGGTTGGGGTGAAGATACCCCAAACAAGCCCCTCAAAGGATTAGTTTCCATAGTGACAAGTAACAAAAAATTTCAGCACACTATATAAATGTTTTCTTACCAAGTTCCACTCACCAAGAGCGCTACGCTCCCCGGCAACGGTGCCAGAAAAGAGTCTTGATGACCCACAAGTATAGGGGATCTATCGTAGTCCTTACGATAAGTAAGAGTGTCAAACCCAACGAGGAGCAGAAGGAAACGATAAGCGGTTTTCAGTAAGGTTTTCTCTACAAGCACTGAAATAGTAGGTGATAGATAGTTTTGTGATAAGATAAATAGTAACGAGCAAAAAGAAATAAAGTAAATAAATTGCAGCAAGGTGGCCCATTCCTTTATGTAGCAAAGGATAAGCCTGGACAAACTCTAATAATGAAGAAGGAGCTCCTGAGGACACATTGGGAATTATCGTGAAGCTAGTTTTCATCACGTTCATAAGATTCGCGTTCGGTACTTTGATAATTTGATATGTGGGTGGACCGGTACTTGGGTACTGCCCTAACATGGACAAGCATCCCACTTATGATTAACCCCTATTGCAAGCATCCGCAACTACAAAAAGTTGTATTAAGGTAAACCTAACCACAGCATTAAACATATGGGTCCATATCAACCCCTAACAAAGCAACGCATAAAGTAGGGTTTAAGCTTCTATCACTCTAGCAACCCATCATCTACTTATTACTTCCCTATGCCTTCCTCTAGGCCCAAATAATGGTGAAGTGTCATGTAGTCAACGTTCACATAACACCACTAGAGGAGAGACAACATACATCTCATCAAAATATCGAACGAATACCAAATTCACATGACTACTAATAGAAAGACTTCACCCATGTCCTCAGGAACAAACGTAACTACTCACAAAGCATATTCATGTTCATAATCAGAGGGGTAATAATATGCATAAAGGATCTGAACATATGATCTTCCACCAAGTAAACCAAATAGCATCAACTACAAGGAGTAATCAACACTACTAGCAACTCACAGGTACCAATTTGTGGTTTTGATACAAGATTGGATACAAGAGATGAACTAGGGATTTAAGAGGAGATGGTGCTGGTGAAGATGTTGATGGAGATTGACCCCCTCCCGATGAGAGGATCGTTGGTGATGACGTTGGAGATGATTTCCCCCTCCCGGAGGGAAGTGTCCCCGGCAGAACAGCTCCGCTGGAGCCCTAGATTTATTCCGCCAAGGTTCCTCCTCGTGGCGGCGCAGTTTCGTCCCGTAAGCTTGCCCACGATTTTTCCAGGACAAAACCCTTCATATAGCGGAAGATGGACGCCGGAAGCCCACCAGGGGGCCCAGGAGATAGGGTGCGCGCCCTACAGGGGGGCGCGCCCCCTGTCTCCTAGACAGGGTGTGGGCCCCCTGGCCTATTTCTTTTGCCCAAAAATTCTTATTAAATCTGAAAAGTTGTTTCGTGGAGTCTCAGGTCTTTTGGAGTTGTGCAGAATAGGTTTCCAACGTTTGCTCCTTTTCCAGCCAGAATTCCCGCTGCCGGCATTCCCCATCTTCGTGGTAAACCTTGTAAAATAAGAGAGAATAGCCATAAGTATTGAGATATAATGTGTAATAATAGCCCATAATGTAATAAATATTGATATAAAAGCATGATGCAAAATGGACGTATCACTGCTACTTCCTTCTTTTTTGGTGCCATATTATCGTATCTATATTAACTTGTTCCAAATATAGAGGAAAGCCCGTGCGGACCAAAAAGAACCTGAACCGAATGTAGTGCAGATCTTCAAGGATTGCCACACCAGCAAGATGAAGGGCATGAGCACACCAGTTCAAGCCGCTGTTGTATGTCCTTACTCCTCCTGCCTTTGAACTGATTGGTATTGTGATGTGTTCATTAACTACTTGGTTTGCAGCCAATGTCAGTTACTCTGTTCACTTTTATACACAGTTGTCTTAATGATATCATTTCACCTTACATGGTTTAAAAGATATGAAGGATATTCTTTTGGTCTTGATCTGTAATCTAGTTGTTATGTTCACATGCGCACAATCATAAAATAGCCTGTTTGTTTTATATCTGTTTGCCCGTGATATGAATGATGTCATACTATGTTCATCCTACTTTAAACCATGTCTCTTTATCCTTAGATGTCAACGAATGTGAGGAAATAGACAATACAGTAGGCATTCTACACAGGCATATGTTCTGAAAGTGATTTTATTATGTAGTTGGCACTACAATACATGCTAATGTATTACAATAGTTCACCCAAATAAGTTATGTATGAACATGTAACCTACTTTGTTTTTGTCTCATTAGTAACTTATCTGGTACACTAATCTACAAGTTCAAACTTTTAGGAAGCTATGGAACAAATGATTGAACAGCCACAACCACTTGAAGGTGACGAGGCTACCACAGGCACAATGTCACATCTTGCTGCAGTGCGTCAGTATCTCTCCACTAACAGTGCAAAAAGCACCTTCGAGCATAATTCTGGATTGGTTGTCAAGGTAACCTCATCCAAATCGCCTACTGAACAAAATCTTCCGGCTAGACAGAGTGATATATCTGTGCTCCAGACACAAGTCCAATCCCTAATTGACATCGTTTCGGAAACAAGAATAGTGGTTGACAAATGTTGTCAAGATATGAATGGTTTTGAAACCAAACTATCAGCCATTCGCTTCGTTGTTCAAGAGCAATGGTGGAAAAAAGGTGAAGATCGTGCTGCTCCATCAGATTCTACAGCCTGAAACATTAGCACTCAGGTCAAATGATATGTGCTTCTATACATCTAATGGTGCTTTTATCTGCAAGGACTGTAAACTTTATGCCAACAGGCCTTTTGTTGTATGGTTGGAATTTATTTTGTTGTGATACATCATTTATGATGCTGCCGAAGGCTGTAGTAATTATGACGCTATTTTTGTATAGTGTAGGTTTATCTTAGTAATGTATTCGTTCGAAAGCTTCGTAGGAGCCCAACATGCCAACATTCATCGGGCCCATTCCAATTGGGCCAAAAACGATTATGGGTCGAAATTTGCATGTAGCCCACTAAAAATATCTGGGCCTAAATCAGCATAAGCTTTCATATTTCTCTTGTAGGCCTTTGCCCATAGTGGGCCTTTAATAGGCCTAAACATAATTTGGGCCCTCAGTAACAATAGGCTGTTTACAGGTGTAAATATCTTGAGCCCATAAAAAACATGGGCCTTTATTAGGGCAAAAGTGAGATTGGGCCCTGATTGTGCCAAATAACCACTGGTCTTAGCAGGCCAAAATGGTGGCCCATTTACGATGCGGATCTTTCACAGGCCGAAATTCGGACAGGCCGTAAATGCGCCGACCTAATACACGGGCCTTTAACAGGCCGGAAGTTCAGTCGGGCTAGATTAGCGTCATTTTTATATGGGCCGTTAATGGGCCCGATGTGACGTTGGGCCACATATGGCCCATGGATTTCGTCCGACGTTAACAGGCCGAAAGTGGCCCAAATCTATAGTGGGCCTCTAACAGGCCGAATGTGAGACATGGCCGAATATGACCCAAATCCTTCATGGTCGTTTATGCGCCGAAAGTTTCAATGGCCTGTAAATGGGCCCAAATGAAGCAGGACCTTTTGAAGGATATATGCCCTAGAGGCAATAATAAAGTTATTATTGTTGGGGAACGTAGTAATTTCAAAAAATTTCCTATGCACACGCAAGATCATGGTGATGGCATAGCAACGAGAGGGGAGAGTATTGTCTACGTACCCTCGTAGACCGTAAGCGGAAGCGTTATGACAACGCGGTTGATGTAGTCGTACGTCTTCACGATGCGATCGGTCCAAGCACCGAACATACGGCACCTCCATGTTCAGCACACGTTCAGCTCGATGACATTTCCCGGGCTCCGATCCAGCAAAGCGTCGGGGATGAGTTCTGTCAGCACGACGGCGTGGTGACGATGATGATGTTCTACCGGCGCAGGGCTTTGCCTAAACTCCGCGACGATATGACCGAGGTGGAAGATGGTGGAGGGGGGCACCGCACACTGCTAAGGAACGATCCGTAGATCAACTTGTGTGTCTAGGGTGCCCCCTGCCCCCGTATATAAAGGAGCAAGGGGGGGTGCGGCCGGCCCTAGGAGGAGGCGCACCGGAGGAGTCCTACTCCCGGAGTAGGACTCCCCCCCCTTTTCTAGTTGGATTAGGACTTGGGGGAAGGGAAAGAGGAAAGGGGGCGCCCCCCCCTTCCTTGTCCTATTCGGACTAGGGGGAGGGGGCACGCGGCCTGCCCTCGCCGGCCCTCCTCTTCTCCCTCATGGCCCACTAAGGCCCATTAATCCCGGGAGGGTTCCAGTAACCCCGGTGTTAAGTAAAATCGATTTCACCGGAACTATTCCGATGTCCAAACATAGGCTTCCAATATATCAATCTTTATGTCTCGACCATTTCGAGACTCCTCGTCATGTCCGTGATCAAATCCGGGACTCCGAACAAACTTCGGTACATCAAAACTTATAAACTCATAGTAAAACTGTATCGTAACTTTAAGCGTGCGGACCCTATGGGTTCGAGAACTATGTAGACATGACCTAGAACTATTCTCGGTCAATAACCAATAGCGGAACCTGGATGCCCATATTGGTTCCTACATATTCTACGAAGATCTTTATCGGTCAAACCGCATAACAACATACGTTGTTCCCTTTGTCATCGGTATGTTACTTGCCCGAGATTCGATCGTCGGTATCCAATACCTAGTTCAATCTTTTTACCGGCAAGTCTCTTTACTCGTTATGTAATGCATCATTCCATAACTAACTCATTAGCTACAATGCTTTCAAGGCTTATAGTGATGTGCATTACCGAGAGGGCCCAGAGATACCTCTCCGACAATCGGAGTGACAAAACCTAATCTCGAAATACGCCAGCCCAACATGTACCTTTGGAGACACCTGTAGACCCAGTTACGTTGTGACGTTTGGTAGTACCCAAAGTGTTCCTCCGGTAAACGTGAGTTGCATAATCTCATATTTACAGGAACATGTATAAGTCATGAAGAAAGCAATAGCAAATACTAAACGATCAAGTGCTAGGCTAACGGAATGAGTCATGTCAATCACATCATTCTCCTAATGATGTGATCCCATTAATCAAATGATAACACATGTCTATGGTTAGGAAACATAACCATCTTTGATTAATAAGCTAGTCAAGTAGAGGCATACTAGTGACGTTGTGTTTGTCTATGTATTCACACATGTATTATGTTTCCGGTTAATACAATTCTAGCATGAATAATAAACATTTATCATGATATGAGGAAATAAATAATAACTTTATTATTGCCTCTAGGGCATATTTCCTTCAATTATTTATTTCCTTATTTCATGATAAAAGTTTATTATTCATGCTAGAATTGTATTAACCGGAAACATAATACATGTGTGAATACCTGTTTACTAATGATGAGAAGTCTTGCTATTTTTATATCCTTAAGATATTTCCGTTCTCATTAAAGGGTGATGCTAAGACTTGGTATAATTCTCTTGCTCCTGGTTGTGTGCGCAGTGTTGGGGAACATTGCATAAAATAAAAAAATTCCTACGTTCACCAAGATCAATCTATGAGTTCATCCAGCAACGAGAGAGGGGAGTGCATCTACATACCCTTGTAGATCGCGAGTGGAAGCGTTCAAGAGAACGGGGTTGAGGGTGTCGTTCACGTCGTGATCCAAATCACCGAAGATCCTAGCGCCGAACGGACGGCACCTCCGCGTTCAACACACGTACGGTCAGCGTGACGTCTCCTCCTTCTTGATCCAGCAAGGGGAAGGAGAGGTTGATGAAGATCCAAAGACACGACGGCGTGGTGGTGGATCAGCAGGATCCGCAGGCTTCGCCAAGCGTCTGCGGGAGGTAGAGGTGTAGCAAGGGGGGAGAGAGGCGCCAAGATGCAGGGTGCGGCTCCCCTCCCTCCCCCCTCCTTTATATAGGGTCCCCAGGGGGCGCCGGCCCTAGGAGATGGGATCTCCTGGGGGGCGGCGCCAAGGGGGGGAACTTGCCCCCCAAGGCAAGTGGAGGCGCCCCCTCCCCTAGGTTCCCAACCCTAGGCGTAGGGGGGGCCCAAGGGGGGCGCACCAGCCCACCAGGGGCTGGTTCCCCTCCCACTTCAGCCCACGGGGGCCTCCGGGATAGGTGGCCCCACCCGGTGGACCCCCGGGACCCTTCCGGTGGTCCCCGTACAATACCGGTGACCCCCGAAACTCTCCCGATGGCCGAAACAGCACTTCCTATATATATATTTCTTCACCTCCGGACCATTCCGGAACTCCTCGGACGTCCGGGATCTCATCCGGGACTCCGAACAACTTTCTGTTTGCTGCATACTAATATCTCGACAACCCTAGTGTCGCTGAACCTTAAGTGTGTAGACCTTACGGGTTCGGGAGATATGCAAACATGACCGAGACGCCTCTCCGGTCAATAACCAACAGCGGGATCTGGATACCCATGTTGGCTCCCACATACTCCTCGATGATCTCATCGGATGAACCACGATGTCGAGGATTTAATTAACCCCGTATTCAATTCCCTTTGTCAATCGGTACGTTACTTGCCCGAGACTCGATCGTCGGTATCCCAATACCTCGTTTAGTCTCGTTACCGGCAAGTCACTTTACTCGTACCGTAATGCATGATCCCATGACCAGACACCTGGTCACATTGAGCTCATTATGATGATGCATTACCGAGTGGGCCCAGAGATACCTCTCCGTCATACGGAGTGATAAATCCCAGTCTCGATTCGTGCCAACCCAACAGACACTTTCGGAGATACCCGTAGTTCACCTTTATAGCCACCCAGTTACGTCGTGACGTTTGGTACACCCAAAGCACTCCTGCGGTATCCGGGAGTTGCACAATCTCATGGTCTAAGGAAATGATACTTGACATTTGGAAAAGCTCTAGCTAAATGAACTACACGATCTTTGAGCTATGCTTAGTATTGGGTCTTGTCCATCAGATCATTCGCCTAATGATGTGATCCCGTTATCAATGACATCCAATGCCCATAGTCAGGAAACCATGACTATCTGTTGATCAACGAGCCAGTCAACTAGAGGCTCACTAGGGACTTGTTGTGGTCTATATATTCACACGTGTATTATGATTTCTGGATAACACAGTTCTAGCATGAATAATAGACAATTATCATGAACACAGAAATATAATAATAACCATTTATTATTGCCTCTAGGGCATATTTCCAACAGTCTCCCACTTGCACTAGAGTCAATATTCTAGTTACATTGTGATGAATCGAACACCCATTGCGTTCGGTGTTGATCATGTTTTGCCCTAGGGAGAGGTTTAGTCAAGCGGATCCGCTACATTCAGTCCGTATGTACTTCTAAATATCTATGTCTCCATCTTGAACATTTTCACGGATGGAGGTTAAGCGACGCTTGATGTGCCTAGTCTTCTTGTGAAACCTGGGATCCTTGGCAAGTGCAATAGCTCCAGTGTTGTCATAGAAGAGTGTGATTGGCCCCGACGCATTGGGTATGACTCCTAGGTCGGTGATGAACTCCTTCACCCAGATAGCTTCATGCGCTGCCTCCGAGGCTGCCATGTACTCCGCTTCACATGTAGATCCCGCCATGACGCCTACTTGCAATCGCACCACCATCGCCCCACCATTCAAAATATACATGTATCCGGTTTGTGACTTAGAGTCATCAGATCTGTGTCGAAGCTAGCGTCGACGTAACCCTTACTGACGATCTCTTCGTCACCTCCATATACGAGAAACATGTCCTTAGTCCTTTTCAGGTACTTAAGGATGTTCTTGACCGCTGTCCAGTGTTCCTTGCCAGGATTACTTTGGTACCTTCCTACCAAACTTACGGCAAGGTTTATATCAGGTCTGGTACAGGTCATGGCATACATGATAGACCCTATGTCTGAGGCATAGGGGATGACACTCATCTCTTCTTTATCTTCTATCGTGGTCGGGCATTGAGCCGAGCTCAATTTCACACCTTGTAACACAGGCAAGAACCCCTTCTTGGACTGATCCATATTGAACTTCTTTAATATCTTATCAAGGTATGTACTTTGTGAAAGACCTATGAGGCGTCTCGATCTATCTCTATGTAAGCAGCTTCTCCAAGGTCCTTCATTGAAAAACACTTATTCAAGTAGGCCTTTATGCTGTCCAAAAGTTCTATATCATTTCCCATCAAAAGTATGTCATCCACATATAATATGAGAAATGCTACATAGCTCCCACTCACTTTCTTGTAAACGCAGGCTTCTCCATAAGTCTGCATAAACCCAAACGCTTTAATCATCTCATTAAAACGAATGTTCCAACTCCGAGATGCTTGCACCAGCCCATAGATGGAGCACTGGAGCTTGCATACCTTGTTAGCATTCTTAGGGTCGACAAAACCTTCCGGCTGCATCATATACAGTTCTTCCTTAAGGTGACCGTTAAGGAATGCCGTTTGGACGTCCATTTGCCATATCTCATAATCATAGTATGCGGCAATTGCTAACATGATTCGGACGGACTTTAGCTTCGCTACGGGAGAGAATGTCTCATCATAGTCAATAACTTGAACTTGTCGATAACCCTTAGCGACAAGTCGAGCTTTATATATGGTAACATTACCATTCACGTCCGTCTTCTTCTTAAAGATCCATTTGTTTTCTATTGCTCGCCGATCGTCGGGCAAGTCTGTCAAAGTCCACACTTTGTTTTCATACATGGATCCTATCTCGGATTGCATGGCTTCAAGCCATTTGTTGGAATCTGGGCCCGCCATCGCTTCTTCATAGTTCGAAGGTTCACCGTTGTCTAACAACATGATTTCCAAGACAGGGTTGCTGTACCACTCTGGTGCAGAACGTGTCCTTGTGGACCTTCGAAGTTTAGTAGGAGCTTGATCCGAAGTATCTTGATCATCATCATTAACCTCCTCTCTTGTCGGTGCAGGCACCACATGAACATCTTCCTGAGTTGCGCTACTCACCGTTTCAAGAGGTAGTACTTCATCAAGCTCTACTTTCCTCCCACTTAATTCTTTCGAGAGAAACTCTTTCTCCAGAAAGGATCCGTTCTTGGCAACAAAGAACTTGCCTTCGGATCTTAAGTAGAAAGTATACCCTATGGTTTCCTTAGGGTATCCTATGAATACGCATTTTTCCGACTTGGGTTCGAGCTTCTCAGGTTGAAGTTTCTAGACATAAGCATCGCATCCCCAAACTTTTAGAAACGACAGCTTAGGTTTCTTTTTCTTCCCAAACCATAATTCATACGGTGTCGTCTCAACGGATTTAGACGGTGCCCTATTTAAAGTGAATGTAGATGTCTCTAGAGCGTATTCCCAGAATGATAGTGGTAAATCAGTAAGTGACATCATAGATCGCACCATATCCAATAGAGTGCGATTACGACGTTCGGACACACCATTTCGCTGAGGTGTTCCAGGCGGCGTGAGTTGTGAAACGATTCCACATTTTCTTAAGTGCGTACCAAATTCGTGACTTAAATATTCTCCCCCATGATCTGATCGCAGGAACTTTATCTTTCGGTCACGTTGATTCTCTACCTCATTCTGAAATTCCTTGAACTTTTCAAAGGTCTCAGACTTGTGTTTCATCAAGTAGACATACCCATATCTACTCAAGTCATCAGTGAGAGTGAGAACATAACGATATCCTCCGCGAGCCTCAACGCTCATTGGACCACACACATCAGTATGTATGATTTTCAATAAGTTGGTTGCTCGCTCCATTGTTCCGGAGAACGGAGTCTTGGTCTTCTTGCCCATGAGGCATGGCTCGCATGTATCAAATGATTCATAATATAGAGACTCTAAAAGTCCATCAGCATGGAGCTTCTTCATGCGCTTGACACCAATGTGACCAAGGCGGCAGTGACACAAGTATGTGGGACTATCGTTATCAACTTTACATCTTTTGGTATTCACACTATGAATATGTGTAACATTACGCTCGAGATTCATTAATAATAAACCATTCACCAGCAGGGCATGACCATAAAACATATCACTCATATAAATAGAACAACCATTATTCTCGGATTTAAATGAGTAGCCATCTCGAATTAAACGAGATCCTGATACAATGTTCATGCTCAAAGCTGGTACTAAATAACAATTATTGAGGTTCAAAACTAATCCCGTAGGTAAATGTAGAGGTAGTGTGCCAACGGCGATCACATCGACCTTGGAACCATTCCCGACGTGCATCGTCACCTCGTCCTTCGCCAGTCTCCGCTTATTCCGCAGCTCCTGCTTTGAGTTACAAATGTGAGCAACCGCACGGGTATCAAATACCCAGGAGCTACTACGAGTAATCGGTAAGGTACACATCAATTACATGTATATCACATATACCTTTGGTTTTGCCGGCCTTCTTGTCCGCTAAGTACTTGGGGCAGTTCCGCTTCCAGTGACCACTTCCCTTGCAATAAAAGCACTCAGCCTCAGGCTTTGGTCCATTGCTTGACTTCTTCCTGGCAACTGGCTTACCAGGCGCGGCAACTTCCTTGCCTTCCTTCTTGAAGTTCTTCTTACCCTTTCCCTTCTTGAACTTAGTGGTTTTATTCAACATCAACACTTGATGTTCCTTTTTGATCTCTACCTCCGCTGATTTCAGCATTGAATATACCTCAGGAATGGTCTTTTCCATCCCCTGCATATTGAAGTTCATCACAAAGCTCTTGTAGCTTGGTGGGAGCGACTGGAGAATTCTGTCAATGACCGTGTCATCCGGGAGATTAACTCCTAGCTGAGTCAAGCGGTTGTGCAACCCAGACATCTTGAGTATGTGCTCACTAACAGAACTATTTTCCTCCATCTTACAGCTGAAGAACTTATCGGAGACTTCATATCTCTCGACCCGGGCATGAGCTTGAAACACCATTTTCAGCTCCTCGAACATCTCATATGCTCCGTGTTGCTCAAAACGCTTTTGGAGCACCAGTTCTAAGCTGTAAAGCATGCCGCACTGAACGAGGGAGTAATCATCAGCACGAGACTGCCAAGCGTTCATAACGTCTTGGTTCTCTGGGACTGGTGCTTCACCTAGCGGTGCTTCTAGGACATAGTCTTTCTTGGCAGCTATGAGGATGATCCTCAGGTTCCGGACCCAGTCCGTATAGTTGTTGCCATCGTCTTTCAGCTTGGTTTTCTCTAGGAACGCGTTGAAGTTCAGGTGGACATGAGTGTTGGCCATTTGATCTACAATACATATTGTAAAGATTTTAGACTAAGTTCATGATAATTAAGTTCATCTAATCAAATTATTTAATGAACTCCCACTTAGACAGATATCCCTCTAGTCATCTAAGTGAAACATGATCCGAGTTAACTAGGTCGTGTCCGATCATCACGTGAGACGGACTAGCTAACATCGGTGAACATCTTCATGTTGATCGTATCTACTATACGACTCATGCTCAACCTTTCGGTCTTCCGTGTTCCGAGGCCATGTCTGTACATGCTAGGCTCGTCAAGTCAACATAAGTGTATTGCGTGTGAGGGAGTCCTGGACTAGGGGGTGTCCGGACAGCCGGACTATCATCGTCCGCCGGACTCCAAGACTACGAAGATACAAGATTGAAGACTCCGTCCCGTGTTCGGATGGGACTTTCCTTGGCGTGGAAGGCAAGCTTGGCAATACGGATATGTAGATCTCCTACCATTGTAACCGACTCTGTGTAACCCTAGCCTCCTCCGGTGTCTCTATAAACCGGAGGGCTTTAGTCCGTAGGACACAACATACATTACAACAATCATACCATAGGCTAGCTTTAGGGTTTAGCCTCCTTGATCTCGTAGTAGATCCACTCTTGTACTACCCATATCATCAATATTAATCAAGCACGACGAGGGTTTTACCTCCATCGAGAGGGCCCGAACTGGGTAAAAACATCGTGTCCCTCGCCTCTGTTACCATCCGCCTAGACGCACAAGACGGGACCCCCTACCCGAGATCCGCCGGTTTTGACACCGACATTGGTGCTTTCATTGAGAGTTCCTCTCGTGCGTCACCGATAGGTCTGATGGCATCTTCAACCAACAACGCTGTCCAGGGGAGACTTTTCTCCCGGACAGATCTTCAGATTCGGCGGCGCAAGCTCGCGGGCTAATTCGCTTGGCCATCTGGAGCAGATCGAAAGCTACGCCCCTGGCCGTCAGGTCAGATTCGGAAGTATAAACTTCACGGCCAACTTCCACGAAGACTCGATCTTCGACGGACTCGAGCCACAGCCGAGCGCGCCGCACTGTGACGATGGGCATAATCTAGCTCTGTCGCCGAACAGTGCCTTGGTGGCCGCACATGAATCCGCTTCGGCCTTCAGTCTGGAGCCGATCGCCCAGACCGAGGATTGGTGGATAGACGCCGCCTTGGGGGCTTCAACTTCCACGGCGATGGAGCCGAACATTAATCTTGTCCCCCGTGAAACTCGTGATTCCGAGGTGCCGGACTCCTTGCCGGACTCCGAACCTCCCGCGCCCCTACCAATCGATTCAGATTGGGCGCCGGTTATGGAATTCACCGCCGCGGACATCCTAAATTCGCTAAAGCATCTCTCGTTATCGGGAGAGTCCTGGCCGGACTATGGCCAGGATGGTTGGGGTACGGACGACGAAGAAATTCAGAGCCCACCCACCACCCACTTTGTAGCCATTGTCGACGATCTAACCGACATGCTAGACTACGACTCCGAAGACATCGACGGTATAGACGACGATGACAGAGACGAACAAGAAACAACGCCTATAAGGCATGGGAGGACCACCTCGTCATACGAACAAGAGAGCGATAATGAGGACCAATGGGCCGCGGCAGAGGATAACCCCGCCGATAAACAACCAAAACGGCAACGCAGACGCCGCCCTGAGTCCCGCCTCGAGGACAACAACGCTCCTAAGGAGCCCGTAATACAGCAGGGCTCACAAGTGGACGACAAACATGCAAATAAGCAACCATCCGAACATGACGAGTCAGATAATCAGTCCAGGCCCGGCGAAAACGACAGTCCGGACGATCTCATGCTGGACACGCCGCCGGAGAGCAAAAACCTTCGGAAAAGACTCGTCAACACTGCAAGAAGCCTGAAGAAGGAAAAGCGGAAGCTCAAAACAGCGGAAGAGACACACAGAAGGAGATGGAGCAAAGTGCTCAAAACCGCGGATAAATACGGCAACGGCCACCAATCAAAGAGCTACCCGAAGCGCAAGCTGCTACCAGAATTCGACGAGGAGGCCATAGAGCCTCCACCGTCAGAAAATAAAGAGGCTGCCTGGTTGGATAGACAGCCAGATGATAGGCCAAATTCTGAAAGCGGCGCTGCACATAAACCAACTAATGAACCTGGAAAGACGGATGGCCCAGCCAGGTCCATCTAAGGGCCAAAGAAGAAGGCCCCAGGAAGCAAGGCAACACGTCAAGTGTCTGAAGATAGTGGCACACCCAAATACAGGGGCGCCTCACACCTACTATGTTTCACCGATGAGGTGCTGGACCATGAATTCCCAGCAGGATTTAAACCCATAAACATAGAGGCCTACGACGGAACAACAAACCACGAGTGCGGATAGAAGATTACATACTACATATACACATGGCGGAGGAGATGATCTCCACGCCATAAAATACCTACCCTCAAGCTCAAAGGGCCAGCCCGTCATTGGCTTAAAAGCCTCCGTAAAACACTGTGGGAAGTTGGGAAGAGCTCGAGGAAGCGTTTAGAGCAAATTTTCAACGGACCTATGTCCGCCCTCGGATGCGATGATCTAAGTCATATAACTCAACAGCCGGAGAGTCGGTAGCATAAATTCGGAACAGGTTCCTCACCAAAAGAACCAAATAGTCGATCGTCCGGACGCCAAGCCTTAGCAGCTTTTAAACACAATGTCCGAGACGAATGGCTTGCCAGACACCTCGGCCAAGAAAAACCGAGGACAATGTCCGCGCTAACAAGCCTCATGACCCGCTTATGTGCGGGAGAGGATAGCTGGCTAGCAAGATGCAGCACCAGCGACCCAAGTACATCCGAGATAAGAGATGGAAACGGAAAATCACGGCGCAGAAAAGAGCAGCGCCGAAATAAAGAGAAAAGCCCAAAGAGCACGGCAGTCAACGCCGGATTCAAAAGCTCGCGGCCAAACAACAAAACATCGCCCCTTAAGGATGACGGCGATGAGCTGTCCAACTTAAACAAGATTTTGGGTCGGATATGTCAAATCCACAGCACCCCCGGAAGGCCTGCAAACCACACCCATCGGGATTGTTGGGTTTTCAAACAGTCCGGCCGACTAAATGCCGAACACAAGGGGCTCGACGCGTCAAGCGAAGACGATAAACCCCACCAGCAGAGCACCGGAAAACAAAAGACTTTCCCACAAGGGGTCGAAGCAGTAAATTCACTTCATGTGATACTATGGAAAAATAGTGCGGCACTTTCTAAAAAGAGCTACGCGCGGTCCAACCCAGCAGACCATAGAGATTGGATATCAAAACCAATCACTTTCGACCACCTGGACTATTCTAGAAGCGTTCGAAACGCGGGATGGACTCCCCTGATATTGAATCCCATAATAGACGGACTACAATTTACTAAAGTCCTAATGGACGGAGGCAGCGACTTAAACCTGCTGTATTCAAACACAATTCGTAAGATGGGGATAGACCCTACCAAAATTCGACACAGCCGCACTTCCTTCAAAGGAGTGACGCCAGGCCCTTACGCCAAGTGCACAGGCTCCCTATTACTAGAAGTCGTGTTCGGATCACCGAACAATTTTCGACGCGAAAAACTAATTTTTCATATCGCCCCATTTAAAAGTGGATATCAAGCACTCTTGGGACGAAGGGCTTTTGTCCGTTTCAACGCCATACCGCATTACGCGTCTCTTACAGTCAAGATGCCCGGTCCATGTGGCACCATTTTGGTGCGAGGGTCACTTAAAGACCCCGGACTCGGATAGACGAGTCCGGCTTCAGTAGGCTAGGGGTTCCCTAGCCGCACACCTCTTCATAGGGGGCTGCTGTAACGCCCTCGATGCGGCTATATCTCCCACGTGTCGAAGCACGACTTAGAGGCATAACCGCATTGAAAGCAATGTCGCAAGTGAGGTAATCTTCACACAACCCATGTAATACATAAGGGAAAGAGATACATAGTTGGCTTACAGTCGCCACTTCACACAATACATAAATAAACATCCATCATTCAGTTTACACTCAAGGTCCGACTACAAAACCAAAATAAAAGAAGACTACCCCAAATGCAACACAGATCCCCGATCGTCCCAACTGGGCTCCACTACTGATCGTCTGGAAATGAAACATAGTAACGACCAAGGGCCTCATCAAACTCCCACTTCAGCTCGATTCGCCATCTGTATTTGGTATCACCGGTACCTGCAACTGTTTTGGTAGAATCTGTGAGTCACGGGGACTCAGCAATCTCACACCCGCGAGATCAAGAATATTTAAGCTTAAGGGAAGGGTAGTGTAATGAGGTGGAGCTGCAGCAAGCGACTAGCATATATGGTGGCTACGATCACAAAAGAGAGCGAGAAGAGAAGCAAGGCACGATCGTGAAGCTAGTAGCGATCA
Source organism: Aegilops speltoides (assembly GCA_021437245.1). Taxonomy (NCBI): domain Eukaryota; kingdom Viridiplantae; phylum Streptophyta; class Magnoliopsida; order Poales; family Poaceae; genus Aegilops; species Aegilops speltoides. The sequence continues at coordinate 447,633,389 of CM038144.1, forward strand.
AGAAGTGATCCTGAAACTACTTACGCCAAACATAACTCCAACACCATGTTCACTTCCCAGACTCCGCCGAGAAGAGACCATCACGGCTACGCACGCGGTTGATGTATTTTAATTAAGGTCAACTTTGGGTTTTCTACAACCGGACATTAACAAATTCCCATCTGCCTCATAACCGCGGGCACGGCTTTCGAAAGATAATACCCTGCAGGGGTGTCCCAACTTAGCCCATCATAAGCTCTCACGGTCAATGAAGGAATAAACCTTCTCCCGGGAAGACCCGATCAGTCTCGAAATCCCGGTTTGCATGACATTTCGACAATGGTAAAACAAGACCAGCAAAGCCTCCCGAATGTGCCGACAAATCCCAATAGGAGCTGCGCATATCTCGTTCTCAGGGCACACCGGATGAACACTATGTACGGCAACCGAGGATACCCCAAGTTGCCTCAGGGCGGCACCGCAAGTGGCTCTAGTTTGGACCAACACTCAGAGGAGCATTGGCCCGGGGGGTTAAATAAAGATGACCCTCGGGCTCGCGAAAACCTAAGGGAAAAAGGCTTAGGTGGCAAATGGTAAAACCAAGGTTGGGCCTTGCTGGAGGAGTTTTATTCAAAACAAACTGTCACGGGGGCCCCATAAATCACCCAACCGCGTAAGGAACGCAAAATCAAGGAACATAACACCGGTATGACGGAAACTAGGGTGGCAAGAGTGGAACAAAACACCAGGCATAAGGCCGAGCCTTCCACCCTTTACCAAGTATATAGATGCATTAATTAAAACAATAGATATTGTGATATCCCAAAATATCCGTGTTCCAACAAGGAACAAACTTCATCTTCACCTGCAACTAGCAACGCTATAAGAGGGGCTGAGCAAAGCGGTAACATAGCCAATCAACGGTTTGCTAGGACATGGATGGTTAGGGGTTTGACATGGCAATATGGGTGGCATAATATAGCAAGTGGTAGGTATCGTAGCATAGGCATAGCAAAAGAGCGAGCATCTAGCAAGCAAAGATAGAAGTGATTTCGAGGGTATGGTCATCTTGCTCGCAAGGTTCTCGAGTTGTCGAAGGCTTGATCCTCGAGGCGTTCTCAACAGGTTCCTCGCTCACGTACTCGCCTCCGGCTCTACCCAAAGCAAGAACACAAGCAATGGAACAACAATCAAACAAGGAGCAATGCATAAGCAATATGATGCAATACATGACATGCTATGCGAGATGTGATATGCAATGCATATGTGTGCTCCGGAAGGAAAATGATGGAAAAGGCATCAACTTGGCAAACCAAGTATGCCGCTGGAAAGATGAGATGATTTCGGTTGAAATCGATATAAAGATCACCGGAATCGGATGCACGGTTTGCAAATGACAAGCAAAATAAGAATGACGCGAATCTGCGTTTAACAGCATGATGCTACTTAGCATGCAACAAGAAACTATGCTACAGCACCCCAACATAAAAACAAAGCATATGGCAGTGATCTACAGGAGATGTTGAACAAAAGAGGAACACTGAGCTACGGCTAAATCACATCATAACAGGTTCAAACAAGCATGGTGAAAGTGCAAAAAAATATCAGGTTCACAGACTTAGTGAAAAACATCAGGAAGGCATGTTTAGAGCAAGCAAACAACAAGCTACAAGAACTTATAATAGCAAAACAAGGCATGACATGAATCTATTCAAAGCATAGATCAAAAGTCCCTTACTGACCATAAGCCAAAAAGGACCATAAGAAATGATGGCACCCATGTAAACATAGCAAGTTTCAGTACAGATCTCAGACTTAGCAGAAAAACTGGGCATGGCAAAACAGATATCAAGTAGGCATGTTCGTGAGCTCGATGCACTCACTACAGAGCATCTCATGATAAACTAAGCATACACCCATCAAGAAGACATGTCATAGAAGCTATACATGGCAAGAACAACATCATAGCATATACGGATCAACTACAACAACCTTGTGAAAATTGAATATCATGCAAACAATCTGCCAGGAAACATTTTGAAGCAAAAGTAGAGCACGAAAATGACATGCTAGACTACTCCATAATTGCCAACAAAGGCATGGATGGATATAGCACATCCATATGTTCAAAACACCCTTAATGATCATGCTCAAAATGGGCATAGATCTCTCTGAAACAACATGAACACATGGCATAATAATAACAGCAGGACATGACTTGGTGAAATTACTAAGTTCCTGAAATCAGCAACATTATCATCCCTAGTTTGCATGCTTGTGCTAGCCACCACATTGATCAAAAAAATACATGGCATACACCCCTGGAAAGATAGCATGGCATAGATCAAAATATATGTAGGGCTCAAGTTCATAAGGTGCACACATTAATCATGGCAAAAATGACAAAGTGCAAGTTACATAAGAAAGCAGAAACTAACATCACATAGCCCTCTACCAACAGCATTTCGGGCATCAAGATGAGCTCAAATGAAAATGATGCAATGAGATGAAATGATGTACTCCTCGAGACGAACAATTTAATATATTATACGCACGAAACGGAGCTATGGATGCAGAGATGTGATGCGATGAAAAAGCAACAAAAATATCACTGGTTAAGGACTTGGACGATTTTCGGGGTCAACCTCGTCCAGATCTGGAACTCCTGTGGCACGCGAACCGAGGCGGGTCGGCAGGCTCGCCGGAGTTGGTCTCCGAAGGTGAGGGAGGAGGCCGGAGATGGGGGCGCCGGCCGGATTTGGCGGAGCTCGGCGAGGACGCAGGACGGGCGGCGACCTTCGGGCGACGGGAGGGCGGAGGCCGGCGTGGCGCGCTGACCGCGACGGGAGGAGGCGGTTTCGGGCGGCGCGGAACAGCGGCAGCGGTGCTCGGCGAGCACGAGAGGCTGGCGTGGCGGCGGGCGGCGGGCGCTGGTCTTGTGGGGCGCGTCGGTCGGCGGCGGGAGGGCTGCCACGGGCCTGTGGGCCCATGGTGGCGGGCGCCGGGTGGCGACGTGCGCCCGATTGGGCGGCGGCGGCAGCGGATTTTCGTCCGCCGACCGGACGTTTGCGGCGAGGTGGAAGAAGACTAGGGTTAGGGGTGGATTTGACCCGGGATTTCGGGGGAGAGGGTGTTTTTATAGGTAGAGGGAGCTAGGAGGCTCCAAATGGGGTGCGGTTTTCGCCCACACGATCGTGATCCGAGGACGAAGAGCATGGAAGTGACTTAGATGGGTTATTGGGCTGTTTTGGAGGGGTGCTGGGCTGCAAAGAGAAAGGGGCCTTTGCGAGAGTACGGTTAACCGTTGGAGTACCAAGCGAGCTCCAAATGACCCGAAACTTGACAGGTGGTCTAGCGGTGCTATACCAGGGCCACTTGGCAAGGCTCGGTCCATTCCGAGAACGTTCAACACCCTCTCACGACAAAGAGACAAAAGGGGTGCGCCGGTGCATGTAGGAGCGTCGGAATGCAAAACAGACAACGGGGAAAATGCTCGGATGCATGAGACGAACACGTATGCAAATGAGATGCACATGATGACATGATATGAGATGCATGACATGGACAAAATGCAAAATGAAAAACAAAACCCAACCACGGAGAGAATATCATAGCACATATCCGAAAATGGCAAGAGTTGAAGTTACAAATATGGAAAGTTACATCCGGGGTGTTACAACACTCCACCACTACAGGAGGATCTCGTCCCGAGATATAGGACTGAAAGAACTCCGGATATTCAGAACGGAGGTGATCCTCGCGCTCCCAGGTGGCTTCTCGGTCGGAATGGTGTTACCACTACACTTTCAGGAATTTGATTGACTTGTTGCGAGTCTTGCGCTCGGTTTCTTCAAGAATAGCAACGGGGTGCTCATGATAAGAGAGATCTTCTTGGAGGTCAATTTCTTCAAAGTTGATAGTGCGCTCAGGAATCTTGAAGCACTTGCGAAGCTATGACACGTGGAACACATCGTGCACATTTGCAAAATTTGACGGAAGCTCAAGTTGATAGGCAAGATCGCCTCTTTTGCCAATGATCTTGAAAGGACCCACGTATCTAGGGGCAAGCTTCCCTTTGATACCAAAGTGACGAGTGCCTTTCATTGGAGAGACGCGGAGGTAGACATGGCCTCCGATTTCAAAAGCCACATCACGGTGCTTGTCATCATAATAGCCCTTCTGGCGCGATTGCGCGGCTTTGAGATTCTCACGAATGATTTTGCACATTTCTTCGGCTTCTGTGATCAAGTCGTTGCCAAGAAGTTGGCGTTCACCTGTCTCGGACCAATTGAGAGGAGTACGGAACTTTCTGCCATAGAGAATTTCGAATGGGGCCTTGCCCGAACTCGCTTGGAAGCTGTTGTTGTAGGAGAACTCGGCATATGGAAGACAATCTTCCCACTTCATGCCAAAGGAAATGACACAAGCCCTGAGCATATCTTCAAGGATTTGATTGACTCGCTCGACTTGGCCACTTGTTTGAGGATGGAAAGTTGTGCTAAAACGAATGCTAGTGCCCATGGCCTTCTGAAAGGAGTCCCAGAATTTAGAAGTGAAGATGCTTCCGCGGTCTGAAGAGATCAATTGTGGAATACCATGCAAGGAGACAATTCTGGAGGTGTATAGCTCTGCCAGCTGAGCTGTTGTGATAGATTCTTTGATAGGAAGGAAATGAGCCACTTTAGTAAGCTTGTCAATGACAACGAAGATAGCATCATTTCCATGCTTGGACTTAGGAAAACCAGTCATGAAGTCCATCTCGATGTGATCAAACTTCCACTTTGGAATAGCAAGAGGTTGGAGGAGACCAGCTGGTCTTTGGTGTTCTGATTTCACCCTTCTGCAGACATCACATTCATTCACGAATTGAGCAATTTCTCGCTTCATTCGAGTCCACCAATACGACTGCTTGAGGTCATGGTACATCTTCATACTTCCAGGATGAATGGATAGGAGGGAATTGTGTGCCTCATTCATGATGACTTTTCTCAGATCGCCTTTAGGAACCACAATTCGATCCTCGAAGAAAAGAGTATCTTTGTCATCCAAGCGATAGCACTTGTATTTGAAATGCCCTTGTCAATACCACGCTTCACCTTCTTCACCATGGTATCCAGGAGTTGTGCCTCACGAATTTGATCTTCCAAAGTAGGAGAGACTATGAGGTTGGCAAGAAAGCGTTGAGGAACAACTCAAGATTCAGCTATGCGGAAAGCTTCACAAAGATCCGGTTGTAAGGGCTTGAGAATTAAGCTGTTGCAATAAGCCTTTTCGCTCAAAGCATCCGCAATCACATTCGCCTTGCCAGAGTATATTCAATACTTGGATTGTACTCTTGAATCATTTCGACCCATCGAGTTTGCTCGAGGTTGAGGTTTGGTTGAGTGAAGATATACTTGGGACTCTTGTGATCGGTGAAAATGTCCACTTTCCTTCCCAACAAGAGATGTCTCCATGTTATCAATGCATGGACAACTGCCGCCAACTCGAGATCGTGAGTGGGGTAGTTCTTTTCGTTGGGCTTCAACTGACGAGAGGTATAGGCCACAACTTTCTTCTCTTGCATTAACACAGCACCGAGACCTTGCAGAGAAGCATCACAGAATACTTCGAATGGCTTGGATTCATCAGGAGGAGTCAAGACAGGAGCTGTGACGAGTTTCTCTTTGAGGGTGTTGAAAGCGACATCACACTCAGGCGTCCAGACATACTTGACATGCTTCTGGAGGAGGTTGGAAAGAGGCTTTGCATAGAGAAGTTCTCAACGAATCTTCGGCAATAGCTTGCAAGCCCAAGAAAACTGCGGAGCTGCTTGACATTCTGAGGAGGTTCCCAATTCACAATTGAAGACACCTTCTCGGGATTAACAGCGATGCCCTTGGCGGAGATGATGTGACCAAGATAAAGAACTTCATCAAGCCAGAACTCACATTTGGAAAACTTCGCATAGAATTGATGCTCTCTGAGCTTGTCGAGCACCAATTGCAAATGTTTGGCATGATCCTGCTTGTTCTTGGAGAAGACCAAAATATCATCAAGATACACCAAGACGAAATCATTTGTGTAGGGGTTGAAGATAAAGTTCATCATGCGAGAGAAAGTTGGAGGAGCATTGACAAGGCCGAAAGACATGACAGTATATTCATAAGAACCATAGCTTGTTCTGAATGTTGTCTTGGGAATATCTTGTTCACGAATGTGAATCTGATGATAACCCATACGGAGGTCAAGCTTGGAGAATACTTTAGCGCCTTTGAGTTGCTCGAATAGCTCATTGATGTTGGGAAGTGGATACTTGTTCTTGATTGTGTTCTTGTTCAATGGACGGTAATCGACGCAAATTCGGTCCGTGCCATCCTTCTTCTGGACAAAAAGAACTCCACATCCCCGTGGAGATGAACTCGGTCTGATCAAACCCAGATGCTCTTGTTCATCGAGCTATTTCTTCAATTCTTTCAATTCTTTAGGTCCAAGCTTGTATGGACGCTTGCAAACAGGTTCAGTGCCAGGCTCAAGATCGATAACGAATTCGACTGGCCGATGCGGAGGCATACCCGGAAGCTCTTCTGGAAAGACATCTTGGTACTCACAAACGATCGAATCGAGAGATAGCATCCAACTCGCCCTTCTCATTGAGAGAAAACAACCAATGGTTTCATCACGAAGGCATAGATGATAACATCCTCGTAAGAGTGTGTCAATTGAATTTCCCTGGCAGCACAATCAAGCTGAGCCTTGTGCTGAGAAAGTCAGTCCATCCCGAGAATTAGATCAATATCAGAGTCACCAAGAACAATTGGTTTAGCCAGAAATCTATAGTCGCCCATCTTGATAGAAACATCCGGGACACAATTATTAGATGTCATTTGCTTACCCGGGGACACAATCTTCAACGGGGCAGGAATCTTTTCCGTTACAAACTCATGCTTGGCAATAAAAGGTCTTGAAATGAAAGAAAGTGATGCACCAGTATCAAATAAGACTTTTGCAGGAATAGAGTTAACTGGAAGGTTACCCATGATCACATCTGAAGAATCCTCTGCCTGAGCTGCATTCATCATGTTCACCTTTGCATGCTTTGGATTATGCTTGACCACTTCATTGTTTGAAGACCTCACAGGAGGAGGAGGAGGAAGGCGCCTTTGGTTGAAGCATTTGTTCGCATAGTGACCCTTCTGCTAACACTTGTTGCAGGTCACCTCTGAGAGCGGACGGTGATAAGGAGCATTTGACCTTGGGGCTTGAGGCTGAAACTTGTTCAGTAGCTTGGGTTGGGTGGGTGGGAAGATCCATGACCACCTGAGTTCTTCTGCTGGTAAGGCCGATTTAAACGGAGGAGGAGGAAGGTAGAACTTTTGCTGCTTAGCTGCCACTTGAGAGGAAGAAGAAGACTGAACTGCATCCCTGATTCTCTTCTTAGAAGCTTCACACTTGAGCTGAGCACCTTCTTGCTTGAGTGCCATATTGTAGAATTGATCAAACTGAGTAGGCTCAACAAGAACGAGAGCTAACTGCAGATCCTCTCTAAGGCCACCTCTAAATTGATAGATCATACTATTTTCATCAGGAACGACTTGTTTAGCGAAGCGAGCAAGTTTCTGAAACTGTTTGTTGTATTCGTACACTAACATGTTGCCTTGCTTGAGATTGCGGAACTCCTCACGCTTACTCTCAACTACACTGGTAGGAATGTGGTGAGCTTTAAAGTCCCGACGTAAATCAGTCCAAGTAATCACTCGACCTCCTCCGAATCCTTGTATTGTGGAACCAATCAGCTGCTCGATCCTTGAGCTGAAAAGACGCGAACTTGACGTAGTCCTCGTGTCCGACATTGCTGCATTCAAATGCTTGTTGATATCCACGAGCCAATCGTCGGCATCCGTGGCCTCGACACGAGTGAAAGACTTTGGCTGATTTGCAAGGAACTGGTTGAGGGTAGGAAACTGAGTTTGATGGTAGAACTGCCCTTGACCTTGATTCCCTTGGTTGTCTTGGCCTTGGTTACGCTCTTGCATCAGCTGAATCAACAATCGGCGGCCATGCTAGTGGTTGCCATCAAAGTTTGCCATGCCTCCGAGGCGGAGGTGGAGGTGGAGGGTTCGCCGACTCCCATCACCGTGTTCGGATTACGAGCGTTGGAGCCAGCCATCAAGAGGGTGACATCCGTTAGCATCTTGATTGACAGATAGACAAGTTGAATCAACGGATAGAAATTGCAACATATAGTCTTCACAATAAACATTCGAACAGGGATGAACGAATGTATTCCAAAGTAAACATCACGTCCATTAAGGTGAGAAGCCACTTGACAAGAGATTGATGAATGAAAAAATAAAAACAAGGTATGAATGGAACAAATAAGTGGTAAGGATTACCCAATCACAAACCAAATATCTGCGGAAGAAATGCTAGAGCTACTTGAATCCCACCTATAAACTCCCGAAACTTTCCGGTTATGCAATCAGGTGTTGGGGATACAGGGGAAGCAATATATCTCACCCAAACTAACAATCCCTACATCCAGATGTATCCATCCGTCAACACATAACCAAGAAACCTTCGGAAATCGTGTACCTCAACCTTTGAAAAGCATCCGTTATACGAGTCATGGCAATACTCCCGTACTCACCTCAAGATCGGGTTATCGGGTTATCTCACCAACAAGCGCATAAAAGAGATTTTCGATGTCGGCGTATTAAACTCGGTATTCGAATCTGCGACGATAAAATTATGACGACAACACCTCAAAGCTCAACTCCCGTGACACTTCCACTAAACCCCGACAGAGGCACCAAGACAATGTTCTCATCATAAAACCATCGGAACGATTCCAAGATACCAGCGTGATCCTAAAAAAATTTAGTGAAATTTGAGGAGAGGAAAGTCAAAACTTCTACGTCGGGAGACCTCACCAGAGCGGACGAAGGGGACCGAGGAGTAAAACAATTCCTAACTCTCCGATATATATAATCCTAAATGACTCAAAACATTTTTCTAGACACAACTCGCCGCTAAAACGATCAGCGGTGGGGCTCCTAAGGTCGGGAAGGCTCGATTACCAACTTGTAACACCCTCGATGCGGCTATATCTCCCACGTGTCGGAAGCACGACTTAGAGGCATAACGCATTGAAAGCAATGTCGCAAGTGAGGTAATCTTCACACAACCCATGTAATACATAAGGGAAAGAGATACATAGTTGGCTTACAGTCGCCACTTCACACAATACATAAATAAACATCCATCATTCAGTTTACACTCAAGGTCCGACTATGGAACCAAAATAAAAGAAGACTACCCCAAATGCAACACAGATCCCCGATCGTCCCAACTGGGCTCCACTACTGATCGTCTGGAAATGAAACATAGTAACGACCAAGGGCCTCATCAAACTCCCACTTCAGCTCAGTTGCGCCATCTGCGCTGGTATCACCGGTACCTGCAACTGTTTTGGTAGAATCTGTGAGTCACGGGGACTCAGCAATCTCACACCCGCGAGATCAAAACTATTTAAGGTTAAGGGAAGGGTAGTGTAATGAGGTGGAGCTGCAGCAAGCGACTAGCATATATGGTGGCTACGATCGCAAAAGAGAGCGAGAAGAGAAGCAAGGCACGGTCGTGAAGCTAGTAGCGATCAAGAAGTGATCCTGAAACTACTTACGTCAAACATAACTCCAACACCGTGTTCACTTCCCAGACTCCGCCGAGAAGAGACCATCACGGCTACACACGCGGTTGATGTATTTTAATTAAGGTCAACTTTGGGTTTTCTACAACCGGACATTAACAAATTCCCATCTGCCTCATAACCGCGGGCACGGCTTTCGAAAGATAATACCCCGCAGGGGTGTCCCAACTTAGCCCATCATAAGCTCTCACGGTCAACGAAGGAATAAACCTTCTCCCGGGAAGACCTGATCAGTCTCGGAATCCCGGTTCGCATGACATTTCGACAATGGTAAAACAAGACCAGCAAAGCCTCCCGAATGTGCCGACAAATCCCGATAGGAGCTGCACATATCTCGTTCTCAGGGCACACCGGATGAACACTACGACGACAACCGAGGATACCCCAAGTTGCCTCGGTATGCACCGCAAGTGGCTCTAGTTTGGACCAACACTCGAGGAGCATTGGCCGGGGGTTAAATAAAGATGACCCTCGGGCTCGCGAAACCCAAGGGAAAAAGGCTTAGGTGGCAAATGGTAAAACCAAGGTTGGGCCTTGCTGGAGGAGTTTTATTCAAAGCGAACTGTCACGGGGGTCCCATAAATCACCCAACCGCATAAGGAACGCAAAATCAAGGAACATAACGCCGGTATGACGGAAACTAGGGTGGCAAGAGTGGAACAAAACACCAGGCATAAGGCCGAGCCTTCCACCCTTTACCAAGTATATAGATGCATTAATTAAAACAATAGATATTGTGATATCCCAAAATATCCGTGTTCCAACAAGGAAGAAACTTCATCTTCACCTGCAGCTAGCAACGCTATAAGAGGGGCTGAGCAAAGCGGTAACATAGCCAATCAACGGCTTGCTAGGACATGGATGGTTAGGGGTTTGACATGGCAATATGGGTGGCATGATATAGCAAGTGGTAGGTATCGTAGCATAGGCATAGCAAAAGAGCGAGCATCTAGCAAGCAAAGATAGAAGTGATTTCGAGGGTATGGTCATCTTGCCTACAAGGTTCTCAGAGTTGTCGAAGGCTTGATCCTCGTAGGCGTTCTCGACAGGTTCCTCGTTCACATACTCGTCTCCCGGCTCTACCCAAAGCAAGAACGCAAGCAATGGAACAACAATCAAACAAGGAGCAATGCGCAAGCAATATGATGCAATACATGACATGCTATGCGAGATGTGATATGCAATGCATATGTGTGCTCCGGAAGGAAAATGATGGAAAAGGCATCAACTTGGCAAACCAAGTATGCCGCTGGAAAGATGAGATGATTTCGGTTGAAATCGATATAAAGATCACCGGAATCGGATGCACGGTTTGCAAATGACAAGCAAAACAAGAATGACGCGAATCTGCGTTTAACAGCAATGATGCTACTTAGCTTGCAACAAGAAACTATGCTACAGACCCCAACATAAAAACAAAGCATATGGCAGTGATCTACAGGAGATGCTTAACAAAAGAGGAACACTGAGCTACGGCTAAATCACATCATAACAGGTTCAAACAAGCATGGTGAAAGTGCAAAAAAATATCAGGTTCACAGACTTAGTGAAAATACTAGTATGCCAGAAATTAACATCAGGAAGGCATGTTTAGAGAAAGTAAACAACAAGCTATAGGAACTTATAATAGCAAAACAAGGCATGACATGAATCTATTCAAAGCATAGATCAAAAGTCCCTTACTGACCATAAGCCAAAAAGGACCATAAGAAATGATGGCACCCATGTAAACATAGCAAGTTTGATCTGGATCTCAGACTTAGCAGAAAAACTGGGCATGGCAAAACAGATATCAAGTAGGCATGTTCATGAGCTCGATGCACTCACTACAGAGCATCTCATGATAGACTAAGCATACACCCATCAAGAAGACATGGCATAGAAGCTATACATGGCAAGAACAACGTCATAGCATATACGGATCAACTACAACAACCTTGTGAAAATTGAATATCATGCAAACAATCTGCCAGGAAACATTTTGAAGCAAAAGTAGAGCACGAAAATGACATGCTAGACTACTCCATAATTGCCAACAAAGGCATGGATGAATAGAGAACATCCATATGTTCAAAACACCCTTACTAATCATGCTCAAAATGGGCATAGATCTCTCTGAAACAACATGAACACATGGCATAAAAATAACAGCAGGACATAGTGAAATTACTAAGTTCCTGAAATCAGCAACATTATCATCCCTAGTTTGCATGCTTGTGCTAATCACCACATTGATCACAAAAATACATGGCATACACCCCTGGAAAGATAGCATGGCATAGATCAAAACATATGTAGGGCTCAAGTTCATAAGGTGCACACATTAATCATGGCAAAAATGACAAAAGTGCAAGTTCTGTTAAGAAACAGAAACTAACATCACATAGCCCTCTACCAACAGCATTTCGGGCATCAAGATGAGCTCAAATGAAAATGATGCAATGAGATGAAATGATGTACTCATCGAGACGAACAATTTGATATATTATACGCACGAAACGGAGCTATGGATGCAGAGATGTGATGCGATGAAAAAGCAACAAAAATATCACTGGTTAACGACTTGGACGATTTTCGGGGTCAACCTCGTCCAGATCTGGAACTCCTGTGGCACGCGAACCGAGGCGGGTCGGCAGGCTCGCCGGAGTTGGTCGCCGAAGGTGAGGGAGGAGGCCGGAGATGGGGGCGCCGGCCGGATCTGGCGGAGGCGTGCTGGGACGCAGGACGGGAGGCGACCTTGGGCGACGGGACCGGCGAGGGCAGGCGCGCTACCGACCGGCGACGGGAGGCGGCGTTTCGGCGGCGCTGAACGAGCGGGCGGCGGCGCGCTGGGAAAGCACGGAGGAGCGCGGGCGGCAGCGTGGCGGCGGGCGCTGGCGGCGGGCGGCGGGCGCGCGCCCGGTCGGCGGGAGGGCGGGCCACGGTTCGGCGGGCCCAGGTGGAGGGCGTTAGCGGGCGGCCCGGTGGCGATGTGGCGCGCCCGATTGGGCGGCGGCGGCAGGATTTTCGTCCGGCCGGACCGGACGTGTCCGGCGGCGCGGGGTGGAAGAAGACTAGGGTTAGGGGTGGATTTGACCCGGGATTTCGGGGGGAGAGGGTGTTTTTATAGGTAGAGGGAGCTAGGAGGCTCCAAATGGGGTGCGGTTTTCGCCCACATGATCGTGATCCGAGGACGGAGAGCATGGAAGTGACTTAGATGGGTTATTGGGCTGTTTTGGAGGGGTGTTGGGCTGCAAAGAGAAAGGGGCCTTTGCGAGAGTGTGGTTAACCGTTGGAGTACCAAACGAGCTCGAAATGACCCGAAACTTGACAGGTGGTCTACCGGTGCTATACCAGGGCCACTTGGCAAGGCTCGATCCATTCCAAGAATGTTCAACACCCTCTCACGACAAAGAGACAAAAGGGGTGCGCCGGTGCATGTAGAGCGTCGGACTGCAAAACGGACAACGGGGAAAATGCTCGGATGCATGAGACGAACACGTATGCAAATGAGATGCACATGATGACATGATATGAGATGCATGACATGGACAAAATGCAAAACGAAAAACAAAACGCAACCACGGAGAGAATATCATAGCACATATCCGAAAATGGCAAGAGTTGAAATTACAAATATGGAAAGTTACATCCGGGGTGTTACAGCTGCGCGCACAAACAAACGCGGGTTCATTCAAACCCCGCTTTACTCATTTATATTTTCTTTCACACATACCTTTTTCGCACAAATTGTTTTCAAACTAAGCGTTCCTCTCTTTTTACAGATGAACAACGTGCATACCCATCCAGGATAACAAAAGAACGGAGACACGGTAGCGCAGACGCAAGAGGGACCCATTGTGAGGATTCTTTTGATTAAGACCTGCGTAAACCTTTTTACTGTCTCTTGTTGTTATTCTCCTTGGTTTCTTCCTATAGCCAAAGCGGAGCCCGACATTTTGGCATCGGCGCGTCGAAGACCATGCCGTGCACGGACACGGGGGCTTAGGGCATTGTTCGCCCATTATTATAAAGACCGAACACCTTAGGGAGTGTTGGCGTCTCGAAGTTAGGCATTATATGCATCAGCTCCGAATCATGTCTTTGGTCAAATGTTGGGTTTGCGGCGCCTCGTGTTTTGCTGACTTACGTTCCTTATCATCGGCTAATGCGGCACCGGAGAACTATCGCGATTGTGCCCCGGTTAATTGGCGAGCACCTCAAGAGAGAAAGCCGAAAATCGACGTCATGATATAGCGAGAGACTGGTCAACCACTCGATCGACCACCGGAATGTTTAGAATTTCGCTGACGAAGGACCGTTTCGGTCAGCACACGCGCCTCAACGGGAGAAGTGCGGTGCCCCAAGGGGCTATATCGTATCCCCACCTCGAACTCCATCGCTAAGTGAAAGTGATAAAGCATTATAGTCCGGATTGCCTCGTTTGCTACGCTACCACCTCCTTAACAGGACCGAGACGTCGGATTAAGTGTGAAAACGCGCTATTTTTGCGAACACCCCTGCACCTTGTGCGTGGGGGCTGAAGCCGAAGACTGCAATCTTTCAGGTTATACAAGTGTATACGTAAACGGCCGCATAGGAGAAGTTTTACTACTTGGCACAAGTATAAAAAGCAGTTTATAGCATAATCATCGTTTTACAAGCTAAAAACGTTCATTTGAACGTGACATTTTTTGAGCACTGCGACTCTATTACACGAGCACCACGCATAACTTCCCCGAAATAGTGCTCGGCGGGGAGCCGGTTTTCATCCGAGCCCTGGGCGGCAACAGCGGTGGCATCCATATCCGTCCAATGCGCCTTCACGCAGGCAAGAGCCATCCGCGCGCCCTCGATGCAGGCCGACCGCTTCATCTCCTTGATATGCGGCACCGCTCCAAGGAATTGCTGCAGTAAGCCAAAGTAGCTCGTCGCCTTGGGCCTCTCTGGCCAGACATGAGCCATGATGTCAGTCATGGCAAGTCCGGACAATCTATTTAGCTCGGACCATTCGGCCAACCGGTCGGTCAACAGAAGTGAGCGATCCGGACTATGGAATTGAGACCAAAATAGCTCTTCCGTCTAGTTATCCTTCTGGCTCCGGAAGTTCTCAACGGCATCAGCCGCACTTGCCGCTAAGTCCATATACGGATCCTCCGGACTCCACAGCCGATCAAATTGAGCATACTTTTGATCCATAAACCGGCGACGCAGCAGATAAGGCTTGCCAGCCACGATATCTCCGGCCTGGCGCAGCTCCTCCCTCATGGCCCGCATTGCAGAGCGGGCATCCTTGGCCTCGGCGGTGGCCTTCCTCGGGTCTTCCCGCTCCCATAAGCGCTCCTTTTCAAGAGCCTTATTGCGGTCGGCAGCATCTTTTACTTTCACGGCCAATTCGGCCACCTCTTCCCTGCTTAGGCACTGTGCAGCCTTTTCGGCTTTCAACTCCTCGGCCGCCCTCGAGGCAGCCGCGTCACTCCTTCGGGCTTGCTCCTTAGCTTGAGCAAGTTCGCCCAAGGTCTCCACAAGCAGCAGCACCGTCTGCATGTGACATATAATTTATCAGAGGAGGGCTTTGACCCCCATAAAAAAGCGACTGCGGAGAACTCATTTACCTTGCGACTCGTCAAGTCGCCAGTTGACAAGTGCGATGTCCGCATCCGCCACGTCAAGTTGCCGCATCAACTCGGCAACTCCACTAGTCCGTCTAGCCCTCGGACTATCCGCCACCTGCATAGGAATGGCGACATTAATTACTTGCGATTTTGATCCTCGGCACGTTGTCGTCTTCGACAACCTATCGAGTCTCAGGGGCTACTATCTATACAGGGCGCATTTTTATGTGCAAACTGTTAAAAGACAAAAGGGTGCGCCATTCTCACGCACCTCAAACCCCGCCAAAGAAACTCATAGCGGCATTGCGCAATCCGCCTCGGCGGACTAAATCCTTCCAATCACCATACGATCAACACACGGTGATCTTTCGAGATGGACGCCTCTCAAGCAGATTCTTCGATTCTCCCGGCGGATACTAACGGGTGCCGAACTCTCTGGCCCCTCGGACTCGGGATACCCTCCGTGACGATACTTGAGCTCGCTCGCGCTTTATCCGACGGGCAAGCAGTGAGACGGAGGAGTTTCGCTCTCCATCATCTCCGAAAGAAGGTCCCCCGAAGATGAACTCATCTGAGAAGGCTGCAGATCCAAACTGCAAGATAAATATTTCGGTTACCCACAGAAGTACAAATGGAGGTATTTCCTTACTATTTAACTCCCCTTCTTCATACTCACGGCTCGCTGAGAGGGCTGATCCTTTGGCGATGATTGTACGTCCGGATTCTCCCCGGACGCCGGACCCCCCGGTGAAGATCTCTTCCCCCGCTTAGGGGCTTTGGCCTCCGGATCTTCGGAGGCGGTCCTCTTCTCCCCTTGGAAGGAGGGGTTTTTGATTCCCCCCTCTTTAGACGCCCCTTTGGGCGAAATAACAGCTCCTCTATTTTCCCCATCGCTCCCTTCCATGGGCGCGACCTCCAACATTCTCGACCAAGACGGGCTCCAAAGGCGGTCTCCGGGGGGGGGCGGACACCTTATCAGCCTCGATCGCGCTACCCACTCCTGTGAATAGTAATGGGTCAGGAGGCGAACTCTAGAAAGGCAGATGAATCGAACGTCCGGACTCTGAGCTATTTACCTGAGTATCCGGCTGATTGCGGCTTAGGCCTGCGTCCTCGGCCAATTCTGGACACGCCACCTGCGGTCCGAAGAACAACTTATACATCTCCACGGGTGTTGCACCCATGAAGTGTTGGAGAATCCGAGGTCCCTCCGGGTTGAACTCCCATAGACGGAGAGGACGGCGCTTGCGAGGCGTAAGATGCCCGATTAGCATAACTGCATCACCACAACCAGATTGATCTCCTCGCCGAGGTCTCGAACCGCCTCGCAATAAGGGCACGCCTTGGACGGCCCCCAATTGAGCCCTTGGTTGACCATGACATCATCGGCATGGAGGTCCCAGGCGGAATGAAGGCGGCGGCTTTTGCTTGCGCCTTCCGAGCGGTGATGTAGAACCACTCCTGCTGCCACAGTCCGAGTTCCTCTTGGAAGGAACCCTCGGGCCACGGGGCATCGGCCTTTTTTCTTATGGCCGCCCCGCCGCACTCCGCTTGACGGCCCCCGATCATATTCGGCTCCACATTGAAGGTCTTTAGCCACAGGCCGAAGTGGGGAGTGACATGGAGGAAGGCTTCGCAGACGATAATGAATGCGGAGATATGGAGGATGGACTCCGGAGCCAAATCGTGAAAATCCAGCCCATAGTAGAACATGAGCCCTCTCACGAAGGGGTCCGCCGGGAAGCCTAAAGCCCGACGGAGGTGGGATACGAAGACGACGTATTCGCCGGGCTTGGGGGCGGGCACGGCCTGCCCTTGGGCAGGCAACCTGTGCGAAATCTCGTAGGACAGGTACTTGGCCTCACGCAGCTTCAATACGTCCTCCTCCGTGACGGAGGAGGGCATCCACCGGCCCTGGAGGTCGGAGCCGGACATGGTTGAGAATCCGAAGCACTCGAATCTGAGGCTCTGGGTGTTGGAACTGGGAGCGAGGAGGAGATTCGATGCGAGATTGAAGAACAAGAATGAGCCTTGGTCCTCTTATAAAGGGAAAAAATACCAAGAGCCGTCTCCATGACTGTTTGGGATTCACCTTCGATAGAGGAGGCGTGGCGACGGGAACGGTTGGGTTACCCACGCATGTATTGATGAGAATCCCGGGATAAGGGGAACACGATCTCTACTTCGACAAGACGTGCCAAGGAAACCGCTTCGCTAAACGTGCCGAGGTGGTATAGTAAAAAACGATTCAAGTAAAAGCATGGTAGCGGTGTGATGTCACGCTGCATAATGCGTCAGCAGATTGGACTAGTGTACATTTTATTCTCTCTACGGTGGAATGTGGAATTTATTTTGCAGAGCCGGACACTATCCTGGTGTTCATGATCTTCTCTGGATTATTCAAGGGAGGAACCCGCCTTGCAATGCCGAACATTATGCGACCGGACTTATCGCCATTGAAGCCCGGTTCAGGGGCTACCGAGGAGTCTCGACTAGGGGTGTCCGGACAGCCGGACTATCATCGTCCGCCGGACTCCAAGACTACAAAGATACAAGATTGAAGACTCCTTCCCGTGTCCGGATGGGACTTTCCTTGGCGTGGAAGGCAAGCTTGGCAATACGGATATGTAGATCTCCTACCATTGTAACCGACTCTGTTTAACCCTAGCCTCCTCCGGTGTCTATATAAACCGGAGGGCTTTAGTCCGTAGGACACAACATACATTACAACAATCATACCATAGGCTAGCTTTAGGGTTTAGCCTCCTTGATCTCATGGTAGATCCACTCTTGTACTACCCATATCATCAATATTAATCAAGCACGACGTAGGGTTTTACCTCCATCGAGAGGGCCCGAACCTGGGTAAAAACATCGTGTCCCTCGTCTCCTGTTACCATCCGCCTAGACGCACAGTTCGGGACCCCCTACCCGAGATCCGCCGGTTTTGACACCAACAGCGTGTGTAAATCTGGCTTACACCCGTTGTATTCAAACGTTAGGATCTATCACACCCGATCATCACGTGGTGCTTCGAAACAACGATCCTTCGCAACGATGCACAGTTAGGGGGGAACACTTTTCTTGAAATTATTATGAGGGATTATCTTACTTACTACCGTCGTTCTAAGTAAACAAGATGAAAAACATGAAAAATATCACATGCAATCATAATAGTGACATGATATGGCCAATATCATATAGCTCCTTTGATCTCCATCTTCGGGGCTCCATGATCATCTTCGTCACCGGCATGACACCATGATCTCCATCATCATGATCTCCATCATTGTGTCTTCGTGAAGTTGTCACGCCAACGACTACTTCCACTTCTATGGCTAACGCATTTAGCAATAAAGTAAAGTAATTTACATGGTGTTCTTCAATGACGCGCAGGTCATACAAAAAATAAAGACAACTCCTATGGCTCCTGCCGGTTGTCATACTCAACGACATGCAAGTCGTGATTCCTATTACAAGAACATGATCTCATACATCACATATATATCATTCATCATTCATCACAACTTTGGCCATATCACATCACAAGACACTTGCTGCAAAAACAAGTTAGACGTCCTCTAATTGTTGTTGCAAGTTTTACGTGGCTTCTATAGGTGATCTAGCAAGAACGTTTTCTTACCTACGTTAAAGCCACAACGTGATTTGTCAACTTCTATTTACCCTTCATAAGGACCCTTTTCATCGAATCCGCTCCAACTAAAGTGGGAGAGACAGACACCCGCTAGCCACCTTATGCAACTAGTGCATGTCAGTCGGTGGAACCTGTCTCACGTAAGCGTACGTGAAAGGTCGGTCCGGGCCGCTTCATCCCACAATACCGCTAAAGCAAAATAAGACTAGTAGTGGCAAGAAAGTTGACAACATCTACGCCCACAACAAATTGTGTTCTACTCATGCAAAGAGAACTACGCATAGACCTAGCTCTGATACCACTGTTGGGGAACGTTGCATAAAATAAAAAATTTCCTACGTTCACCAAGATCAATCTATGAGTTCATCCAGCAACGAGAGAGGGGAGTGCATCTACATACCCTTGTAGATCGCGAGCGGAAGCATTCAAGAGAACGGGGTTGAGGGAGTCGTTCACGTCGTGATCCAAATCACCGGAGATCCTAGCGCCGAACGGACGGCACCTCCGCGTTCAACACATGTACGGTCAGCGTGACGTCTCCTCCTTCTTGATCCAGCAAGGGGGAAGGAGAGGTTGATGAAGATCCAGCAGCACGACGGCGTGGTGGTGGATGCAGCAGGGATCGGGTAGGGCTTCACCAAGCGTCTGTGGGAGGGAGAGGTGTAGCAAGGGGGAAGAGAGGCGCCAAGATGCAGGGTGCGGCTGCCCTCCCTCCCCCTCCTTTATATAGGGCCCCAGGGGGGCGCCGGCCCTAGGAGATGGGATCTCCTGGGGGCGGCGGCCAAGGGGGGGAACTTGCCCCCCAAGGCAAGTGGAGGCGCCCCCTCCCCTAGGGTTCCCAACCCTAGGCGCAGGAGGGCCCAAGGGGGGCGCACCAGCCCACCAGGGGCTGGTTCCCCTCCCACTTCAGCCCACGGGGCCCTCCGGGATAGGTGGCCCCACCCGGTGGACCCCCGGGACCCTTCCGGTGGTCCCGGTACAATACGGGTGACCCCCGAAACTCTCCCGATGGCCGAAACAGCACTTCCTATATATATATTTCTTCACCTCTGGACCATTCCGGAACTCCTCGTGACGTCCGGGATCTCATCCGGGACTCCGAACAACTTTCGGTTTGCTGCATACTAATATCTCTACAACCCTAGTGTCACCGAACCTTAAGTGTGTAGACCCTACGGGTTCGGGAGATATCTGAACATGACCGAGAAGCCTCTCCAGTCAATAACCAACAGCGGGATCTGGATACCCATGTTGGCTCCCACATACTCCTCGATGATCTCATCGGATGAACCACGATGTCGAGGATTTAATTAACCCTGTATTCAATTCCCTTTGTCAATCGGTACGTTACTTGCCCGAGACTCGATCGTCGGTATCCCAATACCTCATTTAGTCTCGTTACCGGCAAGTCACTTTACTCGTACCGTAATGCATGATCCCGTGACCAGACACTTGGTCACATTGAGCTCATTATGATGATGCATTACCGAGTGGGCCCAGAGATACCTCTCCGTCATATGGAGTGACAAATCCCAGTCTCGATTCGTGCCAACCCAACAGACACTTTCAGAGATACCCGTAGTGCACCTTTATAGCCACCCAGTTACGTTGTGATGTTTGGTACACCCAAAGAACTCCTACGGTATCCGGGAGTTGCAAAATTTCATGGTCTAAGGAAATGATACTTGACATTTGGAAAAGCTCTAGCTAAACGAACTACATGATCTTTGAGCTATGCTTAGTATTAGGTCTTGTCATTCTCCTAATGATGTGATCCCGTTATCAATGACATCCAATGCTCATAGTCCGGAAACCATGACTATCTGTTGATCAACGAGCCAGTCAACTAGAGGCTCACTAGGGACTTGTTGTGGTCTATATATTCACACGTGTATTACGATTTCCGGATAACACAGTTATAGCATGAATAATAGACAATTATCATGAACACAGAAATATAATAATAACCATTTATGATTGCCTCTAGGGCATATTTCCAACACGTAGTCCCCAGGATATGATTTATTACTTCTCTGCTAAATATTTCCCTGCTCATAAGAAACAAGCTGCCTTGCGGGATATATTTAATTTTGTGCAAATCAAAGAAGAGAGTCTCCCGCAAGCTTGGGGGAGGCTTCTCCGATTACTTAATGCTTTGCCTGATCATCCTCTCAAGAAAAATGAAATACTTGATATCTTTTATAATGGACTAACCGATGCTTCCAAGGACTACTTGGATAGTTGTGTTGGTTGTGTTTCCAGGGAAAGAACAGTCGACGAAGCTGAATTGCTATTGAATAATATGTTGACTAATGAAAATAATTGGACTCTTCCTGAGCTAATTCCTGAGGCAATTCCTGAACAAACTAAGCCAACTCCTGAGCCTATTCCTAAACCCACTCCGAAGAAGAGAGGTGTTTTATTTCTCAGTCCCGAAGATATGCAAGAGGCAAAGAAATCAATGAAAGAAAAAGGTACTAAAGCTGAAGACGTTAAGAATTTACCACCTATTGAAGAAATACATGGTCTTAATATACTGCTTGTTGAAGAACCACATTGTCTTGATAACCCGACACAGGTATTAAAGGTAAATTCTCTCTATAGATATGATAAAGTTGAAATCCCCTCCACTAAATTTCATAGCCCATGCTTAGATGAATTTGATGACTTTATGGCTAGACAAGAAAGTTTTAATGATTATGTTGGTAGAGAGTTAAAGAATAATGCTTTCGAGATAGGACGCGTGAGCGATAATATGGCTAGAGTTAAATATGCTTCTATGGTTGCTACTCAAGCTGAGCAAGTACTTAAAGCTCAAAATGATTTGTTGGATGAATTAAATAATAAAAATGACTTTGCTGTTAGAGTGGCTACTAGAACTGGTAGAATGACTCAGGAACCTTTGTATCCTGAAGGCCACCCTAGGAGAATCGAGCAACATTCTCAGAGAAATAATTTAGAGGCACCTAGTTCTTCTAAAAAGAAGAAAAAGAAAAACGATAGAACTTTGCATGCTTCTAGTGAACCGACTGTAGACACACTTGAGAATCCCAATGATATTTCTATCTCTGAAGCTGAAACACAATCAGGTGATGAACATGAACCTAGTGATAATGTTAATGATAATGTTCATATTGATGCTCAACCTAGCAAAAACAATGATGTAGAGATTGAACCTGCTGTTGATCTTGATAACCCACAATCAAAGAATCAATGTTATGATAAGAGAGATTTTGTTGCTAGGAAGCACGGTAGAGAAAGAGAATCATGGGTTCAGAAACCCATGCCCTTTCCTCCTAAACCATCCAAGTCAAAGGATGATGAGGATTTTGAGCGCTTTGCTGAAATGATTAGACCTATTTTCTTACGTATGCGCTTAATTGATATGCTTAAAGTAAATCCTTATGCTAAGTACATGAAGGATATCATTACAAATAAATGAAAGATACCAGAAGCTGAAATTTCCACCATGCTTGCTAATTACACTTTTAAGGGCGGAATACCCAAGAAACTTGGAGATCCGGGGGTACCAACTATACCATGCTCCATTAAAAGAAATTATGTTAGAACTGCTTTATGTGATCTTGGACCCGGTGTTAGTGTTATACCACTCTCTTTATATCGTAGACTTGAATTAAATAAGTTGACACCTACTGAAATATCTTTGCAAATGGCTGATAAATCAACTGCTATACCTGTCGGTATTTGTGAGTATGTGCCTGTTGTGGTTGCAAATGTCACTATTTTAACGGACTTTTTTATTCTTGATATTCCCGAGGACGATAGTATGTCGATTATCCTTGGTAGACCTTTTCTTAATACTGCAGGGGCTGTTATTGATTGCAACAAAGGCAATGTCACTTTTCATGTTAATGGTAATGAGCATACGGTACACTTTCTGAGGAAACAATCTCAAGTTCATAGCATCAATTCTATTGGAAAAGTTCCAACTATCATTATTGGAGGTTTTGAATTTCCTCTTCCTACTGTCAAGAAAAAGTATGATATTCTTATTGTTGGGGATTTTCATATCCCCATTGAGGTAACTTAGTGTCATTTGAAATTTCTCCGGTTCCGTCTTATTCGGAATGAGTTTGTTAACAAGACTTGATCAACCTTGTTAGCGGATTCATTTTGATGATCATGAGATGGATGAAACTAGAAGGCACGACCTTCTGTACCCACTTTTTACTTTCTATTATTTAGAATAAATAAAGCAAAGATAGTATTATCTGTCTGTTTTCTGAATTATCCGTGCATTAAAAAATAGCCCGAAAATAAAAGTGCTCCAAATGCCCTGCAAATTTACTATGATTTTTTATGGAATATTTGAGGATTTTAGGCACTGAAAACACTGCAGGAGGGGCAAGCACAAGGCCACGAGAGTGGAGGGCGCGCCCACCCCACCTGGGCGTGCCCCCCTGTCTCGTGGGCCCCTGGTAGCCCCCCTCCACTTATGCCAGCACCCACACACTTCATCTTCTACCTAAAAAATACCCATCCAGCTCAAGCACGAGTTCTAGCTCATTTTGCAGCGATTTTCGATCTCCTTGCTCAAAGCTCCATTTACAAAACTGCTTCGGGAGATTGTTGCTTGGTATGTGACTCCTCCATTAGTCCAATTAGTTTTTGTTCTAATGCTTTATTCATTGCAAATTTTTGCTGCATAGGTGACCATGTTCTTGAGATTGCATGTTGAATTTATGAGGTCCCAAGCAATTCTAATGCATGATATAGGCTCTAGGCACTTGTAGGAGTAGTTGCTATCAATCTTGTTTAGTTTTATTCACTTTTATTTTGAAGTTACTAAAATTTCAGAAATATTTCAGAAAAAGAATTATGCTTAGAAGAATGTACCAAGGTGGTTCCTAGGTGAAGAAAGAGCCCAGGATTGCTATACGTGAGCAAGATGTTGAATTGCCGAGGGACACGGATGTACGAGCTTGTGAGTGGCCATCCGATGATTTTTTGGTCGAAGTAGGCCTCAAGGAGGAATTTGACGCGTATGTTGAAAGCACATTTGCTCCCTGGGTGGTTTTGGTAATTAATGACAACATACTTTATGGTTGGACTAATGCTTTTATCAAGTATGTTTCCGGAAATTCAATCACATTGGCATGGCAAAAGGACTGAAGAGGTGGACCCCTCAAAATGCTAAGGCAAGCATTGGCAAAAGCTCAAGACTCCATTTTTGGTTTAGTGATCCAAGATCACATTGAGTCAATAGGAAAGCCAATACTATTAAAAGGGGATGAGGTTATGATGATGATCTGGTTGCTCAAGTGCTTAGTGATACATCTCCTAAACTATCAGCAACTCTCACTACCATATACACTCATAAGTAATCTCGGTCCCACCGATTTTCCAAACCCAGTCACACCGAGATGAACCACCTCAGCCATAAAGCCAAACCATAGAAATTTCAGATTTTCCGATTCTGAACTCGGTCTCACCGAAACTAGAGTTGCCAAGCTTCTGTAACCTTCTGTCATCAAATCGGTGTCACCGAGATGATGAAGTCGGTCCCACCGAGATTGGCAAGCTCTTGTCTTTACACGAATCGGACTGACCGAGTTTGTATTTTTGGTCCCACCGAAAATCCCAACGTTCACATGATTTGAACTTTCGGTCTCACCGAGTTGTCAACTTCGGTCTGACCGAGATTGGTCAAATGTGTGTAACGGTTGGATTTTGTGTGGAGGCTATAAATACCCTCCACCCCTCTTCATTCGTGGAGAGAGCCATCGAAAGAACTACCACTCCTACCTTACATTTACGAGAAGAGAACTACCTACCCTTGTGTTGAGATCAAGTTGCTCCACTCCCACCATATGAAGCTTGATCTCTAGCCTTCCCAAGTTGCTTTCCACTCAATCCTTTCTTCCACCACAGCCAAATCGGTGAGGAGAGTTGAGTGTTGGGGAGATTATCATTTGAAGCACAAGAGCAAGGAGTTCATCATCATCAACACCATCTATTACCTTTTGGAGGTGGTGCCTCCTAGATTGGTTAGGTGTCGCTTGGGAGCCTCCGTCGAGATGTGGAGTTGAACCAAGAAGTTTGTAAGGGCAAGGAGATCGCCTACTTCGTGAAGATCTACCCGAGTAAGGCTAGCCCTCCGTGGGCGTAGGCCATGATGGCATAGACAAGGTTGCTTCTTCGTGGACCCTTCGTGGGTGGAGCCCTCCGTGGACTCTCGCAGCCGTTACCCTCCGTGGGTTGAAGTCTCCATCAACGTGGATTGACGATAGCACCACCTATCGGAACCACGAGAAAAATCTCCGTGTCTCCAAATTGCGTTTGATCTTCTCCACTTCTCTTTACTACTTGTGCAATTTACTTTCCGCTGCCCATACTCTAGAATTGCATGTGTAGTATGCTACTTGACTTGTGTGTTATGCAAAATCTGCCAAAAACTTGTCTTTGTCAAAAGGCATAATTTTTATCTTGTCGAGTAGTCTAATCACCCCCCCTCTAGACACTCTCACCTTCTTCGATCCTACAATTGGTATCAGAGCATTGGTCTCCATTGCTTTGGTTTACACACCATTGGAGGAAGATGGACGTGTCTACGTTTGGGAGTGTTAGCCATAGAGTGCCTATTCTTAATGGAGTGTCCTATAACTCGTGGAGGATTGAAATGCTTATTATCTTTAAGATGTATAACTTGCGCAAATATGTTGAAACCCCATATGTGCCTCCATTTGACCCCTTGCACCCTACCATGGATGAAGAGCTTGATTTGCTTCGTAACCTTAGAACTGTAAATCTTATCATTAGAGGTTTGCCCGATAACTTGCTTAAGCTCGTTACAAACTTTGAGTGTGCCTATGCTATGTGGAAGTTCTTGGAAGAACTTTATCCGGACTACTCTTTGAGAGGTCTTGATGAAATTCTATACAAGACCATCGAATTTGATATGATGCGCCCCAATGATCTCAACTTTGATAAGTGCTTCTTTGAGCTTTGTGATCTTATGAAAAAGAAGGGTGATCCTTGTCTTATCAATGCCCTAATTAGAAATGCTCTTGTATTGCATTCCGATGATTATTGTCACATTGACAAAACTGATGCAAGTCATTGTCAAATTGACCTAGGTGTTGATGATGAACAATCTATGGGTCAATATGATGATGAGCATGAGCATGATGATGATTACTCCGATTCGGACACCGAGCTAGACAAGATCATGAAGAGTCTCAATCTTATGGCAAATCTAAGAGACTACATATCCGGTGGAAAAGAGTGGATTCTTGATAGTGGATGCACCGATCACATGACCGGAGACGAAGACATGTTTCGAGAGCTTGCAAAGAACGATGGTCCATGCAAGTATGTGACTTTTGGAGACAACTCCAAGGGTAAGGTACTTGGCCTTGGTAAGGTGGCCATATCTCATGATAGCTCTATTCAAAATGTCATGCTTGTAGAATCACTTGGATACAATTTACTTTCCGTGTCTAGATTAGCAGACTTTGGATTCAATGTGCTATTCACCGAAGTAGATTGCCAAGTCTTTCGTCGTGACAATCATAACATGGCATTTACCGGTATCCGTAGAGGTGATCTATATATTGTTGATTTCACTAAGAAAGCCCAACCTAGAACTTGCTTCATTGCTAAATCCGCTAAAGGTTGGTTATGGCATAGAAGGCTTGGACATGTTGGTATGCGTAATCTAGACAAGCTAATCAAAGGTGATCATATTCTTGGTGTTAAAGATGTTCTCTTTGACAAAGATAGACTTTGTAGTGCTTGTCAGGCAGGAAAACAAGTAGGTGGAAGTCATCCCGTGAAGAACATCATGACCACAAGGAGACCGCTTGAGCTTCTTCATATGGATCTCTTCGGTCCCAATGCTTACAAAAGCCTTGGTGGTAACTCATTTGGTCTAGTTATAGTTGATGATTATTCCAGATTTACGTGGGTATTTTTCCTTGATGACAAATCGCAGGTTCAGAGAATCTTCAAAACCTTTGCCAGAAAGGCTCAAAATCAATTTGAGGTGAAGATCAAGAAAGTTCGAAGTGACAATGGAACGGAGTTCAAGAACGCCAATGTAGACTCTTTTCTCGATGAGGAAGGAATTCTACATGAGTTCTCAGCTACGTACACTCCTCAACAAAATGGAGTTGTTGAGAGGAAGAACTGAACGCTCATAGAGATGGCGAGAACGATGCTTGATGAATACAAGACACCGAAGCACTTTTGGGGAGAAGCCGTCGAGACAGCTTGTCATGCTATCAACAGGCTTTATCTTCATAAGCTCCTCGGCAAGACATCATACGAGCTCCTCACCGATAACAAACCCCAAGTGGGATACTTTCGTGTCTTTGGTTCGAAATGCTACATCCTTGATAAGCATCGTCGGTCTAAATTTGCTCCTAAAACTCATGAAGGCTTTTTTCTCGGTTATGGATCAAACTCCCACACCTACCGTGTCTACAATAATTTCACCCGAAAGGTTGAAGACACGGTAGATGTGAAGTTTGATGAATCTAATGGCTCGCAAGTAGAGCAAATACCTATTGATGTAGGAGACAAGGACCCATCGGAAGCCATTCAAGATTTATCTATTGGAAAGATCCGTCCCATGGAAGTGAAGGAGAGTACCTCATCTACATATGTGGAGCCCCCTACCTCACGGCAAGATGAACCTCAAGGCAACATGGAGGCCTCCACAAGTGAAACTCACCAAGATGAGGATGTGCAACAAGAAGATCCACCAAGACCTCCTTCTCCACCGCCTCAAGACAACACCAACAACAATGAAGAAGAAGAGGAAGATGAGGATGATGAGGAAGCTCAGCCACAACCACAACAAAAGCTATCCCGAGACCGAGCAAGAGTCAAGAAAAATCATCCCGTGGAACAAATGATGAACGACATCGACTCCGGGAGAATTACTCGCTCTAAAACTCACTTAGCTAACTTTTGTGAACATTACTCATTTATCTCTAGTCTTGAACCTATGAAGGTAGAAGAAGCACTTGAAGACCCGGATTGGGTGAGCGCTATGCACGAAGAGCTACACAACCGAGAGGAACAATGTATGGACTTTGGTAGAGAAGCCCAAGGATGATCAAAACGTCATTGGAACCAAATGGGTGTTTCGGAACAAGCAAGATGAAGATGGACAAGTCATCCGCAACAAGGCTCGTCTCGTAGCTCAAGGTTACACACAAGTCGAAGGTATGGACTATGGTGAGACCTATGCCCCCGTTGCTAGACTTGAGTCCATTCGCATTCTTCTTGCTTATGCCAATCACCATGATATTATGCTCTATCAAATGGATATTAAAAGTGCTTTCCTAAATGGTGAAATTGAGGAGGAAGTATTTGTGAAACAACCTCCCGGATTTGTAAATCCCAAAAAGCCTAATCATGTTTACAAGTTGCACAAAGCTCTTTATGGTCTTAAACAAACTCCTAGAGCTTGGTACAAATGCTTGACTAGCTTTCTTCTTGAAAAAGGCTTTGAGATTGGAAAAATAGACTCAATGCTATTCACAAAAAGGGTTGATGGTGAACTATTTGTGTGCCAAATATATGTTGATGATATTATCTTTGGTTCAACTAACCCTCATTTTAGCGAGAAGTTTGGAAAGCTCATGTCGGAGAAGTATGAGATGTCCATGATGAGTGAACTCAAATTCTTCCTTGGGTTGCAAATCAAGCAATCTAAGGAGGGTACCTTTGTCTCACAAACAAAGTACACCAAGGATCTCTTCAAGAAGTTCAACATGCAAGAAAGCAAAGGTATGAGAACCCCCATGCCTACAAGTGGACATAATGACTTGACAAAAGATGGAGAACCTGTTGATCAAAAGGTTTACCGATCTATGATTGGTTCTCTACTATATCTCTGTGCCTCTCGTCCTGACATAATGTTGAGTGTATGCATGTGTGCTCGATATCAAGCAGCCCTAAAGAATGTCATCTTAAAGCTGTTAAAAGAATTGTGAGATATTTGATACACACACCAAACTTTGGCATTTGGTATCCTAAGAGGGCCTCTTTCGACCTTGTTGGCTATTCCGACTCGGACTATGCGGTGACAGGTTGATAGAAAGTCAACTTCGGTGCGTGTCAATTTCTTGGTCGATCCCTTGTATCTTGGTCCTCCAAGAAAAAAATTCAGTATCATTATCTCTTGCGAAGCGAGAATATATAGCTGCTGGTTCATGTTGTGCTCGGTTGCTATGGATGACACAAACGCTTAAGGATTATGGGATACATGTGAGACATGTTCCTTTGCTTTGTGACAATGAGAGTGCGATTAAGATTGGACACAATCCGATTGCAACACTCTCGAGCGAAACATATTGAAGTTCGTCACCATTTTATTCGTGATCACATTGCCAAGGGTGACATCAATCTTAAGCATGTTCAGATCTTGACAAACAACTCGTGATATCTTTACAAAACCTCTTGATGAGAAAGTGTTTTGTCGCTAAGGAGTGAGTTGAACATCATTGATGCTTCAAACTTGGAGTGAAAATTCCATTGATGCATGCAAGGCATGAGCCTACTTGACTAATCCTTGATATTTCTCTTATGATGATGATCATATGTCTTGGACACATTTGCCCCTTGTATTGCATCTAACTCCTTGCGGTACTTGGATGATCTACATTCCACAAGATTACCACACACTCAAATCATGAGTAATCTTGTCATTGACCAAGTATCTAGCCCTTTGGGATGTTGAGTTCAAGGAACAAAATTCCACATATCCTTTTTGACACCTTATACATCTAGTATTTCACTCTTGTCATCTTGGATATCCTTGAGTATTTCCTTGCTTGCCTAACCCATGTAGGAAGATGAA
Source organism: Aegilops speltoides (assembly GCA_021437245.1). Classification (NCBI taxonomy): domain Eukaryota; kingdom Viridiplantae; phylum Streptophyta; class Magnoliopsida; order Poales; family Poaceae; genus Aegilops; species Aegilops speltoides. Next base: position 447,663,136 of record CM038144.1, read on the forward strand.
CTACACAAGTGGAAATGGCGCTCTAACTTCACATTCAATGAGCACCTACATCAAGTTCACCTACATGAGCAAGGCAACAACAAGCCCAAGGTATGTTGTTCACATCTTTAAGGAGCTTTGCTCAAAGTCATGAGTACAAGCAGCCTCATAAGATGTGATCACATCAAATGCTTAATCGAAAAATGGCAACCCCATTTTGAGCTTAAACGATGAGTATGACCTATGATCAAATGTTCTCATTTGACTCCTAAGTCAAAATACTCAAACATAGGTGACCTAGTCGCCGACCCCTATCTAGATGAAGTACATATGTTTTTGAGTTCTTATTTTCTCTTATGTTCTCTCATTGTGTTTTCATTAATCAAAAAAAAATCATCTAGCCATTTTTTTCTATTCTATTCTTCTGTCTTTGTGAATATCCTTTTGGCTCTGATCAATTCCTTGAAAATCATTTACAAATTCATTGCAAATCCTTTGAAACATTCCTTGCAAAGTGAGCTGAATTATTTCTGTATTTCCTTGGAATTAAACTCGGCGTCACCGACTTAAAAATTTTGGTCTGACCGAAAAAGGATCTGCCCTAAGTCTCTGACTTTCGGACCCACCGATCCATCTTATTTCGGTGTCACCGATTTATTTCTTTCAGTATATCATCTTCTGCAACTCCACTAAATGATTCTCTATGCATGTTTCTTTTGCCCTGTTGTGATTCTTAAGGATCCCACTTCTTTCCTTCCATCTTTCCTGACCTTCCTAGTCTGCTGTCCTTTTCGGAACTTGATGTCAAAGGGGGAGAAGATTTAGGGGGAGATAAGGGGAGAAGAGAAGATTTAGGGGGAGAAGAAGAGCAATCTTACCTTAAGGGGGAGAGAATCACATCAAAGCTTTGCCGTGTTCCACATTGGATATTACATTTGGCATCATTCTTTTGATTTTGCTTTTCCATCAAACCCCTATTCTGAGACAACTCAAAGGGAGAGGAACCCTCACAATTGATATCTTATGGAAAGCAAAATCCCTCAGAGTTCATTGAAAATCTTTTAGCTTCGGAGACATGTTTGCTGATTCAAGCTTGTGCTCAATATGAGACACTCTTTATACATGTCATCCCTGGCTTGGTATCTTGATGTTCTTGCAGTTGGTTGAAGAAATACTCTTGTGTTATCTAACCTTGTTTTCCCAAGTTTTATTTCTTCAGGTACAATGCCAAGGAACCTCAAGGTAAGTATATGCACCTTGCAGAATGTGCATGATGGTGACTTGCTTGTGAATAGCTGTTTGCAAGAAATCACCATGCACATATGCATTATCACTCACTTCTTTTCATCTGCTCTGATGCATATAGCCAAGCTGCATGTAGCACATCTTGCTTTTCTCTCTTGTGTGCTTGTGGTAGTCCAAAACCATGATTTATGAAAATCTTGCACACTTGTAGGGGGAGCCTGTGTACTACATGTTTGTCAAAGCTTTTGTGATAATTCTGTCCTTCTTTCGAGAAGCTTTGATGTCTTGTTTTGTGTGTTGCCATCAATTACCAAAAGGGGAGATTGAAAGCACATTTGCTCCTGGGTGGTTTTGGTAATTAATGACAACATACTTTGTGGTTGGACTAATGCTTTTATCAAGTATGTTTCAGAAATTCAATCACATTGGCATGGCAAAAGGATGAAGAGGTGGACCCCTCAAAATGCTAAGGCAAGCATTGGCAAAAGCTCAAGACTCCATTTTTGGTTTAGTGATCCAAGATCACATTGAGTCAATAGGAAAGCCAATACTATTAAAAGGGGATGAGGTTATGATGATGATCTGGTTGCTCAAGTGCTTAGTGATACATCTCCTAAACTATCAGCAACTCTCACTACCATATACACTCATAAGTAATCTCGGTCCCACCGATTTTCCAAACCCAGTCACACCGAGATGAACCACCTCAGCCATAAAGCCAAACCCTAGAAATTTCGGATTTTCCGATTCTGAACTCGGTCTCACCGAAACTAGAGTTGCCAAGCTTCAGAACATACGTCATCAAATCGGTGTCACCGAGATGATGAAGTCGGTCCCACCGAGATTGGCAAGCTCTTGTCTTTACACGAATCGGACTCACCGAGTTTGTATTTTCGGTCCCACCGAAAATCCCAACGTTCACATGATTTGAACTTTCGGTCTCACCGAGTTGTCAACTTCGGTCTGACCGAGATTGGTCAAATGTGTGTAACGGTTGGATTTTGTGTGGAGGCTATAAATACCCCTCCACCCCCTCTTCATTCGTGGAGAGAGCCATCAGAAAGAACTACCACTCCTACCTTACATTTCTGAGAAGAGAACTACCTACCCTTGTGTTGAGATCAAGTTGCTCCACTCCCACCATATGAAGCTTGATCTCTAGCCTTCCCAAGTTGCTTTGCACTCAATCCTTTCTTCCACCACAGCCAAATCAGTGAGGAGAGTTGAGTGTTGGGGAGATTATCATTTGAAGCACAAGAGCAAGGAGTTCATCATCATCAACACCATCTATTACCTTTTGGAGGTGGTGCCTCCTAGATTGGTTAGGTGTCGCTTGGGAGCCTCCGTCGAGATGTGGAGTTGAACCAAGAAGTTTGTAAGGGCAAGGAGATCGCCTACTTCGTGAAGATCTACCCGAGTAAGGCTAGCCCTCCGTGGGCGTGAGCCATGATGGCATAGACAAGGTTGCTTCTTCGTGGACCCTTCGTGGGTGGAGCCCTCCATGGACTCTCGCAGCCGTTACCCTCCGTGGGTTGAAGTCTCCATCAGCGTGGATTGACGATAGCACCACCTATCGGAACCACGAGAAAAATCTCCGTGTCTCCAAATTGCGTTTGATCTTCTCCACTTCTCTTTACTACTTGTGCAATTTACTTTCCGCTGCCCATACTCTAGAATTGCATGTGTAGTATGCTACTTGACTTGTGTGTTATGCAAAATCTGCCAAAAACTTGTCTTTGTCAAAAGGCATAATTTTTATCTTGTCGAGTAGTCTAATCACCCCCCCTCTAGACACTCTCACCTTCTTCGATCCTACATATGTGCGTAATGCTGAGTTGGAGGACTTCTTACAAGATAAGTGTCCTCGGTACTATCAATTGACTGATTCCTTTGTTCGGAGGTTTAAATATAACTGCACGCGTAATTCTCCTAGTGTCATATTTGATATTTATGATACATCTTATACCATGGACTTAGAAGATTTTACAACTGCTTGCAAACTCCTGCAGTGGGGTAATATTAATGATCCTCACAAATCTGAATTTAGAGATTTCCTTGCTAGTATTACTGTGGGAGAATCTAGGGACATAGCGCAAGCTACCATAGGGAGCATTCATTTTCCTGCTATACATTATTTTGCTCTCTTCATTGGTAGATGCATTAATGGTAAAGATGAAGCATGCCACATGTGTGTCCTCAAGAGTGTTGTATTAGGTTATAAAGGTTATAACTTGGGGGCAATAGTTGCACGTAGGTTGCAGAATAATAGTAGAAAAGGAAATTTATTTGGAGGAATTTATGCAACCCGTGTGGCTAATTATCTTGGTATACCCCACAAGAGGGAGATATGATAATACCTCCTATTTATTTGGATTCTGAAGATATGGTCAATCATCAATTTCTTGGGAGGAATGAACAATTCCTCCAATATCGAATAACCTATGACAGACGCAACGTCGTCCATGTTACTCTTCCTGCTCCCTAACTTTTTGATTATCAGGCAAAAGGAAGATATGTTGTCACCAGGGAGGAAGCAGCTAAAGACAAGGGGAGAGCGGAGCCAGCTCGCCAACACGCCGCAGCTCAGGAGGCGGTTGCCGCTGCATCTCAGTATGACCCCAGTTTCGCTTACGGATATCAGCCAGGCGGTCCTTGGTATTAGACCAACTTAGGCCAAAAGCCTAAGCTTGGGGGAGTACGTATTTCTCACCGACTTTACATTCATGTTTACACACTAGTCGTCGGTGCTCATACTCTTTCATTGTATTATCCATGTTAGTTTAAATTTTATTTTTAGCTTTTTTCTTGTGTGTTTGATAAACCTTAAGAAAAGACCAAAAAAATTAGTTAGTTTAATTTCCATGCCTGTAGTAGAAATTAAAATGAAAACCCAAAAAGATTTCTCGTTCTTCTTCTTTTACTTGTTGGGAGCTTTCCCATGTAAATAGTTTTCTTTTCTTTTCTTTCCTTCGGGGGTCGAGAAGACCATATTGAAAATGCTTAGTGGCTCTCACATGCATGATTGTTTATTTAACTTAGAGCCCATATTACTTGTCTTCTCCTTTAAGTTGAATGCTTGCAGATTCCAGCTTAGTCCAATGCACGTGCACTATTATTATTATACACATCGTTCGGTCGTGCAAGTGAAAGGCAATAATAACAATATATGATGGACTGATTGAGATGAGAAAAGCTGGTATGAACTCGACCTCTCTTGTTTTTGTAAATATGATGAGTTCATCATTTCTGATTCAGCTAATTATGAAGTAAACATATTTGCAATGACAATTAGAGATTATAGTTGCTTGTGCCATGCTTGATTAGCTATGAGTTATAATGGTTTACCTTGCGTGCCAACATGCCATTAGAATGATTATGACGTGGTACATTGGATGGTATCCTCCTTTGAATGAATTGAGTGACTCGACTTGCCACATGTTCACACATGTAGTTGAATCAAATCAACATAGCCTTCATGATATTTATGTTCATGGTGGATTGTATCCTACTCATGCTTGCATTCGGTGTGAATTAATTTTAATGCATGTTTATGACTGTTGTCGCTCTCTCAGTTGGTCGCTTCCCAGTCTTTTGCTAGCCTTCACCTGTACTAAGCGGGAATACTGCTTGTGCATCCAAACTCTTAAACCCCAAAGTTGTTCCATATGAGTCCACCATACCTTCCTATTTGCGGTACTTACCTGTCGTTCCAAGTAAATTTGTATGTGCCAAACTCTAAACCTTCAAATGAAATTCTGTTTTGTATGCTCGAGCAGCTCATGTTACAACTAGGGCTGCCTATATCTTCCATGCTAGGTGGGTTATTCTCAAGAGGAGTGGACTCCGCTCCTCATTCACGAGAAAGGGCGTGGCAGGGATGCCCAGTCCCATGATCCAAAAAGATCAAAGCAAATCAAAATAATTAAACAAAACACCCCCAGGGTTGTTGTTAGTTGGAGGAACTCGTTGTTTCGAGCAAGCCATGGGTTGATGCTTGTTGCTGGTTGGGGGAGTATAAACCTTTACCATTCTGTTTGGGAACTGCCTATACTGCATGTAGTATGGAAGATACAGCCATCTCATAGTTGTTGCGTTGACAGTGAAAGTATGCCGCTCAAAATGTTATTCAATCTCTATTTTAAAATCGAGCTCTGGCACCTCTACAAATCCCTCCTTCCCTCTGCGAAGGGCCTATCTATTTACTTTTACGTTGAGTCATCAACCTTCTTATTAAAAAGCACCCGCTGGAGAGCACACTGTCATTTGCATTCATTACTATTGGTTTATATTGGGTATGACTTGACTGGATCTCTTTTACCATGAATTACAATGTTTAGTCAGTCCTTGGTCTTTAAAGGTGCTCTGCATTTATGTTTTGCGGTCTCAGAAAGGGCTAGCGAGATACCATTTTGTTATATCATGTTATGATTGTTTTGAGAAACTGATGTCATCCGAGTTTTATTATTATGGCTCGCTAGCTGATTATGCTATTGATATGAGTAATTGTGAGATCTAAGTGTTATTATGAGTATGGTTAGTTCATAATATTTGCTGAAACTTGAATGCTGGCTTTTCATGTTTACAACAACAAGAGCAAACAGAGTTTGTAAAAGTTTTTCTTTATCACTTTTAGTTTATCAACTGAATTGCTTGAGGACAAGCAAAGGTTTAAGCTTGGGGGAGTTGATACGTCTCCAACGTATCTACTTTTCCAAACACTTTTGCCCTTGTTTTGGACTCTAACTTGCATGATTTGAATGAAACTAACCCGGACTGATGTTGTTTTCAGCAGAACTGCCATGATGTTGTTTTATGTGTAGAAAAGAAAAGTTCTCGGAATGTTCTGAAAATCCACGGAGACTCTTTTTGGAAAATGTAAAAAATATTGGCGAAAGAATCAAGACCAGGGGGCCCACACCCTGTCCACGAGACAGTGGGCGCGCCCCCTCCCCCTGGGCGCGGCCCCCTATCTCGTGGGCCCCTGGACCTCCACCGACCTCAACTCCAACTCCATATATTCACGTTCGGGGAGAAAAAAATCAGAGAAAAAGTTTCATCGTGTTTTACGACACGGAGCCGCCGCCAAGCCCTAATCTCTCTCGGGAGGGCTGATTTGGAGTCCGTTTGGGGCTCCAGAGAGGGGGATTCGTCGCCGTCGTCATCATCAACCATCCTCCATCACCAATTTCATGATGCTCACCGCCGTGCGTGAGTAATTCCATCATAGGCTTGCTGGATGGTGATGGGTTGGATGAGATTTACCATGTAATCAAGTTAGTTTTGTTAGGGTTTGATCCCTAGTATCCACTATGTTCTGAGATTGATGTTGCTATGACTTTGCTATGCTTAAAGCTTGTTACTAGGGCCCGAGTGCCATGATTTCAAATCAGAACCTATTATGTTTTCATGAATATATGTGTGTTCCTGATCCTATCTTGCAAGTCTATAGTCACCTATTATGTGTTATGATCCGACAACCCCGAAGTGACAATAATCGGGATACTTCTCGGTGATGACCATAGTCTGAGGAGTTCATGTATTCACTATGTGCTAATGCTTTGTTCCGGTTCTCTATTAAAAGGAGGCCTTAATATCCCTTAGTTTCCGCTAGGACCCCGCTGCCAAGGGAGGGTAGGACAAAAGATGCCATGCAAGTTTTTTTTTCCATAAGCACGTATGACTATTTACGGAATACATGCCTACATTACATTGATGAACTGGAGCTAGTTCTGTGTCACCCTATGTTATAACTATTACATGAGGAATCGCATCCGGCATAATTATCTATCACTGATCCATTGCCTACGAGCTTTTCATATATTGTTCTTCGCTTATTTACTTTTCCGTTGCTACTGTTACAACTACTACAAAAACCCAAAAACATTACTTTTACTATTGTTACCTTTATTATCATACTACTTTGCTACTAAATACTTTGTTGCAGATACTAAGTTATCCAGGTGTGGTTGAATTGACGACTCAACTGCTAATACTCAAGAATATTCTTTGGCTCCCCTTGTGTCGAATCAATAAATTTGGGTTGAATACTTTACCCTCGAAAGCTGTTGTGATCCCCTACACTTGTGGGTTATCACGCGGGTTGGCGAACGGGGATGAGCATTGGGGCGAGAGGAAGGCGACGAGCACAGTGCGCCACGCACTGTTGTGTTGGTCGGACCGTGCCTGTGCTCGCTACGGCGAGCTCCGGTGTCGGCGAGTGCCAGGGCGGAGTTAAGGGGGTTCGGACAATGATTATGGCGCGGTTTGGCACACACAGGCAGGCGGGGCAGCAAGCACGCGCAGCAACAGCAGGCCTTCAGCGGCACCAGGCGCGTCGATTGCATGCCAAGACACACAGGCGAACACGGTCACCGCGTGAACTATGACCTCAGGCCGACCTAAGCCCAAACTTCATGTCTGGCGTGTTGTTCATGGTAGTTTTGAACGTTACCACGCTTGGGTTTGGCTTCAGGTGCAGTAGAAATGATTTCACACGCCAGGTAAGTTTCTGGACAGTAACTTTGAGAGCTTACTGTGGTCAAACTACTGGGAGTTGGGGGCTGGGCTTTGGAGGTTAGCAATCATCTACTAAGGTGATGAAGCACAAGAAAAACCAGCCACAAAAGAGCAAGTAAAATGGTAGTTGCTGTAGAAACTACCACTTCTGTCCAGAACAGAAAATATTTTTTGTAGCAAAAATATTGCAAAAAGTGATGAAATATTTTTGCTCAGAAAGGTGCCCTAGGGTTCAAAGAATAATTGGGATTTTTTCTTAGAATGTTTTGGCAAGAAAAATTGGGGTTGCTTTGGAGCACATTGAACTAGCTAGGGTTTAAGAGGGGGAAATGAATATTTTTCATTAAAGAAAACTATTCCAAATATTGTTTTGAGTTGAACCAGAGAGGCAATGATGGTTAGAGATAGAAATGAGGCACTTGGGTGAAAGCCAAGGGGTACCCAAGTGGTTAAGTCCATATGAAAAGATTGAAAACTCCAAATTTCGAATTCAAACCAACAGAAAATCAGGCCAAGAAGAGAGGGCAAAACCAGGCTGTCACAAACCTCCCCCACTTAGCATGAATCTCGTCCTCGAGATTCGGTTGCTTGAGAAAACCATTCTGGATAATGTGCCTTTAGAAATTCTTCCCGTTCCCACGTTGATTCTGATTCTCTGTGATGCTCCCATTGGACTTTGTAGAACTTCCTTGCTATACTACGAGTGACCCTTTCCATCTGATCCAAAATTCTAATCGGCCTCTCTTCGTATGTTAAATCCTTTGCCAGCTCTATTTCCGTCATATCAGTCTTTTTCTCACGCGGCGATATGCATCGCCTCAACTGTGAAACATGCCCGACAATTTAGGGGGTAGTTCCAACTGATATGCAACAGTACCCACTCGTGACATAACGGGAAATGGACCAATAAATCTGGGTGCCAACTTTCCACGAGTTTGGAATCTCTTGATTCCTTTCATAGGAGTGACTCGAAGGTATACGTGTTCTCCGGGTTCAAAACTGATCTGTCGGTGCTTTGCATCATAATAACTCTTCTGTCGAGATTTGGCCAACTGCAATCTGTCTCTGATTTCCTTGACTTGCTTCTCGGCTTCCATTATTAGATCCGTTCCGAAAATACGGCTATCTCCAGTTTGAGACCAATTTAAAGGAGTGCGGCACTTACGGCCATGCAAAGCCTCATATGGTGACATCTTTGGGCTGGTCTGGAAGCTATTATTGTAAGAGAACTCGGCATACGGCAAGCAGTCTTCCCATTTAGGTCCTTGGGCCAAAGCACAGGCTCGCAGCATATCTTCTAGTATTTGGTTTACCCGCTCTGTCTGTCCATCTGTCTGAGGATGATAAGCGGTACTATATTTCAACGCTGTCCCCAAGGCTTGATGGAGACAGGACCAAAAAGCGGAGGTAAAAAGTGAACCTCGATTAGAAGTGATGGTTCGGGGTGCTCCATGCGGACTGACTATTCTGGATACATACAACTATGCAAGTTGATCTGCTCGATATGTGATTTTGATCGAGATAAAGTGAGCAACCTTGGTTAAGGTGTCCACTATGACCCAGATTGCATCATTGCATCGCTGAGTCTTAGGCAGCCCTGTGATGAATTCCATGCAGACATCATCCCATTTCCATTGTGAAACTGGCAGTGGTTGGAGAAGTCCGGCTGGCTTCTGATGCCCTGCCTTCACCTTGTTGCATATGTCGCAACAGGCCACAAAATAGGCAATGTCTTTCTTCATTCCATCCCACCAGAATATTTGTCGAAGGTCCTCATACATTTTCGTACCTCCAGGGTGAATAGAATACGAGGATTTGTGTGCTTCTGATAGGATTTTCTTCTTTAAATCCGCTTGACTGGGTACACAAATCCTCCCACGGAAGCGGAGGGTACTGAATTGATCCTTCGAGAAATCTAAAGTTTGTCCTGCTACCATATTCTTGGCACGTTTCTGCAGAACGATGTCATCTGGCTGGGCCTTGTGAATCTCTTCCTCAAGTGTGGCGGTAACTTCCAAAATATTAGCAAGGCCAACATCAACTATGACCGGGTTGAGCTGAGCAATCTCCTCTTGAAGTTCAGGAGGCAAGGATTCCAATATGACATTTAGGCTGACTGGCTTTCGACTGAGTGCATCGACAACCACGTTGGCCTTACTCGGGTGGTGATTTATTCCAAGATCATAATCCTTGACTAACTCAAGCCATCTTCGTTGACAGAGATTTAAATCTGGCTGAGTAAATATATACTTGAGACTTTTATGATCAGTAAAAAATTCGCACCTCTTCCCGATCAGATGGTGTCTCCAAATTTTTAGAGCATGAACCACCGCGGACAATTCAAAATCATGAGTAGGATAATTTCCCTCGTGGGGTCATAGCTGTCATGATGCATAGGCTACAACCTTGCCGTCTTGCATAAGTACGCATCCAAGTCCTTGTCTGGAGGCATCACAGTACACATCAAAACTGCGGTAGATATCTGGAAGAGTCAACACCGGTGTGGTCGTCAGCCATATCTTTAGCTCATTGAATCTTTTCTCACAGTCCTCGGTCCATTCAAACTTCTTATCCTTTTTGAGCAGCTCTGTCACGGGTTTAGCAATCTTGGAAAAACCTTCAATGAAACAACGGTAATATCCGGCTAATCCAAGAAAACTCTGGATCTGAGATACGGTTGTGGGTGGAAACCAATCGAGTACATCCTTTACTTTGCTTGGGTCCACGGCGATATACCTTCAACAGATAGCACATGTCCAAGAAATCCAATTTGCTTGAGCCAAAAATCACATTTACTGAATTTGGCGTATAGCTGATGTTCACGGAATCGTTGTAACACTGCTCGGAGGTGTTCTTTGTGCTCTTCTTCACTTCTTGAGTAAATAAGTATATCATTGATGAAGACTACCACGAACTTATCGAGGAAGTCCATGAATACTTTGTTCATCATATGCATGAAGAAGGCAGGGGCATTGGTGAGACCAAAGGACATAACTGTATATTCATAAAGACCGTATCGAGTGGTGAATGCGGTCTTAGGAATATCTTCCTTTTTAATCTTGAGCTGATGATATCCAGTCCGTAAATCAGTCTTGGAGAATACCCTGGCCCCACTGAGTTGATCAAACAAGTCATCAATCCTTGGCAGCGGATATTTCTTTTTGATGGTGACATCATTTAGCTAACGATAATCCACACACATGCGGAGGCTGCCATCCTTTTTGTCCACGAAGATAGCAGGTGATCCCCATGGTGAAGAGCTGGGACGGATATATCCTTTCTAGAGCATTTCATCAAGCTGTTTCTTTAGCTCTACTAATTCTGATGAGGGCATCCGGTAATACTTCTTGTATAACGGTGCGGTTCCGGGCACAAGATCTATTGCAAACTCATGTTCTCGATCTGGTGGTATGCCTAGCAGTTCTTTTGTAAAAACATCAGGAAACTCATTGACCACAGGAATTAATTCCAATTCAGCCACAACGGTGAAGACCATTTCTTTCTTGGGTATGCTTGTACGAGCATAGAATTTGGTAGTCTGCCCCTTCTGACTGGTCAAAGTGACTTCTCGGGTCACACAATTTATGCATACTTGATATTGAGTCAGCCAATTCATACCCAAGATAACATCCAACTTAGCAGACTCAATAATTATCAAAGAAGTTGGAAAATAGACTCCGTTGATATTGACTTCCAGATTACAGTAGACCAGATTGCTCCTGATTAAGGATCCCGGGGTTTGTACCAGCATATTCTTGCCCAAAAGCGAACAAGGAAATTTGTTTTGGGCAACAAAACTCTGAGAAATAAAAGAGTGGGAAGCCCCAGAGTCAAATAAAATCACTGCAGGTATGTTATTAACAGAAAACATACCAATGATGACTTTGGGGTTCTCTTGGGCTTCATCGGCGGAGAGGTGATGAACGTGCCCAGTGATGTTTGGCTGGTTCGGGCATGATTCCATAAAATTGACTTGTGGCCTGAAATAGAGCAATCGCCTTGCTGTTCTCGGGACACTGTCTAGCATAATGTCCAGTTTGCCCATAAAGCAAGAATTGTTGCGCTGGCGCTCCTCGTGCACTGGGTTGGTCACGACATTCTTGACTTGGGTGGTGGTCTTGTTAACATTGTGTTGCCAATTGGGCTTGTATTCCACCTGAGTCTGTTGCCAGGTACGAGCCTTTTGCACTTGTTTCCCTTCCTTTCTTGGCTCAAACTTGCGCTTGTGATCGTTGTTAGCGGCCTATTATCCGATACAAGCTTGTGCTCCCTTTCAACAATGAAAGCCTTGTTCACCAGAGTTTGGAAATCTGGGAAATCAAACATACTAAGAGTACACCGGAGTTGCAGGTTTAATCCACCAAGAAATCTGTCAATCTTTCTTTCTTCAGTGGCCACGTCATATAGGGAGTAACATGAAAAATGATTGAATTTTTGCAAATATTCACCCACAGACTGATTTCCTTGGAGGAGCACGAGAAATTCGCGCTGCTTAGTCTTCATAATTCCAGTAGGGATATGATAATTCCTGAATTGTTCCTTGAATTTTGACCAGGTGATTTCTTCATCAGCCGACCACATGGCTTTTGCATTTTCCCACCATATGGTAACAGCGCCTTCAAGATAATGAGTTGCAAATGGAACCTTATCTCCTTCTTCAGTACGAGCAATCTCAAGTTTCTTCTCAATAGTTCGCAACCAATCGTCTGCATCCAAGGGGTCAACAACCTGACTGAAACTAGGAGGCTTGGTCCTTTGAAAATCTGACAGCTTGGAATCATGACCATTCTGATTTCCATTCTGTCCAACCACAACTTGAACACTTCTTAATATTTCAATCAGATCATTATTCCGTCTTTCCTCGAACATACGCAGAATTTGCTCGGTGGAGGGTGGATTTGGCGATGGAGGCGGTGGTGGAACGTACGGCTCGGGGGAGTGTCCTGCCTGTCCTGCGGAACGACGAACAGGAGAACCCTCGCAAACGTTGCTACTGCTGCCTCCACGCGTCATCCTATTGTGCTTTTTCCCAATACAACGTAATTGAGATGAGAAAGATTCAAAATAAATTGGGGAAAGCCAACAACAAAAGCCCGAGAAAAACCGAAAAGACGAAGGAAATACGGCGAATAAAATAGAGTTCCAACATAATTATACATAGACTCATACATGAAAGATAAACAACATGCCAGGTTCAAATACTCTCATACATGAAACGAAACCTCATGACTCGTACGAATACACTCGTACACCATCCTGACGACTGTGAATACTCAGAAGGTCTACTGCTCTGCTGGTGCTGCGGGGTCCCCTCTTGAAGCAGACTCGGATCCTGGACTGACATGGTTAACTGAGACCTCTGGGTTAAAGGTAACACGATGACGCTACCTCGAGGGCTCTCCCTCCGGGGCAGATGTAGGGTGAAACATCGGGGCTATAGGAGTAGCGAGAAGTGAAACCCACTCAGCAGGAGCACTGAGAAGACTCACAGTCGTGGTGCCCGAGCTACTCGGAGGAGTAACCGGTGAAACAGGGGAACTAGAACTGGCTGGAATATAAGGAGTAAATCCCACACATGCTGGAGCAGTGACAGATCTAGTAGAGGCTAAAGCAGTACGAGCACGAGTCAGCTCTCGAGCCAGCTCGTGGATCATAAGATAGCTAGCAGTGATATAATGAGAAAGGTGGCTAGCAACATTATCAGACTCTGGATCAATGATAGGGAAACAGACACGACCATTATCATGCAGACAAGGATAGTAGTAGAAACCTGGGTGGTTCTGCATCCGGACCTCATTGTAACGAAGCTCGACAAGGACCTCGAATGCAGCAAACTGGACAGCCTGAGAAGTGGTAGAAGCGTAACCGCTCCGAGAGGTATGAGTGTAAGTGCTGGAATCAGAACTGGTGCGAAGAGTAACCATGGCGTGATACTCATACACTGAGTCTGCTAGACGCTCCCGGTACACACGATAGGCTGGGTCATCACCGAGGGGGTACAGCCAACACCACACGTTACGAAGGAGATGCGGCGACGTGTACAGCATCAGCTGCAACTGGCACGGATACGGCACCGGAGCCATCTACACTCACAACCATTAGCAGGTTAGCATAAAATTAAAATAAGTGCATGCAATGCAACAACCAGCTACAAATGCTACCGACACTCAACTAAAACTCGTATCTAACATCTAGTTAACATGTCGTAGTCTAGCATGGCCTACAGTCAGCGCGGCTCTGATACCAAGCATCGTGGCACCCCAGCTCAGAGCAACCGGTTTACCACGCATTGCCAGCCCAGAGACCATGTCTTCTGGCAACACACAACATCTTGGTACAGAAAACAACCGCTTTATTGATGCTAGCGGATCAAAGTTTACATTACAACAGATAGCAAGGCCAAGCGGCACGCATGGTGCGGCTGAACAATATGTACATTATTTAGTGAACATAAAGGGGACTCAATCATCACAACTACGCGGCAGCGGAACAACATCGTAGCGGAACTCCATAGCACAGGGACACTGATGTGGACACGATCTATACTCGGACAGCACTCCTTTCCAACGATACTTTCCTGAAATCTGGCATGACACACCAGGTCAGTACATTGAATGTACTTGCAAGCTCACAACAAGCATAAACATAATGACAAACAATATCATGATAATTAACCAATTCATAATAATGCAACAATATATCCAACATGCTGTGATCATGCTCATGTGATAGAAGTCCCTCGGACTAGCTTACCAACTGTGATCGCTCCTGGATCACAAATGTACCATCCTCAAGGTATTATCTAGAGATATCTCATGATCATTCCGGCGATCACAGCCACGACCAACATTTGGTCTTAAACGGCGATCCTTCCGGCGATCACAACCACTACCAACACTTAGTCTAAAACAACAAGATGACCTTTCCGTCATCATCAACAGGGCAAAGTTCATAACTTAGTGTGCAAAATTTATTAACGTTGACCCATGGTGTGACCTACTTTTGAGCGTGTCCGTAACCATGGACTCGGCTATCGATAGATTAATACACTCTGCAGAGGTAGCGCACTGTACCCACAGCACGGAACCCATGGCCTCGCACTCCCATTCGGGTGGACCAACGGCATTCCGACGAAACCACTCCATTGCCATGACACTCTCCCGGCCACTCCGACTCACTCCCCATCAGGCTAGTCCTGGGTGGCCCCGTGTCTACCAAAGACACAACGACCACCGTCGTGGCCAAAACATAAATGATCCCACACGGGGACCCGGTACCATAAACTCAACAATGAGCACACAAGGTTATGTCTGCTTACCGGGCCAGGGTACCACACGCCCATAACCTTCCCTCGTTGGAGGCACCAACCAGAGGCATGACAATGGACCGAATAAAGGCCTTCCCATAAAGGCAAATGTGGTTGCACTGGGAAAAGCTCGATTCAATGGCACCATGACCGGGTCAACAATATATTCGAGTTGAGTTATTATCAGGTTTCAACTTAACATGAAAATAACCGGTGTCATAGCATGCCATGAAATGCAACAATAACATATGCATCACATATATTACCGGAAATGACTGAGTCAACTATATCCACACCAAGCATAACATCAACAACTCATGACACTCCTCTGGTTAATATTAAACCTCACTTAAAATAGAATCTTTTCTTGCAAATTTTACCATTTTTACTCATGCAAGAAAATAACTCCACTAATTATTTATATCCATAACCATATTATTCTTTCATCACCCAAAAATATATCCTAGTTTCTTTACCAACTAAACCAACTTCAAACTTTCTGTGAATCAAGCATATTAACTAAAACAAGCAATTAACAGAATATAAATAACATGATAATGATTTAAATGCATGGATTAAATCATTTGTTCAAGTAAGAAGATCACAAATATTGTAATGGCACCATGAAAATGTTGTTGTGGCTTGCCTTAGTGCAGATGAGGTTCACAAGCCTCCTGGTGATCCTCAAGAAAAGCCTCGCCCTCTGAAAATATTTAAAAACACAAAAATAAATCATCAAGAAACCTTCTGAAATTCACTAGAAAATCTAGACAGCAGGGAAAAATCCCATCTTTGGTGAGTTGTTAGATTTCTGTACAAATAAAACAATGCAAAAAGAATCAATTCATTTGGACTTATGGTTAAAGAGTTTTGGCTGTTTGAAATTCTGTGTAAAAATAATAAAATTTGAATTTAAATAAAACAGACTGGGGGGTGACGTCGAAGGCGTAAAGCCTCAGGGCGCCACCACTCGTACCGCTTCGCACGTGTACTGAGTGGCTGACTAGCGGGCCCCGCTAGTCAGGTGAGGGGGGAGAGAGAGGGAAACAGAGGACGACGTGGCTTCGCCGGAGCGCACGCCGGCGACGAGGGCTCCTTGGCCAAAATGAGAGGGAGGGATTGAGAGAGGAGACGGAGGCGCACCTGCCCGTAACTGTAGAGTAGCTAGGGGTGGTCGGACGGCGCCGGAATCAGCCTCTCCAGTGGAGGCAGAGAGCGGAGGTCGCCGAAGACGAAGACGACGGCGAACGGAGGCGCCTCCAGGGGCTCCAACTAGGCGGAACGGCACCACCGGAGAGTGGCGGAGGCCCTAGAAGGGTTGCCCTGGCCTGGGAGGGGCTGGAACCGCGGAGACGACCCGAGGGGATCGTCGGCGAGCTCGAGCTCAGGGACGGCGGCCCGCGGCCTACCCGGCCGGGCTATGGCTATCTACTCGATCGTGGAGTGTGTGGGAATGGTGGATGGTGCTCGAGGAGGCTGGGGAGGGTGTTATTTATAGCCGAGCGTCGAGGAGGAATCGGGCTCCACCGGTGGACACCTGGCAATGGCTCCCGGGGACGAACGGCGTCAGTGAGAGGGGGAGAAGAAGACGCAGCTCATGCGGGAACTGTTGGCGAACGGGGACGAGCACAGGAGCGAGAGGAAGACGATGAGCACAGTGCACCGTGCACTGTTGTGTTGGCCGGACCGTGCCCGTGCTCGCTGCGGCAAGCTTCATTGTCGGCGAGTGCCAGGGCGGAGTTAAGGGGGTTCGGACGATGATTGTGGTGTGGTTTGGCATGCTCAGGCAGGCGGGGCAGCGAGCACGCGCGCAACAGAGCGCTCGGCGGCACTCAGAGCGCGTCGGTTGCATGCCAGCACGCCTGGACAAACGCGGTCACCGCGTGAACTATGACCTCAGGCCGACCTAAGCCCAAACTTCATGTCTGGCGTGTTGTTCGTGGTAGTTTTGAACGTTACCACGCTTGGGTTTGGTTTCAGGTGCAGTAGAAATGATTTCACATGCCAGGTAAGTTTCTAGACAGTAATTTTGAGAGCTTACTGTGGTCAAACTACTGGGAGTTGGGGGCTGGGCTTTGGAGGTTAGCAATCATCTACTAAGGTGATGAAGCACAAGAAAAACCAGCCACAGAAGAGCAAGTAAAATGGTAGTTGCTGTAGCAAAAATATTCCAAAAAGTGATGAAATATTTTTGCTCACAAAGGTGCCCTAGGGTTCAAAGAATAATTGGGATTTTTCTCAGAATTTTATGGGCAAGAAAAATTGGGGTTTCTTTGGAGCACATTGAGCTAGCTAGGGTTTAAGAGGGGGAAATGAATATTTTTCATTAAAGAAAAATATTCCAAATATTGTTTTGAGTTGAACCAGAGAGGCAATGACGGTTAGAGAGAGAAATGAGGCACTTGGGTGAAAGCCAAGGGGTACCCAAGTGGTTAAGTCCATATGAAAAGATTCAAAATTCCAAATTTCAAATTCAAACCAACTGAAAATCAGGCAAAGAAGAGAGGGCAGCAACCAGGCTGTCACAAAACCTATGGCCCCTGGGTCTATTTTCCATCATATAAGTTTCCGGTCTATTTTATTTTGCAACCTTCACTTTCCAATCTATATCATAAAAATACCAAAAATATTTATCTTATTATCTCTATCAAATCTCACTTTTGCAAGTGGTCATGAAGGGATTGACAACTCCTTTGTCGCGTTGGTTCAAGGTTCTTATTTGTTTGTGCAGGTACGAGGGATTTGCTTGTAGCCTCCTACTGGATTGATACCTTGGTTCTCAAAAACTGTGGGAAATACTTACGCTACTTTGTTGCATCACCATTTCCTCTTCAAGGGAAAACCAATGCATGCTCAAGAGGTAGTAAGAAGGATTTCCAGCGCCGTTGCCGGGGAGTCTACGCACAAGTTAAGACATACCAAGTACCCATCACAAACTCTTATCCCTCACATTACATTATTTGCCATTTGCCTCTCGTTTTCCTCTCCCCCACTTCACCCTTGCCGTTTTATTCGCCCTCTCTTTCCCGTTCGCCTCTTTTTCGCTTGCCTCTTGTGTGCTTGTGTGTTGGATTGTTTGTCACGATGGCTCAAGATAATACTAAATTGTGTGATTTTTCCAATACCAACAACAATGATTTTCTTAGCACTCTGATTGCTCCTATTACCGATGCTGAATCTTGTGAAATTAATGTTGGTTTTTTTAATCTTGTCATGAAAGATCAATTCTCTGGCCTTCCTAGCAAAGATGCCGCTACACATCTAAACAACTTTGTTGATTTCTGCGATATGCAAAATAAGAAAGATGTGGATAATGATATTGTTAAATTGAAGCTATTTCCGTTTTCACTTAGAGATCGTGCTAAAACTTGGTTTTCGTCTTTGTCTAAAAATAGTACCAATTCATGGAATAAGTGCAAAGATGCTTTTATCTCTTAAGTATTTTCCTCCCGCTAAGATCATCTCTCTTAGAAACGATATTATGAATTTTAAGCAACTTGATCATGAACATGTTGCACAAGCTTGGGAGAGAATGAAATTAATGATACATAATTGCCCTACACATGGTTTGAATTTATGGATGATTATACAAAAAAAGTATGCCAGATTGAATTTTGCTTCTCGAAATCTTTTAGAATCGGCCCGGGAGGCACTTTTATGGAAATCACTTTAGGAGAAGCTACTAAACTCCGAGATAATATTATGATTAATTATTCTCAATGGCACACTGAAAGATATACTAGTAAAAAGGTTATGCGACAAAAGAGATTAATGTTTTGAGTGGAAAGATGGATGAACTTATGAAATTGTTTGCTAATAAGAGTGTTTCCTCTGATCCTAATGATATGCATTTATCCACTTTGATTGAGAATCATCATGATTCTATGGATGTGAATTTTGTTGGTAGGAACAATTTTGGTAACAACGCTTATAGAGGAAACTTTAATCCTAGGCCATTCCCTAGTAATTCCTCTAATAATTATGGTAATTCGTACAACAACTCTTATGGAAATTTTAATAAGTTGCACTCTGATTTTGAGATTAGTGTTAAAGAGTTTATGATTTCTCAAAAGAATTTCAATGCTTTGCTTGAAGAACAATTGCCTAAGATTGATGAGTTGGCTAGGAACGTGGATAGAATTTCTCTTGATGTTGATTCTTTGAAACTTAGATCTAATCCACCTAATGATATCAATGAGTCCCTCAAAGCCATGATAATTTCCATTGATGAGTGCAAAGAAAGAACCGCTAGAATGCGTGCGAAAAAAGATTGCTTTGTAAAAGCGAGTTCTTCTAGTTTTCATGATAATAGGGATGAAGATCTAAAAGTGATTGATGTGTCTCCTATTAAATCTTTCTTTTGCAATATGAATCTTGATAATGATAGGACTAGAGATGAGTCAACTTTAGTTAAGAGGCGTCCCAATGATTCGGAGTTTTAAAATCTTGATGCAAAAATTGGTAAAAGTGGGATTGAAGAGGTCAAAACTTTACGTAGCAATGAACCCACTATTTTGGAATTAAAGGAATTTAATTATGATAATTGTTCTTTAATAGATTGTATTTCCTTGTTGCAATCCGTGTTAAATTCTCGTCATGCTTCTAGTCAAAATAAAGCTTTTACTAAACATATCGTTGATGCTTTAATGCAATCTTATGAAGAAAAACTTGAATTAGAAGTTTCTATCCCTAGAAAACTTTATGATGAGTGGGAACCTACTATTAAAATTAAAATTAAAAATCATGAATGCTATGCTTTTTGTGATTTGGGTGCTAGTGTTTCCACGATTCCAAAAACTTTATGTGATGTGTTAGGTTTCCGTGAATTTGATGATTGCTCTTTAAACTTGCACCTTGCGGATTCCACCATTAAGAAACCTATGGGAAGGATTAATGATGTTCTTATTGTTTCAAATAGGTGTGCCCATAGATTTTATTGTCCATGATATAGATTCCAATCCTTCATGTCCTATTATTCTTGGTAGACCTTTCCTTAGAACGGTTGGTGTAATTACTGATATGAAAGAAGGAAATATTAGATTCCAATTTCCATTAAGGAAAGGCATGAAACACTTTCCTAGGAAGAAAATCAAATTACGTTATGAATCTATTATGAGAGCCACCTATGAATTGAATACCAAAGATGGCAATACTTAGATCTATTCTCGCTTTTATGCCTAGCTAGGGCGTTAAACGATAGCGCTTGTTGGGAGGCAGCCCAATTTTATTTTTGTTCTTTGCTTTTTTGTTCCTGTTTAGTAATAAATAATTCATCAATCCTATGGTTTTATGTTTTAATTAGTATTTGTGCCAAGTAGAACCTTTGGGAAGACTTGGGTGAAGTCTTTACGATCTTGCTGTAAAAAAACAGAAACTTTAGCGCTCACGAGATTAGCTGCCATTTTTTTACTGGGGAGTGCTTTTAGGTTGATTCTTTTTTAATATGATTAATAGACAAATTCCTCACGTCCACCAATTTATTTCAGAATTTTTGGAGTTACAGAAGTATTCGAAAGTTACAGATTACTACAGACTGTTCTGTTTTTGACAGATTCTGTTTTTCGTGTGTTGTTTGCTTATTTTGATTAATCTATGGCTAGTATCGGGGGGGGGGGGTATGAACCATAGAGAAGTTGGACTAAAGTAGGATTAACACCAATATAAATAAAGAATGAGTTCATTACAGTACCTTAAAGTGGTGGTTTGTTTTATTTTGTTAACAGAGCTCATGAGATTTTCTGTTGAGTTTTGTGTTGTAAAGTTTTCAAGTTTTTGGGTAAAGATTTGATGGATTATGGAATAAGGAGTGGCAAGAGCCTAAGATTAGGGATGCCCAAGGCACCCCCAAGGTAAAATTCAAGTACAACCAAAAGCCTAAGCTTGGGGATGCCCCGGAAGGCATCCCCTCTTTCGTCTTCGTCCATCGGTTACTTTACTTGATGCTATATTTTTATTCACCACATGATATGTGTTTTGCTTGGAGTGTCTGGTATAATTTGAGTCTTTTCTTTTTAGTTTATCACAATCATCCTTGCTGTACACACATTTTCGTAGAGACATTCATGAATCGGAATTTATTAGAATACTCTACGTGCTTCACTTATATCTTTTGAGCTTGGCAATTTTGCTCTAGTGCTTCACTTATACCTTTTTAGAGCACGGTGGTGGTTTTATTTTGTAGAAATTATTTATCTCTCATGCTTCACTTATATTATTTTGAGAGTCTTTTAGAACAGCATGGTAACTTTCTTTGGTTACAAAATTAGTCCTAATATGATGGGCATCCAAGTTGGGTAAAATAAAAACTTTCATATAGAGTGCATTAAACACTATGATAAATTTGATACTTGATAATTGTTTTGAAATATAAAGGTGGTAATATTAGAGTCATGCTAGTTGGGTAATTATGAAATTGAGAAATACTTGTGTTAAAGTTGGCAAGTCTCATAGCATGCACGTATGGTAAATGTTGTGTGACAAATTTGAAGCATGGGGTGTTCTTTGATTGCCTACCTTATGAGTGGAGGTCGGGATCGCGCGATGGTTAACTCCTACCAACCCTTCCCCAAGGAGCATGCGTAGTAGTATTTTGTTTCCAGGGCTAATAAACTTTTGCAATAAGTATATGAGTTCTTCATGACTAATGTGAGTCCATGGATTATACGCACTCTTACCCTTCCGCAATTTGCTAGCCTCTACGGTACCGTGCATTGCCCTTTCTCAGCTTGAGAGTTGGTGCAAACTTCGCCGGTGCATCCAAACCCCGTGATACGATACGCTCTATCACACATAAACCTCCTTATATCTTCCTCAAAACAGTCACCATACCTACCTATTATGGCATTTCCATAGCCATTCCGAGATATATTGTCTGCAACTTTCCATTGTTCTGTTTATTATGACACGCTCCAACATTGTCATATTGCTTTGCATGATCATGTAGTTGACATCATATTTTTGGCAAAGCCACCTTTATAATTCTTTCATACATGTCGCTCTTGATTCATTGCATATCCCGGTACACCACCGGAGGCATTGACATAGAGTCATATTTTGTCCTAAGTATTGAGTTGTAATTCTTGAGTTGTAAATAAATAGAAGTGTGATGATCATCATCATTAGAGCATTGTCCCATGTGAGGAAAGGATGATGGAGACTATGATTCCCCCACAAGTCGGGATGAGTCTCCGGACTTTATGAAAAATAAAAGAGGCCAAACAAGCCCAAATAAAAAGAAAGGCCAAAGAATCCCAAATAAAAAAATGAGAGAAAAAGAGAGAAGGGACAATGTTACTATCCTTTTTTCACACTTGTGCTTCAAAATAGCACCATGATCTTCATGATAGAGTTCTTATTTTGTCACTTTCATATACTAGTGGGAATTTTTCATTATAGAACTTGGTTTGTATATTCCAATTATGGGCTTCCTCAAAATGCCCTAGGTCTTCGTGAGCAGGCAAGTTGGATGCACACCCACTTAGTTTCTTTTTGATGAGCTTCATACATTTATAGCTCTAGTGCATTCGTTGCATGGCAATCCCTACTCCTCGTATTGACATCAATTGATGGGCATCTCCATAGCCCGTTGATTAGCAACGTCAATGTGAGACTTTCTCCTTTTTTGTTTTCTCACATAATCCTTATCATCATACTCTACTCCACCCATAGTGCTATGTCCATGGCTTACGCTCATGTATTGCGTGAGGGTTGAAAAGGCTGAAGCGCGTTAAAAAGTATGAACCAATTGCTTGGCTGAAACCGGGGTTGTGCATGATGGGAGCATTTTGTGTGACAAAAATGAAGCATGACCAAACTATATGATTTTGTAGGGATAAGCTTTCTTTGGCTATGTTATTTTGATAAGACATAAACTGTTTGGTTAGCATGCTTGAAGTATTACTATTTTTATGTCAATATTAAACTTTTATCTTGAATCTTTTGGATCTGAACATACATGCCACAATAAAGAGAATTGCATTGAGAATTATGTTAGGTAGCATTCCACATCAAAAATTCTGTATTTATCATTTACCTACTCGAGGACGAACAGGAATTAAGCTTGGGGATGCTTGATACGTCTCCAATGTATCTATAATTTTTTATTGTTCCATGCTATTATATTATCTGTTTTGGATGTTTAATGGGCTTTACTATGCACTTTTATATTATTTTTGGGACTAACCTATTAACTGAAGGCCCAGTTCAAATTGCTGTTTTTTTGCCTATTTTAGTGTTTTGCACAAAAGGAATATCAAACGGAGTCCAAACGGAATGAAACCTTCGAGAGAGTTATTTTTGGAAGAAACACAATCCAGGGACTTGGAGTGGATGTCAAGAAAGAAACGAGGAGGCCACGAGGCAGGAGGGCGTGCCCAGGAGGGTAGGTGCGGCCCCCACCCTCGTGGGCCCCTCGTGGCTCCCTTGACCGAATTCTTTTGCCTATATATACTCATATACCCTGAAAAAATCCGAGAGCACCACGAAACCTTATTTCCACCGCCGCAACCTTCTATACCCGTGAGATCCCATCTTGGCGCCTTTTCCAGTGCTCCGCCGGAGGGGGAATCGATCACGGAGTGCTTCTACATCAACACCATAGCCTCTCCGATGAAGTGTGAGTAGTTTACCTCAGACCTTCGGGTCCATAGTTAATAGCTAGATGGCTTCTCTCTCTCCTTGGATCTCAATGCAAAGTTCTCCTCGATCTTCTTGGAGATCTATTCGATGTAATTCTTTTTGCGGTGTGTTTGTCGAGATCCTAGGAATTGTGGGTTTATGATCAAGATTATCTATGAACAATATTTGAATCTCCTTTGAATTCTTTTATGTATGATTTGTTATCTTTGCAAGACTCTTCGAATTATCAGTTTGGTTTGGCCTACTAGATTGATCTTTCTTGCAATGGGAGAAGTGCTTAGCTTTGGGTTCAATCTTGCGGTGTCCTTTCCCAGTGATAGCAGAGGCAGCAAGGCAGGTATTGTATTGTTGCCATCAAGGATAAAAAGATCGGGTTTATATCATATTGCATGAGTTTATCCCTCTACATCATGTCATCTTTCTTAATGCGTTACTCTGTTCTTTATGAACTTAATACTCTAGATGCATGCTGGATAGCAGTCGATGTGTGAAGTAATAGTAGTAGATGCGAATCGTTTGATCTACTTATCATGACGTGATGCCTATATACATAATCATGCCTAGATATTCTCATATCTATGCACTTTTCTATCAATTGCTTGACAGTAATTTGTTCACCCACCGTAATACTTATGCTATCTTGAGAGAAGCCACTAGTGAAACCTATGACCCTTGGGTCTATTTTCCATCATATAAGTTTCCGATCTATTTTATTTTGCAATCTTTACTTTCCAATCTATATCATAAAAATACCAAAAATATTTATCTTATTATCTCTATCAGATCTCACTTTTGCAAGTGGCCGTGAAGGGATTGACAACCCCTTTATCGCGTTGGTTGCAAGGTTCTTATTTGTTTGTGCAGGTACGAGGGATTTGCATGTAGCCTCCTACTTGATTGATACCTTGGTTCGCAAAAACTGAGGGAAATACTTGCGCTACTTTGCTGCATCACCCTTTCCTCTTCAAGGGAAAACCAACGCATGCTCAAGAGGTAGCAGTTTCGAATAATGATAAGGTAGTATGACCCATTGTTCAAATTCTTGCTGACCACAAAGGGTCCTTCCCAAGGTGGAGCTTTCCGTGTAAATAGTTTTTCTCTTTTTTGCTTTTCTCTTTTCATTTGCTCGTTTACAAAAAACCAAAAACTCCAAAAATATTTTAGTGTGTTTCACTAAATTTCTTTTATTTTTATTGAGTCATACCGAGAAGACCACGATGAAAATATTGAGTGGCTCTTATTTGCATTATTGTTGATCTAACAAAGAGCCCATATTACCTTGTCTTCTCCTTTTTGAATAAAACATTTGCATATTCCAGCTTAGTCACGACACTCTTGCACTATTATTATTTTCAGATTGTTTGGTCGTGCAAGTGAAAGGCAATAATGACGATATTAGATGAACTGGCCATGGCAGAGAGAAACGTGTATGAACTCGACTTGTTTTGTTTTTGTAAATATGTTTAACCTAGTATCCATGATTCGGCCTATTATGATCAAGCATGTTTGCAATGACAATTAGATATTATAGTTCCTCATGCCATTCATAAGTAGCTAGGAGTGAATAATGACTTATCTTGGATATCAACATTGTGTTAAAATGATTGTGATGTAGTATGATGATATGGTATCTTCCTCTGAATGATCGAGTGGCTTGACTTGGCACATGTTCATGCATGTAGTTGAATCAAAACCAACATAGCCTCTATGATATTTATATTCATGGTGTTCATATCCTACTCATGCTAGTATCCAATGTTACTTATGCATAATGCATGTTCATGACCATTGTTGCTCTCTAGCTGGCCGCTTCTCACCCTATTTGCTAGCCTTCCCTGTACTAAGTGGGAACTCTGCTTGTACCTCAAAAACCTAAAACCCAAGTTATTCCAAATGAGTCCACCATACCTACCTATATGTGGTATTACACTGCCATCCTAAGCAAATTTGCATGTGTCATCTCCAAAAACTTCAAATAAATATCCTTTTTATGTGCCTGAATTGTTCATGGAACGACATGAGGTAGTAGGTATCTTCCATGCTAAGTGGGTTATTCTCAGGTCGAGTGTTTATTCACTCACCATCGCACGAGTAAAGGGCGGTAATAGGGATGCCCAGTCCCAAACTGCAAAAAGAAAAGAGCTTACAAATAATCAAATAAAAATTCCCAATGGAGTCATAACCTTTACTTTTCCACTTGGGAACCGCCACTAGTGTGTTTAGCATGGAACATATTGATAACTGATAGTCGTGAAGTAAATGAGAAGGGTGCATGTCTCAAAATTTCATTTACCTCTGTTTTAAAAACTTGAGCTCTGACACCTCTGCAAATCACTGCTCCCCTATGCGAAGGGACTATCTATTTACTTTTGTGTTGTGTCATCACCTTCTCAAATAAGCGCCGAACACGAGAGCACTTCTTTGTCATCTTTGGTGCATTGTGTGTAGCTAATGTCGGGTGCATCATGACTGGATCTTTTCTACCATGAATTACAATGTTTAGTCGCTGCTTGAACTTTGGGGTGCTCCGCATTTATGTTTTGCGGTCTCATAAAGGGCTAGCGAGATACCACTATTGTCATATTGTATCATGGTTGTTTTGACAACATGTTGTTGTTTGAGATGTTTTATTATTGTTCTCTAGTTGATTATGCCATTGATATGAGTTAATATAATTTTTAAGAGTTATTGTCGACATGGTTAGTTATAATCTTTGCTGAAAACCTGGGTGTTGTTTAAGATTATTTATGAAACAAGAGCAAAAGAGTTCGCAAAAGTTTTCCTTTTTCACTTTCAGTTTATCAACTGAATTTCTTGAGGACAAGCAAAGGTTAAGCTTGGGGAGTTGATACATCTCCGTCGTATCTACTTTTCCTAACGCTTTTCCTCTTGTTTTGGACTCTAATTTGCATGATTTGAATGAAACTAACCCCAGACTGACACTGTTTTCAGCAGAACTACCATGGTGTTGTTTTTGTGCAAAAATAAAAGTTCTCGGAATGGAACAAAACTTTGCAAGGATTTTTTATATCAATAAAGAGAATTTCTGGAGCCAAGAGCCACCTGAGGGGGGCATCTGGGTGGCACAACCCACCAGGGCGCGCCTGCCCCGGCGCGCCCCGGTGGGTTTTCCTCACCCGGTGGCCCCTATGACCCTGAAACCAACGCAATAAAATCACATTATTCTAGAAAAAATCAGGGGGAAAGAATTATCGCGTTTCACAAGACGGAGCCGCCGCCCTTTCCTGTTCTTCATCGGGAGGCTAGATCTGGAGTCCGTTTGGGGCTCCGGAGAGGGGGATCTCCGACCTTCGTCATCACCAACACATCACCAATTCCATGATGCTCCCCATCGGGAGTGAGTAATTCCTTCGTAGGCTCGCTGGTCGGTGAGGAGTTGGATGAGATTCATCATGTAATCGAGTTAGTTTTGTTAGGGCATGATCCCTAGTATCCACTATGTTCTGAGATTGATATTGTTATGACTCTGCCATGCTTAATGCTTCTCACTTTGGGCCCGGGTGCCATGATTTCAGATCTGAACCGTTATGTTATCATCATTATATCCATGTTCTAGATCCGATCTTGCAAGTTATAGTCACCTACTCCATGTTATGATCCGGCAACCCCGGAGTGACAACAATCGGGACCACTCCCGGTGATGACTGTAGTTTGAGGAGTTATGTATTCACCGTGTGTTAATGCTTTGTTCCGGTTCTCTATTAAAAGCAGGCCTTAATATCCCTTAGTTTCCAATAGGACCCCGTTGCCACGGGAGGGTAGGACAAAAGATGTCATGCAAGTTCTTTCCATAAGCACGTATGACTATTTATGGAATACATGCCTACATTATATTTATGAATTGGAGCTAGTGTCGTATCGCCCTAGGTTATAACTGTCTCATGATGAATATCATCCAATGATTCACCGATCCAATGCCTATGAATCTACCTATATTGTTCTTGCTAAGTTACTGTTGTTACTGTCACTATTGCACTTGCTACAAAATCACTGCTATCATTGTTACCGTTACTATTCCCGCTGCTACTATCATCAAAACTATCATATTACTGTGCTACTAATCACTTTGCTACAGATAGCTAATCTCCAGGTGTGATTGAATTGATAACTCAGCTGCTAATACCTTCAGATATTCTTTGGCTCCCCTTGTGTCAAATCTATAAATTTGGGTTGAATACTCTACCCTTGAAAACTGTTGCGATCCTCTATACTTGTGGGTTATCAAAGTACCAGAGGGGGGCTCCGTGGGGAGCACAACCCACCTGTGTGCGCCTGGGGGCCCAGGCGCGCCCTGGTGGGTTGTGCCGACCTCGGCCGCCACCCGCAATGCCCTCTTTGCTCTATAAATACCCCAAAAATCTAAAAACCCCGGGGGAGTTGACGAAACACAATTCCAGCCGCCACAAGTTCTAGAAACACCAGATCCAATCTAGACACCATCACAAAGGGGTTCATCATCTTCATTGGTGCCTCTCCGATGATGCGTGAGTTGTTCATTATAGACCTACGGGTCCGTAGTTAGTAGCTAGATGTCATCCTCTCTCTCTCTCTCTCTCTCTCTCTCTCTCTCTTTTGATTCTCAATACAATGGTCTCTTGGAGATCTATTTGATGTAACTCTTTTTCCGATGTGTTTGTTGGGATCCGATGAACTTTGAGTTTATGATCTGATCTATTTTATCCATGAAAGTTATTTGAGTCTTCTTTTGATCGCTTATACGCATGATTACTTATAGCCTCGTATTTCTTCTTCGAATCTTTGGTTTAGTTAGGCCGAGTCACTACAAAAAAAGACACATCCGTGACATTTTGGGTCGAACGAATTTTTTTTCTGTCATGCTTATGACACTTCTATGATGATAATTGTGTCAAAACCCGGTATCATCATAGATGTGGTGGGCTCCTACTTCTATGATAAAAAATCATGACAAAAAATGGGCTTTTCGTCTTGGGCGGGCCGGAGATGCAGTTGCAGGACATTCTTTGGGCCTTCCATGACAGAAAAAACCGTGGTAGAAGCGAGGGCGAGGAAAATATCGGGGAGTTCCTAGTTACGGTGGGTGGTCGGGGACGAGCGATGCACGGAGGGACTACACGTTTCTCTCGTACACTTACGAGTGTGAGTGTGAGGCGTTGGGCTCTAACTGAACTCGAGCGAGGCATTCGCCTACGGAACCCGAGCGATTGTGTCAGATTTCGGGTTCCGCAAACCCTTGAGAGGTTCGAACTCTGGGGTGCATGCGGAGATCTCAACCTACCCAGCCTGCCTACTCGCGATCCTCACAGCCTAGGGCGTCGAGCTCAAAAGGACAGAGAGACACAACAGTTTATCCTGGTTTGGGCCACCTTGCGGTGTAATACCCTACTCCAGCTTTTTGGTGGATTGCCTCGAGGGGTTGAGCATGAGCTAGTACAGTGGATGAACAGCCTCGGGAGGTGAGGTGTTCTTGAGCTCAGGTGAGCTGGTGAAGTGGTGAGGGAGGAATGGATCCAATACGTTCGGGTCCGTCCCCTCTCTATGGTGGTGGCTAGTCCTATTTATAGCGGCCTTGGTCCTCTAACCAAATGTTGCGGGAAGGTATCCCACTTTTATCTCACGTTATTTGCCTATCTTGTGCCGCCGTACCCGAAAGGGATTGAAAACCCCTTTAACACGTCGGGTTGCGAGTATTTGTTATTTGTGTGTAGGTGTTGTTTACATGGTATGAGGAGGTTCTCCTACTGGTTCGATAACCTTGGTCTCATCACTTAGGGAAATACCTAACGTCGCTATACTGCATCATCCCTTCCTCTTTGGGGAAACACCGACGTAGTTCTAGCAGACATAAGTGGAGGGGGCGTAAATTTTACTTTTACTGCTTGGGAACCGCTACTAATTTGTTTAGCATGGAAGATATTGAAAACTCTCGGTTGTCACGTTGACAGGAAAGGTATACCTCCGAAAATTATATTTATCTCTGATTTAAGCTTCGAGCTCTCGCACCTGTGCAAATCTCTGCTTCCCTCTATGATGGGCCTATCCAATTACTTTTATGATATTTTACTTTCATTATTGAGTCATCACCTTCTCAAACAAGCACTAGTCCTGAGAGCACTATTGTCATCCTCATGCATTGTATATACTTAATGTTGTGTGCATCATGACAGGATCTCTTCTACCACTAGTTACAATGTTTAGTCGCTGCTTGAACTTTGGAGGTGCTCTACATGTATGTTTTGCGGTCTCAGAAAGGGCTAGCGAGATACCATTATTGTCATATTATATCATGATTGTTTTGATAAAGTGTTGGAATTTGAGATGTTTTATTATTGCTCGCTAGTTGATTATGCCATTGATATGAGTGAATATAGTTTTTGCATGGCTAGTCATAATCTTTGCTAAAAACCTGGGTATTATTTGAGCAAATATATGGACACAAGAACAAAAGAGTTTGTAAAAGTTTTTGTTTATCACTTTCAGTTTATCAACTAAATTGCTTGAGGACAAGCAATGAGTTAAGCTTGGGGGAGTTGATAAGTCTTTGTCATGTGTACTTTTCCAAACAATTTTGCTCTTGTTTTGGACTCTAATTTGCATGATTTGCATGAAACTAACCCGGACTGACGTTGTTTTCAGCAGAACTACCATGGTGTTGTTTTTGTGCAGAAATAAAAGTTCTCAGAATTGGACGGAACTTCTGGATTTTCATGGAATATATAAAAAATACTGGAGCAAAGACCAACTGGAGGGGGGCACCCTGTGCCCATAAGGCACCAGTGAAGGAAATATGCCCTAGAGGCAATAATAAAGTTATTATTTATTTCCTTATATCATGATAAATGTTTATTATTCATGCTAGAATTGTATTAACCGGGAACATAATACATGTGTGAATATATAGACAAACAGAGTGTCACTAGTATGCCTCTACTAGACTAGCTTGTTAATCAAAGATGGTTATGTTTCCTAACCATGAACAAAGAGTTGTTATTTGATTAACAAGGTCACATCATTAGTTGAATGATCGATTGACATGACCCATTCCATTAGCTTAGCACACGATCGTTTAGTATGTTGCTACTGCTTTTATCCATGACTTATACATGTTCCTATAACTATGAGATTATGCAACTCCGTTTACGGAGGAACACTTTGGGTACTACCAAAGCGTCACAGCGTAATCGGGTGATTATAAAGGAGTACTACAGGTGTCTCCAAAGGCGATGTTGGGTTGGCGTATTTCGAGATTAGGTTTTGTCACTCCGATTGTCGGAGAGGTATCTCTGGGCCCTCTCGGTAATACACATCACTTAAGCCTTGCAAGCATTACAACTAATGAGTTAGCTGTGAGATGATGTATTACGGAGCGAGTAAAGAGACTTGCCGTGCGAGATTGAACTAGGTATTGGATACCGACGATCGAATCTCGGGCAAGTAACATACCGATGACAAAGGGAACAACGTATGTTGTTATCGGTCTCGGTGATAAAGATCTTCGTAGAATATGTAGGAGCCAATATGGGCATCCAGGTCCCGCTATTGGTTATTGACCAGAGACGTGTCTCGGTCATGTCTACGTTGTTCTCGAACCGTAGGGTCCGCATGCTTAAGGTTTCGATGACGGTTATATTATTAGTTTATGTATTTTGATGTACCGAAGAAGTTCGGAGTCCCGGATGTGATCACGGACATGACGAGGAGTCTCAAAATGGTCGAGACATAAAGATTGATATATTGGAAGCCTATGTTTGGATTTCGGAATGGTTTCGAGTGAAATCGGGAATTTACCGGAGTACCGGGAGGTTACCGGAACCCCCCCGGGAACTATATGGGCCATGTGGGCCTTGGTGGAAAGGAGAAAGGGCCAGCCCTAGGTGGCATGGCGCTCCCCTTCCCTAGTCCTACTAGGACTAGGAAAGGTGGGCCGGCCCCCTCTCTCTCTTTCCCCCTCCGGTGAATCCTATTCCAACTAGGATTGGAGGGGGAATCCTACTCCCGGAGGGAGTAGGACTCCCTGGCGCGCCTCCTCTTGGCCGGCCAACCCCCTCCCCCTTGGCTCCTTTATATACGGGGGCAGGAGGGCACCCTAGAACACATAAGTTGATCTACGGATCGGTGCCCCCCTCCACCATATTCCACCTCGGTCATATCGTCGCAAAGCTTAGGCGAAGCCCTGCGCCGGTAGAACATCAAGATCGTCACCACGCCGTCGTGCTGACGAAACTCTCCCTCCCCAAAGCTCTCTTGGATTGGAGCCCGAGGAGGCGTCATCGAGCTGTCACGTGTGTCAAGAACTCGGGGCGCCGAGTAACTGGCGCCGGATCGGTCCGATCGCGAGGAGATCGTCGACTACTTCCTCTACGTTGTGGTCGCTTCGCGCCGGTCTCACGAGGGTACATAGACAACACTCTCCCTCTCGTTGCTATGCATCACCATGATCTTGCGTGTGCGTGGGAAAATTTTTGAAATTGCTCGTCCCCCAACGGTGGCATCCGAGCCTAGGTTTTATGGTTTGATGTTTTGCACGAGTAGAACACAAGTGAGTTGTGGGCGATACAAGTCATACTACCTACCAGCATGTCATACTTTGGTTCAGCGGTATTGTGAGATGAAGCGGCCGGACCGACATTACGCGACGCTTACTGCGAGACTGGTTTCACCGCTACGAGCACTCGTTGCTTAAAGGTGACTGGCGGGTGTCTGTCTCTCTCACTTTAGTTGAACCGAGTGTGGCTACGTGAAAGTGCAACTAATCCCTGGGTGGTTTTGGTAATTAATAACAACATATATATCATTGAACTAATTGTTTCTTGAGAATATTTCAGAAAGTTCAGTGATATGGGTATGGCAATGACTGAGGATGTGGACCCCTCAAAATGCTAAGGATAACATTGGCAAAAGCTCAAGACTCCATTTTTGGTTTAGTGATCCAAGATCACATTGAGTCCATAGGAAAGCCAATACTATTAAAAGGGGATGAGGTTATGATGATGATCTGGTTGCTCAAAGTGCTTAGTGATTTATCTCCCAAACTATCAGCAATCTTTCATTCCAACATATACTCATAAGTAATCTCGGTCCCACCGATTTCATAAACTCAGTCACACCGAGATGAACCACCTCACCATATAGCCAAACCCTAGTAATTTTGGATTTTCCGATTCCAAACTCGGTCTCACGAAACTAGTGTTGCCAACCTTCAGAACATACGTAATCAAATCGGTGTCACCGAGATGATAAAGTCGGTCCCACCGAGAATGGCAAACCCTAGTCTTTGGAAGAATCGGACTAACCGAGATTGTATTTTCGGTCCCACGAAAATCCCAACGTTCACAAGATTTGAACTTTCGGTCTCACCGAGTTGTCAACTTCGGTCGACCGAGATTGGTCAAATGTGTGTAGCAGTTGGATTTTGTGTGGAGGCTATAAATACCCTCCACCTCCTCTTCATTCGTGGAGAGAGCCATCGAAAGAACTACCACTCCTACCTTACATTTCGAGAAGAAAACTACCTACCCTTGTGTTGAGATCAAGTTGCTCCACTCCCACCATATGAAACTTGATTTCTAGCCTTCCCAAGTTGCTTTCCACTCAATCCTTTCTTCCACCACAGCCAAATCAGTGAGGAGAGTTGAGTGTTGGGGAGATTATCATTTGAAGCACAAGAGCAAGGAGTTCATCATCACCAACACCATCTATTACCTTTTGGAGGTGGTGCCTCCTAGATTGGTTAGGTGTCGCTTGGGAGCCTCCGTCAAGATGTGGAGTTGAACTAAGAAGTTTGTAAGGGCAAGGAGATCGCCTACTTCGTGAAGACCTACCCAGTAAGGCTAGTCCTCCGTGGGCGTATGCCATGATGGCATAGACAAGGTTGCTTCTTCGTGGACCCTTCGTGGGTGGAGCCCTCCGTGGACTCTCGCAGCCGTTACCCTCCGTGGGTTGAAGTCTCCATCAGCGTGGATTGACGATAGCACCACCTATCGGAACCATGAGAAAAATCTCCGTGTCTCCAAATTGCGTTTGCTCTTCTCCACCTCTCTATTTACTACATGTGCAATTTACTTTCCGCTGCCATTACTCTAGAATTGCATGTGTAGGGTGATACTTGACTTGATCATCATTGTGAACTTGCTAAAACTTGTCCTAATCAAAAGGCTAAACTTTTAAATTGTCAAGTAGTCTAATCACCCCCTCTAGACATACTTTCGATCCTATAAGTGGTATCGAGCTTTGGTCTCCATTGGATTGGTTTCCATTGCATTGGACTCCATAAGCTTGGTTTCACAACCTAGGAGAGTATGGCGTCTAGTGAGGGTAATTTTAAGTAGAGGTCCTTACTTTGATGGTTCAAATTTTGCTAGTTGGAAGCATAAAATGAAAATGCATATTCTTGGACATAACCCTGCCGCATGGGGCATTATTTGTGTTGGCTTGCAAGGTGAGTTCTTGAGGAAGGAAAAGTTCGGATCGTGAAGCTACTGCGGATGAATTGCGGATGTTGCAAAACAATGCTCAAGCTTGTGACATTCTCTTCAATGCTTTGTGTCCCGAGGAGTTCAACAAGATCAGCCGTCTTGAGAATGCAAAAGAGATTTGGGATACTTTGGTGAAATGCACGAAGGTACCGAGTCCGTGAAGGAATCAAAGCTAGATGTTCTTCAAGGTCAACTTGACAAGTTCAAGATGAAGGATGGTGAAGGAGTCGCTGAAATGTACTCTAGGCTTGCTCTCATCACAAATGAGATTGCCGGCTTAGGAAGCGAAGAAATGACCGACCGATTCATCATCAAGAAGATTCTCGAGCTTTGGATGGAAAGTATGACACCGTGTGCACTTTGATCCAAATGATGCCAAACTACAAGAATCTCAAGCCTACCGAAGTCATTGGAAGAATTGTTGCTCATGAGATGACACTTAAAGATAAGGAAGAGCTTCATAACAAGTCAAGTGGTGCTTACAAAGCTACAGTTGAAGCTCCCACAACCTCAAGTGACAAGCTGGTTTCCAATGAAGAGATAAGCCTAATGGTGAAGAACTTCAACAAATTCTACAAGAGTAGAAGCAAGGAAAGAAGCTCAAAGTCTAGATCATATGATGAAAAGAGATCTTCTAGTCGTGATCGAAGCTGCTACAATTGTGGAAGACCGGACACTACTCAAATGAGTGTTCGACTCCCCACAAGAGAAGAGAAGAATCTCCAAGAAGAAGAAGCTCAAGAGAAGAGTCACCTCGGAAAGAGAGAAGGAGTAGAGATGATCGTTATGAACGAAGATCCTCTCGGAGAAGCAAGGATTCGGAAAGGAAAGACAAGTCATCAAGGAGCTACACAAGAAGAAAACATCAAGCTCATGTTGGTGAATGGGTCTCCGGCTCCGACTCCGACAATCACTCCGAAAGAAGCTATCACTCCAACTCCGAATACAGTCAAGATGAAGGTGTTGCCGGTCTTGCTCTCGTATCCTCCAACTCCAACTCCTATGACTTGCTTGGTGAAGATGAGCTTTTACATGACAAATCTAGTGAGCCTAGTAATGATGAACATGCTAGTAGTCTTTATAGTCGAGAAGAGTCGAATGACAATGCTATGAAGGAGATTGAGCGTCTAACTAAAGAACTAAACACTCTTAAGTTAGCTCATGAAACAACTCAAGAAGATCATAGAGAGCTCCTATGATCTCATGAGAAGCTACGCTTCGAGAAGCTCAATCTAGAGCAAGAACATGAGTTTCTAAAAGCTATCAATGACGATCTTCGAAAGAAGAGTTCTTCATATCTTGCCAAACGACTTCTCTTGTCTAATTTCTTGCCACCTATTAAAACTAAGCATGACAAGCATAAGAAAAATTCTTCATCTAGTAGTAACAATAATCATGCTAAATCCAATGTTGTTACTTCTAGTAATTCTCTTGATTCCACTAACAATGTTTCAAGCCAAGTTACACTTGAGCAAGAAAATAGTTTATTGAAAGGGATTATAGAGAAAGGTGTCTACAAGAGCCTTGCGGAAGCAAGAACTTTGAGAAATTGTTACGCAAGCAAGGAAGACACCGGAAGAATCAAGGAATTGGTTTTGAGCGAAAGTTCAACGCCGAGGGTGTTGAATGGGAAGAAGGTCAATATCCCACTCCAAAGTTTGTTTCTCAAAAGGAGAAGTATGATCCTACTTCTTCCAATGTGGAACAAGCTCAAGATGACCTTCCACCACAAGACCACAAGCTAAAAGGCAAGGACAAGCTTCAAGAGGAGATTGATGCATTCATTGAAGCACCCAAGGCCATGGTCAAGTGGGTTCCCATGGAAACTTCAAGTTCTACTTCGTCAAGCTCAACTACTACCCCAAGGATTCCCATCAAGATGATGTGGATCCCGAAGAAGAAGAACTAGAGAGTTCTTGAGGGTGACTCCGCCAACATACTTCACTCACATTCATTTTGGCAAGAACTTGTGCAATCAACTTCCACATCTTGCACTAGTTCATGGAGTCACAAACCCTCTTGTTGGTAAGTCAAGGGACAAGGTAATCATTGCTTTCATGGACATCATCTATTGTGTACTTCAATCTATGTCCATGGATATCCTTGTTTGTTCCTTGTGGGACTAACCCATGTAGGTATTGAAAGTGCCCGAATCCAAAGGATTGCTCCCAACTCTTGATGATCTTCATCAACATTGAGCATCCACATCTTCAACATCTACATGAAGTCTTCTCGACAACCCAAGGTTAGTTTGACCCTTTAAAAGGGTTCTCACATCAAGGGGAGCTTTGCTCTAAAGAATTGAGCTAAAGCATCTTCAAATGATGTGAACACATTAATGCTTTATGTAAAAGTGGTAACCCCACTTGTGCTTAAACGATGAGTATGACCTATGATCAAATGTTCTCATTTGACTCCTAAGTCAATATACTCATATATAGATGACCTAGTCATCGCCAAATTGTGTGATAATAGCTAGTGTTTTGTTGGTGCATGTTTGACACATATTTCATTTGCTATCTTATTGTGTGAGCATGTTGGATGCATAATTTTATCCATTCGAGGACATCCATTTGTTGCTTTGGTCTTTTGGATTTTTCTTTTTGACCAAATGGATGGACAAGAATGCCTAAGTTCCTCCCCTAGCTATATATGCTTTCTTGTCTCAAACTCTATTCATGCTTATAGCACAAACTTTGATCAAGTCTTTTTCGGACAGACCGAGTGAGGAGCACTCGGAGCCACCGATCCGTCAAAAGCTTAACTTCCAAAACCTTCTAAGTATTTTCGGTCAAACCAATATACTCAAATCGGACGGACCGAAATCACTTGGATTGATCTAGGTTTTCACCTCGGTGAAACCGAGTTACAAATTCGGCGTGACAAGTGAGTAGCTTGCTTGCGATTAACCATCTCGGTGCCACCGAAGTTTTCAACTCGGTCCCACCGACTGACTAAAGGGTATATATACCGAGGGCAGCGTTGATTATTCCTTCAAAGCGTCTCGCCCCAAACCCTTTCTTTGCCGTCGCCGTGGTCTCCGGATCGTCTCCGTAAATGCGCTTTGTCGCGCCTCGCCGCTGGTCTCCGTCGCCGTCAGCGGTCAATCTCACCTCGCCGTTGCCGCCGAGAAACTCCACCAAGTTAGGGTGAGTTTGATCCTCTCGTGTTTCAACCTCCGATTCAATGCACGATAGGTTTGCCTAGCTTCTTGCCACGTTTGAAATCTTCCTATCCAGCAGATTAGTTCATAGAACGAAATTCGAGTGAAAGTTTTAGGGTTAGGTTTCCGCCGAACACATCTCGGTGTGACCGATTCTACATTCTTGGACTGACCGATTTGGCCTCTCGCCATTGCACTGCACTTTTCGGTCCAACCGAGTTGTGCAAATCGGTAAGACCGAAATGAGGATTTAGTGAAACCCTAGTGTGCTCGGCTAGACCGAAACCCATTTCGGTCCAACCGAAAGTGGTGTGAATGGTTACATTTAGACACTTCGGATTCACGGATTTTAGACTCGGTCGACCGAAATGCATTCTCGTGAAAACCTAAAACTGAAATTTGAACTCATTCTTTTGCAAAATCTTCGCAGTTTGTGATAACTCTTCTATTACGCCTATACTTAATCTTTTCACGGGTTGTCGGCCATATCGATGCAAGTGACAGCGAACAGTCTGAATCACCGGTTGAGATTCCAGAGGGGCACTAGTCCTGAAGCCAGCAGCTTTTCTGATGATGGTGAGAGGAGCACACCAAGTGGTTTGCCTCCTGCTGCCACCAGGGCCAGGAAGAAGAGAAATTCTGATGAAGAGGATTCTGACTTTGTTGCTGAGGAAGAGATCACATCTAAGCCTAAGAGGAAAGTGGTTGCCAAAGAGCATCAAGGGCAACAAACCAAGAAAGGCACCAGCAAGGTGAAGAAGTCCACAGTTGCTAAGAAGCTGAGCATGGAAGAAGAAACTACGAGCAAGGTAAAGAAAACTTCCAAGAGGAAGAGGATTGTACATGATGAAGCAGATTCTGATGATTCTGATGAGGAAGCACCCCAGCCTCCTCAGAAGCCTAAGTTGATGGGAGATGCCATCAGGGCAGGAGCACCTACTAAATCTAAGCCATCTGCTCCAGCAAAGGCAGCTCAAGCCAAGCCTGCTGCCAAGCCCAAGAAGACAGTGAGAAACATTCACGCTTGAGAGAAGAAGAAGGACAATGTGCCACCGGTGAGTCGAGATGAAGAGGCACATGTATTGCTGAAACTCGATGTAAACTGCACATCCACAATGATGCTCATCCTCGAGCTGAAAACATGAAGGAAAGGAAGGACAAAGGTCTCGAGCTATGGAGGCAAGCTGATCCATATGCCACCAGGAGAAGGACATTTGTTGACCCAAGGTTCCACACCGAGAGCAACAAGATTTCTATGAGGCAGTTCTCATGGACAAGAAGCCCATTATTCTTGACACAAGATATGTTGATTGGGAATACATCGACGGTGAAGAGCACAGAGACTACTTCCCACATGTGCATGAGAGCTTCCTTGCATGTGGAGTTGCAGAGTTCGTTGGTCGAAACCGATCGCTTGGAATGATGAGATGATCATGCGTTCTATGCCACAAACACATTTCTATCCGGATGGCGAATTGTATGGATGGTGAAGGCCGAGATTCTCTTATTTGTTGAAGAGTGGGCTGCTTTGCTGAATGCTCCGGTGCAAAGAGATGATGATGTAGATGTCTATGGAATTCCAAAGAAAAACCATGAGTCTATGAAGAACATGTACAATGAGGTACCAGCCAAGGATGTTGAGATATGGAAGCTCGGTTGGTGTATCATCTTGAGCAGGTCTCCCAACCACAAACACGATTACGAGGCATACTTTGATGCCCAAGTCCGGAGATCATCGCATGATAAGAGGCTATTCTATCAACATGCTGCATATTCTAGATCGAAGGCACCTTTCAAGGTGATGGACACGATAGTTGAGACTATCAAGAGGACAATGCAGAGACTGAAGAGGTCATGTGGGTTTGCCCGCACATTCAGATGCTCATCAATGCCAAGTTTGGCACGGGCACCTACTTGTTGGATAGACCCCACTTGCCACTGCAGCTGAACATGAGGATAATGAAGTTGTGATGACCGAGGATGATCCCACATCTGTTGAAGGTCAAGCTAAGTCCGAAGCTGCCAAACAAGCTAAAGCTGAGAAGGAAGCAAAGAGAGCAGCAGCAGCTAAACCCAAGAGCGTTGGAGAACAGCTTCTTGAAGCTACCGGAGGATTGAACTACGCTTTGGCAGCATAGTGCGATCTCGGGAGAGTCTTGAGAGGATAGTTGAAGACAAGTTCCATGCTCTGGATGTCAAGTGGATGAAGTGCAAGTCCTTGTCAACAAGCTTGAGGCGGATATCGAGGAAGCCAAGAGGGAGAAGGCAGAGCTCATGAAGGAGATGCAGGATGACCTTGTCGAGGATGACTATGAGCAGCCTGCTCCGGTTCCCACAAAGCCCAGATCATTTGCTATTCGATGGCAGACCCTGAGGCTCTTGATCGCCAGCACCTCCACAGCTCCATCGGGCCCAGCTCCGGCTCCAAAGTGTCCCTCCTCCGGCTCCACAGACTTCAGCGAAGCCTTTGCAGATGCAGCTATCTCCACTCCATCAACCTGCAGGAGAGCCGCCGCAGAGTCCCTAGTGACGTTTAGCTCTATACCTTTCGAACTTTTGGTAACTTGTTGCCAAAGG
Source organism: Aegilops speltoides (assembly GCA_021437245.1). Lineage (NCBI taxonomy): Eukaryota > Viridiplantae > Streptophyta > Magnoliopsida > Poales > Poaceae > Aegilops > Aegilops speltoides. Next base: position 447,703,034 of record CM038144.1, read on the forward strand.
GGAGAAATTGTATAGATCATAGGACTTCGAGAGAGAGAGTGCTCGCTTTTGCTCTTTCGTTTGCGGTTTCTTTGAGATACTTTTGGTTTTCCGAGACATTTCGTGTGTTTGATACTACGTTTGCTCTACTTTGATGAGTGCTTGATCATACTATGCCTTAATGTGTGCTTAATGCTTATCATATGCTATTCATATCTTGTATGATCATTTACTCATGTCTTGGTGATTGGGTGCATGCTATTCATTCTTATCATTTTGTGCGCTCCACCAAGATGTATGTGACATGGAAGAGTGACCCATGATCCTAATCGATTGTGCATTTGCATTCAAACGCAAATCTTAAATAATGCACAAATTTAGGGGAGCTCTTGCTTATCACATACTTCTCAAAGCGACGATATTATTCATTGATTATATCATTTGTCGAAGCTTTGATCTATATGTTGTCATCAATTACCAAAAAGGGGGAGATTGAAAGTGCAACTAATCCCTGGGTGGTTTTGGTAATTAATAACAACATATATATCATTGAACTAATTGTTTCTTGAGAATATTTTGAAAGTTCAGTGATATGGGTATGGCAATGACTGAGGATGTGGACCCCTCAAAATGCTAAGTAAAACATTGGCAAAAGCTCAAGACTCCATTTTTGGTTTAGTGATCCAAGATCACATTGAGTCCATAGGAAAGCCAATACTATTAAAAGGGGATGAGGTTATGATGATGATCTGGTTGCTCAAAGTGCTTAGTGATTTATCTCCCAAACTATCAGCAATCTTTCATTCCAACATATACTCATAAGTAATCTCGGTCCCACCGATTTCATAAACTCAGTCACACCGAGATGAACCACCTCAGCCATATAGCCAAACCCTAGTAATTTCGGATTTTCCGATTCCAAACTCGGTCTCACCGAAACTAGTGTTGCCAACCTTTTGTAACCTTCTGTAATCAAATCGGTGTCACCGAGATGATAAAGTCGGTCCCACCGAGAATGGCAAACCCTAGTCTTTGGAAGAATCGGACTAACCGAGATTGTATTTTCGGTCCCACCGAAAATCCCAACGTTCACAAGATTTGAACTTTCGGTCTCACCGAGTTGTCAACTTCGGTCTGACCGAGATTGGTCAAATGTGTGTAGCAGTTGGATTTTGTGTGGAGGCTATAAATACCCTCCACCTCCTCTTCATTCGTGGAGAGAGCCATCGAAAGAACTACCACTCCTACCTTACATTTCGAGAAGAAAACTACCTACCCTTGTGTTGAGATCAAGTTGCTCCACTCCCACCATATGAAACTTGATTTCTAGCCTTCCCAAGTTGCTTTCCACTCAATCCTTTCTTCCACCATAGCCAAATCAGTGAGGAGAGTTGAGTGTTGGGGAGATTATCATTTGAAGCACAAGAGCAAAGGAGTTCATCATCACCAACACCATCTATTACCTTTTGGCGGGTGGTGCCTCCTAGATTGGTTAGGTGTCGCTTGGGAGCCTCCGTCAAGATGTGGAGTTGAACCAAGAAGTTTGTAAGGGCAAGGAGATCGCCTACTTCGTGAAGATCTACCCCGAGTAAGGCTAGTCCTCCGTGGGCGTATGCCATGATGGCATAGACAAGGTTGCTTCTTCGTGGACCCTTCATGGGTGGAGCCCTCCGTGGACTCTCGCATGGCCGTTACCCTCCGTGGGTTGAAGTCTCCATCAACGTGGATTGACGATAGCACCACCTATCGGAACCACGAGAAAAATCTCCGTGTCTCCAAATTGCGTTTGCTCTTCTCCACCTCTCTATTTACTACTTGTGCAATTTACTTTCCGCTGCCATTACTCTAGAATTGCATGTGTAGGGTGATACTTGACTTGATCATCATTGTGAACTTGCTAAAAACTTGTCCTAATCAAAAGGCTAAACTTTTAAATTGTCAAGTAGTCTAATCACCCCCCCCCCTCTAGACATACTTTCGATCCTACACTACGCCCGGTCCTTGAGAAGGTTAAAACGGAGTCTATTTGACGAAGTATCGTTGTGGTTTTGATGCGTAGGTGAGATTGGTTCTTGCTTAAGCCCGTAGCAGCCACGTAAAATTTGCAACAACAAAGTAGAGGACGTCTAACTTGTTTTTGCAGGGCATGTTGTGATGTGATATGGTCAAGGCGTGATGCTATATTTTATTGTATGAGATGATCATGTTTTGTAACCGAAGTTATCGACAATCGGTGGAGCCATATGGTTGTCGCTTTATTGTATGAAATGCAAGCATACTGTAATTGCTTTACTTTATCACTAAGCGGTAGCGATAGTCGTAGAAGCAATAGATTGGCGAGGACGACAATGATGCTACGATGGAGATCAAGGTGTCGCGCGGTGGCGATGGTGATCATGATGGTGCTGCAGAGATGGAGATCACGAAGCACAAGATGATGATGGCCATATCATATCACTTATATTGATTTGCATGTGATGTTTATCTTTTATGCATCTTATCTTGCTTTGATTGACGGTAGCATTTTAAGATGATCTCTCACTTAAATTATCAAGTAGTGTTCTCCCGAGTATGCACCGTTGCCAAAGTTAAATCGTGCCGAGACACCACGTGATGATCGGGTGTGATAAGCTCTCGTCCATCTACAACGGGTGCAAGCCAGTTTTGCACACGCAGAATACTCGAGTTATACTTGACGAGCCTAGCATATGCGAGATATGGCCTCGGAACACGGAGACCGAAAGGTCGAGCGTGAATCATATAGTAGATATGATCAACATAAGATGTTCACCATTGAAAACTACTCCATCTCACGTGATGATCGGCTATGGTTTAGTTGATTTGGATCACGTGATCACTTAGATGACTAGAGAGATGTCTGTCTAAGTGGGAGTTCTTAAGTAATATGATTAATTGAACTTAAATTTATCATGAACTTAGTCCTGGTAGTATTTTGCAAATTATGTTGTAAGATCAATAGCTTGCGTTGTTGCTTTCATATGTTTATTTTGATATGTTCCTAGAAAATTTTGTTGAAAAATGTTAGTAGCAATGATGCGGATTGGATCCGTGATCGAGGTTTATCCTCATTCTTGCCTGTAAGAATTATGTCCTTAATGCACCGCTAGGTGACAGACCTATTGCAGGCAGAGCGTATGCGAGGCGTTATGAGCGTTTGGCTAGCTCAATATGATGACTACTTGATAGTTTAGTGCACCATGCTTAACGGCTTAGAATCGGGACTTCAAAGATGTTTTGAACATCGTGGACCATATGAGATGTTCCAGAGTTGAAGTTAATATTTCAAGCAAATACCGAGTTGAGAGATATGAAGTCTTCAACAAGTTCTATAGCTAAAAGATGGAGGATAATCGCTCAACTAGTGAGCATGTGCTCAGATTATGCAGGTACAACAATCGCTTGAATCAAGTGGGAGTTAATCTTCCGGATAAGATAGTGATTGATGAATTCTCTAGTCACCATCACCGAGTTAGTAGAACTTTGTGATGAACTATAGTATGCAAGGGATGATGAAAATGATTCCCGAGTTTTTCATGATGATGAAATCGATGAAGGTAGAAATCAAGAAAGAACATCAAGTGTTGATGGTTAACAAGACCACTAGTTTCAAGAAAAGGGCAAAGGGATAGAAGGAACTTCAAGAAGAGCGGCAAGCAAGTTGTTGCTCAATTGAAGAAGCCCAAGTCCGGACCTAAGCACGAGACTAAGTGCTTCTCCGCAAAGGAACTGGTCCTTTGAAGCAGAACTACCCCAAGTATTTGGTGGATAAGAAGGATGGCAAAGTAGACAAAGGTATATTTGATATACATGTTATTGATGTGTACTTTACTAGTGTTTATAGAAACCCTCGGTATTTGGTACTGGTTCGGTTGCTAAGAGTAGTAACTCAAGCAGGAGTTGCGAATAATGAAACTAGTTAAGGGTGAAGTGACGATGTGTGTTGAAAGTAGTTTCAAGATTGATATGATCATCATCGCACACTCCTATACTTCGGGATTAGTGTTGAACCTAAATAAATGTTATTTAGTGTTTGCGTTGAGCATGAATATGATTTGATCATGTTTATTGCAATACGGTTATTCATTTAAGTAAGAGAATAAACTGTTATTCATTTACATGAATAAAACCTTATATGGTTACACACCCAATGAAAATGGTTCATTGGATCTCGATCGTAGTGATACACATATTCATAATATTGAAACCAAAAGATGCAAAGTTAATAATGATAGTGCAACTTATTTGTGGTAATTGCCGTTTAGGTCATATTGGTGTAAAGCACATGAAGAAACTCCATCTTGATGGGATTTTGGAATCACTTGATTATGAATCACTTGATGCTTGCGAACCGTGCCTTTTGGGCAAGATGACTAAAACTCCGTTCTCGGAACAATGGAACAAGCTCTTGACTTATTGGAAATAATACATACCGATGTATGCGATCCAATGAGTGTTGATGCTCGTGGCAAGTATCGTTATTTTCGACCTTCACAAGATGATTTGAGCAGATATGGGTATATCTACTTGATGAAACATAAGTGCGAAATAGTTGAAATGTTCAAAGAATTTCAGAGTGAAGTGGAAAATCATCGTAACAAGAAAATAAAGTTTCGCGATCGATCGTGGAGATGAATATTTGAGTTACGAGTTTGGTCTTCAACTAAAACAATGTGGAATAGTTTCACAGCTCACGCCACCTGGAACACCACAAAGTTATGGTGTGTCCAAACATCGTAACCGCACTTTATTGGATATAGTGCAATCTATGATGTTTCTTACTGATTTACCAATATCGTTTTAGGATCATGCATTAAAGACAGCTGCATTCACGTTAAAAGGGCACCATCTAAATCCGTTGAGACGACACCATATGAACTGTGGTTTAGCAAGAAACCCAAGTTGTCGTTTCTTAAAGTTTGGGGCTGTGATGCTTATGTGAAAAAGTTTCATCCTGATAAGCTCAAACCCAAATCGGAGAAGTGCGTTTTCATAGAATACCCAAAGGAAATTGTTGGGTACACCTTCTATCACAGATCCGAAGGCAAGATATTCGTTGCTTAAGATGGATCCTTTCTAGAGAAGGAGTTTCTCTCGAAAGAAGTGAGTGGGAGGAAAGTAAAAACTGCATTCCTGAATGGTTTTCTAGAGGAAGAGTTGTATATGATGCAACCAGAAGGTTTTATCGATCCAAAGGGAGCTAACAAAGTGTGCAAGCTCCAGCGATCCATCTATGGACTGGTGCAAGCATCTCGGAGTTGGAATATACGCTTTGATGAGTTGATCAAAGCATATAGTTTTGTACAGACTTATGGTGAAGCCTGTATTTACTAGAAAAGTGAGTGGGAGCACTACAACATTTCTGATAAGTATATGTGAATGACATATTGTAGATCGGAAATAATGTAGAATTATTCTACAAAAGCATAAAGGAGTGTTTGAAAGAAGTTTTTCAAAGAAAGACCTCGGTGAAGCTGCTTACATATTGAGCATCAAGATCTATAGAGATAGATCAAGATGCTTGATAAGTTTTTTCAATGAGTACATACCTTGACAAGATTTTGAAGTAGTTCAAAATGGAACAGTCAAAGAAAGAGTTCTTGCCTGTGTTACAAGGTGTGAAATTGAGTAAGACTCAAAACCCGACCACGGCAGAAGATAGAAAGAGAATGAAAGTCATTCCCTATGCCTTGGCCATAGGTTCTATAAAGTATGCCATGCTGTGTACCAGATCTATTGTATACCCTTCACTGAGTTTGGAAAGGGAGTACAATAGTGATCTAGGAGTAGATCACTGGACAGCGGTCAAATTATCCTTAGTGGAATAAGGATATGTTTCTCGATTATAGAAGTGACAAAAGGTTCGTCGTAAAGGGTTACGTCGATGCAAGTTTTGACACCGATCTAGATGACTCTAAGTCTCGATCTAGATACATATTGAAAGTGGGAGCAATTAGCTAGAGTAGCTCCGTGCAGAGCATTGTAGACATAGAAAATTGCAAAATACATAACGGATCTGAATGTGAAAGACCCGTTGACTAAGACTCTCTCACAAGCAAAACATGATCACACTTTAGTACTCTTTGGGTATTAATCACATAGCAATGTGAACTAGATTACTGAATCTAGTAAACCCTTTGGGTGTTGGTCACATGGCGATGTGAACTATGGGTGTTAATCACATGATGATGTGAACTATCGATGTTAATCACATGGTGATGTGATCTAGATTATTGACTCTAGTGCAAGTGGGAGACTGAAGGAAATATGCCCTAGAGGCAATAATAAAGTTATTATTTATTTCCTTATATCATGATAAATGTTTATTATTCATGCTAGAATTGTATTAACAGGGAACATAATACATGTGTGAATATATAGACAAGCAGAGTGTCACTAGTATGCCTCTACTAGACTAGCTTGTTAATCAAAGATGGTTATGTTTCCTAACCATGAACAAAGAGTTGTTATTTGATTAACAAGGTCACATCATTAGTTGAATGATCGATTGACATGACCCATTCCATTAGCTTAGCACACGATCGTTTAGTATGTTGCTCTTGCTTTTATCCATGACTTATACATGTTCCTATAACTATGAGATTATGCAACTCCGTTTACGGAGGAACACTTTGGTACTACCAAGCGTCACAACGTAATCGGGTGATTATAAAGGAGTACTACAGGTGTCTCCAAAGGCGAGATGTTGGGTTGGCGTATTTGAGATTAGGTTTTGTCACTCCGATTGTCGGAGAGGTATCTCTGGGCCCTCTCGGTAATACACATCACTTAAGCCTTGCAAGCATTACAACTAATGAGTTAGCTGTGAGATGATGTATTACGGAGCGAGTAAAGAGACTTGCCGTAGCGAGATTGAACTAGGTATTGGATACCGGCGATCGAATCTCGGGCAAGTAACATACCGATGACAAAGGGAACAACGTATGTTGTTATGCGGTCGACCGATAAAGATCTTCAGTAGAATATGTAGGAGCCAATATGGGCATCCAGGTCCCGCTATTGGTTATTGACCGAGACGTGTCTCGGTCATGTCTACATTGTTCTCGAACCGTAGGGTCCGTGCACGCTTAAGGTTTCGATGGCGGTTATATTATGAGTTTATGTATTTTGATGTACCGAAGAAGTTCGAGTCCGGATGTGATCACGGACATGACGAGGAGTCTCAAAATGGTCGAGACATAAAGATTGATATATTGTAAGCCTATGTTTGGATTTCGGAATGGTTCCGAGTGAAATCGAGATTTTCGAATCCGGAGGTTACGGAACCCCCGGGAACTATATGGGCCATGTGGGCCTTGGTGGAAAGGAGAAAGGGCCAGCCCTAGGTGGCGCAAGGCCTCCCCCTTCCCTAGTCCTACTAGGACTAGGAAAGGTGGGCCGCCCCTCTCTCTCTTTCCCTCCGGTGAATCCTATTCCAACTAGGATTGGGGGAATCCTACTCCCGGAGGAGTAGGACTCCAGCCAGCGCCTCCTCTTGGCCGGCCAGCCCCTCCCCTTGGCTCCTTTATATCTGAGGCGGGGGCACCCTAGAACACATAAGTTGATCTACGGATCGTTCCTTAGCCGTGTCGGTGCCCCTCCACCATATTCCACCTCGGTCATATCGTCCGCAAAGCTTAGGCGAAGCCTGCTTGATAGAACATCAAGATCATCACCACGCCGTCATCTTGTGAAACTCTCCTCCCGAAGCTCTCACTGGATTGGAGCCGAGGGCGTCATCGAGCTGCACGTGTGTCAAGAACTCGGGGCGCCGGAGTAACGGCGCCGGATCGGTCGGATCGCGAGGAGATCGTCGACTACTTCCTCTACGTTGTGATCGCTTCGCTTCGGTCTACGAGGGTACGTAGACAACACTCTCCCCTCTCGTTGCTATGCATCACCATGATCTTGCGTGTGCGTAGGAAAAATTTTGAAATTGCTACGTTCCCCAACAACCAGGGCGCGCCCCAGGGGTGGGGCACACCCTGGTGGCTTGTGGGGCCCGCATGGCTCCGCTGATCCTAACCTCAGCATTATAAATTCCTATTTCTCGAGAAAAAAATAAGAGAGAAAGTTTCATCTCATTTTACGATATGAAGCCGCCGCCACCTCATGTCCTTCATCGGGAGGCCAGATCTGGAGTCTGTTCGAGGCTCTAGAGAGGGGGATCTTCCGTCTTCGTCATCATCAACCATCCACCATCACCAATTTCATGATGCTCACCACCGGAAGTGAGTAATTTCTCTGTAGGCTTGCTGTATGGTGATGGGTTGGATGAGATTTATCATGTAACCGAGTTAGTTTTGTTAGGGCTTGATCCCTAATATCCACTATGTTCTGAGATTGATGTTGCTATGACTTCGCTATGGTTAATGCTTGTCACTAGGGACCGAGTACCATGATTTCAGATCTGAATCCTTTATGTTTTCATGAATATATTTGTGTTCTTGATCCTACCATGCAAGTTATATGCACCTGCTACGTGTTATGATCCGCATACCCCAAGGTGACAATAATTGAGATTCTTTCCGGTGATTACCGTAGTTTGAGGAGTTCATGTATTCACTGTGTGTTAATGCTTTGTTCCGGTTTTCTGTTAAAAGGAGGCCTTAATATCCCTTAGTTTCCTTATGGACCCCGGTGCCACGGGAGGGTAGGACAAAAGATGTCATGCAAGTTCTTTTCCATGAGCACGTATGATTATATACGGAATACATGCCTACATTACATTGATGAATTGGGACTTGTTCTGTGTCGCCCTAGGTTCTGACTGTTACATGATGAATGTCATCCAACAAAATCACCGATCCAATGCCGACGAGCTTTTCACATATTGTTCCTTGCTAAATTACTAATGTTGCTACTACTATCACAATTGCTACAAAATTACTGTTACTACTGCTACCGTTACCACTGCCGTTACTATCGGTGCTATCACTATTAAATTACCATACTACTGTGCTACTGATCACTCTGCTGCAGATATTTAGTCTCCAGGTGTGATTGAATTGACAACTCAATTGCTAATACTTGCAAATATTATTTGGCTCCCCTTGTGTCGGATCATTAAACTTGGGTTGAATACTCTACCCTCGAAAACTGTTACGAACCCCTATACTTGTGGGTTATCATTTGCAGTGGTGTCCTCTACGATGTTGGATGGACCAGATTAAGGGGGCCGCCTTTGTTGAAACTGTTCTGGGGTGGGCAACCTCTTGACGGTGCGAGAGCTTCGTGAACTAACGAAGCAATTTGCCCTAGGAGTGTTGTGCATGTTGGAGACACAAATTGGTAAAACATGTGTCAAGAGTTTAGCCGCAACATTTGGATTTAATAAAAGTTTCAACATCAGTAATTCGGGAAGAAGTGGTGGAATTGTTTATTTTAGAATATATAAATAGTGTTAGTTGTTTCGGTTGTTCACAGTATTGTATTGATGCTCATGTGAATGCTCAAGGTTGCGTTAGTTGTTTCGAGTAGTTCACAATATCGTATTAATGCTTATGTGAACGCTCATTTTTTGTAGGAATCATGTGGGCAGTAAGAATTAATCTAAGGCACATTGTTGATCATCCGAGGACCAAACAATCACAAAGACATGACACTGTAATTTGTTAACGAGCTTCATCTAAGGGAATCGGTGTCTTAGTTAATCATTAAGCTTGTATGGCAAGCATTGCAAGGTTGAAAAGATGCGTGTCACGGGAGCCTAAACCGGCCATATACTCTGGCATTGTAAGGACATCCCATGACATGCATGATGCCTTCCTTTCTCCATTCCTACCCCCCCCCCCCAAAAAAAAAAACTTTGTGAGCATAGTATCAATGGCTGGCAAAGTTCTCTTGATAGGAGGAAACATGAGGTAGAGGACGTGGGTATAGCTTGTGCAACTGACTTGATCAAAACCTCATTACCGCCGCTGTTAGGCACTTCTGAATCCATTTTCGTAGAGCACACACACCCTCACAGAACACGTTGTTCACTAATGGGCCGGGCCAAATAGACACACTGTGTTACGAACCTTCGACATGATTTAGGGAAGGTTCTAGAAGATCTTGGCGGTTTTTTCCTTCTCTTTTATTTTCTATTGTTCTATCTTGTTGGGTCTTTAATTTTATTTCTTTTTTCATTTTATTTTTTCCAAATTTGTAAACATTACTTAGACTTCCAAAATGTTTTTAAAATTTGCAAACATTTTAAATTAATAAATATTTATGTATCTGTGAACTTTTAAAAAAATATGGACTTTTTACAATCCTTATTTTTTATTTCACTAAGTTTTTAAAAAACTCAAAAGAAAAATGCTAACAACATAATAGAGCCAAGCAGCCATCGAGCAAGCACCCAATGCCTCTTAGGGGCATTTTGCCATCTAAAGCGTAAATAGGAGCACCCGACAATTTTGCAACCATTTGGTATAAAGCGCACACCCTCACGAGTCACGAAGCGATGTCTCCCAATGAGCGGGACCAACTAGACGCACTTTATGAACCTTCCCACATGGTTTTTGGAAGATTCCGTCTTATTTTTATTTTATTTTTCCTATCATTTTTATTGTTTTTAGTGTTTCTGGTTTTTATTTGTGAACATTTTTACAATGCACTAATAATTTTTCAGATTCACGAATATTTTTAAAAATTGTGAACATTATTTAAAAGTCATGAATATTTTCAAATTAATGAAAAAATTTAAAACTCACAAATACTTTTAAATTTGGTGAAGATTTTTAAATTTTTTTATGAAAATTATTTTGAATACTTGAGTACTCCCTCCGATCTATACTAATGGTCGCTGATTCACAAATACTTGAATGCTTGAGTAGTTTTTTTTATTTCAGGAACTGTTAAAACAATTTACTACCTTTTTAATTAATAGTTGAAGTATCTAGACAAATCTAAGACAAGAATTTTGGGACGGAGGGAGTACTAGCTAAAAAGCAGAGCAAGCAAGGAGCAAGCGAGCGAGCGCCCCGCTGCAAGTTTTAGGGGCATTTTGCCGCCTGAAGTGTTAAATAGGAGCACCCGACCCCTTCGGAACGCCAAAGCGGAAAGACAGGGCAGCTGCTAGCGCAGCCTTCGTTCGATGGCGCTCCACGGGTGGCCCGGCTTTCGAACTGCAACGTAGTAGGTGCCGAACAAAAACCATCCGGTCACACCTGCGTCAAACTGTCAAAGGAGGGAGGAAAAGTGAAAGCGATACGAAAATCCAACCGTCCGCGCACATTTTGATGCGAAGGAAAGGAATGATGCTGCTCTGCTCTCTGCTGTGGGTTTCTTGGATCTGTTGCATCCATCCTCGGTTCCTTTTCGTTTCTCGGAGTTCGTACGCTATCTGAACCTTTGGGCACATGATGCTCGCATTCTCACAGCACACAGCAAGAAGAGAACACAAGAGAACAGACCAACACGCATGCCGCGATCATTGGGGGCGATCTGTAAAGATGAGCACACTCCTTCGTGCGAACAGGAAGACTTCCAGTTCAGCATATTAGCAGCAGCGTCATGATATGATACCAGTTGCTGCAAAGTTACTCCAAGCTCTGAGAGCCTCAGCCCATTGGACGGCATTAACAAAATCAAAAGATAAGAAGTGGTAACGTGCTAGAGGTTTCCAGGAACGACTGATCAGGAAGGTCGATCCCGGTGGAGCCGACCGCGCTCGCTCATATCCGTCCATTCCAGCTGGTGCGTTACGTTTCGAGCGTCGCCATGGCGCAGACGACGCATGGGGCATGGCATGGCTGCATCCACACGAAAAGCAGAAAGAGAAAGGGAAAAGGGAGGCCAAACCGAAAGAGATCGAAAGAGGCAAAAGGGGATCGAGGGAGACGACGGCGCCTTGCAAGTGCATGCCATGGCGGCACGCCGTGCCTGTGCGTGCAACAGGGATCGAGAGGGGGCGCATGCTTTGGAGCCTGCTTCTCATGTCGCCCCCGCGCGCTCGCTTTGCCGGCATTTTCATGATGCGCCGTGTCCCCGGTCTCGGGATCACCACCGGCTGCCTCGACCCCTAGCGAGCTCTGCCCGTCGCGTAGCCATTCATGACCACGTTCCACCTCCCTTCGCAATGGAGTACCTCTTGTCTGCTCCACGCCCGTCCCTCTCGTCCTCCTTTAGCCCCCTTATCTTTTCGCTTCTTCGGATCTCGAAACCCTGTACCTGCTCGCACTTCTCCTCTCGAAGCAGTTTATGGAATGGAAGGAATCTATCTTCTCGGCTCCGTCACATGGGGCCAAGGTAGCGTTGTTGAACGTGAATATTTGTATTACTATTTCTATCTTCTCTAGCCTTGTATAACTGACTGTAGAAGTGCATGCTTTATCCAATGCAACCAAAAGACCGATCTGATGAAAGAGATTAGGCAGCACATTATACGTCAACACTCCCCCTCACGTGTGGCTTCCTCAGGCCTAAACGTGGACCAAAAGTGGGCTGCAATTTAATTGCGCCAGCCGGGTCTTAAACTCAAGACCTCTTGCCTCTGATACCATGTAGAAGTGCATGCTCTATCCAATGCAACCAAAAGACCGATCTTATGGAAAAGATTAGGCAGCACATTATACGTCAACACTGACTCCTAGAGATATGACAGAATTAGTTTTCTTGTCACGCAACACATCTCGTGTATATATTGTGACCAACTTCGAGGAATACAATTGAGTTGCATCCTACATCTTTCTACATGGTATCAGTTTTTCATCTCGATCTCCACAGCTTCCGCACCTCCCTACGCCGTCGCACCTCCCTGTAGTTGCCGCCGCGCCCCTCTAACCCTAGGCCGTCGCCGCTCATCTTTCCTAACAGCCGCCGCCGCCCCTCCTTAAACCCTAAGCCGCCGCCGCCATCATCTCAGGTTGCCACCACCGCCCCTTCCCAAAACCCTAAGCCGCCGCCGCTACCCTCTCATGTAGCCGCCGCCGCCTCTCCTCCAATCCTCACAGCCGCCGCTGCCTCCCCAAGCCGCTGTTGTCCTCTCCCTTCACCACCAACCAAACCCTAAACCCCGTCGCTCACCACTTTCCTCCCCTCACCATGTCTCGCTCCAAGGCCGAGCCTTCCGACGTCGGCTCTTTCCCCGGTGCTATGTTCACCTCTAACCGCCTCAACGAGCTTCACATCAAAGACCACGTGCCTGTCATCCTCGACCTCGACTCGCCGTCCTACAATGCATGGCGCACCTACTTCGCTCTTTTGTTCCGCTCCTACCGTCTCATCGAGCACGTTGATGGGAGCGTCGACTTCCGCGACATGAAGGACGACGACGAGTGGCTTGCCATGGATGCCTGCATCATCAAGTGGCTCTTCCTCACCATCTCCCAAGGCCTCTTCAAAATGGTGAACTTCCGTGACCCCTCGGCTACGCCATGTGGACACGGTTGTGCGACCTCTTCCTCGACAATCAACTCCAACGCCGTGTCTTCCTCCAAGGGGAGTTCTTTACTATGCAGCAAAACGATCTTTCGATCGATGAGTACTGCACGCGGCTGAAGGTTCTCGCCGACGAGCTGCGTGATGTCGGCATGACCATCGACGACTCCGTCCTCTTCACCAACCTCCTTCGCGGCCTCCACCCCGACCTCGGCCAGTCCACCACCAACCTCTCCCTCATCACGCCGACATACGCCAAGGCCGTCACGTACCTTCGCATGGAGGAGAAACGCCTTCGCCACTCTGCTCGGCGGGCGACCCACGCCGCGCTCCACGTCGGCCTCGTCGCCGGCCACGGCACGTCTCCCGCCTCGCCCGTCCCGCAGGCTCATCCCCGACCCCGCCTCCCGCGCCCGCCCCCCGGGTCGCCGCAAGTAGAAGGGACGCGGGGGTCGGGCCCGCAACTCCAACCAGGTGCAGCGCCCTCCGGCGCCCACCTCGGCTGCTCCTACCCGCCCTGACTATCGGGGTACAATCCCTAGACAGGTGTTGCGCATGCTTATTCCATGCCCATCCCCCGCCCCCAGCTCCAGGCATCCTCTATGCACGCCCGACATCTCACCAGGCACTACTGACCGCTCCCGGCCCCTGTCCCGCGGCATATGGTGGTGCTGCGACCTACGGGGGTCCGGTGCATATGGTGGTGTCGCACCCTATGGTGGTTCTCCGGCCTACAGCGTAGCATACGGCGGGACACACGGTGGTGCTTGGGATCCCGCCCTTCTCTCCGCTCTTCATGCCGCTCCTTCGCCAAGCAACTACGGTGGAGGTGGCGATTGGTACATGGACACCGGCGCTGCCGCTCGCATGGCTTCTAACCTCGGTATCCTCTCTCGTGCCTCCCCCTATCCCTTCAATTCTCATATCGTGGTCGGTGATGGTTCCTCTCTTCCCATCACCCATCACGGTCCGTCCTTCCTTCCGTTTCCCTCTTCATCTTTAACCCTTAATAATGTGCTTGTCTCACCATCCTTAATCAAAAACATATGCTCTGTTCGTACTCTAACTCGTGAAAATCCTGTCACTGTTGAGTTTGACGCTCTTGGTTTATCTGTCAAGGATGCTCGCTCCCGGAGGGTTCTGCACCGATGTGATTCCCCCGATGATCTCTACCCTTGTGGTCCTACGACGAGTGGCGGTCTGGTTGCTCTTCATGTCGATGTCTCGCTTTGGCACGCTCGACTTGGTCATCCCGGTGCCGACGCTCTTCACAAAATTTTGAGCACTTTTTCCTTTTCATGTAATAAATCAGCGGCGCACACTTGTCATGCTTGCCGTGTCGGAAAACATGTTCGCTTACCGTTTCCCTCATCTACATCAGTAGCCACTTTTCCCTTTGATGTTATTCATTGTGATGTTTGGACATCTCCCGTGCCTAGTAATTCGGGCTTATCATATTACCTTGTGATTTTAGATGATTTTTCTCACTTCACTTGGACTTTTCCGCTACGCCGTAAATCCGATGTCGCCTCCACCCTCCACTCATTTTATGCTTACGACCACACCCACTTTCATCGCACCATTGCTCGTCTTCAAACGGATAACGGAAAAGAATTTAATAACCTCGCCATTCGCCACCTTCTCTCCACGCATGGCACCATCTTTCATCTCACATGTCCATATACATCCCAACTAAATAGTTGTGCCGAACGTGTCCTTCGCACGCTCGATGAGAGTGTCCGTGCGCTACTCTTCCATGCACACATGCCCGCACGGTTTTGGTCCGATGCTCTCGCCACTGCCACTCTCCATCTCAACATCCGGTCATGCAAACTGCGATGGAGTTATACACCTCATCATCTTCTGTTCGGGTATCCCCCATCCTATGATGATCTTCATGTCTTTGGTTGTTTGAGTTACCCCAACATCACCACCACCGCTCCATATAAGCTTGCGCCTCGGTCTCTCGCTTGTGTCTTTCTTAGCTATCAACCAAACACCAAAGGATTGCGTTGCTACGGCCCGGTCTCTCGTCATGTGTTCATCTCGTGGCATGTTTACTTTGATGAGGTTGTCTTTCCCTTTGAGCAGGTTACATCGACAGCAGCTCCGTCTTCGAATAATCTCCCTCGACGGTCTCGTGGAGCCCTTGCGCTTCCTCCGCCATGACCCCTTGCATCTCTGACGGGTCCTTCTGCGGTGCCTCCCTTGCCGGCTCAGGCAGACCTTGCCCCTTCAGGCTTCGGCGTCCGCCCCAGCTGGCCGGCCGGCTCAGGCGGAGCTGGCCTCGCCCCTCCGGGCTTCGGCGCCAGGCCTACCTGGCCTGGCTCGGGAGGTGTCTGATGTCTGCTAGAACTACGTCGGTATTTCCCCAAAGAGGAAGCGATGATGCAGTATAGCAACGGTAGGTATTTTCCTCAGTGATGAGACCAAGGTTATCGAACCAGTAGGAGAACCTCCTCACACCGTATAAACAACACCTGCACACTAATAACAAATACTCGCAACCCGACGTGTAAAAGGGGTTGTCAATCCCTTTCGGGTACGACACCTCAAGATAGGCAAATAACGTGAGATAAAAGTGGTAGATAGGATAAATAGATCGCGGAACAAATAAATTGCAGCAAGGTATTTTTCTATTTTTGGTTTAATAGATCTGAAAATAAAAGGAAAGGAAAATAGATCGCGAAAGCAAATATGATGAAAAGAGACCCAGGGCCGTAGGTTTCACTAGTGGCTTCTCTCGAGAAAAATAGCAAATGGTGGGAAAACAATTACTGTTTGGCAAATGATAGAACTTCAAATAATCATGATGATATCCAGGCAATGATCATTATATAGGCACGTCCAAGATTAGTAGACCGACTCCTTCCTGCATCTACTACTATTACTCCACACATCGACCGCTATCCAGCATGCATCTAGTGTATTAAGTTCATGGATAAATGGAGTAATGCAATAAGAATGATGACATGATGTAGACAAGATCTATTTATGTAGAAATAGACCCCATCTTGTTATCCTTAATAGCAACGATACATAAATGTCGTTTCCCTTTCCGCCACTAGGATCAAGCACCATAAGATCGAACCCATCATAAAGTGCCTCTTCCCATTGCAAGATAACTAGATCAAGTTAGCCCAATAAAACCCAAATATCGGAGAAGAAATACGAGGCTATAACCAATCATGCATATAAGAGATCAAAGAAGACTCAAATAACTTTCATGGATAAAAACATAGATCTGATCATAAACTCAAAGTTCATCGGATCCCAACAAACACACCGCAAAAAGACTTACATCATATGGATCTCCAAGAGACCATTGTATTGATAATAAGAGAGAGAGAGAGAGAGGAAGCCATCTAGCTACTAATTACGGACCCGTAGGTCTACAAAGAACTACTCACGCATCATCGGAATATTGACATGATGGACCCCTCTGAGATGGTGTTTAGATTGGATCTGGTGTTTCTGGACTCTGCGGCGGCTGGACTTGATTTTCGTCTACTCCCCTAGGGTTTCTGGAATAATGAGGTATTTATAGAGCAAAGAGGCGGTTCAGGGGGCACCCGAGGTGGGAACAACCCACCGAGGCGCGCCTGGGCCCCCAGGCGTTCCCTGGTGGGTTGTGCTCTCCTCGGAGCACCCCCTAGGTGCTTTCCTGGCCCACTGGATGTCTTCTGACACAAAAAAATCCTCAAAAAGTTTCGCTGTGTTTGGACTCCGTTTGGTATTGATTTCCTGCGATGTAAAAAACATGCAGAAAACAGCAACTGGCACTGGGCACTATGTCAATAGGTTAGTACCAAAAAATGATCTGAAATGACTATAAAATGATTCTAAAACATCCAAGAATGATAATATAACAGCATGGAACAATCAAAAATTATAGATACGTGGGAGACGTATTAGCATCCCCAAGCTTAATTCCTGCTCGTCCTCAAGTAGGTAAATGATAAAAATAGAATTTTTGATGTGGAATGCTGCCTGACATGTTCATCACATTTCTTTTCTTTAGAGCGTGGACATTTGGACCTCTATATGGTTCAAAGCAATAGTCTAGTTTGGATATGAAGACTTTAATACTCAAGCATACCAACAAGCAACTGTGTCTTTCAAAATATCAACACTAAAGCAAGTTATCCCTAGCCCATCATGCTCAACCATTGATCCATTCATGAAACACACTCAAATATTAGCTACACCCAATGCTCAAATACGATCATAGTGCCCCTTAGTTGGTGCTTATAAGAGAAGATGGAGACTCAAATTCAAAATAAAAATTGCATAAGTAAAAGAAAGGCCCTTCGCGGAGGGAAGTATGGATTCGTAGAGGTGCCAGAGCTCAAAGCTTAAATTGAGAGATAAAAATATTTTTGAGAGGCATACTTTTCTCACCAATGAAAATGACTTAGAGCTCCCAACACTTTCCATGCTAGATACATCATAAGCGGTTCCCAAACAGAAAATAAAGTTTATTCCTTTTTCCACCATTACTTTCACTTTCCATGGCTAGCCGAATCCACCGTTGCCCTCCATATCAACACTTTCCACGGAATTTATTATTTGACAACATAAAGTAAATTCATTTTTCATTTTGGGACTAGGCATCCCTAATACCTTTGTCGTACTCTTGTGCAATGATAGGTGAATAAACACTCATCGTGAGAATAACACATCTAGCATGGAAAATATTGGCTACCCATCACCGCCTCGCGAGCGGTAGAGCACACAAAAGAGAAATTTATTTTGAAAATTAGAGATGGCACATGCAAATTTTGTTAGAACGGCATGGAAATACCGCATATAGGTAGGTATAGTGGACTCATATGGCAAAACTGGTTTAAGGGGTTTTGGATGCACAAGTAGTGATCATACTTAGTGCAAAATGAAGGCTAGCAAAAAGATTGAGAAGCGACCAACCAAAAAGTGAAAAATCTCGTACCCAAGCATTAAGCATAAGTAACACCAAATAATGCACCACAAGTAGGATATAAATTTCATTGGGTAACTATTAACTTTCGTGCTTGCATAGGGAATCACAAACCTTAATATCAATATTCTTACTAAAGCACAATTACTCATCAACATGACTCACATATCGTCATATCTCAAAACTATTACTAAGAATCAAGTTTATTTTGTCCAATGATCTTCATGAATTTTTTTATTATATCCTCCTTGGATATCTATCACTTTGGGACTATTTTCATATGTTGCTTTTGATAAGCTCAAACAAATATAAGTGAAGAACATGAGCATAATTTTTCTTTTCTCTCAAAATAATCTAAGTGAAGCAAGAGAGAATTTCTGAAAATTTTACTAACTTCCAAATAAATCTAAGTGAAGCATGAGAGCATTTCTTCAAAAATAACAAAGCACACCGTGCTCAAAAAGATATAAGTGAAGTACTAGAGCAAATCCATGGCTCTAAAAATTTAAGTGAAGCATAGGAGCAAGCATAACATAATTTTTGGCTCTCTCAAAAAGGTGTGTTCATCAAGGATTCAAAACTTAAAACACAAATCAAAACAAGCAAAGACTCATATCATACAAGATGCTCCAAGAAAAACTCATAATATATGACGAATAAAAATATAGCTTCAAGTAATATACCGACTGTTGTTAGAAGAAAGCGGGGATGACACTCGGGGGCATCCCCAAGCTTAGTTGCTTGCTACTTCTTGAATATTATATTGGGGTGCCTCGGGAATCCCCCAAGCTTAGATTTTCGCTAATCCTTATTCCCTCATCCATCGTAAGATCACCCAAAACTTGAAAACTTCAATCACACAAAACTCAACAAAACCTTTGTGAGATCCGTTAGTATAAGAAAGCAAACCACTTCTATAAGTAATGTTGCAAACCTATTCATAATTTGGTTTTGCATTATACCTACTGTATTCTAACTTTTCTATGGCAAAAACTCATCAAAGAAAACCATAGAATCATCAAAACAAGCACACAGCACAAAGGAAATGGAATCTGTCAAAAACAGAACATTCTGTAGCAATCTGGATATTTCGAATACTTCTGTAACTCCAAAAATCTTGACAAATTAGGAAAACCTGAGAAATTTGTATATTAATCTTCTTCAAAAATAATCAACTCAAAAGCACGTTTCTATGATTTATGAAAATTATTTTCGTGAGTGCATAAGTTTATGTTTTCCAGCAAGATCAAATCAACTTTCACCCAAATCAACCCAAAGGCCTTGCTTGGCACAAAAACTAAATTAATCCACAAAAACACATCTAACCAGAGGTATAATTGGGTATTTTCTTAAAAACAGCAAGAAAACCAAAAAGCAAAAAGATACAAGTTGGGTTGCCTCCCAAGGAGCGCTATCGTTTTAAGCCCCTAGCTAGGCATAACGCGTAGGATCTAAGTGTTGTCATCTTTGGTTCTATCCAAAAGATGCCCTCATGATTGATTCATATGGTGGACTAATTCTTGTTACAGGTAAGTGTTCCATTCCCTTCTTTAGTGGAAATTGAAATTTAATATTGCCTTTTTTCATATCAATCATGGCACCAATAGTACGTAAAAACGGTCTACCAAGAATAATTGAACAAGACCGACTGCAATCAATATCAAGAACAATAAAATTTATGGGCACATAATTCCTATTTGCAAGAAGAAGAACATCATTAATTCTTCCCATAGACTTTTTAATAGTAGAATCCGCCAAGTGCAAATTTAAAGAGCATTCTTCACTGTTGGTAAGACCAAGCACATCACATAACTAGCACCCAAGTCACACAAAGCAAAACACTCATAATTTTTAATCTTGACTTTCATAGTAGGTTCCCACTCATCATGCAATTTTCTAGGAATTGAAACTTCTAATTCCAACTTTTCTTCAAAAGCTTTCATCATGGCATCAGCAATATGTTTAGTAAAAGCTTTATTTTGTTCATAAGCATGGGGTGAGTTTATCATGGATTGCAACAAAGAAATAGAATCAACCAAAGAGCAACTTGTTGGGGAACGTAGTAATTTCAAACAAATTCCTACGCACACGCAAGATCATGGTGATGCATAGCAACGAGAGGGGGAGTGTATCTTCATACCCTTGAAGATCGCTAAGCGGAAGCGTTTATCAACGCGGTTGATGTAGTCGTACATCTTCACGATCCGACCGACCCAAGTACCGAACGCACGGAACCTCCGAGTTCTGCACACGTTCAGCTCGATGATGTCCTCCCCTTCTCGATCCAGCAAGACGGGCGAAGTAGTAGATGAGTTCCGGCATCATGACGGCGTGGTGACGGTGTTGGTGAAGAACAATCTCCACGGGGCTTCGCCTAAGAGCTACAGAAACTATGACGGAGGATAAACTAGAGGGAACGGGGTTGCCGGCACACGGCTTGGTGTTTCTTGATGTGTCTTTGATGCTAGCCCTGCCCCTTTATTTATATGTTGAGCCCTAGGGTCGAAACTTGGAGTAAAAGCCTCCTCAAAGTCGGTTTTGCCCAAAAGGCAAGAGTCCTACACAGACTCCAGGGATAGACGCCAGGTGAGGGAGTCCTGGACTAGGGGGTGTCCGGACAGCCGGACTATCATCGTCTGCCGGACTCCAAGACTACGAAGATACAAGATTGAAGACTCCGTCCCGTGTCCGGATGGGACTTTCCTTGGCATGGAAGGCAAGCTTGGCGATACCGATATGTAGATCTCCTACCATTGTAACCGACTCTGTGTAACCCTAGCCTTCTCCGGTGTCTATATAAACGAGAGGGCTTTAGTCCGTAGGACACAACATACATTACAACAATCATACCATAGGCTAGCTTTAGGGTTTAGCCTCCTTGATCTCGTGGTAGATCCACTCTTGTACTACCCATATCATCAATATTAATCAAGCAGGACATAGGGTTTTACCTCCATCAAGAGGGCCGAACACAGGTAAAACATCGTGTCCCTTGTCTCCTGTTACCATCCGCCTAGGCGCTGATTCGGGACCCCCTACCGAGATCCGCCGGTTTTGACACCGACATTGGTGCTTTCATTGAGAGTTCCTCTGTGTCGTCATCGATAGGAAGGATGCCTCCACCCGTCTTCAAGGACGGTATTTTCGCCAAAGGGGCCTGGGCCGCCGGCCAAACTATCCGGCTAGGCGGTTTTCTTATGACCGCATGTCCGGCCACTGCTTCGACAATGACTTCTCAAGTCGTCAAAAGCAATCTCCACGTCAGCTCGGAATTTGCCGAGCGGCTGGATCCGATAGAGCTCTCGTGTGTCAACGAACTCTTGGATCGCATTGCATACAGGAGTCGCTACGGACTACAATCGATTGGGCTTAAAACCGATCGAGAGATCAACTCTCCCGGGTTACCCACCACGTCGCAGTGGTAGAGGAACAATCGGCGACTTTCCTCTGTATTAAAAACTAGACATGTCGGGCCCCGAACCCTCCACGCGGTTTCGCGGAGGAGCGGACTTCGATCGAGCCTCGAACTTAAAGTCGAGCATCGGACCGGACTCATTGGACAATGTCCAGCAATCCAAGCTTCCAAAATTGGAAACTTCACGGCCTTTAAGCCCCAAGATGGGTAGGGATCCGGATTTTATTCCACCCACCCGCCAAGACATATGCGATCTATCTCTAATCGGCAAGAGCCCGCTGAAGCAATACATCACTCTTGGGCGATTCCTCCCGGTTATGGACGGGATAAAGGACTGCCGAGAGGAAAGCATAATCTCAATCTTTTGCAATAATTGCACGGACAAGGAATATTGAGCGCCATCGGCCGTCGTAAAATCACACGCTTCACCGATCGGCATCCATAATGCGAAGTCTTGTGTGATGGAGAGTTCGAAAAGCGAAAACCAGTTTTGGGACAATCGGCCCGAATACAACCCTAGTGCGCAACAAAAGGGTGCATCATACTCAGGCCCCAGATACAAAAACCAAAAACAAAAACCCCATAGAGGCACGGAACGTCTTTGGAGGGATGGCTCGGCGGACCTGTAAGCTTCATAGTACAGAGGGCGCCATCCCAACACATAGCATTCGAGCATGTTGGATATTACGGCAGGTGGCCAAAAGTGGCGAGGAGCTTCTAGCCCCGGAAAACCACTCCAACAATACCAGTACGGTATCAACAGTCTTCGAGACCTTTACATCAAATAATATGCGAAAACGAACAATCCGCGGCCTCGCCGAAGTCTACCAAGTAGCAACAGCAAATCCATGGAGTGACACAGCCATCACCTTCAACGCCAGCGACGAACCTAAATTCCGAACAGCCCGAGCACCAGCCGCACTGGTGCTTAGTCCCATAGTGGACGGCTTTCAACTTACAAAGGTCCTCATGGACGGCGGCAGCGGACTAAACCTCATCTACGAGGAAACTCTTCAAAAAATGGAAATAGACTAGAGCCGTATTGAGCAAAGCAGCACAACCTTTAGAGGAATAATCCCTAGCCGGGAAGCACGCTGCACCGGAAAAATCACACTCGATGTGGTGTTCGGCTCACCAGACAACTACAGATCCGAAGAAGTCACGTTCCAAGTGGCCCCGTTCAATAGCGGATATCACGCTATCTTAGGACGAGAGGCGTTCACAATTTTTCAAGCCATACCCCATTACGGGTACATGAAGCTCAAAATGCCCGGGGCCGGTGGAATAATCACTCTCGCTAGTGATCCGGACATAGCACTCGCGCGAAAACAAGACAGCCGCACTAGCCACGGAGGCATGTCAAAAGCCTTAGCGGCGAAGAACTCACCGCACTGCGCTCTACGGTGAATAGGGATGATGTGATACTCGATAAAAGATCCAAGTCCACATCCTTCAAACCAGCAGATGAAATAATAAAATTCCAGGTCCATCCAGCGGACCCAACAAAAACGGCCTCCATTGGGGCACAATTGAACCCCGAGGTAGACGCCGCCTTTCGCGAGAATTCCCGGGAAAATTGGGACATTTTGCACGGCATCCTTCGGACATGCACGAATCCCATGATTAGCGAACACAGCCTAAACATCCTAAAAGGATTCAAGCCGGTCAAACAGGCTCTTGACGATTTTTGAACCCAAAAGAGAGGCAATGGGAGAAGAGCTAGCCAAACTATTGGAAGGCGGATTCATCGGAGATATCAAACATCCGGATTGGCTAGCAAATCGGTAATGGTACCAAGAAGGACAAATCCGGCGCCTATCGTCGATTTTAAGGACCTCAATAAGGCTTGCCCAAAGGATCCTTCCCCTCCCGCATCGACCAAATTATCGATGCTACCGCGAACACGATTCGTTGTGCTTCCTCGGCGCATACTCGGCTACCATCAAATCAAGATGGCGGAAGCGAACCAAGCCGCGGCATTCATCACTCCATATGGACCATTCTACTTCAACACGATGCCCTTGGACTTAAGCGCGCCGGGCGCAACATATCGGCGCATGATTCAAACATGTCGGCTACCCGGATCGGCAAAGCGATCGAGGCATATGTAGACGACGTATTCGTCAAAACAAAACACGTCGAAACTCTAGTAGACGATTTGAGGCTCACATTCGACAACCTCAGAGCATATGACATCAAGCTGAATCCGAAAAAATGCGTTTTCGGCGTACCAGCCGGAAAGCTGCTGGGATTCATTGTATCCGGTAGAGGAATTGAAGCAAACCCGGCTAAAATCCGAGCTCTATCACAGTTGGATATTCCAAAGGACCTCAAACAGATACAAAAATTGATAGGATGCGTGGCAGCCCTAAGCCGTTTTATCTCCCGCTTGGGAGAAAAGGCACTGCCCCTTTATCGCCTCCTTAGGCGCACCGAACACCAGTGGATGGATGCTGCCCTCTTGGGACTCGAAGAAATAAAGGCCATATTGGCAACAAATCCGGTCCTAGCTACGTCAAACCTAGGCGAACCTATGTTGTTATACATCGCAGCAACACATCAAGTTGTAAGTGCGGTACTCGTCGTTGAACGAGAGACCGAAGGGCATAAATTCCCTCTTCAAAAACGAGTGTACTACGTATCCTTTGTGTTAACACCACGCAAGTCCGTTACCGCACTATCAAAAGATAGCATACGCGGTGTTCATGGCATCCGGAAGCTCGACACTACTTTCAAGAGTGTTCGATAATGATGGCCTCCAAGTACCACTCAATGACATTGTAAACAACCGCGATGCAACAGGCAGGATTGCAAAATGGGCCATTGAGCTCCTACCATTCGATATAACCTACAAGCCTCGTGAGCTATAAAGTCACAAGTTTTGGCTGACTTCGTCGCTGAATGGATGAAGCGAACTCCCTAAAAATACGGCGCATACTCCAATTGGACTATGCACTTCGACGGCTCCAAAATGTTGGCGGATCGGGGTGGCGTCGTCTTGATGTCCCCAACCGGGACACGATCCAATCGTACTTCAAATAATGTACACGGACTCCAACAACGCGGCGAATCTGAGGCCCTTCTACATGGTCTCCGGATGGAAATCTCCATGGGCATTCAACGCCTAGAGGTGCGCGGGGATTCAAACCTTGCAATATCCCAAATAAACGGAGACTTTGATGCCAAGGATCTGAAAATGGCAGCATATCGCAACGCTGTCCTAAAAATGTCGGCTCGGTTTGAAGGACTTGAATTCCATCACGTGGCAGAAAATAACCAAGCAGCCGGCGTCTTGCACGCATCGGCGCAAAGCGTGACGCTGTCCTCAAATATCTTCTGGAATGGCTCTCCAAGTCGTCTGTACTATGGGAAGGAGTCCGGAAATGACAAACCGGAAACAACCGCGCCAACCGGCGATTCAGCCGACGACATAACACCTTCAGCCCACGATATAATGGCAGTAATCGCCCCGTGGACAGAACCATTCCTAGCCTATTTGCTTAGACAGGAACTTCCCGAAGACCAAACTGAGGCCCGCTGCATAGTCTAGCGATCGAAAGCCTACAAGGTCCATGAGGAGAACTTTATAAGAAAAGTTCAACCGAGTCCTTCAAAGGTGTATCTCCGAAGAGGAAGGCGAAACCTCGGGTGACATTCATGCGGACTAAGCGGACACCATGCAGCAGCCGGGCCCTTGTAGGAAAGGCATTCCGTCTGAGATTTTATTGGCCGACGGCCGGCGGATGCCTAGGACTTAGTCGAGATCGTCGGTTGTCGACTCTTAGCTAATCGAGCCATATGCCACCCACCGCCCTCAAAACTATACTCATTACACGGCGTTTGCGGTGCCGGGGCTTGATATGGTTGGACCCCTTAAAGGGAACCCACAAGCAAAGGTACCTATTGGTCATGGTGGATAAATTCACCAATGGATAGAGGCCAAACGGTCAAAACGGCAGAGTCCGGACCAGTGATAGACTTTATATACGGGGTGCATTACACCGTTACGGTGTCCCCACAACATCATCACCGACAACGGCACGAACTTCACGGCCGGCGAGGTTAAGTCATGGTGCAAAAACATGGGCATTAAGCTCGACTACGCTTGATCTATCACCCTCAAACCAATGGTCAAGTGGAGCGACCAAATGGTCTAATAATGGCGGCATTAAACCCGGACTAGTGCGGTCACTTACAAAATCAGACACGCCTTTGGGTAGAGGAGCTCGACTCCGTACTCACGGGGCTGCGGACAACGCCCAACCGTACTATCGGTTTACACCATTCTTCATGGTATACTGCGCAGAGGCGTTACGCCTTGCGACATCATTCATGACTCACCTCGAGTGCGCATATGCGAAGAGCGAAGCCGAGCTGGATTGGCGGGACAGCTTGGGCGCATTGGAGGAGGAAGCGACATCGCCAAGGCTCGTTCCGCATTTTATCGCGATAGGCTCGAAGATATCAAAGCGGAGAAATGCGGGCCAAGACTTACAGCGTTGGCGAACTAGTTCTCGCTGTCGGACAAGAAAAGGACAAGCTCAAGCCCAAATGGGAGGGCCCTTCATCATCGACCAAGTCTGAGCGGTAGGCGTACCGTCAGCGAAATCGTCGGACAACAGACTCGAGCGAACCCATGGAGCGCAGCCGCCTCCGAAGATTTTACGCCTAGTGCCAGACTAAGGGTTCGTCCCCCCCCTGTTCAAATTTTTATTCTGCAGCTGTCCTTTATTTCCCTTTCTTTTCTTAACCCTTCTACTAAAAGGTCCTCAAGGGCCTACTAGAATACACTTGATGTGTTATCCGCACTCATTATACCTGGGGGCTTCTTTTCCAGAAGCTCAACTATAAGGGCCTCATGCCCAACACATGTGTCATGCTTCCACATGTACCTTTTACTCACCATTATATGCATCGATATGACTTAAGTTTTGGCCAAGCTGGGTTGCCTTGCTCCTGTGCTTACCCCTACGTTCCCGATTGTTCGGCTAGGAGGTAAAGGAGCACCTCTCGATTATTCTTGCCGGGTCACCGGATGTGTACCTCGGTGGGTGAAGCGAAAGCTAGTGTTCTTAAGGGAATATTGATTCGGTGACTTGAAAGATGATTTTTACCTACTGTTTACCTGCCCCGGATGTTTTTACGCTTTTTTTGTGATCAGGACATGCACTTTAGGGCATGCCTCGAGAAAGGAACCATAACGGAACTATTCTCCTGGAAGATGTTTCTTACTAACCATGTAATATAACATAACTAGTTGGGCACTTGTCTGATAAAGCACTAATGACCCCTACGCCTGGTCTCCATGTATACCCCGGTTGTTTCTTAACCAAAAAGGATATTCGGACACACTCCAGACTCTAGGGTCCCGAGGTCGAAGCGAAAAGGTCAGCAAAGACAAACGATCTACAATTCGGCTAGAAGGCATTTCATATGTCATTTTCAATGCATTATCAAATTTACTGATTGTATTCCTCCTCAATCCCGTCTAACAGGCTGTCTAACTTACAGTCCTGTTGGGAAAATTTAGCAGCCAACTCTACTTGGCTGTATACTAAACTCACAGGGATCTCCTTCCCATCGGCCCCCACCGGTCCAACTTCGGCCATATGGTTGGGATCCGCCTTCTTGTACCGCGTCTTCACCATGGCCCAAGCCTCCCTGGCACCCTGGCGGTAGGCCGAAATCTGCCATAAACGGAAGTGCTGCCGCACTCCATGGAGTTTCTCCGCAAGCTCCCCAAGGCCCTCGGGTAGGGAGGCGGTGGCCATAATGCACGGACGGCGCCGCTCATCGCTGCCGAACTTCGTTCGGCAGTTGCAACAACTTCGGGAAGTTGATCACCCGTCGTCTGGGCATCTCCTCCGTAGGGCGACGTGAGTATACCTACAAGACATATTACATCAATTGACTTCCTCCTTTGAACTCTTCTTTCCAAAGGAGTTCACTCAAGCACTTACTATAGATGCAGCGGCGAAGCCGCTGATTCTCCTTAACGGAGCGAACAGCTCGACCCGACGCCTTTCGGCTCTTCTCCAAGCTGGGCGTGGGCATCTTGAAGCTTGTTCCTTTCTGCTGTACTCTATTCGGCACCCTCTGCATGACCTTCATTTGGCGCAGCGATTCTGCTGTCGGATCTAGTCCGGCGGACCTGCAATGTCATTATTAGACTTACGGCAGACGCCCGACTGCATACTACATTTACCAAGCAAATGTGTTACCGGGAGGGGCCTCTGTGTTCCCTCCTCACGGCAGAAATCTTGACCTCAAGTTGGGCTTTGCATTCTTGCAGCTCTGAGGCAATTTGGGCATTCTTCTCGGTAAGGGCTGCGTTTCAAATGATCCTTAAATCAGTTAACATAACTACTTTAAGTCTCGGGGGCTACTGGCATATATAACCATTAAATTCCCTTACCCATATGTCTTTTACATACTACTCCGTGGCTCTCGTAAAACCATCTTGAGCAGCACGGAGGTGCGCATCCCCCGCGTTAAAGGCGTCCAGCGCCTCAGGGGAGAAGCATGCTTCATGAAATACTGTCCGGCGGCGCCTGTGGTTCATGGCCCTCTCCACCTCAGACATGGTGGCGGACAGTCGGTCGGCATCCTCCGTTGGAGGAGTATCCGGCCTGCGCCTTGCGCTTGCCTCCCCTCTCGGCCAAGGCGGCTGGAGCTGGCGGTATGGGCGGATTGACAACCTCTCGCCCTTGATCCGGTGGGCGCTTTTTCTCCTATAAGGATCATGAGCACTCAGGCGCTTCCTAGGAACCTTGCTCTAAATATTTAAATCGAGCTATACCTTTGCGGCGATGTTTGATCCGTGCAGCGCTCCTTTTCGCTTGCTGGTCGGATGACCTTTGTTGGTCATTTGCATGCTTTCGACTCCGCCTTGAAGGCACTTCTGTAAAGCACCATCGTTCGCGAAGGTCAGAAATGGGCAAGGAAGAGATAGTGGTGTCCGGACCTTGGTCACAATCACCTGGGAAGCCGGATATAATCCGGGGTAGTCCGCCGTAATGGCGACCAAAGCGTTATCCATGCTGAGCTGGTGGAACACCCCGTCGATCAGCTCCACCTTGATATCCGGATCCTCTTGGAGGTGGGTCACAGGATCTCTCTGGATCCTCAGGTTGCGGAGCCGGACTTACCATGTCCTCCACAATCCGGAGCAGTTCCTGCGCCGAAGATATAATGTAAGAGGCTTAAAACTTTAAAAGTACAGGTTGAGCCCTTAAAAAGCGTTCGCTTACCCAGCCCCGAGGGTTGTTCATGGAGAACCCATTCAAGGGGTTCGTTAGGAGAATCCTCCTTTTCCCCTTATACAGGCGGACGGGATCTGCACCAGTCCTCGGTCGAATCCGGCCCTTTGCGGCCATGGTGGGTGGCATCGTCCTCCCCGTTGAAATCCCACATGGGGTGGCCCCTGTATTGCAACGGCTGTACCCCCCGCATGATGCATATTGCCATGATTCCGATCATGGTCAACCCGGAGTGGGCTAGTAATCTTATTCGGCCCATCAGGTAATGGACGCTCTTGTCTTCCTCCAATTGGGGACTCCGCGGGCGCCAACTAAGGTGTTTCTTCAGAGGAGCAGCTTGAACTCCGGAGGCCGACACGGGCGGGTCCGGCAATAAGCGTCTTCTATGTAAAACCATTCTGAAGGCCAGTCTTCGGACGCCTTCTTAGGGGTTTCGGATAGGTATCCGATCCCGGCGATGCGCCATACTTCGGCGTCGCCCACTTGATATATGGATCCCTCGTGAGAACGGGGTACGAGGCAGAACAGCCTCTTCCACAATGCAAAATGGGGCTCAACACCCAGGAACAGCTCGAAGAACTCGTAACCAGCGATATGCGGGATGAGGTGGGTGCGAGGTGATGGAGCTGGAGTCCGTAGAACTCCAGGAGCCCGCGGAGGAACAGATGTATAGGAAATCCGAGTCCCCTTATCAGATAGGGGATGAAGAATACCCGCTCCCCTTTGTTGGGACTTGGGGTAGCCTCCGCTTGCTTCCCACCTTGGTAGGTGGCCAGCCCGGCTCGAACCGGGACCATGAAGGCCGGAGGGAGATATCCCCCCATTTGGAGCTTCACTAGCTCGTTGTGTGGAACAGATCATCTCCTCCAATCTCCTGGCAGTGGGCTGGGAGCGCGAGAAGAGGAGCCGCGCCGACGGTCCATGGTGGAATGGATTGTTGGTCAAAGGCGCTCCGATGAGTATTCGCGGAAGGAAGATGGTGTGATTTGGATCTGGATTTTTGCCTCTTTTGTAGGCGGATGACTTGCACGACTAGGGGGTGAAACGTAAAAAACACCCTGGCTTTTTGCATTCGTGCGACGCGTGGAGGAAGACCATTATTGGGCGTAGAAGCCAAGAAGCACAGCATTTATGAGAAAGCCGGACACTGTTCGACCGGTACATGGAACTTAAAGGGAGAACTCGCCTTGCAACGCCGAAGACTATATCTGTATTTGGACTTATCGTCATTGAAGCCTGGTTCGGGAGCTCTTGAGGAGTCCTAGACTAGGGGTGTCCGGACAGCGGACTATCATCGTCCGGTGACTCCAAGACTCTGAAGATACAAGATTGAAGACTCCATCCGTGTCGGATGGGACTTTCCTTGGCGTGGAAGGCAAGCTTGGTGATATGGATATGTAGATCTCCTACCATTGTAACCGACTCTGTGTAACCCTAGCCTTCTCCGGTGTCTATATAAACCGGAGGGCTTTAGTCCGTAGGACACAACATACATTACAACAATCATACCATAGGCTAGCTTTAGGGTTTAGCCTCCTTGATCTCGTGGTAGATCCACTCTTGTACTACCCATATCATCAATATTAATCAAGCGGGGCGTGGGTTTTACCTCCATCAAGAGGGCCCGAACACAGGTAAAACATCGTGTCCCTTGTCTCATGTTACCATCCGCCTAGGCGCACAGATTCGGGACCCCCTACCCGAGATCCGCGGTTTGACACCGACACGGGGTTCCGGCATCTACACCCTAGGCGCGGGGTTCTGGCGTCTAGCCTCAGTCTCTGGAAAACTTCCTTTGCACTTTCCAAAAGCCTCGTGGGCTTTCCCTTTAGCCCAAATAACGTTCTCGTACCCAAACATTTAGGAAACATCCGGAACCCCTTAGGTGAATCTGGAACCCTTAGGAGATCAAACACTACTATCCCATATATTAAACTTTATCTCTGGACCATTCTGGGTTCCTCGTCATGTCCATGATCTCATCCGGAACTCCGAACAACATTCGGTCACCAACATACATAACTCATATAATACTATATCATCAACGAAACATTAAGCGTGCGGACCCTACAGGTTCGAGAACTATGTAGACATGACCGAGACACGTCTCAGGTCAATAACCAATAGCGGGACCTGGATGCCCATATTGGCTCCCACATATTCTACGAAGATTTTTATCGGTCAAACCGCATAACAAAATTACGTTGTTCCCTTTGTCATCGGTATGTTACTTGCCCGAGATTCGATCGTCGGTATCTCAATACCTAGTTCAATCTCGTTACCGGCAAGTCTCTTTACTCGTTCCATAATACATCATCCCGCAACTAACTCATTATTTCCAATGATTGCAAGGCTTTAAGTGATGTTCATTACGGAGTGGGCCCAGAGATACCTCTCCAACAATCGGAGTGACAAATCCTAATCTCGAAATACGCCAACCCAACAAGTACCTTCGGAGACACCTGTAGAGCACTTATAATCACCTAGTTACGTTGGGACATTTGGTAGCACACAAAGTGTTCCTCTGGTAAACGGGAGTTGCATAATCTCATAGTCATAGGAACATGTATAAGTCATGAAGAAAGCAATAGCAACATACTAAACGATCGAGTGCTAAGCTAACGGAACCAGGTCAATCACATCATTCTTCTAATGATGTGATCCCATTGATCAAATGATAACTCATATCCATGGTTAGGAAACTTAACCATCTTTGATCAATGAGCTAGTCAAGTAGAGGCATACTAGTGACACTATGTTTGTCTATGTATTCACACATGTATTATGTTTCTGGGTAGTACAATTCTAGCATGAATAATAAACATTTGTCATGATATGAGGAAATAAATAATAACTTTATTATTGCCTCTAGGGCATATTTCCTTCAGTCTCCCACTTGCACTAGAGTCAATAATCTAGTTCACAACGCCATGTGATTTAACACCAATATTCACATTTGTATGTGATTAATATCCATAGTTCACATCGTCATGTGATCAACACCCAAAGGGTTTACTAGAGTCAATAATCTAGTTCACATCGCTATGTGATTAACACCCAAAGAGTACTAAGGTATGATCATGTTTTGCTCTAGAGAAGTTTAGTCAGCAGGTGCATCACATTTGAGCCGTATGTATTCTACAAATATTCTATGTCTACAATGCTCTCTACGGAGCTACTCTAGCTAATTGCTCCCACTTTCAATATGTATCCAGATTAAGACTTAGAGTCATCTGGATCAGTGCCAAAACTTGCATCGACGTAACCCTTTACGACTAACCTCTTGTCACCTCCATAATCGAGAAACATATCCTTATTCCACTAAGGATAATTTTGACCAATGTCGATGATCTACTCCTAGATCACTATTGTACTCCTTGCCAAACCAGGCAGAGTATACAATAGGTCTGGTCCATAGCATGGCATACTTTTATAGAACCTATGGCTGATGCATAGGGAATAACTTTCATTCTCTTTCTATTTTCTGCCGTGGTCGGGATTTGAGTCTTACTCAATTTCACACCTTTATAGCACAGGCAAGAACTCTTTCTTTGACTGTTCCATTTTGAACTACTTCAAAATCTTATCAAGGTATGTACTCATTACAAATCTTATCAAACGTCTTGATCTATCTCAATAGATCTTGATGCTCAATACGTAAGTAGCTTTACTGAGGTCTTTCTTTTAAAGAACTCCTTTCAAACACTTCTTTATGCTTTCTAGAAAAATTCTACATCATTTCTGATCAACAATATGTCACTCACATATACTTATCAGAAAGGCTGTAGTGCTCCCACTCACTTTATTGTAAATACAGGCTTCACTGCAAGTCCGTATAAAACTATATGCTTTGATCAAAGCGTATATTCCAACTCTGAGATGCTTGCACCAATCCATAGATGGATTGCTGGAGCTTGCACATTTTGTTAGCACCTTTAGGATTGACAAAACCTTCTGGTTGCATCAGATACAACTCTTCTTTAAGAAAACCATTAAGGAATGCAGCTTTGACATCCATTTGCCAGATTTCATAAAATGTGGCAATTGCTAACATGATTCGGACAGACTTAAGCATCGCTACAGTTGAGAAAATCTCATTGTAGTCAACACCTTGAACTTGTCGAAAACCTTTTTGCAACAAGTCGAGCTTTGTAGATAGTAACACTACTATCAACGTTCGTCTTCCTCTTGAAGATCCATTTATTTTCTATGGCTTCCCGATCATCGGGCAAGTCCACCAAAGTCCACACTTTGTTCTCATACATGGATCCCATCTCATATTTCATGGCCTTAAGCTATTTCGCGGAATCTAGGCTCATCATCGCTTCCTCATAGTTCGTAGGTTCATCATGGTCTAGTAACATGACTTCCAGAACTGGATTACCGTACAACTCTGGTGCGGATCTTACTCTGGAAGACCTACGAGGTTTGGTAGCAACTTGATCTGAAGTTTCATGATCATCATCATTAACTTCCTCACTAATTGGTGTAGGAATCACTGGAACTGATTTCTGTGATGAACTACTTTCCAATAAGGGAGAAGGTACAATTACCTCATCAAGTTCTATTTTCCTCCCACTCACTTCCTTTTAGAGAAACTTCTTCTCTAGAAAGGATCCATTCTTAGCAATGAATCTTGCTTTGGGATCTGTGATAGAAGGTGTACCCAACAGTTTCCTTTGGGTATCCTATGAAGACGCACTTCTCCGATTTGAGTACGAGCTTATCAGGTTGAAACCTTTTTGACATAATTATCGCAACTCCAAACTTTAAGAAACGATAGCTTAGGTTTACTACTAAACCATAGTTCATACGGTGTCATCTCAGCGGATTTAGATGGTGCCCTATTTAAAGTGAATGCAGCTATCTCTAATGCATAACCCCAAAATGATAATGGTAAATCGGTAAGATACATCATAGATCGCACCATATCCAATAAAGTGCGGTTACGATGTTCGGACACACCATTACGCTGTGGTGTTCCATGTGGCATGAACTGTGAAACTATTCCACATTGTTTAAAATGAAGGCCAAATTCGTAACTCAAATATTCTTCTCTACGATCAGATTGTAGAAACTTTATTTTCTTGTTACGATGATTCTCCACTTCACTCTGAAATTCTTTGAACTTTTCAAATGTTTCAGACTTGTGTTTCATTAAGTAGATATACCCATATCTGCTCAAATCATCTGTAAAGGTCAGAAAATAACGATACTTGCCACGAGCATCAACACTCATTGGATCGCATACATCGGTATGTATTATTTCCAATAAGTTAGTGGCTCGTTTCATTGTTTCGAAGAACGGAGTTTTAGAAATCTTTCCCAAAAGGCACGGTTCGCAAGCATCAAATGATTCATAACCAAGTGATTTCGAAAATCCATCTTTATGGAGTTTCTTCATGCGCTTTACACCGATATGACCCAAACGGCTGTGCCACAAATAAGTTGGACTATCATTATTAACTTTGCATCTTTTGGCATCAATATTATGAATATGTGTATCACTACGATCGAGATCCAACAAACTATTTTCATTGGGTGTATGACCATTGAAGGTTTTATTCATGTAAACAGAACAACAATTATTCTCTAACTTTAAATGAATAACCTTATTGCAATAAACATGATCAAATCATATTCATGCTCAACGCAAACGCCAAATAACATTTATTTAGGTTTAACACTAATTCCGAAAGTATAGGGAGTGTGTGATGATGATCATATCATTCTTGGAACTACTTCCAACACTCATCGTCACTTCCCCTCAACTAGTCTCTGTTTATTATGTAACTCCTGTTTCGAGTTACTAATCTTAGCAACCGAACAAGTATCAAATACTCAGGGGCTACTATAAATACTAGTACGGCACACATCAATAACCTGTATATCAAATATACCCTTGTTCAATTTGCCATCCTTCTTATCCACCAAATATTCAGGGCATTTCCGCTTCCAGTGAACATTTCCTTTGCAGTAGAAGCACTCAGTTTCAGGCTTTGGTTTAGCTTGGGCTTCTTCACGGGAGTGACAACTTGCTTGCCATTCTATTTGAAGTTTCCCTTTCTTTCCCTTTTCCCTTTTCTTGAAACTAGTGGTCTTGTCAATCATCAACACTTGATGCTCTTTCTTGATTTCTACCTTCGTCGATTTCAACATCACGAAGAGCTCGGGAATCGTTTTCATCATCCCTTCCATACTATAGTTCATCATGAAGTTCTAGTAACTTGGTGATGGTGACTAGAGAACTCTGTCAATCACTATCTTATCTGGAAAATTAACTCCCACTTGATTCAAGCGATTGTAGTACCCAGAGAATCTGAGCACATGCTCACTAGTTGAGCAATTCTCCTCCATTTTTTAGCTATAGAACTTGTTGGAGACTTCATATCTCTCAACTCGTGTATTTTCTTGAAATATTAACTTCAACTCCTGGATCATCTCATATGGTCCATGACGTTCAAAACGTCTTTGAAGTCCCGATTCTAAGCCGTTAAGCATGGTGCACTAAACTATCAAGTAGTCATCATATTGAGCTAGCCAAGCGTTCATAACGTCGCATCTGCTCTGCAATAGGTCCGTCACCTAGCGGTGCATCAAGGACATAATTCTTCTGTGCAGCAATGAGGACAATCCTCAGATCACGGATCCAATCCGCATCATTGCTACTAACATCTTTCAACACAGTTTTCTCTAGGAACATATCAAAATAAACATATGAAAGCAACAACGCGAGCTATTGATCTACAACATAATTTGCAAAATACTACCAGGACTAAGTTCATGATACATTTAAGTTCAATTAATCATATTACTTAAGAACTCCCACTTAGATAGACATCCCTCTAGTCATCTAAGTGATCACGTGATCCAAATCAACTAAACCATAACCGATCATCACGTGAGATGGAGTAGTTTTCAATGGTGAACATCACTATGTTGATCATATCTACTATATGATTCATGCTCAACCTTTCGGTCCCCAGTGTTCCGAGGCCATATCTTACAACGCTAGGCTCGTCAAGTTTAACCTGAGTATTTTGCGTGTGCAAAACTGGCTTGCATCCGTTGTAGATGGACGTAGAGCTTATCACACCCGATCATCACGTGGTGTTTGGGCACGACGAACTTTGGCAACAGTGCATACTCAGGGAGAACACTTTTATCTTGAAATTTTAGTGAGAGATCATCTTATAATGCTACCGTCAATCAAAGCAAGATAAGATGCATAAAAGATAAACATCACATGCAATCAATATAAGTGATATGATATGGCCATCATCATCTTGTGCTTGTGATCTCCATCTCCGAAGCACTGTCATGATCACCCTCGTCACCGGCGCGACACCTTGATCTCCATCGTAGCATCGTTGTCATCTCGCCAACTATTGCTTCTACGACTATCACTACCGCTTAGTGATAAAGTAAAGCAATTACAGGGCGATTTCATTGCATACAATAAAGCGACAACCATATGGTTCTGCCGATTGCCGATAACTTCGGTTACAAAACATGATCATCTCATACAATAAAATATAGCATCATGCCTTGACCATATCACATCACAACATGCCTGCAAAAACAAGTTAAGCGTCCTCTACTTTGTTGTTGCAAGTTTTACGTGGCTGCTACGGGCTTAGCAAGAACCGTTCTTACTACGCATCAAAACCACAGCGATAGTTCGTCAAGTTAGTGATGTTTCAAACTTCTCAAGGACCGGGCGTATGCACTTTCAGTTCAACTAAAGTTGGAAACCGACACCCGCCACCACTGTGTGCAAAGCACGTCGGTAGAACCAGTCTCGTGTAAGCGTACGCGTAATGTCGGTCCGGGCTGCTTCATCCAACAATACCGCCGAACCAAAATATGACATGCTGGTAAGCAGTATGACTTGTATCGCCCACAACTCACTTGTGTTCTACTCATGCATATAACATCTATGCATAAAACCTGGCTCTGATACCACGGTTGGGGAACGTAGTAATTTCAAAAAAATTCCTACGCACACGCAAGATCATGGTGATGCATAGCAACGAGAGGGGGAGTGTATCTTCATACCCTTGAAGATCGCTAAGCGGAAGCGTTTATCAACGCGGTTGATGTAGTCGTACGTCTTCATGATCCGACCGATCCAAGTACCGAACGCACGGCACCTCCGAGTTTTGCACACGTTCATCTTGATGACGTCCTCCCCATCTCGATCCAGCAAGACGAGCGAAGTAGTAGATGAGTTCCGGCAGCACGACGGCGTGGTGACGGTGTTGGTGAAGAACAATCTCCGCAGGGCTTCGCCTAAGCGCTACGGAAACTATGACGGAGGATAAACTAGAGGGGACGGGGTTGCCGGCACACGGCTTGGTGTTTCTTGATGTGTCTTTGGTGCTAGCCCTGCCCCTCTGAAGGAAATATGCCCTAGAGGCAATAATAAAGTTATTATTTATTTCCTCATATCATGATAAATGTTTATTATTCATGCTAGAATTGTATTAACCGGAAACATGATACATGTGTGAATACATAGACAAACATATAGTCACTAGTATGCCTCTACTTGACTAGCTCATTAATCAAAGATGGTTATGTTTCCTAACCATTGACATGTGTTGTCATCTTATTAATGGGATCACATCATTAGGAGAATGATGTGATTGACATGACCCATCCCGTTAGCTTAGCACATGATCGTTTAGTATTCTGCTATTGCTTTCTTCATGACTTATACATGTTCCTGTAACTATGAGAATTATGCAACTCCGTTTACGGAGGAACACTTTGGGTACTACCAAATGTCACAACATAAGCTGGGTGATTATAAAGGAGTACTACGGTGTCTCGAAGGTACATGTTGAGTTGGCGTATTTGAGATTAGGTTTTGTCACTCCGATTGTCGGAGAGGTATCTCTGGGCCCTCTCGGTAATACTCATCACTTAAGCCTTGCAAGCATTATAACTAATGAGTTAGTTGTGAGATGGCGTATTCATGAGCGAGTAAAGAGACTTGCGGTAGCGAGATTGAACTAGGTATTGGATACCGAGCGATCGAATCTCGGGCAAGTAACATACCGATGACAAAGGGAACAACGTATGTTGTTATGTGGTTTGACCGATAAAGATCTTCGTAGAATATGTAGGAACCTATATGGGCATCCAGGTCCCGCTATTGGTTATTGACCAGGAATGGTTCTAGGTCATGTCTACATAGTTCTCGAACCCGTAGGGTCCGCACGCTTAACTTTTCGGTGACAATTTTATTATGAGTTTATAAGTTTTGATGTACTGAAGTTTGTTCGGAGTCCCGGATGTGATCACGGACATGACGAGTAGTCTCGGAATGGTCGAGACATAAAGATTGATATATTGGAAGCCTATGTTTGGACATCGGAAGGTTCGGGTGAAATCGGCATTTCTGGAGATGCAGGAGGTTCTGGAACCCCGGGGTTAATGGGCCTACATGGGCCAAGAGGAGAAGAGGAAGGAGCCGGGAGGGGCGCGCCTCCCCTCCTAGTCCGAATAGGACAAGGGAAGAGGCGCCCCCTTTCCTTCCCTCTTCCTCCTCTTTCCCTTTCTCTCCTACTCCTACTTGGAAAGGGAGTCCTACTCCCGGTGGGAGTAGGACTCCCCCCTGTGGCGCCCTCAGGCGGAGGCCTCCTCCCCCTGGCTCCTTTATATCACGGGGCGGGGGCACCCCATAGACACACAAGTTGATCTACGGATCGTTCCTTAGCCGTGTCGGTGCCCCTTCCACCATATTCCACCTCGGTCATATCATCATGGAGCTTAGGCGAAGCCTGCGCGATAGAACATCATCATCGTCACTGCGCCGTCGTCTTGATGGAACTCATCTCCGGAGCCTTTGCTGGATCGGAGGGCGGAGATCGTCATCGAGCTGAGCGTGTGTTGAACTCGGAGGCTCCGTCGTTCGGTGCTTGGATCGGTCGGATCGTGAAGGCGTCGACTACATCAACAGCGTTGTGCTAAGCGCTTCGCTTATGTTCTCACGAGTGCGTGGGCGAACACTATCCCTCTCGTTGCTATATCATCACCATGATCTTGCGTGTGCGTAGGAAAATTTTTGAAATTACTCGTTCCCCAACGGTGGCATCCGAGCCTAGGTTTTATGCGTTGATGTTATATGCACGAGTAGAACACAAGTGAGTTGTGGGCGATATAAGTCATCTTGCCTACCGGCATGTCATGCTTTAGTTCAGCGGTATTGTGAGATGAAGCGGCCGGACCGACATTACGCGTACGCTTACGCGAGACTGGTTTCACCGTTAAGAGCACTCGTGCTTAAAGGTGGCTGGCGGGTGTCTGTCTCTCTCACTTTAGTTGAACCGAGTGTGGCTACGCCGGTCCTTGTGAAGGTTAAAATGGAGTCTATTTGACAAACTATCGTTGTGGTTTTGATGCGTAGGTAAGAACGGTTCTTGCTAAGCCCGTAGCAGCCACGTAAAATTTGCAACAACAAAGTAGAGGACATCTAACTTGTTTTTGCAGGGCATGTTGTGATGTGATATGGTCAAGACGTGATGCTATATTTTATTGTATGAGATGATCATGTTTTTTCACCAAAGTTATCGGCAACTAGCAGGAGCCATATGGTTGTCGCTTTATTGTATGAAATGCAAACGCCCTGTAATTGCTTTACTCTATCACTAAGCGGTAGCGATAGTTGTAGAAGCAATAGACGGCGTAACGGCAACGATGCTACGATGGAGATCAAGGTGTCGCGCCGTTGACGATGGTGATCATGACGGTGCTTCGAAGATGGAGATCACAAGCACAAGATGATGATGGCCATATCATATCACTTATATTGATTACATGTGATGTTTATCCTTTATGCATCTTATCTTGCTTTGATTGATGGTAGCATTTTAAGATGATCTCTCACTAATTATCAAGAAGTATTCTCCCTGAGTATGCACCGTTGCGAAAGTTCTTCGTGCTGAGACACCACGTGATGATCGGGTGTGATAGGCTCTACGTTCAAATACAGCGGGTGCAAAACAGTTGCACACGCGGAATACTCAGGTTATACTTGACGAGCCTAGCATATCTGAGATATGGCCTCGGAACACGGAGACCGAAAGGTCGAGCATGAATCATATAGTAGATATGATCAACATAGCGATGTTCACCATTGAAACTACTCCATCTCACGTGATGATCGGACATGGTTTGGTTGATTTGGATCACGTGATCACTTAGATGACTAGAGATGTACGTCTAAGTGGGAGTTCTTAAGTAATATGATTAATTGAACTTAAATTTATCATGAACTTAGTACCTAATAGTATCTTGCTTGTCTATGTTTGTTTGTAGATAGATGGCTCGTCTTTGTTGTTCCGTTGAATTTTAATCGTTCCTTGAGAAAGCAAAGTTTAAAGATGATGGTAGCAATTACGGATTTGGGTCCGTAACTCGAGAGAT
Source organism: Aegilops speltoides (assembly GCA_021437245.1). Classification (NCBI taxonomy): domain Eukaryota; kingdom Viridiplantae; phylum Streptophyta; class Magnoliopsida; order Poales; family Poaceae; genus Aegilops; species Aegilops speltoides. Next base: position 447,743,442 of record CM038144.1, read on the forward strand.
TATCCTCATTGCTGCATAGAAAAGTTACGTCTGGAAGCACCGCTGGGTGCGAACTTCTTCTTGATGCTGGCCAGCGGCGTTAAGAATGTGCAGCGAGCAAAGCTCATGACTACTCTATAGTTCGAGTGTGCCATGCTTTACGGCTTAGAACCGGGCCTTCAACGGCGTTTTGAGCGTCATGGAGCATATGAGATGTTCGAGTTGAAGTTAATATTTCAAGCAAATGCCGGATTGAGAGATATGAAGTCTCCAATAAGTTTTATAGCTGCAAGATGGAGGAGAATAGTTACGTCGGTGAACACATACTCAAAATATGCGGGTATAATAACACTTGATTCAAGCTGGGAGTTAATCTTCACGATGATAGTGTCATTGATGAAATTCTCCAATCACGCCACCAAGCTACAAGAGCTTCGTGATGAACTATAATATGCAAGGGATGAACAAGACTATTCGAGCTCTTGGCGATCTTTGAAAGCAGCGGAGGTAGAAATCAGAAGGAGCATCAAGTGTTGATGGTCAACAAGACCACTAGTTTCAAGAAGAAGGGCAAAGGGAAGAAGAAGGGAACTTCAAAAGAGCGGCAAGCAAGTTGCTGCTCAAGAGAAGAAACCCAAGTCGGGACCTAAGCACGAAACTAAGTGCTTCTCTCGCAAGCGGATGGACCTTTGGAAGCGGAACTGCCCCAAGTATTTGGCGGATAAGAAGGATGGCAAAGTGAACAAAGGTATATGTGATATACATGTTATTGATGTATACCTTACTAATGCTCGCATGATAGCTTTGGGTATTTGATCTTTGGTTACATTGCTAATATTTGCAACTCGAAGCAGGGACTACGGATTAGCGAAGATTAGCTAAGGATGAGGTGACGATCTTGGCGTGGGAAATGGTTCCAAAGTCGATGTGATCGCGGTCGACACGCTACCTCTACATCTACCATCGGGATAAGTATTAGACCTAAATAATTGTTATTTGGTGCGGCGTTGAGCATGAACATTATATCTGGATCTTGTTTGATCGAGGCGGTTATTCATTTAAATCGAGAGAATAATGGTTGTTCTATTTATATGAGTAATATCTTTTATGGTCATGCACCCTTGAAGAGTGGTCTATTTTATTGAATCTCGATAGTAGTGATACACATATTCACAGTGTTGAAACCAAAAGATGCAGAGTTGATAATGATATTGCAACTTATTTGTGGCACTGCCGTTTAGGTCATATCGGTGTAAAGCGCATGAAGAAACTCCACATTGATGGGCTTTTGGAATCACTTGATTATGAATCACTTGGTACTTGCGAACCGTGCCTCATGGGCAAGATGACAAAAACACCGTTCTCTGGTACTATGGAGAGAGCAACAGGTTTGTTGGAAATCATACATACAGATGTATGCGGTCCAATGAATGTTGAGGCTCGTGGCGGATATCGTTATTTTCTCACCTTCACAGATGATCTAAGCAGATATGGGTATATCTACTTAATGAAACACAAGTCTGAAATATTTGAAAAGTTCAAAGAATTTTAGAGTGAAGTGGAAAATCATCGTAACAAGAAAATAAAGTTTCTACGATCTGATCGTGGAGGAGAATATTTGAGTTACGAGTTTGGTATACACTTGAAACAATGCGGGATAGTCTCGCAACTCACGCCACCTGGAACACCACAGCGAAATGGTGTGTGCGAGCGTCGTAATCGTACTTTACTTGATATGGTGCGATCTATGATGTCTCTTCTTGATCTCTGCTATCGTTTTGGGGTTATGCTTTAGAGACGGCTGCATTCACGTTAAATAGGGCACCATCAAAATCCGTTGAGGCGGCGCCTTATGAACTATGGTTTGGCAAGAAACCAAAGTTATCGTTTCTTAAAGTTTGGGGTTGCGATGCTTATGTGAAGAAACTTCAACGGATAAGCTCGAACCCAAATCGGAGAATGTGTCTTCATAGGATACCCAAAGGAGACTATTGGGTACACCTTCTATCACAGATCTAAGGGCAAGATTTTCGTTGCTAAATTGGATCCTTTCTAGAAGGAGTTTCTCTCGAAAGAAGTGAGTGGGAGGAAAGTAGAACTTGATGAGATAAGCTGTATCTACTCCCTTATTGGAAAGTAGTTCATCACAAGAACCGGTTCTGTGACAACTACACCAATTAGTGAGGAAGCTAATGATGTTGATCATGAAACTTGAGATCAAGTTTCTCTGAGAACCTCGAGGTCTACGAGTAAGATCCGCACAGTGATGCGGTAATCCTATTCGGAAGTCATGTTACTTGACCATGATGAACCTACGAACTATGAGGAAGCGATGATGAGCCCAGATTCCATAAAATGGCTTGAGGCCATGAAATCGAGATGGGATCCATGTATGAAAACAAAGTATGGACTTTGGTTGACTTGCCGATGATCGGCAAGCCATTGAGAATAAATGGATTTTTAAGAAGAAGGCGGCGATGGTAATGTAGCTGTCTATAAAGCTCGACATGTTGCAAAAGGTTTTCGACAAGTTCAAGGGGTTGACTACGATGAGACTTTCTCACCCGTAATGATGCTTAAGTCTGTCTGAATCATGTTAGCCATTGCTGCATTTCATGATTATAAAATCTGGCAAATGGATGTCAAGACTGCATTCTTGAATGGATTTTCTAGAAGAAGAGTTGTATATGATGCAGCCGGAAGGTTTTGTTGATCCAAAAGGTGCTAACAAAGTGTGCAAGCTCCAGCGTTCCATTTATGGACTGGTGCAAGCATCTCGGAGTTGGAATAAATGCTTTGATAGTGTGATCAAAGCATATGGTTTTATCTGAGACTTTTGGAGAAGCTTTGTATTTACAAGAAAGTGAGTGGGAGCTCTGTAGCATTTCTAGTTTTATATGTAGATGACATATTGTTAATTGGAAATGATATAGAATTTCAGGATAGCATAAAGGGATACTGAATAAAAGTTTTTCAATGAAAGACCTTGGTGAAGCTGCTTATATATTGGGCATCAAGATCTATAGAGATAGATCAAGGCGCTTAATAGGACTTTCACAAAGCACATACCTTGACAAAATTTTGAAAAAGTTCAAAATGGATCATGCAAAGAAAGGGATCTTGCTGTGCTACAAGGTGTGAAGTTGAGTCAAACTCAATGCCCGACCACGGCAGAAGATAGAGAAAATGAAAGATGTTCCTATGCTTCAGCCATAGGCTCATCATGTATGCAATCTTGTGTACGGACACGGCGTATGCTTAGCAATAAGCTTAGTAGGAAGGTACCAAAGTAATCGGTGTGGATCCTTTGGACAGCGGTCAAGAACATCTGAAATACGAAAAGGACTAAGGATATGTTTCTCGTATATGGAGGTGACAAAGAGCTAGTCGTAAGAGGTTACGTCGATGCAAGCTTTGACAGCGATCAGACGATTCTAAATCGCAAACCGGATCGTGTTTATATTAAGCGGTGGAGCTGTAAGTTGGTGCAGTTCTAAACAAAGCGTCGTGGCGGGATCTACATGTGAAGCGGAGTACATAGCTGATTACGAAGCAGCAAATGAAGGAGTGCGGATGAAGGAGTTCATTTCGATCTAGGTGTCATACCTAGTGCATCGGGACCAATGAAGATCTTCTGTGACAATCTTGGTGCAATTGCCTTGGCAAAGGAATCCAGATTTCACAAGAGGACCAAGCACATCAAGAGACACTTCAATTCCATTTGGGACCAAGTCCAAGTGGGAGACATAGAAATTTGCAAGATACATACGGATCTGAATGTTGCAGACTCGTTGACTAAGCCTCTCTCACGAGCAAAACATGATCAGCACCAAGACTCCATGAGTGTTAGAATCATTACTATGTAATCTAGATTATTGACTCTAGTGCAAGTGGGAGACTGAAGGAAATATGCCCTAGAGGCAATAATAAAGTTATTATTTATTTCCTCATATCATGATAAATGTTTATTATTCATGCTAGAATTGTATTAACCGGAAACATGATACATGTGTGAATACATAGACAAACATATAGTCACTAGTATGCCTCTACTTGACTAGCTCATTAATCAAAGATGGTTATGTATCCTAACCATACACATGTGTTGTCATCTGATTAATGGGATCACATCATTAGGAGAATGATGTGATTGACATGACCCATCCTGTTAGCTTAGCACATGATCGTTTAGTATTCTGCTATTGCTTTCTTCATGACTTATACATGTTCCTGTAACTATGAGAATTATGCAACTCCCATTTACGGAGGAACACTTTGGGTACTACCAAGCGTCTGGCGTAACTAGGTGATTATAAAGAGTCTGCGGTGTCTCGAAGGTACATGTTGAGTTGGCGTATTTGAGATTAGGTTTTGTCACTCCGATTGTCGGAGAGGTATCTCTGGGCCCTCTCGGTAATACTCATCACTTAAGCCTTGCAAGCATTATAACTAATGAGTTAGTTGTGAGATGATGTATTCTGAGCGAGTAAAGAGACTTGCGGTGGCGAGATTGAACTAGGTATTGGATACCGACGATCGAATCTCGGGCAAGTAACATACCGATGACAAAGGCAACAACGTATGTTGTTATGCGGTTTGACCGATAAAGATCTTCGTAGAATATGTAGGAACCAATATGGGCATCCAGGTCCGCTATTGGTTATTGACGAGAATGGCTCTAGGTCATGTCTACATAGTTCTCGAACCCGTAGGGTCCATGACGCAAAGTTTCGATGGCGGTTTTATTATGAGTTTATAAGTTTTGATGTACGAAGTTTGTTGAGTCCGGATGTGATCACGGACATGGCGAGGAGTCTCGGAATGGTCGATACATAAATATTGATATATTGGAAGCCTATGTTTGGACATCGGAAGGTTTGGGTGAAATCGGCATTTCTGAGATGCAGGGAGGTTCTGGAACCCCGGGGTTAATGGGCCTACATGGGCCAAGAGGGAGAAGAGGAAGGAGCTAGGAGGGGGTGCGCCCCTCCCTCCTAGTCCGAATAGGACAAGGGAAGAGGCGGCGCCCCCTTTCCTTCCCTCTTCCTCCTCTTTCCCTTCTCTCCTACTCCTACTTGGAAAGGGAGTCCTACTCGGTGGGAGTAGGACTCCCCCTGGCGCGCCCCTAGGGGCGGCCTCCTCCCCTTGGCTCCTTTATATCTGAGGCGGGGGCACCCCATAGACACACAAGTTGATCTACGGATCGTTCCTTAGCCGTGTCGGTGCCCCTTCCACCATATTCCACCTCGGTCATATCGTCGCGGAGCTTAGGCGAAGCCCTCATGATAGAACATCATCATCGTCACCAACCGTCGTCTTGTGGAACTCATCTCCGGAGCCTTTGCTGGATCGGAGGGCCGGAGATCGTCATCGAGCTGAGCGTGTCTGAACTCGAAGGCTCCGTGCGTTCGGTGCTTGGATCGGTCGGATCGTGAAGGCGTCGACTACATCAACAGCGTTGTGCTAAGCGCTTCGCTTACGGTCTCACAGTGCGTGGGCGAACACTCTCCCTCTCGTTGCTATATCATCACCATGATCTTGCGTGTGCGTAGGAAATTTTTGAAATTACTCGTTCCCCAACACCCTCTATTTATATGTTGAGCCACAGGGTGAAACTTGGAGTAAAGCCTCCTCAAAGTCGGTTTTGCGGAAGGCAAGAGTCCTATACGGACTCGGGGCTAAACGCCTTGGGGTTCGGCATCTACCCCTAGGCGCCGGGGTTCACAGTGTCTAGCCTCGATCTCCACAAAAGTTCCTTTTGCACTTTCCAAAAGCCCGTGGGCTTTCCCTTTAGCCCAAATAACGTGTTCTCGTACCCAAACATTTGGAAACATTGGAACCCCTTAGGTGAATTTGGAACCCTTAGGAGATCAAACACTATTATCCCATATATTAAACTTTATCTACGGACCATTAGGAGTTCCTCGTCATGTCCATGATCCCATCCGAACTACGAACAACATTTGGTCACCAACATACATAACTCATATAATACTATATCGTCAGCGAAATGTTAGCGTGTGGACCCTACGGGTCCGAGAACTATAGACATGGCCGAGACACGTCTCGGGTCAATAACAATAAGCGGGACACGGATGCCCATATTGGCTCCACATATTCTCACGAAGATCTTTATCGGTTAAACCGCATAACAACATCGTTGTTCCTTTGTCATTTGTATGTTACTTGCGAGATTCGATCGTCGGTATCTCAATACCTAGTTCAATCTCGTTGCGGCAAATCTCTTTACTCGTTCCGTAATACATCATCCCACAACTAACTCATTAGTTGCAATGCTTGCAAGGCTTTAAGTGATGTGCATTACCGAGTGGGCCAGAGATACCTCTCCGACAATCGGAGTGACAAATCCTAATATCGAAATCGCCAACCCAACAAGTACCTTGGAGACACTGTAGAGAACCTTTATAATCACCCGATTCGTTGTGACGTTTGGTAGCACACAAAGTGTTCCTCCGGTAAACGGGAGTTGCATAATCTCATAGTCATAGGAACATGTATAAGTCATGAAGAAAGCAATAGCAACATACTAAACGATCGAGTGCTAAGCTAACGGAACCAGGTCAATCACATCATTCTTCTAATGATGTGATCCCATTGATCAAATGATAACTCATATCCATGTTTAGGAAACTTAACCATCTTTGATCAATGAGCTAGTCAAGTAGAGGCATACTAGTGACACTATGTTTGTCTATGTATTCACACATGTATTATGTTTCTGGGTAGTACAATTCTAGCATGAATAATAAACATTTATCATGATATGAGGAAATAAATAGTAACTTTATTATTGCCTCTAGGGCATATTTCCTTCAGTCTCCCACTTGCACTAGAGTCAATAATCTAGTTCACAACGCCATGTGATTTAACACCAATATTCACATTTGATCAATACTTGAGAGTTTCTACATCATGAGAAATTCTATCAATACTTCTAGACAAATCATCAACTTTATTCAACTTTTCTTCTATCGAAGTATTGAAAGCTTTTTGAGTATTGATAAATTCTTTAATATTATTCTTAAGATCAAAGGTGTGTCTACTATTATTATAAGTAGGATTACCATAGGAATTAACGTAATTATTAGAGGAATTACTAGGAAAAGGCCTAGGATTAAAATTACCTCTCTAAGCATTGTTATTGAAATAATTTCGCTAGACAAAATTCACATCTATGGCATCACTATTTTGCACATCATTAAAATCAATAGGAGCACTTTTATTAGCAACCAACTGCATAAGAGCATCAATTTTTTACTCAAAGAATTTATTTCTTCTACCGAATTGACTTATTTATTTGTAGGAGCTCTTTTGGTATGCCATTGTGAGTAATTTGCCATAATATTGTCTAGCAATTTAGTAGCTTCTCCCAAAGTAATTTCCATCAAAGTACCCCCCATGGCGGAATCTAAAAGATTACAAGAAACAAAATTCAATCCCGCATAAAAAATGTGTATGATCATCCAAAGATTTAAACCATGAGTTGGGCAATTCCTTAGCATTAATTTCATCCTTTCCCAAGATTGTGCTCATGTTCAAGTTGCTTGAAATTCATGATCTGGGTTCTAAGGGAAATGATTTTTGCGGGCGGAAAATACATAGTAATAAAAGCATCCTTGCACTTGTTCCAAGAATCGATACTATTGCGATGCAAAGAAGAAAACCAAATTTTTGCATGATCCCGCAAAGAAAACGGAAATAATTTCAACTTCACAACATCATTGTCCACATATTTTTTTTCTTTTGCATATCGCATAATTCCATGAATGTGTTAAGATGGGACACGGCATCCTCATTAGGAGTACCGGCAAATTGATCTTTCATGACAAGATTCAGCAAAGCAGTATTAATATCACAAGACTCCGCACTAGTGGCGGGAGGAGCAATCGGAGTGCTAATAAAATCATTGTTGTTGGTATTTGATAAATCACACAAATTGGTGTTCTCTTGAGTCATGATGACTTCACAACAAGATTGCACTCAAAAACAGATCTGACGAGAAATGGCGAACAAAAAAGAGGGCGAACAAAAAGGCATTTTTTTATGAAGTGGGGGAGAGGAAAACGAGAGGCAAATGGGAAATAATATAAATTGCGAGGATATGAGATTTGTGATTACGAACCTGGTTGATGTTGAAGATCCTCCCCGGCAACGGCGCCAGAAATTCCTTTTGATGTCTGCTAGAACTACGTCGGTATTTCCCCAAAGAGGAAGGGATGATGCAGTATAGCGTCGGTAGGTATTTCCCTCAGTGATGAGACCAAGATTATCGAACCAGTAGGAGAACCTCCTCACACCAAGTAAATAGCACCTGCACACAAATAACAAATACTCGCAACCTGATGGGTAAAAGGGGTTGTCAATCCCTTTCGGATACGATGCCTCAAGATAGGCAAATAACGTGAGGTAAAAGTGGTAGATAGGATAAATAGATCGCGGAACAAATAAATTGCAGCAAGGTATTTTTGTATTTTTGGTTTAATAGATCTGAAAATAAAAGCAGAGAAAATAGATCACGAAAGCAAATATGATGAAAAGAGACCCGGGGGTCGTAGGTTTCACTAGTGGCTTCTCTCGAGAAAAATAGCAAACGGTGGGAAAACAATTACTGTTGGGCAGTTGATAGAACTTCAAATAATTATGACGATATGCAAGCAATGATCATTATATAGGCATCATGTCCAACATGCATCTAGTGTATTAAGTTCATGAAGAGATGGAGTAATGCAATAAGAACGATGACATGATGTAGACAAGATCTATTTATGTAGAAATAGACCCCATCTAGTTATCCTTAATAGCAACGATACATACGTGTCGTTTCCCTTTCTGTCACTGGGATCAAACACCGTAAGATCGAACCCATCACAAAGCACCTCTTCCCATTGCAAGATAAATAGATCAAGTTGGCCAAACAAAACCCAAATATCGGAAAAGAAATACGAGGCTATAATCAATCATGCATATAATAGATCAAAGAAGACTCAAATAACTTTCATGGATAAAAACATAGATCTTATCATAAACTCAAAGTTCATCGGATGCCAACAAACACACCCCAAAAAGACTTACATCATATGGATCTCCAAGAGACCATTGTATTGATAATCAAGAGAGAGAGAGGAAGTCATCTAGCTACTAATTACGGACCCGTAGGTCTATAAAGAACTACTCACGCATTATTGGAGAAGCACCAATGGACATGATGCACCCCTCCGAGATGGTGTCTAGATTGGATCTGGTGTTTCTGGACTCTGCGGCGGCTAGAATTGATTTTCGTCGACTCCCCTAGGGTTTCTGGAATATTGGGCTTATTTATAGAGCAAACAGGCGGTTCAGCGGGCACCCGAGATGGGCACAACCCACAGGCGCATACGGTGGGTTGTGCTCTCTCAACACCCCGGCGCTTTCCTGGCCCACTGGATGTCTTCTGGCCCAAAAAAATCCTCAAAAAGTTTCACTGCGTTTGGACTCCGCTTGATATTGATTTCTTGCGATGTAAAAAACATGCAGAAAACAATAACTGACACTGGGCACTGTGTCAATTGGTTAGTACCAAAAAATGATATAAAATGATTGTGAAACATCCAAGAATGATAATATAACAGCATGGAACAATCAAAAAGTATAGATACGTTGGAGACGTATCAATGTCTCGGCCGTGTCCTCGGCCACTCCTACCTCCATGATGACGCCCGATGTGGCCTTGCCCGCCCCCACGTCGCCTATGGCCTCTCCTGCCGACTCGTCAGCCTCGGTCGCGGCCTTCTCCGCCACCCGCGGCCTCACTCGCGGTTATGTCTCCGTCACCCGCGGTCTCCTCCGCGGACTTGTCTTCTCCACCCGCGGCCTTGACGTCGCCGTCTGCGGTCTCGCCTGAGGCCTCGACCGCCGCCTCATCCGTGGTTTCTCCCGCGGCCACGCCCACATCCTCTTTCGCAACCGTGTTTGCGCCTCCGCCTTGACGTCGGGCTCGGCCCCCGCCTCCGCCGCCTCATCACTCTATGGTGAAGCGTGCTAAAGACGGGATCCATCAACCCAACCCTCGCTATCACAATCTCAGCGTCACGGTCATCTCTCCAGTACCACGCTCGATGCGTTCTGCATTGAGTGATCTGCACTGGCTCGCGACTATGCGTGTTGAGTGTGATGCTCTCGTTATAACCGGACACGGGCGTTGGTTCCGCCCCGGTGCCAACATTAGCATCGGCAAGTGGGTATTTCGGCATAAGCTTCTTCCAGATGGCTCTCTGGACAGGTACAAGGCCCGTTGGGTTGTTCACGGTTTTGCACAACGTGTCGGTGTCGACTTCTCGGAGACTTTCTCCCCGGTCGTCAAACCCGCCACGATTCGTGTTGTTCTTCAGCTCGCCGCATCTCGTCACTGGCATGTTCATCAGCTCGACATCAACAACGCTTTCCTCTATGGTCATATTCAGGAGCATGTTCTATGTCAGCAGCCTACTGGTTTTGTTGATCCAACTCGGCCTAACGATGTTTGCCTACTATCATGGTCTCTCTACGGTCTGAAACAGGCACCTCGTGCGTGGTATCAACGCATTGCAGCATTCCTCGCTGCTCTTGGGTTTCGCAGCACCATCTCCGACACGTTGTTGTTTGTGTTTCATCGAGCTGATCATGTCGCCATGCTTCTTCTGTATGTTGATGATATCGTCATCACCGTATCTCGCGCGGGTCTACTTCACGACATCAATCGCCACCTTGGTTCTGAATTTCAGCTAAAGGACTTGGGCGCATTACACTTCTTCCTCGGCATTAATGTGCGACGTGATGCCTCCGGATTTTTTCCTCATCAAGGACAGTATGCTCTTGATCTCTTGGACTGTGCTGGCATGACTGAGTGCAAACCTGCTGCTACTCCTGTTGAGGCCAAGCCGAAGCTCTCTGCCACTGCTGGACAACCTGCCACTGACGTCGCTCTCTACCGCAACATTGTTGGCGCTCTTCAGTACCTCATGCTTACCAGGCCAGACATTCAGTTCGTCATGCACCAAGTTTGCGTGCATATGCACTCGCCCCATGATGTTCACTGGTCTCTGGTCAAGCGCATTCTCCGGCACATTCACGGCACGGCGACCTTCGGTCTTCGTCTTCGTGCCTCCGCTTTCACTGAGTTGTTTGCTTACACTGATGCGGATTGGGTCGGTTGTCCTGACACTCGACGATCTACGTCGGGATATTGTCTCTTCTTCGGTGACTCTCATTTCATGGTCCTCTAAGCGGCAGCCCACCGTCTCCCGCTCGAATGCTGAGGCCGAGTACCGTGTCGTCGCCAATGTTGTTGCTGAGACATGTTGGCTACGTCAACTACTTGGCGAACTTCGGGTCTCTATCCCGAAAGCTACGGTGGTTTTCTGTGATAATGTTTCGGCCACCTACCTCGCGGCCAATCCGGTGCAGCATAAGCGCACCAAACACATTGAACTTGATGTTCATTTCGTCCGCGAGAAGGTTCAGTTGGGTCAGCTCCTGGTCCTTCATGTACCGACCACCCAACAATTTGCCGACATTATGACCAAAGGGCTTCCAACCGCTGCATTCCAGGAGTTCCGTTCCAGTCTTTGCATCGCCGACGCCGACGCTTTGATTGCAGCCTTGGTGGGGTTTGAACGACATATTTGTATTACTATTTCTATCTTCTCTAGCCTTGTATAGCTGACTCCTAGAGATATATAGGATTAGTTTCCTTGTCACGCAAGACATCTCGTGTATATATTGTGACCAACTCTCAGGAATACAATTGAGTTGCATCCCACATCTTTCTAAAGGGGGGGACTGAACTTCACACTGCAGCATAGCTTCTTGTGCAACCAAATATGTCCAGAGCCTACCTGCTAGCTTAATTGTGTTGAGCATGCATGTGCGAGCACTGAATGTTTTTCTGCAAGATATCGCAGCAGAGGATAGCAGCCGGCTCACTCCATGATGTCAAATCAGATGAATGTTACTACAGTCGCTGCCGACTGACAATTGAAATGCGAGGTTTAAATTCAGTGTGCGATCGTTCGAGTTGTCCTCGTACGTTTCCCGCCGAAAACCATCTGCGGTGCAGTTAAGTGCTGCATCATCTCTGCCATGGGTTGTATCCTTGAAAAATCTCTGCCATGGGTTCAGAGGCAGGGTGACTAACTTCACGGACTCTGTGTGCAGCAGCCACTACTGACTTAGACACAGTGCAACAAAACGCCTAGATGCGTGTGATACTCGGTGAGAAGTTCACTTTTCCACACAAAATTCACGGCACATGCATGCAATCCACATGAGGCCTTGGGGGACAGAGGGGCTACACTAACTTTGTCGCGCTCGTTCACGCTGCTTGTGTCCCCCAAACTGTCTTTTATTTATGCTGATCACGTTCCTTTGTACAGCTAACCGAAACTGTCTTGTCCGTCTGATCGTGTGCAGCCGAGGGACCATTTCCGATGGTCTCACACACAAATCATGACCCGCTTTTACTCGGCGTGGCTCCTAAGTTCAGATTACCACGGAAGCAACAGCTTTGTTTAATGGATCGATTAGCCAGTAGCCACTAAACCTTTCCTAAACAATCGATTACTAAGCCGTAAGCCCTACCCCTTTCACTGTGGCACTTTGGTTGCAAATGACTCGCGCGCAAAATTGCCAGACAGACAAAAGGCAACAAGGCATGCATGCATGGTGTAAATCACTTCACAGGATGGTCCAATCCAACAACAAGTGCCCCGCCAGATTAAGATTATTCCACAAGTACTGCTAACTCACATCCAGCACTCATATCTTGGATAAAAAAACCCAGCAAAGGGTGTTTGTGCTAACTTGGCAACCAAAGACCGGTCCAGGTTTGGGGGAAATAATTCTCGGTGACAATCATCGCAGCGGTGATCACTGTCATGTCGAATCATGGAGAGAAGGAGAGATCAGAGACGTATCTGCAATCAGGGCGTGCAGGATAAGAAAAGATCGAGGCGTTGATCCCTGGAGCAAGAAAATAGCAGAGAAGTGAGTGTCCACTGCCCAATGGCAACCGGGAACAGATTGACGGATGGATCGACCACCTATCTACACTATCTCTCTAGCCGCCCACCGCACTACCGCAAATACCTGCTGCTATCGACCAAACATATATGCAATCCGCGCAGGGCAGTGCATATCCAGCGATCGATATGGCCGGCCGGTCCAAGTGGACGTGCACCGGAATCTACTATATATCTGCAGACATGACATAAATTCAGGTGGTTTGCTACTGTAGTGAGCAATGTCTTGTTTCAAAAAAAAACTGTAGTGAGCAATGTACGCTTGCTTTTTTCCTCGCTGGTGGAAGAAGAAGATGGATCCATCGGCTCGGTTGTTTCTGCGTAGGAGGAAATGGCAGGACAAAATTACTGTTCTGACCCTTAAGGCAAACTAAATCCCGATTTGACCTCGTTTTGAAAAAAATTCGTTTCTGACTTTTTTTGGTGACGCCAAGGTCCCTGGCGTCAGGTTCTGGCGACGCCGAGGTCACGGCGTCGCCCTAACCCGCCTTGCCCTTTGCCCGTTGAGCTGGCGGCGTGGCAAAGGGCGACGCCGAGACCTGGCGTCGGCCTCGCCCTGACTGCCGCTTGCCGTTGAGCTGGCGGCGTGGCAAAGGGCTGACGCCGAGAGACCTGGCGTCTGCCCTGATAAGTGGATAACCCCATGGGCGAGCCCACCCACCCGCCCATCTCTTTCTTTCTCACTGCGGCGCCTGAGCAGAGGAGGTTTTCTCCTTCGCCCTCTTCTCCTCACACCAATCCCCCTTGATCTACTTCATCCTCCACCCAAAGTTGTGGATCTGAGGCCCCAAGCTTCTTTGAGGTATTCTCCTCATTCCTCCAATTTGTTTTGCTTTTCCCCTCTTTTGTTGGATGCATTATTTCACATTAGGTGATGTTAGATTAGTAGATGGTTTATTTGTTTTAGGAAATAGTTTGTAGTTGATAGATGATTTGGTAGGTAGTGTAGTTGCTAGATGTTTGTAGTTGTCCACCAATAGACATAGTTTGTGAATTTTTTTGAATTATAGATGATGTATGCATATGCTAGTAAATTAGCTATATGTTGAATATATAGATGGCATAATCTTTGTTTGAATCTGAGAAGACAACTTTGGCAAGCAAATATATTTAGATAAAATATTATATGTGTGAAGTGGTATGAAAATATAGTTGAATATATAGATGGCAAATTTTTTTTGCAAAAGATATGATGAAATTTGATTATTGTGTGTGACATGATTTGTTCAATAGAATGGCGGATGATGATTATGAAATTTATTTGATGGTGAAATTTGGTTCTCTAGATGATATGTGTGCATATGTAGAAGAAAGAAATGATGTGGTTATTTTTGATAAGAATGGTGTTTTCATATGGCATAAACTTGGAGAAGCAAATTGTTTGATATTGTTTATGTATTAATAGATGTTTGTGATTTGTTTTGTAGGATGGCGGATAATGAGGGACCTTGGTATGACGGATTAATCGATGAGTGGGACAAGGAGCATCGTGCTCGTGCCATTGAGAAAAACAATGTAAGAAGCAAGACTTATCAATTTTCGTTGTTTCTCATTTGTGTTCTTGTATTGATTAAAACATCACTTTATTTGCAGGTTGTAGTTGCTATGCGCATGAGGGGTCATTCCGCTGATGCCTTTGATTACGACCCGCGGTATGAGCCTTACATTCGGAGATTGGGTCTTCTCTCATTAGTGTTGCGGTTTAAGCGGCGCTCGCCGATGAACCACGCGGCGCCGACGCACTTGTGGATCGTTGAGGCGGAGACTCACTCCTTCCACCTTCCATGTGGGGAGATGGCGATGACCCTACGGGACATGGTTATGATAAGCGGCCTTCCTATCAGCGGACAAGCTGTTACCGGTCGTGTCGGCGTGGGTAATTGGCGAGAACGGATTGCCGATTTAATTGGCGTTCAGCCCGAGGGCCCTCGGGAAGGCAAGGCCGATCTGCGAAAGTGAGGCATTCTTGGCTAAAACTGGTGGGAGGAAACACCAACCCGTGCCCTCGGGATGCCAATGGCGTGGTTGTGCGGCGATGCTGCGGGCCTATCTTTGGTATGTACTAACCAAGGTAGTCTTCTCGGATGCAAGGGAACTCAGCCCTCTGGATGTTCTTGGAGCCACTTAATAAGCTGGGATACCCAGTATAGCTGGGGTTCGGCCGCACTAGCATATTTGTATCGTCAGGTAAGAGATATTTGCAACCATTTATCTTGCATTTGTCATGCGCCTCCATATCTAACATGTTTGTTTGATTGCAGCTTGACTTGGCGTGTCGGAGGAAGGGAGGTACATCCTCATTGTCTGGGTTTGTTTGGAGCCTATCCGTGTGGATGTGGGAGCGGATCCCGGTTGGACGACCCAATTTGAAGAACCCCCTCATGGCAAACCCACGGGGTAATCATGACGGGTTGCATGATGATGATCCATATCGGCGCCCTACGCTTGCTTACTATTAGGAACAAGTGACAGTCTACATAGGAAGCTCGCATGTGCGATACAAGTGCTATATGAACGAGCTGGACACCTTGACTGCTGAGCAGGTTTTGAGAAGTTCAATGAGATAAAATTTAGTCAAGAATGAAACTTATGTAGCTAACAATGTATCTCTTTGTTTTGCAGGTACATTGGTTGCCTTATGTGGAAGATCGTGACTTTGATCTTAATGAGATGTGCACGCGTGATAGCCATCTTTGGCGGGCGAGGTGCCCAATGATATGCTTCTTCGCAATCGAGTGGCACTTTGTAGACCGTGTGGCAAGACAATTTGGAAAAAGACAAGGTATTCCAATTGAGGAGAGCAAGGAGGAACTCTTGCATCCTCACGGTTTTTCCATCATTAACATGTATGTTTCTCGCCTTCGCCGTCGTTATCAAATGCGAGCATGGCCAATGATACTTACTAGGCCTCTCGCACTGGCACCACCGAGTCTTCAGTTTCACCTCAAATGTAGCACCACCATATTGTCTACCATCTCGTGTTGTGCCACCTGGCTCATCAATTTGATAGATCATTTCAAGTCTATCGAATATGATAACTTGTTGCCGTGAAGACTTGCTTGCTTATAAGCGCAACCATTCATCAACCTTTTCCGGATAATTCTTTTTTCACCTATCCATTTTGCGGTCTCTTGAATGCCTCTGAAAGTACTCATTAAGCTTGAAGAAGGTGTACTCCACTATTGCGATCACCGCAAAGCACGAGCACCCTTGACACATTGTTGAAACATTCTCGAGATTGCTCGTCATGTCGCCATATCGCCAACCACCATCGTCATGAGCGCGTGCCCACTTGTGCTTCTCGCTTAAATTCCTAGTTAAGAAGTCTTTTCCCCCTTCGTTCACCGCTGCAAAGAGTTTGTTGTATCGAGCATCGAAACCTTGGGTGGTGAAGGCCACACATACATGCCCGGTAAAAGTTGGCCACGAAATGCCTCATGCACCATCTGTGGTGAAGCTTTGGAAATCCTAGAATAACAATGTCCATTGCCTTGAGTATGCCATGATGCCGGTCCGATATGATGCATACCTCCCTAGCCCCAATCACGTTGTGCCTAACATGACCCATGAACCACACCCAGTTGTTTTGGTGCTCGGAAGGCACCAAAGCAAATGCACACGGCAACACGTTGTCGTTTGATGAGTGCGCCATTGCTACCATTAGTGTGCCCTTATATCTACCGGTCAAGAACGTGCCATCTATAGACAAGACTGGACGACAATGCTGAAACGCCTCCACACATTGTCCATAACTCCAGAAGGCACGGTGGAACACTCCCTTGTGATCCTCGACCACATGAAACATGCCCGAGTTCCTTTGTGCAATCGCGGCCAACAACCTTGGGAGCTGGTTGTATGCTTCTTCATATCCACCGTACAACATCCTAATAGCATTTGCCTTTGCCTTCCATGCCTTCCCATACTTGACTTCATAACCAAATTGTTTTTTCACCGTCCGCATGAGAAACCTCACTTTCACAGTGGGATCAAAGGCTATGTCTTTCATCCATTTGTATCCAAGATACTCAGATGTGAGTTGACGGTGTGTCTTTCTAAGTCATTTCGATGGCGGTTTGCATCTATGAGTGGTATCACAACTTGTTAACACCCATTCTTCGGTTTCTTTAAGCTTTCTTGTACGAACCTTCCATGTGCATTCCTTTTGCTCACACACCACGGTGTAACGCAACTTCATGTCGGAGTGCTCAACATAAATTGGCCTATGGTTTCGAATGGCATAGTCAGCCAACCAAAACTTCAACATAGGCAAGCTCAGAAACTTCAATCCTTTCTTCAAATAAGCATTCTCGTCCTCATTCTCCACCCTTGGTTCTCCTGGATCCGGGCATGGTGTTGGCTCAATCGCCGTCATTCTCATTCCACCGTCAACAACAGCTTTATGGGCAAGGTTGAGATCTTTAAACAAGTGAGTTCTTTTTTGTAAGCCCGTCAGCTCAAAGTGGATTTGGTTCTCCTCCTTTGTGAATCCATCCTCGCCCAAGCATTCAAGCTGGACCCTCGTCATCCGAAGTCATACGCATATTGACGCCTAAAAGGCAAGTCACGATCCATGTCCTTTTGCGCTATGTACACATCCAAGTCACCAACATCATTGCCATGAAACCCTTCCTCTTGCTCTTCGTCGTCATCATAAGCATCTTCATCCTCTTGAATTACCGTCACAAGCAATCACCTCAACTTCATTTGCTTGGCTAGTTGGTGGTTGGCTAGAAGCATTGGGGGCATACAACTCAACCTCATTTTCTTTGATAGATGGTACACGGGGACGTGGTGGGGGATAAACATTGGGGGCATCAACCACAGCCCTATGCTCAACAAGTGGCACCATTGTCCTCTGAAAGTGCAACTAATCCCCGGGTGGTTTTGGTAATTAATAACAACATATATATCATTGAACTAATAGTTACTTGAGAATCATTTCAAAGAGTTCAGTGATATGGGTATGGCAAGGACTGAAGAAGTGGACCCCCCAAAATGCTAAGGCAAGCATTGGCAAAAGCTCAAGACTCCATTTTTGGTTTAGTGATCCAAGATCACATTGAGTCCATAGGAAAAGCCAACACTATTAAAAGGGGATGAGGTTATGATGATGATCTGGTTGCTCAAGTGCTTAGTGATACATCTCCTAAACTATCAGCAACTTTCACCGCCATAGACACTCATAAGTAGTCTCGGTCCCACCGATATTCCAAACTCAGTCACACCGAGATGAACCACCTCAGCCATAAGCCAAACCCTAGTAAACTTCGGATTTTCCGATTACGAACTCGGCCTCACGAAACATGAGTTGCCAAGTTTCAGTAACCTTCATCATCAAATCGGTGTCACCGAGATGATGAAGTCGGTCCCACCGAAGCTGGCATGCTCTTGTCATTGCACTAATCGGACTAGCCGAGATTGTATATTCGGTCCCACGAAAATCCCAACGTTCACATTATTTGAACTATCGGTCTCACCGAGTTGTCCACCGGTCCCACCGAGATTGCTCAAATGTGTGTAGCGGTTGGATTTTGTGTGGAGGCTATTTATACCCCTCCACCCCTCTTCATTCGTGGAGAGAGCCATCGTAAAGAACTACCACTCCTACCTTACATTTACGAGAAGAGAACTACCTACCCTTGTGTTGAGATCAAGTTGCTCCACTCCCACCATATGAAGCTTGATCTCTAGCCTTCCCAAGTTGCTTTCCACTCAATCCTTTCTTCCACCACAGCCAAATCAGTGAGGAGAGTTGAGTGTTGGGGAGATTATCATTTGAAGCACAAGAGCAAGGAGTTCATCATCATCTACAACATCTATTACCTTTTGGAGGGTGGTGCCTCCTAGATTGGTTAGGTGTCGCTTGGGAGCCTCCATCGTCGAGATGTGGAGTTGAACCAAGAAGTTTGTAAGGGCAAGGAGATCGCCTACTTCGTGAAGATCTACCCCGAGTAAGGCTAGCCCTCCGTGGGCGTAGGCCATGATGGAATAGACAAGGTTGCTTCTTCGTGGACCCTTCATGGGTGGAGCCCTCCGTGGACTCATGTGAGCGTTACCCTCCGTGGGTTGAAGTCTCCAAAGAGCGTGGATGTACGATAGCGCCACCTATCGGAACCACGGAAAAATCACCGCGTCTCCAAAATTGCGTTTGCTCTTCTCCACCTCTCTTTACTACATGTGCAATTTACTTTCCGCTGCTTATACTCTAGAATTGCATGTGTAGGGTGATGCTTGACTTGATCATAATTGTGAATCTGCCAAAAACTGTTCTTTGTCAAAAGGCAAAATTTTTATATTGACAAGTAGTCTAATCACCCCCCTAGACATACTTTCGATCCTACAAGTGGTATCAGAGCTTTGGTCTCCATTGTATTGGTTTCCATTGCATTGGACTCCATAAGCTTGGTTTCACAACCTAGGAGAGTATGGCGTCTAGTGAGGGTAATTTTCGTAGAGGTCCTTACTTTGATGGTACAAATTTTGCTAGTTTGAAGCATAAAATGAAAATGCATATTCTTGGTCATAACCCAGCCGCATGGG
This sequence comes from Aegilops speltoides, assembly GCA_021437245.1. NCBI lineage: Eukaryota > Viridiplantae > Streptophyta > Magnoliopsida > Poales > Poaceae > Aegilops > Aegilops speltoides. The sequence continues at coordinate 447,763,016 of CM038144.1, forward strand.
GCATTATTTGTGTTGGTATGCAAGGTGAATTCTTGAGGAAGGAAAAGTTCGGATCATGGCTTACACGGAAGAATTGCGGATGTTGCAAAACAATGCTCAAGCTTGTGACATTCTCTTCAATGCCTTGTGTCGAGGAGTTCAACAAAATCAGCCGTCTTGAGAATGCAAAGAGATTTGGGATACTTTGGTTGAAATGCACGAAGGTACCGAGTCCGTGAAGGAATCAAAGCTAGATATTCTTCAAGGTCGACTTGACAAGTTCAAGATGAAGGATGGTGAAGAAGTCGCTGAAATGTACTCTAGGCTTGCTCTCATCACAAATGAGATTGCCGGCTTAGGAAGCGAAGAAATGACCGACCGATTCATCATCAAGAAGATTCTCAGAGCTTTGGATGGAAAGTATGACACCGTGTGCACTTTGATCCAAATGATGCCAAACTACAAAACTCTCAAGCCAACCGAAGTCATTGGAAGAATTGTTGCTCATGAGATGACACTTAAGGATAAGGAAGAGCTTCACAACAAGTCAAGTGGTGCTTACAAAGCTACAAGTGATGCTCCCACAACCTCAAGTGACAAGTTAGTTTCCAATGAAGAGATAAGCCTAATGGTCAAGAACTTCAACAAATTCTACAAGAATAGTGTTGGGGAACGTAGTAATTTCAAAATTTTCCTACGCACACGCAAGATCATGGTGATGTATAGCAACGAGAGGGAGAGTGTTGTCTCGTACCCTCGTGAGACCGAAGCGAAGCGATCTGGCGTAGAGGAAGTAGTCATACGTTCTCCTCGCGATCCGACCGATCCGGCGCCGTTACTCGGCGCCCCGAGTTCTTGACACACGTACAGCTCGATGGCGTCCCTCGAACTCCGATCCAGCCGAGTGTCGAGGAGAGTTTCATCAAGCCGACGGCGTGGTGGCGATCTTGATGTTCTACGGCGCAGAGCCGCCTCGGCTTGACGATATGACCGAGGTGGAATATGGTGGAAGGGGCACCGACACGGCTAAGGAAGCGATCCGTAGATCAAACTTGTGTGTTCTAGGGTGCCCCTGCCCCGTATATAAAGGAGCAAGGGGAGGTGCGGCCGGCCCAAGGGAGGCGGCCGGAGGAGTCCTACTCCCAGGGAGTAGGACTCCCCCTTCCTAGTTGGAGTAGGATTGGGGGGGGAGGGAAGAGGCAAGGCGCCCCCTCTCCTTGTCCTATTCGGACTAGGGGGAGGGCGTGGCCTGCCTGGCCGGCCCTTCCTCTTCTCCCTCGTGGCCCATTAAGGCCCAATAGCCCCGGGGGTTCCAGTAACCCCGGTGTTCCGGTAAAATCGATTTCACCGGAACCATTCGAACTCAAATATAGGCTTCCAATATATCAATCTTTATGTCTCGACCATTTGAGACTCCTCGTCATGTCCGTGATCACATCCGGGACTCGAACTTCTTGGTACATCAAAATACATAAACTCATAATATAACCGTCATCGAAACCTTAAGCGTGCGGACCCTACGGTTCGAGAACAATGTAGACATGACCGAGACACGTCTCGGTCAATAACCAATAGCGGGACCTGGATGCCCATATTGGTTCCTACATATTCTCGAAGATCTTTATCGGTCGGACCGCATAACAACATCGTTGTTCCTTTGTCATCGGTATGTTACTTGCCCGATATTCGATCGTCGGTATCCAATACCTAGTTCAATCTCGTTACCGGCAAGTCTCTTTACTCGTTCGTAATACATCATCTCACAGCTAACTCATTAGTTGTAATGCTTGCAAGGCTTGATGATGTGTATTACCGAGAGGGCCAGAGATACCTCTCCGACAATCGGAGTGACAAAACCTAATCTCGAAATCGCCAACCCAACATACGCCTTTGGAGACACTGTAGTACTCCTTTATAATCACCCGATTCGTTGTGGCGTTTGGTAGCACCAAAGTGTTCCTCCGGTGGCGGAGTTGCATAATCTCATAGTTACAGGAACATGTATATGTCATGGATAAAAGCAATAGCAACATACTAAGCGATCGTGTGCTAAGCTAATGGAATGGGTCATGTCAATCAGATCATTCTACTAATGATGTGACCTTGTTAATCAAATAACAACTCTTTGTTCATGGTTAGGAAACATAACCATCTTTGATTAACAAGCTAGTCTAATAGAGGCATACTAGTGACATATTGTTTGTCTATGCATTCACACATGTATCATGTTTCCGGTTAATACAATTCTAGCATGAATGATAAACATTTATCATGAAATAAGGAAATAAATAATAACTTTATTATTGCCTCTAGGGCATATTTCCTTGATCTCCCACTTGCACTAGAGTCAATAATCTAGATTACATAGTAATGATTCTAACACCCATGGAGTCTTGGTGTTGATCATGTTTTGCTCGTGGAAGAGGCTTAGTCAACGGGTCTGCTACATTCAGATCCGTGTGTATCTTGCAAATCTCTATGTCTCCCACCTGGACTAAATCCCGGATGGAATTGAAGAGTCTTTTGATGTGCTTGGTCCTCTTGTGAAATCTGGATTCCTTTGCTAAGGCAATTGCTCCAGTATTGTCACAGAATATTTTCATTGGACCCGATGCACTAGGTATGACACCTAGATCGGATATGAACTCCTTCATCCAGACTCCTTCATTAGTTGCTTCCGAAGCTGCTATGTACTCCACTTCACATGTAGATCCCTTCTGACGCTTTGTTTAGAACTGCACTAACCGGCAGCTCCTCCGTTTAGTGTAAATCGTATCCGGTCTGCGATTTAGAATCGTCCGGATCGTGTCAAAACTTGCATCAACGTAACCGTTTACGTTGAGCTCTTTGTCACCTCCATATCTGAAACATATCCTTAGTCCTTTTCGGTATTTGGGATGTTCTTGACCGCTATCCGATGATCCACTCTGGATTACTTTGGTACCTTCTGCTAAGCTTATAGCAAGACACACATCAGTGCGGTACACAACATTGCATACATGATAGAGCCTATGGTGAAGCATAGGAACATCTTTCATTTTCTCTCTATCTTCTGCGGTGGTCGGGCATTGAGTCTTACTCAACTTCACACCTTGTAACACGAGCAAGAACCCTTTCTTTGCTTGATCCATTTTGAACTTCTTCAAAATTTTGTCAAGGTATGTGCTTTGTGAAAGTCAATTAAGCGTCTTGATCTATCTCTATAGATCTTAATGCCCAATATGTAAGCAGCTTCACGAGGTCTTTCATTGAAAAACTCTTATTCAAGTATCCCTTTATGCTATCCAGAAATTCTATATCATTTCCGATCAACAATATGTCATCTACATATAATATCGAAATGCTCTGAGCTCCCACTCACTTTCTTGTAAATCTGAGCTTCTCCAAAAGTCTCATATGAACCCAAATGCTTTGATCACACTATCAAGCGTTTATTCCAACTCGAGATGCTTGCACCAGTCCATAGATGGATCATTGGAGCTTGCACACTTTGTTAGCTCCTTTGGATCGATAAAACCTTCGGTTGCATCATATACAACTCTTCTTCCGTAAATCCATTCAGAATGCGGTTTTACATCCATTTGCCAAATTTCATAATCATAAAATCGGCAATTGCTAACATGATTGAGACGGACTTAAGCATCGCTCTGGTGAGAAGGTCTCATCGTAGTCAACCCCTTGAACTTGTCGAAAACCCTTTGCGACAAGTCGAGCTTTATAAACGATAATATTACCGTCGCGTCGGTCTTCTTCTTGAAGATCCACTTGTTTTCTATTGCTTGCCTACCCTCGGGCAAGTCAACCAAAGTCCATACTTTGTTTTCATACATGGATCCCATCTCGATTTCATGGCCTCAAGCCATTTTGCGGAATCTGGGCTCACCATCGCTTCTTCATAGTTCGTAGGTTCATCATGATCTAGTAGCATGATTTCCAGAACAGGATTACCGTACCACTCTGGTGCGGATCTTACTCTGGTTGATCTACGAGGTTCTGTAGTAACTTGATCTGAAGTTTCACGATCAACATCACCAACTTCCTCACTACTTGGTGTAGATGTCTCAGAAACCGGTTTCTGCGACAAACTACTTTCAAGTAAGGGAGAAGGTATAATTACCTCATCAAGTTCTACTTTCCTCCCACTCACTTCTTTCAAGAGAAACTCCTTCTCTAGAAAGGATCCATTCTTGGCAACAAATGTCTTGCCTTCGGATCTGTGATAGAAGGTGTACCCAACTGTCTCCTTTGGGTATCCTATGAAGACACATTTCTCCGATTTGGGTTCGAGCTTATCAGGTTGATGCTTTTTCACATAAGCATCGCATCCCCAAACTTTAAGAAACGACAACTTTGGTTTCTTGCTAAACCATAGTTCATAAGGTGTCGTCTCAGCGGATTTTGACGGTGTTCTATTCGATGTGAATCGGCCGTCTCTAGAGCATAACCCCAAAGCGATAGCGGTAAATCTGTAAGAGACATCATAGATCGTACCATATCTAGTAAAGTACGATTACCACGTTCGGACACACCATTACGTTGTGGTGTTAGGGTGGCGTGAGTTCTTGAAACTATTCCGCATTGTTTCAAATGTAGACCAAACTCGTAACTCAAATATTCACCTCCACGATCGGATCGTGGAAATTTAATTTTCTTATTACGATGATTTTCAACTTCACTCTGAAATTCTTTGAACTTTTCAAATGTTTGGACTTATGTTTCATTAAGTAGATATACCCATATCTGCTTAAGTCATCTGTGAAGGTGAGGAAATAACGATATCCGCCACGAGCCTCAACATTCATCGGACCACATACATCGTATGTATGATTTCCAACAAATCTGTTGCTCTCTCCATAGTACGGAGAGCGGGTTCTAGTCATCTTGCCCATGAGGCACGGTTCATAAGTGCCAAGTGATACATAATCAAGTGACTCCAAAAGTCCATCGGCATGGAGTTTCTTCATGCGCTTTACACCGATATGACCTAAGCGGTAGTGCCACAAATAAGTTGCACTATCATTATCAACTCTGCATCTTTTGGTTTCAACATTATGAATATGTGTATCACTACTATCGAGATTCATCAAAATAGACCACTCTTCAAGGGTGCATGACCATAAAAGATATTACTCATATAAATAGAACAACCATTATTCTCTGATTTAAATGAATAACCGTCTCGCATCAAACAAGATCCAGATATAATGTTCATGCTCAACGCAGCACCAAATAACAATTATTTAGGTCTAAAACTAATCCGAAGGTAGATGTAGAGGTAGCGTGCCGACCGCGATCACATCGACTTTGGAACCATTTCCCACGCGATCGTCACCTCGTCCTTTGCGGTGTTAAGCAATCCGTAGTCCCTGTTTGAGTTGCAAATATTAGCATGAGAACAAGTATCAAATACCAGTGCTCTGCGAGCTCTAGTAAGGTACACATCAATAACATGTATATCACATATACCTTTGTTCACCTTGCCATCCTTCTTATTCGCCAAATACTTGGGGCAGTTCCGCTTCGGTGAAGATGCGCTTGCGGTAGAAGCACTCGGTTTCAGGTTTAGGGCCGGACTTGGGTTTCTTCTCTGAGCGACAACTTGCTTGCTGTTCTTCTTGAAGTTCCTTCTTCTTCCCTTTGCCTTTCTTCTTGAAACTAGTGGTCTTATTGACCATCAACACTTGATGCTCCTTCTTGATTTCTACCTCCGCAGCCTTTAGCATTGCGAAGAGCTCGGTATAGTCTTTACTAACCCTTGCATATTATAGTTCATCACGAAGCCTTTGTAGCTTGGTGGCGGTGATTGAAGAATTACATCAATGACACAATCATCCGGAAGATTAACTCCCAATTGTGTCAAGTGATTGTAGTACCCGGACATTACGAGTATGTGCTCACTTGTGTAACTATTCTCCTCCATCTTGCAGCTATAGAACTTATTGGAGACTTCATATCTCTCAATCCGGGCATTACTGTTGGAATATCAACTTCAACTCTGGAACATCTCATATGCTCCATAGCGTTCAAAACGTCGTTGAAGTCCCGGTTCTAAGCCGTAAAGCATGGCACTTGAACTATAGAGTAGTCATCGCTTTGCTCGCCAGACGTTCATAACATCTGGTGTTGCTCTGCAGCGAGCACGGCACCCAGCGGTGCATCCGGGGCGTAACTCTTACGTGCAGCAATGAGGATAATCCTCGAGTTACGGACCCGATCCGTGTAATTGCTACCATCATCTTTCAACTTTGCTTTCTCAAGGAACGCATTAAAATTCAACGAGAACAACAAAGACGAGCCATCTATCTACAATCAAACATAGACAAGCAAGATACTATCGGTACTAAGTTCATGATAAATTTAAGTTCAATTAATCATATTACTTGAACTCCCACTTAGGCAGACATCTCTCTAGTCATCTAAGTGATCACGTGATCCAAATCAACTAAACCATAACCGATCATCACGTGAAATGGAGTAGTTTTCAATGGTGAACATCTTATGTTGATCATATCTACTATATGATTCACGCTCGACCTTTCGGTCTCCGTGTTCCGAGGCCATATCTGCATATGCTAGGCTCGTCAAGTATAACCCGAGTATTCTGCGTGTGCAAAACTGGCTTGCACCCGTTGTAGATGGACGAGAGCTTATCACACCCGATCATCACGTGGTGTGCGGGCACGACGAACTTTGGCAGCGGTGCATACTCGGGAGAACACTTCTTGATAATTTAGTGAGAGATCATCTTATAATGCTACCGTCGATCAAAGCAAGATAAGATGCATAAAAGATAAACATCACATGCAAATCAATATAAGTGATATGATATGGTCATCATCATCTTGTGCTTCTTGATCTCCATCTCTGCAGCACCATCATGATCACCATAAATCACCGCGCGACACCTTGATCTCCATCGTAGCATCGTTGTCGTCTCGCCAATCTTATGCTTCTCGACTATCGCTACCGCTTAGTGATAAAGTAAAGCATTACGAAGCGATTGCATTTCATACAATAAGCGACAACCATATGGCTCCTGCCGATTGCCGATAACCGGTTACAAAACATGATCATCTCATACAATAAAATATAGCATCACGTCTTGACCATATCACATCACAACATGCCTGCAAAAACAAGTTAGGCGTCCTCTACTTTGTTGTTGCAAATTTTACGTGGCTGCTATGGGCTTAAGCAAGAACCAATCTCACCTACGCATCAAAACCACAGCGATACTTCGTCAAATAGACTCCGTTTAACCTTCTCAAGGACCGGCGTAGCCATACTCGGTTCAACTAAAGTGAGAGAGCAGACACCCACCAGTCACCTTTAAGCAGCGAGTGCTCGTGGCGGTGAAACCAGATCTCGCGTAAGCGTCTGGCGTAATGTCGGTCCAGGCCGCTTCATCTCACAATACCGCTGAACCAAAGTATGACATGCTGGTAGGTAGTATGACTTGTATCGCCCACAACTCACTTTTGTTCTACTCGTGCAAAACATCAAACCATAAAAACCTAGGCTCGGATGCCTTTGTTGGGGAGCGTAGTAATTTCAAAATTTTCCCACGCACACGCAAGATCATGGTGATGTATAGCAACGAGAGGGGAGAGTGTTGTCTACGTACCCTCGTAGACCGGCGAAGCGATCTGGCGTAGAGGAAGTAGTCGACGTTCTCCTCGCGATCCGACCGATCCGGCGCCGTTACTCGGCGCCCCGAGTTCTTGACACACGTACAGCTCGATGGCGTCCCTCGAACTCCGATCCAGCCGAGTGTCGAGGAGAGTTTCGTCGAGACGACGGCGTGGTGGCGATCTTGATGTTCTACGGCGCAGAGCTTCGCCTAAGCTTGCGACGATATGACCGAGGTGGAATATGGTGGAAGGGGCACGCGACACGGCTAAGGAGCGATCCGTAGATCAAACTTGTGTGTTCTAGGGTGCCCCCTGCCCCGTATATAAAGGAGCAAGGGGAGGTGCGGCCGGCCCAAGGGAGGGCTTGGGAGGAGTCCTACTCCCAGGGAGTAGGACTCCCCCTTTCCTAGTTGGAGTAGGATTGGGGGAGGGAAGAGGGAAGGGCGCCCCCCTCTCCTGTCCTATTCGGACTAGGGGAGGGCGCGGCCTGCCCCCGCCGGCCCTTCCTCTTCTCCCTCGTGGCCCATTAAGGCCCAATAGCCCCGGGAGGTTCAGTAACCCGGTGTTAAATAAAATCCCGATTTCACGGAACCATTCCGAACTCAAATATAGGCTTCCAATATATCAATCTTTATGTCTCGACCATTTGAGACTCCTCGTCATGTCCGTGATCACATCCGGGACTCGAACTTCTTGGTACATCAAAATACATAAACTCATAATATAACCGTCATCGAAACCTTAAGCGTGCGGACCCTACGGTTCGAGAACAATGTAGACATGACCGAGACCGTCTCGGTCAATAACCAATAGCAGGACCTGGATGCCCATATTGGTTCCTACATATTCCACGAAGATCTTTATCGGTCGGACCGCATAACAACATCGTTGTTCCCTTTGTCATCGGTATGTTACTTGCGAGATTCGATCGTCGGTATCAATACCTAGTTCAATCTCGTTACGGCAAGTCTCTTTACTCGTTCCGTAATACATCATCTCACAGCTAACTCATTAGTTGTAATGCTTGCAAGGCTTCAGTGATGTGTATTACCGAGAGGGCCCAGAGATACCTCTCCGACAATCGGAGTGACAAAACCTAATCTCGAAACGCCAACCCAACATCGCCTTTGGAGACACTGTAGTACTCCTTTATAATCACCCGATTCACGTTGTGACGTTTGGTAGCACCAAAGTGTTCCTCCGTAAACGGAGTTGCATAATCTCATAGTTACAGGAACATGTATATGTCATGGATAAAAGCAATAGCAACATACTAAACGATCGTGTGCTAAGCTAATGGAATGGGTCATGTCAATCAGATCATTCTACTAATGATGTGACCTTGTTAATCAAATAACAACTCTTTGTTCATGGTTAGGAAACATAACCATCTTTGATTAACAAGCTAGTCTAGTAGAGGCATACTAGTGACATATTGTTTGTCTATGCATTCACACATGTATCATGTTTCCGGTTAATACAATTCTAGCATGAATGATAAACATTTATCATGAAATAAGGAAATAAATAATAACTTTATTATTGCCTCTAGGGCATATTTCCTTCAAATAGAGGCAAAGAGAGAAGCTCAAAGTCTAGATCATATGACGAAAAGAGATCTTCTAGTCGTGATCGAAACTGCTACAATTGTGGAAGACCCGGACACTACTCAAATGAGTGTACGGCTCCCCACAAGAGAAGAGAAGAATCTCCAAGAAGAAGAAGCTCAAGAGATGAGTCACCTCGGAAAGAGAGAAGGATCAGAGATGATCGTTATGAACGAAGACCCTCTCGGAGAAGCAAGGATTCGGAGAGGAAAGACAAGTCGTCAAGGAGCTACACAAGAAGAAAACATCAAGCTCATGTAGGTGAATGGGTCTCCGGCTCCGACTCCGACAATCAATCCGAAGGAAGCTATCACTCCGACTCCGACTACAGTCAAGATGAAGGTGTTGCGGTCTTGCTCTCGTATCCTCCAACTCCAACTCCTCGACTTATTTGATTCACCAAATGAGGGAATTGGAAGATGCTTCATGGCTAAAGGCCCCAAGGTATCACACCTGAATTCATTGACTTGATAGTGATGAGGATGACTTGCTTGGTGAAGATGAGCTCTTGCATGATAAATCCGGTGAGCCTAGTAACGATGAACATGCTAGTAGTCTTTATAGTCGAGAAGAGTCGAATGACAATGCTATGAAGGAGATTGAGCGTCTAACTAAAGAACTAAACACTCTTAAGTTAGCTCATGAAACAACTCAAGAAGATCATAGAGAGCTCCTAAGATCTCATGAGAAGCTACGCTCGAGAAGCTCACTCTAGAGCAAGAACATGAGTTTCTAAAAGCAATCAATGACGATCTTTCAAAGAAGAGTTCTTCATATCTTGCCAAACGACTTCTCTTGTCTAATTTCTTGCCACCCATTAAGACTAAGCATGACAAGCATAAGAAAAATTCTTCCTCTAGCAGTAACAATAACCATGCTAAATCCAATGTTGTTGCTCCTAGTAGTTCTCTTGATTCCACTAACAATGTTTCAAGCCAAGTTACACTTGAGCAAGAGAATAGTTTATTGAAAGGGATCATAGAGAAAGGTATCTACAAGAGCCTTGCCGGAAGCAAGAACTTTGAGGAAATTGTTCGCAAGCAAGGAAGGCACCGGAAGAATCAAGGAATTGGTTTTGAGCGAAAGTTCAACGCCGAAGGCGTTGAGTGGAAAGAAGGTCAATATCCTACTCCACAGTTTGTTCCTCAAAAGGAGAAGTATGATCCTACTTCTTCCAATGTGGAACAAGCTCAAGATGACCTTCCACCACAAGACCACAAGCTAAAAGGCAAGGACAAGCTTCAAGAGGAGATTGATGCATTTGTTGAAGCACCTCAAGCCATGGTCAAGTGGGTTCCCAAGGAAACGTCAAGTTCTACTTCGTCAAGCTCAACTACAACCCCAAGGATTCCCATCAAGATGATGTGGATCCCGAAGAAGAAGAACTAGAAAGTTCTTGAGGGTGACTCCGCCAACATACTTCACTCACATTCATTTTGGCAAAAATTTGTGCAATCAACTTCCACATCGTGCACTAGTTCATGGAGTCACAAACCCTCTTGTTGGTAAGTCAAGGGACAAGGTAATCATTGCTTTCATGGACATCATCTATTGTGAACTTCAATCTATGTCCATGGATATCCTGTTTGTTCCTTGTGGGACTAACCCATGTAGGTATTGAAAGTGCCGAATCCAAAGGATAGCTCCCAACTCTTGATGATCTCCATCAACATTGAGCATCCACATCTTCAACATCTACATGAAGTCTTCTCGACAACCCAAGGTTAGTTTGACCCTTTAAAATGGGGTTCTCACATCTAGGGAGCTTTGCTCTAAAAAATTGAGCTAAAGCATCTTCAAATGATGTGAACACATCAATGCTTTATGTAAAAGTGGTAACCCCACTTGTGCTTAAGCGATGAGTATGACCTATGATCAAATGTTCTCATTTGGCTCCTAAGTCAATATACTCATATAAAGATGACCTAGTCATCGACAAATTGTGTGTTAGTTGCTAGAGTTTTGGTTGTGCATGTTTGACACATATTTCATTTGCTATCTTATTGTGTGAGCATGTTGGATGCATGATTTTATCCATTCGAGGACATCCATTTGTTGTTTTGGTCGTTTTGATTTTTTCGACCAAATGGATGGACAAGAATGCCTAAATACCTCCCTAGCTATCTATGCTTTCTTGTCTCAAATTCTATTCATGCTTACATCACAAATTTTGAACAAGTCATTTTCGGACCCTCGGGTGAGGAGCACTTTGAGCCACCGATCTGTCAAGGGCTAATTTCCAAAACCTTCTAATTGATTTGGTCGGACCAACTCACTCAAACTCGGTCGAACCGAAAGCATTTAGACGATCTAGGTTTTCATCTCGGTGAAACCGAGTTGTGATTTTCTGCGTGACGAAGTGCATAAGCGCCTAGCGTTATCCATCTTAGTGCCACCGAGTTTTACAACTCGGTCCCACCGACAACGAAGGGTATATATTCCGAGGGGCGGCGCTGATTCCTCCTTCAAACGTTTAGCCCCCCACCCTTCTTGCCGTCGCCTTGGTCTCCGGATCGTCGCCGCTGCCGCTGTGCGCCCTCGCCGCGAGTCTCCGTCGCCGTCAGCGGCCATCTCCTTCGAGCCGTTGCCGCCGTGAGAAAAACTCCACCAAGTTAGGGTGAGTTTTGGTCCCACTCGTGCTCCCATCTCCGATTCAATGCACGTTTGGATTGCCTAGTATCTTGCCACGATTGAAATCCTCCTGTACACCAGATTGGTTCGTTTGAACTAGATTGAGTAAAAGTTTTAGGGTTAGGTTTCATGGAACACATCTCGGTGAGACCGATTTTATATTTTCGGTATGACCGATTTGGCCTATAGCCATTGCAGACTGCACCCTTGGTCCAATCGAGTTGTGCAAAATCGGTGTGACCGAAATGAAGATCTCATGAAACCCTAGTGTTTTCGGCGGGATCGAAACCCACCGGTCAAACCGAAAGTGGTGTGCCAAGCTCTGTTTAACACTTGGATTCACGAACCTTAAACTTCGATCGACGAAATGTCTTCTGTGAAAACTTAATACTAGAATTTGAACTCATTTTTTGCAAAAACTTGCGGTTTGTGATGACTCTTCTTCTCTGCCTACACCTTATCTATTCACGGGTTGTCGGCCATGTGGGATGCCGGTGAAAGTGAGAACAGTCGAGACACCCATTGCGACATTCGAGGCAGGCACTAGTCCCGATCCTAGTAGCTCATCGATGATGGTGAGAGGAGACGCCAAGTGGCATGCCTCCTGCAGCCACCGAGCTAGAAAGAAGAGGAATTCAGATGATGAGGATTGATTTTGTTGTTGAGGAAGAGGTGACCTCAAAGCACGAAAGGAAGGTTGTTGCCAAAGAGCAACAAGATCAACAATCTAAGAAGGGCACCAGCAAAGTCAAGCGATCAACTGTTGCTAAGAAGCTGAATTTGGGAGAGGCATTTGCAAGCAAAGTGAAGAAAACCACCAAGAGAAAGAGGATAGTGCATGTGTCGGGGAGCTAGAGCAGATATGTATATTGATCCTCATGCAGATCAGCAGAGAGGATGAGGATGAGGAAGCACCCCAGCCTCCTCCTCGAAGTCAAGCTCATGGGTGATGCCATTAAGGTGGAGCCACATCAAAGCCCAAGAAATCTGCTCCGGCTAAGGCAGCTCAAAAAAGCCTCTTTGCCAAGCCCAAGAGGACCATCGAAACATTCCAGTATTCGAAAAGAACAAGGATGATGTGCCACCGGTGAGTCGACGATGAAGGACCAGTTTCTTTGAAACTTCGTCCAAAAGCGCCACTCCATAATGATGCTCATCCTCAATTTGAGGATATGAAGGCAAGGAAAGATAGAGGTCTCGGGCTATGGAGACAAAGCGACCCATATGCCGTGAGGAGAAGAACTACTTTGTAGATCCCAGATTTCACACGAGAGAGCAGCGGGACTTCTATGAGACCGTCTTGATGGACAAGAAGCCCATAGTCGCAGACACGGATATGTTATTTGGAAGTACATTGACAGCGAAGAGCACAGAGATTTCTTTCCACATGTGCATGAAAGTTTCTTTGCATGTGGAGTTGCAGATTTTGTAGGTCGAAATTGACCGGTTGGAACGATGAGATGATAATGCAATTTTATGCCTGACTCACTTCTACCCCGATGGAAGGATTATGTGGATGGTGAAGGTCAAAGGTTTTCTTCTTCTGTTGAAGAATGGGCAGAAATTTGAATGCTCCAAAGTCAACGAGAAGATGATATTGATGTATATGGGATTCCAAAGAAGAATCATGAATCCATGAAAACATGTACAAAGAGGTTCCAGCAGAGGATTTGAAAATCTGGAAGCTCGGCTCGATCTACCATCTCGAGGCAGGCTTACCTACCACTAATACCATTTTGAGGCATACCTTGATGCCCAAATCTGGAGATGATCGCATGATCGAGGATACTCTATCAACATGCTGCACATACTTGATGAGAGAGCACCTTTCAAGGTGATGGACTTGATGGTAGAGACCATTAAGAGGATTGCGGTGACGAGAAAAGGTCATGTGGATTTGCCCGCAGATTGAGATGCTTATCAATGCCAAGTTTGGCACGGGCACATTCTTGTTGGATAGAGAACATTTACCGTTGCAGCGAGCATGAAGACAATGTTGTTGTGATGGATGAGGAGGATTCGACATCTGTTGAAGGTCAAGCCAAGATCGCGGTTGCTAAGAAAGCCAAAGTCGACAAGGAAGAAGAAGCAAGAACAGCTAAACCAAAGAGTTTGGAGAGCAAATTCTTGAAGCTACTCAAAGGATTGAACAACGCGCCGCCGGCATTGAGCAGTCTCGGGAGAGCTTAGAGAGGATTGTTGACGAGAAGATCCACGCTTCTGGACGTGAAGTCGATCAAGTACAAGTGACCGTCAACAAGCTCGAGGCGGACATTGAGGAAGCAAAGCGGGACAAAGCGAGCTTATCGTGAGTTGCAGGATGACTTAGTCCAGATTCTCATCGACAGATCGCTCCGGTTCCCAAAGGATCCCGATCATTGCTATTCGATGGATCGACACGGGACTACTGACTTCAAAGACCTCCACAGTTCAGCGATTGCTCCTACTCCAGCTCCGGCTCGGTGTCCACTCCTCCGGCCAGACATCGGTGAAGTCTTCGCCGATCTGCCATATCCACTCCGACATCAACCTGACGGAGCCGCCGGCAGAGTCCACGGTGGACGCTTAGCTCTATGCTTTTTCGAACTTTTGGTAACTTGTTGCCAAAGGGGAGAAGTTGTATAGATCATAGGGCTTCGAGAGAGAGAGTGTTGTTGTCTTTGCGCTTTTGCTCTTCGTTCTTTTGCGGTTTCTTTGAGATACTTTTGGTTTCGAGACATTGATGTGTTTGATACTCCGTTTGATTCTACCTTAATGAGTGCTTGGTCGTACTATGCTTTAATGTGTGCTTAATGCTTATCATATGCCATTCCTATCTCGTATGATCATTTACTCATGTCTTGGTGATTGGGTGCATGCTGTTCATTCTTACCATTTTGTGCGCTCCACCAAGATGTATGTGACATGGAAGAGTGACCCATGATCCTAATCGATTGTGCATTTGCATTCAAATGCAAATCTTAAATAATGCACAAATTTAGGGGGAGCTCTTGCTTATCACATACTTCTCAAAGCGACGATATTATTCATTGATTATATCCTTTGTCGAAGCTTTGATCTATATGTTGTCATCAATTACCAAAAAGGGGGAGATTGAAAGTGCAACTAATCCCCGGGTGGTTTTGGTAATTAATAACAACATATATATCATTGAACTAATAGTTACTTGAGAATCATTTGAGAGAGTTCAAAGTGATATGGGTATGGCAAGGATGAAGAAGTGGACCCCCAAAATGCTAAGGCAAGCATTGGCAAAAGCTCAAGACTCCATTTTGGTTTAGTGATCCAAGATCACATTGAGTCCATAGGAAAAGCCAATACTATTAAAAGGGATGAGGTTATGATGATGATCTGGTTGCTCAAGTGCTTAGTGATACATCTCCTAAACTATCAAGAACTTTCACCGCCATATACACTCATAAGTAGTCTCGGTCCCACCGACATTCCAAACTCACCACACCGAGATGAACCACCTCACCATAAGCCAAACCCTAGTAAACTCGAATTTTCCGATTCGAACTTGGTCTCACCGAAACATGAGTTGCCAAGCTTCAGAAACCTTACATCATCAAATCGGTGTCACCGAGATGATGAAGTCGGTCCCACCAAACTGGCATGCTCATGTCATTGCACGAATCGGACTAACCGAGATTGTATATTCGGTCCCACCGAAAATCCCAACGTTCACATTATTTGAACTATCGGTCTCACCGAGTTGTCCACCGGTCCCACCGAGATTGCTCAAATGTGTGTAACGGTTGGATTTTGTGTGGAGGCTATTTATACCCTCCACCCCTCTTCATTCGTGGAGAGAGCCATCGAAAGAACTACCACTCCTACCTTACATTTACGAGAAGAGAACTACCTACCCTTGTGTTGAGATCAAGTTGCTCCACTCCCACCATCTGAAGCTTGATCTCTAGCCTTCCCAAGTTGCTTTCCACTCAATCCTTTCTTCCACCACAGCCAAATCGGTGAGGAGAGTTGAGTGTTGTGGAGATTATCATTTGAAGCACAAGAGCAAGGAGTTCATCATCATCTACAACATCTATTACCTTTTGGAGGTGGTGCCTCCTAGATTGGTTAGGTGTCGCTTGGGAGCCTCCGTCGTCGAGATGTGGAGTTGAACCAAGAAGTTTGTAAGGGCAAGGAGATCGCCTACTTCGTGAAGATCTACCCCGAGTAAGGCTAGCCCTCCGTGGGCGTGAGCCATGATGGAATAGACAAGGTTGCTTCTTCGTGGACCCTTCGTGGGTGGAGCCCTCCGTGGACTCATGTGGCCGTTACCCTCCGTGGGTTGAAGTCTCCATCAGCGTGGATGTACGATAGCGCCACCTATCGGAACCACGGGAAAAATCACCGCGTCTCCAAAATTGTGTTTGCTCTTCTCCACCTCTCTTTACTACATGTGCAATTTACTTTCCGCTGCCTATAATCTAGAATTGCATGTGTATGGTGATGCTTGACTTGACCATAATTGTGAATCTGCCAAAAACTGTTCTTTGTCAAAAGGCAGAATTTTTATATTGACAAGTAGTCTAATCACCCCCCTCTAGACATACTTTCGATCCTACATCCTCTCGCTCATGTCATCCATTGGGGAAGAGACATGCCGGTTCAAATCAAAGGTAAACTGAGGAGATTCAACCTTGGTGGCAAACAATTCAAGTGACTTATCTTCCGATTGGGATACTTTTTCCTTGTATACATCCCAATGCAAATCCGAGGTGATAGGCATACTTTTCAAGCGAGATTTGGCTCCAACTCCAACATCATACCTTTCTATTAACTTAACATCAACATTGGTGTCCATCCACTTCAAGACTTGTCTCACTTTTGCAACAACATCCTCATAGCTAGGGCTTGTATCAAAAACCAATGGTTCCTCACCCGTGTCGGCATTGTTACTCAAGAATGCCTCCTTGTCAATGTAATGAACATTAACAAGTCTCTCCATCTAAAAATAACATGAATGCATTTAAGACTTCAATGAGAATTGGTGTTTATCCAAATCCATCTTATTATATCCAAATCATATCAACACTAAATTATTGGTGATGTCCACAAAAGTATCACTAATTAACACACACTAAGCAAAGTTAACCCTAATCACTAACTAACCCTAACCCCCAATCTTTCTACTCAACAAACATATATTCCTACTACACACCATGCATAGCACTATATTATCAAAGTTAACCAAGCCATTCACACTAACATAAGGGGGAGAAAACATGAACTAGGGTTCCACCAACATGTATAAAATGCAACCAAAATAACAAGACTTAACAAAAAATAATTGGATGATTTGGGGGAGATTAACAAGAGCAACAAAGTGATGGAAAGATCCACCTAAGGGATATACCTTTTGGAGAGGATTTGAGGGGGGAGCTTGAGGGGTGAGAGAGAGTGGGGAGGCGGCAGCTCTTCTTCAAGCTCGGCTGGATTGGGGAAAGTGTGTGGGGTGGGACCCACACACTCTCTCGCTGGAGTTATCCACTTAGGGGCAGACGCCAGTGGTCCTGGCGTCGCCCCTTTGCCACGTCGCCGATTCAGCAGGGCAGGCGGCAAGGCGGGCCGGGGCAGACGCCGAGGACCTGGCGTCGCTTCAGAACCTGCAGACACTGGGACCTTGGCGTCACCAAAAAAGGTCAGAAACGATTTTTTTTTCAAAACGAGGTCAAATCGGGATTTAGTTTGCCTTAAGGGTCAGAACAGTAATTTTGTCCGAAATGGCACGCAGTAGTCGTGTCAAGTTCGATCAGGGCATTGACCTCCGGCGAAAGGTAGGAGGAGAACGTTGGTCTGAGGTGGAACTCACGCGCACCTATGTTGTCATGGGATTATAATTGCTTTGAGCAGTTCGTCTCAAATTCGGTTTCCTGGGATGCGACGTTGTGCGCTCTGAAAGAGATAGCTGCGCCCGTTTAGTCCTCCCTTTTCCCGTAATTCTGTTGAAGGAAGGACTCGGCCATGGGAATTACTTTACTTTTGTGTAGAAATCATTCAATTGGATTGGCAGGCTGAGATTTTCCCTGTCAGTTCAGTTGTCACTTCCAATCATATACACTCCCAATCATAGTTGATAGTTGGAAGCTGCGGAAATGTGCATGGCGTTCGTGCAACTCTCATTATAACAGCCAAAGAATTTTTACCGACTTTCCCTGTCCCAAGAAGATGAGATCAAACCAAGGGCTCTGCATGCATGTTACTACTCCAAATTCCAACCATGGAGTTGGTTTTGGCTAACCAACACAAAAAAATACACTACAACAACCGAGCAGAAGCACGACAAACCGACCGACCTCCCATGGCCATGGACCACCCACCCTAACCCTAGCCAGGGCCTCGAAAGAGAGGAGCCCTAAACTAAACAAAAGCGGACACTGCATGCAGTATATGATTACCGGATCAACTCGCTCATCTGGCGACAGGGACACTTAGAAAAATTCTGTCAAGCTAACCCCGGCCCGTGCATGTGCGCGCCTTCCGTTCCTCCGAACTTTCCAAGCCCTTTTCCACCAATAATCTCCCCGCCCGCCAGCCCGCCAGCGACGCCGACGCGCGCACACACGCCCGCAATCACCACGCCGCAGGTGCACGGACGGTGCTGCCCGGGATCACGAGCAGCAGAAGATCGGATAAAGAAGAGAGGCAGACGGGACGACACGATCTGCGTATGGCCGGAGAGTACCCGTGCATGCAGCGCGCGGAAGGTGCCGGGCAGGCAGAAGGCAGTGTCGAGTCCAGCGCAGCTGTGCGCGCGCGTGCAGAAGGAGGAGTAGATCTGCGCCTCTGATGCGCCTGCCGCGGCGTTGTATGCTCGCCGGCCGACCGGAAAGGAAAGCGAAGGCTGCCGGCCCCCGGCCCGGCTCTCGACCGCGCCCATCCGTCCGCCGGAACCCGATGGACGGATGACGGTTTCCTTGGGCCTGGCGCGCGCGCGGCAGAGCGTGACGTCCCAGCACACCCTGCCTGCCTGCCTGCCTGCCGCCGCTTTTTCGCTTTGGGACGAAACGAAATGGCCGCCAGCCCCGATGGAGTACTGATGAGTAGGAGTACGTGCCGACATTGCCCTACCTACAGACGTCGCTGAGGAGGATGCTGTTTTGTTGCTCATAGGTTTTCGACTGTTGGCCGGTCTTGTTCCTTGCTGCAGAATGTCTGTTCATCGGCTTGCAAAGCTGTAGCTACAAGGTGAGCAACGGATCTGATCGCCGACCGGAGCTGGAGCCTGATCCCGGCTCCTCTTTTTCCAACCGGGCTCACACCCCTTTCCATTAATTTTGCAATCAACGGAAATACATCAGTCTGTTACTGTTGTTCGGAGAGCAGCACAAAATGAGCATCGAGCCAAATAAGACCAACTACCAAGCAAAGGAGACTGAAAGGGGAAGAGCGAGTTGGTGCATCGCCAGGAAACCCACTGCATGATAGCCCTGAAACGGACTATCAGCCGTGGGGCGAAAACCTGACGACACATTCAACCAAGTTCGCTACAGGTTTAGCCTGACTAGAGTCTAGTCTTGAGAAGATAGGATGATCAACATCAAAAGGAGCGATCCAGCGGGCATCAAACCCCAGTGGATATACGACTAAGCTAAGATGAGACTATCATGATCTAACCAATCAGATGCCATCACCATCTCCCGGCAGAAGCACGCCACGCAAGATAAGGTGCATGCACAAAGACCACGCCACATGAGCCAATCTCTTCACGCCATCCTCGAATTTCCTCTGTCATCCTCCTTAAGCAACCCCGCCAAATTATAACATAAAAAACAGCGGTGAAGACAGCCTCCGGCGGAGAACGAGCATTATACTTATCAAAAGTAATCTTGTTGCGAAGGCACCAAATCCCCAAAGATCTTGCCGCAATGACCATCATATAGAATTTTTGCCTCCGAGGAACAAATTATACATCGAGCAAAACTTTGCCATATTGACTGGGAGCACAGGAGGCCCCTAGCAGTCCACCCCAAAGACCCCCAAAGCTATGCGGGCTAGAGGGCAAGTGAAAAAAAGATGGTTAGCAGTTTCCACATTAGTACAAAAGGAGCACACCGGGTTTCCTGGCCAATTCCTCCGCCGCATGTTATCGCGCGTGAGAACAGCATTTTGGAATAATTGCCATAGGAAAATTTTTATTTTCAATGGGATAGTTGCTTTCCACACCCACTTATAATTAGGGCCAGATAAGTCCCTCTCCAGCCACTTATACACAGATTTAGTGGTAAACCTACCTCCCTTATTCAGAGACCAGGAAATAACATCAGGGTCCTCATTCAGATGCAACTTCTTAGCCTCACACACCATCCACTTCCATTGTTCCTCCAGCTCTCCAAAGAGTCTACGTCTGAAGGGGAGATTATATTCATTGCCTACAAAAGAGGCGATAGAGCAATCTTGATCTTGACAGATATCATACAAAACAGGAAACCGTTCCCGTAGGATATCATTTCCCACCCATGGGTCATGCCAAACCCTTGCCAGGTCCCCCTTGTTAATATTGACTCTTCTCCCAGCCATATAAACGTCTTTGACCTTCATGATAGATTTCCAACAGGGAGAATCAGAGAAGCGGCTGCGAATGTTCGCGACCGTTTTGGTTCTGAAATATCTTGCCCGGATGATGCGTTGCCATAACCCATCACCGGCTTCGATTTCCACCACCACTTCACAAGTAGGCTGATATTTTGTTTGTGAAGGTCTTTAATGCCCAAGCCACCAATGTTTTTCGATCGGCAAATTCTAGCCCATTTAACCATATGATACGCTCGCTTCTTATTCTTCCTCCTCCAAAAGAAACGTCTACGATGTTTGTTAATTTTTTCTATAAATGTTTTGTTGAAAAGAAGCATTGACATCAAGTAAGATGGGATACCATCCAAACTAGAATCAAGCAAGGTGGGCCTAGCACCAGAGGAGGCTGCATATGCCACCCATGCATCCAGTTTCTTTACCATTTTAACATCCAGGGAATCTAACTCAATGTTCTTAAGAGTGGAATAAGTAACTGGAACTCCCAAATATTTCATAGGTAAAGATCCCACACGACAGCCAAACAGATCAGCATATATTCTGTCCGTGTCATTATCCCCTCCCACCACAAACACTTCGCTCTTATCATAGTTGATTTTTAAGCCAGACATAAGTTCGAAAAGATACAGCAACAACTTAATGTTGACAGCTTTGTCAACATCATGCTCGAAGCACAGGACAGTATCGTCCGCATACTGCAGGATGCCTACCCCTCCTTCTATCAATCCAGAAGCAAGCCCCTTAATGAGATTATTTTTTTGGGCTGAAATGACCATCTTAGTCAGGCATTCTGCCGCAAGATTAAAAAGAAATGGAGAGTGTGGGTCACCTTGTCTCACCCCTTTAGCACTTTGGATATAGGGCCCCATCTCGTCATTGATCTTTACACTAACCGTGCCATTCCTAAGGATCTGAGACACCCACCCGCACCATTTTGAATTAAAGCCTCGTTTAACATGACAATCCAGAAGGAAATCCCAGTTGACTTTGTCATAGGCTTTCTCAAAGTCAATCTTAAACATCACTCCCACCTCTTTTTTCACATGAGTATAGTGCATCACCTCATGCAAAGATAGTATGCCATCCACAATGTGTCTCCCCTTAATGAAGGCATTCTACTGGATGCTAAAAACTTTGCTAGCAACTTTCGCAGCCCTAAGGTCCATAGCTTTCGTGATCAGCTTGTATGGGCATCGCAGCAAGCAAATAGGTCGATACTGCTGTATCCTATTTGCCTCCACAGATTTAGGGAGCAGCGTGATAACCCCATAGTTCAAACGTTGAACATCTAGTTTTCCCTCATAGAACCACTCAAAGATATTGAATAACTCTGGACACACAATATCCCAGCAATGTTGATAAAATTCCGCAGGAATATTGTCCGGCCCAGGGGCACAATATCCCAACATCTGCCTTTGGAGACACCTGTAGTACTCCTTTATAATCACCCAGTTACGTTGTGACGTTTGGTAGCACCCAAAGTGTTCCTCCGGTAAACGGGAGTTGCATAATCTCATAGTTATAGGAACATGTATAAGTCATGGATAAAAGCGGTAGCAACATACTAAGCGATCGTGTGCTAAGCTAATGGAATGGGTCATGTCAATCGATCATTCAACTAATGATGTGACCTTGTTAATCAAATAACAAACCTTTTTGTTTATGGTTAGGAAACATAACCATCTTTGATTAACAAGCTAGTCTAATAGAGGCATACTAGTGACATCTTGTTTGTCTATGCATTCACACATGTATCATGTTTCCGGTTAATACAATTCTAGCATGAATGATAAACATTTATCATGAAATAAGGAAATAAATAATAACTTTATTATTGCCTCTAGGGCATATTTCCTTGATCTCCCACTTGCACTAGAGTCAATAATCTAGATTACATAGTAATGATTCTAACACCCATGGAGTCTTGGTGTTGATCATGTTTTGCTCGTGGAAGAGGCTTAGTCAACGGTCTGCGCTACATTCAGATCCGTATGTATCTTGCAAATCTCTATATCTCCCACGGACTAAATCCGGATGGAATTAGGCGTCTCTTGATGTGCTTGGTCCTCTTGTGAAATCTGGATTCCTTTGCTAAGGCAATTGCTCGAGATTGTCACGAAGATTTTCATTGGACCCGATGCACTAGGTATGACACCTAGATGGGATATGAACTCCTTCATCCAGACTCCTTCATTAGCTGCTTCGAAGTTGCTATGTACTCCGCTTCACATGTAGATCCCGCCACGACGCTTTGTTTAGAAGCGCACCAACCGACAGCTCCTCCGTTTAGTGTAAATACGTATCCGGTCTCACGATTTAGAATCGTCCGGATCGTGTCAAAGCTTGCATCAACGTAACTGCCACGATGAGCTCTTTGTCACCTCCATATCGAGAAACATATCCTTAGTCCTTTTCGGTATTTCGGGATGTTCTTGACCATTGCCCGATGATCCACTCTGGATTACTTTGGTACCTCCTGCTAAGCTTATAGCAAGGCACACATCAGTCGGTACAAGCATTGCATACATGATAGAGCCTATGGTGAAGCATAGGAACATCTTTCATTTCTCTCTATCTTCTGCGGTGGTCGGGCATTGAGTCTTACTCAACTTCACACCTTGTAACACGTGCAAGAACCCTTTCTTTGCTTGATCCATTTTGAACTTCTTCAAAATTTTGTCAAGGTATGTGCTTTGTGAAAGTCCAATTAAGCGTCTTGATCTATCTCTATAGATTTTGATGCCCAATATGTAAGCAGCTTCACCGAGGTCTTTCATTGAAAAACTCTTATTCAAGTATCCCTTTATGCTATCCAGAAATTCTATATCATTTCTGATTAGTAATATGTCATCTACATATAATATCAGAAATGCTACAGAGCTCCCACTCACTTTCTTGTAAATGAGGCTTCTCCAAAAGTCTCAGATGAACCCAAATGCTTTGATCACACTATCAAAGCGTTTATTCCAACTCGAGATGCTTGCACCAGTCCATAAATGGATCATTGGAGCTTGCATACTTTGTTAGCTCCTTTGGATCGATAAAACCTTCGGTTGCATCATATACAACTCTTCTTCCGTAAATCCATTCAGAATGCGTCTTTACATCCATTTGCCAAATTTCATAATCATAAAAGCGCAATTGCTAACATGATTGAGACAGACTTAAGCATCGCTACGGGTGAGAAGGTCTCATCGTAGTCAATCCCTTGAACTTGTCGAAAACCCTTTGCGACAAGTCGAGCTTTGTAACGATAACATTACCGTCGGCGTCGGTCTTCTTCTTGAAGATCCACTTGTTTTCTATTGCTTGTCGACCCTCGGGCAAGTCAACCAAAGTCCATACTTTGTTTTCATACATGGATCCCATCTCATTTCATGGCCTCAAGCCATTTTGCGAATCTGGGCTCACCATCGCTTCTTCATAGTTCGTAGGTTCATCATGATCTAGTAGCATGACTTCCGAGCAGGATTACCGCACCACTCAGTGCGGATCTTACTCTGGTTGATCTACGAGGTTCTGTAGTAGCTTGATCTGAAGTTTCATGATCAACATCATCAACTTCCTCACTATTTGGTGTAGATGTCTCAGAAACCGGTTTCTGCGACAAACTACTTTCAAGTAAGGGTGAAGGTACAATTACCTCATCAAGTTCTACTTTCCTCCCACTCACTTCTTTCGAGAGAAACCCCTTCTCTAGAAAGGATCCATTCTTGGCAACAAATGTCTTGCCTTCGGATCTGTGATAGAAGGTGTACCCAACTGTCTCATTTGGGTATCCTATGAAGACACATTTCTCCGATTTGGGTTCGAGCTTATCAGGTTGAAGTTTTTCACATAAGCATCGCATCCCCAAACTTTCTGAAAGCGACAACTTTGGTTTCTTGCTAAACCATAGTTCATAAGGTGTCGTCTCAACGGATTTTGACGGTGTTCTATTCAGTGTGAATGCGGCCGTCTCAAGTGCATAACCCCAAAACGATAGCGGTAAATCTGTAAGAGACATCATAGATCGCACCATATCTAGTAAAGTGCGATTACGACGTTCGAACACACCATTACGCTGTGGTGTTCCGGGTGGCGTGAGTTGCGAAACTATTCCGCATTGTTTCAAATGTAGACCAAACTCGTAACTCAAATATTCACCTCCACGATCAGATCGTAGAAACTTAATTTTCTTATTACGATGATTTTCAACTTCACTCTGAAATTCTTTGAACTTTTCAAATGTTTCAGACTTATGTTTCATTAAGTAGATATACCCATATCTGTTTAAATCATCTGTGAAGGTGAGAAAATAACGATATCCGCCACGAGCCTCAACATTCATCGTACCACATACATCAGTATGTATGATTTCCAACAAATCTGTTGCTCTCTCCATAGTGCCGAGAACGGGTTTTAGTCATCTTGCCCATGAGGCACGGTTCATAAGTGCCAAGGATTCATAATCAAGTGACTCCAAAAGTCCATCAAGATGGAGTTTCTTCATGCGCTTTATACCGATATGACCTAAACGGCAAAGTGCCACAAATAAGTTGCACTATCATTATCAACTCTGCATCTTTTGGTTTCAACATTATGAATATGTGTATCACTACTATCGAGATTCATCAAAATAGACCACTCTTCAAGGGTGCATGACCATAAAAGATATTACTCATATAAATAGAACAACCATTATTCTCGATTTAAATGAATAACCGTCTCGCATCAAACAAGATCCAGATATAATGTTCATGCTCAACGCAGCACCAAATAACAATTATTTAGGTCTAAAACTAATCCCGAAGGTAGATGTAGAGGTAGCGTGTCGACCGCGATCACATCGACTTTGGAACCATTTCCACGCCGATCGTCACCTCGTCCTTTGCCGTTGTTAAGCAATCCGTAGTCCTGCTTTGAGTTGCAAATATTAGCAAGAACCGATTATCAAATACCAGTGCTCTGCGAGCTCTAGTAAGGTACACATCAATAACATGTATATCACATATACCTTTGTTCACCTTGCCATCCTTCTTATCCGCCAAATACTTGGGGCAGTTCCGCTTCGGTGACGACCGCTTGCGGAGAAGCACTCGATTTCAGGTTTAGGGCCGGACTTGGGTTTCTTCTCGAGCGACAACTTGCTTGTTGTTCTTCTTGAAGTTCCCTTCTTCTTCCCTTTGCCTTTCTTCTTGAAACTAGTGGTCTTATTGACCATCAACACTTGATGCTCCTTCTTGATTTCTACCTCCGCAGCCTTTAGCATTGCGAAGAGCTCGGTATAGTATTTACTAACCCTTGCATATTATAGTTCATCACGAAGCCTTTGTAGCTTGGTGGCGGTGATTGAAGAATTCATCAATGACACAATCATCCGGAAGATTAACTCCCAGTTGAGTCAAGTGATTGTAATACCCGGACATTTTGAGTATGTGCTCACTTGTGTAACTATTCTCCTCCATCTTGCAGCTATAGAACTTATTGGAGACTTCATATCTCTCAATCCGGGCATTACTTTGGAATATCAACTTCAACTCTGGAACATCTCATATGCTCCATGACGTTCAAAACGTCGTTGAAGTCCGGTTCTAAGTCGTAAAGCATGGCTGCTGAACTATAGAGTAGTCATCGGCTTTGCTCGCCAGACGTTCTTAACGTCGTCGCCAGCATCGAAGAGAGTCTGGCACCTAGCGGTGCATCGGGGCGTAACTCTTACGTGCAGCAATGAGGATAATCCTCGAGTTACGGACCTAGTCCGTGTAATTGCTACCATCATCTTTCAACTTTGCTTTCTCAAGGAACGCATTAAAATTCAACGGAACAACAAAGACGAGCCATCTATCTACAATCAAACATAGACATGCAAGATACTATCAGTACTAAGTTCATGATAAATTTAAGTTCAATTAATCATATTACTAAAGAACTCCCACTTAGGCAGACATCTCTCTAGTCATCTAAGTGATCACGTGATCCAAATCAACTAAACCATAACCGATCATCACGTGAGATGGAGTAGTTTTCAATGGTGAACATCTTATGTTGATCATATCTACTATATGATTCACGCTCGACCTTTCGGTCTCCGTGTTCGAGGCCATATATGCATATGCTAGGCTCGTCAAGTATAACTTGAGTATTCTGCGTGTGCAAAACTGGCTTGCACCCGTTGTAGATGGACGAGAGCTTATCACACCCGATCATCACGTGGTGTCTCGACACGACGAACTTTGGCAGCGGTGCATACTCGGGAGAACACTACTTGATAATTTAAGTGAGAGATCATCTTAAAATGCTACCGTCAATCAAAGCAAGATAAGATGCATAAAGGATAAACATCACATGCAATCAATATAAGTGATATGATATGGCCATCATCATCTTGTGCTTGTGATCTCCATCTCCAAGCACCGTCGTGATCACCATCGTCACCGCGCGACACCTTGATCTCCATCGTAGCATCGTTGTCGCTCACGCCATCTATTGCTTCTCGACTATCGCTACCGCTTAGTGATAAAGTAAAGCAATTACGTAGCGTTGCATTTCATACAATAAAGCGACAACCATATGGCTCCAGCCGATTGCCGATAACCGGTTACAAAACATGATCATCTCATACAATAAAATATAGCATCACGTCTTGACCATATCACATCACAACATGCCTGCAAAAACAAGTTAGGCGTCCTCTACTTTGTTGTTGCAAATTTTACGTGGCTGCTACGGGCTTAAGCAAGAACCAATCTCACCTACGCATCAAAACCACAAGCGATACTTCGTCAAATAGACTCCGTTTTAACCTTCTCAAGGACCGGGCGTAGCCACTTTTCAGTTCAACTAAAGTGAGAGAGCAGACACCCGCCGGTCACCTTTAAGCAACAAGTGCTTGTATCGGTGAAACCAGTCTCGCGTAAGCGTCTGGCGTAATGTCGGTCCGGGCCGCTTCATCTCACAATACCGCTGAACCAAAGTATGACATCTTTGGTAGGTAGTATGACTTGTATCGCCCACAACTCACTTGTGTTCTACTCGTGCAAAACATCAAACCATAAAAACCTAGGCTCGGATGCCACTGTTGGGGAACGTAGTAATTTCAAAAAATTTCCTACGCACACGCAAGATCATGGTGATGTACAGCAACGAGAGGGGAGAGTGTTGTCTACGTACCCTCGTAGACCGACGCGGAAGCGATCACAACGTAGTGGAAGTAGTCGTATGTTCTCCTCGCGATCCAACCGATCCCAGCGCCGTTACTCCGGCGCCTCCGAGTTCTTGACACACGTACAGCTTGATGACGCTCCTCGGGCTCCAATCCAGTAGAGCTTCGGGGAGGGAGAGTTTCGTCAGCACGACGGCGTGGTGACGAACTTGATGTTCTACCGACGCAGGGCTTCGCCTAAGCACCGCTACGATATGACCGAGGTGGAATATGGTGGAGGGGGGCCGCGACACGGCTAAGGAACGATCTCAGGATCAACTTGTGTGTTCTAGGGTGCCCCCTGCCCAGTATAGAAAGGAGCAAGGGGGTGCGGCCGGCCCTAGGAGGAGGAGGCTGGGAGGAGTCCTACTCCCACCGAGTAGGACTCCCTTTTCCTAGTTGGATTAGGACTTGGGGGAGGGAAAGAGGGAAGGGCGCCGCCTCTCCTTGTCCTATTCGGACTAGGGGAGGGCGCGCCTGCCCCCTGCCGGCCCTTTCCTCTTCTCCTCATGGCCCACTAAGGCCCATTAACCCCGGAGGGTTCCAGTAACCCGGTGTTCCTAAGTAAAATCGATTTCACCGGAACCATTCGAACTCAAACATAGGCTTCCAATATATCAATCTTTATGTCTCGACCATTTGAGACTCCTCGTCATGTCCGTGATCACATCCGGGACTCGAACTTCTTTGGTACATCAAAATACACAAACTCATAATATATAACCGTCATCGAAACCTTAAGCGTGCGGACCCTACGGTTCGAGAACAATGTAGACATGACCGAGACACGTCTCCGGTCAATAACCAATAGCGGGACCGGATGCCCATATTGGCTCCTACATATTCTACGAAGATCTTTATCGGTCGGACCGCATAACAACATACGTTGTTCCCTTTGTCATCGGTATGTTACTTGCCCGAGATTCGATCGTCGGTATCCAATACCTAGTTCAATCTCGTTACCGGCAAGTCTCTTTACTCGTTCTGTAATACATTATCTCACAGCTAACTCATTAGTTGTAATGCTTGCAAGGCTTAAGTGATGTGTATTACCGTGAGGGCCCAGAGATACCTCGAAATACGCCAACCCAACATCTGCCTTTGGAGACACCTGTAGTACTCCTTTATAATCACCCAGTTACGTTGTGACGTTTGGTAGCACCAAAGTGTTCCTCCGTGGCGGAGTTGCATAATCTCATAGTTATAGGAACATGTATAAGTCATGGATAAAAGCAGTAGCAACATACTAAACGATCGTGTGCTAAGCTAATGGAATGGGTCATGTCAATCAGATCATTCAACTAATGATGTGACCTTGTTAATCAAATAACAAACCTTTTTGTTTATGGTTAGGAAACATAACCATCTTTGATTAACAAGCTAGTCTAGTAGAGGCATACTAGTGACATACTGTTTGTCTATGCATTCACACATGTATCATGTTTCCGGTTAATACAATTCTAGCATGAATGATAAACATTTATCATGAAATAAGGAAATAAATAATAACTTTATTATTGCCTCTAGGGCATATTTCCTTCATTGGTAGCATGAGAAAGCAGGTTTTTGGTCCCTTCTATAACCACGGAGCCACACTCCAATGAAACCATGGAATTTTTCCTGCGACGCCCGTTGGCTACCCTATGGAAGAAACCAGTGTTGTTGTCCCCTTTTATAAGCCATCTCCCGCTCGAAAAATGGTGCCAATGGATCTCTTCCTCAGTATACATGTTATTAAGCTCTACTAGAATATTCAATTTCCTAGTATAGGCCTCCCCACACAGGTCATTTTCTTCTTCCATTTTCTCCAGCTCCTGGAGCTCGAGCCTGATAAGATTTTTTTCTAATTTTATTCTGACCAAAAATGTTGGACCCCCATCCTTTGAAGAATTTCTTAATTCTTTTCAACT
The DNA here is from genome assembly GCA_021437245.1 of Aegilops speltoides. NCBI lineage: Eukaryota > Viridiplantae > Streptophyta > Magnoliopsida > Poales > Poaceae > Aegilops > Aegilops speltoides. The sequence continues at coordinate 447,792,498 of CM038144.1, forward strand.
TGATATTTAAAACATCAACAGGGTCACTAGTGTAAACAGGCTGCGCCCAGATAGCAGCTACTAGAGGAAGAAACTCAGGATTGCTCAGCCAAGCGTTATCAAACTTAAAGCATCTGCTACCAGGTGCTCTAGGAGAAGCCACTCCCCCATCCAATAATAAGGGATTATGGTCAGAGATTTCCTTAACTAGCTTCTTAACAGTGACAAGAGGATAAAGATCCTCCCAGTCTGAAGACATTAAAACTCTATCCAGCTTTTCCAGGGTAGGGTGTTCCTGTTTGTTCGACCTGTGTATGACCACGACATATGAATCTCTCTCAGCCCAAAGAGTGTATAAGCGAGTTAAAGACATCGAGAAATGAGATAAAGGGTTCTTTTGTTCTTCTCTCCGCTGTGACGAAGGATGTTAAAGTCCCCTCCGACTATATAAGGAACAGAGGTTTTATGGCACATAGATGACATCTCCGCTATGAATTCTGGTTTATTCTCGTCCTGAGCCGCCCCATAAACTACCATCAGTACCCAATTGCAACTTCTGCTCTTATCAAAGAGCTTAACTTGCAAAATGTACCTCCCATGTTCCACTTCCGCGTCGCCGCTTCGGCGATTTCGGTGGATCTCGATCCTAGCCGCCGCCGGTCCCTCCTCCCTCCTTCCTCCCTCCTCCGCCGCCGGCGACGCCGCGATGGCCGGCGGCCGGTGGTGGCGGGGTCCTTCCTCTTACTGCTTGCAGTGGGGTGGTGGGCGCCCATGGCATGGGTGGCGCGGCCGATCCGGCTTTGGGCGGCTTGGCGGGCTCGCCTTCCGGCGGGCGGCGGCTGCTTGGCTAAGGGCGGCGATGGTGGGGTCGGCGGCGGTTACGCCTCGGGCTGCGTGGCGGCGTTCGGCGGCGGCGGCGGCTCTGCGGCGACACACCATCGACCTCGGATCGGCGGTGGCGGCATGGAGGCTGGTGGTTGGGTCGGCACCATGCGGGTTGTGCCCTCCGGACAGATCGATCGGCGGTGCGGCTACTTCGTTGTCTGGCGGCTCGGATCGGCGGTGACCGTGCACACATTACGTGATGGAGGTTCTTGGCGGATCCGGTGAAAACCTTGTGCTCGGCTTCATGCCATGGCGGCGTTGGTGACACTCTGTTGTGTCATTACCTTCTTGAAGGCATCGCCGTGGAGAAGCTCTAGACCTCTATCCGCTACCTCGGGAAACCCTAGATCGATTGATCGAAGGCGGCGGCGCGTTGGGGTCGTTTCTCCTTGGGGCATCATTCTTGAGGCGACACGGATCGAGGACCGGTGGGCGCCTTTTGGTGGAGCGGTGCTTCATCCTTCACATTGATGATGGCGGATCTCGGCGTGGTGCGGTGGAGACTTCGGCGCCCGTCGTGATGATGGACTCGCGCAGTGGAGGTAGTTGTCTGGCGTCAAGGTGGCGTCGATGACGGAGTGACCTCACAAGGTAAAAGCTTCAATATCCGCTCGAAGGCGGACGTGTGGAAGATGGCGGCGACGACACATGTGAGTGCGTTAGACGGTTTATGCCCTGCATCGAGTATGTGGTTGGGATGGGGCTTCGGCTGGATGATAGGATTAGGTGAGTAGTGCGGGTATGTGGCCGGGTAGCACCCTGCATCATTTGGATAGGAGTAGTGGCATATGTTGCCAAGATGGCGGATTCGAGCGTATTGTTGTAATCTTTGTAAGGTCGCCGAGAATAATCGATAAAGTACCAGATGATCTCTGGGACGCACGGTAGGTCATCCTCCTTTTCTAAAAAAAAAAAATGTTCCACTTCCATGATGTCAAACTTATCCTTATTGACCCCACAAAGGATTCCCCCAGATTTCCCCCTAGAAGGGTAATCCCGGCTCCTCTTGTTTATGCAACCGCATGAATTAGTTACTCCCAGGTCGAGCTCCGGCCACATCGGTTGAATGTATGCATGTATGTATCCGGTTCCGCCGCCCAAGGAGAAAATGTTAAGTCTATTTGGGCTGTCTGTCTGCACACCGTAACTTTGGACCCTTGTGCTGTGCACATTCAGAAGCAAACAAGCCTCCTAATCACTTGTCGGTGAATATCTCTCCTCCTTCCTTCATGTAAAACAAAAGGAGCAGACTTACAGTGTCGACAGGCGTCCGCTCGATCGTGCAGATGGAACAAGAGAACAACCAACAGGTAACCAAGCCAGGCGCAGGGCAGGGCCGAGGCCGACCGTCGCTGTCTCCGAATCCAACAGGCCAACCAGGGGGGCTTGGCCAATACAGAGCCGACAGATAGGCAGCCATCGGGTACTACCAAACCAAACCCAACCCAACCCAACCCCCGTAACCCTATGCACGCACATACTCCAAGTGCGTGCGTGCCCGACGACCTCCTCTCACGCCTGTAGACACGCACCACGATGGATCGGACCCAACCACACGTCCAATCGCACCCATCTCTGCACTTACACCCAAGAAAGAAAAGAGCGATAGTGGTGTGTGTGTGTACGTACATCGTACCGTCCCTACGTGTGGCCAGACGACAGACCGGCTGTCACTCACCCCGTCACCCATGGCGATCAACCCAGCACATCAAGGCCGGCATCGATCAACTTGATCACCAAAGGTGAAAGCCAACCTAATGCGCTTGGGGGGGCCGTCCTCCAACCAAGCTAAGCTAGCCGTGCCCATCGTTTCCGGCCGGAGATCGATCAAGATCGAGACGGAGATCCAAGCGGGCAGGCAGCGGGTGAACAGCATCCCCATCAGCCCCCAGGTCTGTCATGTTAACCAACGGCAGCCGCTGCCCTCGGCACCCAACCCTGCCTCTGCCTGCTTCTCGACCACGGGGTCTGGACGGGCGCACGCACCGACTCGGATGGCACGCGCGACACACGCGCATTAGTAGGGGCTGGAAGCTCCGCCTGAGAGGGAACTGGCCCATTTGTGTCCCTCTCGTGTCTCACCACTCATCGTCGTCCACCGTCGACCGGCGCAGGTGGGCATCAAGGACGGAAATTTTGGACAGGTTTCCGCCAAGTCGCCGTGGAAATCCTACTCCGGCGTCGCGTTTCAAAAGCTTAGATAACGAAGTCTCGGTGTGTAGCGACGACCATTTTTCGACAGGAAATCCGTTCCCGATGCGCGCGTCTTGGCGTGGGTATGGGTTTGAACTGACGAGTGGCGCGCAGCCATTTCCCGGAATTAAAGTCACGGATCGAGGTCTTATACAAAACTAATTATCGTGGGTGGCGGTGCTTCCGCCCTTGCGCCCCCGCTATCACCATCCATCGCGCTCAGCCCCCTCGTGAACATGTCCGGGGTTGCCGTCAACCCGCACAGCAATTCGCGCATCTAAACAACGATCCCGCGCCTCAAGGCCACACAAACAAAAAGGGCGCGCGACCGCACCGTGCGGGTCGAGTTACACCGTGAAAACAACCCCAGTGACGATGGATAGAAACAAAAACATGCAACCAAAAACATTCCCCGGCCACCATCAAGATCAAGATCAAAATGAATGAACGCCCTTTCCAGCCGAGCGAGCGGGCGGGCTGGGCTGGCTAGGGCTGCCGCCACCCTAGGAGCCCATGGTCCCAGCAGCAGCAGCAATAGCAATAATAAACAAGCAAAAAACATGTACCGCTCCCTGTACTGACTGTACCGCCGGTGCAGCAGGGCCCATTGTACCGTGACCGGCCGGCTCCTAATTAAACCTTGATTACCGTAGGCTGGACGGATTAATCAAGGACGGGAATCTCGTGCTTTGCAGCTCGCCACGCCCTCTTTATTCACTACTAGTACTGTTGATCGCTATATATAGATTATTAAGCTGCAAAGCGCGGTTCCACGTACAGATATATGTGGCGACACACACAGGAGGCGCGCTTTTCGCTGGGGGAGACGCCGTACCCGCGCCAGCACGGCAGCACGGGGCCTCCGTTTCTTTACTTGCTTGGTTATTATGGAAGGTGTTTTCGGTCGGCGACACGGAGCACGCATGGCTAGGGCGTTAGATGTGGTGCGCGCATGCCGTTTCGCGCCATCTGTTTGTTTGTTTGTTCAGAGGCCCGGCTTTGGTAGGAGCACTGCACAAATTTTGCACCGGCCCCCGGCAGATTAAGCAAACCTTCTTCACGTAGGCATGCATGATGTGTGTGTGTGCGTGCAGGCAATGTACAGTCATTAGTAGTGGTGAAATTAGTACAACCTGGGACGTGCCAAAAGGGGCGGATTTACATTCACTCGTCCCAGACCAGTACTGGTGTCTGTCTGGTAACCTTCTTGAATGATGAAAAATTGTGTTACTATGGTGCGTGGTTGGCTACAGTAATCGCACACAGCACAGGTAACGCCACCGGGTGGTGACATGCAGAGCATAGCATGGCTGAGAGACAGGTAGGCAGAGGGTGAGCAAGGAGTGGGCCCGTCGCCATCACCCGCACGCCCAAAACCAACTGAACCCGTTGCCACGTCACCCCCATCTCCCCTTCTTCCTCCCGGGCCGCCTATATCTTCCCACCGATCCCTTACCCCCTCACCCTTCTTTCCTCCAACCTTTCCATACCATCTCCTCCTTTCCACCACCCTTCGCCTCACGAGCTCACTTCCGGTGACGAACCGTCTCACCCTGCACGGGCTTCCTCTGCCTCGCGCCATTTTCTGCACTAGAACAGCGCATTGTTGGGTTGGAATGGAGAGGCGTGGGGACAAAGGGATGTCGGCGGCGGCGCGGGCGAGGCGGCACGCGGACCAGCCGTCCTTCTCGTCGTCGCTGCTCGACGCCATATACAGGTCCATGGAGGACGAGCCGGGCCACGCCGCCGGGGACGCGGTGAGCGCGGCGGCAACCAAGAAGAAGCAGCAGCAGGAGGAGGAGGCGCTGCACTACAGCTACTACTACAGGCCGTCGCTGGCAGGGAGCTACCGGGCGCGCGCGCCGGCCCCGGGGCCGCATGCCACCACGTCCAGCTCCTCCGAGTGCTCCAGTTACGGCGGCTTCTCCTCGTCCGAGGCCGAGTCGTCCAACCACCGCCGCCTGCGCCCCATCCGCACCACCGTGCCCGGCGGCCAGCCCGCGCCCGCGCCGGAGAAGAAGGCCAAGAAGCAGCCGGCGGGGGCCTCCATCCGCGCCAAGCTCAGGGACCTCCGCAAGCCGGCCTCCCCCGGCGCGCGCCTCGCGGGCTTCCTCAACACCATCTTCGCCGGCAAGCGCGCGCCGCAGACGCCGCCCTCGGCCCGGACGGCGGCGGCGGAGTACGCCTGCTCCTCGGCGTCGTCCTACTCGCGGTCCTGCCTGAGCAAGACGCCGTCGACGCGCGGGCACGCCAACCGCACCGTGCGGTTCGTGGACAGCGACCGCGAGGCGCCGGCGACGGTGCCCGGGGCGGACCGCCGGAGGGTGCCGGTGGAGCAGATGCTGCTCCGGCGCATGGAGATGGAGAGCGACGAGGAGGACGACGAGGACGAGAGCAGCGACGCCAGCTCCGACCTGTTCGAGCTGGAGAACTTCGCCGCCGCCGCCGTGCCGCCGGGCGCGGGGTACCGGGACGAGCTGCCGGTGTACGAGACGACGAGGGTGGTGCTGAACCGCGGCATTGGCCACGCGCAGCACGGGCACGGCCGGAGCGCCAGAGTCGTCTGACGTCGCTCGGACGATCGGATCGCGCGCGCGGTGACTGTAAAATGCAAAATTAGTTAGCGAGATGGGAGGTGGAGTAAGCGTTTTATTACGTGCTCTCTCTTTTAACCTTTGGTGTTCTCTCTGAGATTTTCTTTGGTTTTGGGGTGTGGAGTGTACTCAGATGGTACTGTAATTTCTAGCCGCAGAAGATCAATCAGTAAAATGTTGTTCCTAGTGTCATTTCTCCTAGTAGTACTTAAGAAAGTCTTGAATTCCTCGTGAAGTCTTGAATGCACTGACACCGGTCCGGTTGGAAGCAAATGTTTTGGACGAAACAAATTTTAGTCGAATATGTATTTGGCACGGATGAGTTGGATATTGACGACGTACGTTCCCATGTCATCGGCGGCAAGCGCACCACCGTGTGTATTCTACTACTGAGTGCGGGTACGATCTGCTAGGAGGCTAGCTAGCGTGAGATGAACAGGACGCAACAGCATGTATTACGAAGAGGGAGTACCAGAAGAGAAATGAGGAGGAGATTGAAAGCTGGGAGGCGGACGGCGACGGTGGTGGGCGAAGACGGCGACGGTGAGCGATGGATTGGACGGGGATGCACACGCTTTGTCTGCTGCCCGCTAACATGCGAGCTCCTCCTAATCATTACCGGCATCATATCCCTACGGAATCATTCCTCTTCCGTTTTCTTTTTCTTTCTCTCCTCTCTCCGGCGCGCGAGGCCGGCCGCCACAGACGTCAGCTCCAGCACACTAGCGAGTTAGTACTACACTAGCAGTGATCCCAGATGATCCTCAAAAAAAAAAAAAAAAAACAGTGATCCCAGATGATGAGTCGGATCGATTGGTCCAAGCATGACACGTCTGGTTCGCCGGTCACGCACTCCTACTAATTTGGGGGCGAATCCGGGAAACAGGGCCTTAATCCTGGCTCGCCGTACCGTCTAAATCTTGCTAATTATGGCCGGCCATCTTCCATGGATTGTTGCTGAAGCAAGAAACTTAGGCGTGTTGGAGTAGGAGCTAGGCCGATTGATCGAGGCCAGTCATCAAACATGTCGACGCAAAATCACCAACGCCTCCAAAGAGCCATGATGGTAGAGCCTACTCGATGTTGGTCAATTATTTCGGCCACAGGAAAACCGATCAGGTCAGTAGCTGCTCGTAGTTCACTTTGCGCAGCTCGACCCACCCTGATCTATGCCACTCCAGGCTATAGATCAGTATGCCACTCCTGACCGAGGCCCTGTTTCCCGGGTTTTTATTTTGCTTCTTGCTCTCTTTGAGACGACGTACGGCCAGAGATTTCGAAAGTGTCGCCATTGATTGATTGCGCCGTCCTTCTGACGTTGGGTCGATCGTGCAACCTCTTTATGTCTGTACGACCGCCGTGCGCGTACAGGGATCCCCATGTACCGCGCACTGTCGATCCGTGTCACTCACGCACACCCTCCTGAAAAGCCCGAAAAATCAAACCTAGCCGGAGTTCGAAATCAGGAGCAACACATTAGCTGCCACTGTTCGGTAGTGGTAGAAAGAATCTGCACAAATGCAGTGGCGCCATTAAGGAAGAAAAGAAAAGAGATCAGCAGAGGATCAAAGACACTGCTGACACTGCTCCCTCCAAAACTGGATTTACGGCACGAGTGTAAAAACGAAAGAAAGAAACTACTGCTAGCAGTATCTGAGCAGATTGATGTGATGTGATGTGATCCACCAGCTAGCTTAAATGCGACCAAATCTCATGCCTGCCTGCTTCCGTCCGGGTCCCTCGCCGGCCAGCTGATCATCTGGATCGCTCTCGATCTCCAAGCGTGGTGTCACCGCAAGCAATCATCCGATGGAATTATGCGCCAAATCTCACTTTCTATCCTGCCATTGATATGAGCTAATCTCCACCGCGGAAAAGGCGAAATGCTCGCGTACGTGCCCGCATTATTCTGATGTTTTGCTTCCTCTTTGGCCGAGTTCCTTTCACCCTTTTCTGCCCCGGCTTGTGAGTGCCGTCAGTCAAAAAGAGGGTTTAGAGCCCTCCCTTGCGATGCTCTCAACTGCGAGCCGACCTCAACGAGTGTTAATTTAGTTTTGCTGCTTGTTCCATCAGCTTGATTCCCATACTTTTGGAGCATGGCCGCGCTGGACTTGCCACTAAGCAATAAAATAAAAATACCATACCATCCCATAGTACGTGGACTATAATGTTTTTTCTTCTTAAACTTGCTGTACCGAGACTGTATTGAATGCGGCTAATCTGCACCCGGGCTCATCTGCACCCACGCTTAGAAAAAATTTCAAAACAAATACTAGAAAATTTCAAAAAATTCCAATTTTTTTTGTGGTGGTAGATAATTTGACGCGTGAGGTGCGCCCCAAAATTCAACTCATGTGAGCATCTGAGCAGCTCTAGGCAAAAAAGACAAAATCAGGGTCTGTAAAAATGTTTACTGTTCACGCACTGTTTTGACCCGATTTGTCTTTTTTGCCGAGAGCTGCTCAGATGTCCAAATAAGTTGAATTTTGGGGCGCACCTCACGCGTCAAATTATCTACCACCACAAAAAAAATTGGTATTTTTTGAATTTTTCTAGTATTTTTTTTTGAGTTGTTTGCTGAGAGGGAGCAGATGAGCCCGGGCACCGTTTTGAGTTTCCGGACTGTATTGGGCTTTACTACTCCCTCCGTTCCTAAATACTTGTCTTTCTAGAGATTTCAACAAGTGACTACATACGGAGCAAAATGAGTGAATCTACACTCTAAAATTGTGTATATACATCATATGTGATAGTTCATTTGGAATCTCTAAAAAGACAAATATTTAGAAACGGAGGGAGTACATGCGAGCTCCACTCTTTCTTTTCTTTTTCATTTCAAGAGCGCATCTGACAGAGACAGTGCATGGGCGTATGCAGCGTTGGTTGTAATTAAGTTCAGAACACATGCTATTTTCTCCAAACAAGGAAATATATGTCCAAATAGTACTATAGGACTACTACCTGCAGGACTTTGCGTGCGGCCGGAAAGGATGACAAGACCGTAGCCAGTAGACTGATGGATATGGCGCGGACGAAATCATTTCAGATGCATCTGTGAAACGATTGAAATGCGTTTTGGACCACGAGGCCCAAATTATGTGTGCTGCTGGCCCATGTATCTTTGGATACTCACGAATTGTACGCGCCCAATCAGTCAGATTACGACGCGATTGGAGGACCACCGCTCAGGCAGAGCCAATCTACACGCAGGACGTACAAAACAATCCACGCTGGCTAATATATTTCCGGCCAGCCATTCAAATTGTAGTGGCTGTGTCCTGTGCGTACTTTTCTGATGATGATGCGGAGGATGAACTGTTCCATTTTAGCTAAAGACCCGGCCGTTCAAATTGATCAAAGATCGACAACGGCGATAGCTCCAAATCTCATTTCGGCCACTTGGTTGACGGTTTTGCTGCAGATTAAACTGCTTTCTCAGTACAAAAACTGCGAGGAATTCGTTGGAACATGATGCAAACCCGATGAACATACGTGCCGTTCAATGTGTGGAACTGTAGACTTAATTCAGACCGAGCGCACAGAAGCTGTTGATCGATCCAAATCCAAAACCATGTGCTTGGATACATGGATACCTAGCTCCGGCTGGTGAAGCTGATTAGGAGTAGGATTCGTCTAAACCAATGTGTGGGTTATTATTGGCCTATGGACCACAGCATCATTATAGGCTGGTGATTAAGCATCCAGAAAAGATAAAGGTCTACACTGCACTGCACTGCACTGCATGCACACACATTCTATTCTAGTATTAATCCCCTGAAATGTACGTACGGCGTCATCTATCTACTAGTGTCTCTCAAAATGGGCAGACTCCCGCAGCTATATGCAGGGCCTGTCAGCAGGCTATGAACATAGAGGGACAAAGATCTTGAGAGCTGTTGAGCAAAGCAACTCGGGCCCCTACACAAAGGCTAGCTATCACTGTATTTTACCAGTAGAGTATATCTCAAAAGAAGCTTAGGCCTTATCTAGACCCTAATAATGTGATGTGAGGTACTGGAGTACGTCAGGAGATGGTAATTAAGAAAAAGAAATTTTTGGGCACTTGGAACTAAGAAAGAACATAGCAGTAGGAGTTTTAGGAGTGCTTAAGGTGATGGCATGATCAATTAACTAATCAAAGATCGAGGTTTTACTTTGCCCATCAGGAGTTGACCCTTGCTTTTTAGCTTCTCCAGCCACTAATCAGGCATGATTGTTCGTTAATTAATCAGTCCTATGATGGTACTGTCCAGTAGCTCAAGCTTAATAACTTGCTGTTGATGGGGAAAGGATGCATGTTTGCTCAAAAGTAGAAGGCTAACATATTGCTCCTCTAGCATAAACCTAATACTAGCTAGCTCATTCTTTTGAGTTTTGTTATCGTTATGTGGTGGGGTGGCGTGAGGTGGGTAGCATCATCTAAGCTAGAAATGCATAGAGATACAAACCTAGAACACCTAAGACAATTGTCTAATTTATCTGCAAAATTTCGCAACTAACTCTGATGTGCCTGCTCTGTCCTGAAATCCACTAGCCTCAATCGAAAAGGATAATGAATCAAAATCACTGTGGTGTCTTAAAGCTGCTTGACCTAGGGGCTGTCAAATGTCTCAAAAGAAACCTGACTTTTGGTGAGCTTGACAAAACACACTTAAGGAGAGTGAGCAGTGATCAGATAGGCAATTTTTTCCCCCATCGTTTTGTTGCACGCAGCGCGCGGGAACACTAACGTGGTCACCATTAAGTTTTCAACGGATGTGGATGCAAAATCTATGCATGAAAAATATGTTCAAATACGATCCAACCCAACTAAAAAAAATACGAATCCAACAATATGATTTTTATGACATACTCCCTCCGTTCCTAAATACTTGTCTTTCTAGGCATTTCAACAAGTGACTACATACGGAGCAAAATGAGCGAATCTACACTCTAAAATATGTCTACATACATCCGTATGTAGTAGTCATTTGAAATGTCTAGAAAGACAATTATTTAGGAACGGAGGGAGTACATTAATATTTTATTAGTTAAATCTATTATCAAAATTTGACACAAAATATAAAGGGACAAATAAACCAGGAGGTAGTAGCATCTAAGCTAGAAATGCATAGAGATACAAACCTAGAACACCTAAAACAATTGTCTATCTGCAAGCCACTAACTCTGATGTGCCCGCTCTGTGTTGAAATCCACTAGCCTCGAAACGGATAAGGAATCAAAATTACTGTAGTTTCTTAAAGCTGCTTGACCTGCTACGGGCTGTCAAATGTCTCAAAAGAAACCTGACTTTTGTGAGTTTGACAAAATGCACGCATGTAGCGAGTGAACAGTGATTAGATGGGCAATTATTTTTCCCGCGTCGTTTTGCTGCACGCATGCAGCGCGCGGGAACACCAGGCCACCAGCTACGAACGTGGTTGGCAGCAAGTTTTGAAAAGTTGTGGAGGCAAAGATCTATGCATACACCCTAGAGACTTTTTTTTTAGTGGTACACCCTAGAGACTTAAATCTTCACATGGACAGTACTGTAGTTTATGTCTACACGGACGGACGGACGGACGTGCGTGCTCACTGTTCACATGCATGCATGCAGGCCCACGAGACGAGAGCGTGCGGGCTATGAGTATGAGCGCGGCACATGCAGGGTTTGACATTTACACTAGCCGCCGCACACTATTTTCGACTTCTTGTCAAAGATGGGCGCACGCCGAGCAAACACATCGAGCGGAAAATGAACTAGAGAAGATTTGAAAAGGAGCAGCGATGGATCATTTGCACATGCGTCCGGCGGAAACGAATTCGAAATGTACTCCGATCAAGCGCGCGCCCAATCTCTTGAAGGAGAGAGGTAAAAAAATTAGAGGGTGCGCTGAAGAGGAATGCCATGCCGATCCCGCCGGTCGACGATCGATCAAAGGACGGTAGAATTTGCACGGCGGGCCGGCGGGCCGGCGGGGCACCGATCCCGAGGCACGGACCAGACAGAGACGTCCATACGCCACAGGAGTAGACGCACAGGGCCCAGCCACGCATGCATGCAGGGGAATCGTGTACAGCACAGTGTCACGCGAGTCGTGAGGCGGAAGATTGATCGATCGCCGCCGCAGCTTTCGCTCCGATCGATCAAAAGGAGCACCGCTGCACGCACACACGAGAGCCAAAGCTCGATTTGGGGGCTCGCGCGCGCCAAAGCTCTCGTCTCGTCTCGTGCGGACGGCCGGCCGGTGGTGGGATCGGCCCGATCGGATCGGATCGGATTCGATCGTGCTGCTCCCACCATCACGGCCGGTGCGGCCAGGTCCGGTCCGGTCCGATCCAGCCCGGCTTTTATTGTTGGAAGCTGCGCGACCGCGACGCGGGAACCAAGAAACAAAAGGGAAAGCTTCAAAAGAAAAAAAAAACGAGGGAAAGCGGCGCTCCGCCCTCCGGATGACAGGTGGGGCCACCGCTTTGCCGCGTGGAGCGAGGATGTAGTGTGCGATACGACCATGCATGCATGCCGGCTTGGCCGCCTCAAAAGCCTCGTGCTCGTGGGTATTCTTGCGGTACGGGCTAGCGTAGTAACTTTTCTTTTCTTGCTGGAACGGATGGGTGAGAATGTTTTTCCTTTGCCTTTTCTGCTTTGAAGTATGGAGGCTTTGTCTCGTCTCGGGATGATGGCCGATCGTGGTGGCCTCTGCCGCCCTGCCTGCCACGCGCGATCGCCTCCCTCCCCGCCCCACCCCACGTGCGACTACATGTCTACATGCAAACGCAACTCGAGAGTGCCACGCGGGTACACAACACACGTACTCCTGGTACGTACTCACCCGTTTCTTCAACTTCGGTTCGTGGCGTTAGGCGTCAGCAATGGAGTATGGAGTATAATGTGCGTGAATAGTGTACAACGAGTACCACTCACTCGTAATTAGCTAGGGTCCTAGCTTGACAGTGCCGCATGAATGCTGCACGTACGTCTACTGCTGCCGCAGTGATTGCGAGCGATCCGCCCGAATCGAGCGTAGAGGTACGGGCCATGTTCAAAAACCACGACGTGCGCGCCTTTTTGGCCAACAGGAATCACGGGCCATGCATGCAGGTGCAGGTGCAGGTACGTACTACGCGCGTTCAATGGCTGCACCGCCGCATGCATCCATCGTGCAGATTCATCCACTAGCCGGGGTTCCTGACAGTTTTTCAGATTGGCGGCCTCGAGTAGGTGGGTCGTAGCGTATAGGTATGTCACTGTCATGCACAAATTGGGATCTAAATTCAAGTCGCAACTTTAGAACCAAAAAAAAAAAAAACAGACATAGCGTTGAACTGTGGCAAATTCAATTGTGAACGGAACGGCATGCTACTAGCAGCCGCCGAGCACCATTCAAATACAGATTTATGTGTTTTTTCTTGAGCTGTGTGTCAAATTGTCTTATTTTCTTTTGGCATATGCTGAATTGTGCTTTATTTTGTTTTGTTGCATTCTTGAACTGGTGATGAACTTGTGCTAACATGCATGTATTTGCATATTTTTGATGATTTGAATATGAGGAATGTGGTTGTCCGGGAGGACAAGTGTGGAGTCGTCTGGCGCTGTCCTGGGACGCACCCGTTTAGGGGGGCAGTATTTGCGCAGTCTCTACCTCCATGTATCTGTTGATGCTGGATGTTCAAACATGAAATATTTTTCTACTAGATGAGTTGGATCGAGAGGTCGGAAATGGGTGACACGTGAGGTTTTACGTGGAATTGTTTGTTGGAACTAGCAAAAAAATTCCTCAGACCGGTGAGATTTTTTGCTAGGGTAATAGCACCACAGGTCCTAGAACTTGTCCTAAATGTGATGGTTTAGTCCTAAAACTTGTAAAATTGGACTAATATGTCCTGCAACTCGCAATGGATGTGCAAGTTTAGTCCTGGGCCACTCACATGCAGCCAAGTGGCGCCGGCATGGCGGAGACAGTTAGCTCTGTACTTTTTGCAGATACCCCCCTGCCATTTGTTTTAATCAACCCGCACTACTCCCCCACCTTAGTTAATTTCTTTGTTGGATCCGTTCGTCCTACTCCCTTATCTATTCCCAGCATCCATCAGGTTTGCATGACTGAAAAGCAAGGGAGATGAGCAGAGCGCCATTTGCCGAACAACATCTTCTCATCGTCTTGTAAAGCCAACAACAAGGGCTTACAAATCGTCTAAGATTATTTTGACTTTGTATGTAGTGAAGGAAGAATGATTTCAGATATCTTGGCACATCCGGCGAGCTCCAGTAAGCAGGCGCCAGGATATTTTTGTGGACTTGAAGCAAGTCGAATGAGATGAGAGCAGCATTGAAGCAAGCCGAATGATATTTTTGTGGACTTGAAACAGGCGCCAGTCTCTACCTCCGCGCAACTGCCGATGTTGCATGTTCAAACATGAAATGCTTTTCTATTGGATGAGTTGGGCCGAGAGATCGGAAACGGGTGATGTGTGATGTTTCACATGGAATTGTTTGTTGGAACTAGTGGATTGTTTTCCCGGACCGGTCAGAATTTTTTTCTCGGACCAGTCAGAATTTTTGCTACTACCGCCGATGACAAGTCATGTTTTTGCTTGCATAAAGTTTCACGGGAAAAATAACTTGTTTATGGCGTATGCAAAAAAGACAAAACAAATGTGTCGTGAAATGCTATGTAGAAGCACTGAAATTGGTCTTTTTTTGTGGAGACAAAACAAAAATTCATTTTTCACAAAAAATTATGCCGCACACACATATTTGCGAACATGTATGCGTGAATTTTTTTGATATTTGAAAAGTGGGTGCATATGCCCATGCGTGCAGTCGTGCGGTAACACCGCGGGTGCGATCCATCGGGGGGCTGGCTAGCACTAAACAAAGCGGGGACTGAATGTTTTTGGCGATGCATTGATGGGGAACTGAAGGTGCATCACATCATGCTACACCATCGCGCCCGGCCTGCCGCTACTGCAGCAGGAGGCCGATCGCACGAAGCGAGACAGCGGTGGTAGGGGCCGGCCAGGCCAGCCATGGAGCAGTAAAAGAAGCAGGCGGCGCAGCCTCCCACGCGACCGACGCGCCCGGCGAAGATGCCGCAGTGAACACGGGGCAGCCATTCAGGCAATGGTGGTGGTGGGTCGACCGAGCTGTGCGATGGTGATAGTTTGGGCGTTATTAGTCCAACTCCACCGCGCGACCCATCATGTCCGGTCCGTTCGTTTGAGGTAAAAGGGACAAACCGGGCGGCTCAATGCGCGGGAGCAAACAGACTTTTGTTCGTTTTGTGTGTTTTGTGTCCACTTTCGACCCATCCCGGCCCAAGTTTGCGTCGGTTTTGGGATGAAACGGACAGCGCGCGGACGGGCTGGACGCGCGCGCTTGTCTGTCCCTGGCCCACTTGTCGGTGACACAAAGCAAAACCTCCCCGCGGCCCCTTTGGCGCCACCCCCCCCCCCCAAAACCCTCCCACGTCCCGCCCGTCCCACTCCCTCCCCCGTCCATGGTCGACGCCAGCCGAACTCCGCGGGCTGGCCGTCGACGCGTCCGGAATGGCCAAGAAGAAGAAGGGCAAGGCGTCAAGGAAGTCGCGGTCGGAGTGCACGCCAGAGGAGATCGCCAAGTTGGACGCGGAATCGGCGAAGAGGAGGGGCCGGAGGGCGGTCGTCAAGGACAACATCGCCGCGGCCAAGAGAGCCGCCGACCGCGCTGTGATTGAGGCCGCGCGGCACAAGGCCGAGGTCGAGGAGAAGGAGGCCATCGTCAGCAAAGCGCACGCCCTTCTCATGGCTGGCATTTGTCGTCCGGCCGGTTTCTTTGGAGCGGTCGTCGGTTCGGCGAGCACAGGGTCGTCGGTCCCCCGGCCTCCGCACTGCCAGTCGCCAACGTCGCGGACCACGCCCTTGTCGCCCGGCTTTCCTCCGCCAAGGCACGAAGGCCAGACCCGTTTCGGGGGCTCGCCGTCCACACCGCGCCCCTCGGCCGTCATCGACCTCAACGTCACGCCTGGGTCTAGCAGCGGCGGCCGACCGTCCGTGGAGATGCAAAGAAAGCAAGCACGGGCATCGTTCATGGGCACCATGCCGTCCCCCCGCGTCTTGTTTGACGGAATGCCAACACCAACGCCACCGGTCGACGACCCCTTCTACAATCAGTTCATGGAGGACGTGATCTTTGAGGCTGGGCAGGGTCGTGCCTACGACCCCGACGAGACCCAAAGTCAGGATGGCCGCGCCTAGTACGTTCCCGATGAAGAGGCCGATGACCGTGCTGACTACGACCATGGTGACTCATGGCATGAAGACGATGACATCTATGTCGAGGTGATGGTGATGAAGAACAAAGCAATGACGTTGATATTAGTGGCGAGCCATTGTTCATCGACGAGCTGACACAAAGAGCGGAAGCACAAAAGAAGAGGAAGAGCATTCACATGGGTTCATACACACAAGATGAGGACAAGTTGATTTGCCAAGCTTGGATGGAGATTAGCCAAGATCTGAGGACCGGCGCGAACAAAAAGGCATTGTTTTTTGGACAAGAGTCCACAAAACATTCCATGAAAGGAAGTTGTTTGAGCCTTACCAATTCACAAGCAACCGTGGCATCGGCTCGATTCAAAAGAGATGGTTGTTCATCCAACAAGAGTGCAACAAGTATCAAACCACATTTGAGAGCGTTGAAGCACGGCCCGTGAGTGGTCACGGCGTTGGGGACATGGTATGCTCTCCTCTTCCTAGACCTTTCCTTGCTATGGCCATGAGACTTCAGCCTTGTACTTGTTTGCATGTTCACTTGTTGTTGATCATGTGGTGTAGGCATTTCAATCTTTGGAGGCATTCAAGGCCCGGCACAATGACAAGCCGTTCACTCTTACACATTGTTGGACTATGATCAACAATTTCCCTAAGTTCAAGGACCAATACCGTGAACTTCAAAGGAAGAGAGGCTTGAAGACGGCCAAGTTCGGCGGAGGTGGAGATGGCGAGGCGTTGAAGAGGCCGAGGGGCAAGACCAACTCCAAGGTTGATGACATACGTGATGCCTCATCCATGGCATTGCATGACACTTTGTATGGCATGATGTCGCAAAAGGATGTGAGGGACGAGAAGAAGCGGCAAAGCAAGGACGAGCAAATGAAGCAATACCTAGACTTTCAAAGGAAGAAGCTTGAGATGGAGGAGGCGGCCAAGAGAAGGAAGATCGACATGGAGGAGGCGGCCCGGCAGAGGCAGCTTGACATGGAGTAGGCGGCCCGGCAAAGGCAGCTTGACATCGAGGCCGACAACGTCAAGGCCAGGCAAAGGCAGCTCGACATCGAGGCCACCAATGCCACCACCAAAGCGAAGGAGGTGTCCCTTGCAATCATGAGCGTGGACTTGTCGAAGATGAGCGAGAAGACGAGGGCCTTGTTCAAGGCCAGGCAGAAGGAGATGCTCGACGCCGACGGCCTGAACTAGGTCGTCCGATCGGCTGTGGCCATTCTTTTTTGGAGGCTGGCATGGGTGCCGCCCACCCGCTGAGCCGCTGGCTGTGTGCCGGCGAGAAAAACATTCATTTTGAAGGCCGGCTGTCGGTGTCAAAACCGGCGGATCTCGGGTAGGGGGTCCCGAACTGTGCGTCTAGGCGGATGGTAACAGGAGACAAGGGACACGATGTTTTACCTGTGTTGGGCCCTCTTGATGGAGGTAAAACCCTCGTCTGCTTGATTAATATTGATGATATGGGTAGTACAAGAGTGGATCTACCACGAGATCAAAGAGGCTAAACCCTAAAGCTAGCCTATGGTATGATTGTTGTAATGTATGTTGTCCTACGGACTAAAGCCCTCCGGTTTATATAGACACCGGAGGAGGCTAGGGTTACACAGAGTCGGTTACAATGGTAGGAGATCTACATATCCGCATCGCCAAGCTTGCCTTACACGCCAAGGAAAGTCCCATCCGGACACGGGACGGAGTCTTCAATCTTGTATCTTCATAGTCTTGGAGTCCGACGGATGATGATAGTCCGGCTGTCCGGACACCCCTAGTCGAGACTCCTCGGTAGCCTGAACCGGGCTTCAATGACGATAAGTCCGGCGCGCATAATGTTCGGCATTGCAAGGCGGGTTCCTTCCTTGAAGAATCCAGAGAAGATCATGAACACCAGGATAGTGTCCGGCTCTGCAAAATAAATTCCACATTCCACCGTAGAGAGAATAAAATGCACACAAGTCCAATCTGCTGACGTATTATGCGGCATGGCATCACACCGCTACCAGGCTTTTACTTGAATCGTTTTTTATTATACCACCTCAACACGTTTAGCGAAGCGGTTTCCTTGGCACGTCTTGTCGAAGCAGAGATTGTGTTCCCCTTATTCCGGGATTCCCATCAATACGTGCTTGGGTAACCCAACCGTGCCCGTCGCCACGCCTCCTCTATCGAAGGTGAATCCTGAACGGTCACGGAGACGACTCTTGGTGAAAGAACATGCGGTGCCCCCATGTTTGGTTTTGGTAATTGATGACAATCTCTATGGACTAATGGTTTCCTTGAGTTATATTTGAAGGGTTTGTCCATAGGCTTTTCTTGGAGTCCATTTGTTGGTTTCAAGGAGAGTTTGTGATGACCACGGTGCTATTAAAGAATTATCCAAAGATTGGTCATGTGAGTGTTGAGCTTATTGCAAGCATGTCTTGAAGAAAAAGATTGTGTGATCATTCATGTCCACCTTCAAGACATCATCTAAATTAAGAGAGTTGGAAAGATTCAACACACAAAGCGCACAAGATGTATCGAGGGACCAAGTGATCCCAGGGTATGGTAAGCATTGTCCATTACGCTTTGTGTGCTAACCCATGGTCTTCGTGAGAGTTCTTTGTGGGGTTAGGTTGCGGTGTGCAAGTTCAAGTGATGCATCACGAAGAGGTCAAGTGCTTGAAGCTTGCCGTCCATTGTGGTGACAATGGACTTGTGAAGATGATGGAAGAGTGGCTCACCCATAGTGGAGTATGGGGAGCAATCAACTAGTCTTCATCGAGCTAACGCAATCAAGAAAGGTGGTCCGTCTTGAGGAGGAGTAGATCGTCATCATCTAGCTCAAGTGGACTTTGTGCAAGGCAAAGGTTTGCCCTTGATAGGTTTTATATTTTACCGGTCTCATGGTAGTTGTGGGAGACCGGGTTATAGGATCGATTGCCGTACTATCAAGGGGGGCTCTCGATGAGTTGCTTGATCGTATCATTCGTAGAGAGCTCAAACCATTGCATCCTTGCATCATCTTTATTGGTTCTTGTTTGGTTCTTCTCCTTGTGAGATTTGGAGCTTTTGGTCATTTACATGACAAGCTCGAGTTCATCGAAAAACGGAGTTTACTTGCATCTTCTATGATGTTTTCGATGTTGGAGGCTCTGCCGGTTCTTCTCTGTTGGAGGTTTCTCTCCTCTCTTGTTAGGCATACCTCCCCTGCCTCTTCTTACTATAACCTCTATCCAACAAGCTTGAGTTTGCTCAATTCGGAGCTCATTTGAAGAAGTTATGGCAGTTCTGGTTTTCCTTGGTGTATACTCTGTTTTCGTGGTAGTGGCATAAGGGTGGCGCCATGGTAGTACCCTTGATCTACAATGGTAGTAGTACCGAAGCTCTCAATGGTAGTACCGCTCCACGAAGCGGTAGTACCGCTCTCGCGTAGTACCGCTCTGCAGGGCGGTAGTACTGCGTCTTGAACTTTTACCGTAGTACCGCAGCTGTTCCGTGCTACTACCGCCTCGATTCGAGACCGGTGTTTTCTCGTGTCGGGTTTTGCGGTACTAGGAGCAGTAGTAGGAGCGGTAGTACCGCTCCAAGCGGTAGTGCCGCTCTTCTCCCGCGGTAGTACCACTCTGGGGCCAGGGCCCGGTCTTCCTCGCCAGCGCGGTAGTACCGCTGGGTAGGGAGCGGTAGTACCGCCCTGCCCGAGCGGTAGTACCGCTCTGTGTGGGGATTTTCAGTGAGGTAGCGGTTGGATTTTCCCCCTCCTATAAAAGGGGGTCTTCTTCCCCATTGAACCTTATCCTTTGAGCTCGTGTTCTTCCCCCATTGTTGACCTTCTCCGAGCTTGCTATCTCTCAATCCCTCCATGGATTCTTGCTAGTTTTTGGGGAAAGAGAGGAGATCTAGATCCACATTTCCACCTATCACTTTCTCCTCTAAGTGAGGGAGCCCTTGGATCTAGATCTTGGAGTTCTTCGTGTTCTCTTTCTTGTTCTTCCTCTCATTTTCCTCCCTAGCATTAGTTGCTTGGTGGGATTTGAGAGAGAAGGACTTGGCACTCCGTGTGCCCTTGCCATTGCATTTGGTGCATCGGTTTGAGTTCTCCACGCGATACGTGGAAGTTACAAGTTGAGAAGCTTATTACTCTTGGGCGCTTGGTGCCCTTGAGCTTGTTTATCTTGGGTGCTTGGGCCCCCTAGTCGGTTGGTGGTGTTGAGCTTAATCATTGTGGTGTAAAGCTCGGCAGCGTCGGGTCTCCAATTCGGTTGTGGAGATCGCCCCGAGCATTTTGACGGGTACCGGTGACCGCCCCCAAGGGTTGCCAAAGTGTACGGGTTCGGTGACCGCCCTCAAGGGTCCCTTAGTGGAATCACGGCATCTTGCATTGTGCAAGGGCGTGAGGAGATTACGGTGGCCCTAGTGGCTTCTTGGGGAGCATTGTGCCTCCACACCGCTCCAAACGGAGATTAGCATCCGCAAGGGTGTGAACTTCGGGATACATCGTCGTCTCCGCGTGCCTCGGTTATCTCTTACCCGAGCCCCTTTACTTATGCACTTTACTTTGTGATAGTCATATTGTTCTTTGTCATATATCTTGCTATCACATAGTTGCTTATATTGCTTAGAATAAGTTGTTGGTGCACATAGGTGAGCCTAGTTGTTTTAGGTTTTGTGCTTGACAAATTAACCGCTAGGTTTATTCCGCATTTGTTCAAGCCTAAACCGTAATTATCTTAAAACGCCTATTCACCCCCCCCCCCTCTAGGCGACATCCACGATCTTTCACTTGGTATTTTCCCCCTTTATAAGAGGACCAAGGCTCGTTCCTTTTCTTCAATCTCGCATCGAATCTCCTCCTCGCTCCCAGTTCCAACACCCAGAGCCCCAGATTCGAGCGCTTCGGATTCTCAACCATGTCCGGCTCCGACATCCAGGGTCGGTGGATGCCCTCCTCCGTCACGGAGGAGGACGTGTTAAAGCTGCGTGAGGCCAAGTACCTGTCCTACGAGATTTCGCACAGGTTGCCTGCCAAGGGCAAGCCGTGCCCGCTCCTGAGCCCGGTGAGTACGTTGTCTTCGTATCCCACCTCCGTCGGGGTTTAGGCTTCTCGACAGACCCCTTCGTGAGAGGGCTCATGTTCTACTACGGGCTGGATTTTCACGACTTGGCTCCGGAGTCCATCCTCCATATCTCCACATTCATTATCGTCTGCGAAGCCTTCCTCCGCGTCACTCCCCACTTCGGCCTGTGGCTGAAGACCTTTAATGTGAAGCCGAAGATGATCGGGGGGCGTCAAGCGGAGTGCGGCGGGGCGGCTAGGGCTGGAAAAAAAGCTCGAAGCTCGCGAGCTAAACGAGTAGCTCGTGACTCGGCTCGAATCGACTCGAACTCGAAGAATAACGAGTTGAGCCGAGCTTTAGATTAAGATCGTTTATAGACCAAGTTAAACGAGCCAATCTCACGAGTACTCGTCTAACTCGTTAGGCTCGGTACAAAAGATCAGCCACTCCCAATACAAAAAAATATCAGCCACTCAGCACCCTATGTCCCAGACAACACAAGGCCTAGCCGTTGAAGGCCCAACCGCCTAGGAGACTCATGCGTTACAAGGAAATTATTATTGTTTAGTGATATATATGTTTAATATATACATAATCATTTTATAATATATGAGGGTTTTATGTTCATATCTTTAACGAGCTTAACAAGCTAAACGAGCCACCTCGCGAGTTATACGAGTCGAGCCAATCTTGGATTTGAACTCGTTATAATAACGAGTCGAGTCGAGCTAGCTCGTTAACGAAACAAGCTCTAGCGAGTCGAGCCGAGTTGGCTCGACTCGGCTCGAATTCCAGCCCTAGGGGCGGCCATAAGCAGAAGGGCCGATGCCCCGTGGCCCGAGGGTTCCTTCCAAGAGGAACTCGGACTGTGGCAGCAGGAGTGGTTCTATATCACCGCCCGGCGGGCGACAAGCAAAGCCGCCGCCTTCATTCCGCCGGGACCTCCACGCCGATCGATGTCGTGGGTCAACCAAGGGCTCAATTGGGGCCGTCAAGACGTGCCCTCATTGCAGGGCCGGATTCGAGACCTCCAGGCGAGGGAGATCAATCTGGTCGTGGTGATGCAGGTTATGCTAATCAGGCGTCTTCTGCCCTGCAAACGCCGTCCTCTCCGTCTATGGGAGTTCAATCCGGAGGGACCTCGAATTCTCCAACACTTCATGGGTGCGACACCCGTGGAGATGTACAAGTTGTTCTTCGGACCGCAGGTAGCGTGTCCGGAATTGACCGAGGACGCATGCCTAAGCTGCAATCGCCCGGATACTCAGGTAAATAGCTCAGAATCCGGACGTTCTGTTTATCTGCTTTTCTAGAGTTCGCCTCCTGACCCATTACTCTTCACAGGAGTGGGTAGCGCGATCGAAGCTGATAAGGTGTCCGCTCCCCTTCCAGAGACCGCACTGGAGCCCGTGCTGGTCAGAATGTTGGAGGTCGCGCCCGTAGAAGGGAGCGATGGGGAAAATAGAGGAGCTATTATTTCGCCCAAAGGGACGTCTGAAGGGGGGGAATCAAAAACCCCTCCTTCCAGGGGGAGAAGAGGACCGCCTCCGAAGATCCGGAGGCCAAAGCCCCTAAACGGGGGAAGAGATCTTCACCGGGGGGTCCGGCGTCCGGGGAGAACCCGGACGTACAATCGTCTCTAAAGGATCATCCCTCCAGCGAGCCGTGAGTAGGAAAAGGGGAGTTCATTAGTAAGAAAATACCTCCATTTGTGCTTCTGTGGATAACCGAAATTTTTATCTTGCAGTTCGGATTTGCAGCCTTCTCAGATGAGTTCGTCTTCGGGGGATCTTCTTCCGGAGATGATGGAGAGCGAAATGCCTCCATCCGCTGCGTCGTCAGATAGGGCAGACGAGCCTGAGGTATCGTCACGGAGGGTATCCCAGAGTCCGGAGGGGCCGGAGAGTTCGGCGCCCAATAGTGTCCGGCCGGGAGAACTGAAGAATCTGCTTGAGAGGGCGTCCATCTCAGAAGATCACCGTGCTTTGATGCGTATGGTGATTGGAAGGATTTCGTCCGCCGAGAGCGGATTGCGTAATGCCGCTAGGAGTTTGCTGGCGGGATTTGAGGTACGCAAGAATGACGCACCTTTTTTGACAGTTTTGCACATAAAAGTGCGCCCTGTATAGATAGTAGCCCCTGAGACTCGGTAGGTTGTCGAAAGTGACAGCGTGCCGAGGATCAAAATCGCAAGTAATGAATGTCGCCGTTCCTATGCAGGTGGCGGATAGTCCGAGGGCTAGCAGGACTAGTGGAGTTGCCGAGTTAATGCGGCAACTTGACGTGGCGGATGCGGACATCGCACTTGTCAACCGGCGACTTGACGAGTCGCAAGGTAAATGAGTTCTCCACAGTCGTTTTATTTAAGGGGGTCAAAGCCCTCCTCTGATAATATATATGCTGTGATACAGACGGCGCTGCTGTTGTGGAGA
Source organism: Aegilops speltoides (assembly GCA_021437245.1). NCBI lineage: Eukaryota > Viridiplantae > Streptophyta > Magnoliopsida > Poales > Poaceae > Aegilops > Aegilops speltoides. Next base: position 447,815,853 of record CM038144.1, read on the forward strand.
GCCTTCGGGCCGAACTTGCTCAAGCTAAGGAGCAAACCCGAAGGAGTGATGTGGCTGCCTCGACGGCGGCCGAGGAGTTGAAAGCCGAAAAGGCTGCACACTGCCTAAGCAGGGAAAAGATGGCCGAATTGGCCGTGAAATTAAAAGATGCTGCCGACCACAATGAGGCTCTTGAAAAGGAGCGCTTATCGGAGCGGGAAGACCTGGGGAAGGCCACCGCCGAGGCCAAGGATGCCCGTTCTGAAATGCTAGCTATGAAGGAGGAGCTGCGCCAGGTCGGAGATATTGTGGCTGGCAAGCCTTTTCTGTTGCGTCGCCGGTTTACGGATCAAAAGTATGCTTAGCTTGGTCAGCAGTGGGGTCCGGCGGATCCGTATATGGACTTAGCGGCAAGTGCGGCTGATGCCGTTGAGCACTTCCGGAGCCAGAAGGATCACAAGACGGAAGAGCTATTTTGGTCTCAATTCCATAGTCCGGATCGTTCACTTCCGTTGACCGATCGGTTGGCCGAATGGGCCAAGCTAAATAGATTGTCCGGACTTGCCATGACTGACATCGTGGCTCATGTCTAGCTAGAGAGGCCCAAGGCGACGAGCTATTTCGGCTTATTGCAGCAATTTCTTGGAGCGGTGCCGCATATCATGGAGATGAAGTGGTCGGCCTGCATCGAAGGCGCGCGGATGGCTCTTGCCCGTGTGAAGACACATTGGACAGAGATGGATGCCACCGCTATTGCCGCCCAGGGTTCGGACGAAAGCCGGTTACCCGCCGAGCATTATTTTGGGGAAGTTATGCGTGGCGCTCGTGTAATAGAGTCGCAGTGCTCGAAAAATGTCACGTTCAAATGTACGTTTTAGCTTGTAAAATGATGATTATGCTATAACTGCTTTTTATACTTGTGCGTCCCAAGTAGTAAAATATCTCCTATGCGGCCGTTACGTATACATTTGTATAACCCGAAAGATTGCAGTTCTTCAGCCCCCACGCACAAGGTGCGGGGTGTTCATAAAAATAGCGTTTTCACACTTAATCCGGACGCCTCGGTCCTGTTAAGGAGGTGGTTGTTGGGGAACGAGTAATTTCAAAAATTTCTACGCACACGCAAGATCATGGTGATGCATAGCAACGAGAGGAGAGTGTTGTCTACGCACCCTCGTGAGACCAAGCGAAGCGATCACAACGTAGAGGAAGTAGTCGTACGTTCTCCTCGCGATCCGACCGATCCCGGCGCCGTTACTCCGGCGCCCCCGAGTTCTTGACACACGTACAGCTCGATGACGTCCCTCGTACTCTGATCCAGCCGAGTGTCGAGGGAGAGTTCCACAAGACGACGGCGTGCAGGACGATCTTGATGTCTTCTGCGCAGGCTTCGCCTAAGCTTGCGACGATATGACCGAGGTGGAATATGGTGGAGGGGGCACGCGACACGGCTAAGGAACGATCCGTAGATCAAACTTGTGTGTCCTAGGGTGCCCCTGCCCCGTGATATAAAGGAGCAAGGGGGGTGCGGCCGGCCTAGAGGAGGGGCGCGCCAGGAGGAGTCCTCCTCCCACCGGGAGTAGGACTCCCCCTCTTCCTTGTTGGAGTAGGAGAGAAGGAAAGAGGGGGAGAGGAGGAAGGAAAAGGGGGCTGCACCCCATCTCCAATTCGGACTAGAGGGGGGCTGCGCCTTCTTCCTTTGGCCTCTTTCCTCTATTCCCGTATGGCCCAATAAGGCCCATATACTCCCGGCGAATTCCGTAACTCTCCCAGTACTCGAAAAATACCGAATGACTCGGAACCTTTCCGAACTCCGAATATAGTCGTCCAATATATCGATCTTTACGTCTCGACCATTTCGAGACTCCTCGTCATGTCCCCGATCTCATCCGGGACTCGAACTCCTTCGGTACATCAAAACTCATAAACTCATAATATAAGCGTCATCGAAACCTTAAGCGTGCGGACCCTACGGTTCGAGAACAATGTAGACATGGCCGAGACACGTCTCGGTCAATAACCAATAGCGGGACCTGGATGCCCATATTGGCTCCTACATATTCTACGAAGATCTTTATCGGTCGACCGCATAACAACATACGTTGTTCCCTTTGTCATCGGTATGTTACTTGCCCGAGATTCGATCGTCGGTATCCAATACCTAGTTCAATCTCGTTACCGCAAGTCTCTTTACTCGTTCCGTAATACATCATCTCGCAACTAACTCATTAGTTGTAATGCTTGCAAGGCTTAAGTGATGTGCATTACCGAGAGGGCCCAGAGATACCTCTCCGACAATCGGAGTGACAAATCCTAATCTCGAAATACGCCAACCCAACATCTGCCTTTGGAAACACCTGTAGTACTCCTTTATAATCACCCAGTTACGTTGTGACGTTTGGTAGTACCCAAAGTGTTCCTCCGGCAAACGGGAGTTGCATAATCTCATAGTTATAGGAACATGTATAAGTCATGGATAAAAGCAATAGCAATATACTAAACGATCGGGTGCTAAGCTAATGGAATGGGTCATGTCAATCAGATCATTCAACTAATGATGTGACCTTGTTAATCAAATAACAACTCTTTGTTCATGGTTAGGAAACATAACCATCTTTGATTAACAAGCTAGTCTAGTAGAGGCATACTAGTGACATCTTGTTTGTCTATACATTCACACATGTATCATGTTTCCGGTTAATACAATTCTAGCATGAATGATAAACATTTATCATGAAATAAGGAAATAAATAATAACTTTATTATTGCCTCTAGGGCATATTTCCTTCAGTCTCCCACTTGCACTAGAGTCAATAATCTAGATCACATCACCATGTGATTAAAATCGATAGTTCACATCATCATGTGATTAACACCCATAGTTCACATCGCCATGTGACCAACTCCCAAAGGGTTTACTAGATTGATAATCTAGTTCACATCGCTATGTGATTAACACCCAAAGAGTACTAAGGTGTGATCATGTTTTGCTTGTGAGAGAGTCTTAGTCAACGGGTCTTTCACATTCAGATCCGTTATGTATTTTGCAATTTTTCTATGTCTACAATGCTCGCACGAAGCTACTCTAGCTAATTGCTCCCACTTTCAATATGTATCTAGATCGAGACTTAGAGTCATCCGGATCGGTGTCAAAACTTGCATCGACGTAACCCTTACGACTAACCTTTTTCACTTCCATAATCGAGAAATATATCCTTATTCCACTAAGGATAATTTTGATCACTGTCGATGATCTACTCCTAGATCACTATTGTACTCCTTGCCAAACCAGGCAGAGTATACAATAGGTCTGGTCCATAGCATGGTATACTTTATAGAACCTATGGTGAGGCATAGGGAATGACTTTTCATTCTCTTTCTATTTTCTGCCATGGTCGGGTCTTGAGTCTTACTCAACTTCACACCTTGCAACACAGGCAAGAACTCCTTCTTTGACTGTTCCATTTTGAACTACTTCAAAATCTTGTCAAGGTATGTACTCATTGAAAAAACTTATCAAGCATGTTGAACTATCTCTATAGATCTTGATGCTCAATATGTAAGCAGTTTCACCGAGGTCTTTCTTTGAAAAACTCCTTTTAAACGCTCCTTTATGCTTTGCAGAATAATTCTACATTATTTCCGATCAACAATACATATACTTATCAGAAATGCTGTAGTGCTCCCACTCACTTTCTTGTAAATACAGGCTTCACTGCAAGTCTGTATAAACTATATACTTTGATCAACTTATCAAAGCGTATATTCCAACTCCGAGATGCTTGCACCAGTCCATAGATGGATCGCTGGAGCTTGCACACTTTGTTAGCTCCCTTTGGATTGATAAAACCTTCGGTTGCATCACATACAACTCTTCCTCCGAAAACCATTCAGAATGCAGTTTTACATCCATTTGCCAAATTTCATAAATTGTGGCAATTGCTAACATGATTCGGACAGACTTAAGCATCGCTTCTGCTTGAGAAAATCTCATTGTAGTCAACATCTTGAACTTTGTCGAAAAACCTTTTGCAACAAGTCGAGCTTTGTAGATAGTAACACTACTATCAACGTCCGTCTTCCTCTTGAAGATCCATTTATTTTCTATGGTTTGCCGATCATCGGGCAAATCCATCAAAGTCCATACTTTGTTCTCATACATGGATCCCATCTCAGATTTCATGGCCTCAAGCCATTTTATGAATCTGGGCTCACCATCGCTTCTTCATAGTTCGTAGGTTTGTCATGGTCAAATAACACGACTTCCGTAACAGGATTACCGTACCACTCAGTGCGAATCTCACTCTGTTTTACCTACGAGGTTCGGTAGTAACTTGATCGAAGTTACATGATCATCATCATTAACTTCCTTACTAATTGGTATAGTAGTCACAAGAACAGATTTCGTGATGAACTACTTTCCAATAAGGGAACAGTCTGATTACCTCATCAAGTTCTACTTTCCTCCCACTCACTTCTTTCGAGAGAAACTCCTTCTCTAGAAAGGATCCATCTTAAGCAACGATATCTTGCCTTCGGATCTGTGATAGAAGGTGTACCCAACAATTTCCTTTGGGTATTCTATGAAGACGCACTTCTCCGATTTGGGTTTGAGCTTATCAGATGAAACTTTTCACATAAGCATCGCAACTCCAAACTTTAAGAAACGACAACTTGGGTTTCTTGCTAAACCACAGTTCATATAGTGTCGCCTCAACGGATTTAGATGGTGCCCAATTTAACGTGAATGCAGCTGTCTCTAATGCATGATCCCAAAACGATATTGGTAAATCAAGAAGAAACATCATAGATTGCACTATATCCAATAAAGTGCGGTTACGATGTTTGGACACACCATAACATTGTGGTGTTCGGTGGCGTGAGTGTGAAACTATTCCACATTGTTTTGATTGAAGACCAAACTCGTAACTCAAATATTCATCTCCACGATCGGATCGAAACTTTATTTTCTTGTTATGATGATTTTCCACTTCACTCTGAAATTCTTTGAACATTTCAACTATTTCGGACTTATGTTTCATCAAGTAGATATACCCATATCTGCTCAAATCATCTTGTGAAGGTCGAAAATAACGATACTTGCCACGAGCATCAACACTCATTGGATTGCATACATCGGTATGTATTATTTCCAATAAGTCAAGAGCTTGTTCCATTGTTCGGAGAACGGAGTTTTAGTCATCTTGCCCAAAAGGCACGGTTCGCAAGCATCAAGTGATTCATAATCAAGTGATTCCAAAATCCCATCAGCATGGAGTTTCTTCATGCGCTTTACACCAATATGACCTAAACGGCAGTGCCACAAATAAGTTGCACTATCATTATTAACTTTGCATCTTTTGGTTTCAATATTATGAATATGTGTATCACTACGATCGAGATCCAATGAACCATTTCATTGGGTGTGTAACCATATAAGGTTTTATTCATGTAAATGAATAACAGTTTATTCTCTTACTTAAATGAATAACCGTATTGCAATAAACATGATCAAATCATATTCATGCTCAACGCAAACACCAAATAACATTTATTTAGGTTCAACACTAATCCCGAAAGTATAGGGAGTGTTCGATGATGATCATATCAATCTTGAAACTACTTTCAACACACATCGTCACTTCACCCTTAACTAGTTTCATTTTATTCGCAACTCCGTTTGAGTTACTACTCTTAGCAACCGAACCAGTACCAAATACCGAGGGGTTGCTATAAACACTAGTAAAGCACACATAAAACATGTATATCAAATATACCCTTTTTCACTTTGCCATCCTTCTTATCCACCAAATATTTAGGGCAGTTCCGCTTCCAGTGACCATTTCCTTTGCAGTGTAAGCACTCAGTTTCAGGCTTTGGTTCAGCTTTGGGTTTCTTCGTGGGAGTGACAACTTGCTTGTCAATCTACTTGAAGTTCCCCTTTCTTTCCCTTTGCCCTTTTCTTGAAACTAGTGGTCTTGTCAATCATCAACATTTGATGCTCTTTCTTGATTTCTATATTCGTTGATTTCAACATCACGAAGAACTCGGGAATCATTTTCATCATCCCTTGCATACTATAGTGCATCACGAAGTTCTACTAACTTGGTGATGGTGACTAGAGAATTCTGTCAATCACTATCTTATCTGGAAGATTAACTCCCACTTGATTCAAGCGATTGTAGTACCCGCATAATCTGTGCACATGCTCACTAGTTGAGCGATTCTCCTCCATCTTTTAGCTATAGAACTTGTTGAAGACTTCATATCTCTCAACTCGGGTATTTGCTTGAAATATTAACTTCAACTCTGGAACATCTCATATGGTCCATGACGTTCAAAACATCTTTGAAGTCCCGATTCTAAGCCATAAAGCATGGTGCACAAAACTATCAAGTAGTCATCATATTGAGCTAGCCTAACGCTCATAACGTCAGATCCGCTTCCTCGCAATAGGTCTGTCACCTAGCGGTGCATCAAGGACATAATTCTTCTGCAGCAGCAATGAGGATAAACCTCAGATCACGGATCCAATCCGCATCATTGCTACTAACATTTTTCAACACAATTTCTCTAGGAACATATCAAAAACAAACATATGAAAGCAACAACGCAAGCTATTGATCTTACAACATAATTTGCAAAATACTACGGGACTAAGTTCATGATAAATTTAAGTTCAATTAATCATATTACTTAAGAACTCCCACTTAGATAGACATCTCTCTAGTCATCTAAGTGATCACGTGATCCAAATCAACTAAACCATAACCGATCATCACGTGAGATGGAGTAGTTTTCAATGGTGAACATCTTATGTTGATCATATCTACTATATGATTCACGCTCGACCTTTCGGTCTCCGTGTTCCGAGGCCATATCTGCATATGCTAGGCTCGTCAAGTATAACCTGAGTATTCTGCGTGTGCAAAACTGGCTTGCACCCGTTGTAGATGGACGTAGAGCTTATCACACCCGATCATCACGTGGTGTCTGGGCACGACGAACTTTGGCAACGGTGCATACTCATGGAGAACACTACTTGATAATTTTAGTGAGAGATCATCTTAAAATGCTACCGTCAATCAAAGCAAGATAAGATGCATAAAGGATAAACATCACATGCAATCAATATAAGTGATATGATATGGCCATCATCATCTTGTGCTTGTGATCTCCATCTCCAAAGCACCGTCGTGATCACCATCGTCACCGGCGCGACACATTGATCTCCATCGTAGCATCGTTGTCGTTACGCCATCTATTGCTTCTCGACTATCGCTACCGCTTAGTGATAAAGTAAAGCAATTACGATGCGTTGCATTTCATACAATAAAGCGACAACCATATGGCTCCAGCCGATTGCCGATAACCGGTTACAAAACATGATCATCTCATACAATAAAATATAGCATCACGTCTTGACCATATCACATCACAACATGCCCTGCAAAAACAAGTTAGACGTCCTCTACTTTGTTGTTGCAAATTTTACGTGGCTGCTACGGGCTTAAGCAAGAACCAATCTCACCTACGCATCAAAACCACAACGATACTTCGTCAAATAGACTCCGTTTTAACCTTCTCAAGGACCGGGCATAGCCATACTCGGTTCAACTAAAGTGAGAGAGACAGACACCCGCCAGTCACCTTTAAGCAACGAGTGCTCGTAGCGGTGAAACCAGTCTCGCGTAAGCGTACGCGTAATGTCGGTCCGGGCCGCTTCATCTCACAATACCGCTGAACCAAAGTGTGACATGCTGGTAGGTAGTATGACTTGTATCGCCCACAACTCACTTGTGTTCTACTCGTGCAAAACATCAAACCATAAAACCTAGGCTCGATACCCTTTGTTGGGGAGCGTAGTAATTTCAAAAATTTCCACGCACACGCAAGTTCATGGTGATGCATAGCAACGAGAGGGGAGAGTGTTGTCTACGCCCTCGAGACCCAAGCGGAAGCGATCTGGCGTAGAGGAAGTAGTCGTACGTTCTCCTCGCGATCCGACCGATCCCGGCGCCGTTACTCCGGCGCCCCCGAGTTCTTGACACACGTACAGCTCGATGACGTCCCTCGTACTCCGATCCAGCCGAGTGTCGAGGGAGAGTTCCGTCAGCACGACGGCGTGGTGACGATCTTGATGTGTTACCGGCGCAGGGCTTCGCCTAAGCTTCGCGACGATATGACCGAGGTGGAATATGGTGGAGGGGGGCACCGCACACGGCTAAGGAACGATCCGTAGATCAAACTTGTGTGTCCTAGGGTGCCCCCCTGCCCCCGTATATAAAGGAGCAAGGGGGGGGGTGCGGCCGGCCTAGAGGAGGGGCGCGCCAGGAGGAGTCCTCCTCCCACCGGGAGTAGGACTCCCCCTCTTCCTTGTTGGAGTAGGAGAGAAGGAAAGAGGGGGAGAGGAGGAAGGAAAAGGGGGCTGCACCCCCTGTCCAATTCGGACTAGAGGGGGGCTGCGCCCCTTCTTCCTTTTGGCCTCTTTCCTCTATTCCCGTATGGCCCAATAAGGCCCATATACTCCCCGGCGAATTCCCGTAACTCTCCGGTACTCCGAAAATACCCGAATGACTCGGAACCTTTCCGAACTCCGAATATAGTCGTCCAATATATCGATCTTTACGTCTCGACCATTTCGAGACTCCTCGTCATGTCCTCGATCTCATCCGGGACTCGAACTCCTTGGTACATCAAAACTCATAAACTCATAATATAAGCATCATCGAAACCTTAAGCGTGCGGACCCTACGGTTCGAGAACAATGTAGACATGGCGAGACCGTCTCGGTCAATAACCAATAGCGGGACCTGGATGCCCATATTGGCTCCTACATATTCTACGAAGATCTTTATCGGTCGGACCGCATAACAACATATCGTTGTTCCTTTGTCATCGGTATGTTACTTGCCCGAGATTCGATCGTCGGTATCCAATACCTAGTTCAATCTCGTTACGGCAAGTCTCTTTACTCGTTCCGTAATACATCATCTACAACTAACTCATTAGTTGTAATGCTTGCAAGGCTTAAGTGATGTGCATTACTGAGAGGGGCCAGAGATACCTCTCCGACGATCGGAGTGACAAATCCTAATCTCGAAATACGCCAACCCAACATCTTCCTTTGGAGACACCTGTAGTACTCCTTTATAATCACCCGATACGTTGTGACGTTTGGTAGTACCAAAGTGTTCCTCCGCAAGCGGGAGTTGCATAATCTCATAGTTATAGGAACATGTATAAGTCATGGATAAAAGCAATAGCAATATACTAAACGATCGGGTGCTAAGCTAATGGAATGGGTCATGTCAATCAGATCATTCAACTAATGATGTGACCTTGTTAATCAAATAACAACTCTTTCTTCATGGTTAGGAAACATAACCATCTTTGATTAACAAGCTAGTCTAGTAGAGGCATACTAGTGACATCTTGTTTGTCTATACATTCACACATGTATCATGTTTCCGGTTAATACAATTCTAGCATGAATGATAAACATTTATCATGAAATAAGGAAATAAATAATAACTTTATTATTGCCTCTAGGGCATATTTCCTTCAGTGGTAGCGTAGCAAACGAGGCAATCCGGACTATAATGCTTTATCACTTTCACTTAGCCAGTGGAGTTCGAGGGTGGGGCTACGATATAGCCCCTTGGGGCACCGCGCTTCTCCGAGTTCGGGGCGCGTGTGTGCCTGACCGGGAAACGATCCTTCGTCAAAGCGGGGAATTCTAAACATTCCGGTAGTCGATCGAGTGGTTGACCAGTCTCTCGCTATATCATGACAGTCAGTTTTCGGCTTTCTCGAGGTGCTCGCCCAAATTAACCGGGGCACAATCGCAGTAGTTCTCCGTGCGCGTTAGCCGATGATACGGAACGTAAGGCAGCAAAACACAAGAGCCGGGCAAACCCAACATTTGACCAAAGACATGATTCGGAGCTGATGCATATAATGCCTAACGCGAGACGCCAAACACTCCCTAAGGTGGTCGGTCTTTCTAATAATGGGCAGAACAATGCCCTAAGCCCCTCGTGTCAAGGTACGGGCATGGTCCTCTGACGCGGCCGATGCCAAAACGTCAGGCTCCGCTTTGGTTATAGGAAGAAACCAAGGGAGAATAACAACAAGAGACAGTAAAAAAGGTTTACGCAGGGTCTTAATCTGAAAAGAATCCTGCATAGCGGGTCCCTACCGCACGCCTCGTGCTGTGTCTCCGTTGTGCCGTTATCCTGGACGGGTGTGCATGTTGTTCATCTGTAAAAAGAGAGGAACTTAGTTTGAAAACAACTCATGCGAAAAAAGGTATATGTGAAAGAAGAAATATAAATAAGTAAAGCGGGGTCTGTATGAACTCGCGGTTGTTTGTGCGCGCAGCCCCTTGTGAAGGGGTGTGCGGCTAGGGAGCCCCTAGCCCACTTATGTCGGACTCGTCTATCCGTGTCCGGGGTCTTTAAGTGACCCTCGCACTGAAATGATGCCATGTGGACCGGGCATCTTGAGTGTAAGAGACGCGTAATGTGGTATGGCGTTGAAACGAACAAAAGCCTCTCGTCCCAAGAGTGCTTGATATCCACTTTTAAATGGGACGATATGAAAGATTAGTTTTTCGCGTCGAAAGTTGTTCGGTGATCCGAACACAACTTCTAGTAATAGGGAGCCTGTGCACTTGGCGTAAGGGCCTGGAGTCACTCCTTTGAAGGAAGTGCGGCTGTGTCGAGTTTTAGTAGGGTCTATCCCCAACTTGCGGATTGTGTTTGAATACAGCAGGTTTAAGTCGCTGCCTCCGTCCATCAGGACTTTAGTAAATTGTAGTCCGTCGATTATGGGATCCAATATCAGGGCAGTCCGTCCTGCGTTTGAACGCTTCGAATAATCGGTGGTCGAAAGTGATTGGTTTTGATATCCAATCTCTATGGTCTGCTGGGTTGGACCGTCGGCGAGGCTCTTTTAGAGGGTGCCGCACTATTTTTCCGTATTATCACACGAAGTGAGTTTCTGCTTTGACCTCTTGTGGGAAAGTCTTTTGCTTTCGGTGCTGCTTGGTGGGGTTTATCGTCTTCGCTGACGCGTCGAGCCCCTTGTGTTCAGCGTTTAGTCGGCGGACTGTTTGAAAACCCAACAATCTCGATGGGTGTGGTTTGCGTGCCTTCCCGAAGTCTTGTGGATTTGACATATCCGACCCAAAATCTTGTTTAAGTTGGACAGCTCATTTGTCATCCTTAAAGGCGGTGTTTTGTTGTTTGGCATGAGCTTTTGAATCCGGCGTGATTGCCGTGCTCTTTGGGCTTTTTCTTTATTTGGCGCTGCTCTTTTCTGCGCCGTGATTTTCCGTTCCATCTCTTATCTCGGATGTACTTGGGTTCTTTGGTCTTTGCATCTTGCTAGCCAGCTATCCTCTCCCGCCTGAAGTGGGTCATGAGGCTTGTTAGCGCGGACATTGTCCTCGGTTTCTCTTGGCCGAGGTGTCTGGCAAGCCATTCGTCTCGGACGTTGTGTTTAAAAGCTGCTAAGGCTTCGGCGTCCGGACAGTCAACTATTTGGTTCTTTTTGGTGAGGAACCTGTTCCAGAATTTGTGTGCTGACTCTCCGGGCTGTTGAGGTTATATGACTTAGATCATCTGCATCCGGAGGGCGGACATAAGTCCCTTGAAAATTTGCTCTAAACGCGTCCTCGAGCTCTTCCCAACTTCCCACAATGTTTTCTGGGAGGCTTTTAAGCCAATGACGGGCTGGCCCTTTGAGCTTGAGGGGTAGGTATTTTATGGCGTGGAGATCATCTCCTCTGGCCATGTGTATGTGTAGTATATAATCTTCTATCCAGACTCGAGTGCATTGTTCCATCGTAGGCCTCTATGTTTATGGGTTTAAATCCTGCTTTGGGAATTCATGGTCCAGCACCTCATTAGTGAAACATAGTGGGTGTCTTGGCGCCCTGTATTTGGGTGTGCCACTATCTTGAACACTTGGCGTGTTGCATTGCTTCTGGGGCCTTCTTCTTTGGCCCGTAAATGGACCTGGCTGGTCTATCTGTCTTTCCAGGTTCATTAGTCGGTTTATGTGCGGCGCCGCTTTCAGAATTTGGCCTATCATCTGGCCGTCTATCCAACCAGGCAGCCTCTTTATTTTTTGACTGTGGGGGCTCTGTGGCCTCCTCGTCAAATTCTGGTAGCAGCTTGCGCTTCGGGTAGCTCTTTGATTGGTGGCCATTGCCGTATTTATCCGTGGTTTTGAGCACTTTGCTCCACCTCATTCTGAGTGTGTCTTCCGCTGTTTTGAGCTTCCGCTTTTCCTTCTTCAAGCTTCTTGTAGTGTTGACGAGTCTTTTCCAAAGGTTTTTACTCTCCGGTGGCGTGTCCGGCATGAGATCGTCCGGACTGTCATTTTCGCTGGGCCTGGACTGATTATCTGACTCGTCCTTTTCGGACGGTTGCTTATCTGCATGTTCGTCATCCACTTGTGTGCCGTGCTGTATTGCGGGGTCCTTAGGGCGTTGTTGTTGTCGGCGGGACTTAGGGCGCGCTGCTGCTGCCGTTTTGGTTGTTTGTCGGCGGGGTTATCTTCGCATGCCCGTTGGTCCTCGTTATCGCTCTCTTTTGGGGTATCCACCATATATCGTCGTATGACGAGGTGGTCCTCCATGCCCCTGTGGCGCTGGTTCTTGTTCGTCTCGGCATCGTCGTCCATACCGTCGATGTCTTGAATCATAGTCTAGCATGTCGGTTAGATCGTCGACAGTGGCTACAAAGTGGGTGGTGGGTGGGCTCTAAATTTCTTTGTCGTCCGTATCCCAACCATCCTGGCCATAGTCCGGCCGGACTCTCCGATAATGAGAGATGCTTTAGCGAATTTAGGATGTCGCCAAAGGCGAGTATTGGAAGATGTCATGGTGGTGAATTCCATAACGGCGCCCAATCCGATTCGATTGGTAGGGCGTGGGAGGTCGGAGTCGGCAAGGAGTGCAACGCGTCGGAATCACGAGTTTCGCGAGGGACAAGATTAGCATTCGGCTCCATCGCCGTGGAATTGAAGCCCCCGGGGTGGTGTCCATCCACCGATCCTCGATCTGGGCGTCGGCTCGGACTAAAGGCGAAGCAGATTCGTGTCAGCGCCACCAAGGCCTTTGTTACGTGGCGAGCAGATCATGCCCATCGTAACAACCGCGCGCTTGGCGTGGCTCGAGCCCGTCGAAGATAAAGTCTCGCGGACGTGGGCCATGAAGTTTAGACTTCGAATCGACGGCGGCGGGCGTAGCTTTGATCTGCTCGGATGGCCAGCGAATTAGCCCGCGATCGCGAAGCCGCCGAATCTGAAGATCTGTCCGGGAGAAAAGTCTCACCCTAGACAGCGTTGTTGGTTGAAGATGCCATCGAGCCTATCGGTGGCGACGGAGGAACTCTCAATGAAAGCACCAATGTCGGTGTCAAAACCGGCGGATCTCGGTAGGGGTCCCGGCGTGCGTCTAGGCGGATGGTAACAGGAGACAAGGGACACGATGTTTTACCTGAGTTCGAGGCCCTCTTGATGGAGGTAAAACCCTCGTCTGCTTGATTAATATTGATGATATGGGTAGTACAAGAGTGGATCTACCACGAGATCAAAGAGGCTAAACCCTAAAGCTAGCCTATGGTATGATTGTTGTAATGTATGTTGTCCTACGGACTAAAGCCCTCCGGTTTATATAGACACCGGAGGAGGCTAGGGATACACAGAGTCGGTTACAATGGTAGGAGATCTACATATCCGCACCGCCAAGCTTGCCTTCCACGCTAAGAAAAGTCCCATCCGGACACGGGACGGAGTCTTCAATCATGTATCTTCGTAGTCTTGGAGTCTGGTGGATGATGATAGTCCGGCTGTCCGGACACCCCCTAGTCCAGGACTCCCTCACCGGCCGTGCTGCCGGCCGCTGGCTGTGTTGCCGACGAGGACAACTGTTCATTTTGGAGGTTGGCTGTGTTGCCGGCCGCTGGCTGATGCCGGCGATGGACGTGCAGGCCGCTGGCTTTGTTACTGGCGTGATGAACTGGGGCCGTGAACTAGGGCTTGACATTTGAAACGTTGCTCTTTTTTTAAATAGACCCGGACAGGATGGGGTAAAGGATGCGGCTGCGCGCTGGGCGCAAGACCACCGCATCCCAGGGCAGGCCCGGACACGAACCCATCCCCCTGCCCAAACGGACAGAATCCGGACAAAACGAACTTCCGTTTGGGGTCGCGCGGTGGAGTTGGCCTTAGAAACTCCAATGGGGCGACCCATTTCGTCCCCTCCCGTCGGTTTGGGTCGACGCGGATAAAAAAGGAGGTCCAACACGCCAACTCAAATTCAAATCATGTCCACTTCACGCCCGCGCCAACGCATTTGCTGCCCAAATTTGAGCCCCAAATGCTTCGGCATTGACACGGAACGGACGCCACGCACGCCTTCTCGGTGTCCGCCACGTCCCCATCTGGCGGTCGTCCAACTGCCCGCGGCCTACCTGGTCAGCTTAATTTATGACCTTGGGCCAACGTGTCAGCGACGGTGGTTGTCCTTTTCTAAGCCGACCATGCGGCTGGGCCGTCCTCATCCGCTTCCGTGTCCCCATGTAGCAGTCTCTGCTCCCCCGTCGCCAGCAAACCCTAGCCACCCCAGTGAAGCCAGATGGGGCTCTTCTCCGGCACCGGCAGCAGCAAGGCCAAGGGCAGGTCCCCCGCCATTCCTTTTCCCACAGAATTCCTCCCGCCTCCCCGGCACCGGCTCGCCGAAAGAGGCAGTGCGTCAACGCGCCGGTGCACCAGGCGGAGTGTGATACGTCTCCAAGGTATCTATAATTTATGAAGCATTCATGCTATTTTATTATCTATTTTGAATGATTACGAGCTTTATTATACACTTTTATATTACTTTTGGGACTAACCTATTAACCGGAAGCCCAGCCCATATTGCTGTTTTATTGCATGTTTCAGTATTTCGAAGAAAAGGAATATCAAACGGAGTCCAAACGGAATGAAACCTTCAGCAGCGTGATTTTTGGGAAGAATATGATCCTGGAGACTTGGAGTTCAAGTCAGAAGATCCTCGAGGAGGCCAGGAGATAGGGGGGCACGCCCCTCCCCCTACTGGGCGCGCCCCCTGTCTCGTGGGCCCCTCGAGCACCGCCCGACCGACTTCTTTTGCCTATATAAGCCTACGTACCCTAAAAACATCGAATATCAAGATAGATCGGGAGTTCCGCCGCCGCAAGCCTCTGTAGCCACCAAAAACTTCTCGGGAGTCCGTTCCGGCACCCTGGCGGAGGGGGAACCCATCACCGGTGGCCATCTTCATCATCCCGGTGCTCTCCATGACGAGGAGGGGGTAGTTCACCCTCGGGGCTGAGGGTATGTACCAGTAGCTATGTGTTTGATCTCTCTCTCCCTCTCTCTCGGGTTCTCTCTATGGCACGATCTTGATGTATCGCGAGCTTTGCTATTATAGTTGGATCTTATGATGTTTCTCCCCCTCTACTCTCTTGTGATGAATTGAGTTTCCCTCTTGAAGTTATCTTATCGGATTGAGTCTTTGATTTGAGAACACTTGATGTATGTCTTGCCGTGTTTATCTGTGGTGACAATGGGATATCACGTGCCACTTGATGTATGTTTTGGTGACCAACTTGCGAATTCCGCCCATGAACCTATGCATAGGGGTTGGCACACGTTTTCTTTACTCTCCGGTAGAAACTTTGGGGCACTCTTTGAAGTACTTTGTGTTGGTTGGATGAATCTGAGATTGTGTGATGCATATGTATAATCATGCCCACGGATACTTGAGGTGACAATGGAGTATCTAGGTGACATTAGAGTTTTAGTTGATTTGTGTCTTAAGGTGTTATTCTAGTATAGACTCTTTTATAGATCGATCCGAAAGAATAACTTTGAGGTGGTTTCTGCTGGGGAACGTAGTAATTTCAAAAAAATTCCTACGCACACGCAAGATCATGGTGATGGCATAGCAACGAGAGGGGAGAGTGCTGTCTAACTACCCTCGTGGTCGTAAGCGAGCGTTAACACAACGCGTTGATGTAGTCATCGTCTTCATGATCCGACCGATCCAAGCACCGAGCGTCGGGCCTCCGAGTTCAGACACGTTCAGCTCGATGGCGATCTCCGGCCTCCGATCTAGCCGAGCTCGGAGATGAGTTCGTCGGCCGCGATGGCGTGGTAGCGATGATGATGTTCTACGGCGCAGGGCTTTGCCTAAACTCATGACGATATGACCAAGGTGGAATATGGTGGAGGGGGCACCGCACACGGCTAAGGAATGATCCGTAGATCAACTTGTGTGTCTATGGGGTGCCCCCCGGCCCCGTATATAAAGGAGCCAGGGGGAGGATGCGGCCGGCCAAGGAGGGCACGCCAAGGGGGGAGTCCTACTCCCCCGGAGTAGGACTCCTTCTTTCCAAGTAGGAGTAGGAGAAGGGGGAAAGAGGAGGAAGAGGGAAGGAAAGGGGGCGCCCCTTCCCTTGTCCTATTCGGACTAGGAGGGGAGGGCGCGGCCCCCTCTGGCTCCTTCCCTCTTCTCCTCGTGGCCCATGTAGGCCCAATAACCCCCCGGGGGGTTCCGGTAACCTCCCGGTACTCCGGTAAAATGCCGATTTCACCCGGAATGATTCCGATGTCCAAATATAGGCTTCCAATATATCAATCTTTATGTCTCGACTATTTCGAGACTCCTCATCATGTCCGTGATCACATTCGGGACTCCGAACAAACTTCGGCACATCAAAACTTATAAACTCATAATAAAACTGTCATCGTAACGTTAAGCGTGCGGACCCTACGGGTTCGAGAACTATGTAGACATGACCTAGAACCATTCTCGGTCAATAACCAATAGCGGGACCTGGATGCCCATATTGATTCCTACATATTCTACGAAGATCTTTATCGGTCAAACCGCATAACAACATACGTTGTTCCCTTTGTCATCGGTATGTTACTTGCCCGAGATTTGATCGTCGGTATCCAATACCTAGTTTAATCTTGTTACCGGCAAGTCTCTTTACTCGTTCCGTAATACATCATCTCATAACTAACTCATTAGTTACAATGCTTGCAAGGCTTAGGTGATGAGTATTACGAGAGGGCCGAGAGATACCTCTCCGACAATCGGAGTGACAAAACCTAATCTCAATTATGCCAACCCAACATGTACCTTCGAAACACCAGAGAGAACCTTTATAATCACCCGATACGTTGTGACGTTTGGTAGCACACAAAGTGTTCTTCCGGTAAACGGGAGTTGCACAATCTCATAGTTGCAGGAACTTTGTATAAGTCATGAAGAAAGCAATAGCAGTATACTAAACGATCAAGTGCTAGGCTAACGGAATGGGTCATGTCAATCACATCATTCTCCTAATGATGTGATCCATTAATCAAATGACAACACATGCCTATGGTTAGGAAACATAACCATCTTTGATTAATGAGCTAGTCAAGTAGAGGCATACTAGTGACTATATGTTTGTCTATGTATTCACACATGTATCATGTTTCCGGTTAATACAATTCTAGCATGAATAATAAACATTTATCATGATATGAGGAAATAAATAATAACTTTATTATTACCTCTAGGGCATATTTCCTTCAGTCTCCCACTTGCACTAGAGTCAATAATCTAGATTACATAGTAATGATTCTAACACCCATGGAGTCTTGGTGCTGATCATGTTTTGCTCGTGAGAGAGGCTTAGTCAGCAGGTACGCAACATTCAGATCCGTATGTATCTTGCAAATCTCTATGTCTCCCACTTGGACTTGGTCCCGAATGGAATTGAGCGTCTCTTGATGTGCTTGGTCCTCTTGTGAAATCTGGATTCCTTTGCCAAGGCAATTGCACCGATATTGTCACGAGAAGATCTTCATTGGTCCCGATGCACTAGGTATGACACCTAGATCGGAAATGAACTCCTTCATCTAGACTCCTTCATTTGCTGCTTCAGAAGCAGCCATGTACTCCGCTTCACATGTAGATCCCGCTACGATGCTTTGTTTAGAACTGCACCAACTTACAGCTCCACCGTTTAATATAAACACGTATCCGGTTTGCGATTTAGAATCGTCCGGATCAGTGTCAAAGCTTGCATCAACGTAACCATTTACGACTAGCTCTTTGTAACCTCCATATCGAGAAACATATCCTTAGTCCTTTTCGGGTATTTCGGGATGTTCTTGACCTTTGTCGATGATCCACTCTGTATTACTTTGGTACCTTCCTGCCAAGCTTATTGCTAAGCATCGTCGGTGTCGGTACACAACATTGCATACATGATAGAGCCTATGGCTGAAGCATAGGAACATTTTCATTTTCTCTCTATCTTCTGCTGTGATCGGGCATTGAGTTTGACTCAACTTCACACCTTGTACGAGCAAGAATCCTTTCTTTGCACGATCCATTTTGAACTTTTCAAAATTTTGTCAAGGTATGTGCTTTGTGAAAGTCCTATTAAGCGTCTTGATCTATCTCTATAGATCTTGATGCCCAATATATAAGCAGCTTCACCGAGGTCTTTCATTGAAAAACTTTTATTCAAGTATCCCTTTGTGCTATCCAGAAATTCTATATCATTTCCAATTAATAATATGTCATCTACATATAAAACTAGAAATGCTACAGAGCTCCCACTCACTTTCTTGTAAATATAGGCTTCTCCAAAAGTCTGTATAAAACCATATGCTTTGATCACACTATCAAAGCGTTTATTCCAACTCCGAGATGCTTGCACCAGTCCATAAATGGAACGCTGGAGCTTGCACACTTTGTCAGCACCTTTTGGATCAAGTCCATGAAGAAGATGAAGCCACGAAGACGAACCAAGCGTAGACAAACGCATCCTCACGATCGCAACGAAACGAGAACTATCGAGAAGAAGCACACAACATGGTAAACACACCACACATGAACAAGACATGATGCACAACAAGCATGATGCATGACAAAGTCTACATGAAGTTACAACATATCATGAGGCAAGAGATGATGCAAACAAGAACAACATATCAAGGCAAGTTTAAATGAGGTTGGGAACAACATATAACAAATCCGGTAAGTCCTCATATGCAAATTTCGAAATTGGTCCAGAACTGAATAAACCTTATGTTCAAGTTGTTAAACAGCAAGTTAAGATGCACCAAGATGATCTACAAGAAATTCTAGTCAAGTTACATATAAAGTTCATTAGATTCGGAGCTACGCCTAGAAGATATGAGCAAAACAAGTTAAGCATGGCATTGATGCAAAATACCTACAAACATCAAGCAAACACACCAAAACAAGGATGCAACATGATAATATGAAACTACATGCAAAATCAAGCAAGTTTCATATAGAGCACACTCAAAACGGAGCAACGGTTCAACACATACACTCTATACAAGTCATAACAACAATCTGTCCATAACAGCAACTAGGCATATTGCAAGCATCAAAACAATATGCTACAGCATCCCAACATAAGAACAAAAGGCATGGGCATGAATTACTGGTAAAGCATAACAAAACATGAACACTGAGCTATCTCCAGAAATCACTAGAACATGCTCCAAAACACATGGTAAGATTGCAAATAATAACAGTTTCAGACTTTAGCGGAAATAACATCAGGTTGCAATGTTTAGAGCTATCAAACAACATGTTACAGGAACATATCATGGCAAACAAAGGCATGGCATGAATCTACTAAAAGCATAGATCAAAAGTCCCTTACTGACCATGAGCCAAAAGGGCACGGAAAATATGATGGCACCCATGTAAACATGGCAAGTTATATTACAGATTCAAACATGGCAGGAACAACAATAAGTAGGCATGTTGGTGAGCTTGAACCACTCACCACAGAGCAAAACATGGCATGGCAAGGCAACCAACAGAAAGAAGGCATGTTTATGAAGCTAAGCATGGCAAGAACAAGTTCATAGGGTGCATGGATCACTAGGAAACAATCATGGAAACATTGAACTTAATGTTAACAGACTGACAGCAACATTTTCAAGCAACTTTAGAGCAAGATTACAACATGTTCCAGCAGGCTATAATTGCAACCAAGGGCATGAATGGATAGAGCAAGACATGTAGATCAAAACATGTTTATAGAGCATCTCCAGATTATGCATAGAATGATTAGTAGAAGCATGTTTACATAGCAACAAAATATAACACAATCTGTCAGGAAAACAGCAACAGCAACTACCCTACTTAACAAGCTCAATACACTCAGCATGCAACTCACAAAAATACATGGTTGGCACCCCTGGAAAGATGGCATAGCATAGATCAACATACATGTAGACATCAACCTCATAGGATGCACACATCAATCATGGCAAAAATGATAAATGAGCAAGTTATAACAGTTTCAGCAGATTAACATCAACATGCACTCTTCCAACAGCATTTCGGGCATCAAGATGAGCTTAAATGAAAATGATGCAATGGAATGAAATGAAGTACTCGTCGAGACGGACAATTTGACATATTATACGCATGAAACGGACCTACGGATGCAGAGATATAGCAGGTCAAACATGGCATGATAAAGTCAGGGATTCGGGGACTTAGTGGATTTCGGAGGGGGGAAAAGTCAACCTGCACGGAAAACGAGGTTCGTCGGATCTCGTCGGAGCTGCGTCGCCGGAGACGAGGGAGGTGGCCGGGGAGGCCGAGGGGCGTCGGATCCGGCCGGTCCTGTCCCGGATCCAGCCGGAGGAGGCGGCGGCGAGGCGGGGACGGCGGCGGCGGCGGCGGAGGAGGCTGCGGCGGCAAGGTCGGGGCGCGGCTTCCGGGGCTGGCGGCGCCGGGGCAGCTTCGGACGGCGAGGAGTTGCTGGCGGCGGAAGCTTCATGGCGCCAATGCTGGTGCCGCGGCGGCGAAGCGGCAGCGTGGCGGAAGTCGGTCGGGCGGCGGCCTCGGCCTCGGCGGCGGGAGGCGAGGCGGCGGGCTGGCGACAGCAGCGGCAGCGGCAGCCGGGCGGCGGCGGGCGCGAGCGAGCGGCGGCGCGGGCGCGATCCGGCGGCGGCGCGCGCCGGGCAGGCGGGCCTCAAGGGCGGGCTCGTGGGCAGCGGCGGCGAGGCGGAGAGTGCCACGTGGCACGTCGTGGTAGGCTGGGCGGCGCGGACGGACGCGTCCGGTCCGATCCGGACGTGTCCGGCGGCGCGGAGGGGGAAATTGTAGGGTTTGCCCGTGAATTCGGGGGAGGGGTCTATATATAGAGGTAGAGGGAGCTAGGAGTGTCCAAATGAGGTGCAGTTTTCGTGCACACGATCGTGATCGAACGACCGAGAGCATGGAGGGGAGTTAGATGGGTTTTGGGCCACTTTGGAAGGGGTGTTGGGCTGCAACAAAAGAGGCTTCTGCGGTTACCCGGTTAACCGTTGGAGTATCAAACGACCTCCAAATGGCACGAAACTTGACAGGCAGTCTGCCGGTGCTATACCAAGGCCACTTGACAAGCCTCGGGTCATTCCGAGAAAGTTTAACACCCGCACAAGAGAAGAGGCAAAAGGGGAACGCCGGAGGACATAGGAGTGCCGGATTGCAAAACGGACAGCGGGGAAAAGGCTCGGATGCATGAGATGAACACGTATGCAAAATGAAATGCACATGATGACATGATATGAAATGCATATGATGACATGGCAAAATGCAACACGCAAGCAAATGACATGGCAAAACTGACGAATAATGGCGGACACTGGCGCGATCGAACCGGGCGTTCTAAAGAGGTTCATCATGGTCAAGTAACATGACTTCGAATAGGATTACCGTACCACTCAGTGCGGATCTTACTCTGGTAGACCTCACGAGGTTGATGAAAATTGATCTGAAGTTTCATGATCAATATCATTAGATTCCTCACTAATTGGTGTAGTTGTCACAGAACCGGTTCTTGTGATGAACTACTTTCAATAAGGGAGTAGATCTGATTATCTCATCAAGTTCTACTTTCCTCCCACTCACTTCATTCGAGAGAAACTCCTTCTCTAGCAAGGATCCATTCTTAGCAACGAATGTCTTGCCTTGGATCTGTGATAGAAGGTGTACCCATGATCTCTTTTGGGTATCCTATGAAGACACATTTCTCCGATTTGGGTTCGAGCTTATCGGTTGAAGTTTCTTCACATAAGCATCGCAGCCCCAAATTTTAAGAAACGACAACTTTGGTTTCTTGCCAAACCACAGTTCATAAGGCGTCGTCTCAGCGGATTTTGATGGTGCCCTATTTAGCGTGAATCGGCCGTCTCTAAAGCATAACCCCAAAACGATAGCGGTAAATCGGTAAGAGACATCATAGATCGCACCATATCAAGTAAAGTACGATTACTACGTTCAGACACACCATTTCTTTGTGGTGTTCCAGGTGGCGTGAGTTGCGAAACTATTCCACATTGTTTCAAATGTAAACCAAACTCGTAACTCAAATATTCTCCTCCACGATCAGATCGTAGAAATTTTATTTTCTTGTTACGATGATTTTCCACTTCACTCTGAAATTCTTTGAACTTTTCAAATGTTTTAGACTTGTGCTTCATTAAGTAGATATACCCATATCTGCTCAAATCATCTGTGAAGGTGAGAAAATAACGATATCCGCCACGAGCCTCAACATTCATTGGACCACATACATCTGTATGTATGATTTCTGACAAATTTGTTGCTCTCTCCATAGTACCGGAGAACGGTGTTTTAGTCATCTTGCCCATGAGGCACGGTTCGCAAGTACCAAGTGATTCATAATCAAGTGATTCCAGAAGTCCATCAGTACGGAGTTTCTTCATGCGCTTTACACCGATATGACCTAAACGGCAGTACCACAAATAAGTTGCACTATCATTATCAACTCTGCATCTTTTGGCTTCAACATTATGAATATGTGTATCACTACTATCAAGATTCAATAAAAATAGACCACTCTTCAAGGGTGCATGGCCATAAAAGATATTACTCATATAAATAGAACAACCATTATTCTCTGATTTAAATGAATAACCGTCTCGCATTAAACAAGATCCAGATATAATGTTCATGCTCAACGCGGCACCAAATAACAATTATTCAGGTCTAAAACTAATCCGAAGGTAGATGTAGAGGTAGCGTGCCGACCGCGATCACATCGACTTTGGAACCGTTCCCACGCGCATCGTCACCTCGTCCTTAGCGATGCTCGCTTATTTACGTAGTCCTGTTTGAGTTGCAAATATTAGCAGCAGAACCGATATCAAATACCAGTGCTACTACGAGCTCTAGTTAGGTACACATCAATAACATGTATATCACATATACCTTTGTTCACTTTGCCATCCTTCTTATCCGCCAAATACTTGGGGCAGTTCCGCTTCGGTGACGATCGCTTGCGGTAGAAGCACTCAATTTCAGGCTTAGGTCCAGACTTGGGTTTCTTCTCTTGAGCAGCAACTTGCTTGCCGTTCTTTTTGAAGTTCCCCTTCTTCTTCCCTTTGCCCTTTTTCTTGAAACTAGTGGTCTTGTTGACCATCAACACTTGATGCTCCTTCTTGATTTCTACCTCCGCAGCTTTTAACATTGCGAAGAGCTCGGGAATAGTCTTGTTCATCCCTTGCATATTATAGTTCATCACAAAGCTCTTGTAGCTTGGTGGCAGTGATTGGAGAATTCTGTCAATGACACTATCATCCGGAAGATAAACTCCCAGTTGAATCAAGTGATTATTATACCCAGACATTTTGAGTATATGTTCACTGACATAACTATTCTCCTCCATCTTGCAGCTGTAGAACTTATTGGAGACTTCATATCTCTCAATCCACGCACTTGCTTGAAATATTAACTTCAACTCCTGGAACATCTCATATGCTCCATGACGATCAAAACTTCGTTGAAGGCCCGATTCTAAGCCGTAAAGCATGGCACACTGAACTATAGAGTAGTCATCAACTTTGCTCTGCCAGACGTTCTTAACGTCGTCGGTTGCATCAGCAGCGAACTGGCACCCAGCGGTGCTTCGGGGCGTAACTTTTACGTGCAGCAATGAGGATAATCCTCGAGTTACGGACCCGATCCGTGTAATTGCTACCATCATCTTTCAACTTTGCTTTCTCAAGGAACGCATTAAAATTCAACGGAACAACAGCACGAGCAATCTATCTACAAACAAACATAGACAAGAAAGATACTATCAGGTACTAAGTTCATGATAAATTTAAGTTCAATTAATCATATTACTTAAGAACTCCCACTTAGATAGACATCTCTCTAGTCATCTAAGTGATCACGTGATCCAAATCAACTAAACCATAACCGATCATCACGTGAGATGGAGTAGTTTTCAATGGTGAACATCACTATGTTGATCATATCTACTATATGATTCACGCTCGACCTTTCGGTCTCCGTGTTCGAGGCCATATCTGCATATGCTAGGCTCGTCAAGTTTAACTTTGAGTATTCCGCGTGTGCAAAACTGGCTTGCACCCATTGTAGATGGACGTAGAGCTTATCACACCCGATCATCACGTGGTGTCTCGACACGACGAACTTTGGCAACGGTGCATACTCAGGGAGAACACTTCTTGATAATTTTAGTGAGAGATCATCTTAAAATGCTACCGCCAATCAAATCAAGATAAGATGCATAAAGGATAAACATCACATGCAATCAATATAAGTGATATGATATGGCCATCATCATCTTGTGCTTGTGATCTCCATCTCGGAAGCACCGTCGTGATCACCATCGTCACCGGCGCGACACCTTGGTCTCCATTGTAGCATCGTTGTCGTTACGCCATCTATTGCTTCTACGACTATCGCTACCGCTTAGTGATAAAGTAAAGCAATTACAGGGCGTTTGCATTTCATACAATAAAGCGACAACCATATGGCTCCTACCAGTTGCCGATAACCGGTTACAAAACATGATCATCTCATACAATAAAATATAGCATCACGTCTTGACCATATCACATCACAACATGCCTGCAAAAACAAGTTAGGCGTCCTCTACTTTGTTGTTGCAAATTTTACATGGCTGCTACGGGCTTAGCAAGAACCGTTCTTACCTACGCATCAAAAACCACAGCGATAGTTCATCAAGTTGGTGCTGTTTTAACCTTCGCAAGGACGGGCGTAGCCACACTCGATTCAGCTAAAGTGAGAGAGCAGACACCCGCCGATCACCTTTAAGCACGAGTTCTCGTAACGGTGAAACCAGTCTCGCGTAAGCGTACGCGTAATGTCGGTCTGGGCCGCTTCATCTCAGAATACCGCCGAACCAAAGTATGACACGCTAGTAAGCAGTATGACTTGTATCGCCCACAACTCACTTGTGTTCTACTCGTGCATATAACATCAACGCATAAAACCTAGGCTCGGATGCCACTGTTGGGGAACGTAGTAATTTTAAAAAAATTCCTACGCACACGCAAGATCATGGTGATGGTATAGCAACGAGAGGGGAGAGTGCTGTCTACGTACCCTCGTAGACCGTAAGCGGAAGCGTTAGCACAACGCGGTTGATGTAGTCGTACGTCTTCACGATCCGACCGATCCAAGCACCGAACGTACGGGGCCTCCGAGTTCAGCACACGTTCAGCTCGATGACGATCTCCGGCCTCCGATCCAGCCGAGCTCCGGAGATGAGTTCCGTCAGCACGACGGCGTGGTGACGATGATGATGTTCTACCGGCGCAGGGCTTCGCCTAAACTCCGCGACGATATGACCGAGGTGGAATATGGAGGAGGGGGGCACCGCACACGGCTAAGGAACGATCCGTAGATCAACTTGTGTGTCTATGGGGTGCCCCCCGCCCCCGTATATAAAGGAGCCAGGGGGAGGAGGCGGCCGGCCAAGGAGGGCGCGGCAAGGGGGGAGTCCTACTCCCACTGGGAGTAGGACTCCTTTCTTTCCAAGTAGGAGTAGGAGAAGGGGGGAAAGAGGTGGAAGAGGGGAAGGAAAGGGGGGGCGCCGCCCCCCTTCCCTTGTCCTATTCGGACTAGGAGGGGGAGGGGCGCGCGGCCCCCTCCTGGCTCCTTCCCTCTTCTCCCTCGTGGCTCATGTAGGCCCAATAACCCCCCGGGGGTTCCGGTAACCTCCCAGTACTCCGGTAAATTGCCGATTTCACCCAGAACGATTCCGATGTCCAAATATAGGCTTCCAATATATCAATATTTATGTCTCGACTATTTCGAGACTCCTCGTCATGTCCGTGATCACATCCGGGACTCCGAACAAATTTCGGTACATCAAAACTTATAAACTCATAATAAAACTGTCATCGTAACGTTAAGCGTGCGGACCCTACGGGTTAGAGAACTATGTAGACATGACCTAGAACCATTCTCGGTCAATAACCAATAGCGGGACCTGGATGCCCATATTGGTTCCTACATATTCTACGAAGATCTTTATCGGTCAAACCGCATAACAACATACGTTGTTCCCTTTGTCATCGGTATGTTACTTGCCCGAGATTTGATCGTCGGTATCCAATACCTAGTTCAATCTTGTTACCGGCAAGTCTCTTTACTCGTTCCGTAATACATCATCTCATAACTAACTCATTAGTTACAATGCTTGCAAGGCTTAGGTGATGAGTATTACCGAGAGGGCCCAGAGATACCTCTCCGACAATCGGAGTGACAAAAACTAATCTCGAATTATGCCAACCCAACATGTACCTTCGGAAACACCTGTAGAACACCTTTATAATCACCCAGTTACGTTGTGACGTTTGGTAGCACACAAAGTGTTCTTCCGGCAAACGGGAGTTGCACAATCTCATAGTTGCAGGAACTTTGCATAAGTCATGAAGAAAGCAATAGCAGTATACTAAATGATCAAGTGCTAGGCTAACGGAATGGGTCATGTCAATCACATCATTCTCCTAATGATGTGATCCCATTAATCAAATGACAACACATGCCTATGGTTAGGAAACATAACCATCTTTGATTAATGAGCTAGTCAAGTAGAGGCATACTAGTGACTATATGTTTGTCTATGTATTCACACATGTATCATGTTTCCGGTTAATACAATTCTAGCATGAATAATAAACATTTATCATGATATGAGGAAATAAATAATAACTTTATTATTGCCTCTAGGGCATATTTCCTTCAGTTTCGTACCCTACCATAATCTCTTTGTTTGTTCTCCGCTGTTAGTGGCTTTGGAGTGACTCTTTGTTGCATCTTGAGGGATTGTTATATGATCTATCTATGTTATTATTGTTGAGAGAACTTGCACTAGTGAAAGTATGAACCCTATGCCTTGTTTCCTACCATTGCAATACTGTTTACGCTCACTTTTATCATTAGTTACCTTGCTGTTTTTATATTTTCAGATTACAAAAACCTATATATACCATACATATTGCACTTGTATCACCATCTCCTCGCCAATCTAGTGCACCTATACAATTTACCATGTATTGGGTGTGTTGGCGACACAAGAGACTTTCTGTTATTTGGTTGCAGGGTTGCTTGAGAGAGACCATCTTCATCCTACGCCTCCCACGGATTGATAAACCTTAGGTCATCCACTTGAGGGAAACTTGCTACTGTCCTACAAACCTGTGCACTTGCAGGCCCAACAACGTCTACAAGAAGAAGGTTGTGAGTAGACATCAAGCTCTTTTCTGGCGCCGTTGCCAGGGAGGTTAGCGCTTGAAGGTATATCTTTAGATCTTGCAATCGAATATTTTTGTTTCTTGTTTTATCACTAGTTTAGTTTATAAAAGAAAACTTCCAAAAATTGGAATTGAATTTGTCTCATACGCTTCGTCTTTTTAATATCTTTCGTGAGTATGATGAAAAGGAAAATTGTGCTCAAGTGCTAGAAAAAGAATTACATAGAATGCTTGGCATGAAATATGTGAATGATGAGCATGATTGCAATGTTGTCAGTATGAATTCCTTGAATATCCATGATGCTAATGATATGCAAAGCCACAAGCTTGGGGAAGCTATGTTTGATGAATATGATATTTTTAGTCCCCCAAGTTTTGATGAGAAAATTTATTATGATGAAAGCATGCCTCCTATTTATGATGATTATATTTATGAAAGTGGGTTTGGAAGAGTGTCAACTTTAGGAAGTAGTGATCCCACTATTTTGTAGGATGTTTAATCTTATTGTGATGAACATGAAAGTGGATTTGGAAGAGGGTCAACTTTATTTAGTGATGATTCCACTATTTCGGAAGAGGTTCCAATTGATTGTGAGCACAAAGTTGCTATCTATGATGATTATTGTGATGACTTGTATGCTATTAGGAATAATGATAACCATGAAACTTGTCATCATGATTTTAGTTTTCAATTGGATTATGCCTCACATGATAATTATTTTGTTGAGTTTGCTCCCACTACTATTCATGAGAAGAATTTTGCTTATGTGGAGAGTAGTAAAAATTCTATGCTTGTAGCTCATGAAAATAATGCTTTAGGTGCTGGTTACATTGTTGAATTCATTCATGATGCTACTGAAAATTATTATGAGGGAGGAACATATGCTTTTAGGAATTGCAATAATGTCAAGTTTCCTCTCTATGTGCTTCAAGTTTTGAAGTTTTGCTTGTTTTGCCTTCCTATGCTTGTTGATTATTGTTCCCATAAGTTGTTTGATCACAAAGTCCCTATTCATAGGAAGTGGGTTAGGCATAAATGTGCTAGTCATATGCTTCATGATGCTTCCGTTATGTTTCAATCATTATCTTTTATGTGAGCATCATTGTTACCATCATGCCTAGCTAGAAAGGCATTAAAGAAAAGCGCTTGTTGGGAGACAACCCAATATTTACCCTTACTGTTTTTGTGTGTCCACATGATTATGCTACTGTAGTAATCATGTTTTATAACTTTTATTTCAATAAAGTGCCAAGTAAGACCTTTAGGATGGCTTTTGGTGATAGTTGTGTTGATCCTGCTGAAAATCAGAAACTTTTGCACCTAGTAAATTAGTTTTGTTAATTCACAGATACGTTTTCTTGATCTTATTCTTTTTTCTCTGGATTGGTACATGAATTTCTCAGGACTTCCTAATTTTGTAGGATTTTTGGAGTTCCAGAAGTATACTTTTGACACAGATTACTACAGATTGTTCTGTTTTTGACAGATTCTGTTTTCATTGTGTTGTTTGCTTACTTTGATGAATCTATGAGTAGTATCGGAGGGTATGAACCATAGAGAAGTTGGAATACAGTAGATATTATACCAATATGAATTTAGAATGAGTTCATTACAGTACCTAAGTGGTGGTTTTATTTCTTATACTAACGGAGCTTACGAGTTTTCTGTTGAGTTTTCTGTTGTGAAGTTTTCAAGTTTTGGGTAAAGATTCGATGGACTATGGAATAAGGAGTGGCAAGAGCCTAAGCTTGGGGATGCCCAAGGCACCCCTAGGTAATATTCAAGGACAACCAAGAGCCTAAGCTTGGGGATGCTCCGGATGGCATCCCCTCTTTCGTCTTCGTTCATCGGTAACTTTACTTGGAGCTATATTTTTATTCGCCACATAATATGTGTTTTGCTTGGAGCGTCACTTTATTTTGTTACTATGTGCTTGATGTTATTTAGAATAATGTTTTGTATCTTTAGTTTCAATAAAAATGTCAAGGATAGCCTTTACCATGCTTATTTTGCTAGTATACATGTTGCTGTTTGAAAACAGAAAGTTTACCGTTGTTGCAAAAATTCCCTAGAAAAGTCAGAGAATGGTATAATGTCTTTTTGAATGTTAAGCTCTGATAAATTTACTACAGTGGGAATTTTATATCATAATTTTTGGAGTTAGGGAAGTATGATGAATCTTGCATTCTTTACAGACTATACTGTTTTGACAGATTGCTGTTATGTTTGCATTGTTTGCATATGTTTGCTTGTTTAATGATTCTATTTGAGGATAGGAGTATTAAATATGCAGAGTCATTTAATATGCAATGTTGAATAATAATTTTAGTGATTTGTTACAGTAGAAAATGATAAGGTTTTGCCTTGGTTTATACTAACCTGTCTCACGGGTTCTTGTTGAGTTTGTTGGGGATGAAGCTTTTGATAAAAAGAGAAACCATGATATGAGAGGAATTAAGGAGACACAAAAGTTCAAGCTTGGGGATGCCCAAGGCACCCCAAGACAATATTTCAAGAAGTCTCAAGCATCTAAGCTTGGGGATGCCCCGGTAGGCATCCCACCTTTCTTCTTCAACAACTATCGGTTAGTATCGGTTGAGCCTAAGTTTTTGCTTCTTCACATGAGTTGTGCTATCCTTGCAATGTCGTTTTATTTTGTTTTTCTTGCTGTTTGAATACAATACCAAGATCTAAAATTCTTTAATGAGAGAGAGTATTCGCATAGTTACATAATTATTTAGCTACTAATTGATCTTCACTTATATCTTTTTGGAGTAGTTTGTCATTTACTCGTGTGCTTCACTTATATCCTATGAGTAAATGGTTGAATGAGTTGATTGTCATAAATATGAAATTATATATGTCTCATTTTCTCATCCCATGGGGATTTATGACTTCACGTCTAAAAAGTAGAGGTTGTAAATTTATTGAAGGTTAGCAAGCATTGTATTGGTCATTTGAACAATTCATGAAAGAATATTGAAGGAAGAGAGATTCCACATATAAATACACTATCCTAGACATCTTTTATAATTGGGAGCACTCATTAAGTATGACATGCTAAAGACTTGATGTTGGACAAGGAAGACAACGTAATGGAAAATGTTTTCCGACATCTCAGTTAAAGTATATTGTCATGGATCATTCAAACATGTTGAGCTTGCCTTTCCCCCTCATGCTAGCCAAAATTCCTTGCACCAAGTAGAGATACTACTTGTGCTTCCAAATATCCTTAAACCCAGTTTTGCCATGAGAGTCCACCATACCTACCTATGGATTGAGTAAGATCCTTCAAGTAAGTTGTCATCGGTGCAAGCAATAAAAATTGCTCTCTAAATATGTATGATCCTTTGGTGTGAAGAAAATAGCTTTATACGATACTTGTTACGGAAGCAATAAAAGCGACGGACTGCATAATAAAGGTCCATATGCAAGTGGCAATATAAAGTGACGTTCATTCGCATTAAGATTTTGTGCATCCAACCCTAAAAGCGCATGACAACCTCTGCTTCCCTCTGCGAAGGGCCTATCTTTTACTTTATGTCTTTTACTTTTATGCAAGAGTCAAGGTGATCTTCACCTTTCCCTTTTTCATTTTATCCTTTGGCAAGCACCTCGTGTTGGGAAGATCCTGATATATATATCCAATTGGATGTAAGTTAGCATGAACTATTATTGTTGACATCACCCAAAGGTGAATACATTGGGAGGCAACACTATAAGCCCCTAGCTTTCTCAGTGTCCGATTGAAACTCCATAACCATTAGTATTGCGTGAGTGTTAGCAATTATGGAAGACTATATGATAGTTGAGTATGTGGGGTTTGCTATTCCTGAAAATAAGATGAATTGCAATTGTTTGATGACTAAGAATGAAGTTTGCTAGTTTTCAAGAAAGTTTATGGTCTATGCTTTAGCATGTGAATAGCTTGTTACTTGATCTTGAGAAGTTTTATGAGATGAACTACTGTTACGACATATTATCATGTCAGAAAAGGTGATTGAAATTATCATTGATCAAACTTGTGCACCTTCTAGCATTCACACTTCATAAATTCTTTCTTTTATCATTTACCTACTCGAGGGGCAGTAGGAATTAAGCTTAGGGATCTTGATCGTCTCCAACGTATCTATAATTTATGAAGCATTCATGCTATTTTATTATCTGTTTTGAATGATTACGGGCTTTATAATACACTTTTATATTACTTTTGGGACTAACCTATTAACCGGAAACCCAGCCCATATTGCTGTTTTATTGCCTGTTTCAGTATTTCGAAGAAAAGAAATATCAAACGGAGTCCAAACGGAATGAAACCTTTGGCAGCGTGATTTTTGGCAAGAATATAATCCTGGAGACTTGGAGTTCAAGTCAGAAGATCCTCGAGGAGGCCAGGAGATAGGGGGGCACCTCCCCCCCTACTGGGCGCGCTCCCCTGTCTCGTGGGCCCCTCGAGCACCCTCCGACCGACTTCTTTCGCCTATATAAGCCTACGTACCCTAAAAACATCGAATATCAAGATAGATCGGGAGTTCCGTCGCCACAAGCCTCTGTAGGCACCAAAAACCTCTCGGGAGTCCATTCCGGCACCCTGCCGGAGGGGGAACCCATCACCGGTGGCCATCTTCATCATCCCGGCGCTCTCCATGACGAGGGGGTAGTTCACCCTCGGGGCTGAGGGTATGTACTAGTAGCTATGTGTTTGATCTCTCTCTCTCTCTCGTGTTCTCTCTATGGCACGATCTTGATGTATCGCGAGCTTTGCTATTATAGTTGGATCTTATGATGTTTCTCCCCCTCTACTCTCTTGTGATGAATTGAGTTTCCCTCTTGAAGTTATCTTATCGGATTGAGTCTTTGATTTGAGAACACTTGATGTATGTCTTGCCGTGTTTATATATGGTGACAATGGGATATCACGTGCCACTTGATGTATGTTTTGGAGACCAACTTGCGGGTTTCGCCCATGAACCTATGCATAGGGGTTGGCACGTTTTTTTGACTCTCCGGTAGAAACTTTGGGGCACTCTTTGAAGTACTTTGTGTTGGTTAGATGAATCTGAGATTGTGTGATGCATATCGTATAATCATGCCCACGGATACTTGAGGTGACAATGGAGTATCTAGGTGACATTAGAGTTTTGGTTGATTTGTGTCTTAAGGTGTTATTCTAGTACGAACTCTTTTATAGATCGATCCAAAAGAATAACTTTGAGGTGGTTTCGTACCCTACCATAATCTCTTCGTTTGTTCTCCGCTATTAGTGGCTTTGGAGTGACTCTTTGTTGCATCTTGAGGGATTGTTATATGATCTATCTATGTTATTATTGTTGAGAGAACTTGCACTAGTGAAAGTATGAACCCTATGCCTTGTTTCCTACCATTGCAATACCGTTTACGCCCACTTTTATCATCAGTTACCTTGCTGTTTTTATATTTTCAGATTACAAAAACCTATATCTACCATCCATATTTCACTTGTATCACCATCTCTTCGCCGAACTAGTGCACCTATACAATTTACCATTATATTGGGTGTGTTGGGGACACAAGAGACTTTCTGTTATTTGGTTGCAGGGTTGCTTGAGAGAGACCATCTTCATCCTACGCCTCCCACGGATTGATAAACCTTAGGTCATCCACTTGAGGGAAATTTGCTACTGTCCTACAAACCTGTGCACTTGCAGGCCCAACAACGTCTACAAGAAAAAGGTTGTGTAGTAGAAATCAGAGTGCACTGGCACCACCGGGTGCCTATCCCGTACCCGCCGCCACCCTACCGCATGACTGGCACCTAGATCCGGAGAGGATCCCAGTGCCGGCGGCGCTGCGGTCGGCTAGGGCGCACGCGGAGGAGGTGCGGTGCCGGTGGACGCTCCTGATGCCAGAGCCGCGCCGCGACCCCGCCTACACAACCGACTCGCCCAATTGGGCGAGATGGTTCACCTTTGAGCACGAGGAGGCGAGGCAATGCGGCGTTCGTGAGGTCGACCGCACCGTGCCTCCGCCCCCGCTTGTCATCCGCGAGGAGGACCAGGCGGTGGAGCGGGCGGCCCTTGCGGCGGTCTACCTAGAGAGCGAGGAGGACGAGCGGCGCAGGGTAGCGACGGCCGAGGAAGAGGAGGCGGCATATGAGGCAACCATGGCGCAGGCCATTGCCCTCTTCGTGGTGGGGGACTGCGTCCTGCCGCCGGTGGACCCGCCGTCCCTCTCCGCGGCGGGCGACTACGTCTTGCCGCCGATGGCTGATACGTCTCCGTCGTATCTATAATTTTTGATTGTTCCATGCCAATATTATTCAACTTTCATATACTTTTGGCATCTTTTTATATTATTTTTTGGACTAACATATTAATCTAGTGCCCAGTGCCAGTTCCTGTCTGTTGCATGTTTTATGTTTCACAGAAACCCCATATCAAAGGGAGTCCAAACGGGATAAAAACGGATGGAGAATTATTTTGGAATATTTGTGATTTTTGGGAAGTAAAATCAACACGAGTGTGACGCCCGGATAATCAAGCTACAGTAAACCCTGCTAATGATGCCACGTCACCTCCGTTACTGTTGCTAATCCCTCGTTAGTTCAAGAACCTATTCAAAATTCAAATTCCAAATATGGCATACAACAAAAGTTTTCACACAATAAAACAAAAATGTTTGGTTTGTGCCAAATAATTCATAAGTAATATTGATGGATAAACCAAGTCTTTATAAAGAGTTTAAATGCACTTAACTAAATAAAACAGTAGCAAAACAATTATTTGAATGCTTTTAAATTAATAAACAAATTTTAAACTAGTTTATGTAGTCACCAAACTTTTTAAGGCCGTGGGTTATTCAGAGACATAATTTAGGAGCTATTGTCATATTTTACAAAACTAAAAATAAATAAAAGAAAATACAAAACAGAAACAGAAAATAAAATAAGAGGAGAACCCCCCCCCTTTTTGGGCCACGGCCCAGCTGGCCTCTGGGCCAATCAGGCCGACAAGGCCGGCCCACCCCGGCGCCCTACTAGGTCACCCCGACCCCCCACCGAACCGAACCCTAGTCCCCAACCGCCCCACTCCCCCCACATCTCTCCCTCGCCCCCACTCCCTCGTAGGATCTGGATCGGGCCACGCCCGACCCGTCGTTCGCCGACACCGCGCCATCTCGGCGTCATCCTTGCCTTGCCCGCCGCCGTTCCCCATCGCCCTCTCCACCACGGCCCGTGGCCGCCTGCTCCCTCGCCCGTGTTGTCGCTGCCTTGACCTTGGCGGCCAGCGCCGATGGCCACCCCGAGCCAGCGTCCGGGCTCGCCCCTGACGGGCGCCCACGCACCCGTTAGCTCCCGTGCCTGTTAAGGCCTTGTGTGCCACTGACTAGGGGGCCCCACCCCTCAGAACGAAAAAAAAGAATTCTAATAATAATAATAATAATTAATAAATTTATTTATTCAATTAATTTATTAACTAAATTAATTAAGTTAATTAATCCTACTTAGATAATCTAATTGACCAGTTAGTTTAATTAAACACTGTTTTGTTTAACCTAAACCCTAATCAACCTATGAGAGTATGACAGGTGGGTCCCACTGGCCCACACGTCGGTTGACCCGATCGACCTCTGTTGACTGCTGATGTCATCTTGGCGTCGGCAAACACTAATCGGATAATGTTAGTTTAAATTAATTAAATAAATTCTAAAAATGATTTAAAACTTTAGAAAATCATATAAAATAAACCGTAGCTCGAGATGAAAATACTTTCTACATGAAAGTTGCTCGAACGACGAGGCGAATCCGATTCGCAGCCCGTTAAATCGCCACACACCCCTAGCATACCGAACACGCAACTTTTCCCCTCCGGTTCACCGGTCCGAAAACGCGGAACACCGGGAATACTTTCCCGGATGTTTTTCCCCTTCGTCGGTATCACCTACTACCGCGATTGGGCACACCTAGAATCGTTACTTGTCTTGTCACGCATCGATATGCATCTGTTTGCGTGGTATTCATTGTTTCTTCCCCCTATTCTCTTTGGTAGACTACGAGACCGACGCTGCTGCTGCCCAGTACGACTACGGAGTTGACGACCCCTCTCTCTTGCCAGAGCAACCAGGCAAGCCCCCCCTTGATCACCAGATATCGCCTATTCTCCTCTATACTGCTTGCATTGGAGTAGTGTAGCCTGTTACTGCTTTCCGTTGATCCTATGCTGATGCATAGCCTGACATTGTTGCTACTTCTGTTGATATCTTACCTGCAATCCTAAATGCTTAGTATAGGATGCTAGTTTATCATCATTAGCCCTACATTCTTGTCAGTCTGCCTTGCTATACTATCGGGCCGTGATCACTTGGGAGGTGATCACGGGTATATACTATACATACATACATACATACTATACAGATGGTGACTAAAGTCGGGTCCGCTCGAAGAGTACCCGCGAGTGATTCACGGATTGGGGGCTGGAAGGACCTTTGTCCCGACGGCCCTCTGTGTGGATCTTTGTGGCGGAGCGACAGGGAAGGTTGAGACCGCCTAGGTGAGAGGTGGGCCTGGCCCTGATCGGCGTTCGCGGTTGCTTCATAATAACACGCTTAACGAGATCTTGGTATTTGATCTGAGTCTGGCCATTTGGTCTATACGCACTAACCATCTACGTGGGAGTAGTTATGGGTATCCCGGCGTCGTGGTATCGGCCAAGCCTTCTTGACATCGGCGATCGAGTGGCGCGCCGGATTGGACTGAATCGCACTAGGCTAGGTGCGCTTCGGCCGCGTACACAACGTCTTGGTGTGCGAGGCGATGGGCGGACCCTGCGGCGCTTAGGTTTAGACCGCGTCTTGACCTCTGTTGTGCCTAGGTGGGGCTGCGGCGTGTTGATCTTCCGAGGCGGGCATGACCCGAAAAGTGTGTCGGCCAAATGGGATCGGCGTGTTGGGTTATGTGGTGCACCCTGCAGGAAGTTAATCTATTGAATAGCCGTGTCCCTCGGTAAAGGGCGACCGGAGTTGTACCGTGACCTTATGACAACTAGAACCGGATACTTAATAAAACACACCCTTCCAAGTGCGGATACAACCCGGTGATCGCTCTCTAACAGGCGACGAGGAGAGGATCGCGGGTAGGATTATGCTATGCGATGCTCTTGTAGATGCTACTTGGAGATGCTACTTGGAGATGCTACTTGGAGGACTTCAATCTACTCTCTTCTACATCTTTGCAAGACGGAGGCTGCGAGCGTAGTCTTGACGAGATTAGCTGTCCCCTCTTATTACGGCATCCTGCGATTCAGTCCACCGATATGGCCCTTTACACATATACCCATGCATATGTAGTGTAGATCCTTGCTTGCAGTACTTTGGATGAGTACTCACGGTTGCTTTCTCCCCTTTTCCCCCTTTCTTTTCTTTACGGTTGTCGCAACCAGATCTTTGAGCCTGGCGAGGCGCCACCGTCGATGTCGACTACTACACTGGAGGTTCCTACTACTACGTGCAGCCCGCCGACGACCGGGGAGTAGTTTAGGAGGATCGAGGCGGGAGGCTGCGCCTCTTCGATCTGTATCTCGGTTTGTGCTAGCCTTCTTAAGGCAAACTTGTTTAACTTATGTACGTACTCAGATATTGTTGCTTCCGTGACTTCGTCTATGATCGAGCACTTGTATTCGAGCCCTCGAGGCCCTGGCTTGTATTATGATGCTTGTATGACTTATTTATGTTTTTAGAGTTGTGTTGTGATATCTTCCGTGAGTCCACGATCTTGATCGTACGTTTGCGTGCATGTTTAGTGTCTGATTGAATCGGGGCGTCGAAGTTGGTATCGAGCCATTGCTGTAGAATCCTTTCCCAACTCCTTGGCCGAAGTTGAGTCTAGACATTGCAAAACATTTACTAACATGGCTGTGTGGCTCATGGGCCCACGTCGCCATTGGGTGGTAGTAGGATCTTTTATTTCTTGTCTATACTCTGGGATTCTGATCTCTCTTCTATTCGGGTTAAATGACTTTCTAAAATCTAACTTTAGGTTCTCGAA
Source organism: Aegilops speltoides (assembly GCA_021437245.1). NCBI lineage: Eukaryota > Viridiplantae > Streptophyta > Magnoliopsida > Poales > Poaceae > Aegilops > Aegilops speltoides. The sequence continues at coordinate 447,853,493 of CM038144.1, forward strand.
AACGCTTTCTCCCGGAGAGCCCCTTCAGTCCAGATGATCGCCGACTACACATGAAGATTTCAAAGTTAATTTCCGATACTCTTTCGGGACTGCCCGTTGCTTTTGCAATTCCCTACCATCGAAATATCCCTATGGATAAATACATATACCTACTGTTCTTACTTCTATTCCTAGTTGATCTTATTATTACAAGATACCCTGAAATCCTCTCTATTGTTCCGAGAATATTTTGTGCCTACTGCCTTGCAGTTCTTTGCCATATGAATACCCCTACGGATAATTTCTCGCCCTTATCGAGTATCCGCTCATCCCCCAGTTGTTCATGTGTTTCACAATGGTCTTCGAAATACTATTCGATCCTCCAAAAATCCTTAGTAGATTATTGCTCTAGAATACTTGTCTGCTTGCATTATGAATGCTTTCCATATGTCTGGCAATATTCGTTAGTATTCTTAGGCACCGTCATGTTGATCCTTTTTGATTCAACATGAGTGCGAATGCATGCAATCATCAGTTGATCCTTTTAAATTATCTTTTCGGCTCAGACGTCATTTTAAACATGAGCTGGTTCTCAACCAATCCAATTGCTGTCGATTGTACCCTAAGGCTATTCTACTTACCCACCCTAATCGAACATTGCTTGATCCCTTGATTTGAAAATCTTAATTCCTTTGCATTTGAGCTCTGGATTAGTCAGTTGTTTCCATAATCCACTGCCCATGCATTGTTACTTCCTCTGGTTGTGTGCCCATGCTCACATCAGCTCTGCTATGGACCGGCAGATCCTTTAATGGATTTTATCCGACATCGCCCTTCATGTTCAATAACCTTGTGAGCCTTCCCTCGGATACATAATGCCTTTGTTAAATTGTATCATCTACTTTCTCAACCTTGCTCTACATTCGAGCTTGTGATAATTACTCTTGAAACTTATGGTATATGTTCCTAAGAGGCCCCGATGGGTTGGACATCTGCCTTCTGTAAACTGTGTGAACCCGGAAACTACTACCGATCATACTCTACTAGTGTTATGTCAGATAAAATTTCAACACACAATTTCGTTGAAGGCGAGAAGTGAATGAAAGGTTATGCATTAAAGAAGTGGGAGTCGACCTTGAACTTTGTGTTCATGCCCATGGACACGATGTAGATCTTGTCATGTAAGCTTCTCGTAAACAATAATTATCCCCTTGATGTAATTTCATCTTATATCTGGGATTTGGTCTTTTGCAATCGTGGTTTCCGACCATATTGTTCTTCCTTGATCCAATTTCTCGGACAAGTTCAAGCACTTGTCTTCTGCGGATCAATACCCCAGTCCAACCTCTACTTTGATCCGTCTTCGAGTATTACCCCCTGGTATCTCGAGATTGTCGAGGAAGCGCATAACTTCTTATGAGTTCTCCATCAAGTACTACATTCTCATTGATTACAATTTTTTCACGTGCTTGAGTTATTAAACACTCAAGGACATCGATAAGCTGAATCGAGTCCGCATCGCGATTAAACAACTCTTAGTAATCTTCTTTGCTTACGAGTTTGTACTCGATCACGTCATCCCTAGCCTCGATCGGCTATATCATTACCATGCTAAATTTTAAGCGTGCTACGGTCCTTCCTTCCGGAGCACAATTTTCGACGATGAACTAACCTTACATCAATCCTCCTCGTCATATCATTTCGCCTTGAACAACAAGCTTGGTTTCGAGTTTGTGTCGTGTCCTTGGTTCCAATAACCTTTCGCTTCATCATTTCTTTGACTTGATGTCATCGCCGATCGATTACACCTGCATAAACCTCTCGACAATTATGTCGTGATCATCATCAACATTTTGAGCTCTTCCAGGATATCAATGGAATTCATGATGACAAAGACAATCCTTGGCCTCGATGATTAGTGTTATCATCGACCACTCTACTACCTTTCCTCCAACACAAACTTGTTCTTGTTTTGTGTTATACCTTGAGTTCCTTGCTATCCAGCAATTGTTCTTCTTTACATTGGAGTATTACCATCCTTTATGTCAAGAATGTCGTGAGAGTTTCACCACCTCCAAGGAATTCTTGATACAGTGATCTTCTCGCCATCACCATTCTTTTCTTGGTCCCCGTGTTGAGTGAACTCTGTTGCGCAAATTTAATATCTCTAGGAACCCTATTGCTTCAGAGTTATTGGATAATAATTCCAATTTAGTGTGTTGGTTGCTCAATCGCCATTCCGACGTTGGTCGTGCAACCCAACCCATATTTCGGGTGCACCTTTCAGTCAATGTTTAATTGTGTATGTTTTCCTCCAGTATACAACATTAAGTCATTTGATCTGGCTAATGTTATCTCCTTCACATAATTGTGGAAATCCATCTTGTTGGAAATCTCGATGAATTGTCGCTGAGTTCATCAGCCACCTCCTCACCCTCTCCTTGGTTTAATAATGAGCTTTTGTTTGAACTCGCTTAGTAGTAAATTCGAGAATCTTGCAATGTCATCTCATCAATTTGTGTTGCACCTTTCTTCTCATGCATCCCGAGTCTGAGTTATCCTGACACCAATCAGATCTGAATCTCGGTCAGATATGATGGTTGGAACATATTTCCAAGAGTTATAAGAATGGTCTTTATGTGACCCGGTAAGGTCTTTGTCGTGCCTAGCACACTGGCGGAGGCCCTATTGTTATAGATTCCTTTCCAACAAGGTTATCCATTCTTCCATGAGGAAGCTGTAAGACTTATTCTATAAGTTGATTTTGATGGATCCTTTGTATCCAAAGCGACCTTTGCTTGAAGACCATGTCAATCTGTCTCGAAGCATGTCGGTGGTACTCCGATTTTCAACAAGAACATTTAAAGCCCAATGATAAATGTTTCTTGATCAATTATCAAACACCGCTGTATGGATAATGTCGTGAAAATTTTCTCCCCTACCTAAAGAGTTTTCTACATTATATCCTGTCATGGATATCATGCTCTGCTTGTCCTTGGGAAGGATATACCCTTGAATTATGTGTTTAAACACATTTTCCTTTCCATTGGTTGGTTTAACGTTTCTTCTGATCTTTATGATCTAAGCAATAATATTCTCCTGCTCATGTAAACACCTCAGTGTACAACTCTATCAGTAAGACCCTGTTACTATTGTTGATGACATTCTGGTAACCATCGACGGGTAATAACTTTGCCAATTGGTTCGCCTCGTTCAACAAGCAGGAAAATTGCTCTTTGTTCCCCGTCCTTGGTACCGACATTGTTGCCGACATAACTGACACACTATTCCCTTACATGCATTGCTTACATGATCGTGCAAGATGTCACCGCCCTTCCTACTTTTAACCCACATGGTGGGCCCATAACCCACAGATCCACAGGATCGAAACCTGACTCTCCTGTACAACCCTGTTTCTAATGGTTATTCCTCACACTTGGCTTCGTATTTAATTCACGGGCCACCTTCCTAGTGCTCTATTCTGGTATCAGACGCAATACTTATTCTCATTGCTCTAGACCCCTTTCCCACTTGTTTCAGACATCGAACGATTGTCTATCCGCTTGAAACTTCTTATTGTACCTTCTTGGTGGCTCTCGTTGTGTTTCATTTGACCAACTCGAGAGATACCCATGTGTTCATTCATGGGATAACCCCCTATGATTACCCATTATAGCCTTCTATCATTGTCGAGCTGCCCCATACCTATTCGTAAGTACGATGGAGTGCCCGAAGAAAGGACGACAGCTTCATCATGATGACCCAAAGCAGAGAAATGAAGACACCCACGTAATGGATCGACCTCTTCAAGAAGAGCAACCAAGACCGAGATGACTCGTTAGAATTTCGTAACCAAATCCCTTCCCCGTCACATTCCCTCTTAAATCTCGGGACGAGATTTCTTGTAGTGGAGGAGAATTGTGACGCCCGGATAATCAAGCTACAGTAAACCCTGCTAATGATGCCATGTCACCTCCGTTACTGTTGCTAATCCCTCGTTAGTTCAAGAACCGATTCAAAATTCAAATTCCAAATATGGAATACAACAAAAGTTTTCACACAATAAAACAAAAATGTTTGGTTTGTGCCAAATAATTCATAAGTAATATTGATGGATAAACCAAGTCTTTATAAAGAGTTTAAATGCACTTAACTAAATAAAACAGTAGCAAAACAATTATTTGAATGCTTTTAAATTAATAAACAAATTTTAAACTAGTTTATGTAGTCACCAAACTTTTTAAGGCCGTGGGTTATTCAGAGACATAATTTAGGAGCTATTGTCATATTTTACAAAACTAAAAATAAATAAAAGAAAATACAAAACAGAAACAGAAAATAAAATAAGAGGAGAACCCCCCCTTTTGGGCCACGGCCCAGCTGGCCTCTGGGCCAATCAGGCCGACAAGGCCGGCCCACCCGGCGCCCTACTAGGTCACCCCGACCCCCCACCGAACCGAACCCTAGTCCCCAACCGCCCCACTCCCCCACGTCTCTCCCTCGCCCCCCACTCCCTCGACCGGATCTGGATCGGGCCACGCCCCGACCCCGTCGTTCGCCCCGACACCGCACCATCTCCGGCGTCCCGAAGCCATCGCCCGTCTCCCCGTCGCCTCTCCCTGGCGCCCGTCATCGGCGCCGCCCGTCACCGCCGGACTGCCTCGTCCCCGCCTCTCCCTCGCGCAACTCCCTCCCCGAGTTGGACATCGTCGCCGTCGCCCCGCTACTCCGGCCCTTCCCCGAGCGCGCCTTTGCACATCTACAGGGCTATGTGAGCCCCCTTCTCTTCCCCACTTCTTCCCTAGAGGATCCGCCGTCGCGTCCGCACGTGCACACTCGCCGCCCGTGCTGCTCCCGCTCCCTGCACACCACGCCAGACTGCGCCCGCGGCTGACGCCGTCGGTGCTCTCTGCTGCGCCGTCGTCACTGCGCGCGGACCTCCACGACCAGCACTTCCCCGCAGCCGTGCCTCGCCACGGCTCCCGCGCACCCACGTCCGACGACCCAACCACGGCGCCCTCGCCTTGCGCCCCCTCGTCGCCTCGTTGCTCCACGGCGGTCTTGCAACTCCGGCGTCGTCCTTACCCGCCCGCGCCATTGTTCCCCATCGCCCTCTCCAGCCACGGCCCGGGCGCCCTGCTCCCTCGCCCGTCTTGTCGCTGCCTTGACATGGCGCCAGCGCGCCGATGGCCACCCCTGAGGCAGCGTCCGAGCTCGCCCCTGACGGGCGCCCACGCACCCGTTAGCTCCCGTGCCTGTTAAGGCCTTGTGTGCCACTGACTAGGGTGCCCCACCCCTCAGAACGAAAAAAAAGAATTCTAATAATAATAATAATAATAATTAATAAATTTATTTATTCAATTAATTAATTAACTAAATTAATTAAGTTAATTAATCCTACTTAGATAATCTAATTGACCAGTTAGTTTAATTAAATAGTGTTTTGTTTAACCTAAACCCTAATCAACCTATGAGAGTATGACAGGTGGGTCCCACTGGGCCCACACGTCAGTTTGACCCAGTCAACCTCTGTTGACTGCTGATGTCATGCTGACGTCAGCAAACACTATTCTGGATAATGTTAGTTTAAATTAATTAAATAAATTCTAAAAATGATTTAAAACTTTAGAAAATCATATAAAATAAACCGTAGCTCAGATGAAAATACTTTCTACATGAAAGTTGCTCAGAACGACGAGACGAATCCGGTTACGCAGCCCGTTCGTCCGCCACACACCCCTAGCATACCGAACACGCAACTTTTCCCTCCGGTTCACCGTCAAAGCGGAACAGGAATACTTTCCGGATGTTTTTCCCTTCGTCGGTATCACCTACTACCGCGATTGGGCACACCTAGCATCGTTACTTGTCTTGTCACGCATCGATATGCATCTGTTTGCGTGGTATTCATTGTTTCTTCCCCCTATTCTCTTTGGTAGACTACGAGACCGACGCTGCTGCTGCCCAGTACGACTACGGAGTTGACGACCCCTCTCTCTTGCCAGAGCAACCAGGCAAGCCCCCCCTTGATCACCAGATATCGCCTATTCTCCTCTATACTGCTTGCATTGGAGTAGTGTAGCTATTCTTCGCTTCCGTTGATCCTATTACGATGCATAGCGACATTGTTGCTACTTACATTGATATCTTACCCGCAATCCTAAATGCTTAGTATAGGATGCTAGTTTATCATCATTAGCCCTACATTCTTGTCGATCGCCTTGCTATACTATCGGGCCGTGATCACTTGGGAGGTGATCACGGGTATATACTATACATACATACATACATACTATACAGATGGTGACTAAAGTCGGGTCCGCTCGAAGAGTACCATGAGTGATTCCGGATTGGGGTGGAAGGACCTTTGTCCCGACGGCCCTCGTGTGGATCTTTGTGGCGGAGCGACAGGGAAGGTTGAGACCGCCTAGGTGAGAGGTGGGCTGGCCTCGATCGGCGTCAGCGGTTGCTTCATAATAACACGCTTAACGAGATCTTGGTATTTGATCCGAGTCGGCCATTTGGTCTATCGCACTAACCATCTCGTGGGAGTAGTTATGGGTATCCCGGCGTCGTGGTATCGGCGAAGCCTTCTTGGCGTCGCCGACCGAGTGGCGCGCCGGATTGGACTGGAACGCCACTAGGCTAGGTGCGCTTCGGCCACGTACACAACGTCTTGAGGTGTGCTCAGGCGATGGGCCCGGACCCTGCGGCGCTTAGGTTTAGACCGGCGTCTTGACCTCTCTGTTGTGTCTAGGTGGGGCTGCGGCGTGTTGATCTTCGAGGCGGGCATGACCCGAAAAGTGTGTCCGCCAAATGGGATCGGCGTGTTGGGTTATGTGGTGCACCTGCAGGAAGTTAATCTATTGAATAGCCGTGTCCCTCGGTAAAGGGCGACCGGAGTTGTACCGTGACCTTATGACAACTAGAACCGGATACTTAATAAAACACACCCTTCCAAGTGCGGATACAACCCGGTGATCGCTCTCTAACAGGCGACGAGGAGAGGATCGCCGGGTAGGATTATGCTATGCGATGCTCTTGGAGATGCTACTTGGAGATGCTACTTGGAGATGCTACTTGGAGGACTTCAATCTACTCTCTTCTACATCTTTGCAAGGCGGAGGCTGCGAGCGTAGTCTTCGACGAGATTAGCTGTCCCCTCTTATTACGGCATCCTGCGATTCGGTCCACCGATATGGCCCTTTACACATATACCCATGCATATGTAGTGTAGATCCTTGCTTGCGAGTACTTTGGATGAGTACTCACGGTTGCTTTCTCCCCCTTTTCCCCCCTTTCTTTTCTTTCTGGTTGTCGCAACCAGATGCTGGAGCCCAGGAGCTAGACGCCACCGTCGATGTCGACTACTACACTGGAGGTGCCTACTACTACGTGCAGCCCGCTGACGACCAGGAGTAGTTTAGGAGGATCCCAGGCAGGAGGCCTGCGCCTCTTTCGATCTGTATCTCAGTTTGTGCTAGCCTTCTTAAGGCAAACTTGTTTAACTTATGTCTGTACTCAGATATTGTTGCTTCCGTGACTCGTCTATGATCGAGCACTTGTATTCGAGCCCTCGAGGCCCCTGGCTTGTATTATGATGCTTGTATGACTTATTTATGTTTTTAGAGTTGTGTTGTGATATCTTCCCGTGAGTCCCTGATCTTGATCGTACACGTTTGCGTGCATGTTTAGTGTACGATTGAATCGGGGGCGTCACAGCGAGACGGTGCTCGAGGTGGCTACGAGACAGGGCCCACGGCCACTCCAGGTGGGCGCGCCCCCCACCCTCCTGGGCCCCTCGTAAGGCGGTTGATGCCCTTCTTTGGCCGCAAGAAAGCTAATTTTGGAAAAAGATCTGGGCGAAGGTTTCAATCCAATCGGAGTTACGGATCTCCGGATTTAAAAGAAACGGTGCCAGGGCAGAATCCCAGAACGCAGAAACAAAGAGAGACAGAGAGATAGATCCAATCTCGGAGGGGCTTTTGCCCCTCCCAAGCCATGGGAGCCAAGGACCAGAGGGGAACCCCTTCTCCCATCTAGGGAGGAGGTCAAGGAAGAAGAAAAATAAGGGGGGCTCTCTCCCCCTTGCTTCTGGTGGTGCCGGAGCGCTGTCGGGGGCCATCATCATCACCGCGATCTTCACCAACACCTCCGCCATCTTCACCAACATCTCAATCACCTTCCCCCATCTATATTCAGTGGTCCACTCTCCCACAACCCGTTGTACCCTCTACTTGAACATGGTGCTTTATGCTTCATATTATTATCCAATGATGTGTTGCCATCCTACGATGTCTGAGTAGATTTTCGTTGTCCTACCGGTGATTGATGAATTGCTATGATTGGTTTGAATTGCATGTTTTATTATTGGTGTTGTCCTATTATGCCCTCCGTGTCGCGCAAGCGTGAGGGATTCCCGCTATAGGGTTTGCAGTATGTTCATGATTTGCTTATGGTGGGTGGCGTGAGTGACAGAAGCACATACCCGAGTAAGTAGGTTGTTTGCGTATGGGATAAAGGGGACTTGATGCTTTAATGGTATGGTTGGGTTTTACCTTAATGAATCTTTAATAGTTGGGGATGCTTGCTAGAGTTCCAATCATAAGTGCATATGATCCAAGTAGAGAAAGTATGTTAGCTTATGCCTCTCCCTCAAATAGAATTGCAATAGTGATTATCGGTCTAGTAACATAGTCAATTGCTTAGGGACAATTTCACAACTCCTACCACCACTTTTCCACGCTCGCTATATTTACTTTATTGCTTCTTTATCTAAACAGCCCCTACTTTTTATGTACGTGTTCTTTATTATCTTGCAAACCTCTCCAACAACACCTACAAAGTCCTTCTAGTTTCATACTTGTTCTAGGTAAAGCAAACGTCAAGCGTGCGTAGAGTTGTATCGGTGGTCGATAGAACTTGAGGGAATATTTGTTCTACCTTTAGCTCCTCGTTGGGTTCGACACTCTTACTTATCGAAAGAGGCTACAATTGATCCCGTATACTTGCGGGTTATCAAGACCTTTTTCTAGCGCCGTTGCCGGGAGTCATAGCGTGGGGTGAATATTCTCGTGTGTGCTTGTTTGCTTTATCACTAAGTAATTTTTATTTGTTGTTCTTAGTTGTTTTCTATCTTTAGTTATGGGTAGGAAACGCAAAATACCAAAAAAAATAGTTGTACCTACTGTACCAATGGTTGAAGAACCACTCAAAATCTATCACACTACTGAAGCTTTTTACTTTGATCATCTTCGATCCCTATGTGCTCGTGCTGAAACCCCAACTAGCTTAGTTGAGGGCAAATCTTTAGATGAGCATGCTTGTTATGTGCGACACCGTATATCTGAAAAAGGGAAAGTTTTACTGGATCAAATTCATCGTTTGCAATGCTATGCTTGGACTTTATGTGAACTATATGATTTTACTTGTTGTTCTGAAAACCCTAAGAAACACCTTCCCTATCAATGCTTGTCTAGTGATAATGGAATCGTATCTTCGTATGTTAAGGATGTTTATAATTACTATGATGTTCAACAAATTGAAGAATTTGTTGCTTTTAAGGGTGCTTATGAAATTGCTTCTTTGATTGAAAAGTATGATACTACTCTCTATAAATCTGAAATTTTTGCCATACTTGAATATTGTTATGATAATTATGCTTCTAATGCCTATGTTAAACTATATATTGAGAAAGTCTCTGCTGTCCAAGAAGAGACTAATATTTTGCAGGAGTCTATGGAAGAAGAAATTGATGAAACTGTGAGCTCATTAGATAAAAAAGATGATGAGGAGAGCGAAGAACAAAAGGAGGAAGAGCGGATTAGCTATCCGTGCCCACCTTCTAATGAGAGTAACTCTTCAACTCATACATTGTTTAATTTCCCTTCGTGCTTACCGAAGGATGATTGCTATGATGATTGTTTTGATCCCGTTGATTCTCTTGAAATATCCCTTTTTGATGATGCTTGCTATGCTTGTGGCCAAGATGCCAATATGAATTATGCTTATGGAGATGAACTTGCTATAGTTCCTTATGTTAAACATGAAACTGTTGCTATTGCACCCACACATGATAGTCCTATTATCTTTTTTAATTCTCCCAACTACACTATATCGGAGAAGTTTGTGCTTATTAAGGATTATATTGATGGGTTGCCTTTTACCATTGCACATGATAATTTTGATAGATATAATATGCATGTGCTTGCTGATCCTACTTGCAATTATTATGAGAGAGGAACTATATCTCCACCTCTCTATGTTTCCAATATGATAAAATTGCAAGAAACTGCTTATACTATGCATTGGCTTTTACTTGGTGTGCATGAATTGTTCTTTTATGACATGCCGATGCATAGGAAGAGAGTTAGACTTCTTTGTTGCATGATATATGTTACTTTGTGCTCACTACTAAATTACAAACAATTGTTAATTAAAATTGGTTTTGATATACCTTGGGATCCGGGTGGATTCATCACTTGAGCACTATATACCTAGCTTAATGGCTTTAAAGAAAGCGCTACCAGGGAGACAACCCGGAAGTTTTGGAGAGTCATTTATTTCTGTTGAGTGCTTTTATATTTTTTTAAAACAATAAAAATAAAGAGGGGAATCTAAAAATTTTTCATGAAAAATGGTTATCCCCTTGTACAATTCCATTGTATTATAAAAATAATGTGCTAAGGTTTGCCTTTAGGATGTTTACAATGCTTGTTGGTTTGTACGGTGCAGGACAGAAACTTTGGCTGTAGTGTGCGATTTTACATTTTTAGCTGGAACGTCAAATGGTTCTGATTCCTTTTGCACTGTTTTTTCGTACAAATTTTTTATTTTTCCTAATTTTGGTAGAATTTTTGGGGTACCAGAAGTATGGTGAATGTTCAGATTGCTACAGACTGTTCTGTTTTTGACAGATTCTATTTTTGAAGTTTTGATGAATCTATCAATTTATATCAGTGGATTAAGCCATGAAAAAGTTATGTTACAGTAGACATAATGCAAAAACAAAATATGAATTGGTTTGATACAGTACTTAGAGTAGTGATTTGCTTTATTATACTAACGGATCTTACCAAGTTTTCTGTTGAAGTTTTGTGTGGATGAAGTGTTTGATCGAGAAGGTCTCAATATGAGGAAAAGGAAGAGAGGCAAGAGATCAAGCTTGGGGATGCCCGAGGCACCCCGAGTAAATATTCAAGGAGACTCAAGCGTCTAAGCTTGGGGATGCCCCGGAAGGCATCCCCTCTTTCTTCAACAAGTATCGGTATGTTTTCGTATTCGTTTCGTTCATGCGATATGTGGAACTCTTGGAGCGTCTTTTGCATTTAGTTTTCACTTTTTTTATGCACCATGCTCGTATGAGATAGTCCTTGGTTGATTTATAGAATTCTCATTGCACCTCACTTAAATCTTTTGAGTATGGACTTATAGAATGCTTCATGTGCTTCACTTATATCATTTGAAGTTTGGATTGTCTGTTTCTCTTCACATAGAAAACCGACATTTGTAGAATGCTCTTTTGCTTCATTTATATTTGTTAGAGCGTGGGCATATCTTTTGTAGAAAGAATTAAACTCTCTTGCTTCACTCATATCTATTTAGAGAGATGACAGGAATTGGTCATTCACATGGTTAGTCATAAAATCCTACGTAAGCATATGGATCACTGAATATGATATGTTTGATTCCTTGCAACAGTTTTGCGATATAGAGGTGATAATATGTGGGAGGTGTTTAGTAAGGATGTTGGTGTTAAGGTTTGTGATTCCCGAAGCATGCACGTATAGTCTACTAACTATGTAACCAAATTGGCGCGTTGTATTTTGATTGTTTATCTTTGCGTGAAGGTCGGGCGCGCGCGATGGTTAACTCCTACCAACCTCCCCCCTAGGAGCATGCGCGTAGTACTTTGTTTCAAGGGCTAATAAATTTTTGCAATAAGTATGTGAGTTCTTTATGACTAATGTTGAGTCCATGGATTATACGCACTCTCACCCTTCCATCATTGCTAGCCTCTTCGGTATCGTGCATTGCCCTTTCTCACCTTGAGAGTCGGTGCAAACTTCGCCGGTGCATCCAAACCCCGTGATACGATACGCTCTATCACACATGAGCCTCCTTATATCTTCCACAAAATAGCCACCATACCTACATATCTTTGCATTTCCATAGCCATTCCGAGATATATTTCCATGCAACTTCCATCATCATCATATACATGACCTGAGCATTCATTGTCATATTGCTTTGCATGATCATAAGATAGTGAAAGCACACTTGCTCCCTAGGTGGTTTTGGTAATTAATGACAACATACTCTGTGGTTGGACTAATGTTTTTATCAAGTATGTCTCAGGAAAGTCAATCACTCTGGCAATGGCAAAAGGACTAGAGAGGTGAACCCCTAAGATGCTAAGGAAAGGATTGGCAAAAGCTCAAGACTCCATTTTTGGTTTAGTGATCCAAGATCACATTGAGTCCATAGGAAAGCCAATACTATTAAAAGGGGGTGAGGTTATGATGATGATCTGGTTGCTCTAAAGTGCTTAGTGATTTATCTCTCAAACTATCAGCAATCTTTCACTCCAACATAAACCCATAAGTAATCTCGGTCCCACCGATTCCAAACTCAGTCACACCGAGATGAACCACCTCAGCCATATAGCCAAAACCCTAGAATCTCGGATTTTCCGATTCCAAACTCGGTCATTCCGAAATTGGTGTTGCCAAGCTTCTGTAACCTTCTGTACTCAAATCGGTGTCACCGAGATGAGAAAGTCGGTCCCACCGAGATTGGCAAACCCTAGACTTTGGAAGAATCGGACTAACCGAGATTGTATTTTCGGTCCCACCGAAAATCCCAACGTTCACAAGATTTGAACTTTCGGTCCGACCGAGTTGTCAACTTGGTCCGACCGAGATTACTCAAATGTGTGTAACGGTTGGATTTTGTGTGGAGGCTATAAATACCCTCCACCTCCTCTTCATTCGTGGAGAGAGCCATCGAAAGAACTACCACTCCTACCTTACATTTTCGAGAAGAAAACTACCTACCCTTGTGTTGAGATCAAGTTGCTCCACTCCCACCATATGAAACTTGATTTCTAGTCTTTCCAAGTTGCTTTCCACTCAATCCCTTCTTCCACCACAGCCAAATCGGTGAGGAGAGTTGAGTGTTGGGAAGATTATCATTTGAAGCACAAGAGCAAGGAGTTCATCATCACCAACCCCATCTATTACCTTTTGGAGGTGGTGCCTCCTAGATTAGTTAGGTGTCGCTTGGGAGCCTCCGTCATGATGTGGAGTTGAACCAAGGAGTTTGTAAGGGCAAGGAGATCGCCTACTTCGTGAAGATCTACCCGAGTAAGGCTAGTCCTCCGTGGGCGTAAGCCATGATGGCATAGACAAGGTTGCTTCTTCGTGGACCCTTCGTGGGTGGAGCCCTCCGTGGACTCAAGGCAGCCGTTACCCTCCGTGGGTTGAAGTCTCCATCAACGTGGATTGACGATAGCACCACCTATCGGAACCACGAGAAAAATCTCCGTGTCTCCAATTGCGTTTGCTCTTCACAATCTCTCCCTTACTATTCATGCAATTTACTTTCCGCTGCCCTATACTCTAGAATTGTATGCTTAGTATGTTGCTCGACTTGTATGCATGATGCTTGACTTGTCTTTCATTGTGAACTTGCTATGAACTTATGATAATCAAAAGGCATAATCTTTTATCTTGTCGAGTTGTCTAATCACCCCCCCTCTAGACACTCTTTCCTTCAACGATCCTACAATTGGTATCAGAGCATTGGTCTCCATTGCTTTGGTTTGCACACCATTGGAGGAAGATGGACGTGTCTACGTTTGGGAGTGTTAGTCATAGAGTGCCTATTCTTGATGGAGTGTCCTATAACTCGTGGAGGATTGAAATGCTTGCTATCTTTAAGATATACAACTTGCGCAAATATGTTGAAACCCCATATGTACCACCATTTGACCCCTTGCACCCTACTGTAGATGAAGAGCTTGATCTGCTTCGTAACCTTAGAACTGTCAATCTTATCATTAGAGGTTTGCCTGATAACTTGCTTGAGCTTGTCACGAACTTTGAGTGCGCCCATGCCATGTGGAAGTTCTTGGAAGAACTTTATCCGGACTACTCGTTGAGAGGTCTTGATGAAATTCTATACAAGACTGTTGAATTTGATATGTTGCGTCCCAAAGATCCTAACTTTGATAAATGCTTCTTTGAGCTTCGTGATCTTATGAAAAGAAGGGTGATCGGTTTTATCAATGTTCGAATAAGAAATGCTCTTGTTTTGCATTCCGATGACTATTATCACGTTGATAAAACTGATGCAAGTCATTGTCAAATTGACCTAGGTATTGATGATGGATTGTCTATGGGTCAATATGATGATGAGCATGAGCATGATGACGATTCGGACACCGAGCTAGACAAGATCATGAAGAGTCTCAGTCTAATGGCAAATATGAGAGACTACATATCCGGTGGCAAAGAATGGATTCTTGATAGTGGATGCACCGATCACATGACCGGAGATGAAGACATGTTTGAGAGCTTGCAAAGAACGATGGTCCACGCAAGTATGTGACTTTTGGAGACAACTCAAGGGTAAGGTACTTGGCCTTGGTAAGGTGGCCATATCTCATGATAGCTCCATTAAAAATGTCATGCTTGTTGAATCACTTGGATACAATTTACTTTCCGTGTCTAGATTAGCTGACTTTGGGTTCAATGTGCTATTCACCAAAGTAGATTGCCAAGTTTTTCAGTAGTGACAATCATAACATGGTCTTTACTGGCATTCGTAGAGGTGACCTATACATTGTCGATTTCACTAAGAAAGCTCAACCTAGAACTTGCTTTATTGCTAAATCTGCTAAAGGTTGGCTTTGGCATAGAAGGCTTGGACATGTTGGTATGCGAAATTTAGATAAGCTAATCAAAGGAGATCACATTCTTGGTGTTAAAGATGTTTTCTTTGACAAAGATAGACTCTGCGATGCATGTCAAGCAGGAAAACAAGTAGGAGGAAGTCATCCCGTGAAGAATATCATGACCACAAGGAGACCGCTTGAGCTTCTTCATATGGATCTCTTCGGTCCCAATGCTTACAAAAGCCTTGGTGGTAACTCCTTTGGTCTAGTTATTGTAGATGACTTTTCCAGATTTACGTGGGTATTTCTACTTGATGACAAATCGCAGGTTCAGAAAATCTTCAAAACCTTTGCTAGAAAGGCTCAGAATCAATTTGAGGTGAAGATCAAGAAGGTTCGGAGTGACAACGGAACGGAGTTCAAGAACGCCCATGTGGACTCTTTTCTCGATGAGGAAGGGATTCTACATGAGTTCTCAGCTACGTACACACCTCAACAAAGCGGGGTTGTTGAGAGGAAGAACCGAGCGCTCATTGAGATGGCGAGGACAATGCTAGATGAATACAAGACACCAAAACACTTTTGGGGTGAAGCCGTTGAGACGACTTGTCATGCCATCAACAGACTTTATCTTCACAAGCTTCTCGGCAAGACTTCATACGAGCTCCTCACGGGTAACAAACCCCAAGTGGGATATTTTCGTGTCTTTGGTTCAAAGTGCTATATTCTTGATAAGCATCGTCGGTCTAAATTTGCTCCTAAAACTCATGAAGGCTTTTTCCTCGGTTATGGATCAAACTCTCACACTTACCGTGTCTACAATAATTTCACCGAAAGGTTGAAGAGGCGGTAGATGTGAAGTTTGATGAATCTAATGGCTCATAAGTAGAGCAAATGCCTATTGATGTAGGAGACAAGGACCCATCGGAAGCCATTCAAGATTTATCCATTGGAAAGATTCGTCCCATGGAAGTGAAGGAGAGTACCTTGTCTACATCGTGGAGCCCCTACCTCACGGCAAGGTGAACCTCAAGGCAACATGGAGGCCTCCACAAGTGGAACTCACCAAGATGAGGAAGTGCGACAAGAAGATCCACCACAACCTCCTTCTCCACCACCTCAAGACAACACCAACAACACATATGAAGAAGAAGATGAGGATGATGAGGAAGCTCAGCCACGACCACGACAAAAGCTATCTCGAGTTCGAGAAAGAGTCAAGAAAGACCATCCGTGGAACAAATGATGAATGACATCGACTCGGAGAATCACTCGCTCTAAAACTCGTTTAGCTAACTTTTGTGAGCATTACTCATTTATTTCAAGTCTTGAACCTATGAAGGTAGAAGAAGCACTTGAAGACCGGACTGGGTAAACGCTATGCATGAAGAGCTGCACAACCGAGAGGAACAACGTTTGGTCTTTGGTAGAGAAGCCCAATGATGACCAAAACGTCATTGGAACCAAATGGGTGTTTCGGAACAAGCAAGATGAAGATGGACAAGTCATCCGCAACAAGGCTCGTCTCGTAGCACAAGGTTACACACAAGTCGAAGGTATGGACTATGGTGAGACCTATGCCCCCGTTGCTAGACTTGAGTCCATTCGCATTCTTCTTGCTTATGCCAACCACCATAACATTACTCTTTATCAAATGGACATTAAAAGTGCTTTTCTAAATGGTGAAATTGAGGAGGAAGTATTTGTGAAACAACCTCCAGGATTTGTGAATCCTAAAAAGCCTAATCATGTTTACAAATTGCACAAAGCTCTTTATGGTCTTAAACAAGCCCCTAGAGCTTGGTACAAATGCTTGACTAGCTTTCTTCTTGAAAAAGGATTTGAGATTGGTAAAATTGACTCAACGTTATTCACAAAAAGGGTTGACGGTGAGCTATTTGTGTGCCAAATATATGTCGATGATATTATCTTTGGTTCAACTAACCCTGATTTTAGTGAGAAGTTTGGGAAGCTTATGTCAGAGAAGTATGAGATGTCCATGATGAGTGAACTCAAGTTCTTCCTTGGGTTGCAAATCAAGCAATCTAAGGAGGGTACTTTTGTTTCACAAACTAAGTACACTAAGGATCTCTTCAAGAAGTTCAACATGCAAGAGAGCAAAGGTATGAGAACCCCCATGCCTACTAATGGACATAATGATTTGACTAAAGATGGAGAACACTGTTGATCAAAAGGTATATCGATCCATGATTGGTTCTCTACTATATCTCTGTGCTTCTCGTCCCGATATTATCTTTGAGTGTATGCATGTGTGCTCGATATCAAGCTGCTCCTAAAGAATGTCATCTTAAAGCTGTTAAAAGAATTGTGAGATATTTGATACACACACCTAACTTTGGCATTTGGTATCCTAAGAGGGCCTCTTTCGATCTTGTTGGCTATTCCGACTCGGACTATGCGGAGACAAGATAGATAGAAAGTCAACTTCGGTACATGTCAATTTCTCGGTCGATCCCTTGTGTCTTGGTCATCCAAGAAACAAAACTCGATATCGTTATCTACTGCGGAAGCAGAATATATTGCTGCTGGTTCGTGTTGTGCTCAGTTGCTATGGATGAAACAAATGCTTAAGGACTATGGGATACATGCGAGGCATGTTCCTTTGCTTTGTGACAACGAGAGTGCAATTAAGATTGGACACAATCCCGTGCAACACTCTCGCACGAAACACATTGAAGTTCGTCACCATTTTATTCGTGATCATGTTGCTAAGGGAGACATTGATCTTAAGCATGTTCGTACTGACAAACAACTTGCAGATATCTTCACAAAACCACTTGATGAGAAAGTGTTTTGTCGCTTGAGGAGTGAGTTGAACATCATTGATGCTTCAAACTTGGAGTGAAAACTCCATTGATGCATGCAAGGCATGAGCCTAATTGACTAATCCTTGATATTTCTCTTATGATGATGATCATATGTCTTGGACACATTTGCCCCCTTGTATTGCATCTAACTCCTTGCAGGTACTTGGATGGACTACATTCTACAAGATTATCACACTCACTCAAATCATGAGTAATCTTGTCATTGACCAAGTATCTAGCCCTTTGGGATGTTGAGTTCAAGGAACAAAATTTCACATATCCTTTTTGACACCATATACTTCTAGTACTTCACTCATGTCATATTGGATATTCTTGAGTATTTCCTTGCTTGCCTAACCCATGTAGGAAGATGAACTACATCTTGAAAATGGTGCTCCAACTTCACATCCTATGAGCATCAATATCAAGTTCACCTACATGAGAACAAGCAACAACAAGCCCAAGGTATGTCTTTCACATCTTGAAAAAGCTTTGCTCAAAGACATGAGTACAAGCAGCTTCAAAAGATGTGATCACATCAAATGCTTAATCGAAAAATGGTAACCCCATTTTGAGCTTAAACGATGAGTATGACCTATGATCAAATGTTCTCATTTGACTCCTAAGTCAATATACTCAAACATAGGTGACTTTGTCGCCGACCCCTATCTAGATGAAGTACATATGTTTTGGAGTTTTCTGTTTTTCTCTTATGCTCTCTCATTGAGTTTCCTTGCTTATTATTAAAAAAAAAAAACTTCATCTAGCAACCTTTTTCATTTCATTTTCTTACATTCTTGTGTATATTTTCTTTATACGATAAATTCACGAAGATCATTTCCAAATTCATTGCAAATCTTCTGAAACATTTCTTGCAAAGTGAGCTGAATTATTTCTGTATTTTCCTGGAATTAAACTCGGCGTCACCGATTCAATAATTTCGGTCTTACCGAAAAGGGATCAGCCCTAAGTCTCTGACTTTCGGCCTCACCGATCCATATCATTTCGGTGTCACCGATTTACATTCACCAGGATATCATCTTCTACAGCTCATCTAATTACATGTTACATATTAAATTTGCTCAGTTGTGATTCTTAATGAACCCACTTCTTTCCTTCCATCTTTCTTGCCCTTCCTGGTTTACTGTCCTTTTCGGCACTTGATGTCAAAGGGGGAGAAGATTTAGGGGGAGCTTAAGGGAAGATTGGAGGATAAGGGGAGAAATCTTACCTTAAGGGGGAGAGGATCACATCAAAGCTTTGCCATATATTTCACTGTGATAACACTGTTGGCATTATTTCTCTTGATTTTGTTTTTCTTGTACTCACCATTGGTATACTCTTGATTTTGTTTTTCTTGTACTCACCATTGGTATACTCGGAAAAGTACAATTGGTATCTTATACGATTGGCATCTTAAAAGATCACAATTGGTATCTTATGAAAAGCAAAATCTCTCAGAGCTCATTGAAAATCTTTTTGTCTTGGGAGACATGTTGGCTGATTCAAGCTAGTGCTCAACATGAGACACTCTTTATACATGTCATCCCTGGCTTGGTACTCTTGATGTTCTTGTTGTTGGTTGTAGGAATACTCTTGTGTTATCTAACCGTGTTTTCCCAAGTTTATTTCTTCAGGTACATCACCAAGGAACTTCAAGGTAAGTATATGCATCTTGCAGGATGTGCATGATGGTGACTTGCTTGTGAATACTTGTTTGCAAGAAATCACCATGCACATATGCATCATCTCTCATTACCTTCATCCGCTCGATGCATATAGCCAAGCTGCATGCAGCACATCTTGCTTTTCTCTCATGTGTGCTTGTGGTAGTCCAAAACCAAAATCTAAAATCTTGCACACTTGTAGGGGAGCTTGTGTACTACATGTTTGTCAAAGCTTTAATGATAATCCTGTCTTTCTTTGAGAAGCTTTGATATCTTTTCTGTGTGTTGCCATCAATTACCAAAAGGGGAGATTGAAAGCACATTTGCTCCCTAGGTGGTTTTGGTAATTAATGACAACATACTTTGTGGTTGAACTAATGCTCTTATCAAGTATGTCTCAGGAAAGTCAATCACTCTGGCATGGCAAAAGGACTAGAAAGGTGAACCCCAAGATGCTAAGGAAAGGATTGGCAAGAAGCTCAAGACTCCATTTTTGGTTTAGTGATCCAAGATCACATTGAGTCCATAGGAAAGCCAATACTATTAAAAGGGGATGAGGTTATGATGATGATCTGGTTGCTCTAAGTGCTTAGTGATTTATCTCTCAAATTATCAGCAATCTTTCATTCCAACATAAACCCATAAGTAATCTCGGTCCCACCGATTCCAAACCCAGTCACACCGAGATGAACCACCTCACCATATAGCCAAACCCTAAAATTTCGGATTTTCCGATTCCAAACTCGGTCATACGAAATTGGTGTTGCCAAGCTTCGTAACATACGTACTCAAATCGGTGTCACCGAGATGAGAAAGTCGGTCCCACCGAGATTGGCAAACCCTAGACTTTGGAAGAATCGGACTAACCGAGATTGTATTTTCGGTCCCACTGAAAATCCCAACGTTCACAAGATTTGAACTTTCGGTCGACCGAGTTGTCAACTTCGGTCCGACCGAGATTGGTCAAATGTGTAACAGTTGGATTTTGTGTGGAGGCTATAAATACCCTCCACCTCCTCTTCATTCGTGGAGAGAGCCATCGAAAGAACTACCACTCCTACCTTACATTTACGAGAAGAAAACTACCTACCCTTGTGTTGAGATCAAGTTGCTCCACTCCCACCATATGAAACTTGATTTCTAGCCTTCCCAAGTTGCTTTCCACTCAATCCCTTCTTCCACCACAGCCAAATCAGTGAGGAGAGTTGAGTGTTGGGGAGATTATCATTTGAAGCACAAGAGCAAGGAGTTCATCATCACCAACCCCATCTATTACCTTTTGGAGGGTGGTGCCTCCTAGATTGGTTAGGTGTCGCTTGGGAGCCTCCGTCATGATGTGGAGTTGAACCAAGGAGTTTGTAAGGGCAAGGAGATCGCCTACTCGTGAAGATCTACCCGAGTAAGGCTAGTCCTCCGTGGGCGTAAGCCATGATGGCATAGACAAGGTTGCTTCTTCGTGGACCCTTCGTGGGTGGAGCCCTCCGTGGACTCATGGCCGTTACCCTCCGTGGGTTGAAGTCTCCATCAGCGTGGATTGACGATAGCACCACCTATCGGAACCACGAGAAAAATCTCCGTGTCTCCAATTGCGTTTGCTCTTCACAATCTCTCCCTTACTATTCATGCAATTTACTTTCCGCTGCCCTATACTCTAGAATTGTATGCTTAGTATGTTGCTCGACTTGTATGCATGATGCTTGACTTGTCTTTCATTGTGAACTTGCTATGAACTTATGATAATCAAAAGGCATAATCTTTTATCTTGTCGAGTTGTCTAATCACCCCCCCTCTAGACACTCTTTCCTTCAACGATCCTACAGATAGCTAGCATGATGTTTTCATGGCTTGTCCGTTTTTCGATGTCATTGCTACGCTAGATCATTGCACATCCCGATACACCGCCGGAAGCATTCATATAGAGTCATATCTTTGTTCTACTATCGAGTTGTAATATTGAGTTGTAAGTAAATAAAAGTGTGATGACCATCATTATAGAGCATTGCCCCAATGAAAAAAAAGAAAAAAAAGGAGAGGCCAAAGAAGCCTAAATAAAAAGGGGGGCCAAAGAAGCCCACCCAAAAAAAGAAAAAGAAAAAAAAGAAAGAAAAAGAAAAAGAAAAGGGGCAATGTTACTATCCTTTTACCACACTTGTGCTTCAGAGTAGCGCCATGTTCTTCATATAGAGAGTCTCCTATGTTGTCACTTTCTTATACTAGTGGAAATTTTCATTATAGAACTTGGCTTGTATATTCCAACGATGGGCTTCCTCAAATGCCCTAGGTCTTCATGAGCAAGCAAGTTGGATGCACACCCACTTAGTTTCTTTTGTTGAGCTTTCATACACTTATAGCTCTTAGTGCATCCGTTGCATGGCGATCCCTACTCCTCGCATTGACATCAATTGATGGGCATCTCCATAGCCCGTTGATTAGCCGCGTCAATGTGAGACTTTCTCCCTTTTTGTCTTCTCCACATAACCTCCACCATCATATTCTATTCCACCCATAGTGCTATATCCATGGCTCACGCTCATGTATTGCGTGAAGGTTGAAAAAGTTTGAGAATACTAAAGTATGAAACAATTGCTTGGCTGACACCGGGATAGGCATGAAGGGTACCTTGTGTTAAGAAAAGGGAGCATACAAGACTATATGATTTTGTAGGGATAACATTCTGGAAGTATTGATATTTTGAAAGACATAATTGTTTGTTGGGATGCCCTAAGTATTATTGTTTTTATGTCAAATGATAGACTATTACCTTGAATCACCCGTGTCTTAATATTCATGCCATGATTAGATACATGATCAAGATTATGCTAGGTAGCATTCCACATCAAAAATTATCTTTTTTACCATTTACCTACTCGAGGATGAGCAGGAATTAAGCTTGGGGATGCTGATACGTCTCCGTCGTATCTATAGTTTTTGATTGTTCCATGCCAAACGGAGTCCAAACGGGATAAAAACGGACGGAAAATTATTTTGGAATATTTGTGATTTTTGGGAAGTAAAATCAACGTGAGACGGTGCCCGAGGTGGCCACGAGACAGGGGCCCACGCCCACTCCAGGTGGGCGCGCGCCCCACCCTCCTGGGCCCCTCGTAAGGTGGTTGATGCCCTTATTTGGCCGCAAGAAAGTTAATTTTTGGAAAAAGATTTGGGCGAAGGTTTCAATCCAATCGGAGTTACGGATCTCCAGATATAAAAGAAACGGTGCGAGGGTAGAATCCCAGAACGCAGAAAAAGAGAGATAGATCCAATCTCGGAGGGCTCTCGCCCCTCCCAAGCCACGAGAGCCAAGGACCAGAGGGGAAACCCTTCTCCCATCTAGGGAGGAGGTCAAGGAAGAAGAAGAAGAAGAAGAAGGGGCTCTCTCCCTTGCTTCCGGTGGCGCCGGAGGCTGCCGAGGCCATCATCATCACCGCGATCTTCACCAACACCTCCGCCATCTTCACCAACATCTCCATCACCTTCCCCATCTATATTCAGCGGTCCACTCTCCGCAACCCGTTGTACCCTCTACTTGAACATGGTGCTTTATGCTTCATATTATTATCCAATGATGTGTTGCCATCCTATGATGTCGAGTAGATTTTCGTTGTCCTACGGTGATTGATGAATTGCTATGATTGGTTTGAATTGCATGTTTTATTATTGGTGATGTCCTATTAAGCCCTCCGTGTCGGCATAGCGTGAGGATTCAGCTGTAGGGTTTGCAATATGTTCATGATTTGCTTATGGTGGGTGGCATGAGTGACAGAAGCACAGACCCGAGTAAGTAGGTTGTTTGCGTATGGGATAAAGGGGACTTGATGCTTTAATGGTATGGTTGGGTTTTACCTTAATGAATCTTTAGTAGTCGCGGATGCTTGCTAGAGTTCCAATCATAAGTGCATATGATCCAAGTAGAGAAAGTATGTTAGCTTATGCCTCTCCCTCAAATAGAATTGCAATAGTGATTATCGGTCTAGTAACGTAGTCAATTGCTTAGGGATAATTTCACAACTCCTACCGCCACTTTTCCATGCTAGCTATATTTACTTTATTGCTTCTTTATCTAAACAGCCCCTACTTTTTATTTACGTGTTCTTTATTATCTTGCAAACCTCTTCAACAACACCTACAAAGTCCTTCTAGTTTCATACTTGTTCTAAGTAAAGCGAATGTCAAGCGTGCGTAGAGTTGTATCGGTGGTCGATAGAACTTGAGGGAATATTTATTCTACCTTTAGCTCCTCGTTGGGTTCGACACTTGATCCCGTATACTTGCGGGTTATCAATGGCCCCATCGTCAAAGCCGAGCCGCAGCCGAAGCTGGACCCCATAGAACGCTACTCCTGGACGTGAGTAGTGCGCGAGTGGGTCAGCGCGCCACCGGTCTGGGTGGGGGCGACGCCGGCGCAGGAGGCGGCGTACCTTGAGATGTGGCGCCAACGACGGCTGGCCGAGGAGTGCTGCCACGGCGAGTACCTCGAGATGCTCGAGCGCGATCTCGAGGACGAGCAGCGCGAGGCCGAGGAGGAGGCGCCAGGCCGCGGCGGCATAGGCGGCCGCATAGCCCCCGCGGCGGCACGGCCTGCGCCCGACATGAACGCCCTCTGAAACACGACGTTCCCCTAGGCCGGTCCCGCACCGACGCTCATCGATCTCACGAACCCCGAGGACGACGACAACGACGCCTAGGGCAACGCGCCGCCTCGTAGTTTAGTTTGTTTTCAATTTTCTTTAATGCAAATGTGGACGCGTGGACTCTCGCTGGCCTTCCTGGCCGGCTTTAATGTTTAATTACTGTTGTTTTTATTTTAAATATGCATGTATTTTTTTTGTCGCACCGTCAAAATGGGTCGGGCCAGCGTTGGGCGCATGCGCCGACCCAAACACGAAAGCAGACGTTTGTGTCCACCTAGCCGACCCGAACGGTCAAAAAGCGGATAAAATCGCCGTCTGTTTAGATCGGCCCTTTGGAGTTGCTCTTACGTCTCGACTCGGCATTGCCTGGCTCAGACGAGAATCACAGCTGAAACCACCAAAATTCAGTAATACGTACTCCCTCCGTCCCATAGTCTTACATTATGGGACGGAGGGAGTACGTACTAACAAACTGGTTATATGACACGACAAACAACCGCAAGCACCAAGCGGACGAGCGGCGGTAGACGAACCACTCATGCATCCGGGGAGCTCGATCGTCTCCTTGGGTCCACGCCGCGCCATGCATCGATCTGATCTTCCGGTTGGCCACACTTTTTCTTCGATCGACGCGCTGCAGCAGGAGGAGCAGTAGCGATGGCATCGAAGAGAAGTGGATTTGAAAGTTGAAACCCCGCGAACTCGCATTTTCTAATTAATGGAAGGAGCATAAATGGGCTCACATCTCCGAACACGAAATGCTGGCCGGCCTTCTTCGGCTCATGAGGAGCTCGCCATGCCTCCTCTGCGGTCTCAGTGTTTCATCGCCTGCCGCCTGGCGCCTGCACCGGCAGCGGTACCGTCTTCAGAAGGCCTGTTCCTGTTCGAGCAGGCTGCAGCGTGGTCAGGACGCAGAGGGCACCTCCTTCCTGCTTGATCATTTATGCTTACCACAGTGCACACAGGCTGCCCTGCCACATTACTCATTTATAGCAGCCACGGATGTAAGGGCATCTCCCGCCGTTGGCCCCTCAGGAGGGGCAAAAAATCGCCCCCTGGGGGCGCACCGGCGATACACTTTCGGCTGAGGCGGTTTTGCGGCAAATCGTCGCTTTAGCGCCGAAATTGGCCCACTTTGCAGCCCAATTTCGGCAAATAAACGGCCCATATGGGCGAGAATAGGCCCATATTCGGCGTGGTTTCGCCGTGTCTCGGCGTTCAATTAGCAACACAATTATTGCTTATCACATATTTTATCATAGAAAAATCAAATACTTCAACAAAATACTACAACAACAAATAGTTCAATACAAATTATATAGTTCAACAAATAAAACTTCGTATTTCATCACTTGGCGTCCCCTTGAGCCTTCATAGGTGCTCAATCGATCTTTCTGCGATTGATGATGCACCTATGGGTCTCGGATCTCTGACGATATCTTGAGATAAGCGATCCAAGTTGCCGATGTCGGTGATCAACTTCGCTAGAGGACCCTGCTGTAGTAATGTTCTCTCGCCATCAAGTGGAGCATTGGCGAAGTAGTCGAGTAGAGCATGCGATAGCCTTGCAGATGATGCGGTTCTTTGCTTTCACCGCCCGCGCCGAGCCACCTCGACGCGGCTTTTCATTGCTCGCCAAGAATTGGCGAGGGCGGCGAGCACCATCGGATGCTCTTCTTCACGGGCGTCGGCGCGGCTCCTCCAAAGAATAGGGCGAGCTCTTCCTCCTCATCCGAGTCCATCGCCGAGACGACCAAACGCCGAACACCTTGCGCTCGTGGCGTGTACCGCCGTTAAACGCGCCTCGCGTCAAAACGCCAGTTCTTTGCGGGAGGGCTGCCGCAATGGTTGCCGCTATTTTCCGTGGAATGGCTATCTAACGGAGTAGGCGGTGGCCGTCGCCGGGATATAGCTAGTGGTGGCGGCGCGGGTGCGAGGCGAGTCGAGGAAGAAAACCTTGACTTTTCCCTGCCGGTGTGGGCAGGCGTGCTTTTCCTAGCGCCGAGCCCTAACGGCTCTCAAAGACGCTGGTTCGACTGTGACCACGGGCGGAAAAAAGTCCGAACCGAGCGATTTTGGCGTCTGAGGGGCCTTGTTGCCTTTTTTTGGCCGGCGCTGGCGCCAAAAAAGTGGCCTGGGGGGGCCTGTTGGGGGCGCGGCTGGAGATGCCCTAAGGCCCAAAGTATAAGCCGAAAACATGGGGTACATCTGATCGAGGACAGCCGTCTCTGTGCCTTCCATGTTCTTCGACTCACTCCACGTCGTAATGTAACCCTGCATTATTATATAAGGCTAAAAAGAGATCGGAAGAAGTAATCATGTTTGCTTCATCTCCAACCATAAGAGAAGTAACCCAGCAGCTCGAGTACAGTTTTCGGTTTTTGTTCCCGCCAAGGGGTTTGATTATTTCGCAACTCAGGCACATGTCTCTTATTGGTTTTGTCCCCTTTTCACACATCATGTGCCAGGAGTGCAAATTACAGATGAAGATGTGGCACATGCATCTCACGAATCAAAGCATACGAGCCTGCCTTCTCAATCAGCGATTCTTGCTTCATGGATCATGCCTACCCGAGCAATTCGGACAGTCTACTTGGAACCCGATCCCTGGACATCTACCAGCTGATAAAGATCTCCACGTCGTTGATGTCGCAGAGGAAGAAATTGCCTGAACAAAAAGATGTTGGTCAGGCGATTACATCAAGCTGGGAATAAACAGCACCATGAAAAAGCTTAAGATTCAATCATTCTGCTTACCTCCTCTGCTCAATCAATGAATAATCAATCTCAGCTATTATAGTTGCTTCGTCATGCTCAGTTGTGGCGATCACCTCACCAAACTGGAAAATAAAATGCCAACAGTTAAGCGCGTACCATCACTGAAATAGAGTTTTCAGAGTGCTGAGCATATGAAATGGCGTGGCTCAAGGCCAAGTCACTACAGCAGTAACATAGTATTCCTTGCATTAGTGCTGAGTTTAACTTCCAGGTCTGGACTCCAGAGCACAAAAGATCAGCTGGCTCCTGGCAAACTACCGAAGAACTGGCATCTTAAAATCAGTGATCAACTCACCGGTCCAACAAGAGTGGAATGTCCCCAAGCAACATAGCTTGAACTAGTATCTCGAGCTGGAGCGCAGGTTGCAACAAAAAGCTGACAGAATAATGATTGTTACTACTAGAAAGCGAAAAACTGGAAGCGGAAATGATGAGTTTCTGTACAGAAAAATGGAGGGCAGCACAGCAGTGTTCCTCATACCTGGTTGTCAGCAGCCCTGGCATCATAAAGATATATTCAGAACAGAAGCAGAGAAGATGTAATGCAAAATAAATAGGAAAGATGCTTCAGATAGTACTCCTAGAGAAATTTTGATAGAAGCGTTGATCTTTTGACTACATCTAACATTAATTTAGAAGTATCTTATCATCAATAGAAGTACAAGATAGTCAACCTTATTATGTATTTGCTGCATTTCATCTCTAGGTTCAAATGATTTAGAAGATAGCATACCTTGCCCGTTGAAGCAACTCCCAGTGCAATGGCCCAGTAGTCATGTTGAAAGCACCAGGATAGCATAGCAAATGAGCACCTGCAGTCAACGAATGAGCATTATTATATTTTGTATGATCAACAGTGAAGTTGCATGTTTTATGTTATTAGCAACTAAAAATCTAGAAGTTGCAAGCTACTATGGACTCGGTCCCAGTGGCAAGCAACACGGGTACTGCAGCATGTTAAAAGTACATACAGTTACTAGTAGCAAGTCTCGACTCATTTTAGTCGAAAGGTTTATCTATTGAGCTGCATCCATGTCATTAACTCATAACTTTTGGACCGAAGACATTTCGACCAGACTTTTACCCGAAAGTCAAACAAAGTACGTATATCTCATAAAACTTGAGTCAATCATGCTAGCTGCATAGTTTTAAGATTCCCTTTTTAGACAGGTTCTTCGTTGTCAAAACATTCATCTATATAAGCACAGGATTCAGGGATTGCATCTATTATTGATTAAGAAAGAAAAAATAAACAAATTATCTAGTCTACCTCCCTTTTCACCAGGCAAACAGAATGGAGAAAGACCCTCCTACCAGCAGACCCTTAACCAACCAGGCCCATAGTACAAGTAAATATCGGAAATCAAATTATATTTTGTATGAGTTTCTGAGAGCAAATAATGTGATCCATTATGCACATACACAGTAAGTTAGCAGCTGCTACGAATCAAATGAAGTGTGCATTAAAGCAATCCTAGATGTATTTTGTGATTATAACACCAAAAAACATTACAAACAGATAAATCATGTGTACTGTAAAAATAGGATGTGAGAAATTTAAACCTCTTGCAGCATACAGCATTGCCAATTCCTGGAAACGAATGTCATAGCAAATGCCTATACCAATTCGGCCTACATCTGAAAACAATTGACACTATATTAGATTTTGTATGCAACAAAATAAATTAGTTGTGCTGTATCAAGAAACTAAAGCAAAACAAAGATGACCGAATTCAACTAGCTACAACAAATTACAGAAGAAATCTAGGAAGCAGAACTGAACGAACAATGATTACTGAAAGCTTAAATAACATATCCGAAGGAGATTCTTAGAGCCAAGAAACATGGAATGTCCATATGGAAAGGTATGGCTTTAAAAATATCAACATCAATCATAAACATGTTCTGTTTGTAAACCTTAATTCATATGACCCAGACAAAAAGTTACGGATACGTCGAAGATCTTGTGGTTTGAGAGCTACCTAATCCTAGTGTGGTTTATTACAGCAGAGTAATAAGACAAACCTGTGTCAACAACAGTAAGATCCTGCCCAGCAGTAAGAGTTTTTGATTCCTGGAATGTAATCTTTCCTGGAATATCAATGTCAAAGAGATGGACCTGCATTCATGAAAAGTTCCATTGCTGTGACATAAAAACCAAGAAGGAACCACCTTAGGAATAATATTGTTTAGTGTGGAAGAAACAAAATGCCACGAGGTGTAAATTAACTAACCAAATGTTGTAAATAACAGAAGTTCACTAATTATCTTGCGTAAATCAGTAAATTTATAAAACATGTGCTTCTCTTGTGACTTTGCGAGAACATTATGTTTCACATTCGTCAGAAGAGAATCACAGTACTACATGGAAACGTCATGATTGATGTACTAGACGTTCTGAGCATGTAAGTAATAGTATTCAAAGACTGGTTTTTCAAACATAGTCCATCTGGTTGGCATTGTTGTGTGTCACTATGATATACTCAATTTATGTGCCTTTCACTCTTCAGTTATTATATAAACAAACTACTAAACGGAAATAAGTTTCCATACATACCTTTCTATGTTTACCCTTAAGCTTGCCATCTGAACCAAAGACACAGCATGTATTATACAAGCTGTTACCAGAACGTTCTGATATGGATCCACCAACAAGAGTAATTTGCAAGCTGCGAGCAACATCAGACATCATTGAAAATGAAGGAGCTGCATCGCCACCAGCCTCAATGTCCTCAGCATACTCTGGAAAGCTGTCATTTGAATATGGACCATTCCATATCTCCTACACACATAAAAACACAAAACTGCAACAGGTGAAAGGTAATAAAAAAAAGCAAAAGTGAATTTCTTACCAAATGATCTCATAAGAGAAAGTGGACTAAATTATCAAATCAAAATCAGATGCAGCCTAGTGGATGCATGTTAAATCATGCAGCACAAGATGTGGAAATGATATCATGGTTCAAAAGTCAAAGCCTGTTTGAGAAGAAAAATGAGAAACTGAAGTACCGAACTATATTTACGCAGTTAGTGAGACTTGCCCTAATTAACTTATAATAGGCTGAGAAAAAAGGTAAGTATTGGGCAAGCTACACAGAAGTGAGAGGTGCCAAAACCTATTATTGTTGTATTATCTTTTGGCAATTGGACAAAGAAAATGACAGCATTATACCACAAATTTACAATTTGGCTCATGGCCAAACGGATGCTAAGTGCCTGGGCCTCAATAGTCAATATCACAATGTTGGTAACTCCGGAACTGTCGGACTACTAAGACTGTAACACGTGGCCTGTATCCTAGTACAATCTAACTTTTAGAGCACATCTCAATATCACAGCTAATTATTGACGTATCAGAAGTAAACATGCACATGATATGATCCTCTCCCCTAGGTGCATATACTCACGCTTGAATCTTATACAATCACCAATCAATCAAGGTAACGATGCTACGGTAATATGCTTCTACCCATAAATACCCACGGAATCACGACGCGGTCACTCTATACTATCAACAGTCAGTTCTCAACGGCCCTGTCATCCGAGAGGAAATTGGTACTGACAGAGCTGGTAATAACAGGGCTTCGTTCGTAGGCACTCACCGGGAGGAGCACGAGCTTGGCGCCGTCGGCCGCGGCCGACTCGATGGCGGCGCGGGCGCGCGCGATGTTGCGAGCCTTGTCCGCCGTCACAGAGAGCTGGCACAGCGCCACCTTGAACTGCGCCCACAGAACCCAACCCTCCTCTTTCAGATTAAACCCCGACCGGAAACAAAACCAAAGCGATCAGCTCGAACCGGGGAAAGGGCGTGACCTTGGAGAGCGGCGGGGCCGGGGGCTCGACGGCGGGGGGCGAGCGCGCGGCCTCCGGGCGGAAGGAGGAGGCGGCGGCGGCCATCGCGGCGATGCGGGGGCGACGGCGGTAGGGGAGGCTGGTGGTGGTGGGAGCGGTGGTCCGGAGGCGGGAGGGCGAGAGGAGGGAGAAGGCTGTGGATGTGGCCGCGGCTCTCATCGGGGGACGGTGTAGTGTAGTGCGGAGGCCGGCGTGAGTCGTGACGCCGACCGGATGGGGGTGGTTGGGGTCCTCGGAGCGGATGGGATTCAGCTGGCGGTGGGGCCGGGCGTCAGTGTCACGGTTGACTGTGGTGGGCTGGTGGCACTTGTCTTGCTTGCTTTGCTTGTGTAGTAGTACAAGTTGTGTCATATATAAAACATGAATTGAAGAGCAACCTATTGAATTAAATATTTTATTATTTTGTAGATCTAGTATCATACTATTAGTGGCAGGCGCGTGCTTCTGTCGGTTGTGGTGCCCTGACACCTTGTGGTTGCCCCCCCGGTCCGATTCGACCGTAGCGGCTTCACCTAAATAGCTCATGCTCTCGGATCCGGATGGATGGGTGTGGGAGTGAGACCGGTTGAAACCCTTGGCCTTAGGTAGAGGGCACGACGATGTCGGCGCCGCCCCACTTCTCAAAGGTCTTGTTGAGGTCCCCTCCCACGTTCCTCATCCTCACATCTCGCTTTAGGTGAAAGTCCTGGTTCCCCTTGTGGATGTCAGCGACCTATTGGCGTCGCTCCCCTTCATGGAAGTGTCGTCCGAGGTGGCGATTTGTGGAAAGCAAATGGTGGTGGCGAATTGTTCATTGTTCTACATCTTCTCCGGCCAGTCTTTGTGTCCTCGTTCTTTAGCTTGCGTCTGATACGTCTCCAACGTATCTATAATTTTTTGATTGTTCCATGCTATTATATTATATGTTTTGGATGTTTTATATGCATTAATATGTTGTTTTATATTATTTTTGGGACTAATCTATTAACCTAGGGTCCAGTGCCAGATTCTGTTTTTTCCTTGTTCTTGAGTTTCGCAGAAAAGGAATACCAAATGGAGTCCAAACGGAATGAAACCTTCGCGATGATTTTTCTTGGACCAGAAGACACCCCAGAGACTTGGAGATCAAGACAAAAGAGCAACCAGGCGGCCACAAGGGGGAGGGCGCCCCCCCCCACCCTTGTGGGCCCCTCGCAGCTCCCCTGACCAAATTCTGAGGCCTATATATTCTCAAATATTCCAGAAACACCAGAGGAGCCCACGAAAACACTTTCCCAACGCCGCAACCTTCTGTACCCGTGAGATCCCATCTAGGGACCTTTTCCGGCACCCTGTCGGAGGGGGATTCGATCACAGAGGGCTTCTACATCAACATCATTGCCCTTTCGATGAAGCGTGAGTAGTTTACCATAGACCTACGGGTCCATAGCTAGTAGCTAGATGGCCTTTTCTCTCTCTTTGATTCTCAATGCCATGTTCTCCTCGATGTTCTTGGAGATCTATCCGATGTAATCTTCTTTTGCGGTGTGTTTTTCGAGATTCGATGAATTGTGGATTTATAATCAGCTTATCTATGAATATTATTTGAATCTTGAAAGTGCTAGTATTCGACTAGAGGGGGGGTGAATAGGCGATTTTTATGAAAGTCTTCAAAACATGGGTGCTTTGAAGACAAACAATAGAAATGAACCTATTGATATGCAGCGGAAGGTAGACTACACTAGACAAGCCATAGTCAAGTAAGCAATGAAGTCAAAGCACGAAGACTATCAACAGCTAGGTAGTAAAGATCAGGATGGAAAATAGTATGAAGCCAAACAGTAAATAGTCTTCACTTAGTGAAGTCAATCAGATCAGACAAATGGGCAATGACTTCACGGAGACAAACAGTAAGTAAAGAGAGAGGAAGGATAGAACCAGTTGCTCGGAGAGGGTAAGGGGTTTGTTGGACCAGTTCCAGTTGCTGTGACAACTATACGTCTGGTTAGGGAGGCTGAGATTCAACTCAGAAGACTGCGCCTTCACCTTGTTCCCCTTGAGCTAAGAACACTTCGTCCTCACCCAATCACTCTGGTAAGTCTTCAAGGGAGACTTCCAAATCTGCACAGACTTCGTTCACCGGCAATCCACAATGACTCTTGGATGCTCAGAACATGACGCCTAACCGGCTGGAGGATTCACAGTCCTCAAGTGTAATAAGTCTTCAGATCACGCGGACACAAAGACTTCAGTGATGCCTAACACTCTTTGGCTCTGGGTGTTTTGGGCTTTGTCCTTGCAAGGATTACTCTCTCAAAGGCTTCGGAGGTGGGTTGCTCTCAAACGACAAAAGTCGTGCTAACTCTGAGTAGCCACCAATTTATGGTGTAGGGGGTGGGCTATTTATAGCCAGGAGGCAACCCGACCTGATTTGTCCAAAATGACCCTAGGTCACTAAGGAACTAACACGTGTCCAACGGTCAGATTTCAAACACACGCGCCAGCTTGACTTGGGCTACAAGTAAAGCTGACTCATCCAGCTCTGGATAATATTTGCTCTCATTGTCTTCGCTCAAAGACATGGAATTTGGTTGAGCATCACTTCATTCACTCTGACTTTGTTCACTTGGACCCCACTTAACAGTATGGTGGTTCCTATGACCCAACAAAGAAGAAAAGGAAACTATGAAACAACTATGTCTTCGCTCTCCATAGTCTTCATGCGATGTCTTCTCATGTCATAGTCTTCAATGTGAGTATCTTCACAGACCACCATTGCCTTCAATGTCTTCACACATTTTTAGGGGTCATCCTGGTAGGTAAACCGAATCAATATGGGACTACTACCTGTGTTATCCTGCAATTCTCACAAACACATTAGTCCCTCAACCAAGTTTGTCGTCAATACTCCAAAACCAACTAGGGGTGGCACTAGATGCACTTACAATCTCCCCCTTTTTGGTGATTGATGACAAACTGATTGAAGTTTTCAATGGGAATAAAAGTATGTGAAAGTTCAGTGTTGTGAGTATTGTCTTCATACATATGACGAGGCTCCCCCTGAAGATGTGCATATAAATGATTTGCTTTTGAATGCAAATGCACATGGCAGGTTTTGCTTTGTGGAGGCCGTCTTCAAAGTGTGAAGACAATACATTATGCATGTAAGTAGATAATGAAGATAATGATACGCATAATGGAAAATGGACGTCTGCAGAATGACTTCATGCGGAATTCATCATCGCATCACAGAATAGCAGAAAAGGTAGCAGACGACCATCGAGTTTAAGTGTTACAACTCAAGAAACCAAATGTATCAAAAGACGAGAGTTGTAAATACTTGGCAAAATAATGCAACCACCCATAAGGACCCGCTTGAAGACTATCAACTCATATGCTTCTCCCCCTTTTGTCAGTAATGACCAAAAAGGTTTGAAGACATACATCATCTACTCGTTCCCAGAAGGAGCAGATGCAGGAGCGGGGTCGACGTTGTAGTTTGGTGGTGCATAAGGGCCTGATGCAGTGTCGAGATGCAGTGTAGCCATGGTCGGTGAAGTGGCGTCGTCTTCTTCATCGACGACATTCGCAACAACAGTTGCAACCAAAGATGAACACTCAGAATCTTCAAGTGAGGGAGTGCGGCGCCAGCTTGCATTTTGTGGAGGCCTGGAATCAAACTTGAAGCCCTCGGTGAAGCCATCTTTGCGAAGATCGTCTTCAGAACATAGTAGGGTGAGGCTCTTCCAGGACTGCCGAGAGGTTTCATGGGCAACAAATGAGTTCTTGGTAGCCAGGTTTCGAATGTGATTGACATCCACTAAGAGACTCTGCATCTGACGCTTTAGGCAGTCGTGGTGCTTGTCTTGCTTCTGATGTAAAGCCACAAGCAGCTCTCGGTCATTGAGTACACGAGAACGCTTCCGAGACCTTTGGGCAATCGTACTAGCAGTGGCTTCGGTATTTGCACGATGAGGCATACGCACATTGCCCACCAGAGGATAAGCAGGAATAGCAACATTGGGGACATGAACTCCTTCTATTGGTTGAGTGAAGCTTTGATGATCAACATTATGAAGATATAGAGGCTCCTTGGCAGGCTCGGGGTAGATGGCTTCAACTAACAGATCAACTTCAGGTAGAAAGACAAGATGGTTGTGTGCTGAAGGCTGATAGTCGACAAAAGAGTGGAGTTTGATCAGGCACATCACCCATGGAGCATAAAACTTCAGGCCAAACAGATCAATCCCAGATGCAGCAAGTTGTCTGATGAAGAAATCCTAGGAGTTGAATCTGATGCCATTGACAATATAGAATACCAAAGTCTTCATGGTGCCTTCAAGTTTGGCTTCGGAAGAATGTCCCTTGATTGGCCATAGAGTACGCCTCAATATATGATAGACTGTGCGGGGCAAGTACTCGAGGTCCTTGACGAAGAATTCCTTGGGATATTCTGTATCTTGAGGCAATGGATTCATCATGCTGAGCATCTGACTCATATTGGGTTCAGGCTTCTGAAAAATGCTTTGCAGTTCTTCTCTGTGACGCTGACAACCAGGCTCATACAATTCACCTGGAGTGGGCAGGGAGGTAAGCTCGATGATGTCTTGAGCTTTGGATTCATGGTGCACATCTCCTATCATCCACTCGAAGATCCATGTCTTCGGATCCCTGTTGTAGCCACGAATGTGAAGAGTAGCATAGAACTGCAGTAGAAGCTCTTCATTCCAGTGCTCTTTGGCAGTGACAAACTGCAGAAGACCAGCATCCCGAAAGCAGTCCAGGTTATATAGCAGCATATTATCATCATTGTTAACAATAAACTCATGTGCTACCATGCTCTTGTAATCTAGAAAGGTAGGGGACAACAGTATCTCCTCTTTCTCGTAATGCCTTATAGGTATCTCGAAATGTTTAGCAAGGCGTGCAGCATAGATACCTCCAAAGATGGGGGCCTTTGTACGGTTCAGGCTTAATCATTTAGCAATAGCGGCACCCATACTAAAAGAGTTATCGCGAAATAAGGCATGGAACAAAATAATAACTAGATGATTCCCCGCGCATTGCTGCGGGAACTCTTAGTCCTATGCACATGATAATACATAAATCAAATAACATTGTTTGCGGAGTAGATATATGATCTTAAGATATTTTTTTACAATGGACACCGTACTTGAAAGTACAATTAGAAAGATAATGAAATGTGAATTATGCGACCTGAGATTCTGAAATGGGAACACTATGAAAGGTTATGTACCAATTGCCATTTTGAGATATTTATTGTGTATTATTTGCAACTCTTGTTGTAAATCAATCGTCATACCTAAAGTGTCAAGATATTTGAACAAATAATGAAAACAAAATACCAATGACCACTGTAATAGCTTGTTTTACTTGACGGTGAGTAATGGAGCTCCAATATGAGGATTATCACTTCCTTTTTGTCAAGAGAGTACCAATTCCTTTTCACTCAAAAGCTTTGGGCTATAAATAGCATGAGAACTTACACATGGATAAGCACCGAGATCCAAATTATCCACATAGTTAGAAGCGATAGTCAGATGCAAGCCACAAATTAATAGTCATAGATGATATTCCTTTTAACATACTTTCGGTTTCAGTAACCATCAATGAGAAAATAACACATTGCTATTATGCAAACTGAACTTCAACTAATAATTTTGAAGTGCTCGGGCCTACACTATGTTAAGTTCTAGTATTTATATTTTTGCCACTTCCTGTGTGTGGCTCTGCGAAATGGTGACATTACAGATTTGTAAGTGCATCTAGTGCCCCTTAGTGATTTTGGTGTATTGAAGACTTATAGGTTAAGTAACTGATGTGTTTGTGAGTGTACACAGGTCTATAAGTCTATGAGGAGTTTGATATTTACAGAGAAAGTCGACCCCTAAAAATGAAGTTCTTCGACTGAAGACTTTGACATTCTGAAGACTTTCTGAAGACTTTGAAAGTGAAGAAATTGGTGTGACCTTGAAGACTTGATAATCATTCGAGGAATATGAAGCGTGAAGACTTTTGTTTTCGCAGTTTCATTTCTCTTTCTTGAGTCATAGGAAACACCGTGATTGTTAAAGGGGTCGAGGAAATACTAAGGAAAAATTTCCATGTGATGCTCAACTCAAAATCCTACACCTATCAATCCCTTGAGTGAAGCCATTGGAAATCTCATACGATTCAATCAAATTCATCGATGTGAGACGCAGTTCTTACATTCATCGAGGACTTTGCTCGATCGAGGAGTTAGGAATTCGCCAGTCTGAATTGCCTACACGATGAGGAACATGATAGCCCCGAGGAATTTGAGAGTCAAATTTCCGACCGTTGTTGTCTTCTTGCTTGGCTGTCCCAAAATATCTTATCCACCTAACGGTCATATCATTGAAGGGCATTTATGTCTTATCATGTCGGGCTGCTCCCTAGGCTATAAATAGCCGCCCCTACAACCACTAGTTGGTTGGCTGCTCGAAGAACTTGACACTTGTCATTTGAGAGCAACCCATCCTCCGAGGACTTTGGCGAAAATCATCAAGTGAGGAAAATCCCAAAACCAAACCCCACAAACCCAAAGTGATTGAGCATCATGAAGAAATTGATCTGCGTGGATCCGACGCTTATTACCTTTGAAGGCTGTGCTTCTTCCAGACGGTTAGGCGTCAAGGTCTAGAACATCAAGAGGAATTGTGGATCACCGAGTGACCAAGTCTGTGAAGGTTTGGAAGTCACTGAAGACTTACCACGAGTGATTGGGACGAGGCTGCGTGGTCTTAGTTCAAGGAGAATACGGTGAGGATCTGGGTGTCTGAGTTGCGGCTCGAGAGATGGGTGTCCGGACTGTGTGTCCTCGAGTTTAAATACTCGGCCGCTCCAACCAGACGTATAACCGAGGCAGCAGTTGGAACTGGTTTACCAAATCATTGTCTTCACCGACTTCCGGTTCTATTTCCTCAACTCTTCCATTTCCTCATTCGTGTTGCATGTTGTTCATATCGTGCTTGAAGACTTTGGTCAAGACTTTCACAAATTCCTCAGTTCAATTTCTCCAGTCTGTTTGTCTTCATCTTGTTATCCTGTGTTTATGTTTTCTGTACTCTGTGCTAGTCCTCATTTCATCATGATGACTATGTTTGTATCCTGTTATATTTACTTCTGAGTACTTATTCCGCTGCAAGTAGTTCTTCGCTAAGGAATTTCCTCACTAGAAAATTCCTCAGTGAGGAATTCATAAAAATCGCCTATTCACCCCCCCTCTAGTCGATATAGCGCACTTTCAATTAGTATCAGAGCAAGGTACTCCCTTGTTCTATGTGATTTTGGTTTAACCGCCTGGAGTTTTAGTTATGTCGACCGCAGGTATGATCAAGGTCTCGGTGGGTGTCCTACCTTTGATGGAGCGGACTACCCCTCTTTGGAAGAACAAGATGCGAATGCATCTTGAGGCAATTGACAA
This sequence comes from Aegilops speltoides, assembly GCA_021437245.1. NCBI lineage: Eukaryota > Viridiplantae > Streptophyta > Magnoliopsida > Poales > Poaceae > Aegilops > Aegilops speltoides. The sequence goes on from CM038144.1 coordinate 447,891,550, forward strand.
TGATCTACGGTATGTTGTGGAAAATGGTGTCCCCTCATCCTTTGAAACACCGACCGCTACCGATGTGAAGAGATTCAAACAACTCGATTCCCAAGCGAAGAATATCATCTGTGGCCATCCGAGCAAAGGACGGTATGGAAGAGTGAGTGCTTTGGAAAGCGCTAAGCTTATACGGGATAGGTCTGTCCAAAGTAAATGAAGGAGTCTCAACTCAGCGTGACTCTCGAGTCGATGTTCTTCGGAATCTCTTCAACCGCTTCAAAAGACTCGACAACAAAAATGTCCAACAAACCTTTGATCGCCTCACTGACATCTCAAATGAGCTTCAAGCCCTCGGTGCCACCGACATCACTGATTATGAAGTTGTGAAGAAGCTGCTGAGATCGCTTGATTCCTCATTTGATACTCTGGGACTGATGATACAAGAACGTCTTGACTACAAGTTGCTTGATCCTGCTGATATCCTCGAAAGGCTAAACACTCACGAGTTCGACTTCTTTCAAAAGAGAGATCTCTATGGCTCAAACTATGGCAAACCACGTGCCACGAAGGCTAAGGTTATGTCGACTCGAATGTGAGGATTACGGTAGTAGCCTTGGTGATCTCAAGAATCGAGCCAGGATCTAGCTCGCTTGTGAAGAAATTTGAAGTTCACAAGGCGTGGTCGCTTTAGAAAACCCTCAAGAGGAAATGATTCTTCATCCGGTGACTACAAGAGAAGACTTTGCCACAAATGCAAGAAGCTGGTCACTATATTCAAGATTGTCCTCGATGGGAAAAGGAAATGAAGAAGAAGAAATACAAGGATTACAGTTCTGATGATATGAAGAAGAAGAAATCATCAAAATCTTCATCATCAAAACCCTCAAAGTCTTCATCTCACAAGAAGGGCAGCTCCAAGAAAGCTCGGGCATTCATTGGCAAGGAAATGGACTCTGAAGCTGAATCTGAGGAAAATGATGATGAGGAGGAGTCTGAAGAATCTGAGTCTGGTGTGGCGAGTCGGCCGTTACTCTTGCTTTCGTCGACAAGTCCATCTTCAACATCAAGAAACCGACTCCACCGACAAGCTGATGAAGATAATGATGGCTACGCTCCCACCTATTGCTTCATGGCGAAAGGAGCTAAGGTACTCAAATACAACTCCTCTGATTCTAGTGAAAATGAATCTGATGAGGATCTTAAGCCCAGCTACTCTAAACTTGCTAAAATTGCTGTGAAACAACAAAGGGCTCTTGAAAAAGTTCAAAACATGCTAGATAAAAGTGATGATATGTTGGGTGAAGAAATGGATCGCTAAAGCCACGATGAAAATCTTGAGACTTGGTCTAAGTATGATAACCTTCAAGGTCATCATAACTCTCTCTTGTCTGATCATGAGAAACTTTCTTATGAATTTCTTCAAGAAAAGCATGATCACGAGAAGCTTTCTCTTGAAGCCATTCAAAGAAAGGAAGATTTGAAAAGCTAAGAGTGTGTTATGAAGATCTTCAGAAGGAGCGTGATTCATTACTAGCTCAACAAATCAGCACTTCTCAGGAAGAATTTGTTCCTCCATGCTTAAAGTGCATTGAACGTGAATCTGCTAATTCTTCACTTGAATGTTCAAATGCTTCAACTGTTACAAATTCTTCATCTGCCTCTGCTATCACTAATTCCTCATCTGATGACATTGCTAGTATCACTGACAATGTAGGGCTGAAGGAATTGTATATGACAGGCATGTACAAAAGCCTCAAAGGGCATCGACACTTTGTGATGTGCTCAAAAGCAGATCCTCAACGAAACCCTAGGAAAGAGGGTATTGCCTTTGAGAGGAAACTCAATGCCGATGGAACATATTGGAAGCCCGAGCGGTATCCCAAAACCTCATGGGTTCTTTGCAAAGGGACCTCAGTTGATCCATCTAACTTATCTGGCTTTACATGTGAATCTCCTCATTCTTCTGATGAGTCATTTGACTCCAACTATAAACTGTTCAAAAATCAGAATGGTGAAGAATTTGCTAGATATGTTGGCACTAACTGCAGGAATGGTTCCCCTATGAAGAAAATCTGGGTTCCCAAAAGCTGTGTTGAAAATCTTCAAGTGAATGTCCTCATGACACCACTTGTGAAGAACAGGAACCCCAGATCAAATTCTTCATATGGACCAAACTCTTCATATGGATCCAAGTCCTCATATGGACCAAATTCTTCACGAGGATCAAATTCCTCAACTGGATCAAAGTCCTCATATGATTATCATCGTGCTAACAACTCTGTCTCGCAGGGTAGTGCTAAGGGCTATGAATATGTGCATTATTCTTCAAACCATTATGTTCATAAGTCCTCGAAGAATTACTCTGCTTATTCATATGCATACCCTAACCCCTCTCGTGCTAAGCGAAATGGTTTGGCATCTTTGCCACCTTTCTCACATGGTGCTCGCAGGATGATGAACTCTTTGCCACCCCTTCAGATGTGGGTGGTGAAGAAAAATAACTAATCTCTTCTGCAGGTCGGTCTCCGATCGTGCTCTAACGTCAGAAGAATTTCTTTGGGACGACAAAATTGCTCGAAAGGACACAGGCGAATCATGATGAAATGAACCTTCATTTCACACGTCCTCATCTTGCTATAACTGTTTATTGCTTGATGAAATTCATCGATGAACTTATGTCATATTCTTCATCGATGAAGCATATGAGATTGTAAGCTACACTAATTCATCTGCAGGATGATCAACCCAAAACCACCGAATGGGTCCTCGATAGTGGATGTACAAATCACATGATTGGTGACAAGAATCTATTGATGGATGCTCCTTATCACCGTCACCTCTGAAGCATATCATCTTTCTTGACAAAGGCAAAAGTCGGTATTGGGTCTTGGTAAGGTTGCTATCTCTAAGGATAAGCACATGGACAAAGTCATGCTTGTTGAGTCCTTAGGATACAATCTTATGTCGATCTCAATGCTTTGTGATCTTGATATGGTTGTTGTCTTGGCAAATATCAACGTGTTGTGATTATGGAAGTGACAATTCCAAAGTCTTGAAGGCTTTAGGAGAGGAGATCGTATATTGTTGATTTCTCTCTGGGACCACAACCAGCCGTGTGTTTACTAGCAAAAGCTTCGAAGGCTGGCTATGGCATCGACGACTTGGTCATGCGGGCATGAGGAATTTGAACACGCTGCGAAGAAGAAGCATGTCATTGGCATTGAGAATGTCAAATTCCTCAAGGATCACTTATGCGGAGCATGTGAAGCGGAAAAATGACCAAGGCCAAGCATCCGGCAAAGACCATCATGACCACTACCCGTCCATTGAATTGCTTCACATGGACCTCTTGGACCTAACCATTATTCAGCGGTCACTAATGATGCATATTTATATGGTTTTGTCATTGTTGATGATTATTCTCGATATACATGGGTACACATTGTTACTTACAAACATGAAGTGCGGAAGTCTTCAAGCGATTTTCCTCGAGGGCTTCAACCAACTTTGGTGTGAAGATCAAGCATATCGAAGTGACAATGGAACCGAGTTCAAGAATTCGGTCTTGATGCCTATCTTGATGAACTTGGTATTACTCATGAATTATCTGCTCCCTATACTCCTCGTGAGAATGGCGTCGTGGAGCGCAAGAACAGAACTCTTGTTGAGATGGCTCGCACTATGCTTGATGAATACAAAACGCCTCGGCGTTTCGGATTGATGCAATTGATACCGCCGCCACATCATCAACAGAGTATATCTTCACAAATTCTTCAAGAAAAGCGCCTATGAACTCCTCAACGACAAGAAACCCAATGTGAGTTATTTCAAAGTCTTGATTGCTAAATGTTGGATTAGAGATCCTCACCACAACTCTAAATTTGCACGAAAGCACATGAAGGGTTTATGCTTGGTTCTGGAAAGGACTCGCACACCTACTGAGTCTTCAACATTGTTCTTCACAAGATTGTTGACCTTTGTAGATGTGCGGTTCGATGAAACTAATGGCTCGCAAAGAGAGCACCTACCTTCGTGTTAGATGAACCAGCACCGAGGATGCTATCAAGCTCAAGGCAACCGAGGATGTTATACCTCATCAAGAATCTGCTGAAGAATTCATTCTGTTCGTGGAGAACATCGAGTGATGCACGAAGAACATGATGAGGAAAATGATCTGTCAAGAAAATGCTGATCAAAATCCTCGTGACAGCCCACTCATCCACGCGTTGCAAAAGAAGTGCAAGTGGAGAAGATCATCGATGACATTAGCGCACGGGTCCTCTCACACGCTCAAAAGCCTCACACTTATCTAACTTTTGTGGGCACTATGCTTTTGTTTCTATCTTAGAGCCCACTAAGGTAGATGAAGCATTTCGAGCCGAGTGGATTCAGGCTATGCAAGAAGAATTACATCGATTCGAGTTGAACAATGTCAGGAATTGGTCAATCGTCCGGATCCTCGCAAGCATAATATCATTGGGACAAAGTGGATCTACCGCAACAAGCAAGATGAAAATGGCCTTGTGGTGAGGAATAAGGCACGACTAGTAGCTCAAGGCTACACACAGTTGAAGGAATTGATTTCGATGAAACTTTTGCACTGTTGCTAGACTTGAGGCTATTAGATTTTACTTGCTTATGCTAACCATCATGATATCATCTTATATCAAATGGACGTGAAAAGTGCATTCCTCAATGGTAAGCTTGAGGAAGAAGTATATGTTGCTCAACCCCTGTGTTTTGAAGATCCCAAGAATCGACAAAGTCTTGAGACTCAATAAGGCTCTCTATGGCCTCAAGCAAGCCCCTCGGGCGTGGTATGACACATTGAAGGAATTCTTCGTGAAGAATGGCTTCACACCGGTTCACTTGACCCTACTCTTTTACTAAATCATACGATGGTGAACTGTTTGTGTGCCAAATATATGTTGATGATATTATCTTTGGCTGTACTAACCAACGATCAAATGATGAATTTGCCTATATGATGAGTGAAGAATATCAAATGTCTATGATGGGAGAGTTGAAATTCTTCTTAGGTCTTCAAATTAAATCGGCAGCAAGAATGGCATATTCATATCTCAGAGAAATACCTCAAAGATGTCTTGAGGAAATTCGCATGCAAGATTGCAAAGCGTCAAAATTCCTATGCCCACAAATGGCCATCTATGCATCGATGAAAATGGTATTGACTTGATCACAAGGTATACCGCTCCATGATTGGTTCTTTATTGTACTTATGTGCATCTAGGCGGATATAATGCTTAGTGTTTGCATGTGTGCCCGATTTCAAGCTGCAGAAGGAATCACACCATAAGGTTGTGAAGCATATTCTTCGATATCTAGCTCACACACCAACACTAGGACTATGGTACCCCAAGGGCTCTGCTTTTGATCTCATTGGATATTCGACTCGACTATCTTTGGTGATCGTGTGGACCGCAAGTCAACATCGGCACTTGTCATTTCCTCGGACGATCTTTGGTGCATTGGTCCTCGAAGAAAGCAGAGCTGCGTATCACATCTCTTCACTGAAGTTGAATACATTGATCTTTGGCTCATCTTGTGCTCAACTGCTTTGGATGAAGCAAACCCTCAAGGACTATGGCGTCAGCGTGAAGAATGTGCCTCTCCTCTGCGACAATGAGAGTGCCATCAAGATTGCTCACAACCCATTCAGCACTCGAAGACTAAGCACATCCAGATTCGTCATCATTTTCTTTGTGATCATGTGTTGAAGGCGATATCTCCATCGAGCATGTGAAGATCAAGAACAACTAGCTGATATCTTCACTAAGCCCTTGGATGAGAAGAGATTTAGCAAGTTGCGGTGTGAGCTAAATATCTTAGAATCTTGAATGTTCTTTGAAAAGTACACACATCCTAATCCTTATGCGTAATTGATGACTTAGATGTGCAACACATGAAGAAACGTTTTCTTCAATCAATGAAGAATAACACTCTAAGTGTGAAGAAATTAATGAAGAATTTGATTCCCGTAACCCCACGACAATTGTACGCTGTGTCCGAAATCATCATTCTTATCTGGTGGGCTACGCCACCACAAAAGTTGAAAATCTTCAATTTGAGTTTTTCCTCATTTTTGAAATTCCTCAGTTTTTCAAATTCTTCAACTTTGTAAAATCTTCAATGTTTCCGTCGTTTTTCTTCATTGGCTATATATATGTGAGTTTATGTCCTCTACAGCATTCACTTATTGCTAATTCTTCAAGTTGTGATTTCTGCTAAGTGAATGTGATCGGACCCTTCCCCCTCTATGCTATACTCAACCCAATCTATTCACAAATTCTTCATGTGCGTTCTGATTGAAACTCGTTCAAAGTCTTCACTGTGTCCTTGACAGCTAAAGAAATTGCGAACGAAATTTTTAAACAAATCTTATCCAGATTTTCGGTTTTACCGCTCAAACCATTCCACTCCCCATGAAACATTAGTTTAATCACCCACGATCTTACACGATCTCATCTGCACAGTACGTGGGTGACACATGTCGCGTGAAGGAGAAAGGGCAGGGGCATGTTCGTCCCAAAATCTTCGGGCGAACAGTTTTTCACCGTGGCTATAAATACCCTTTCCTTCCTCACTTCATTTACTCCGCTCGGTCATTGCCTCTCGCTCGAGCTCTCCTCAAACCCTAAGCGCCGCCGCTACTTCATCGCCGTCGGTGAGGAAGAGCTTCACCGCCTCGACCTCGTCATTTGTCGTACTCGCGCCGTCATGAAATCTTCACTCCGCCGCCCGTAGCCGTCTCCCTCTGCCAAGTTAGGGCGTGGGAGATCTAACGTGACGAACTTCACTACAGTTCATTCCTCGTTCGTCGTGTTCTTGATTCGGGTAATTAAAATCATTTTATTACTCACTTTGATTCTCAAATCTTTCGAAAATCTTCAAAGGTGTTTTTGGTCTTCAAATCTTCACATATGAACACCTCACACACTATATGCTCTTGATTTATCTCTAAGCATTCATTTCTTCAAGATTCCTCAATTGTGCGGATTTTCAATCTGACAACTCGAACCTAAGGCAAACGCTTAGTGAAATTCCTCAAGGCTCAACTGGTCAAATTCCTCAAACTTGTTCCTTTTGAAAAATTTTCCGAGAGCGATATGGCCTCTCCAAATTCCTCGCACCTACACTCTGCTCACAGTACTCATGTCATTCTTTGAATCACTAGGTTCTCATCAACTTAACTCATTTGCAGTGTTCCTTGAAGAAAAACTGCATACTTCTTGAGTGCTTTATAGTTCACATTCCTCATCCAAGAAAATGGCGTAAGGCAAGAGACCGCAGAAGGGAGGAAAGAAACGGAGGTCATGACCGCCTTTGAGATTCTGATGAAATATACAAAGACTATTGCACACCGGATGAATCCAAGTTTGGCAAGGAGACTAAAAATCAGCGCAAAGTGCGCATACAGAGGATAGAAAGAAGATGGGCACGAGAATGGAGGGAATATCGCTATGTTACTCCAAAGTACATGAGGAAATTCGCCTTAAATCCTCCATGCCCAAGAGCTCCTTTGGCACTGCCAAATCGATCCCACCAAACATCAAGCGTGGTGAAGACTTTCTGAAGAATGGTCTAGGCGCCAAGCCAAACCTGGCAAGACAGCCAAGGAGGCGGTGAGGAAATTCAATGTGGATTCTGCTGCTGCTGCATTGCCGAGCCCTCGGTCAAGCCGAGGAAATCAATGCCAAGAAGCCTGCTCGCAAGCCAAGTGCTTCACCATCGCCCTCATGGCCCAGTTCCTCACCGCGCCCTCACGGCAAATTCCTCATCTTCTGCTGCTGCTCACTCCAAATCCTCGCAGCTCCTCCAAGTCCTCAACACTGTGCATCTTGCAACATGTCAAAGGACTCAAGGTTTCTCAATTGCTTCGTGTCTCAAAGCAAGTTCCTCACTGCACCAATGTCCTCATCAGCCCCCTTCAACGAAGACAAAGCCACAGGTGGACGCGGTCCTCGCCAAGTCCAAAGAAGAAACAGTTGCATTCAACGTGCCCTCGATGATGAAGCTTTTGATGAAGAACTTGCGTAAATCATCGAGACAGATCGACCAAAGCCGCTAGAGCCAAAAGAACAAATGTGCCTCGCTTCGGATCCGAAGAAGATCCTTGACTTCATCGACCTATGGCATCAGGATCCAAACACTCCCATACCGGATCTGCCATCGACTCTGGTCAAAGTCATATCTTGAACCATTTCATCATTTCAAGAGAAATGAAAATTTGAAAAGGCTCGTGAATTAAAGAGAACACAAGCCGTAAAGGAGAAGCTTCGAGGAAGAACATCGTCAACTTGACTCTCAAGAACTTCTAAAACCTAATCTGAAATCAAGCACTCAGCAAGGATTTCGATGCGCGATAATCGTTGGCAAGGAGCCAAGGTGAGATTCATCAATTTGACGAAGAAAATGACAACTATTGCAGCTCCATCACAACAAGAAAATCCTCAGTCAAGACTCGCTTAGCCTCTTTGAAGAACATGCCAAGATCGCTGATGACTTTCAACATCTTGATGAAAACACAAGTTCGTGGCTGATGACTCCATTCCACCATTGAAGGAATTCCTGTGGCATCCACTAGCGGTGCGCTCAAGAAATCAAGAGATCGAGGCAATCGCACGGTTGTGCTGAATAAACTATACTACGTCCTCGGCTCCTCCTGCGCCAACACCAACTCCAATTCTTCCTTACGCCTATGAAGTGAAGAAGACAAAGGCTGCAGAGAAGCGAGCGCAAAGAAGAAGAGGAAGGCATCACTGCGTCAAATTCTTGACTGCGAAGAAAATGAAGCCAATGACCAGCTCGATTGAAAACCCTATTGATGCCATTCCCATTTCCTCCATGTCGTCTAAGGAAATTGTTCCTTATGGAGAAGATTACTCGATCCTAAGCGGATCGATGAAGAAAATCAATCTCTGTTTGCCTCGAGAACAGCTTGATGAAGAAATTGAAGTGGAAGCGTTCCCTTCACCATGATCGTTTCTCACCCATGCCTCGGTTCACGGTGAAGAGGCTGGTGTTGAGGAAATTGAAAATGAAGATGAAGGCGTGGATATTGGGTGCACTACACGGTGATGAGCGATGACTTTTGGGAAAGTCAGCATCCCAATACTCCTCTCTTCACTCCGATTCAACAAGTTCCTCGGTCCCGGCTACAAGCTGCATAATTGGGCTCAAGAAACTCATCCCACATCTTACATTAATGAGGAAATTCCAGCCACTATATTTGAAGAACCCATCTTGATCCTCAAACCGCACAAGAAGAGGAACCAGAAATTCCTCACTGAAGAACACGAGATTGCGATTCACGAGGTTGTCTTTGCAAATCACAGACATTCCTCTGCCCAAACCAAAGAATCCATTCTTGAGCAAACAAAAATTCAAGGCTGAAGACTTCTTTTACGAGCATGTGTTCTTCATCGCTTATAATCCATATGACTCTGCCGCATGAGGAAAAGACGCTCGGACTCCAACTCAAGCCAACTTCTATTCCTCGGTGCTATTTGACAAGGACAAGATCTTGACCATGAGCATATTCCTCATGTGGATATGGAATCATTGCCATGCTTGAGCCAGTCCTCGTGGTCATTCATGATGCGAGGCTGCTGAATTTCAGACCGATATCTGTGACTGGAATGAAGAACTCATTCTTCAGTTCTATGCCACCCTGCACATCACCGGAGATGCTAAAGATATCAATTCATGGGTGCTGGATTGGATGACAGAGAATACTCACTACAAGGCATCAGCAATTGAATTGCTTCGTGTCCTTCCTCTTGATCCTCCCCATGAATCTGCACGTTGCATCTATAATGATCGTGAACTGTCTGATCACTTTATGCAAGTGCTCATGAAGCCTTTGAAGCCAGGACAGGCCCCTCGAACCAAATTCCTCGTCAAGGAATTACTGTATGTGCCTCGGACTGTCTATAGAATCTTGACGAAGACAATGAGTCCCATCAAAGGCCACGACTCAAATGAAGAAGATGTCGTTGGCATCATGAAGAACATGCTTTTCAATATCATTCATGGCGTTCCTGTCAATTTCCATGATTTCTTCATGAGGACTCTGGCCAATGTTGCAATGTCACCTTTTGAGCTGAAGCCATATGCGCCTTGGATTATGAGATTCATAAGGGCAAGATCTTCACTAAACTATAAGGCTGGCACTCTGCACCATGTCAGCTACTTGCCGCCCATTGAAGTCCTCAAGCGACCAGTTTCATCATCTGATGATAAGGGCAAGGCAGCAGCTGTGATTGATGAAGGCATTCGTCCATTGGATGGTCAATTCCGTCTCGCTACATCTTACTCCACCAATAACGATTCTGCAACACATGACACTGCCGCAAATACCTCAGCCAAGCAAAAGCCTCAAGCAACAACACCCAGGGTGATGACTAATCGTGAGTTACTCCTCAGTCTTCATTAGAAGGTTGAACGCAATCAGAAATGGGTGAAGCGTCAATTTGCTGCAATTCTTCACAACATGACCTCAACGCATAATGCAGTGAAGAAAAATCAGTACTACCTTCATGAAACCCTCAACCGCTTTGGGCTGTTCTTAATCATGTATATTCGCGAAGAATTGAAGACTATGGGTCTCCAAGAAGCTTTTGGTGGTCGCACCACCTCAGAAGAAATTCAAGAGAGTCAAAGTTCCCGATCGGTGGCAGCTCTTATTCTTCATCGCTAAACCGATGAACATGAAGATTTGGGCGACACTGCGGCGGCCCTACGTCAACAACTAACCCGACAATCTTTGGCGCTCCTCCATCAACTTGAAAATCTTCAGGGGCGTTAGTCCTCATTTTCGATCCTTTTGGTCATTTGATGACAAACGGGGAGAAATCTGAGTTAGTCTTCAAGCGGGTTTATATTATGGGCGTTTTTATTAAGTTACAACTCTCGTTCTTTCGAAACTTTTATTGGATCGAGTTGTAATCTTAAATCCGATGGTGCCTTGATACTTTTGGTCGTGCTTTGATACGGTTGATGCTCTGATGCTTTTGAAGCACTAAGCTCTGAATGAGATACTTGAGCTCTGAAACTTTTGATGTGATATTCTGCATGCTTATTCCTAGTCAATATTATTGCGCGATTTGAATCTCATCAGCACCATATTTCATCATGCATTTCAAATTCTTCACATTATATATCAAATGCGTGTATGAATTACAAGATATAGGGGGAGATCTCCATGATTCAACTCTTCAAATGTGCATTGCCTCAAAAGCACATTCCTCATTATGCACATATTTGGGGAGTTCTTCTATATCTTGCAATCAAATTCCTCAATATCGTATTTACACTCCATATGTTTATCCCGTTGAAAACTTAACCTATGTTGTCATCAATCACCAAAAGGGGAGATTGTAAGTGCATATAGTGCCCTTAGTGATTTTGGTGTATTGAAGACTTATAGGTTAAATGGCTGATGTGTTTGTGAGTGTACACAGGTCTATAAGTCTATGAGGAGTTTGATATTTCTGAGAGAAAGTCGACCCTAAAAATGAAGTTCTTCGATGAAGACTTTGACATTCGAAGACTTTTTCAAGACTTTGAAAGTGAAGAAATTGGTGTGACCTTGAAGACTTGATAATCATTCGAGGAATATGAAGCGTGAAGACTTTTGTTTTCGTAGTTTCATTTTCTCTTTCTTGAGTCATAGGAAACACCGTCATTGTTAAAGGGGTCGAGGAAATACTAAGGAAAAATTTCCATGTGATGCTCAACTCAAAATCCTACACCTATCAATCCCTTGAGTGAAGCCATTGGAAATCTCATACGATTCGGTCAAATTCATCAAGGATGTGAGACGCAGTTCTTACATTCACCGAGGACTTTGCTCGATCGAGGAGTTAGGAATTCGCCGGTCTGAATTGCCTACACTGATGAGGAACATGATAGCCCCGAGGAATTTGAGAGTCAAATTTCCGACCATTCTTTGTGTCTTGGCGTCGGCTGTCCCAAAATATCTTATCCACCTAACGGTCATATCATTGAAGGGCATTTATGTCTTATCATGTCGGGCTGCTCCCTAGGCTATAAATAGCGCCCCTACAACCACTAGTTGGTTGGATGCTCCGAAGAACTTGACACTTGTCATTTGAGAGCAACCCATCCTCCGAGGACTTTGGCGAAAATCATCAAGTGAGGAAAATCCCAAAACCAAACCCCACAAACTCAAAGTGATTGAGCATCATGAAGAAATTGATCCAGCGTGGATCCGACGCTTGTTACCTTTGAAGATCTGTGCTTCTTCCAGACGGTTAGGCGTCAAGGTCTAGAGCATCCAAGAGGAATTGTGGATCGCCGAGTGACCAAGTCTGTGAAGGTTTGGAAGTCACCAAGACTTACCACGAGTGATTGGGCCGAGGCTGCGTGGTCTTAGTTCAAGGAGAATACGGTGAGGATGGGTGTTACGAGTTGCGGCTCGAGAGGCGGGTGTCCGGATTGTGTGTCCTCGAGTTTAAATACTCGGCCGCTCCAACCAGACGTATAACCGAGAGACAAAGAGTTGGAACTGGTTTACCAAATCATTGTCTTTACCAACCGCCTGGTTCTATTTCCTCAACTCTTCCATTTCCTCATTACATGTTGCATGTTGTTCATATCGTGCTTGAAGACTTTGATCAAGACTTTCACAAATTCCTCAGTTCAATTTCTCGATCTGTTTGTCTTCATCTTGTTATCCTGTGTTTACGTTTTCAGACTCTGTGCTAGTCCTCATTTCATCATGATGACTATGTTTGTATCCTGTTATATTTACTTCTGAGTACTTATTCCGCTGCAAGTAGTTCTTCGCTAAGGAATTTCCTCACTAGCAAATTCCTCAGTGAAGAATTCATAAAAATCGCCTATTCACCCCCCCCCTCTAGTCGATAATGTGTCCTCCCCCTCTTTGCATACAACAAATAGGAAGAAATTGTCGAAGAGATTGCTAATGCTGAAGATGTGGCGTACTGTGTTTCTTACGGAGAGCAGAGTGTCGGATTTACACTTAGGCATGTGAAGGGCCGGTGACATCTGCAGATGTGCTCAAGAATTTCGCACATGGTGCAAGCATAAAAGATCAAAGTTAGTGTTAAACTTCATTGAAACGGATGCCTCACATAAATGAAAATAGTTGCAAGATACAACGTTTTTCTACAGATTAATTGAGCAAGGTTAGTCATGATTCATGAAAGCGAGTGTATTTCTTCTTGTCGACCGGCTAGAGAGTTATCTCTTGATATATCATCACTCATGCCCTGTCGGGCACCCGATCTTGAGCTTCGTCTTGGTCGATGTTGGAATTGAGCCTGTGTGCCATGAATGGGCCTCGGCCTACCTAGTGTGTGCGTGGTTGTCGGTCTGCGTGTCATGAGTGTGTGTAATGGCTGCGTGCGGTTTGTAGCGAGGATATAAGCAGCCCCTAGTACTCTGTTTATTTTCCCATCGAACCATGACAGATAAAACAGTACCTTGAACACGCAATTGGATCGACATATGCATGCATGTAGCTTTTTTTTATATCATAGAGCTTTCTCGTACATTAAGAGACATAGTTACCATCATACACATATGCATTTAGCTTCTCCCCATTGCTTCATGCAGTGAAAAAAGAAGAGGATGCGCTTTGGATAAAAGTGTCATATGAAGTTCAGTTCAGAACAGAGCCATGTTTGAGTGTTAAAATCAAGGTAAATTTCAGAGAAAAATAAAGGCTGAAACATCCAAAGTAATTACCCTAGTAAGGACAACCATGCCAAACCAGTTTGTTATCTCAAAGACATAATGGATTGAAGCAATCAGGGCATCTCGATTAACAAATCATCCAAGAAAATAGCAGAGGAGAAACCTTTTCTCCACTTGAATATATTGTGCATGCTCATGAATTTGAGTTTCAGTCTCTTTGAAATTGTGATTTTACATATAAGAAGCACACAAAATAAAACTACTTGCGAGTTCACTTCTCGCATAAGAAACATACCAAATAAAAGTAATTGTGACCACAAAACTGTTGTTAAATATGCAACCTAGTAACCTACCATCCATCCAGCTTGGTGGATATCGACCATCCATCCTTTCTCCGAAATAACCTAGTACAATTTAAGAGCAAAATGTCAAGACAATGCCAGATCGTATCATGCTTTATTATCTCTAACGGAATACCGGTAATTTATGCGGCCAAAACATGAATGTTCCGAGGGAAATAGCTGATGCAGTTCCATGTATACCAATTTTTAAATCTATGGACTTAAAAACCGAGCCTACAAAAACTGGATGGCGGGGGCAGAATCAAACAGACTCCACGACGAACAGGCTACAAATACATTGTCTAGGGCTGTAGATCTGTCCCACGCCAACACGCATGTCACTTGCAAGGCGATGGGGATTAATTGTGTCGGTTACCCATACATGAGCGGGGAGGAGTAGATCCATCTGTTTCTTCTTTTGGCATAAATCCATCTATTTTTATTGGAAGCACGTAATGGTATTTGTTGGAGATTAGAGAAGGTGAAGAGGAGACGGGCTGCGTGAGGAGAACACATACGGCTGCCTTGGAGATTCGGTGATGTCTTGGTCGGTAGACAGCACAAACCACACGGTGGAAGCCTGGAACCCGAGCACGGCAGCCCGACCGCCCGGCTGTTCGTAGTCCCGCTCGGACACGAAAAGTCGGACTGCCGGTGAATCCATAATTTGAGGGCACTGGGCTGAGCAGCGCAGATCGCCGATCTTCCATGTGGTGAGGACTGGCGAGATGAGGATAAAACTATGTGTCCCCAACCGCTCTTCAGAAATCACTGCTTGATTATTAAAAGAAGAAATAGGAACTGATGTGTCGTAATTAAAGTGAGGTGGCGATACAGATTGAGACTTAGCACACAGAGCAGAGGGCCCGGAGTTGTGAAAAACGATGGACCTCTGGATAGTGGATGGAAATATGGAGAGGCCCTCCTTTTGTCTTCCATGCACAATACATGGCATGCAGCGTGATAATTTTCTCAAAAAAAAATGCAGCGTGATAAAAGTTATTATAGGAAGATTATCAAGAGAAGGAAAACTTTTTCACACATGGGACCTACTTGATGATGTGGATGGGCTGCATGTCAAGAGAAATAGGTTAGTGGGGATGAACTATTTAGATATTATAGATATCAGGAACACTAAGGTTTCCACAGTTTCGGCGACCAATTAAGCATCGACTAGCAAATATGGCAAAGTAGCGTAAAGCAGGAAAATGTATGCTAGTGATTCTTGTATCGGAAACCTTTCTCGATTCCCCTACAGTAATAGTATCAATAAAACCATCCACATCTTTACGATGTGGTTCATCTAAGCTGCCCTCAAAGGGTATTCTGCAAACCGCACAAAAATTACGTAATGACATCTCCCTAGTCTCATCATATAAATGAAAAGCTACTGAAGGAGGTGGATTCTTAGGATAATAGTAGAAGTTTTGCACGAAAGTATTGGTGACTAAGAGATACTGTTCGATCCGGCCGTGGAGGAAGTTGGTGAGGCCCGCATTATCAGCCAAAGAATAAAAGTCTTCATAAATCCCGGCCGCTCTCAAGAAATCATCACAAGGCCATTCACACGGCCGTACTTCCGCTACGCGAGGAAGATTATACTTGGCCTTTTCTTTATCCTTAGCTTGTTTATCCTTGGAGCCTTGGCTAGAAGAGCCCCTAAAAAAAATCTCTTCATCATTTTCTGAAATTTTCTGAAATTTTTAGTAACTTCAAAATAAAAATGGATAAAACTCAACAAGATTGATAGCAACTACTCCCACAAGTGCCTAAAGCCTATATCATGCATTAGAATTACTTGGGACCTCATAAATTTGACATGCAAGCTCAAGAATAGGGTCACGTAGGCAGCAAAAATTTGCAATGAATAAAGCACTAGAACAAAAACTAATTGAGCCATTGGAGGAGTCACATACCAAGGAACAATCTCCCAAAGCAGTTTTGTGAATGGAGCTTTGAGCAAGGAGATCGAAAATCGCAGCAAAATGAGCTAGAACTCGTGCTTGAGCTAGATGGGGATTTTTTTGGGAGGAAGATGGAGTGTGTGGGTGCAGGAATAAGTGGAGGGGGCCACCGTGGGCCCACGAGGCAGGGGCGCGCCCTGGACCCTCGTGGCCAGGTGCTTGCCCCCCTGTTGTGTTCTCAATGCCTAAAATCCTCAAATATTCCAGAAAGAAACATCCTAAATTGGCAGGGCATTTGGAGAACTTTTATTTTCGGGTATTTTTTTATTGCATGGATAATTCAGAAAACAAACAGAAAATACTATTTTTGCTCTATTTATTCTAAATAACAGAAAGTAAAAAGAGGGTATAGAAGGTTGTGCCTTCTAGTTTCATCCATCTCATGCTCATCAAAAGGAATCCACTAACAAGGTTGATCAAGTCTTGTTAACAAACTCATTCCGAATAACATGGAACCGGAGAAATTTCGAATAACACTAGGTTACCTCAACGGGGATATGAACATCCCCAATAATAAGAATATCATATTTCTTCTTGACAGTAGGAAGAGGAAATTCAAAACCTCCAATAATAATAGTTGGAATTTTTCCAATAGAATTGATGCTATGGACTTGAGGTTGTTTCCTCGGAAAGTGTACCGTATGCTCATTATCATTAACATGAAAAGTGACATTGCCAGCCCCTGCAGTATTCAAAAAGGGTCTACCAAGGATAGATCTACATACTATCAACCTCGGGAATATCAAGAATAACAAAGTTCGTTAAGATAGTGACATTTGCAACCACAACAGGCACATCCTCACAAATACCGACAGGTATAGCGGTTGATTTATCAGCCATTTGCAAAGATATTTCAGTAGGTGTCAACTTATTCAATTCAAGTCTACGATATAAAGAGAGAGGCATAACACTAACACCGGCTCCAAGATCACATAAAGCAGTTTTAACATAGTTCCTTTTAATGGAGCATGGTATAGTTGGTACTCCTGGATCTCCAAGTTACTTAGGTATTCCACCCTTAAAAGTGTACTCCCTCCGTTCCTAAATATAGGTCTTTGTAGAGATTCCACTAGATAGACTATATACGAAGCAAAATAAATGAATCTAAACTTAAAATGCATCTATATACATCCGTATGTGATTCATAGTGGAATCTCTACAAAGACTTACATTTAGGAACGGAGGGAGTAATTAGCAAGCATGTTGGAAATTTCAGCTTCCGATATCTTTCTTTTATTTGTAATAATATCCTTCATGTACTTAGCATAAGGATTTACTTTAAGCATATCAGGCGAGCGCATACATAAGAAGGTAGGTCTAATCATTTCAGCAAAGCGCTCAAAATCCTCATCATCCTTTTTCTTGGATGGCTTAGGAGGAAAGGGCATGGGTTTCTGAACCCATGGTTCTCTTTCTTTACCGTGCTTCCTAGCAACAAAATCTCTCTTATCATAACATTGATTCTTTGATTATGGGTTATCAAGATCAACAACAGGTTCAATCTCTACATCATTATTATTGCTAGGTTGAGCATCAACATGAACATTATCATTAACATTATCACTAGGTTCATGTTCATCACCTGATTGTGTTTCAGCATCAGAAATAGAAATATCATTAGGATTCTCAAGTGTGTCTACAATAGGTTCACTAGAAGCATGCAAAGTCATATCATTTTTCTTTCCCTTCTTTTTAGATGGACTCGGTGCAGCTAAGTTGTTTCTCTGAGAATCTTGCTCAATTCTCTTAGGGTGGCCTTCAGGATACAAAGGTTCCTGAGTCATTCTACCAGTTCTAGTAGCCACTCTAACAGCAAAATCATGTTTAATATTTAATTCATCGAGCAAATCACTTTGAGCTTTAAGTACTTGTCTGCTTGAGTGGTAACCATAGAAGCATATTTACAAAGGAGTTTAAGTTCACCTTTAACTCTAGCCATATAATCACTCAAGCGTCCAATCATGTAAGCATTTCTCTTTAATTCTATACCAACATAAGCATTGAAACTTTCTTGTCTAGCCATAAAGTCATCAAATTCATCTAAACATTGGCTAGGAAACTTAGTAGACGGGATTTCAACTTTATCATATCTATAGAGAGAATTTACCTTTACTACCTGTGTCGGGTTATCAAGACAATGTGTTTCTTCAATAGGTGGTATATTAAGACCATGTATTTCTTCAACAGGAGGTAAATTCTTAACTCTTCAGCTTTAATACCTTTTTCTCTCATAGATTTCTTTGCCTCTTGCATATGTTCAGGACTGAGAAAAAGAACACCCCTCTTCCTCGGAGTTGGTTTAGGAATAGGCTCAGGAGTTGGCTCAATTGGATCAGGAATTGGCTCAGGAAGAGTCCAATTATTTTCATTAGTCAACATATTATTCAATAACAATTCAGCTTGGTCGACTGTTCTTTCCCTGAAAACACAACCAGCACAACTATCCAAGTGGTCCTTGGAAGCATCAATTAGTCCATTATAAAAGATATCAAGTATTTCATTTTTCTTAAGAGGATGATAAGGCAAATCATTAAGTAATCGGAGAAGCCTCCCCAAGCTTGTGGGAGACTCTCTTCTTCAATTTGCACAAAATTATATATTTTCCTCAAGGCAGCTTGTTTATTATGAGCAGGGAAATATTTAGCAGAGATGTAATAAATCATATCCTAGGGACTACACACACAACCAGGATCAAGAGAATTAAACCAAGTTTTAGCATCACCCTTTAATGAGAATGGAAATATCTTAAGGATATAATAATAGCGAGATTTCTCATCATTAGTGAACAGGGTGGCTATATCATTTAACTTAGTAAGATGTGCCACAACAGTTTTAGATTCATAGCCATAAAAAGGATTAGATTCAACCAAAGTAATTATTTCAGGATCAACAGAGAATTCATAATTCTTATCAGTAACAAAGATAGGTGAAGTAGCAAAAGCAGGGTCATATTTCATTCTAGCATTTAGAGAATTCTGTTTAAGTTTAACTAGTAACTTCTTAAGATCAGATTTATCATTGCAAGCAAGAAAATCTCCAGCAGTTTCTTCGTCCATAACATAACCCTCAGGAACAACAGGAAATTCATACTTAGGGGGAGAACCTTCATCATTACTATCTTCAATAATATCAGTTTCAAGTATTTCATTCTCTCTAGCCCTAGCAAGTTGTTCATCAAGAAATTCACCTAATGGCAGAGTAGTATCAAGGATAGAAGTAGTTTCATCATAAGTATCATGCATAGTAGAAGTGGCATCATCAATAACATGCGACATATCAGAATTCATAGCAGTAGCAGGTTTAGGTGTTGCAAGCTTACTCAAAATGTATGAGAATGAAGGCGAGCTAGATGGCGGTTCCTTACCTCCCTCGTAGTTGAGGGAAAATCTTAGTTCTTTCGTCTTTCAAGTTCCTCATAGTGATCAGCAGATATAAATCCCAAGTGACTCAAAGTATAGAGCTATGCTCCCCAAAGAACGGCGCCGTAAAATAGTCTTGATAACCCACAAGTATAGGGGATCGCAACAGTTTTTGAGGGTAGAGTATTCAACCCAAATTTATTGATTCGACATGTGGGGAGCCAAAGAATATTCTCAAGTATTAGCAGTTGAGTTGTCAATTCAACCACACCGGATAACTTAGTATCTGCAGAAAGTATTTAGTAGCAAGTAGTATGGAAGTAACGGTAATAAAGGGCAAAAGTAATGATGCAGAGTTTTGTAGTAATTGTAACAAAGAAAGAACGGTAAAGTAAATAAGCAAAGCACAATATGTGAGAAGCTCGTAGGCATTGGATCAGTGATGGATAATTATGTGGGATGCGATTCCTCATGTAATAGTTATAACATAGGGTGACACAGAACTAGCTCCAATTCATCAATGTAATGTAGGCATGTATTCCAAATATAGTCATACGTGCTTATGGAAAAGAACTTGCATGACATCTTTTGTCCTACCCTCCCGTGGCAGCGGGGTCCTAGTGGAAACTAAGGTATATTAAGGCCTCCTTTTAATAGAGTATCGGACCAAAGCATTAACACATAGTGAATACATGAACTCCTCAAACTACGGTCATCACCGAGAAGTATCCCGATTATTGTCACTTCGGGGTTGTCGGATCATAACACGTAATAGGTGACTATAGACTTGCAAGATAGGATCAAGAACTCACATATATTCATGAAAACATAACAGGTTCAGATCTGGAATCATGGCACTCGGGCCCTAGTGACAAGCATTAAGCATAGCAAAGTCATAGCAACATCAATCTCAGAACATAGTGGATACTAGGGATCAAACCCTAACAAAACTAACTTGATTACATGGTAAATCTCATCCAACCCATCACCGTCCAACAAGCCTACAATGGAATTACTCACGCACGGCGGTGAGCATCATGAAATTGGTGATGGAGGATGGTTGATGATGATGACGACGATGAATTCCCCTCTCCGGAGCCCCGAACAGACTCCAGATCAGCCCTCCCGAGAGAGATTAGGGCTTGGCGGCGGCTCCGTATCGTAAAACGCGATGAAACTTTCTCTCTGATTTTTTTCTCCGCAAAAGAGAAATATGGAGTTGGAGTTGAGGTCGGTGGACATCCAGGGGGCCCACGAGGCAGGGGGCACGCCCCCACCCTCATGGACAGGGTGTGGGCCCCCTGGTCTTGATTCTTTCGCCAATATTTTTTATATTTTCCAAAAATAATCTCCGTGGATTTTCAGGTCATTCCGAGAACTTTTGTTTCTGCACAAAAATAACACCATGGCAGTTCTGCTGAAAACAGCGTCAGTTCGGGTTAGTTTCATTCAATGCAAGTTAGAGTCCAAAACAAGGGCAAAAGTGTTTGGAAAAGCAGATACGACGGGGACGTATCAATCAGCCTCAAAATTATGGTTTCTATGCTCATGAATAAAATTAAGGCCCCCATAAAGTTTTTTCCCCTAGCAGCGGCTAGGGTTTTTCTCCTCACGGCGACTCCCTCGTCGCAAGTCCACAAAACCTTGTCTATCGCTGTCGCTGGTCTTCCGTCAACTCTCAGCCCACCCCCTCGTGTCTCCCTACACCGCGCCGCCCATCGTTTTGTGTGGTGTAGGTCGATATCCCTTCCTCGGCCTCCATGGCAGCGGCATCTGATGCGTTCTCGTCCACAAGCCTTGGATCACATGGCAAGACAGATGTGGATCTCGGCGATTTCTTCGAGAAGATGGACCTCCATGAGGAGGACTTTGATGATGTTGTGGTAGAAGAAGAAGCCCCGGAACTGCTGGATGAGATTCATTGGCTTGCCCTTGCTAGGGTTCACACCATGTAGAACTTCAGTCAGGCGACTTTTTCAAGGATATGAGGGCGGCTTGGAACACTGCCCAACCTGTGTGCTTTCGCCCGATCAACTCAAACCTATTCGTAGTGCAAGCTTACTGCCTCGGCGACTGGGATCACATAATGTCCCAGGGGCCATGGCTCTTCCGCAATATGGTCGTCGTGTTGGCACCCTATGATGGCTTCACAGATGTCGACGAAGTACCAATGGTGCATATGCCGATTTGGTTACAAATCCACAAGTTACCAGACGAATATTGGAGGAAAGATCTGTTGGAGAACGTTGCAGAAAATTAAAATTTTTCCTACGGTTTCACCAAGATCCATCTATGAGTTCATCTAAGCAACGAGTAACGGGAGAGAGTTTGCATCTACATACCACTTGTAGATCGCGTGCGGAAGCTTGCTTGGTGATGATGGAGTCGTACTCGAACGTGATTCAGATCACCGATGCCAAGTCTTCGAACGGACAGCACCTCCGCGCTCAACACACGTGACGGGACGAGCGACGTCTCCTCCTTCTTGATCCAGCAAGGGGAAGGAGAGGTTGAGGAAGACGGCACCACGGGCAAGACGGCGTGGTGATGGTGGTGATGCAAGATCTCGGCTGTGGCTTCACGAGCTCTACGGAGGAGGAGATGTGTTGGGAGGGAGGGCTGCGCCTTGGGAGATGTGTACAGCAGCCCCCTCCCCCCTTTATATAGGCCCCTGTGGTGGGCCCCTAGAGATCCAATCTCAAGGGGGGCGGCCAGGGGTGGAGTGCCCCCTGCCAAAGGGCGCGCCACCCCTAGGGTTTCAACCCTAGGCGCGAGGGGTGGCCTAGGGGCGCACCAGCCCCTGTGGGCTGGTTCCCTTCCCTATGGCCCATGGGGCCCTCCGGATGGTGGCCCCACCGGTGGACCCGGGACCCTTCCGGTGGTCCCAGATTTTGCCCAGAACCCAGAAACTTTCCCGATGGTCAAACACCACTTCCTATATATTATTCTTTACCTCCCGACCCTTCCGAACTCCTCGTGACGTCCGGATCTCATCCGGACTCAACAACATTCGTATTCACATACTAGTCTTCCTACTAACCCTAGCGCCACCGAACCTTATGTGTAGACCCTACGGGTTCGGGAGACACGCAGACATGACCGAGACGACTCTCGGGCAATAACCAACAGCGGGATCTGGATACCCATGTTGGCTCCCTACATGCTCCTCGATGATTTCATCGGTTGAACCACGATGTCGAGGATTCTATCAAACCTCGTATGCAATTCCTTTGTCAATCGGTACGTTACTTGCCCGAGACTCGATCGTCGGTATCCCAATACCTCGCTCGGTCTCGTTACGCAAGTCACTTTACTCGCATCAGTAATGCATGATCCCGTACAACACCTTGGTCACATTGAGCTCATTATGATGATGCATTACCGAGTGGGCCCAGAGATACCTCTCCGTCATACGGAGTGACAAATCCCGCCTCGATCCATGTCAACCCAATGATACTTTCGGAGACACCTGTAATGCACCTTTATAGTCACCCGATACGTTGTGACGTTTGATACACCCAAGGCACTCCTACGGCAACCGGAGTTACACGATCTCATGGTCGAAGGAATAGATACTTGACATTGGCAAAGCTTCTAGCAAACGAACTATACGATCTTTTATGCTAAGCTTGTGATTGGGTCTTGTCCATCACATCATTCTCCTAATGATGTGATCCCGTTATCAACGACATCCAATGTCCATAGTCGAAACCATGACCATCTATTGATCACAACGGGCTAGTCAACTAGAGGCTCACTAGGGACATATTGGGGTCTAAGTGTTCACACGTGTATTATGATTTCCTGATAACACGCTTATAGCATGAACAAAAGACAATTATCATGAACATTGAAATATAATAATACTTTTATTATTGCCTCTAGGGCATATTTCCAACAGTCTCCCACTTGCACTAGAGTCACTAATCTAGTTACATTGTGATGAATCGAACACCCATAGAGTTCTGGTGTTGATCATGTTTTGCACGCGAGAGAGGTTTAGTCAACGGATCTGCGACATTCAGATCCGTGTGCACTTTGCAAATCTCTATGTCTCCATCTTGAACATTTTCACGGATGGAGTTGAAACGACGCTTGATGTGCCTCGGTCTTCTTGTGAAGCCTGGGCTCCTTTGCAAGGGCAATAGCTCCAAAGTGTTGTCACGTAAGAGTTTGATCGCCCCGACGCATTGGGTATGACTCCTAGGTCGGTGATGAACTCCTTCACCCAAATTGCTTCATGCGCTGCCTCCGAGGCTGCCATGTACTCCGCTTCACACGAGATCCCGCCACGACGCTTCGCTTGCAACCGCACTACCATCGCTTCCACCATTCAACATATACACGATCCGGTTTGTGACTTAGAGTCATCCAGATCCGAGTCGGCTAGCGCCGACGTAGCCTTTACGACGAGCTCTTCGTCTCCTCCATAAACGAGAAACATGTCCTTTGTCCTTTTCGTACTTCAGATATTCTTGACCGCTGTTCGGTGTTCCTTGCCGGGATTACTTTGGTATCTTGCAACCAAACTTACGGCAAGGTTTACATCGGTCAGTACACAAAGATGGCATACATAATAGATCCTATGGCTGAAGCATAGGGATGACACTCATCTCTTCTTTATCTTTTGTCGTGGTCGGTGATCGAGCTGAGCTCAGTTTCACACCTTGTAACATAGGCAAGAACCCTTCTTGACTGATCCATTTTGAACCTCTTCAAAATTTTATCAAGGTATGTGCTTTGTGAAAGACCTATGAGGCGCCTCGATCTATCCCTATAGATCTTGATGCCTAATATATAAGCAGCTTCTCCAAGGTCCTTCATTGAAAAACACTTGTTCAAGTAGGCCTTAATGCTGTCCGAAGTTTTGTATCATTTCCCATCAAGAGTATGTCATCTACATATAATAGGAGAAATGCTACAGAGCTCCCACTCACTTTCTTGTAAACGCAGCTTCTCCATAAGTCTCACAGTAAACCCAAACGCTTTGATCATCTCATTAAAGCGAATGTTCCAACTCCGAGATGCTTGCACCAGTCCATAAATGGATCGCTGGAGCTTGCATACTTTGTTAGCGCTCGAGGATCGACAAAACCTTCCGCTGCATCATATACAGCTCTTCCTTAAGATGTCCGTTAAGGAATGCCGTTTTGACGTCCATCCGCCATATCTCATAATCATAGTATGCGGCAATTGCTAACATGATTCGGACGGACTTAAGCTTCGCCACGGAGAGAATGTCTCGTCAGAGTCAATCCCTTGAACTTGTCGATAACCCTTAGCGACAAGTCGAGCTTTATAAATGGTGACATTTCCATCCGCTCCGCCTTCTTCTTAAAAATCCATTTATTTTCTATCGCTCGCCGATCATCGGGCAAGTCTGTCAAAGTCCATACTTTGTTTTCATACATGGATTCTATCTCGGATTTCATGGCCTCAAGCCATTTGTTGGAACGGGTCCGCCATCGCTTCTTCATAGTTCAAGGTTCATTGTTGTCTAGCAACATGATTTCCATGACAGGTTGCTGCACCACTGCAGTGCGGAACGTGTCCTTGTGGACCTTCAAGTTCAAGAGTAACTTGATCCAAGTATCTTGATCATCATCAATGATTTCCTCTTGATTGGGTGTGGGCATTACAGAACGGTTTCTGCGGCACCACTTTCCCGCTCGAGAGGTAGTACTTCATCGAAGTTCTACTTTCCTCCCACTTACTTCTTTCGAGAGAAACTCTTTCTAGAAAGCATCCGTTTGGCAACAAAGACTTTGCCTTCGGATCTTAAGTAGAAGGTATACCCGATAGCTTCCTTAGGGTATCCTATGAATACGCATTTTTCCGACTTGGGTTCGAGCTTTTCAGTTGAAGTTTCTTGACATAAGCATCGCATCCCCAAACTTTCGAAACGACAGACTTAGGTTTCTTCCCAAACCATAATTCATACGGTGTCGCCTCAACGGATTTAGACGGAGCCCTATTTAAAGTGAATGTAGCTGTCTCTAGAGCGTATCCCCAAAATGACAAATGGTAAATCGGTAAGAGACATCATAGACCGCACCATATCCAATAGAGTGCGACACGACGCTCGGACACACCGTTTACCGAGGTGTTCCAGCGGCGTGAGTTGTGAAACGATTCCACATTTTCTTAAGTGTGTGCCAAATTCGTGACTTAAATATTCTCCTCCACGATCCGATCAGAGGAACTTTATCTTTCGGTCACGTTGATTCTCCACCTCACTCTGAAATTCCTTGAACTTTTCAAAGGTCTCAGACTTGTGTTTCATTAAGTAGACATACCCATATCTACTCAAGTCGTCGGAGAGTGAGAACATAACGATATCCTCCATGAGCCTCAACGCCATTGGACCGCATACATCGGTATGTATGATTTCCAACAAGTTGGTTGCTCGCCCATTGTTCGGAGAACGGAGTCTTGGTCATTTTGCCTAAGAGGCATGGTTCGCATGTGTCAAACGATTCATAATCAAGAGACTCTAAAAGTCCATCAAGATGGAGTTTCTTCATGCGCTTGACACCAATGTGACCAAGGCGGCAAAGTGCCACAAGTATGTGGGACTATCGTTATCAACTTTACATCTTTTGGCATCCACACTATGAACATGTGTAATATTACGCCGAGATTCATTAAGAATAAACCATTGACCATCGGAGCATGACCATAAAACATATCTCTCATATAAATCGAACAACCATTATTCTCGGACTTAAATGAGTAGCCATCTCAGATCAAACGAGATCCGGATACAATGTTCATGCTCAAACTTGGCACTAAATAACAATTATTGAGGTTTAAAACTAATCCCGTAGGTAAATGTAGAGGCAGCGTGTCGACGGCGATCACATCGACTCTGGAACCATTCCCGACGCCAAGATCGTCACCTCGCCCTTCGCCGGATCTCCGCTTATTCCGCAGCTCCTGCTGTGAGTTACAAATATGAGCAACGGCACCGTATCAAATACCCGGGAGTTACTACGAGTAATGGTAAGGTACACATCAATTACATGTATATCAAATATACCTTTGGTGTTGCGGCCTTCTTATCCGCTAAGTATTTGGGGCAGTTCCGCCAAAGGACCCTTCCCTTGCAATAAAAGCACTCACCTCGTGCTTGGGTCCATTCTTTGACTTCTTCCCGCAACAGACTTTCGGGCGCGGCAACATCCTTGCCGTCCTTCTTGAAGTTCTTCTTACCCTTGCCTTTCTTGAACTTAGTGGTCTTATTGACCATCAACACTTGATGTTCCTTTTGATTTCAGCCTCACGACCTCAAGATCGAGAACACTTCAGAATGGTCTTTACCATCCCCGCATGTTGTAGTTCATCACGAAGCTCTTGTAGCTTGGTGGGAGCGGCTGGAGGATTCTCACAATGACCGCCTCATCCGGGAGGTTTATGTTCATTTGGGTCATACGGTTGTGCAACCTGCACATCTTGAGGATGTGCTCACTTGTGTAACTGTTTTCCTCCATCTTACAAGCTGTAGAACTTGTCGAGACATCATATCTCTCGACCGGGCATGAGCTTGGAAAACTAGTTTCAGCTCTTCAACATCTCATATGCTCCGTGATGCTCAAAACGCTTTTGGAGCCCCGGTTCTAAGTGTAGAGCATGCCGCATCGAACGAGGGAGTAATCATCGAACGAGTCCGCCAGACGCTCAAATCGCCTTTGCAAAGGGGAGAACAGTGGGTCACCTAACGGTGCTTCTAGGACATCTTGTTTCTTGGCAGCTATGAGGATGATCTCGTGTTCCGGACCCAAATCCGTATAGTTCTGCCATCATCTTTCACTTGGTTTTCTAGGAACGCTGAAGTTCATGTTGACATTAGCGTTGGCCATTGATCTACAAGACATATTTGCAAAGGTTTTAGACTAAGTTCATGATAATAAAGTTCTTAATCAAAATTACGAACTCCCACTTAGATTAGACATCCTCCGGTCATCTAAGTGTTACACGATCCGAGTCGACTAGCCCGTGTCCGATCATCACGTGAGACGGACTAGTCATCATCGGTGAACATCTTCATGTTGATCGTATCTTTCATACGACTCGTGCTCGACCTTCGGTCTCCGTGTTCCGAGGCCATGTCCGCACATGCTAGGCTCGTCAAGTTAACCCTAAGTGTTTTCATTTGTGTAAATCTGTCTTACACCCGTTGTATGTGAACGTAAGGATCCATCACACCCGATCATCACGTGGTGCTTAGAAACGATTTAACCGTAGCAACGGTGCACGCTTAGGGAGAACACTTCTTGAAATTTTATAAGGGATCATCTTATTTACTACCGTCGTCCTAAGTAAACAAGATGTAAAAACATAATAAACATCACATGCAATTATATATAGTTGTGACATGATATGGCCAATATCATCAAGCTCCATTGATCTCCATCTTCGGGCTCCATGATCACCTTGTCACCGGCTTGACACCATGATCTCCATCATCATGATCTCCATCATCGTGTCTTCATGAAGTTGTCACGCTAACGACTACTTCTACTTCTATGACTAACGCGCTTAGTAATGAAGTAAAGTAGTTTACATGGCGCTCTTCAATGACACGCAGTCATACAAAAATTAAAGACAACTCCTATGGCTCCTGCGGTTGTCATACTCATCGACATGCAAGTCGTGAATCCTATTACAAGAACATGATCTCATACATCACAATTCAACATTCATCACAACTTCGCCATATCACATCACATGATCAATCGCCGCAAAAACAAGTTAGACGCCCTCTAGTTGTTGTTGCATCTTTTACGTGGCTGCGATTGGGTTCTAGCAAGAACGTTTTCTTACGAATCACCACAACGTGATTTTGTCAACTTCTATTTACCCTTCATAAGGGCCCTGTTCATCGAATCCGCTGCAACTAAAGTGGGAGAGACAGACACCCGCCACCACCTTATGCAACTAGTGCATGTCACCGGTGGAACCGGTCTCACGAAGCGCACGTAAGGTTGGTCCGGCCGCTTCATCCCACAATACCGCTGAGCAAGAAAAGACTAGTAGGGCAAGTAAGATGACAAGATCAACGCCCACAACAAATTTGTGTTCTACTCGTGCAATAGAGAACTACGATAGACCTAGCTCGATACCTTTGTTGGAGAACGTTGCGAGAAAATTAAAATTTTTCCTACGGTTTCACCAAGATCCATC
This sequence comes from Aegilops speltoides, assembly GCA_021437245.1. Taxonomy (NCBI): domain Eukaryota; kingdom Viridiplantae; phylum Streptophyta; class Magnoliopsida; order Poales; family Poaceae; genus Aegilops; species Aegilops speltoides. The sequence continues at coordinate 447,920,083 of CM038144.1, forward strand.
TATGAGTTCATCTAAGCAACGAGTAACGGAGAGAGTTTGCATCTACATACCACTTGTAGATCGCGTGCGGAAGCTTGCTTGGTGATGATGGAGTCGTACTCGAACGTGATTCAGATCACCGATGCCAAGTGCCGAACGGACAGCACCTCCGCGCTCAACACACGACGGGACGAGCGACGTCTCCTCCTTCTTGATCCAGCAAGGGGAAGGAGAGGTTGAGGAAGACGGCACCACCGGCAAGACGACGGCGTGGTGATGGTGGTGATGCAAGATTCGGCTGTGGCTTCACGAGCTCTACGGAGGAGGAGATGTGTTGGGAGGGAGGGCTGCGCTTGGGAGATGTGTACAGCAGCCCCTCCCCCCCTTTATATAGGCCCTGTGGTGGCGGCCCCTAGAGATCCAATCTCAAGGGGCGGCGGCCAAGGGGTGGAGTGCCCCCCAGCCGGTGGGCGCTTCACCCCTAGGGTTTCAACCCTAGGCGCGGGGTGGGCCTGGGGCGACCAGCCCCTGTGGGCTGGTTCCTTCCCCTATGGCCCATGGGGCCCTCCGGATGGGTGGCCCCACCGGTGGACCCGGGACCCTTCCGGTGGTCCGTGATTTTGCCAGAACCCGAAACTTTCCCGATGGTCAAACACCACTTCCTATATATTATTCTTTACCTCCGGACCCTTCCGAACTCCTCGTGACGTCCGGGATCTCATCCGGACTCGAACAACATTCGTATTCACATACTAGTCTTCCTACTAACCCTAGCGCCACCGAACCTTATGTGTAGACCCTACGGGTTCGGGAGACACGCAGACATGACCGAGACGACTCTCGGGCAATAACCAACAGCGGATCGGATACCCATGTTGGCTCCTACATGCTCCTCGATGATTTCATCGGTTGAACCACGATGTCGAGGATTCTATCAAACCCGTATGCAATTCCTTTGTCAATCGATGCGTTACTTGCCCGAGACTCGATCGTCGGTATCCCAATACCTCGTTCGGTCTCGTCACATCGCAAGTCACTTTACTCGCATCAGTAATGCATGATCCCGTACAACACACCTTGGTCACATTGAGCTCATTATGATGATGCATTACCGAGTGGGCCCAGAGATACCTCTCCGTCATACGGAGTGACAAATCCCGCCTCGATCCATGTCAACCCAATGATACTTTCGGAGACACCGTAATGCACCTTTATAGTCACCCGATTCGTTGTGACGTTTGATACACCCAAGGCACTCCTACGGCAACCGGAGTTACACGATCTCATGGTCGAAGGAATAGATACTTGACATTGGCAAAGCTTCTAGCAAACGAACTATACGATCTTTTATGCTAAGCTTGTGATTGTCTTGTCCATCACATCATTCTCCTAATGATGTGATCCCGTTATCAACGACATCCAATGTCCATAGTCAGGAAACCATGACCATCTATTGATCACAACGGGCTAGTCAACTAGAGGCTCACTAGGGACATATTGGGGTCTAAGTGTTCACACGTGTATTATGATTTCCGGATAACACAGTTATAGCATGAACAAAAGACAATTATCATGAACATTGAAATATAATAATACTTTTATTATTGCCTCTAGGGCATATTTCCAACAAGATCTGATTGAAAAGTTTCTTAGATCTGCTGGTGAGATTCTTGAAACTAGAGTCAATGGCAATGCTAGAGGCGACTACATCCGTGTCCGGGTAAGGCACGACTTCAGGAAGCCCCTCACAAAGTTTGTCAACATTGTAAAGGGGAAGAGCCAAGATTTATGCTGTCAGATATGAGAAACTAGCAAGGTTTTGCAATGCTTGTGGAATAATAGGCCATGAACATAAAGAGTGCAGTAATGGAGTATTGCAGAGAAGGATCTCAAGTTTGGGGATTACGTGTATGCTGGTCCACCGGCTAGGTTTCGATCAGACTGGGAATCCAATCGGAATGATAAGGTTACTCCGGACCCCATCGTGCTGAGAGAGACAACAAGTAAAGGGAAAGGCAAGATTGATGGTGAACTAAAGGATACTGCTTCCAGTACCATCAAACCGTCAACCCCTTTGGATATGGACCTAGATAAATCCTCACGTGAAAGACTGAATTTGGAGGTTGATAGGGCAGCAACGATAGCTACAGAAACTTCTAACCCAGCAAAAGGGTTGTAGCTGTTAACAGACGGTACTGTGGATGCTGATGCGGTGTCAGCAAGCAACAACACAGGCAGTAAACGTGCTAAGAAGGATGGAAAGAACTCAGATTCTGGCTACCTGTCGGCGGGCTCCTCGGTGGAGCGCCATACGGTCCAATGAGTCACTTGTTCTAGAACTGCCGGGGGGCGGGGCACCGCCGGACATTTCGTGAAGTTGGGGCTCTTGTAAAAGCACATTCTTGGAGTTTTGTCTTCCTTGCTGAAACAAGATAAACCTATGCAAGAATTGAACGACTAAAGTGGAAGTTAGGTCTAAAAGGATTCGGTGGTGTTAATTGTGAAGGCCGTGATGGAGGCTTAACTCTGTTTTGGGATGAGGCCCTCCAAGTTACGGTTTTGGATTCATGTAAGAGATATATTGATGTGAGCATAGTTTACCAGGGTTTAGGAAACAATTGGAGATCAACATTTGTCTATGGGGAACCACGCGTTGAGCACCGCTAGCGCATGTGGGACCACCTTATCAGACTTAGGGGCGTCTCTAATCTGCCCTGGGTTGTTTGTGGGGATTTTAATGAGGCCCTCTGGCAACACGAGCACTTCTCAAGAATGAGTAGATGTGAGAGTCAGATGGAAGCCTTCAGAGACACACTAGAGGTCTGTGAGCTAGTTGACTTGGGGTTCTCGGGTCCGCCCCTCACATATGATAATGGCCAGTTGGGGCACGGGAACACACGATTTCATTTGGACGGAGCGTGTGCAACTAAGGAATTGAGGGACCTGTTTCCATTTGCGAGGGTGCAACACCTTGTTTCACCGCGGTTGGACCATTGCCCCATTGTCTTACTTCTAGATGAGGTGGTGGACCATAGTATAAGAGGTTCACCAAAGCATGAAATCATGTGGGAACGGGATTGCAAGCTGCCGGAGGTTATCATGCAAGTCTGGGCTCGGGTCAGGCCTAGGGGTGACCTTGGCAATGTCGACGCTTCTCTGAAATCGGTTATGGCTGATCTTAGGAAGTGGAGTAAGGAGAACTTTGGGCATATTGAGAAGCAAATTGCAGCCCTTAGACAGGAGCTTGAAACCATGCAAATCAATAGTACTGACCATCTACAAATCCGTCAGAAGATGAAGGTATTAGACGAATTATTATATCGTGAGGAGATGATGTGGCTCCAGCGAAGCCATATCGCTTGGCTAAAGGAAGGTGACCGCAATACCCAATATTTCCACCATCAGGTAGTATGGAGAGCAAGGAGGAATAATATAAGAAGATTACAAAAGGTTGATGGCTCCTGGTGCTCAGTGCCAATAGAGATGGAACGTATGGATGCTTCATACTTCCAGGAGGTCTACACTAAAGACTACTTTGTCCCACGATCTGCTATTAGATCGGATTACGCCCAAGGTTGCTGCTGCAATGAATGAGAGTCTGTTGGCTTCCTTTTCAGATGATGAGATTTCGGATGCTTTGTTTCAAATTGGACCGTTGAAGGCACCCGGTCCAGATGGTTTTCCTGCCCAGTTCTATCAATGGAATTGGGGAGTTTTAAAAGGTGAAATTATAGAGGCGATGAGATAATTTTTCATGACGGGGCATATGCCAAATGGGGTAAATGACACCTCCATCGTGTTAATCCCCAAAGTTCAGCACCCTTCTTCTTTAAAGGATTTCCGTCCCATTTCCTTATGCAATGTGATATACAAGATAGTTTCAAAATGCATGGTAAATCACCTTCGTCCACTCCTTACAGATCTTATTTCTGATAATCAAAGTGCTTTTATTCCGGGTAGGCTCATTATGGATAATTCCATTATTGCCTTAAAATGTATTCACCATATCCAAACCTTCCCTGGAGATAATGATTTTTGTGCCTACAAGCTGGACCTCTCAAAGGCATATGATCGTGTGGACTGAGTCTTTTTGGAATGTGCCTTGTTGAAGTGGGGTTTTGCGCCCCAATGGGTTACTCAAGTTATGTAGTGTGTTCGATCAGTAAGGTTCTCAGCGAAGTTTAATGGTAAATTGTTGGAACAATTCTCACTGTCTCGTGGTCCGCGTCAAGGTGACCCATTATCACCTTTCCTATTCCTTTTTGTTGCTGACGCTTTGTCTGCTATATTACATGATATTGTACAAGAAAGGGGTCTGGAAGCTATCAAAAGATGTCGAAATGCCCTGGCTATTTCACACTTGTTGTTTGCGAATGATTCCCTTCCCCTTTTCTGGTCTTCTACGGATCAAGCGGCGATTGTCAAGGATGTTCTGAACACTTATGCGTCTGCTGCGGGTCAACTCATTAACCCCTCAAAGTGCTCCATCCTGTTTGCTGACAGTTGTCCTACTCCGGTTGTTGATGATGTGAAACTTATTTTAGGAGTTACACATCAAGAATTTGAACCTAAATATCTGGGTCTTCCGGTCCCAGAAGGAAGAATGCACAAAGGACGTTTCGAATCCTTGCATTCCAGATTGAGTAAGAGGTTAGTGGATTGGAGCAAAATACTCCTCACAAGCAAGTAAAGAGGTGTTAATCAAGTCTATTGCACAAGCCATTCCAGTTTATGTCATGAGTATTTTTAAACTCCCCTTCTCAGTATGTGGGGTGTGGAAAATGGTAGAAGAAAGATGGCTTCGATTGTGTGGGATAAATTAATTCTGCCAAAGTCTAAAGGTGGGCTGGGTTTCCGTGATATGAGAGCCTATAATCAGGCGTTGCTTGCCAAGCAAGCTTGGCATCTCTTGATGACACTAGAGTCCTTGTGTGCAAGACTCCTTCGTGCCAAATACTTCCCCAATGGCAATCTGGTGGACACAGGTTTCCCAAGCAATTCCTCGGCAGTGTGGAAAGGAATCGAGTATGGACTAGAGCTAGTCAAGAAAGGGATGCTATGGCGAGTCGGCAATGCCGCAAATATATATTAGTGTCTGGAGGCACCCCTGGATTCCATGTGGTCCACCTTACACTCCCATCCTGCCAAAGAGGAACTATCGTCTCAATCAAGTTAGTGATTTTCTGGATGATCGTGGCAATTGGAAGTTGGAGTTGCTGCAGCATTATTTCTATCAACCGGACGTGGAAATGATCATGAAGATCAAAACTTCCTTGCGGCAGCAGGAAGACTTCATATCATGGCCTTGGGAGAAATCGGGTAACCTCACTGTAAAATGTGCCTACTATGTTGCTATGACTCACCACTATGAACATTTCAGTCCAGGAGCCTCGAGATCACGTCCATCTGGGGATAGATCACTTTGGAAACTAGTCTGGAACGCTTCTGTACCACCAAAGATGAAAAACTTTGCATGGCAGGTGTCTTTGGGGAATCTACCCACTGATGCAGAAAAATGAAGAAGGCATCTTGATTCAAATGGTTACTGTAGATTGTGCGATCGGGAACAGGAATCATCATTTCATGCCTTGATTGTATGCCCTAATGCGGCTAACCTTTGGGATGCGATGCAAGGCCACTGGCCACTTCCAAACAAATTGGATGTTAAGTCTACAAGCAACGAGTGGCTACTCCATCTCCTTGCCGATTCACATGAACAAATCAGAAGCAGAATCATCATGTTTTTATGGAGGACTTGGTATCTACGAAATGAAGTGGTGCATGGTAAGCCAATTCCGCCACTAGATGTGTCATGTTCTTTCCTTATTAGTTACTACAACACCTTCAACCAGATCTCTTGGGGGGGTGGATGAAATTACCAAAGGCAAATCTCATGTGTGTCTTGTAACACCTGGGGAGATACAGGGAAGACTGGTTGTCGTCCCCCGCAAACCGTGGCCACAACCGAACGTTGGATCGATAGCATTGTCGGCGGATGGATCCTTTAATGCCACATACCGTTCAGCAGGCTCGGGTATGATCTTAAGAGATGATGAGGGTGGTGTGATCTTCGCGGTCTTTCGCAAGTTGTTCCACTGCAATGATGCCCTAGAGGCTGAATTACATGCAATGCAGGAAGGGCTTAAATTGGCGATTGAGCACTCACACAACACGATCATGATGCAATCAGATTGTGTGTCGGTTCTCAATGCTCTCTCTGATGCATCCATGAATAAATCAGCTTATGGCCATATTTTATTTGAGTGATAGGGTTTTTATTCCTATAAAGATTACTCGTTAACAGAATAGGGTTGCAGATCGTTTAGCGAACTTTGGTCGGTGTGGAGATAGCACAACATGTTGGCTTGGGCAACCTCCACCGTGTGTCAGTGAATTAGTCGCCGAAGATTGTAACTCTATCATTTTGAAATAAAACCCTATGATTCCCTGCAAAAAAACTACAGAATTGAAAACTACTTTTCCTGTCTAATATTTCATGTATTATCGCTGAATGAGGACCTCACGTCCCTTGATTTATGTAATTTTAGACGTGAGGTATCGAGAAGGAGCCAGTCCACCGTCGCCATCTGCGTCAAAGACGAGCTCGACGCACACAGGCGACGCACAACTGGGCCGACCCATCGACGCGAAATCCGTTTCTGTTTTCTGCATCGCGAGCGACCTAAAAAAACCCCGGAAAAACGAGCAGGCACCAGGTTTCGATCCCACGATCTCACTTACAATAGAGTACTGACCGCGACCAGCTTGCCACTCCAACACAGAGCTGCTTGTCAAAATTAAGGCGCTAAACTATATAAGAACAGACAGCAGGGTTGTGATTTTAGAAACAAAAACATTGTAGAAACATTTCTTGAAATTTTCGAACGATTCGAAATGTCGCATATATTTTTTGATATTCCAAGTATTATTTCTGAAAAAAATGTAAATAATTTTTGTAATCCGAATTTAGAAAAACCACAAACATTTTTCAAAGTGCTGCATATATTTTTCAAAAATTGTTCACATTTTTCTAAATTTTTGAATAAAATTTCAAAACGGGAGCAGTTTCTAAAATCATGGACATATTTTGAACAATTTGCGAAATGATAGAACAATTTTGAAAGCCCCAAACAAATTAGAAATGCGAACAATTTTTTAATACATGAACAAAAATTAGAAAAAGAGAACATTTTTTTTGAAATTTGTGAACAATTTTTGAAACCAGGTTATTATTTAAAATTTCGAAAAATGAACAAAAACATTCTGAACAACTATTGAAAAATGAAACATTTTTTGAGATTCCCGAACAATTTTGTAAAAAATGCGGAAGTTTTTTAATATGAACAAATTTTTGAAGACACGAACATTTTTTAGAAATTGAACTTTTTTAGAAGCACAAGGTTTTTTAGGTTTCCAAACAGTTTTTGAAACATGAACACTAAAAAAGAAACTAAAAATTTGAAATATAAAAACGAAATAGAAAAAGAAAAAAAGAAAAGAAAAAGGAAATAAAATAAAAAATAAACAGAAAACGAAAAATAAAAGAAAAACCAAAAAACCCAGAAAACCGGTTCAGGGAACCTGCTAGAAGGTTCCTAAAACCAGGAAAAACAACAACAACAACAACAACAAAGCCTTTAGTCCCAAACAAGTTGGGGTAGGCTAGAGGTGAAACCCATAAGATCTCGCAACCAACTCATGGCTCTGGCAGATGGATAGCAAGCTTCCACGCACCCCTGTCCATAGCTAGCTCTTTGTCGATACTCCAATCCTTTAGGTCTCTCTTAACGGACTCCTCCCATGTCAAATTCGGTCGACCCCGCCCTCTCTTGACATTCTCCTCACGCTTTAGCCGTCCGCTATGCACTGGAGCTTCGAGGCTGTTGAATATGCCCAAACCATCTCGCACGATGTTGGACAAGCTTCTCCTCAATTGGTGCTACCCCAACTCTATCTCAGATATCATCATTCCGCACTCGATCCTTCCTCGTGTGGCCACACATCCATCTCAACATACGATCTCCGCCACACCTAATCGTTGAACATGTCGCCTTTTAGTCGGCCAACACTCGCGCCATACAACATTGCAGTCGAACCGCCGTCTGTAGAACTTGCCTTTTAGCTTTTGTGGCACTCTCTTGTCACAGAGAATGCCGAAGCTTTGCGCCACTTCATCCATCCGCTTTGATTCGATGGTTCACATCTTCATCAATACCCCCATCCTCCTGCAACATTGACCCCAAATACCGAAAGGTGTCCTTCCGAGGTACCACCTGGCCATCAAGGCTAACCTCCTCCTGCTCACACCTAGTAGGACTGAAACCGCACATCATGTACTCGGTTTTAGTTCTACTAAGCCTAAACCCTTTCGATTCCAAGGTTTGTCTCCATAACTCTAACTTCCTATTTACCCCCGTCCGACTATCGTCAACTAGCACCACATCATCCGCAAAGAGCATACACCATGGGATATCTCCTTGTATATCCCTTGTGACCTCATCCATCACCAATGCAAAAGATAAGGGCTCAAAGTCGACCCCGATGCAGTCCTATCTTAATCGGAAGTCATCGGTGTCGACATCACTTGTTGAACACTTGTCACAACATTATTGTACATGTCCTTAATGAGGGTAATGTACTTTTGTCGAACTTTGTGTTTCTCCAAGGCCCACCACATGACCTTCCGCGGTATCTTATCATAGGCCTTCTCCAAGTCAATGAACACCATATGCAAGTCCTTCTTTTGCTCCCTATATCTTTCCATAAGTTGTCGTACCAAGAAAATGGCTTCCATGGTCGACCTCCCAGGCATGAAACCAAACTGATTTTTGGTCACGCTTGTCATTCTTATTAAGCGGTGCTCAATGACTCTCTCCCATAGCTTCATTGTATGGCTCATCAGCTTAATTCCATGGTAATTAGTACAACTCTAAACATCCCCCTTGTTCTTGAAGATTGGTACTAATATACTCCGTCTCCATTCTTCTGGCATCTTGTTTGCCCGAAAGATGAGGTTGAAAAGCTTGGTTAGCCATACTATCGCTATGTCCCCGAGCCCTTTCCACACCTCAATGGGGATACAATCAGGGCCCATCGCCTTGCCTCCTTTCATCCTTTTAGAGCCTCCTTCACCTCGGACTCTGGATGCGCCGCACAAAACGCATCTTTGGTCTCATCAAAGGAGTCGCCCAGTTCAATGGTAGAACTCTCATTCTCCCCATTGAACGCCTTGTCAAGTACTCCGCCATCTATGCTTAATCTCCTCGCCCTTCACCAAGAGTTGGCCTGCTCCGTCCTTGATGCATTTGACTTGGCCAATGTCCTCGCCTTCCTCTCCGAATCTTAGCCATCTTATAGATGTCCTTTCACCTTCCTTCGTGCCTAACCGTTGGTAGTGGTCCTCATATGCCCGACCTCTTGCTTCACCAACAGCTTGCTTTATGCCTTCTTCGCCATCTTGTACTTCTCTATGTTATGTGACTCCTATCCGGTATAGGCGTCAAGCAATCTTTCTTCTCTTTAATCGCCTTCGGACATCATCATTCCACCACCGGTATCCTTATCTTCGCTTCTCCTTCCCCTGGACACCCCAAACTCCTCCGAGGCCACCTTACAAATGCAAGTCGCCATCTTCATCCACACATTATCCGCATCCCCTCCTTCCTCCCAAGGTGTAAGAACCGAGAGGAAGGATTCGAACAGATCGGTGGATGGGGTGTTTGATTTAACTGGTGAATCAACAAAATACGGGATACAAGGGCGGAATCGCCATGGACGGATACCCCGTCTTGCTTACGAACTAGGGTTCTAGCTACCGCTAAGGACTTATCCAATTACATCTTGCCCGATCCTGCCTCGGTGCCCAGCATATAAGCTCCCCTCCAGCTCACCGCGGTAATACAGTGATTAATGACTACGTTACAGTGATCGGTTTAAACTCATTGGGTAAAACGGTGAGGACGCATCCGAGCCGTTGATCTGATCTGAATCGGTATCTTCGCATCTACACCGTTGGATAACTGAACTTGGACTGCATCGTCTTCTATCTTCAGTAGCAGCGAGGTTCAGGTCCTGACAATGCCGCCGCCATGACGATCGCCTTGTCCTCAAGGCGAAACAACTTATGTCCTGGAAATGTCTTGTTGAGAAATGCAACATCCTCCCATGTAGCATCATCAGGAGCAAGACTTTCCCATTGCACCAGACACCGTCCCACTGGTGTTTTGTTCCTCTGAATGACTCTGCGGTCCAGGACTGCCACTGGAATGGTTTTCACATAGCCTTCTGGTGTGACCAAGGGAACATGGGGAAGTGGAACTGCGCAATGACCAATGTGCTTCTTTAGCTGGCTGATGTGGAATACAGGATGAATGTTTGTTCCTTCTGGAAGTTGAAGTTTGTAAGCCACAACACCAATTTTCTCCAATATTTTGTAAGGTCCATAGAATTTTGACCGCAGTTTGAGAGAGCCTCGAAGACCAAAAGCATTTTGTCTGTATGGTTGTATTTTGAGAAACACAAGATCCCCCACCTCCAGTTGTCTATCTATGCGTTTCATGTCTGCAAAATGCTTGATTCTTCCTTGAGCATGTTCTAAATTTGCTTTCAACCTTTGCACCATGTGTTCTCTTTGTGAAACTGTCAGTGCAGCAAATTCTCCTATCTGAGGTGGTTTGGAACCATATAGGGCCTGGAAGGGAGTGCCTTTAACGAGGAATGATAGCTGGTGTTATACCATAATTCTGCTAATGGTAGCCACTTCATCCACTTCTTTGGTTCTTGAAATACCATGCCTCTCAAATAAGCTTCTAGACACTGATTTACCCTCTCTGATTGTCCATCTGTCTGAGGATGAGATGCAGTACTGAATCTGATATGCACTCCAAGTGCTTTAAATAGTTCCTGATATAAAGCACTTGTGAAAATAGGGTCTCTGTCAGATACAATGCACACTGGCATTCCATGCAACTTGATCACATTATCCATAAGTGCCTCAAACACTGTCTGAACTGAATATGGGTGAGATAAAGGCAGAAAGTGGGAGTATTTAGTGAATCTGTCTACTACCACCAGAATAACCTCCTTTCCTTGTGAGTTTGGCAGTGCTGTGATGAAATCCATAGTGATATGAGCCCAAGCCATATCAGGGACAGGAAGAGGTTGTAATAACCCAGTAGGATAAATGTGTTCCACTTTATTTAGCTGACAAACTGGGCACTGACTGACATATATCTCAATGTCCTTCTTCATGTTGGGCCAGTAAAAGACTTTTTTAATTCTGAAATAGGTAGCTTTAATTCCAGAGTGACCTCCTAGTGCAGAAGAATGGAAAGTTTGCAACAACTTCTGCCTGAAATCATTAGAAGCTCCCACATAAATTCTGTTTTTGTATTTCAACAGACCTTGATGTGTTGTAAACTTAGGTGTTTCCTCATTATCTGTAGCTACCTTCTTTAGGATTTTGTCAGTATCCTAATCTCCTTGGTAACTTTTCATGACATCCTCAGTCTAGGTGGGTACTACTACAGTCACATTGTCGCACTTCATGTTTTGTACAGTATCCCTTCTGGACAGTGCATCTGCTACTGTATTTTCTCTGCCTTTCTTATACTCAATAGTGTAGTCATATTCCAACAGTTTGAGGAGTAACTTATGCTGTATGCCCTTAGTTAATCTTTGAGTAGTCATATACTTTAAAGATTGCTGATCTGTTTTAATGATCAACTTGTTTTCCCACACATAGTGTCTCCACTTCTTTAGGGCTTCCAGTATGGCCATTGCTTCTTTTTCATAGATGGATTGGGCAGCAGATTTTGGCCCTAAACTTTTGCTGAGAAAAGCTATAGGCTTGCCCTGTTGCATAAGGACAGCTCCAAGTCCTTTTGTACATGCATCAGCTTCTATGGTGAAAGGAAGAGCAAAGTTTGGCAGTGTGAGAACAAGACAACTGGTCATTGTGTTTTCAGATTCTGAAATGCTTTATCCTGTTCAGGGCCCCACTGGAAAGCATCTTTCTTTAGCATATCATGGAGAGGTCTGCAAATTTGTCCATACTGCTTCACAAATCTCCTGCAGTAGCCAGTCAAACCAAGAAACCCTCTTAGCTGTTTCACATTCTCAGGTGTTGGCCATTCCCTGACTGCCTAAATTTTACTTGGATCAGTTGCTACTCCTTTCTCTGAAATGATGTGGCCCAAATAAGACACCTGATTTGTTGCAAAAGTGCACTTTGATAGTTTCACATATAGTTCATGTTTTTGCAAAGTAGCAAAAGTCCTTTCTAGATGTATGTAGTGTTGTTCCATTGATTTGCTAAACACTAACATACCATCAAAAAAATACTAGAATGAACTTTTCCTTCTCTGGCTCATTGACTTCCTCACACACATTGTTCATCATTCCTTGGAATGTGCCTGGGCCATAAGCCAAACCAAAAGGTACTACTTTATATTCATAGTGTCCCATGTGTGTCCTGAAAGCAGTTTTTGGAATGTCCTCTGGAGCCATCCTTATTTGGTGATATCCAGACCTCAAATCCAATTTTGAGAACACTTTTGCTCCATTTAACTCATCCAGCAGATCCTCAATAATGGGCATAGGAAACTTGTTCTTGATAGTGATTGCAATTAGTTCTCTGTAGTCTACACACAATCTCCACCCTCCATCTTTCTTTCTGACCATGATTGCAGGGGAAGAAAAAGGACTGAAACTCTCATGTATTTCCCCTTTTTTAATTAACTGCTTGATTATTTCTTCCATTGCTGCTTTCTGGTAGTGAGGCACTCTGTAAGGTCTGAGATTTGGGGGTTTTGCTCCTTCTTGAAGTACAATCTTGTGATCACAATTTCTTTTGGGAGGTAGCTTGTCAGATTCCTGAAATATTGCTGCATATTTCTGTAACAGAGGATGTACTACTGCTGGGTGTTCTGATTGTTCTTTGCTGGGTTCAGATTCCATTTCTTGTATCTGTAATATATCCCATCACTCCCTTGGACAGGAGCTTCTCCATTTTAGCAGCAGATAATATGCATTTCTTCTTTGGTATTGTATGATCATAGAGTGTTATGGGTTGTCCATTCTTTGTTACTATCAAAATTGTCTCTACCAAATCCAGGCAGATAGGACTATACTTATATATCCAGTCAGCTCCTAATATAATGTCATAGGACTGTAAATCCAATACTTTAAAACTGCTGCAGAATGAGTGTCCCTGAATTTTGAAATCCATAGGAGCAACTTTGGATGTGGACAGAAGTTTGCCTCCCCCAGCTACTGTAACTTTCCTTTGGAGACATTGGCTGCTGATTGCAGTTGCATTTAATAGCAAATTCAGTGCTAATGAATGTGTCTGAAGAGCCACTGTCAAACAGGGCTGTTGCCTTTTTTCCCTGCAATTTCCACTATCAGGGAAAAAGTGTTTGCTCCTGGTGTCCCTTCCACTGCATGAACTGAGATGTGCATGGCCTGTGTAGGTTTTTCTACAGTATCTGTGCTTTTCTCTTTATCAGGAGTATTTGGAGCTGTATGGTATGTCTGTTCCTGTCCCAAAGAATCCTCTGTATTATCACTGTCCTCTTCCTCATCCACTTCTTGTAAGATGTGAATTCTCTTTCCAATTTTGCACTTGTGCTGTCTTGACCATGGCTCCCTGCAATACCAGCAAGCCCTAGCATCTTTAGGAAAAGGAACTGCATACTTTTCCTGCTGTGGTAGCTGTACTTGCAGAGGTGTTGTAGAATTTCTGTGTGCAGGTTGATAGCTTTTGGCTTTGTACACATTAGTATTCTGAACTTTTCTGGCAGCTGCAGCCTTCTCATAAACCTTAGCATACCAGTATGCCTCTATGATTCCTTTTGGTTTCTGTCCACAAACTTCATGTTTAATGTCACCTCTGAGCCCTCCAATGAAACAACTTAGCAAAAAAAATTCTTAGAGGCAGGGATGGTCTCTTTTCACCAGAACTACACATTGTTCAAAATTATCTATGTATTGAGCTACAGTATTGGTTTGCTGAATATTCTTCAACAATTCCACTGCTTCATGTACAGTTGCTTCTGAAAACCTGTCAGCTAACATTTGACAAAACTGCTGCCAAGTCACCATTTGCCATGGCACACATATATTCTTAAGCCAATTGGAAGCTCTGCCCTGTGAATGACCAGTAGCCAAGTTGACCCACTGATCATATGGAGTTCCTGACATGTCAAAAAACTTCTCACATGCTATGAGCCATCGAATAGGATCATCTCCATGAAACAAGGGAATTTCTAGCCTTGGTCCTTTTAAAACTACTTCTGCAAAATAGGATGGACCTCCTAATTGAGTAGCATATTGATTTCTCTGCATGTCATAAAGATTTCCTACTGCTTGGTATACTGGGGGAATTCCTTGGGTAGTTTGTGGATGTGTTGATGTATTGACCAGTGATGGGATTATAAGTGTGAGGAGGGGAGAACAGTGGAGCACTTACAGGAGCAAAGTATCCACTATTTCCAGAAAATCCCTGTGTATGAGCCTGAACTATTGCACTCACATTTGCAGGTGCCATTCTGAACTGTCCATTTACAGGCACTTCTTGTTGTTTTCCTGCACACACTGTTGTGCTTTCAGTCACCAGTTGTGATGTTGGCAAACTGGAAGTCACTCCAGCTATATTTGTGACTGGTCCTTTGTCCTGCCTTTTGAACTCCTGTTCCAAATTTCTCCCCACTGCCTCTGCTTCACTGTGTATATTGTTATGGTTTGCATCTGAGATGTTACCACTCTTACTTGTCTGGCCCTCCTTCATTGTGTTTTCTGGTGATCTGAGCTCTGTCTTCTGACTTGTAATATTCATTCTTGCCAAAATCAACTGTAAGGTTTGTTGAATTCCGCCATTCATCTCTGATAATTTTGCTTCTACTTTCGGCATCGTGATCATCTCGGACCTTAACTTGGTAACTTCTTGTTTGAGATCTTATAGCCCTTCAACCTCTGCTCTTAGATCTGCCACTTCCTTCTCCACACGGTCCACTGTGATTTGAACTTTTGCTCTTGTGTCCGCCATCTGCGACTGAGACAGATCTCGCTGTGTTGCTCACGAAATCCCTCTCTGGTACACGGATCCTGTCAAATCCCGGAATTTCACCACCGAGAGAAGGTCTCTCAGCAACCGGATCGGACTCAGAAATGTGTACCCGAATGTTCACCGCCGCCTTGTCGCCGCCACCTGACGCCGCCGCCGCGAACTGGGAGGGACGAAATCGCCATGGACGGATACCCCGTCTTGCTTACGAACTAGGGTTCTAGCTACCGCTAAGGACTTATCCAATTACATCTTGCCCGATCCTGCCTCGGTGCCCAAAGATATAAGCTCCTCCACTCACCGCGTAATATCTGATGATTAACGACTACGTTACAGTGATCGGTTTAAACTCATTGGGTAAAACGGCGAGGACGCATCCGAGCCGTTGATCTGATCTGAATCGGTATCTTCGCATCTACACCGTTGGATAACTGAACTTGGACTGCGTCGTCTTCTATCTTCAGTAGCAGCGAGGTTCAGGTCCTGACAGCCCTCCTTAATTAACCGGCTGGGAAATTCTAGAAGTTTCCCAAAACCCGGAAACGGTTTCCCAAAACCCGGAAACGGTTTCCCCGAAAACCTGCTTCGCGCTATAGGTCCGGCCCGGTCGATCGCTCGCTCGCACCTCCCTGTGCGAAGCATCGGCAGTTCGACGCAGTAAGCAGAGTATAGGATTTTCCGTCGCCATCGGCATCTCTATCATCCACCAAACGCGTCCCAGGAACATCCTCCTATTCAGCCCATTTAGGCCCATGTGAGCCCGTCACTCACATCATTCCGGTCCTCATATGCGGTGATGTACGGTAGCAGGCGCAGCGCTAGCACAAGAGAGAAATTAGGCGAGGTAGGAAGCGAGACAGCAGCGTCCGTCTCCCTCCCTTGGGCCGACCAGACCCTAGCCCCCCACCGCATCGCCGCCGGGCCCCTCCGCCGCTCACTCGCCGGCATCTCGCCGAAGGGCGCGTCGAGCTTGCCGGATCGGCCCCGCCGCCGCGGATCCAGTACGGGTTCCCTACTCTCCAGACCCCCCCGCATCCATCAGTTCTCCGCTGCTTGATCTGCCCGGGTCGATTGCTTCCCCTGGGTTGCGATTTGGTTTCGTAGACTGAGCCATGATCGGGATCAGAGAATCTTGGGCGGGATTCATCAGTAGGATCTTATAGGGATCAAACCTTTATTGGAACGATCGATCGTCCCCCTTCCTTAGCTGCTTTTTTATTTATTTTTGGGCGCAATGCCCCGATTGTCAAGTTGGATTTGGGTTGATGCCATACAGACCCATTCGGTAATTAGCTAATGTGTTTTGTGGATACTTCGCAGCAGAATTTGATGCTGAGTGTGTGGTGAAATGATGTCCACATGCATCCTCACTTAATCCAACATCAGAGACTGGTTTTAGTGGATTGCTTGAGTAGAACTGATACTTCACTATGTTAGATAGAGGGCACATCACTCCAGAACACATGTGATCTGAACATAATTCCTGTGTTTTAGTATCGCTTCCTCAACCACAACGACATGGGATTAAGCTGTTCCCCAACACATTCAGGCAAGAAAATAATCCATTACGCCACAAAATCCAAGTTTTAAGCGGTTTCACCACTTCCGTTGGATGAACAAAAGGTGAATACAGCATAACAGGTTTAACTCATGAGTTGTAGTAAAGCTTGTTGGAATGCCAATGTCAATTCACGAGGACACACTGAATGCAAAGTGGAAACATGATGCAGAGAAGGAACATATGATATGTTTGATTATATCTATCTGACTGTGCATACACGTAGCAATCACGGGGTATTGTGTAATTAGGATCACCTTAAACTGGCTATTCCTAATCAATTTATGATCATTATTTGTTAGAAAATGTCAAAGTTGAAACCAATGTGGTAATACTCTGTCTGGTTCAACATGCAGTGTAATTTATGCATTCCTTGTTATGTTGGTTTTGCTCGTATCAGGCAGATAGTTGGGTGTCCAGTTCCAAGTAATCCTGTATGTTGTTGGGTGCCATATCATTAATCCAGTATTGCAATCTTTGGTCCAGATGGCTCTTAATGAACGTCTCAGCAAATTTAAACAACAGCAGGAGAGATGCCAGACAACTCTATCCAGCATTGCTGCAACCCAAGCTTCAACCACAAAGTCGCACAATGCTCCAAGGTCTAGACCAGCAAATGCTCCGTCAGCTCCAGCAAAACAGATACAGGCTATTAAATTCTCAAATGATACAGAAAGACTTCAACACATCAATTCAGTGAGGAAGTCTCCTGTCGGAGCACAGATCAAATTAGTTATTGAACTGCTTTACAAGGTAAGTTGCCAAAAGTTCAACTTGATGGGATTACCCCGTCTTCCATAATTCCGCCCCATGCATAGTGATAGGATTATCTGTTATCTGTTTTTCCTTGCAAAATAGCTACTAGTATTAATGATCATGCAATGCAAGTTGCTCATGCTGTTGCTCATGTTGTCTTATAGGACAATAAGTGATTTTTTGGATAAGTTTTGATGTTGCTCATGTTGTCTTTAGGTTAGGGAAAAAATTACAGTGCTAGTTTTCTCTGGGTAACTATAAAACGAACAGAGCAGTGATGTCACAGGATATTACTGTTGCTTTTAGTGACAAATATAATATATAATTGCGCTCTCAGTTATCAGATACTGGTGGTCCTAACGCAAAAATGGAGATATTTATTCAAGCCTGAAAAATGGTTCTGCACCTTATTTTGCATATTTAATTCTTGATTTTTTTCTCCAACTTATTAGCTTAATGACAGGCTATAGTACAGTAACAAAAAGAATGTTCTCTTACAGTGTTTGTCCTGAATATATGTTATAATGTGTTCTGTACTTCTGTGTAAAATAATACCCCTCTTTTCTTGTGAACCTGCAGACAAGACTTGCTTATACAGCAGAGCAAATAAATGAAGCAACATATGTTGCAATTAATAGTAACAAGGCAGTCTTTGATAGTCTGACAAACAATCCCAAAGTACAATTTGATGGGAAGCGTTTCTCTTACAAGGTAATTGCATCGAGGATTATTTTGTTACACCTTGATAATTGAAATAGTTTCTCTTCTGTCGCGAAAGACTTTGTCTTTCATCTCACATTAGGTTGCATATTGATCCACCATTTGAAATTATGCAGTCCAAGCATGATTTGAAGGGGAAAGATCAATTGCTTCATTTGATCAGAAGGTTTCCTGAGGGTCTTCCTGTTGTGGAGGTCAAGGATTCATATCCAACCGTATTGGATGATCTACAGGTGACTATATTATTCTTGGTCTAAGATTTTGAGCAATCTGGTAGGTGCCACATTAATTTGCATGCTGTGCATCCAATTTGATGGTTGAACTAACTGTATATGTAACCAAGTAGTCTTATGTACAGAGGTTCGAGATTTTAATGTTGGGATCTTTTAGCGATCCTTGTTTTTGTTTACGTATATGTAAAGTACAGTTAGCTATGATTCCATTGGTTATGTTCTAAAATTCTTATTACAGCGTAATGCTCGAAGCTACCTTTTCTATTGGAACAATTAACAGGGTCTCGAGCTTTTATGGAGGTTAAATTTTAATGTTAGTTGTTGCTTTTGTGTGCGCTTCTAGTGGTTATTGGAATATTTCAATGGTTGATTACTTCACTGCTGGTAAATAATTGAAGTTGATGGACTGTACACAACAGCACAGCCCTTCAGCTAAGCACAAAAAATCGATATTTAGCTAACTTGAACCAGCGAGGAACTGAGGAATATATGAAGTTGATGTGTCCCATGACAGGCAATTTATTTGCTTGGAAACAGTGTTTCCTGGTGTCTGATGGAACACAGCCATAATGAATCGGTGAAATTACTTGCAGTCCCATAGTGGTGGTTCTTTGCTGCTGAGAAATAGAGCATCAAGCAAAGCATGACTTAGTTCCAAGATATTGAAACTAGGCAGATGATTTACTAATCAGTGTTTCAGTATTGGTGTTACTTTGTGGATTTGCAGTGTGTACTTGTAGCTTTTTCTCTTCATTGCAAAGGTGTGAGCAAACCAGGAATTCAGCCCAGAAGTCTGATGTATATGGCTGAAATCTCGTTTTCCGCAGGCTCTCAAAGCTTCAGGTGACGTCTGGTGGCTGTCAAGCATGGACTCCCAGGAAGACATTGTGTACCCAAATGATCCCAAATCGAAGATCAAGGTCGATGCCGACTTGAAGCAGCTGTACCGGGAGATAGAGCTGCCACGGGACATGATCGACATCGAGAAGGAGCTCCTGAAGAACGGCCACAAGCCAGCAACCGACACGACCAAGCGGCGTGCAGCGGCGCAGATCCATGGCCAGCGACCAAAGCCGAAGGCCAAGAAGAAGCAGAAAGAGATCACTAAAAGGACCAAGCTCACGAACGCTCATCTGCCTGAGCTGTTCGACCTGCCCCGTTAAGCGCAAGAAGCAAACAGGGCATATAAGTTTCAGGGCATTTCTTCATGTTGGAGCTCGCAATAATACTTTTATATACACAATCATTTTTGTTTCTGTGTTACTCTACCATTGGGGGAAATGACTTGATGCATCTCAAAACTTAAAACTGAGGCTGGGATGCTTATGCTTGTTATATATCAAAATTGTACGTTGACAATCCATTGTGTGTTCCTGTATAAAACATTATAATGAATCAGAGATGAACAACAAGCGACCTCGCAATGGTCACTATATCTTTGTGAGGTGCAGTTCAACGTCTCTCAAGAACCCCTCTATATAGTCACCAGCGTAATAATGGCAATACTGTACTTTCTATTTTTATGAAAAGGATTTGGATTGATTATAAAGGTTCACCAGAAGTACAAAGCATTCCTAGACCAGTGAATGACCACTGTCTCCGCCGGAACGAGCCGCTAACGCCAGGCTACTGTTTAGTTAGTTTTGTACTAGAATCCATCTATGATCACTAAATTTGGCTCATGCAGTAACTTTGATCACTGGATTTTAGACTGTCTCATTTACAATCAGTGAGGGTTGTTTAAGTGATATGAAGGAGATATTTGATATGTCACCATCCATCTACCCTATCTGCTCATCCATGCTATCCCATCAAGATTGTTCCTTTCCTCTCTTTTTCCAGCGATGGAGAAAGAAGTTGATGACATGACCGGTTAACCTTCCCATATCGGCTAATATAGCCAAGAAGAAAAAAAGAAACTAAAAGACCGCTATGATGGCATGATCACTAGGGTAGGCAGGTTTGGCTACTGGATTTGCCTAACATAACATACAGTCTGAAGAATTCGTACTCCCATGCCAGGTTTGCCTTTGTTAGAGCCCAGCACTGCTCAAACTTTCAGCACGGGAAGGGATCTGGTCTGAACTTGTTCCGGTTTCATGAACCGATGAGCTCAGGTTTTGGTTCAAAGCCATATTGATATACCAACATCAACAAACAAATGGACTTCAAGTTTAACTCAAGATTTCAGAAGTGACCTTGTCAGAACATCGAGTAGTTGCATAAGGACAGTCCAGAGAGAATAGCAGAATATACGACACGAATGATCCATGAATATAACCCCAACTTGTACCTTTTCCAGTTTAGGGGTTTTATTTCATAATCGAGTTTTCCATGATTTCCATTCTTAGCGGATCAAAAGATAAATGACAAATGATTTTATTTTGTATCATCTACATACAATAAATGTATATGCAAAGCAATTATGTTACAGTGGTGAGGGTTTAACTTGTTTCATGCTAAAACTAACTATGACAATAAGCTTCTGAGTTTTGGAAGGAAAATATGATCATTACTTATTATTACTGAAAAATTATGATGTTCAGATGTTTGTAATCAAATCGGGCTGTGTACCTTGGCCCAGTCGGCCTGTTCGATCCAAACAGCCCTAGCCAAACATAGAATTGTAGACTCAGTCAAAAAACTAAAAGGCCCGACCCAACTATGGCCAAAGGAGCTTAATCACAGATCTTATTACGGATGTTTGTTGGCATGGATGTACATTTGTTCTTGAAGACTCACAAGAATGAACCCAGAGCCATCAGATGGGCTTGTTTCACAAACTGTACAGTAACAAAAAAAGAAGCATTCAGATGAAAAGCCCACACACACATCAACAGCATTCTGGACACCGCCACTGTCGCCCCATGTAGACGATTCCAAGGATTTTGAACTTTACAATCTTTTATCATGTGCAAGATGGTAAAACATATTCACCGACACCGTCCTGCTTTTTCTAAATCAAGAGGACTGATGGCATACTTTCACCTGCACAAAGGATATGGGAATAAATCCCCTGTTAACTAGCCTAGTGGGTGGAACTGAAGGAGAGTAAGCACAGATCTGATGACTGGCGAGCACCATCCATGTCAACCATCTACAAATAACCAACATAAGAGCAATTCAACTTAGAGCTCTATAACAAAATGAAAAAATGCATAATTTTTTTGAAAAGAAAATTATACATACCTTGAATCCTACATGATCATAGAGCCTCCGAGCTGGCAAGTTATCCTTATGTACATGAATATAAATACTTTCAGCACCTACAACAAGGGGCGAAGGTATCAGCACATGAACCACTATTATCTGTAGTCTTACAATTACAGACAAGCCTAATGCTTTACCATCGAGTCTTGCAGCATAAATGGCCAATAACAACATGTTGCTGGCAATCCCTTGACGCCGTGCATACTTAGCAACACAAACATTGGTTAAATATCCAAATTTTGGCTGATCTGGCTGATAGATTCTAGAGTAAAATGGCGTGTTTCCAGGCTCCTGTGAATAATTTCGAAATGTAACTTCCAAAGACACAGGCAGGAGTAATACAAAGATATTGGTGCTATTTTCCATACCGCGGGATATGTCTCCCCATATAGAGGATGTCTGACACATAGATCTACCGTACCAACAACACTATTCAGCACAGTTCGTGTAACATCATCATTCTTTACCTGCAATATATTACCGTGGGCAAGATGTTAATTAACCGTGAAATATAAGGAAAATATAATCAAAGCAACTTTTAAAAGTGATTGAAAATGTAGACCTAATTTTTGTTTAAAAGATATCTAACAACAGAAAAGTGAAGTTTTAACTTGTCGGTTGTTGGGTAGCCATTTTCGCGTGTCTTTCCTCAGAGCATATCTCAGAACTATCATAACAATACTATTTCATGAACAACATGCTTACACAAAATGCAGTAATAAATGGGTTACAAATAGCTTTACTCTCATACCGCAACAAAACAGGTATACTTCTCTCCAACCTGCCTGCTACATCGTTTCTTTAAAGCATGAAATTCCTGCAGTGAGATGACTGACGATGATACATTTGACATATTACAAGAATGATACATGGCTACAAGTGTCAACTTTTAAATGATCAGCTGGTGGAAAATGTGCACGTGTCGACATTATTACCATCCCACTTGCCTCTAGTAACACAAAAATATGACTAACTGATTACACACGTACCTGCGATGCAAACTTTCTTTTGAAGCTTTCAACATAGCTGCAGTGAGAAAACAACAGTACAATAGATTTTAGTTACAAGGATATAACTAACAAAAAGTGCACCAGCACTGTAATTTAGATACTAACCGATCGCCTGACTGATCTTCATAGTGATCTTCTGCTCTCAACCATGCGGCAATCTATAAAGTCTTGGTAAGAAGAGATGTAAGGCATAGTGGTAATGTAAATGTTATTTCGTTACTTCATAGCACTAACAAAATTGTGAAGGTAAATGATTTGGAATATAAATGTTAGTATTTATAAATCTCATGCTCTGAGCTTATTAGCATGAGAAACAAAAGACAGGTAGCCTATTAATTATTGTCACTAACTCATCATAAACACATGTGCCGACCATGTCAATCAGAAATGGACGACTTTAAGTTATTGCCCAGAATCAGCGAATGTATATTTTTTGCAAGTAACAAGAATAATACCCAGTATTCCTCATCGATTATAGCCTCCCGAGCAACATACCGACCAAAATATCTTGTGTATTTGCAATCACTTTTCTCAATAGGGGGTCGAAGACGATTGAAACGGAGATCAGATGGTTCTGCTGGATGCAAAGGTGTTGGCGTCGTCACTGTTGTCCTATTGGATAAACTTGATGAAACTCCAGGAATGGATGCTTTTCTGGCAACATTAACACTATGGGCAATCATTTCCTCTTTTCCACCGTTTGTAGAAACCACGGGTTCATCTTTCCTGAAAGAAAAAAACTGATTTTGCATGAAAATAATGCACGACATGGGCAAAATGTAAGCGTGATGTGACCTTTCACATATCCATGCTAGTTCTATGTTTACAAAGCAAGAAAAGACCACAAGATTCAGAAACCTAATCCGGGTAAAATTGGGTTCTAGTCGTGCCGCGAGTATTCAGCTTCACAATTACACGATAAGTAATGATATGATTTCAAAGTACTGTGCAGTTCTGCATCCGAGAAAAAACACTTTGCAGCATATCAGTATCTTTATCTTCTCCGCTTTGAATGAAATTGTAGCGAAAAGTTGGCGACCGGTAAATTAGCCCACAGCAATTCAACAAATAATGATGTGAATCATAGATCCTAAACCGAACTATCTGACCACCCTTTCGTGTCAGGAATTGATGAATAATTACATCTTGCAACGGGCAATCAGTGTTCAACGAAGCTCTCAAATCCTTTTGATCTACTTGCTCCCTATTCAAGCAGGCACGTCCCTGCCTTTGCGGCAACGAGCGGCTAAGAACACGAAATCCCTCACTCGTCGAACAAGAAAAGCTAGCTACCAGTTTAGCAGTCCACGGACCCGGCGACCAACCCGACCGCAAACATAGGAAGCGGATAAAGGTTGCTCACATCGGCGTGGCGGCGAGGCGCCGGCGGAGGAGGACTCCCCGGCCACCGAAGCCGCGCCGCCCGCCGGCCAGCGGCGGCGGCGGCGCCGGCGCGACGGCTCCGCTCGCCATCCCGGACTTGCTAGCTCCTGGTCCAAGGGGGCAGGGGGTGGAGGTACTCCTCGGCGGCGTGGCGTGGGGAAATGCTGGGCGCGGCGGGGTCCGGGTTGGCGGTCTACCCGGGCACCACACCACCAACCTCGCGGCTGCTCTCCCTCTCTGCCGTCGGCTCTCTGCTACTGCTAGTAGTTGTTCTGCTCCTCTATCCGCGTCCCTTTTTCTGTGGGCCTGACGCGTCCGGTTTGATGGATTGGGATCTCTTTTCCGGTGGATGGCCGCCGCCTACAGCTTGTTTCGTGCGCACCAAGCGCCCACGCCTCGGCGCCGTGGCCCCGCAGCTCTACCGCGTGACCGTGTGAGTGACCACATGCTTGGCTATATGATTAGGGCATTTTGTTTACAAATAATGATAGTGCGTCTATTCATTCATTGCACTATCCTTGTGGTTGCCATTGTAGGTTTGTAGCACATGTGCCAAGGAGAAAAGCACGGCAATATTTGTATTTTTGGTAGGGCAAGAGGGATTTGAGGGGGACAGATTTACATATTTGGAACAAACTCATAGTGTTGCTTTCCGCGGAAAAACAAACATACTACTTCATGGAATGCAAATTGGGGTTTATCCTTCAATTGTGCATTTGCTGTCTAAGAGCATTTACAACTGGACTTGCTTGATATGAGCCCATATACGTTTGCGGACGCGTCCGTGGACAACACCCAACCACTCATTTGTTTTTGTCCGCAGCCATCCCTCGTATTCAAATCCCCCATATTCATGCAATCACATGCAACGTAGATTAACGGCGTACATAAACGCATGGCATTCATACGACCGTACATTAATAAGTTCAACATTAAACCGGGCATGTCAACTTTTTTCGCGAACACGCGAAGCTTGCGTATCTTTTCATTGATAGAAGAAAGGAGAATGTGTAAAAAAAAAGATACAACACGTGACATGAACGCAAGGAGGCATGAGCATGGTGCCCAGAGCAGAGAGAGAGATGGGGGGGTGCTTAGCTCGAACAGGGTGAAGGACACAACTAAGCCCACCAAAACTAAAACTAGAGGAGCAGACCAAATCAACAAGTCGAACATCTTCAAATCCAACACCTGGACACCACGAGCTGGCAAGATAGTGCCTTCAAGAAGGAGAACGCCGCTGTGACGCTGCCGCCATCCGATCAGAAGAATAGGACCTAGGGTTTTCCCTGATGCTCGAAGAGGGGCACGAATAAAGGCCATGGCAGCACCTCCAGGAAGGGAAGTGATTCCCGCGAGTGTCGCCACCGTCAACATCTGCAAGTCAAGCATGGATTTCGCCTGACCTGAGTCCGAGCAATCCCGGTGTTCAATAACTTCAACTTCAAATACATAGATAGTTAGATAGCTTCATACGACATCCAACTAGATATTGGCGTGCCATGCACTAGACCAACATGAAGTTGTCATGAAGGGATCGACCTTGCACAAGTGCGCTTCGGTGTACTCCCACCAAGCGAGGTAGCTCAACTGCCAGCCAACACTCAGAATATCTTGTCAGAAAATTTAACCGCGCCATGGACAAGACTAACGGCCCTAAAGTCCTTGATGTCCATGCCCCCTTCCAACTTATATTAGGTAGCAGAGAGACAAGGGCATTATTGGATCACAAGCAAACCACACATGTCGCTTCGGTAAAACGCATCCAGGGCTCTCATGAAGTCGAACGCAGTGACGTGCCGACAAGAAGCGTAGAAACGCTCGGTAAATCCATCCGGTCCCAACACTTTATGTAGCGGCATGGCCTTAACCACCTTCAGAACCTCCTCCTTGGTGAATGGCTCGTCGAGGTGCAATAGATCAAAACTTGGTAGATCAAGTGCCTCCAAGTTCGGAGAGTGGACGCAACATGAGGACGAGCCGAACAGATTGGTGCAATACTCGTCCACTCCTTTGGCAATGCTCTCCTACCCGGTTAGGATTTTTACCCGACTTTGATATGAGCGAAATGGTTGTTCTCCACAACAACAATCTCACTCCACGAACGACAAAGACATCCCGGCCATAGTGTTGTTCGTGGATGACTATGAGCTCCCTGGCACACTCGAGCTTTCGACCATGTGGGAGGAGACGGAGAAGAGAAAGAAAAGGGCAAAGAAGGAAACAAAAAGAGAGAAAGATGAACTGAGGGCAATTAACTAAGCTATTATATACGTTAAGGAAAAAGAGCAACCATTTTTGGCAGGAATCCTCCCGCCAAAATTGTGTCAACCTACATGGCATGGGTCAACCAACCACCTGGCATGGTCAGACTAGTTTAGAGCATCTACAACTGTAGGTCGCAAATCTGGCCCCTCGAACGTCCGCGGAAAATGACTGCACGGGCCTCAAAATTGACCACTTGAAACCACATACCCCATTTCCGAAACACCTATTACATGCAGCGCCATGCACGGCGATCATCCCGTCTGTCTTGGGCCAGCTGGGCGGTCAAAACACACCAAAAATTGCTCATAGTTAAGATTTTCACCCCCGTATTAGTCTCACCTCGCCACGTGACGAGCTAGTCGACCGGCTTAAATAGCTGGGTCGTGCGAAAGCGATAAGCTTATGACATTATTGGATCATTTGTGAAGAAGATAGGCTGTTACTATGAATCTTCTATGTTTATCACACAGAAGATTCATAGTCAGGTCTATCTCCTTTACTAGGGAAACAATCATACCCATACCGCTTTTTATAAATCATATTTTGTCAATGAAAAATCGATGAACAAAATAAAATATCTACTGTCATTGTAGTATGGGTATCCACGTACATGAACGAGATGAATTTGACACTCGACGAACAATCATCAACTAATGAAATGTAGTCTAGTATCAAGTTACCTCGCTCACGCAACGATAATTGATAGACCTACACAACAATGGAGAAGCTTGCCTGTCGGCATCCGCCTCGCCCGACGATGTGGGACTAAAAATTTTGGTGCGCCGATGAAAGAAGACGGGGCTTCAGTCGCTGCAAGTGGGACTGCTACGACCTGCAGCGGGGTCGGCGGATGCGCCTAGGCGCGCCCGGGCTTCCCTATATCTGCCCCATATTTAGGCTGGATATGAGGGGTGTCGGTCAGCCCGGGCATTTGAGGCCCGTTTGAGCCGCCCTTCTGGGTCAGTTTTTCATGACCGGTCAGTGACCGGGCTGCCCCGGATGTTGAGGCCGGTTTGGGACGCCCGGCTGTAGATGCTCTTAGGACCCGCCACAGGCGGAGCTCCGGTAGGGCGAGGCAGGGCGCCCGCCCTACCTTGATTTTGGGCAGAAAGATTTGTATACGTATGTATACGCTGTCGCTGGCTGGGTCTCTGTGCGTGGAGAGTCGCGGTTGCTAGCAGAAGGGAAAAAAGAGGCAGGATGTTTCTGTTGAAACTGAAGGTGGGGCCAAAGTTTCGGTAGAACCTGATGCTAAGAAAAAGAAACCAATGCCTCCAACATCTGAAGACTCGGCAGTGGCTATTAGTCAGCCCTGCCGGGGCCAATGAATTATCTAAGCTGGAACTGCCGGGGGCTTGGGAACCCCGAGGCAGTTCGAGAGCTTCGCAAGATTGTGAAGAAAGAAGGGTCTTCCCTGGTTTTTGTTATGGAAACAAAGATTAGGGCGACAAGGGTGGAAAGCTTAAAGCACTCACTTGGTTTTGCGGGATGTTTCGCGGTTGATAGTATTGGTCTCAGTGGTGGAATTGGACTGTTTTGGTCCAAGGATGTTACGGTTGAATTACAAAATTTCAGTTCTGGTCACATAGATGTTATGGTCCGGAAAGATGATGATACTGCTCCGGCATGGAGATTTATCGGGTTCTACGGAGCCCCAAGAAGTGAGGAAAGACATCACAGTTGGAGGTGTTTGCGCACACTGCATGGTATTCAACATGAGGCATGGTTGTGTGTCGGCAATTTTAATGAGACAGAGCACGACACTGAACACTTCAGTCACGCTGCTAGACCGGAGTGGCAGATGCGTCCGTTTTGGGAGGTGTTGGAGGACTGTTCTTTGCAAGACTTGGGCTTCTCTGGCGTACCTTTTACATGGGATAATAGACAGGCAGGTGGTGCTAATGTTAAAGCCCGCCTTGATCGTGTTGTAGCAAATGCTGGTTTTCTACAACGCAATGAGCATTCACGTGTACGGCATATTAGCTCTGTAGAATCAGACCATTGCTTTATATTGATTGAAACTCGTGATTATTTGAATAAAGGGGGACCACGACAGTTTCGGTATGAGGATGTGTGGCAGACTCATGCTGACTATGATAGTGTTGTGATGGATATGTGCCGTCGTAACCATACTGTGCAGGGTCTTGCATCGATATCGGCTACTTTGCAATGTATGCAGAGGGAGCTGGGGTCTTGGGGGGCACGAGAGTTCGGCTGCCTCGCAAAAACAGTAAGAAAACTTCAGAAAAAGCTTGAAATACTTCGGAAACAATCGGTGGGGAGAGGGCCCTCCGAGGAGGAGAAAGCAACGGTGGTTAAACTACGGGAGGCACTTAGGCAGGAGGAAGTATGGATGAGGCAGAGATCGAGGGTGCCGTGGCTGCGACAGGGAGATCGAAATACAAAATACTATCAGGCTCAAGCAGCCTAGAGGAAACGTATGAACAGAATTTCTAACCTTCAGAGAGCTGACGGGACAATGTGTGCTACTGAAGAAGAAGATAAAACCGAGATCCAGTCGTTCTACCAAGCATTATTTACGACTCAAGGCTTCCATGAGATGGATGAACTGCTGCAGTTTGTTCCTGAACGGGTGTCTATGGAGATGAACACTTCCTGGATAAACCCTTCGAGGCTGATGAAGTGAAGAAGGCATTGTTTCAGATGTCACCGTCCAAAGCATCGGGTGTGGATGGATTCACAGCAGGTTTTTTCCAGAGGCATTGGGAAGTTATTAAAGATGATCTGGTGCCAGCTATTCTGGACTTTGTTAATGGAGGGGAGCTTCCGCCAGGGTTTAACGATACGTCGATTACTCTTATACCCAAGGTACGGAACCCCCAGTCTATTTTACAATACCTCTATATCCTTGTGTCCGGTTCCCTATATAAAATTGCTTCCAAGATGATTACAAATCATCTCAAGATTTTGATGGATATAGTTGTGGGAGAGGAACAGAGTGCTTTTGTTCCCGGTCGCCTCATCACGGATAACGTACTTGTGGCTTTCGAAAGCGTACATGCGATGATGAGAAGAAAGAAAGGAAAAATTATTCGTGTGCAGTTAAGTTGGACATGATGAAGGCTTATGATCGAGTTGAGTGGCATTATCTAGAAGCAATCATGTTGAAACTTGGCTTCAGTGCAACCTTTGTGCGGTTGATTATGAAGTGTGTCTCGTCGGTGAGATACACCGTTCGTGTTAATGGCGAGTTGATGCCTTTTTTCACTCCCTCAAGAGGATTTCGGCAGGGAGACCCAGTTTCACCCTTCTTGTTCCTGCTTTGTGCAGAAGGATTGACATCCTTACTAAAGTTTTATGGAGGAGGCCACATTGACAGAGGTATACGCGTGTCGTACAGAGCTCCATGGGTCAATCATCTTTTGTTCGCCGATGACTGCTTAGTCTTTATAAGCGCAACATCAGAGAGTGCGGATAGATTGAATAGAATTTTACTCATCTATGCTTCTTGCTCGGGGCAGTCAGTCAATCGCGAGAAGAGTGCGGTGTTTTTTCACCTAATATGCCTGCTAGTAGAAGAGAAGCTCTTAAACAAATTCTGGGCGTTTTGGTGGAAGCTTTCAGTGATAGATACTTGGGTCTCCCGACCGCGGTTGGGAGGATCACTAGTGGTACATTTGATCATATCGGGGAGAGCTCACGTAGCAAAATGGATGGATGGGCGGAACGGCTGCTAGCGTGTGCAGGCAGAGAGATCCTTATAAAATCAGTTATCCAGGCCATCCCTACTTTCAGTATGAGCTGCTTCCTGTTGATGAAGAAGGTATGCAAGAAGTTGACGTCTTGCATGGCAAAATTCTGGTGGAGCGGTTCCGTTGACAGACGATCTTTGCACTGGATATCATGGGACAGTCTCGCATCCCCAAAGGTTAACGGTGGTATGGGCTTCCGAGATCTACCATTGTTTAACTTGGCACTGCTAGGGAAGCATGGGTGGAGGTTCATTACAAATTTGGGATCCCTGTGCAGCCGTGTTATGAAGGGTCGCTATATTCCTGATGGAGAGTTCATGGATGCAGTGGTACCGCGCTCGTCGTCGGCTGTATGGCGGGCCATTATTGCTGGTCGTGAAGCTCTCCAGGAAGGACTTGTGAAGCGTGTGGGGACGGGCTCTACCATCTCCATATGGGCAGACAAATGGATCCCGGGATTGTCAACTCTTCAACCAACAGTTATACCAGGGGGCACTATGTTGTCCTGGGTAAGTGAACTTATAGATGAAGAGAACTGGACATGGAAGAGGGATTTAATTCGGGATGTGTTTATCCCCCCGGAAGCGGAAGCGATACTAAATATTCCACTTCGTCATGGCGGAGGGGAGGATTTTCTTGCTTGGGCTCATGAAGTTAATGGCAACTACTCTGTCAAATCTGCATACCGTGCTCTCGTGACTCGCAAAGAGCGTGCAGCTCTAGAGGAAGGGGCGGCTACAAGTACTTCACAGACTGAAGGACAGATGTGGAAGCGATTATGGAGGCTTAAGGTGTTGCCTAAAGTGCGCGTATTCTGGTGGCGAGTTGTGAGGAAGATTCTGCCAGATGAATGCACTCTTCGGCATAGACATATACAACCACTTGGTAAATGCAAAGTGTGTTTTGCAATGGATGAGGACTTGATGCACGCTTTAGTGCATTGCACTCATGCGAAGTGTTCTGGGAAGAAGCTTATGCCTGGTTGGGTGTGAGGCGGCCACGGCTACACCCGGATACGTGGGCTCGGGACATTCTAGAAGACCCACAGTTCACAGATACTCAGAGGGCGCAGATGATCTCCGTTATGTGGGCGATTTGGCATTCTAGAAACAGAATTACGCACGACGGTGAGAGACTGGACCCGTTGACGACTGTTCGGAGGATCAAGGAAGACTTGTCCGTCTTGGAAATACCGAGTTCTGCTGCTGCGATTTTACCGGGGTACGGTTGGGTGCCACCGGAATCAGGGGTGGTCAAAATTAATACAGATGCAGCGATGAGTTCAGTCCTGGCTCGGTGTGGTGTAGGAGGAGTTGCTCGTTCTGACACTCGTTTGCTGGGAGCTTGGAGCAAACCCCATCATGGGGTTACGGATCCGTTCATTGCTGAGACCATGGCGCTGAGGGATGGAGTTATCTTTGCGAGACTGCGTGGGTTCTCACATGTGATTATGGAGACAGACTGCCTGGAGGTAGTGAACCTCTGGAAATCTCGCCATAATAGTCGTTTTGTTGTGGCATATTTATTTGTAGAAATTGGTGAGCTAGCTGCCAACTTTATTTCTTTTTGTATTCAACATGTAAACATGTCAGCCAATCTACAGGCCCATCTTTGCGCTAAACATGCATGCACACTGATGGCAACTGAGAGTTGGACAGACACTAGACCTTCCTTCCAGCTCACTAGCCTGCTGGTTGATGATGCTAGGAGTGCCTCAGTTGAATAAAGCTCCCAAGTTTGATCGCAAAAAAAGGGGAAAAAGAGGGCCTAGTCGCTCGTGCAGCTTCGGTACATGCCGCGGAACTGCCAAAACGGTCAAAGTCAATCCCAATCGATCCGGTGCACGCCACTAGTACCACGCCGACGCACAGAGAGCTATATATTTCTACATTTTCATGATGTGAATTTATGATGTAATTTTTTAGAAAATAGCTTGACAATCTAGATGGCATTAAAGCTTCATTATCCGTATGTTTTGAGACCATTTTCCTATTTAAATATGCTTGCATTTCCATTTAATTTAATGATTCAGTTTAGAATCACGTAAAAAAATTTAGGGTGTATTGTCAGTGTGTACATGCTGTTTTGATATTGCATAAAATCATTTTTTCGGCTTTAGGCTTCGCCCCACCTTAATTTTTTGTTGTCCTCCGACCCGCCATGGATGTCTTACTGTAACATCCCAAATTTTCAATTTGAAACGTTATACATAGATCATCATTGCATATCATATTTTTGTTGCATTGTTGGCTCGATCCTAGAAATTCTACGCAACTCAAGGACCCACGGAGAGAGTTGGGGATTTCGTTATTTTCATATTTGAGTTTTCTCAAAATTTGAAAATAGGATCATTTGATTTGATTTATTTTATCTTCAATTATTTCTACTACCAAAAATTCAGAGAGGGAATAAAATGACTTTCCCAAAATAAAGAAATAATGAAGATTTAATAAAAAATCAAATAAGATTTATTTTGGAGTTTTTCGCCTTTTTATTTGAATTTAGGAAAAATGCGCGTCTTTCAAAATTGCATTTAGGCCCCAAATAAATGTTCATCTAGTCCGACTTGATTTTAGAAGCCGGGAAAATTTTATTTTGGGATTTTTGGAGTCTGTTTAGTATTTCTTTTTATTTTTCTTCTGCGCGGAATTATTTAAAAAAAAGCGAACCGCCTCTGGGCCGTGCCCGAGCGGGACTCCTTCGAGCGCTATATAAGCCGCCACCCCGGCGCCCAGGCCGTCACCACCCACGCCCCTTGACCCGGCCGCCGCCGCCGCACCACCAAACCCTAACCTAATTCGCCGCCGCCATTGTCGTCCGGACCCGCCGCCGCCGCCGCCGACCCCGCCGACGAGGTTCGCCGCCGCCTCGTTTTGCGTGCCGCCGGTTTTTCTCAAAAAAAAACCGAGCGGTTTTTCTTCGTTTTTTTCGGTTTTTCGTTAGATCGTTTTTTCGGTTCGGTTAAATAGCGAGCGTTCGCTCGTTCGTTCGTTTTAACGAACGTGTTCGTCAGATTAGTTTAGTTAACGAACGTTCGTTCGTTGACCGTTCGTCGTTTTTCTTTTTCTCGGATTTAATCCGCGATTATTCTGATCGCGATTCCTAATCCGATTTTCGTTTTAGTATAACTTTTCGCTCGTTTATCAGAATCAGGCGATTCAAGTACGTGGAGTTTCGTCTCGAAACCCTCTTTCCGAATAATCAACTTAAACAAGTTTTTTCTTTTATAAAATTTGATTTAGATCCAGATTAGTAAAACAAAGCTGTTTTCTTTCGCCGTTTGACTTTCGTTGCTTTGTTTGATTTGATTCTTTTTGCAAACCGGAGTTCTTAAGTTGAACTTTCTGGTTCGATCTTCTATTTGAGTTTTACCTGTGCATTAGATGAGTACTTATTGTATGTTTGTTTGTTTGTCTGCGATAGAATACCCGGTCGCGCCTTTGTTACTTCGAGTCTCTAGGTTTCGCGGATCATCAGCAAGGCAAGTAACACTTTG
Source organism: Aegilops speltoides (assembly GCA_021437245.1). Lineage (NCBI taxonomy): Eukaryota > Viridiplantae > Streptophyta > Magnoliopsida > Poales > Poaceae > Aegilops > Aegilops speltoides. Next base: position 447,953,473 of record CM038144.1, read on the forward strand.
ATCATACCTCTTCTCATACCCAGTTTTTATGCATTAGATCTATCTCCAAACAATTGCATGATTAGGATCTAATTAAATTGTGGGTTATGGGAATTAGTTGAGGTAGTACCTATTACATGTTTTATTTTCAAACCCCTGGGAGTTATTTCTACGTTTGCTTATTCTGCCATGCTATGCTAGTAGACGTGGATTGGGTGAGTGAATTTCCATGACAGATGTGAGATTGATAATTAATGATTTATTTAAGGTGGCAACTTAAACTCACATCTGGGTGGATTGAGGCACCTGGTTTCTATCAGGACGTGCCTGTTTTTCTTCGGAACACCACCCAGGCTCAAAGGGATCATGAGATTATTCAAACTAGAAACTTACGTGTGCAGCCACAAGCCATTATGGGCTCTGGCATAGTTGACTAAGTCGTGCGAAGTGTTACGGGTGGACTGGCAGATGTAGGGGAAAGTAGGCGTAGCGGTCTACCCTTTCTGTAAGGTGCTAGCGCTTCTGAAAGACTATGTCTCGGTCATTTGTTTCTCAAACATCATGTAGTGCGAGGAATCAAACGGAGACGATCGAGTCTTGTGGGAAAAAATGCGCAAACCTCTGCAGAGTGTATAAACTAATCATGGTTAGCCGTGTCCCCGGTTATGGACGTTTTGAGTATCTGGAACTTGGATATCATATGAATCTCATCATGTTACTCTAATTAATATTGTTGGGTTTAATGAGTACTTTTAATTGGGATTGAGAATGCTGTCAACCATTCTCAATGTTTAACAACCACCATGATAGTTAAATAAATTTATTCCTTTGCAGTAGGGAAAAATTGGCTTTATGCAAAACTGTAAACATAGAGCTATTCCACCAGCCAAATATGCATGTAGCATAGCTTATTCCATTGTTATTCTCTATGTGTTACATTACCAGCATGTTCCATGTGCTGACCCGTTTTCGGGCTGCAACGTTTCATGTTGCAGACTTTTCAGACGACGAGTAAGGTGTCTTTAGGTCGTGGTTCCATACTCAGTGATGCCGTTGGAGTTGATGGACTCGCTTATCTTCCAAGTCTTCCGCTGTTATCGTATTTAGATGGCCTTAAGCCATATTTGTTTCAATAAGTTCTCTCTTGAGACATTCGATGTAATAAGTGTGTGATTTCTACTCTGTTATAAATCCTCCAAGTCTTTGTGTGGTGTCGGCATTCTTGATCCAGGATGACTTGAGCACGAGATCGGTGTTTGAGGTCTGGTCACTACAAAGATGGTATCGAGCACACGCCGATCAGAGGACACGGCCACTAAGCTAAAGCCCTAGATCAGTACTCTTTCTTCTCATTTCTGACTCCTCATCTTTTCTATTCTTTAGGATGGCGGATGCAAAGATCAAGTTCACACAACTAGATGAAAGCTCACCTTTTGGATATCACTTGAAGGAAGTCACTAGATACCCAAACATAGGAGTACCAAGCTTCACTGGAACCTTCAACGCCACTTTACAGAAGAGGGTATTTGGATGATTCAAGTCTACATTCCGGAAGGACATTTGCACCACCACGGAGCCAATAGAGTTTACCTTTGATGCACCAACATGGAGCCTAGGAAAGAGCATGGCAGCTCACATCGCCATGGGACGAATTGGAGAAGTTTACCTAACGATCTCAAGAATACTATCTACCATTTGTGGGCGCCGAGATGAGCATTGGGAGATGATCACCACCGGGAAGGACGGATCAATCGCAGCTTATATTCAGGAGTTAAACCAACACATCCGACGCCAGGAGAATCAGATGTGCGCAGATATGGAGGATCTGCAGAAGGCTATGACTAAGATCAAGAAACTAGAAGAAGAACTCAAGGCTACACGTAAAGACTATATGGAAGAAATCGTCGCTCTAGTAAGACAGAACGGCGACCTTAAGGAGAAGATTGGAGTATTCATGGGAGGATCAGCACCCAGAGGAGAAGAGGATGAACCTACTTGTCCAGATAATTACATCATCATCGACGACACCGACTCAGATCCCGACGACAGCGATGATGACTATGTTGATGAAGCTGGAGCAGATATCATGGAATCTTCATTGGAGCAGTTTTTCTAGTTGACCAACATAACAATAGTAGAATTTTCCACCATTGAATTAGTTTTAGTCCAAGCACTTTTGTAACGATAGTTAGACCGTTGTATGCCCTTGTTTGAATTGATTGGAGTGATATTGTGTGCTTTTGTCTCATGTGCATATGGGTAGTGTTATCTCACTAGACCTCATTCTATTCTTAACTCTCGTCTCCTCTTTAAACCCTCAGATGCCTCTGAGACGCGACCCCGAATTTGTTTTCCTGCCGGAGATCACTCAGTTGATTCAGCAGTAGAATACCTTGATACAAACATTGGTACAGAACCAAGGCAACAACAACAACAACAACCCACCACCACCACCACCGTGACCATCCGCACGTTTCTTAAGGCTGAATCGCGGTGTTTTCCGAGCACCGAGCCGATAGTAGCAGATGATTGGCTCCGTAAGATAGGGAGGAGTTGACCACTGCGGGATGTCTGATTGGGAAAAGGTGAAGTTTGCCGCACATCGACAGCGGACCCGCAGCAAAGCATGGTGGGAGAATTTTCTGACCACTTACCCTATAGACAACATCACATGGAATCGGCCCAGCAAGCTTTCCGTCGCCCATGTTTCAGCAGGAGCTATGGCCATGAAGAAGCGTGAGTTTAGCGACTTACGCCAAGGAGGATGGACAATTGGCGATATGTGGATGATTTGAGAAGCTAGCACGTTCGCCCTAGATGACGTTGCTACGGATGCAGCTAAGCAGGAGAAGTTTCTAGGAGGACTGAATGATGAGCTGAGCATGCAGTTGATGGTCGCCACATTCAGTAATTACCAGGAGTTAGTAGATCGTGCTCTTATGATTGAGGGGAAGCAACAGCAGATTGACAATCGTAAGAGGAAGTATGGACAGGGGAAGTACAATTCTGGAGCTCAGCAGAAGCTACGCTTTACCCCGAAGTCAGGAGGGCAATTTCAGCATACTCATGGAGGAGGCAGCTCGCACAATCATAATGGCACAAAGAATGGAAACGGGAATGGAGGATGCAATGGACAAAACGCACCAACCCGTCAACACCATCCAAGGTAGACCTGAGTCATATCACTTGTTATAAGTGCCGTAAGACGGGGCATTATGCAAATGATTGTCCTGAAGCCCAAAATCGAAATGGCAATGGAAGCTCAGGAAAGAAGCCGACCCCTTTCAACATAGGACAAGTGAACCACGTTACCGTGGAGGAGGTTGAAGCCCAGCCAGACGCAATAATAGGTAAGTTTTTGGTTAAGGCATTTACTGCAGTTGTTCTTTTTGATACTGGTGCATCGCATTCATACATATCAAGGGGATTTGTGGATAAGTTTAGCCTTCCCACTAAGACTCTTAAGACACCCATGTTAGTAAGTTCACCGGGAGCTGAGTTTATGGTCAGATAAGGATGTTTTCAGGTGCCATTAAGTATAGGAAGGCATGTTTTCCCAACGGATTCAATTATACTGGAATCCCAAGGTTTGGATGTAATTCTTGGTATGGATTGGCTGTCGATGTATGGAGGAAACATTGATTGCGCCAGTAAGACAATTTTGCTTACGACACCAGAAAGAATAAGAATCAAGTATGTATCACGGCATGAGCCGAGAAGAGCACATGTAAATTCCTTATCAGGAGTTGTGCAGGAGGAAGTACCAGTGGTGAGGATTTCCCGATGTATTTCGGAAGAGTTGCGGGCATGCCAGGAGAGAGACATTGAGTTCTTAATTGAACTACTGCCAGGCACTGGGCCGATATGCAAGAGACCGTACAGGATGCCAGCCCAAGATTTGGAGGAAATTAAGAAGCAGATTAAGTAGTTGTTGGACAAAGGTTTTATTCGCCCATGTTCTTCGCCTTGGGGATCGCCAGTACTTCTGGTGGAGAAGAAGGATGGATCGTTAAGAATGGTTGTTGATTATCGTGGATTGAATGAAGTAACAATCAAGAACAAGTACCCACTACCAATGATCAATGATCTGTTTGATCGGTTGCAAGGAGCTAAGGTGTTTTCCAAGATCGATTTGCGATCAGGGTACCATCAGTTGAAGATTCGGGAGCAAGATATACCGAAGACGACTTTTACCACAGTGCACGGGCTGTATGAGTATCTTGTTATGTCATTTGGTGCGACTAACGCTGACCTATTTATGAACATGATGAACAAGGTGTTTATGGGGTTTTTGGATAAGTTCGTCGTGGTGTTCATTGATGATATTTTGGTTTACTCGAAGAATGAAGAGGAACATAAAGAGCACTTGCATTTGGTACTCGAGAAGCTCAGAGAACACCAGCTATATGCCAAGTTCAGCAAGTGTGAGTTTTGGCTGAAGGAAGTTGGATTTCTCGGACATGTTATATCAGGAGAAGGTATAGCAGTAGACCCCACTAAAGTTGCCACTGTGACAAACTAGGAAGCACCAACAACAGTTGGAGAAATCCAGAGTTTCCTTGGACTCGCAGGATACTACCGGAGATTCATTGAAAATTTCTCGAAGATTGTGAAGCCTATGACTGAATTGTTAAAGAAGGATACCAAGTTCATTTGGACTGAGGAGTGTGAGGCTAGTTTCCAAGAGTTGAAGAAACGTTTGGTTACCTCACCAGTATTAATTCTGCCAGATCAGACCAAGGATTATGAAGTGTATTGCGATGCTTCACGTTGAGGACTTGGAGCAGTGCTTATGCAGGAGGGAAGAGTTGTTTCGTATGCTTCACGACAACTTAAGCCTCATGAGATGAATTATGCTACTCATGATTTGGAGTTAGCAGCTGTAGTACACGCACTGAAAACTTGGAGACATTTCCTCATTGGAAATCATTGTGAGGTGTACATGGATCACAAGAGTTTGAAGTACATCTTCACGCAGAAGGAGTTAAATCTCAGGCAGAGGAGATGGTTGGAGCTTATTAAAGATTACGATATGAGATTGCATTATCACCCCGGGAAGGCTAACGTCGTAGCAGACGCGTTGAGCCGTAAGAGCCATGTCAATACACTAATGACGGGAGAAATACCAAAGGAATTAGCCGAGGAATTACGAGAGCTATGTTTGGAAATAGTTCCGAGAGGCTATGTAGCAGCATTGGAGATTCAGTCTACATTGATGGATAAAATCAGGGAAGCCCAAAAGACAGATAAGGAAGTTGCCTCTATAAAGGAGAAAATGAGCGAAGGGAAGGCTAAGGGATTTCGTGAGGATGAGCACGATACCCTACGGTTTGAAGACCGTGTTTATGTGCCCAATGACCCGGAGATCAGGAAGTTGATTCTGCAAGAGGCACATGATTCACCATATTCGATTCACCCCGGAAATACCAAGATGTATTTGGATTTGAAGGAAACTTTCTGGTGGACCGGAATGAAGAAGGATATTGCAGAGTATGTAGCAGTTTGTGATGGATGTCAGAGGGTGAAAGGAGAACATCAGAAGCCAGCAGGATTGTTATAGCCATTGCCTATACCCGAATGGAAGTGGGACAAACTAGGCATGGATTTCATCACGGATTGCCGGGACTCGTTCGAGCTATGACTCGATTTGGGTTGTAGTCGATCGTTTGTGAAGGTAGCTCATTTCATCCCATAAAGACTACCTCTGCGGTGCCAAATTGGCTAAGATATACATGACAAGGATTGTATGTTTGCATGGAGTTCCGAGGAGTATCGATCGAGATAGGAACCTAATTTACCTCAAAGTTCTTGAAAGCAGTTACGAAACATTGGGAAACAGTGGAGTTTAGCACAGCTTTCCACCCAGACATGATGGATGGGCCAGGAGAGTCAATCGATTTTGGAGGATATGCTTAGAGCTTGTGTTTTGGATTATGAATCAAGTTGGGATGACAACTTGCCATATCTGAGTTTTCTTACAACAACAGTTATCAATCCAGTTTGAAGATGGCCCCTTTCGAAGCCTTGTACGGAAGGAGGTGCAGAACCCCGTTGTTGTGGGATGAAGTAGGAGATCGCCACTTGTTTGGACCGGATTTGATTAAGGAGTCTGAACAGAAAGTAAAGTTGATTCGCGACAGGCTCAAGGTAGCTCAGTCAAGGCAGAAGAGCTATGCAGATTCAAAATGCAAGGAGACAGAATATGAAGTCGGAGACAGAGTTTATCTTCGAGTATCTCCGCTTCGAGGAGTAAAACATTTTGGAGTTAAAGGAAAGTTAGCGCCACGTTTTGTGGGACCATACAAAGTTATGGAATGCATGGGAGAAGTAGCATACAAGTTGGAATTACCCGAGGGGTTGTCAGGTGTCCACGATGTGTTCCATGTTTCTCAGTTGAAGAAGTGTGACGCAGAGATGGCTGATATACCACTGAGAGATACTGTGCCACTAGAAGCGATTCAGTTGAAAGATGATTTGACTTATGAAGAGAAACCAGTTAAGATTCTAGAATATGCCAGCCGAGTTACCCGCAATAAGGTTATCAAGTTTTGCAAAGTTCAGTGGAGCCACCACACCGAGGAAGAAGCCACCTGGGAACGAGAGGACGATCTGCTCAAGGCCCACCCTCACCTATTTGCTAGCTAACCCGAATCTCGAGGGCGAGATTCATCTTAAGGGGGGTAGGTTTGTAACATCCCAAATTTTCAATTTGGAATGTTATACATAGATCATCATTGCATATCATATTTTTGTTGCATTGTTGGCTCGATCCTAGAAATTCTACGCAACTCAAGGACCCACGGAGAGAGTTGGGGATTTCGTTATTTTCATATTTGAGTTTTCTCAAATTTTGAAAATAGGATCATTTGATTTTATTTATTTTATCTTCAATTATTTCTACTACCAAAAATTCAGAGAGGGAATAAAATGACTTTCCCAAAATAAAGAAATAATGAAGATTTAATATAAAAAATCAAATAAGATTTATTTTGGAGTTTTTCGCCTTTTTATTTGAATTTAGGAAAAATGCGTGTTTTTCAAAATTGCATTTAGGCCCCAAATAAATGTTCATCTAGTCCGGCTTGATTTTAGAAGCCGGGGAAAATTAATTTCGGGATTTTTGGAGTCCGTTTAGTATCTCTTTTTATTTTTCTTCTGCGCAGAATTATAAAAAAAATAGCGAACCGCCTCTGGGCCGTGCCCGAGCGGGACTCCGCTCGGGGGCGTGCTATATAAGCCACCAACCCGGCGCCCAGGCCGTCGACCACCGCGCCCTTGACCCCCACTTTGCCATTGCCCCATGCCCACCCGAAACCCTAACCCTAATTCGCCGTCGCCGCCGCTTTTGCCGTCCGAGCCACCACCGACCCGCCGCTGAGGTTCGCCGCCGCCTCATTTTGCGTGCCGCCGGTTTTTCTCAAAAAAAAAATCGAGCTGTTTTTCTTCGTTTTTCGGTTTTTCGTTAGATCGATTTTTTTCGGTTCGGTTAAATAGCGAGCGTTTGCTCGTTCGTTCGTTTTAACGAACGTGTTCGTCAGATTAGTTTAGTTAACGAACGTTCGTTCGTTAACCCGTTCGTCGTTTTTCTTTTTCTCGGATTTAATCCGCGATTTTTCTAATCGCGATTCCTGATCCGATTTTCGTTTTAGTATAACTTTTCGCTCGTTTATCGGAATCAGGCGATTCAAGCGCTTGGAGTTTCGTCTCGAAACCCTCTTTCCTAATAATCAACTTAAACAAGCTTTTGCTTCTGTAAAATTTGACTTAGATCCAGATTAGTAAAACGAAGCTGTTTTCTTTCGCCGTTTGACTTTCCTTGCTTTGTTTGATTTGATTCTTTTTGCAAATCGGAGTTCTTAAGTTGAACTTTCTGGTTCGATCTTCTATTTGAGTTTTACCTGTGCATTAGATGAGTACTTATTGTATGTTTGTTTGTTTGTCTGCGATAGAATACCCGGAGTGCGCCGCCTGTTACTTCGAGTCTCTAGGTTTCGCGGATCATCAGCAAGGCAAGTAACACTTTGATCATACCTCTTCTCATACCCGGTTTTTATGCATTAGATCTATCTCCAAACAATTGCATGATTATGATCTAATTAAATTGTGGGTTATGGGAATTAGTTGAGGTAGTACCTATTACATGTTTTATTTTCAAACCCCTGGGACTTACTTCTACGTTTGCTTATTATGCCATGCTATGCTAGTAGACGTGGATTTGGTGAGTGAATTTCCATGAAAGATGTGAGATTGATAATTAATGGTTTATTTAAGGTGGCAACTTAAACTCACATCTGGGTGGATTGAGGCACCTGGTTTCTATCAGGACTTGCCTGTTTTTCTTCGGACCGCCACCCAGGCTCAAAGGGATCATGAGATTATTTAAACTAGAAACTTACGTGTGCAGCCACAAGCCATTATGGGCTCTGGCATAGTTGACTAAGTCGTGCGAACTCTTACGGGTGGACTAGCAGATGTAGGGGAAAGTAGGTGTACCGGTCTACCCTTTATGTAAGGTGCCAGCGCTTCTGAAAGACTATGTCTCGGTCATCCGTTTCTCAAACATCATGTAGTGCGAGGAATCAAACGAAGGCGATCGAGTCTTGTGGGGAAAAGTGCGCAAACCTCTGCAGAGTGTATAAGCTAATCATGGTTAGCCGTGTCCCCGGTTATGGACGTTTTGAGTATCTAGAACTTGGATATCATATGAATCTCATCATGTTACTCTAATTAATATTGTTGGGTTTAATGAGTACTTTTAATTGGGATTGAGAATGCTGTCAACCATTCTCAATGTTTAAAAACCACCATGATAGTTAAATAAATTTATTCCTTTGCAGTAGGGAAAAATTGGCTTTATGCAAAATTGTAACCATAGAGCTATTCCACCAGCCAAATATGCATGTAGCATAGCTTATTCCATTGTTATTCTCTATGTGTTACATTGCCAGCATATTCGATGTGCTGACCCGTTTTCGGGCTGCAACGTTTCATGTTGCAGACTTTTCAGACGACGAGTAAGGTGTTTTTAGGTCGTGGTTCTATACTCAGTGATGCCGTTGGAATTGATGGACTCGCTTATCTTCCAAGTCTTCCGCTGTTATCGTATTTAGATGGCCTTAAGCCGTATTTATTTCAATAAGTTCTCTCTTGAGACATTCGATGTAATAAGTGTGTGATTGCTACTCTGTTATAAATCCTCCAAGTACTGTGTGGTGTCAGCATTACTGATCCAGGGATGACACTGAGCACAAAGATCAGACTGTTTGAGGTCTGGTCGCTACACTTACTCACATAATGGACCTAGATGGGTGTTTTTAAACTTATATGACCTACCAGAAGCACCGAACAAACTTTTACGATCGCTCATGTGTCAACTTAGTCAATCTCAAGATCTGTTGTCCCTATCTCTCAAAGGTGCTCACAGGGTGCATCCATAAAGATAAGTGTACATGATGTATATAAGAGTCTGCATTTGTATTGTGTTCCTCACAAAAAAAGTTAAGGAAACATTTTACTCTTTAATGAAATTATCACTAGCACGGAGCATGTTACAGGGCATAATATTGGTCCCTCTACAAAGATATTATAATTATTTTATGGGTGAAAAATATTATAGTTCTAGGGCAGTTATCCACAATGAACTTTTATTGTTGTCACCGTAGAGTGCTCAAAAGCCTCAAATTAGGGTGCTCTTTACTAAAGTGTATGCCTACATTTGGGAAACGTCTCTAGTCCTTGACTGCTCTAATTTGGTAAAATAATTTGGTCCAACTTGTCATTAATTTTGCATTTAGTATAGCATAATTAATATCTCCAGACAAGATAAGCAAGAACATCCTACATAAACCCCGCATAGCCAGCCATCTAGTTAGCACACACCGACATCTGATCATCTTCAGGAGCCATTTGGCGCGGTGATCACTAGCCCAAATTTCTAACAAATCTATGATGAGGACTCGCTGCTTGTTCTTCCTGGTCCTTGCCCTTGTGGTTCTATCTTCAGGCACGTACATTCCTCCTCCAAGCAAATTCTTTTCCATGTACTCCCTCCTTCCATCTATATAGGGCTTAATGCGTTTTTTGATGCTAACATTGACCAAATGTTAGAGCAATATTGTATGACATGCAACTTACACAAAGCATATCGTCAAATTTGCATGTGAAAGGAGCTTCCATGATATAATTTTCACATTATACATCTCATGTACTACTAATCTTATCAATACTCAAAGGCGGTCTTGAAAAACGCATTAGATCCTATATAGATGGAAGGAGGGAGTAGGAGCAATTGTTGTACCTCCTCTATCTATATGACAAAATCGTGGTGAAGTGAACCTCACAGCAGATCTATGGTAATCTTCTGATACTGATTTTCTCTTCGTTGTTTGCTCTGGGATCGATCCACAGGCGTGGCCGTGAAGGTGGCGGCGGAGGACTGCGAAACATTCCGGTACAAAGGGAACTGTAATTTGGAGGTGTGCCAATACCGTTGCAACAAAATATGGGGAAGCAATGCTGTTGCTAGTTGTGAGCATGACTTCGCGTGTATTTGCACGGTCTGTCCTCCCCCTCCAAAGATTTGAACCATCCGTGCTGTGAATGGTTTTCAAGTGATAAGTAACATAGGAATAATGTATTGGTCTACCTGGCTTTGAGCGGCCGTTGTTAAAGGAAAATGATACTAATGGATGTGCTGTTGTTTTACTTCCTGAGTTATTCTGAGAAGCTTAATTTATCAGTTTTGTAAAGCCGGTGCTAGGCTCGCCCGTCGTGCTCCCGCATATCCCAGGACCTCCTCATCGCACGTCTCTCCGTAGCACCGGTTGTGCCCTCGCAACACCAGAGGTCCCCGCTCACAACAACGGCTCGCAACACGGCGCCCTTGTATTGCGCATGTAAGTATAAAGAATAATCTCTTGTCAGTAGATAGAGATCAGTTAAAGGTGGAAAGAACTGTCCGTGCTTTGGATCATCGTCATTGTCTAGGTCAACGGTCCGTGCTTTGGATCATCGTCGTTGTTATCTACTGGCAATGGTTGATGACTTCCCGGCTACAGTTATGGGCTCAAGGGGTGCGGAGTAGGTGCGGCAACGAGCTAGACTTGGGGCTCATTTGATTCAAAGGATTCTCATAAGAATTTTGAAGGATTAGAATCCTTAGAATTTTTTTATGTTGATTGTTTGATTTTCTATGGTGGTTGTTTGATTCATAGGATTGAATCCTATAGGAATTTTTCTTAAGGATTTTTCCGTACTATTTTTCATAGGATTTCTAGCATCCACTCAAACATTTTCGAAAGAATTATTTATTTTATTCTATGCTGCAATCAAACAACCCAAAATCCTGAAGTATTAAGATGAGCATGATATTTCAATCATATGTTTTTCTATTCGCATATTTTTAGAATCCTGCGAATCAAAGAGGCCCTTAGGATGCACTACGATCGTGTGTGGGGCCATAAATCTTACTGATAAAACTTACCAAAAAGCATAAAATGGAGCTCGGAGACGTTGTTTAATACTATATGGCTTTTGACCCTTTGAAAGGAAGAAAACCTTGCGACCAATCAGTGGTACGGAGGAAGTTGAGCTCATTGTTTTTGCTAGTTCTTTTTGAATGATTTGAATATTGCTCACCATACCCGCCGCGCCGTGGTGCTAGTTTATTTGTTTATACTTTTGCAATAGAGTGGTAGTGTTAATGTACACATGATCCGGCCGAGTGCTTCATGTGATGAGTCATGCATGTCACGGTTTGTAAATGATCTGTCAAATAAGTAGCCCCATCCCCGCGTGGCTCCCTCCCCACGAGCGACACGGGCGGCGACCCCACTCACCGAGCACCCAGCCACCCCCACCCCCTCCTCCCCTTGACGTTTCCGGTGCTTCCCGCGGGGTTGGAACTGGCGGCGGCGGGGCCGATTCTTTCTCTCCCACGGCGGCGTCCTCCACGAGTTGGGGAGTTCATGGCGGCGGGCGGCGCCGTCACGTCTCTTGCATTGGCGTTATGGTGAGGTGGGCGGCCTGGGATGTGTGGGCGTCTCGGCGGCTACAACGACTGCCTGGGAGCGGGCTCGAAGACCCAGATCAGGACGAAGATATGTTCGCTCCGACCACGGGGTTGGTCGTCGGAGCCTGCGATAGGTCAGCCAGTGAACTGAGCTTTCAGTTGTCTTAGATTCATTAGTGGCCTATCGATATTCAGAGATGATTCACTTGTTCGCTTTTCGTATGGTCATCTAACTTTGGAGATCAAAGTCCATGAGAGAGAACCAGATGTTTATTGCACAAAACCTTCATCGTAGTTAGAATAGAGTAGCAGATTGCTTGGCGAGATATAGTCGTACCGAGCGTAGCACAACTGTGTAGCTATATAGACAACCTTAATGTACTGAGGATTTATTTTTGCCTCTTGACTGCAACTCTATAATCCTGAAATAAAACACTTTTATCCTCGCAAAACAAACAAAAAAGAAAGTGAAGTCTTAATTATACTTTAGCTTATGCTAAGAACACGTGTAAGAGGACTCATCGTGCCGTACAGGTACATCAAAAAGTTGTAGAGCCACGTTGCTGCATGGGCGCATGCAGCTTCAAGCACAAGCCCGGCCGGTTCGATCCTACGCCCGCGTCCGTAACCGCGCAATATTCGGGTTGTCGAGCTCGAGCAGCTTGTCTCGGCATCCGATTCTCTTCCATGCTCACCAGCTACGAAGGTGTAGAAAGAATCTCCCCTTTGCGGGCGGCTTTACATCACAGCCCAGTACCGCCCACACCAACGATCAGTGGATAATAATGCACAAATCTGAATATGTTCCTTTAGATGATACGAATCGATCGATAGTCAAAAAGGTTTGCTGATCAAAAGCATAGATATCGGTAGGTGCTCGTGTGCTTGCCTCTCAAGATTGGTCCAGCCAAACACAGAATAAAAGAGAGAAATTCTGGAGAGCACCACGATCACATGGTATAGACCTTTAGACTTACGGGCCAGAGAGTGCAGGAGAGTCTACTTTGCACTTGGAGCGTGTGGAATCGACACCGGCTGATCGAAAGCAACACGAGCATGGGGAGGCCGTCTTCCACGGAAAAGCTGGTGTGCGTGGCCCTGGCGGCGCTGGCAGTGCTGTCGCCGCTGTACATGGACCGGGAGTTCGAGGCGGAGGAGGAGGAAGAGGAGGAGGGCTGGGGCCTGCGGTTGCCGTCGGCGCTGTGGCTGCCGGCGCTGCTGGTGCTGCTCATCCTCGCCATCAACGTGGCGTGCTTTGTCGACCGGAGGGTCGTCAGGTTCGACCCCTACTGGATCCACCGCGTCGGGGGCTCCTCCTGCGGCCTCATGGCCACGCTGCTGCTGCTCGGCTTCGTCCTCAAGTGCAAGGCCTCCTTCTAGTTCCAGGCTAGGCTCCCGAGCGAGCCACCCGGCCTTCTGTGGCTGTGGGTCGTCTCCGTCTCCATTTTCTTTCAGTTCAGATGATGAATCGATCGCATGGAGCAGCTCCTGTCTGATTGGCTGGTTCTATTCTCTGCCCCTTTATCTTGACTGAATCATGTCGTTGAGCGCACGGCTATGCAGTTTATAGTGTTTCTGGTGCTAGCAAAAGGAATTCAGTAATGTCCATGCTTACAAAGAGGTTTGAGCTCTTTCTGATTGTCCATTTGTGCTGGATCTCTCCCTCTCCCTCTCCCTCTCTCTCTGCTTGTGCAGGCTTTGCCATGTTGCCTTCTAGGAGTACATGCGTAGATATAGTAGCTTTGATTTTTCATCATAAATCCTCACTAAAACACATCGCAACACGGTTTAGAAAAGGAGAAAGAAACAACTCGAGCAAAGATAATATTAGGTCAACATGCTTAAGATTTGGTCACCTACAAATTGAATTTGTTCTTGAAGTGTTTACGGTCTTGCTCAAACATTTCTTGGTAACCCGCCTGGTTTGTGGTTATGCTGGCTTTGTCTTTTTTAGTTTCGAGAACAGGATTGTGCTGGATTTGTAAATCCTACAACTTGATTTCTCAAATAAACTTCTACCACTTTTATTGCTTTAATTTCAGATACATTTTTCATCGCTAATTCATCACACAAAAACTTTCCAACCAAAAAGAATACAACCTTTTGATCTTGTGTAAAAAAAGCTTTTTTTTTGAGAGAGAGGGGGGAAAGAAAAGAACTGCTTGGTTATATTAACTACTAAGAATCCACAAAACAATATCACACCAAAATCTCGTTGAACATTGGCGACAATGGGGGTGATCACCCACCTAAACAAACTTTTTACGACACTTGTATGAGTCAGAAATTTCCAGGGGCACCGACTCAGGTTGGCCACACGATTTCTTCTGAATCGGAAAGTCGTATATGCAATTAGTCTTTAGTTTATGTTTGTGGGGACCATGCATGACAGCTTTTCGTAACTCCGCCCACCCCACCTCTGACCTCTCATGCATTTATTTTTACTTTCAAATTTAGATATATTCTATCTTTTGAACCGAAATTCAATTTATGTTTTGTTTGCATATTCGTGTTCCTTGCGACAAGGACTTTCAAACAATACCACTCTTGATTACAATTTGACAACATTTAAATTTTTACTAGCCTTCAAACAATAAAACTTGATAGTCATAATATTAAGTTTTTACCAACTTTCATCAGCTTTTACGAAGATCCATTTGCTTTTAGGGCTTAGAGCTTTGGGCTTTGAGTTTACGGTGCACGGTTTCAGTTTTAGTATTTGAAACTTGTTGAATTTATCCTTTGTTTTATCAACTTTTAGTAGTTAAAACTTGATGGGCTTAAGTTTTAGGCTTAGGGTGCAGGTGCAGTGTTTTTGTTTTAGTATTCGAAACTTGTTGAATTTATCGTTCGTCTTTATCAAATTTTAATAGTTGAAACTTTGTGATGTTTCACTAGTAGAAAGCAGGGCTTTCGTTCGGGCCAGATAAGCCCATTAGTCCAGGTTTAGTCATGAACCGGTACCCATGGGGGCATTGGTCCCGGTTCATGCGGCTAAAGGCATTAGTCCCGGTTCAAGTGAGCCCTTTAGTCCCGGTTTGAGACACGAACCGGGACTAAAGGGTGCGATGCCATTTAGTCCCGGTTCGTATCTCAAACCGGGACTAAAGATTAGACATTTAGTCCAGGTTTGAGACACGAACAAGGACTGAAGGGTGCAATGCCCTTTAGTCCCGGTTCGTGTCTCAAACCAGGACTAAAGGTCCCATTTTCAAACTCTACCACCCCCACCCCCTGGATCGCCTTTTCAGAGTTGTAAAAAGCAAAAGAAAATGATAAAAACTTCAAAAATTAAAATCCTTTGAGATGTAGTTATGTTACTACATCTATTAGTTAGGAAAATTAAAAAACTTAAATTTGGACATGTTTTGCAAAAAAAGTGTTATGAAAAAGTAAAACGGCCATATCTTTTGCATACGATGTTGAAAAAACCGCATAATATATCAAAAAAAATCAGCAGAAAAATCCGGACCCAGTTTTGACCGCCGTAGGCCTGTTTGCAAATTTTTAGAATCCTCAAATTCTAAAAGGAAAAAAGTTATGCTCAAATTTCAGTTTTTTTTTGAATTTTCGTTAAATCTGGTCTGGTCAAACTATGGTCAAACTACTTATTCAAGAAGTATTAGTGGTACTAAATACTTATTCAAGAATATTAGTGTTACTAAATAATTATTTCAGTATTTTGAATTTTAGTCAAATCATGTCAAGCTGTGGTCAAACTATGGTCAAACAATGGTCAAACTACTTATTCAAGATGTATTAGTATTACTAAATAATTGTTCAAGAATATTAGTGTTACTAAATAATTATTTCAGTTTTTTGAATTTTGGTCAAATCTGGTCAAACTGTGGTCAAACAATGGTCAAAGTACTTATTCAAGAAATATTAGTGTTACTAAATATTACTGTTTTGTGAGAATAATAGTTTCAAACCCAAGCAGTGAAACGTGTGACTTCATGCTCAAGCTAAACTCCTGAGGGTTAATAGGATTGACATCTTAGTATTGTCAGGAAAATAATAAGTGCAGAGTTGGAAACGAGGGGGGAATAGAACTAGGAAGTTAAGCGTGCTCAGGCTGGAGTAGTGAGAGGATGGGTGACCGGTCAGGAAGTTAGATGATTTGGAATGATGAGGGGTGATTACAGATTAGAGGTTAAATTGAGAAGTGACGAGGGTCATTAGAGGTTAAATTGTAAAATATTTCAAAAATTTGAAAATCGGGATTTTTTTTAAAAATTTCAAAAAAGTAATAAAATTTCCTTTAGTCTCGGTTGGTGTTACCAACCGGGACTAAAGGTGGAGCTCCAGACAGCGGCCACGTGGAGGGCCTTTAGTCCCGGTTGGTGTAAGAACCGGGACTAAAGGAGGGGCCTTTAGTGCTGGTTCCAGAACTGGGACTAAAGGCCCTTATGAACCGGGACAAATGGCCCTTTTTCTACTAGTGTTTTTAGAACTTGTCATAACTTATTCAAGAGTGGCCTCATTACAAAGCCCTTGTCGCAAGGAACATGATTATGCAAACAAAAATGAATTGGACTTTCGACTAAAAAGATATAATAGATTCAAATTGGAAAGTCAAAAGATAAGTAATGAGAGGTGGGTTAGGTGGGCTGCCAAAAGCTGCAAAAATCTATGGTTAAAAGGAATTCGGTAATGTCCATGGTCACAAAGAGGTTTGAGATATTTCTGGTTGTCCATTATGTCCTGGATTTGTATACTCATTTTTCTCTCACTCGACACGAGGATTGTGTAGGCTTTGTCATGTTTCCTTCTACATGCTTATCATAGTTGAAGATTTGTTCACCAACAAACTGAATTTGTTCTTGAAGTCTTTACGGTCTAGCTCAATCAGTTCTCGGTAACGCGCCTGGTTTGAGCCCTTTGCGATTGTACGGTTTGAGCCCTTCTACATGTTTTTTTTTGAAGTTTCAAGAAGAGGATTGTGCTGAATTTGTCAATCCTACAACTTGATTTCTCAAATAAACTTATACCTATTTTATAGCTTGATTTCGGATACATTTTCATCGCTAGTTCATCACACAAAAACTTTCCAACCAAAAAACAATATCACTAATAACCCACAAGTATAGGGGATCACAACAGTTTCGAGGGTAGAGTATTCAACCCAAATTTATTGATTCGACACAAGGGGAGCCAAAGAATATTCTAAAGTATTAGCAGCTAAGTTGTCAATTCAACCACACCTGAAATACTTAATATCTATAGCAAAATATTTAGTAGCAAAGTAGTATGGAAGTAACGGTAACGGTGGCAACAATAACAGTAGCAGTTTTATAGCGATCGTAACAGTGGCAACGGAAAAGTAACTTAGCAAAGAACAATATGTGAAAAGCTCGTAAGCAATGGATCAATGATGGATAATTATGTCGGATGCAATTCATCATGCAGCAGTTATAACATAGGGTGACACAGAACTAGCTCCAGTTCATCAATGTAATGTAGGCATGTATTCCGAATATAGTCATACGTGCTTATGGAAAAGAACTTGCATGACATCTTTTGTCCTACCCTCCCGTGGCAGCGGGGTCCTATTGGAAACTAAGGGATATTAAGGCCTCCTTTTAATAGAGTACTGGACCAAAGCATTAACACTTAGTGAATACATGAACTCCTCAAACTACGGTCATCACCGGGAGTGGTCGCGATTATTGTCACTTCGGGGTTGCCGGATCATAACACATAGTAGGTGACTATTGACTTGCAAGATAAGATCAAGAACTCACATATATTCATGAAAACATAATAGGTTCAGATCTGAAATCATGCCACTCGGGCCCTAGTGACAAGCATTAAGCATGGCAAAGTCATAGCAACATCAATCTTTGAACATAATGGATACTAGGGATCAAACCCTAACAAAACTAACTCGATTACATGGTAAATCTCATCCAACCCATCACTGTCCAGCAAGCCTACGATGGGATTACTCATGCACGGCGGTGAGCATCATGAAATTGGTGATGGAGGATGGTTGATGATGACGATGGCGACGGATTTCCCTCTCTAGAGCCCCGAACGGACTCCAGATCAGCCCTCCCGAGGAAGATTAGGGCTTGGCGGCGGCTCCGTATCATAAGACGCGATGAATCCTTCTCTCTGACTTTTTTCTCCCTGAAAGTGAATATATGGAGTTGGAGTTGAGGTCGTGGAGTTCCAGGGGGCCCACGAGGCAGGGGGCGCGCCCTGCACCCTCTTGGACAGGGTGTGGGCCCCCTGACGTTGATTCTTTCGCCAATATTTTTTATTAATTCCATAATGTATCTCCATGGAATTTCAGGTCATTCCGAGAACTTTTATTTCTGCACAAAAATAACACCATGACAGTTCTGCTGAAAACAACATCAGTCCGGGTTAGTTCCATTCAAATCATGCAAGTTAGAGTCCAAAACAAGGGCAAAAGTGTTTGGAAAAGTAGATACATTGGAGACATATCAACTCCCCCAAGCTTAAACCTTTGTTTGTCCTCAAGCAATTCAGTTGGCAAACTGAAAGTGATAAAGAACAACTTTTACAAACTCTGTTTGATCTTGTTATTGCAAATATGTAAAGCCAACGTTCAAGTTTTCAGCAAAGATTATGAACTAACCATATCCACAATAACATTTAGGTCTCACATTTACTCATATCAATGGCATAATCAACTAGTGAGAAATAATAATAAATCTCGGACGACAACACTTTCTCAAAACAATCATAATACGATATAACAAGATGGTGTCTCGCTAGCCCTTTCTGAGACCGCAAAACATAAATGCAGAGCACCCCTGAAGATCAAGGACTGACTAAACATTGTAATTCATGGCAAAAGAGATCCAATCATAGTCATACTCAATGTAAATTAATAGCAATGCATGCAAATGACCGCGGTGCTCTCCAGTTGGTGCTTTTTAATAAGAGTATGATGACTCAACATAAAAGTAAATAGATAGGCCCATCGTAAAGGGAAGCAGGGATTTGCAGAGGTGCCAGAGTTCGAGTTTTGAAATAGAGATAAATAATATTTTGAGTGGCATACTTTCATTGTCAACATAACAACCAAGAGATCTCGATATCTTCCATGCTACATACATTATAGGCGGTTCCCAAATAGAATGGTAAAGTGTATACTCCCCCACCACCAACAAACATCAATCCATGGCTGGCCCGAAACAACGGGTGCCGTCCAACTAAGAGCAATCCTCGGGGAGTTTTGTTTGCATTTATTTTGATTTAATTTGAGCATGGGTGTCGGTGTCAAAACCGGCGGATCTCGGGTAGGGGGTCCCGAACTGTGCGTCTAGGCGGATGGTAACAGGAGACAAGGGACACGATGTTTTTACCCAGGTTCAGGCCCTCTCGATGGAGGTAAAACCCTACTCTTGCTTGATTGATATTGATGATATGGGTAGTACAAGAGTGGATCTACCACGAGATCAAGGAGGCTAAACCCTAGAAGCTAGCCTATGTAATGATTGTTGTAATGGTTGTGTTGTCCTACAGACTAAAACCCTCCGGTTTATATAGACACCGGAGAGGGCTAGGGTTACACAGAGTCGGTTACAATGGTAGGAGATCTATATCCTATCCCCAAGCTTGCCTTCCACGCCAAGGAAAGTCCCATCCGGACACGGGACGAAGTCTTCAATCTTGTATCTTCATAGTCTTGGAGTCCGGCTGACGATGATAGTCCGGCTATCCGGACACCTCCTAGTCCAGGACTCCCTCAGTAGCCCCTGAACCAGGCTTCAATGACGATGAGTCCGGCGCGCATATTGTTCGGCATTGCAAGGCGGGTTCCTCCTCCGAATAATTCATAGAAGATTGTGAACACCAGGATAGTGTCCGGCTCTGCAAAATAATTTCCACATTCCACCGTAGAGAGAATAATATGTACACAAGTTCAATCTGCTGACGTATTTTGTGGCATGACGTCATACCACTACCAAGCTTTTACTTGAATTGTTTTTTACTATACCACCTCTGCGCGTTTAGCGAAGCGGTTTCCTTGGCACGTCTTGTCGAAGCAGAGATCGTGTTCCCCTTATTCCGAGATTCCCATCAATACGGACGTGGGTAACCCAACCGCGCCCGTTGCCACGCCCCCTCTATCAGAGGCGAGTCCCGAACGGTCACGGGGACGGCTCTTGGTATTATCCCTCTTTATAATGGGACCAAGGCTTGTTTCTTTTCTTCGATCCTCAATCGAATCTACTCCTTGCCCAGCGTTCCAACACCCGAGCCCCAGTTCGAGTGCTTGGACCTTCAACAATGTCGGCTCCGACCTCTGGGGCGGTGGATGCCCTCCTCCGTCATGGAAGAAGGCGTGCTAAAGCTGTGAGAGGCCAAGCACATCTTACGAGGTTTCATACAGGTTGCCCGCCGAAGGGCAAGTCATCCCCACCCCGAGCCCGGCGAGTATGTCGTGTTGTATCCCACCTCCGCCGGGTTTAGGCTTCTGATGGATCCTTTTGTGAGAGGGCTCATGTTTTACTATGGGTTGGAATTCCACGACTTGGCTCGAGTCCATCCTCCATATCTCTTCATTCATTGTCGTCTCAAGCTTTCCTCCGCGTTACCCCTCACTTGACTTATGGCTTAAGACCTTGACGTGGAGCGAAGATGATCGAGGCGTCAGCGAGTCGGCGAGGCGGTTTAGGCCGGAGGGCCGACGCTCCATGGCTCGAGGCTCTTTCGGTGAGGAGCTCGGCTTGTGGCAGCAGGAGTGGTTCTACATAACCGCTCCCGTGGGCAGCAGTGGCCGCCACCCATCTTCCTCGGGCCCTCCACAGTGGTGATGTCATGGGTCGACCAAGGGCTCAAGCCCTGGGGCCGTCAAAGGGCGTGCCCCTACTGCAGGGCGGATTCGAGACCTCCAAGCGAGGGAGATCGATCTGGTCGTGGTGATCGAGTCATCTTGATTAGGCGTCTCCTGCCTGCCTGCGCCGCCCTCTCCGGTTGTGGGAGTTTAATCCGGAGGGACCATGAATTCTCCAACACTTCATGGGTACGACACCCGTGGAGATGTACAAATTGTTCTTCGGATCACAAGAGGTGTGTCCGGAATTGACCGAGGATGCCGGCCTGAGCTGCAATCGCCCGGATACACAAGTAAGTAGCTCCGTGTCCGGACATACCGTTTGTTTGCCTTTCTATGATTCACTTTTTGACCAACTGCTCTCTAAACAGGAGTGGATAGCGCAAGCAAAACTGATACGGTGTCCAGCCCCCCTCCCAGAGACCGCGCCGGATCCCGTGCTGGTCAGGATGCTAGAGGTTGCACCTTCAGAGGATGGCGAAGGGGAGAACAGAGGAACTACCGCCTCAACCAAGGAGGCTTTTGAGGAAGGGGGGATCGAGAATCCCTCCTTCCAGGGGGGGAAGAGGACCGCCTCCGAAAACCCGGAGGCCAAAGCCCCGAAGCGGGGGAAGAGATCTTCACCAGAGGGTCCTGCGTCCGGAGAGGCTCCGGCCGCACAATCTCCCCTAAAGAATCAGCCCTCCAGTGAGGCGTAAGTAGAAAAAAGGGAGTTTTGTAATAAGGGACATCCCTATTTGTGCTTCTGAGGATAACTTAAGTTTTTACCTTGTAGTTCAGATCTCTGTCCTTCTCAGATGAGCTCGTCTTCGGGGGAACTCCGTCCGGAGATGATGGAGAGCGAGACGCCTCCATCCGCCGCACCATCGGATAGGGCGGACGAGCTGAAGTGTCATCACGGAGGTATCCCGAGTCCGGCAGGTCGAATAGTTCGGCACCAAGCGGTGTCTGCGGCGGGGAGCTGAAGGATCTGCTTGAGAGGGCATCCATCTCGGAAGGTCACCATACTGCGATGAGTACGGTGATTGAAAGAATTTCATCCGCCGAAGGTGGATTGCGTGATGCCGCGTCGAGTTTGCTTTGGCGGGGTTTGAGGTACGTAAAATGACATACTCTTTGACAGCTTTTACACATAAAGTGCGCCTCATATAGATAGTAGCCCCGAGACTCGGTAGGGTGTCGAGAACGACAGCGCGGCGAGGATCAAAATCGAGTATTGAGTTTCGCCTTTCCTAAGCGGTGGCGGATAGTTCGATGGCTAGCGGATGATGGAGTTGCCGAACTAAGCGGCAACTCGTTGTTGTGAATGCGGACATCGCTTGTTGGTCAACAAAGCGACTTGACGAGTCGCAAGGTAGGTTTCTTCTCCGTGGTCACCTAGTAAGGGGCCAAGCCCACCTTACAATATGTGTGCTTGACGCAGATGGTGCCGCTCTGTGGAGAGCCTTGGGCAGAACTTTCTCAAGCCAAGGAGCAAGCGGAAGGAGTGATGCGGCTACCTCGAGGGCGGTCAAGAGCTAGAAGCGAAAAGGGCTGCACACTTGCCGAAGCGAGGGAGGAGATGGCGAAATGGCCGTGAAGTTAAAAGATACTACTGACCGCAATGAGGTTCTTGAAAGGGAGCGCCTAGCGGAGCGATAAGACCTGGGGGAGGCCACCGCCGAAGCCAAGGATGCCCGTTCTGCGATGCGGGCTATAAAGGAGGAGCTGCGCCAGGCCGGAGACATTGTGGCTGGCACGCCCTTTCTGCTGCGCCGAAGGTTTACAGATCCAAAGTATGCTCGGCTTGGCTAGCTGTGGGGTCCGGAGGATCCTTATATGGACTTAGCGGCGAGTGCGGCGGATGCCGTTGTGCACTTCCGAAGTCAGAAGGATCACAAGATGGAGGAGCTGTTTTGGTCTCAATTCCATAGTCCGGAGCGTTCACTTCCGTTGACCAATCGGTTGGCTGAGTGGGCTGAGCTGAATAGATTGTTCGGACTTGCCATGACGGATATCGTGACTCATGTCTGGCCGGATAGGCCCAAGCCGAAGAGTTATTTTGGCTTATTGCAGCAATTTCTTGGGGCGGTGCCGCATATCAAGGCGATGAAGCGGTCGGCCTGCATAGAGGGTGCATGGATGGCCCTCGCCGTGTGAAGACACATTGGGCGAGAGATGGATGCCACCGCTGTTGCGACCTGTGGAGTTGGACGAGCGGTTACCCGCCGAGCACTATTTTGGGGAAGTTCTGCGTGGTGCTCGTGTAATAGAGTCGCGATGCTCAAAAATGTCACGTTCAAATGAGCGTGTTGGTTTGTGAAACGATGTTTATGATGTAAGCGCTTTTTGTACTTGTGCGTTCAAGTATTGAAATATCTCTGTGCGGCCGTTTATGTATACGTGTGTATAACTTTGAAGATGGCGATCGCCGGTTCAGCCCCCACGCACAAGGTGCGGGGTGTTCGCAAAAATAGCGCATTTTCACACTTAATCCGGCGTCTCGGTCTGTGAAGGAGGTGGCAGCGTGGCAAGCGAGGCAACCGGACTATGATGCTTTATCACTTTCACTTAGCCATAGGAGTTCGAGGGTGGGGCTACGATATAGCCCCTAGGGGCACCAGCGCTCTCGAATTTGGGGCGTATGTGCTCGACCGGAAGCGGTCCTTCGTCAGCGGAGAATTCTAAACATTCCGGTAGTCGATCGAGTGGTTGACGGACTCATTTGTATCATGATCAGTTTTGGCTTTCTCTTTGAGGTGCTCGCCCGGCGAACCGGGCACAATCGCAGCAGTTCTCCTGGTGCCGCGTTAGCCGATGATACGGAGCGTAAGGCAGCAAAACACGAGAGCCGGGCAAACCCAACATTTGACCAAAGACATGATTCGAGCTGATGCATATAAGGCCTAACTTTCGAGGCGCCGAACACTCCACGAGGTGTTCGGTCTTTATGATATCAGGCGAGAACAATGCCCTAAGCCCCTATTGTCGGTACACGCAAGGTCCTCGGCGCGCCGATGCCAAAACATCGTCTCCTCTCTGGTTATAATGAGAAACCGGGGATATATAGCAACAAGAGACGATAAAAAGGTTTACGCAGGTCTTAATTTGAAAAGAATCCTTGCAACGGGTCCCTCTTGCGTCTGCTTTGTGTCTCCGTTGTGATGTATCCTGGACGGGTGTAACACGCTGTTCCTCTGTAAAAGAGAAGAACTTAGTTTGAAAAGTGATCGTGCAAAGAATGAATTAAAAATTGAAATATGAATGAATGAATAAAGCTGAGCTTATAATAGCTCATACGCACAGCCCCTTGTAAAGGGGTGTGCGGCTAGGGAGCCCCTAGCTTATTTTATGCCGGACTCGTCTAGCTGTGTCCGGAGTCTTGAATGACCTTTTAATGAGATGATGCCGCGTGGACCGGGCATTTTAAGTGTAAGAGACGCGTAGTGTGGTATTGCATGAAAGCGGACAAAAGCTTCACGTCCCAATAGTTCTTGATGGCTACTTTTGAATGGGGCGACATGAAAGATTAGCTTTTCGCGTCGGAAGTTGTCGAGTGACCCGAACACAACTTCTAGTAGTAACGAGCCCGTGCACTTGGCGTAAGGGCCTGGCGTCGCTCCTTTGAAGGAAGTGCGACTATGTCGGATTTAAGTAAGGTCTATCCCCAACTTGCGGATTGTGTCCGGATATAGCAGGTTTAAATCACTGCCGCCGTCCATCAGGACTTGTGTAAATTGTAGTCCTCCGATTATAGGATCAAATATCAGAGCAGTCCATCCTGCGTTTGAATATACGGAATAGTCCGGTGGTGAAAGTAATTGGTTTTGACATCCAACCTCGAGGTTCCGCTGGGGTGGACCGTGCGATACCTGCTTTGGTGGGTGCCGCACTGTTGTTCCGTATTATCACGTGAAGTGAGTTTACTGTTTTGACTTCTTGTGGGAAAGTCTTTTGTTTCCCGGTGCTCTGCTCATGGGGTTCATCGTCATCCTCGCTTGGCGCATTGAGCCCCTTGTGTTCGGCGTTGAGTCGGCCGGACTGTTTGAAGACCCAACAATCTCAGTGGGTGTGGTTTGCAGGCCTTCCGGAGGTGCTGTGGATTTGACATATCCGATCCAAGATCTTGTTTAAGTTAGATAGCTCGTCACTGTTGTCCTTAAGAGGCAGCGTTTTGCTGTTCGGCCACGAGCTTTTGAATCCGGTGTTGACCGCCGTGTTCTTTGGGCTTTTTTCTTTATTTCGGCGCTGATCCTTTCTGCGCCGTGATTTTCCGTTTCCATCTCGATCTCGGATGTACTCGGTCGCTGGTCTTGCATCTTGCTAGCCTTTGTCTTCCCAGCAAAAGCGGGTCATTAGGCTTGTTAGCGCGCCATTGTTCTTGGCTTCTCTTGGCCGAGGTGTCTGGCGAGCCATTCGTCTTGGGCATTATGTTTAAAGGCTGCTAAGGCTTTGGCGTCCCGATAGTCGACTAGTTGGTTCTTTTTGGTAAGGAACCTGTTCCAGAATTTGCACGCTGACTCTCCGGGATGTTAAGTTATGTGACTTAAATCGTCTGCATCTGGAGGGCGGACATAATTCCCTTGAAAATTTGCTCTAAACGCATCCTCGAGCTCTTCCCAACCGCCAATAGTATTTTCTGGGAGGCTTTTGAGCCAATGCCGAGCTGGCCCTTTGAGCTTGAGGGGTAGATATTTCATGGCGTGGAGATCATCTCCTCTGGCCATGTGTATGTGGAGGATGTAATCCTCAATCTAGACTCCAGGGTCTGTTGTTCTGTCGTATGCCTCTATGTTTACGGGTTTAAACCCTGCTGGAAATTCATGATCCAGCACCTCATCGGTGAAACATAGTGGGTGTCTGGCGCCCACATGTTGGGTGTGCCGTTGTCTTGAACACTCGGCGTGTTGTGTTGCTTCACAGGGCCCTCTTTTTGGCCCATAAATGGACTGACCGGGCCGTCTTTTCCGAGGAGCATGAGTCGGCTTGTGTGCGGCGCCGCTTATCGCTTTGGCTTGTCATCTGTCGTCTATCCGGCAGCGGCCTCCTTGCTTCATTTGTGGGGGCTCTATGGCCTCCTCGTCGAATTCTGGCAGCAACTTGCGCTTCGGGTAGCTCTTGGTTTGGTGGCTATTGCCATATTTGTCCGCGTTCTTGAGTACCTTGCTCCACCTCATTCTGAGTATGTCTTCCGCTGTTTTGAGCTTCCATTTTTCCTTTTTCAGACTTCTTGCAGTGGCGACAAGTCTTTTGTGAAGGTTCTTATTCTCCGGTGGTGTGTCTGGATCGTCTGGACTGTTGTTTTCGCCGGGCGTGGATTGATTATCCGATTCATCCTGTTTGGACGGTTGCTTGGTTGCATGTTCGTCGTCCACTGGTTTGCCCTGCTCTATTGTTGGGTCATTAGGAGTGTTGTTTTTGTCGAGGCGGGACTTAGGGCGACGTCTGCGTCGCCGTTTTGGTTGTTTGGTGGCGGAATTATCCTTTGCCGCGTCCCGTTGTTCCTCGTTATCGCTTCCTTTTGGGGTGTCCACCATATATACATCGTGGGTTGGGGTGGCCTTCCAGTGCTCTGTAGGCGCTGGTTCTTGATCGTCTCCGGCATCGTCGTCCGTACCGTCGATGTCTTTGGAGTCGTAGTCTAGCATGTCGGTTAGATCGTCGACAATGGCTACAAAGTGGGTGGTGGGTGGGCTTTGAATTTCTTCATCATCCGCATCCAAACCATCCTGACCGCAGTCCGGCCAGGGTTCTCCCGTAACGAAAGATGCTTTAGCGAATTTAGGATGTCGCCAAAGGGTGAGTGCTGAAAGATGTCCGCGGCGGTGAACTCCATGATTGGCGCCCAATCGGATTCGATTGGCAGGGGCGCAGGAGGTTTGGGGTCCGGCAAGGAGTCCGGCGTCTCGGAGTCACGAGCTTTATAAGGGACAAGATCAGTATTCGGCTCCATCGCCGTAGAAGTTGCGACTCGAGGCGGTGTCCACCACCATCCTCGTCTGCGATCTGCTCCAAACTATGGGTCGAGCGGACTCGCAGCGACCTCGTGGCACTATCCGGCGGCGAGCTAAATCATGCCCATCGTGATGGCAGCGGCACGCCGGGCTGTGGCTCGAATCCATCGAAGATCAAGTCTCCACGGATGTCGGCCGTGAAGTTTAGGCTTCAAACCTGACACGATGGCGGTAGCGTAGCTTCGATCTGCTCCGGATGGCCAAGCGAATTGGCCCGCAGTGCAAAGCCGCTGAACACGAAGATCTGTCCGGGGAGAAAATTCTCACCATGGACTGCGTCGTTGTTAATTGATGGAGCCATCAAGCCTATCGGTGATGACACAGAGGAACTCAATGAAAGCACCAATGTTGGTGTCAAAACCGGCGGATCTCGGGTAGGGGGTCCCGAACTGTGCGTCTAGGCGGATGGTAACAGGAGACAAGGGTCACAATGTTTTTACCCAGGTTCGGGGCCTCTCGATGGAGGTAAAACCCTACTCCTGCTTGATTGATATTGATGATATGGGTAGTACAAGAGTGGATCTACCACGAGATCAAGGAGGCTGAACCCTAGAAGCTAGCCTATGGTATGATTGTTGTAATGGTTGTGTTGTCCTACGGACTAAAACCCTCTGGTTTATATAGACACCGGAGAGGGCTAGGGTTACACAGCGTCGGTTACAATGGTAGGAGATCTACATATCCGTATCGCCAAGCTTGCCTTCCACGCCAAGGAAAGTCCCATCCGGACACGGGACGAAGTCTTCAATCTTGTATCTTCATAGTCTTGGAGTCCGGCTGACGATGATAGTCCGGCTATCCAGACACCCCCTAGTCCAGGACTCCCTCAATGGGACTGGGCATCCCGATTACCGACCATTTTCTTGTGAATGATGAGCAGACTCCACTCATCGTGAGAATAATCCACCTAGCATGGAAGATATAGACAACCCTATTTGATACATGAGCTATTCGAGCATACAAAACATAATTTCATTTGAAGGTTTAGAGTTTGGCATATACAAATTTACTTGGAACGGCATCTAAATACCACATATAGGAAGGTATGGTGGACTCATATGGAATAACTTTGGGGTTTATGGAAGTGGATGCACAAGTAGTATTCCTGCTTAGTACAAGTGAAGGTGAAAGCACAAGTGCTCCCTGGGTGGTTTTGGTAATTAATGTCAACATATGTCTTCTTGGACTAACACTTTTACCTAGTATGTTTCAGATAAGTTCAACAATGAAGTGGCATGGACTAGAGGATGTGGAACCCCTTCAAGATGCTAAGGACAAATGATTGGCTCAAGCTCAAAGCACAAGACTCTACATTTTCTATTTTAGTGATTGTCGGTGTCAAAACCGGCGGATCTCGGGTAGGGGGTCCCGAACTGTGCGTCTAGGCGGATGGTAATAGGAGACGAGGGACACGATGTTTTACCCAGGTTCGGGCCCTCTTGATGGAGGTAAAACCCTACGTCCGCTTGATTAATATTGATGATATGGGTAGTACAAGAGTGGATCTACCACGAGATCAAGGAGGCTAAACCCTAAAGCTAGCCTATGGTATGATTGTTGTAATGTATGTTGTGTCCTACGGACTAAAGCCCTCCAGTTTATATAGACAGGAGAAGGCTAGGGTTACAGTAGTCGGTTACAATGGTAGGAGATCTACATATCCGTATCACCAAGCTTGCCTTCCACGCCAAGGAAAGTCCCATCCGGACACGGGACGGAGTCTTCAATCTTGTATCTTCGTAGTCTTGGAGTCCGGAGGACGATGATAGTCCGGCGGACGATGATAGTCCGGCTGTCCAGACACCCCCTAGTCCAGGACTCCCTTAGTAGCCCCTGAACCAGGCTTCAATGACGATAAGTCCGGCGCGCATAATGTTCGGCATTGCAAGGCGGGTTCCTCCCTTGAATAATCCAGAGAAGATCATGAACTCCAGGATAGTGTCCGGCTCTGCAAAATAAATTCCACATTCCACCGTAGAGAGAATAAAATGTACACAAGTCCAATCTGCTGACGTATCATGCGGCATGACATCATACCGCTACCAAGCCTCTATTTGAATCGTTTTTTATTATACCACCTCAGCACGTTTAGCGAAGTGGTTTCCTTGGCACGTCCTATCGAAGCAGAGATCGTGTTCCACTTATTCCGGGATTCTCATCAATACGGACGTGGGTAACCCAACCGTGCCCGTCGCCACGTCTCCTCTATCGAAGGTGAATCACGAACGGTCACGGAGACGTCTCTTGGTATTTTCCCCCTTTATAAGAGGACCAAGGCTCGTTTATTTTCTTCAATCTTCCATCGAATCTTCTCCTTGCCCCAAGTTCCAACACCCAGAGCCCCAGATTCGAGCGCTTCGGATCTTCAACCATGTCCGGCTCCAACCTTCAGGGTCGGTGGATGCCCTCCACCGTTACAGAGGAGGACATGCTAAAGCTGCGTGAGGCCAAGTACCTGTCCTACGAGATTTCGCACAGGTTGCCCGCCCAAGGGCAGGCCGTGCCCACTCCCGAGCCCGGTGAGTACGTCGTCTTCGTATCCCACCTCCATCGGGGTTTAGGCTTCCCGACGGACCCCTTTGTGAGAGGGCTCATGTTCTACTACGGGCTGGATTTTCACGACTTGGCTTCGGAGTCCATCCTCCATGTCTCCGCGTTCATTATCGTCTGCGAAGCCTTCCTCCGCGTTACCCCCCACTTCGGCCTGTGGCTGAAGACCTTCAAGGTGGAGCCGAAGATGATCGGTGGGGGTCAAGCGGAGTGCGGCGAGGCGGCCATAAGCAGAAGGACCGATGCCCTGTGGCCCGAGGGCTCCTTACAAGAGGAGCTCGGCTTGTGGCAGCAGGAGTGGTTCTATATCACCGCTCCGAAGGGCAGCAAGCAAAAGCCGCCGCCTTCATTCCGCTCGGGACCTCCATGCCGGCTGATGTCGTGGGTCAACCAAGGGCTCAATTGGGGGCCGTCCGAAGACGCCCCCTTATTGCAGGGACGGATTCGGGATCTCCAGGCGAGGGAGATCAATCTGGTGGTGGTGATGCAGGTTATGCTAATCAGGCGTCTTCTGCCCTGCAAACGCCGTCCTCTCCGGTTATGGGAGTTCAATCCGGAGGGACCACGAATTCTCCAACACTTCATGGGTACGACACCCGTGGAGATGTACAAATTGTTCTTCGGACCGCAGGTGGCGTGTCCGGAATTGACCGAGAACGCAGGCTTAAGCTGCAATCGCCCGGATACTCAAGTAAGTAGCTCAGAGTCTGGACGTTCTGTTTATTTGCTTTTCTAGAATTCGCCTCGTGACCCATTACTCTTTATCAGGAGTGGGTAGTGCGATCGAAGCTGATAAGGTGTCTGGCCCCCCTCCCAGAGACCGCATCGGAGCCCGTGCTAGTCAGAATGTTGGAGGTCGCGCCCGTAGAAGGGGCGATGGGGAAAATAGAAGAGCTATCACTTCGCCCAAGGGGGCGTCTGAAGAGGGGGGGGGATCGAAAATCCCTCCTTCCAGGGGGAGAAGAGGACCGCCTCCAAAGATCCGGAGGCCAAAGCCCCTAAACGGGGGAAGAAATCCTCACCAGGCGGACCTGCGTCCGAGGAGAACCCGGACGTACAATCGTCTCTAAAGGATCAGCCCTCCAGCGAGCCGTGAGTAGGAAAAGGGGAGTTCATTAATAAGAAAATACCCCTATTTGTGCTTCTGTAGATAACCGAAATTTTTGCCTTACAGTTCGGATCTGCGGACTTCTCAGATGAGTTCGTCTTCGGGGGACCTTCGTCCGGAGATGATGGAGAGTGAAACGCCTCTGTCTGCTGCGCCGTCGGACAGGGCAGACGAGCCTGAAGTATCGTCGCGGAGGGTATCCCAGAGCCTGGTGGAGCCGGAGAGTTCGGCGCCAACTAGTGTCCGGCCGGGGGAGCTGAAGGGTCTGCTTGAGAAGGCGTCTATCTCAGAAGATCACCGTGCTTTGATGAGTATGATGATCAGAAGGATTTCGTCCGCCGAAATCAGATTGCATAATGCCGTCAGGAGTTTGCTGGCAGGATTTGAGGTACGCAAGAATGACGCACCCCTTTGACAGTTTTGCACATAGAAGTGCGCCCTGTATAGATAGTAGCCCCTGAGACTCGGCAGGTTGTCGAAAGCGACAGCGTGCCGAGGATCAAAATCACAGGTATTGAATATCGTCCTTCCTATGTAGGTGGCGGATAGTCCGGGGGCTAGCCGGACTAGTGGAGTTGTCGAGTTAATGCGGCAACTTGATGTGGCGGATGCGGACATCGCACTTATCAACCGGCGACTTGACGAGTCGCAAGGTAAATGAATTCTCCGCAATCTCTTATTTAAGGGAGCCAAAGCCCGCCTCTGATAATATATATGCTGTGATACAGACGGTGCTGCTGCTGTGGAGAGTTTTGGGCGAGCTTGCTCAAGCTAAGGAGCAAGCCGAAGGAGTGATGAGGCTGCCTCAAGGGCGTGCCGAGGAGTTGAAAGTCGAAAAGGCGCACACTGCCTAAGCTAGGGAAAAGATGGCGAATTGGCCGTGAAATTAAAGATCTTGCCGACCGCAATGAGGCTCTTGAAAAGGAGCGCTTATCGGGCGGAAAACACTGGGAAGGCCACCGCCGAGGCCAAGGATGCCCGCTCGCAATGCGGCTATGAAGGAGGAAGCTGCGCCCGGCGGAGATATTGTGGCTGGCAGGCCTTTTCTGCTGCGTCGCCGGTTTACTGGATCAAAAGTATGCCCAACTTGGCCTGTGGGGTCCGGAGGGTCCATATATGGACTTAGCGGCAAGTGCGGTGATGCCGTTGAGCACTTCCGAGCGGAAGGATCACAAGACGAAGAGCTATTTTGGTCTCAATTCCATAGTCCGGATCGTTCACTTCCGTTGACCGATCGGTTGGCGAATGGGCTGAGCTAAATAGATTGTCCGGACTTGCCATGGATCGATATCGTGGCTCATGTGCGGCGAGAGGCCCAAGGCGACGAGCTATTTCGACTTATTGCAACAATTTCTTGGAGCGGTGCCGCATATCAAGGAGATGAAGCGGTCGGCCTGCATAGAAAGCGCGGATGGCCCTTGCCGTGTGAAGACACATTGGGCAGAGATGGATGCCCCACTATTGCCGCCCAGGGTTCGGACGAAAGCCGGTTACCCGCCGAGCACTATTTTGGGGAAGTTATGCGTGGCGCTCGTGTAATAGAGTCGCAGTGCTCGAAAAATGTCATGTTCAAATGAACGTTTTATCTTGTAAAACAATGATTATTATGTAACCGCTTTTTATACTTGTGTGTTCCAAGTATTAAAATATCTCCTATGCGACCGTTTATGTATACGTTTGTATAACCTGAAAGATTGCAGTCTTCGGCTTCAGCCCCCACGCACAAGGTGCGGGGGTGTTCACAAAAAATAGCGCGTTTTCACACTTAATCCGATGTCTCGGTCTGTTAAGGAGGTGGTAGCGTAGCAAACGAGGCAATCCGGACTATGATGCTTTATCACTTTCACTTAGCCATTGGAGTTCGAGGTGGGGCTACGATATAGCCCTTGGGGCACCGCTTCTCGAATTTGGGGCGGCGTGTGTGCTGACCGAAACGGTCCTTTGTCAAAGCGGAATTCTAAACATTCCGGTAGTCGATCGAGTGGTTGACCGGTCTCTCGCTTTATCATGATGATCGAGCCGGCTTTCATCGAGGTGCTCGCCAAATTAATTGGGGCACAATCGCATAGTTCTCCACGGTGCCGCGTTAGCCGATGATACGGAACGTAAGGCAGCAAAACAGGAGCCGGAAAACCCAACATTTGACCAAAGACATGATTCGAGCTGATGCATATAAGGCCTAATCTCGAGACGCCGAACACTCCCTAAGGTGTTCGGTCTTTATGATAATGGGCGAACAATGCCCTAAGCCCCTAGTGTCGAGTGTACGGCATGGTCCTCTCGACGCGCCGATGCTAAACGTCAGCTCGCTTTGGTTATAAGAAGAAACCAAGGGAGAATAATCAACAAGAGACAGTAAAAAAGGTTTACGCAGGGTCTTAATCTGAAAAGAATCCTCGCGACGGGTCCCTAGTGCACGTCTGCGCCTGTGTCTCCGTTGTGCCGTTATCCTGGACGGGTGTGCATGTTGTTCATCTGTAAAAAGAGAGGAACTTAGTTAACTTGTGCGAAAAATATTTACGAAGGAAGTAAGTAAAGCGGAGTTTGTATGAGCTCGCTGTTGCTTTGGCGCGCAGCCCCTTGTGAAGGGGTGTGCGGCTAGGGAGCCCCTAGCCTATTCATGCAGGACTCGTCTGACCGTGTCCGGGGTCTTTAAATGACCCTCGCACTGAAATGATGCCACATGGACCGGGCATCTTAAGTGTAAGAGACGCGTAATGTGGTATGGCGTTGAAGCGGACAAAAGCTTCTCGTCCCAGGAGTGCTTGATAGCTGCTTTTAAATGGGACGATATGAAAGATTAGTTTTTCACGTCGAAAGTTGTTCGGTGATCCGAACACAACTTCTAATAATAAGGAGCTTGTGCACTTGGCGTAAGGGCCTGGCGTCACTCCTTTGAAGGAAGTGCGGTTTTGTCGAATTGTAGTAAGGTCTATCCTTAACTTGCGGATTGTGTTTGGATATAGCAGGTTTAGGTCACTGCGTCTGTCCATCAGGACTTGTGTAAATTGCAGTCCGTCGATTATAGGATCCAATATCAAGGCAGTCCATCCTGCGTTTCGAACGCTTCTGGAATAATCCAGGTGGTCGAAAGTGATTGGTTTTGATGTCCAATCTCTATGTTCCGCTGGGTTAGACCGTGCGAGACCCATTTCAACGGGTGCCGCACTGTTTTGCCGTATTATCACATGAAGTGAGTTTACTGCTTTGACCTCTTGTGGGAAGGTCTTTTGTTTTCGGTGCTCTGCCTTGGTGGGGTTTATCATCTTCGCTGATGCGCCGAGCCCCTTGTGTTCGGCGTTTAGTCGGCGGACTGTTTGAAAACCCAACAATCTTGGTGGGTGTGGTTTGCGTGCCTTCCGGGTCTTGTGGATTTGACATATCCTACCCAGGATCTTGTTTAAGTTGGATAGCTCATCACTGTTATCCTTAAGAGGCGGTGTTTTGTTGTTTGGCCGCGAGCTTTTGAATTCGGCATTGATGCTGTGCTCTTTGGGCTTTTCTCTTTATTCGTATTTGCTCTTTTACTGCGCCGTGATTTTCCGTTCCATCTACGGTCTCGATGTACTTGGGTCATTGGTGTTGCATCTTGCTAGCTACTATCCTCTCCCGCACAAAAGCGGTCATGAGGCTTGTTAGCGTGGACATTGTCCTCGGCTTCTCTTGGCCGAGGTGTCTCAGCGAGCCATTAAATCTGGACGTTGTGTTTAAAAGCTGCTAAGGCTTTTGCATCCGGACAATCGACTATTTGGTTCTTTTGGTGAGGAACCTGTTCGAACTTTGCGTCTTGTTGTCCGGGCTGTTGAGTTATATGACTTAGATCATCTCGCATCCGAGGGCGGACATAAGTTCCTTGAAAATTTGCTCTAAACGTCCTCGAGCTCTTCCCAACTTCCAACAGTGTTTTCTGGGAGGCTTTTGAGCCAATGACGGGCTGGCCCTTTGAGCTTGAGGGGTAGGTATTTTATGGCGTGGAGATCATCTCCTCTGGCCATGTGTATGTGTAGTATATAATCTTCTATCCGCACTCTGAGGTCATTGTTCCGTCGTAGGCCTCTATGTTTATGGGTTTAAACCCTGCTGGGAATTCGTGATCCAGCACCTCGTATTTGGGTGCACCAATGTCTTCGGACACTTGGCGTGTTGCATTGCTTCCTGGGGCCCTCTTCTTTGGCCCGTAAATGGACCTGGCTGGGCCATCTGTCTTTCCAGGGTCATTAGTCGGCTTATGTGCGGCGCCATTTTCAGATTTTGGCCTATCGTCTGGCCGTCTATCCAACCAGGCAACCTCTTTGTTTTTTGACTATGGGGGCTCTATGGCCTCCTCGTCAAATTCTGGTAGCAGCTTGCGCTTCGGGTAGCTCTTTGATTGATGGCCATTACCGTATTTGTCTGCGGTTTTGAGCACTTTGCTCCACCTCATTCTGAGTGTATCTTCCGCTGTTTTGAGCTTCCGTTTTTCCTTTTTCAAACTTCTTGCGGTGGCGACGAGTCTTTTTCAAAGGTTTTTATTCTCCGGCGGTGTGTCCGGCGTGAGGTCATATGGACTGTTGTTTTCGCCGGGCCTGGACTGATTATCTGACTCGTCCTGTTCGGACGGTTGCTTACCTGTGTCGGGGGTTGGATGCGACATATGCCAACGGGTGGCTTATCATGGTGGGGGCGAGTAGAACGTCGCGGTGCCTTGAAACGGGATGAGGCGCAAGCATGCACGCCGTGAATCTTACCCGGCAGGGGCTCTCCGAGGAGATAACACCCCATCGCTGCTCTGGGGTCTCCGCATGATCACTATGGTATGATAGTACAAAGGTGCTCCTCGAGCTGTTTGGGGAGGCGGGGAGGAGCAAGGCTAGCTCTTTCCCCTCTTGCTATGTGTCTCTAACCTATTCGGGGGCGAACCCTTTGCATGGGTGCTCCGGGGGTTTATAGGCCTACCTGGGTACAACGGTAATCTGACTGGCGGGCCCCAGCCGCTGGCCTCTCCTGCAGTACTGCTCCTCCTCGCTGATTGGGCCCGCCTGACTGGCGGGCTCATGGACATGAAACATCATGCAAGACTCTCGATGACGCAGCTCGGTCTCGAGGTCGTGGGAACAAGGCTGGCCTCTGTCAGCGATCACTGCCGCCACTCCCCGTCCAATCTGGTTTATGGCTTTAGGGCCTGGCCGAGGCGGCCGGCCTGGAGGGGCCGACTCCGCTGGGCCGCCTTCGAGCCTGCCGGCCATCTTCTTCTCTCTCAGCGACGGGGGCCCGCGATCTGCGGGCTGCACTGCCACCATCAGGCACAAAGGTTTATGATTGTGGCTGAGGTCGGGAGGCATGGCAACAAAGCCGTGCCCCACGGAGATCTCCGGTGACGCGGCTCACCGAGCCACGCCTTTCTCCTGGGGTTGAGGGACGGCCACGCCTGGCCGCACTCGCATCGGTCTTCGTGTTAGGTCACAGCCGCCTCTCAGCCGGCCCTTGAAAGGTCGCAGCCGAGTCGGCTTGATTTAGAGTCGCCGCTCAAGGACTCGGCTTCTCCAAAGGTCGCAGCTGGGACCTGGCTTCTTCAAGGTCGCCGGTGGGACTCGGAGAGGCGGCCTGCCCCGATGCTTTGAAGATCTTGGTCTGGGTCACCTACCCATGGCCCATTAATCCGATAGTAGTCCCCGGTTTGGCGAAGCGGCACGGGCGCCACGGGGTTCGGGCAGCCTTTTGGCGCCGACTCAGATTCGCCGCAAGCGTCTTTTGGGCCGCTCGCCGAGTCGGATCGCCCTCAAGGAGCCGCCGCCGAAGTCGTGGGCGGAAACCGCGGCGACGGTTACGCCCCACGCCATTTATGAGACGGTCTGTCAAGCGTGGCGCCACGTGGAGGCGATAGCCTCACCATCGCCTGTACGTGGACGGATGGGCCGCCAGTGGGGCTCGCCATTATCGCACTCGGCTCCCCGAGCGATCCGCCGCGCCGAGGGCGGTTGGTATCCCCACGCCGTTATCTGCGGCAGAATTTCATGGGGTTAATCGTGGGCGCGTCGTGGGGCGCGGTGCGCTTAATCCCCACGCCGTCCCTCGCTTTCACCAAGAGGGCTATAGTAAGGGCGAGCGGGCGGGCAGCACGCCGCGACTCCCACCCCCCTTCCTCGCTCCTTCCTTCGCCCTTCAAGCGCACCGCTATATTCTTCTTTGCCGCGAGCCCGGGCGCTTTACTCGCCCGGCGATGAGCTCTTCTTCGCCACGCCCGCCTCGCGCCCGGCAGACTGGGACGGTTTTGACGTGGGGCGGAGGACATCGAGTTCTTCGCTAAACCCGCCTCCCCGAGCGCGGACTTGGTGTAGGCCCGCCCTGCCGGGCGGAGAGATCCGGCCAGCACAAGGAGGGCGAGCGGGTCATCTTCCGCCGCACCTCATGCGCTGGTTGGGGCTCCCACGAGCGGTTCTTCCGCCTTCCTCGAGTTTCATAGCCTCGCAGCCGCATCTATCTCACCCCCAACGCAGCAGGTGCTTCTCCGCCTTCGCCACCGCGCGAAGGCTACATCGGCGCTCTCCCCACCTCGAGCTGTGGGGGAGTTCTTCTCCTCGGCTCGGCATTTCAGTTGCCGCACGCCGCAAGCAGTGGCACCTACATCGCGGGCGGCGGCGACGACGGCCGACAACCCTTTTCCTCCCATCCTACCGTGAAATCGGTGAAGATGTGGCGAAGACCTACTTCTACGTGAAGAATGTCTCCACCGACGGTGATCGGGTTAATCTGCCGCCTTCGACCTCGAGCCGACGGCCGGGCCGCCAGCTTGGTCCCATCGATCAAGTCGCTGACCTCGAGTCGGCGCCAGAAGCGCCCCGAGTCATGACGCAGCCGGAGGCTCGTCGCCTCGATCTCTGGGCCGCCGCGGGCGCCGGGTTCTTCCGCCTGCCGGGCCTCACCTCATCTGCCTGATGAGCGGCCGCACGATCCAAGCCGGTCGTGCACCAAGGACATGCCGTGTGGAGAAGTGGCGAACTTGGTGAACCACATCGCCCATCGCGGGTTCACGGAGGAGTGGCAGTTCGGCAAGGAGTCGTATCACAAGAACAACCCCGCCTGCGGGTAAGTTGCTTCCTCCGAATTTCGATCTTGCTTGGCGTCCGACTTCAAGCTCGATCTTGTTGGCATTTTTGAGCAGAACCCTCTCACGGCGCCACGCCGGGCGCCACGAGAGCCAGCGTGACTACGCCCCCGATCCGAGGTCACGACGCCGACGACCCCGACTTGGGGCCACGGCGCTGAGGCCGACGCCAAGGCGGCGGGAGGAAGAACACAGCGGCCTCGCACCGCCGGGCGACCTTCGCCGACCGCCCGAGGGCGACGCCGACGCTGAAGTCGCCTTCGCCACAAATGAGAGCCGCCCTCCAGCCAAGCCGGGGTAGAGACGCCTCGGCTGGCCGAGGCGCCTGGCGGCAGGTCGAAGAAGCTCAAGGGAGCCGCCACCAAGCGGGAGGAGGCGACGTCAAGGCCAACCGCCCTAAGGAAGTGAGAAGGCCGCCACTAGTTTCTTCAGTAAGTCCCTTACTCCTTTATTTCTTTTTTGATCTCGCCGAGTCTTTCTGATTTCTCCAATCTTCTCCAGCTCCCCTTTCCTTTGAAGAGCCGCCGCCCCTCCGGCTATGGGGTCGGTGGAGACGTCCGCCAACACACGGCGGATTGACCCCGCCGCCGACCTCCGGGAGGCGACAGCACGGAACGCGCGAGAAAAGTGCGCAGAGGAGGAGGCCGGCCGCCTGGAGAGGGTGGAGGCCGAGAAAGCAGCCACCAACGCCCAGCGGCACCTGGAGGAGGCCGTGGCCGCGGCCGCGGCGAAGCGGGATGCTGAGGAGGCCGTTCGTCGCCGAGCGGCGATGCTCGTTTCCCGCCGTCGCCAAGACCGCCGCCTTCGAGTTCATGGGGCAGACCGGGAGGTCGGCACCGCAAACCCTCTCGCGAGGAGGGCGGCGATGTCTCGGCTCGGATACACGCCGCCTCCGCCACCTCCGCCGCCTGCTGAGGTCGCATGGCAAGCTGCCGGTGGACTCCGCAGGTTCCGCCGATCGCGATTTATGCCGACGCCAGAAGCTTCTCCAGTCGCCGTGCTAACACGCCGCCGGATTGAGAGGATGAACTCAGCGCCGCATGAAGCTCGAGATCTGGCGCCGCCAAATGTGGCGAAACTCGATGTTGAGGCCTCAAGGCCGCGCCCACGGGGTGGTGCGCGAAGGCGGCACTGCCCGCCAACCAGCCCTTGAGCGAACGCCCTAAGTTGCGCAAAGAAGGCGACGCCCAACTTTACACCAAGATTCGCCTCGCGGACTCCGTCCCGTATGTTTCGCTTTTCCTTTTTGGTTTCTTGTCTTTTTTCGTAAGGCCAAATAAGACCCACTGGTGTAGTCCCCGAGTTCGAGTCGGGCATTGAGCAAGCGGCTCGAACTCCTTCTAGCAAGTTCAAGACCGACTTTACTTTGCCAAGCTTTGCAGAATACCACAATCTCCAGCGCATCGCCTTCAACCGCAATGTTGAGGAGCTGAGGAAACGGACCGATCCGACGGAAAGTCGAGGTGAGCCAATTCTTCCTTCTTCGTGGGGGCGCGCTGGCGCACCCGCGGGCTGTAGTCCCCGAGATTCGGGCCGACTGCTGAGCAGTCGAGCCGGATCTCCCCGGCAACCTTCCTTGTTGATGACGCTTTGCCTTTTCTTCGAGCTTCAGGTGCCAATGCCGCCCTTCAGGAGCAGCTGGGCGAGGCCAACACCGCCCGTCACGCTAAGGAGGAGTGCGACAAACTCATCCGAGAGCGCGACCTGCTGGCAACGCAGCAGGCCGAGCAGAAGGAACTGCTCCGGAAGGCGCAGGAGGACGCCAAGTCGCGGGAGGATGCCCTCATAGCCGAATTCGAGGTCGAGCGCTCCGCCTGGACCGACCGGGAGGCGATGCTGACCTCCGGCTACCACGAGCTTGAGGACATCGTTGACGGTAATTCTTTTTTCTCCTCTTTGGTCTTCAGACTCTGCGCCGAGCTGATTTTGGGTTTTTCGATCGTCTTCTTTTCCTGCCTTTGGCGACTTCTTTCCCGCCACTGCAGCCGCCCCTCCGCCATCAAGGCGGCTCGGAGGAGCGAGGCGGCGGGCGGCATTGTTGCTAACGCCCCAACCATCGGCGAGCATCTTCGAGTATCGGGCTCGCCCGCCCCGCCATCGCTCTGCCGCCGTTTTCAACGCCGGGCGCAGCCAAGTCGCCGCTCAGGCCGGAGGTGCCATCTCAGACCGCTTGATCGGACGGCCGGCCGGCTGGAGGTCGCTGGTCGCCGAGGCTCGAGGGGCTCGCCTGCACGGAGCACGCCTGGCCTTGGAGTTCGCCAAGGATGGTACTGGCTCGACCTGACCGCCTGGCGCGCTCCGGTCGAAGCCCAGCCGAGCTGGAGGTCATGGAAGGTGCCTTGCCGGCCTTGCTGCCATCGCTGAGTACGCGGACACCAGCGCCTTTCGTGCCCGAAGACCGGACTGGAACTGGCGGCGAGGAGGTGCCGCCGAGTGGTTCGGGATGCACCCGAGTACGAGGAGTAGTCGGCGGAGGTGATCGGCCCAAAGACCGAGGAAGAGGATGAGTCGGAGGGCGGAAGTGAAGAGGAGGAGCCAGAGGGCGAGGCAGGCGGCCAGCCCCACTGGACAAGGCCCAAAGAACGAGCCTTAGAAGGACAAGGCGATCGTCACTGGAGGTGACCAAGCCGAGATCGCCCAGCCGGGCTGCCCCAACCTCCGACATCGCCACACCTCCGACCTCCCGGCCCGAGGTCTGCCTCAGAATGCTTCAGCTTTACCTGCCTCTTTTATTCTTTTTTAAAAACTTGTCGGGCCAACAATTCCACCTGGGTGTATTCGCCAAGGGCCTTATGTAAATATTTATCAAATTTCCGCCTTCCTGCTTTGGTTCTTTAGACTTCTTTCCTTTGCCGCCTTCCTTTGGTTTGCCGCCTTGCCGATCGGGCAAGCCAGCTCATGGATCGCCACGCCGGGTCAAGTGCTCACCTACTTTAGGAGGCAAGTACTTAGTCGCTTAGAATATCCTAGCAAGTTTATTGAATGACGGTACGACTCTCGAGTCGGCCGCCCTGATAAAGTTGAGAATATGAGCCGATCGCATGTAGTCGGCTCAAGAGGGGGAGGCTGGGAGTCGCTTGGGCTATGCGTAGCTCTTAAGTCCTTAGCTTTTTATGTGCGCTGCTCTTTCCGCCCCCTGCCCGGCGACCGCTTCATGAGCTGCGGCTTCAAAGCAGAGACGGCTTTGAGCGCTAAAGACATTACTTGTCCGACTCGGGGAGCATTTCATAGCACAAGGCGGCGAGTCCCCGGGCCGATTAGTCGGACCCGGTGCCAGACAGTATGATAAAAAGGAGAAAGCATGTCGGAAGCGTGATCCATATCATACAGATAATCGAAAAGGCAGTCCCCGAGCTCGTCCCGGGGGGCCTAAGGTCTTTAGTACTTAATACAAAAGGGGTAGCGGATACATCAGATCAATCAGAAAATCTTCAAGAAGATTTATGCCCACGGCGCCTGCTTTTGCCGAAGTCGCCCCTCTTGCGCGCTACCGAGGCTTCGAGGCCGATCAAATAGTAGGCGCCATTCCCTAGCACCTTTGTCGATGATGAAGGGACTTTCCTAAGGCGCCGACAACTTGTGCTGGCCGCCATTCTCCGACCAGCGGAGCACAAGGTCGCCTCTTGAATGATCTTGGCTTGACCTTGCGGTTGTAGTATCGGCGCAGACTACCTGGTAGATGCCGGACCGACCGAAAGTGCCAACAATCGGTCCTCTTCAAAGAGATCGACACCATCTTGGCGTGCTTCTTCACCTCTTCTTCGTACATGGAGACTCGCGGAGAGTCGAATTGTATATCCGCGGGATGACGGCTTCGCACCGTGAGGCGAGGAAGAACGGGCGTGAAGCCGTTGACCTGTTCGGTTGTGCGTAGACTCCGTGAGGACGGCAGGCAGCTCTTCCACCTCAACAGCCGCCGAGCTCGAGTGGTTCGACCAATCGAGGCTTGATGTCGACAAGATGAGGCCGCTGGCTCGCTCCACTGGCCGCTTGATGCGGATGGGCAACGGACGCTAAGTCCGATCGGATGCCTGCGTCCGCGTAAACGAGCCAAGGCGCCTTTTGCGGTTGGTGCCGTTATCTGTGATGATGCTATGCGGTATGTCGCACCGCACCGTGATGTCGGTAATGAAGGTCACCGCCAGGCCCGCTTAATTTCTTGATGGGCTTTGCTTTACCCACTTGGTGAACTTGTCCACCGCGACAAGCAAATGAGTTAGGCCGCCTCGGGCCGTCTTGAAAGGTCCCACCATGTCCAGGCCCCAAACTGCGAAGGGCCAGGCGATGGGGATTGTCTTCAGCGCAGAAGCCGGCTGAAGGGGCTTGGAGCGGAACACCTGGCACCCTTTGCACTTCTTGACTAGTTCTTTAGCTTCCTCCAGGGCAGTCGGCCAAAAGAAACCGTGCCGAAAGGCTTTGGCCACGAGCGCTCTTGAAGCCGCATGGTGGCCGCACTCGCCCTGATGGATGTCTCTGAGGATCGCTTGGCCTTGTTCTGATTCTACGCAGCTACCGGTGGACACCAAAGAACGCCGCTACCGACTAACTCTCTCGCTGACTATGGTGTAGGCTGCCGCTCGGCGTTGTACTTGTCGAGCAGAGTCTCGCCCTGCTGGTAACTCCTTGTTTACTAGGAACTTGAGAATGGGCTGCGCCCATGAAGGTGCCGCTATCTCTTCAATCGCCACCACGGCGATTTCTGGACAAGGGCGGCTGGGCTGGGAGGCGGCGGGTTGGACTCTGCTGCCGCTTATCGGATCGAGGGAATCTTGGCCGACCGGGCAGCCTCGAGCCGACCGACGCAGTCCCCTGCCGAGCTCAAGTCCCGGCCGACCGTGCAGGCCCCGGCCGATTAGTATGATCCCTGCACCGACCGGGCGCAGCGTTCGGCCGACCGAGGGCTTTCTTGAGGTCGCTTGCTAGGGTCTTGGAGTCGGATCCGACTATTTCTGGCGGAGCCGGCACGAAAATGGAGTCGGATTCTGGTGAAGGCTTGATAGACGGCTTGAGGAGGCGCTGAAGGGCGACGCCAGAAGGTATCGCCTGGCGAGTGGAGCCGACTCGCGCCAAGGCATCTGCTTGATCGTTGTCGTTTCTTGGCACGTGGAGGAATTCGCATCCTTCAAAATATCCGCTGAGTTGCTGCACCAAGAAGCGGTAGCTCGCCATGTTTGCATCTTTTGGCGCCCTGGGGCTTGTTTGCGGATGATTCTTTGAACCACCAAGTCGGAGTCGCCATAGCACGATCCGCTAATGCCGAGTTTCTTTGGCAAGCCGGAGTCCGTGGATGAGCGCTTCATATTCGGGCGACGCTGTTGGAGGCGGCGGCGGATTTGCAAAGACGTATTTGAGCTTGTCGCCTTTGGGGAGGTCAGACGACGCCGTTCCGAGGTCAGCGCATCTTGGATCCATCAAATGCGCCGCCAATGAGTAGAGCTTCCATGCGCAGCAAGCATCGAGTCTCGCCCAGTCGACGAGGAAGTCGGCTAGCGCCATGATTTGATGGCGGTGCGAGGTTGGTAGTAGATGGTATAAGGGGCTAGATCGATAGCCCACTTGGCTACCTCTCGGCCGAGGCATCTCAACTTCCGATGATCTCGGCGAGTGGAGCGGTGCAAACCACAGTGATTGGATGTTTTTAAAGTAGGGCTTCACTTTCTTGGCGGCGGCGTACGCCGTAACACATCTTCTCGATAATGAGGGTAGTTCTCGCTTGAGGTCGACAAGACTCGCCAGTAATACACCGGTCTCCGGACCGAAGCGCTTTTGCCTTCCTCCTTGCGCCAACTACAATAACCGGTCGACTACTCGGCTGGTAGCGGCGATGTACAAGAGCATGGGCTCTTTGGGGGTTGGAGCCGCCAACACAGGGGGGTTGCCAACATCTTCTTCAGTTGGAGAAATGCCTCATCTGCCTTGTGGTTCCACTCAAAAAAGGTGGTCTTCTTCATCAATTGATACAACGCAGAGCTTTCAGCCCAGCCGATCGATGAACCGGCCGACAGCCAAGCTACCGGTGAACTTCGCACATCCAAAGCAATCGGGTCGGTACCTCCATTCTTTTCAATGGCCTTGATCTTCACAGGTTGCACTCTATGCCGCTGCTCGAGACTGTAGAAACCGAGGAGCTGGCCGGCTGGGACTCAACACGCACTTTCTGGATTGAGCTTGATCTCGAATCGCAGATTCTCAAAGGTCTCTTTGAGGTCTTCTAGCAGCGTCCCACGCTTCTCCGTCTTTACCACCACATCATCTACATAAACATGGGCGTTTCGCCGGAGTTGCTTGAGGAGGCA
The DNA here is from genome assembly GCA_021437245.1 of Aegilops speltoides. Classification (NCBI taxonomy): domain Eukaryota; kingdom Viridiplantae; phylum Streptophyta; class Magnoliopsida; order Poales; family Poaceae; genus Aegilops; species Aegilops speltoides. Next base: position 447,997,308 of record CM038144.1, read on the forward strand.
CTTCTGCATGCAACGCTGAAAGGTGGCGCCGCATTCCTCGCCGAACGCCATGGTCGCAGCGTATATTCCAAATGGCGGATGAATGCGGTCTTCACCGTTCTGCGGATTCAGCTTGATCTCGATGATATCCTCGAGTGCGCATCTAGAAACTCAACAACTCGCATCCTACCGTGGAGTCTATCACCGATCGATCCTTGGCAGGGCGTAATGGGTCCTTGCAAGCTTTGTTGAGGCTGGTGTAGTCGATGCACATCCGCCATCGCTTATTCTTCTTCAATACCAGACGGGTTGGCCAACCACCCGAAAAACACCTCCATGATGAATCCGGCTACCAGAGCCGGGCTATCTCTTCTCCCACTACTCTTCTTCTTCTTCGACAGCGGCGCAGGGCTGTCCGGACGGCTTCACATCCGCCGACATGTAGCTTGTGCTCGGCGATTCCGCTTGCAGACACCTAGCATGTCCTTGGGGGACCATGCGAAGATGTCCCGATTTCACGGAGGAAATCGACGAGCTCGCTTTTCCTATTTGCCGCCAAGGCCCGCCTATGACAAACAGACTGATGCTCCGGGTCCAAGGGTATCTTCTTGGTTTCTTTAGCCGCTTGAATGATCCTTCCGCCCGACTCCTTGGGGTCAGCGACATCTCCGGCTGCTTCCCAGCCATTGCCACGACATCGCATCAAGGAGCCGCTTCTACCGCGATCACCAAAGACTCGCCAGCCGATCGCTTCCGGCCGACAAAGGACGACTTTTGTAAGTCGCCTGCAATGGTCAGGATCCCTTGAACTCGCATCTTCATATTGAGGTAGGCGAGTGGGGAACCGCCATGAACTTGGCCAAAGCCGGTCGACCTAGCAGCTGCGGTAACGGGCTCTCCAAGTCCACCACCGAACTGACCGCTCTCGGCGGAAGTGATCTTTGTCTCCAAGAGGACGCCTATCGAATCTTGCCGATTGGTGAGCAGGAGAGGCCGGTATAATTCCATGGAATAATCGTGGCGGCCGCTCGAGCTGCCTTCGCCTAATTCCAAGCTTTCCATGGTGTCCTTGTAAAGGATGTTTATGCTGCTGCTTCCGCCTATCGTGACCCGCGAGAAACGGGCGTCCGCCTTATCGGTTAAGGTCGCCCGAGAACCAAAGGCGAAGAGCTCGACTCGCATCACCTTCGGTGATCTCGCCGACTCTACCGATGAGGCTACTGACCAATGCATGAACTCGAGCTTCCGCCGCCATCGCTGACTTCTTGTCGCTTGCTGCGCCGTCGCCGATCATCTCGCCAGATCAGTGAACACTACGATGTCTGCGGTTTTTCGGAACTCGTTTTGACTGAGCCGACGGGGACGCCGCCGCGGAGGCGGCGGAGGTTTCCCGCAGCGGGGGAGCAAGGCCGCTCCCTTGGCGATTCTCGACGAGCCTGGCACTTCGTGGTGTGGTTTGAGGGCTTCGGCCGCTGTGAAACTTGCAAGGACCATCCAGAGTCTCGCCATAGGAGAAGGCCGCAACCAATTGGACTTGCCGCCTTCCGCCGCTGGCCGAGGCTGCCCTCTAGTTGCTGATCTTCATCGCGCGACCGCCGATCTGGAAGTCGGCCGTGGGGCCTGGCGCTTGTTGTCATTCTGTTGTCGCTGCCGCCGGGCGCTCCACCGGGGTCTCGGGAGCCTGGGAGTCACTTTGCCACCAAGGCTGACTTGGATCTCCGCCTTCATAGAGGAGTCGGCCGTGGCGTGCATTTGTCTGCTAAGACTAGCAGTTCGTCGAGGGTTTTGGGCTCGTCGCAGAGGAGCTTGTGCTTGAGGAGGGTGCCCTCTCGGCACCAGCCGTGAAGTACTCGATGGCCTGCACTCTGCACGCCCGCAGGAGTTTCGGTTCGCCCCACAAGTGAGGTAGTCGCGTGTCGATTCTTCGGGCCTTGCATGCACAAGGAGAGCCGGGCGCGCTTGGGAGGTCGCTTGTACGTCTTGGGTGAAGTTGCGGATGAAGGCTTCGTGAAGTCGACCCAGCTGTTGATGCTGCGGGCTTCAGGTTGTTCAGCCACGCCCGGGCCGTGCCTCGAGCATGAGAGGAACATATTTTACTAAACCCGCTTGTTGCCGTTGGCGGCGTTGACGATCGTGGAGTAGCCTATCAACCAATCCTCCGCTTCACGGAACCGTGTACTTGGGCGTGTCTCGGGGAGCGTGAACCCTCCGGGAAGGGCTCGCCTCGATGCGGGGCCCGGCAAGGCGGACCCAGCTCATCTTCTTCTTCTAACGCCAGGGATCTTCGAGTCGGTCGATCCGTGGCGGGCGCTATTCTCTCCGACTCCTTCTCGGCGTTAAGGCGACCTCCGAGTCGGATGCTCAACAGCGGCGGAGAGATCGCCGCCTCGGGCGGGGAGGCAGATAATCGTCCCGCCGCTTCCACGGCTCGGGCGGCCGTCTTTGGTCACGCTTCGATGGTGATGAGTCCGGCCAGGCTTGCAGCGGCTCTTCTCTTCCTCCCACGGACTCCGCCCATCGGCGTCGGGAGGTCGCACCTTGATCTCGGCGAGGGTAGGTCGTCATTCGCGGCGGCTGCTGCGCGTCTGCGCCGCGCCGCCGCGTTTCACGCAGCAACCGTGACGAGGAGCTGCCGGATCGCTCCGCTATCACACGGCGCTTTTCTCCTTCGAGGTTCTTCAGCTCTTGATGCGCCGCCAAGGCGGCGCGGATGTTCTCCGCAGGGTGGCGTACACGGCGCCCAACAAATCGGCGATGGCTGCGCCCGCCTCCACGGACGCACCTAGACGGTTCGCCCCGGAGCGGCGAGAGCGCCCACAAAGACGATACATCTCGCTGGTGGTATGCCGGACAAGCATCGATGCTTGCCAACTTCTTGGCGCCTTATGATCTCAAGGCGGCGTTTTTCCAAAGATCTCGATTCGCGCCCTTCCGATGGGCGCGCAGGTCTTCTGGGGTCACCGCAGCGGATCTCGGTCGTTTCCGGAGTGCTCGCCGTGACCGATGATTTAGCACCTCCGTGACGGCGCTTCCGCCACTCTCCTCGTCTGAAGCGGCTCGTCAGAGATCACCACGTTGGCGGGAAGATATCAAGCGATACGGCGCCGAGTCGACCAGCATCGGGTCGGAGGAGTTTATGGACCTAAGTCCACAACGGGCTCGCGGCGACTTGGAGTTGATCGAGGAGGCCCGCGAGAGGCTCTCGGGGCCACCTGCGTGTGTTTCTCGGCGCAGAGCTCGTCGAGAGGCGACTCACCGATGAGTTCGGCGAGGCTGTCTTGGCGCGCAGCGGCTGACCGGCACCACGCAGCGTGTCGTGCTGCACTCCATCTGGCGAGCCGGGCTGGCTGCGCACGCCGAGGAGGAAAAGGTTCCCGCCCGAGCAGATCTCCGGACGATGGTGCACCTCGCCCACGGTGGGCGCCAAATGTCGGGGTTGATGCGACATATGCCAACGGGTGGCTTATCATGGTGGGGCGAGTAGAACGTCCGCCGGTGCTCGAACGGGATGAGGCGCAAGCATGCACGCCGGCGAATCTTACCCAGCTTCGGGGCTCTCCGAGGAGATAACACCCCTACTGCTGCTCTGCGGGGTCTCCGCATGATCACTATGGTATGATAGTACAAAGGTGCTCCTCGAGCTGTTTGGGGAGGCAGGGAGGAGCAAGGCTAGCTCTTTCCCCTCTTGCTATGTGTCTCTAACCTATTCGGGGAACCCTTTGCATGGGTGCTCCGGGGTTTTATAGGCCTACCCGGGGTACAACAAGAATCTGACTAGGCGTGGCCCTCACCGTCGGGCCTCTCCTGCAGCTGTCCTCCTGCCGGCCACAGGGCCCGCTGTTGGCAGGGCCTCTCGGACATGAGTAACATTGTGCAAGACTCGATGACTTGAGGCTCGGTCCGGGGTCGTGGGAACAGTGCCGCCCGCCTGTCGAGCGATCACCGCCGCCACTCCCGCCCAATCTGGTTTATGGCTTGTGGGGCCACTGGCCGAGGCGGCCGGCTCTCGAGGGGCCGACTCGCCGGGCCATCTTCGAGCTCGCTGGCCCATCTTCTTCTCTCTCCGACGGGGCCCGACGATCTGCGGGCCGCATCTGCCACTCATCATGGGCACAAAGTGCTTGCGCCTTTGTGGCCGAGGTCGAGGATGGCATGCAGCAGCTGCGTGCCCACGGAGATCTCCCGTGACGCGGCTCACAGAGCCACGCCTTCTCCTCGTGGGGTTGAGGGACGGCCACGTCAGGCCGCACTCGCATCGGTCTTCGTGAAGAGTCACAGGCCGACTCTCACAGTCGGCCCCTTGAAAGGTCGCAAGCCCGGAGTCGGCTTGATTTAGAGTCGCCGTCTAAGGACTCGGCTTCTCCAAAGGTGGCCAGTGGGGACCTGGCCTTCCCGAAGGTCGCCAGCTGGGACTCGGCTGAGGGGCGCGGCCTGCCCCGATGCCTTGAAAGATCTTGGGTCCTGGGTCAGCCTACCCATGGCCCATTACTCCGACAACCTGCATGTTCGTCGTCCACTTGTTTGCCCTGCTGTATTGCGGGGTCATTAGGAGCGCTGTTGTTGTCGAGGCGGGAATTAGGGCGGCGTCTGCGCCGCCGTTTTGGTTGTTTGTCGGCGGGGTTATCTTCTGCCGCGGCCCGTTGGTCCTCGTTATCGCTTCCTTTTGGGGTATCCACCATATATATGTCGTATGACGAGGTGGTCTTCCCATGCCCTATAGGCGCTGGTTCTTGTTCATCTCCGGCATCATCGTCCATACCGTCGATGTCTTCGGAGTCATAGTCTAGCATGTCGGTTAGATCGTCGACAGTGGCTACAAAGTGGGTGGTGGGTGGGCTCTAAATTTCTTCGTCGCCCGTATCCCAACCATCCTGGCCATAATCCGGCCAGGGCTCTCTAGATAGCGAGAGATGCTTTAGCGAATTTAGGATGTCGCCAAAGGGCGGGTGTTGGGAGATGTCGCGGCGGTGAATTCCGTAACCGGCGCCCAATCAATTCGATTGGTAGGGGCGCGGGAGGTCCGGAGTCCGGCACCTCGGAGTCACGAGTTGCGCGAGGGACAAGGCTAGTGTTTCGCTCCATCGCCGTGGAAGTTGAAGCCCCCGAGGTGGTGTCCAACCACCGGTCCCCGATCGGGGCGATCGGCTCCGAGATAAGAGCCGGAGCGGACTCGTGTGCGGCCACCAAGGCACTATTCGGCGGCAGAGCTAGATCATGCCCATCGTAACAGTGCGGCACGCTTGGCTGTGGCTCGAGCCCGTTGAAGATCAAGTCTCCGCGGATGCCAGCCGTGAAGTTTAGGCTTCCGAATCTGACCTGACGGCCAGGGGCGTAGCTTTGGATCTGCTCCAGATGGCCAAGTGAATTAACTGCAGGGCGAAGCCGCCGAATACGAAGATCTATCCGGGGAGAAAAGTATCACCCTGGGCAGTGTTGTTGATTGAAGACGCCATTGAGCCTATCGGTGACGACACAGAGGAACTCTCAATGAAAGCACCAATGTCGGTGTCAAAACCGGCGGATCTCGGGTAGGGGGTCCCGAACTGTGTGTCTAGGCGGATGGTAACAGGAGACGAGGGGCACGATGTTTTACCCACGTTCGGGCCCTCTTGATGGAGGTAAAACCCTACGCCTTCTTGATTAATATTGATGATATGGGTAGTATAAGAGTGGATCTACCACGAGATCAAGGAGGCTAAACCCTAAAGCTAGCCTATGGTATGATTGTTGTAATGTATGTTGTGTCCTACAGACTAAAGCCCTCCGGTTTATATAGACACCGGAGAAGGCTAGGGTTACACAGAGTCGGTTACAATGGTAGGAGATCTACATATCTGTATTGCCAAGCTTGCCTTCCATGCCAAGGAAAGTCCCATCCAGACACGGGACGGAGTCTTCAATCTTGTATCTTCGTAGTCTTGGAGTCCGGCGGACGATGATAGTCCGGCTGTCCGGACACCCCCTAGTCCAGGACTCCCTCAGTGATCCAAGATCACATTGAGTCTATAGGAAAAGCCAATACTATCAAGAGGGGATGAGGTGTTTAGTAATATGCTCCAAAGCCCTCAACTACCTTCTCACATCCACATATGACCCAAACCAAAAGTCCAACCCGGCCCCACTGATTCTTTCTATTCGGCGCCACCGAGTTCAGATGTCACAGCCACTGCTACGAACCCTAGTCAAATCGGTCTCACCGATAGGGATCTCGGTCTCACCGAGATGGGATTGTAATCTCTCTGTGTATGTCCATTACCAAAATCGGTCACATCGAGTTTGGGCAATCGGTCCTACCGAGATTACAATGCAAACTCTCTGTTCCTCTTCATAACATTTCGGTCCAACTGAGATGAGCGAATCGGTCCCACCGAGTTTGCCTGACCAACTCTCTGGTTAGCTTATTACCAAAATCGGTCCCACCAAGTTTGTGTAATCGGTCTCACCAAGATTACGTTATGCCCTAACCCTAACCATATCGGTCCCACCGAGTTGACATGTCGGTCCCACCGAAAATCCTAACGGTCACATTATTTGATAAATCGGTCCGACCGAGTTTCATGATTTGGTCCCATCGAGATTGGTAAGTTGTGTGTAACGGTTATATTTTGTGTGGAGGCTATATATACCCCTCCACCCACTCTTCATTCGTGGAGAGAGCCATCAGAACGTGCCTACACTTCCAGCATACATTTTCTGAGAGAGAACCACCTGCTCATGTCTTGAGACCAAGATATTCCATTCCTACCATATGAATCTTGATCTCTAGCCTTCCCCAAGTTGCTTTCCACTCAAATCTTCTTTCCACCAAATCCAAATCCTGTGAGAGAGAGTTGAGTGTTGGGGAGACTATCATTTGAAGCACAAGAGCAAGGAGTTCATCATCAACACACCATTTGTTACTTCTTGGAGAGTGGTGTCTCCTAGATTGGCTAGGTGTCACTTGGGAGCCTCCAACAAGATTGTGGAGTTGAACCAAGGAGTTTGTAAGGGCAAGGAGATCGCCTACTTCGTGAAGATCTACCCTAGTGAGGCAAGTCCTTCGTGGGCGATGGCCATGGTGGGATAGACAAGGTTGCTTCTTCGTGGACCCTTCATGGGTGGAGCCCTTCATGGACTCGTGCAGCCGTTACCCTTCGTGGGTTGAAGTCTCCATCAATGTGGATGTACGATAGCACCACCTATCGGAACCATGGCTCAAAAATCTCCGTGTCTCCAAATTGCGTTTACACACTCCAATCCCATCCCTTTACATTCTTGCAATATGCATGCTTTACTTTCCGCTGCTCATATACTCTTTGCATGCTTGCTTGATATGTATTGTGATTGTTAAACTTGTGCCAAAACTCCACTTCAACTTAAATATATTAAAAACTGCAACTTTTCTTGCTTAGTGTCTAATCACCCCCCCCCCTCTAGACACCTCTTCTCGATCCTTTTAGAAGGCTAGAAAGAGACTGGGAAGCGACCAACTAGAGAGCGACAATAGTCATGAACATGCATTAAGATTAAACAACAATGAGTGCAAGCATGAGTAGAATATAAATCATCATGAACATAAATATCATGGAGGATATGTTGATTTTGTTTCAACTACATGCGTGAACATGTGCCAAGTCAAGCCACTCGAATCAATCAAAGGAGGGTACCACCCTATCATACCACATCACAACCATTTTAATAGCATGTTGGCACGCAAGGTAAACCACTATAAACTCCTTGCTAATTAAGCATGGCATGAGCAATTATAATCTCTAATTGTCATTGCAAACATGTTTCATTCATAATAGGCTGAATCAGGAATGATGAACTAATCATATTTATAAAAGCAAGATAGGCAGAGTTCATACCAGCTTCTCTCATCTCAACCAGTCCATCATATATCGTCATTATTGCCTTTCACTCGCACGACCGAACGGTGTGGATAATAATAATAGTGCAGGTGCATTGGACTAAGCCGGGATCTGCAAGCATTTAATACAAAGGAGAAGAGAAGGTAATATGGGCTCTTGATTAGATCAACAATAATGCATATAAGAGCCACTCAACATTTTCATCGTGGTCTTCTCCTCTCGACCCCCAAAGAAAAGAAAAGAAATAAAACTATTTACACGGGAAAGCTCCCAACAGGCAAAAGAAGAATGAGAAATCTTTTTGGGTTTTCTTTTAATTTTACTACTATAAGCATGGAAAGTAAACTAGCTAAAGGCTACAACTATTTTTTTTGGTTTTTTCTTAAGGTTTTTCAAACACACAAGAAGAAAGCAAGAAAAGAAAATAAACTAGCATGGATAGTACAATGAAAAAGTATGAGCACCGACAACTAGCATGAGTGTGTGAACATGAATGTAATGTCGGTGAGAAATACATACTCCCCCAAGCTTAAACTTTTGGCCTAAGTTGGTCTATGGCCACGACTAGCTTGGCGGATATCCAAAGTCGTAGTTGGGGTTGTACTGAGATGCAGCAGCTACTGCCTGAAGAGCTGCAGCTTGGAGGCGAGCTGCCTCCATGCTCCTCTCATATTCGTTCGCCTCCTCCCTGGTTATAAAATATCTCCTTTTTGCCTAAAGTTCAAGAAAGTAGGAGTAGGGAGAGCAACATGGATAGTACGCTGTCTGTCAAAGATTAGCCGGTACTAGAGGAACTGTTCATTCCTCTCAAGAAACTGATGACGAACCATAGCACTATAATCTAGATAAGCAGGTGGCAACTTCATATCATTTCCATTTATGGGTACACCAAGATAGTTAGCTACACGAGTTGCATAAATTTTACCCAAAAAAATCTCCACTTGTACCATTAAGATGCAACCTCCGTGCAACAATGCCCCCCAAGTTATATTGTTTATCACCCAATACCGCACTCTTGAGGACACTAAGATCTGGAACGCACATGTGACAAACCTCATCTTTATCGTTAATGCATCTACCTATAACGAGAGAAAAATAATGTATGGAAGGGAAATGAATGATCCCTATGGTGGCTTGTGCGATATCTCGAGTTTCTCCCACAGTGATACTAGCAAGAAAGTCTTTATATTCAGATTTGCGAGGTTCACTAACATTGCTCCACTGCGGGATTTTACAAGCAGTATTAAAATCTTCAAGGTCCATGGTATATGATTTATCATAGAGATCAAATAAAATAGTGTGAGAGTTGCGTGTGGATGAAAATTTAAACCTCCTCACAAAGGAATTAGTGAGGTAGTAGTACTGTCGGCACTTATCTGACACGAAGTCCTCAAGCTCAGCATTATGTACGTACGCGTCAAATTCATCCTTGAAGCCTGCTTGGGCCATTAACTCTTCCGACGGCCATTCACAAGGCCGTACTTGAGCTTCCCTCGATGGTTCATCGTTCGGCTCACGTATCGCGAGCCTTGGTTCTTGCTTCCTTGAAGAACCACCTTGGTATATTTTCCTAAACATTTTCCTTTTCCTGAAAAATTTCTGAAATTTTTAGTGACTCAAAATAAAAGTAAACCAGACTCAACAAGATTGATAGCAACTACTCCCACAAGTGCCTAGAGGCTAAATCATGCATTAAAACTACTTGGGACCATATAAATTTGACATGCAAGCTCAAGAACAGGGTCATCTCAGCAGCAAAAATTTGCAATAAATAAAGCACCAGAACAAAAACTAATTGGACCATTTGTTGGGGATATGATTACTAGTTGTAAACCGCCCAGGAGGGGCCGGATTACACTCACAAGGAGTCCTGTACAAGAGCCCATGAAGATGAAGGCTTTGGCGCTTTAACTATGGAGGCTTAGAGGCCCAGAGCCCAATGGCGGATTAGGGCCCATAGTAGTAAACCGCCATAGATGTATAACTTGTATTGTAAGTAAGGGAAAGGAAGAAACCGAGCCGGACACTTGTATGAGCTGGCCTCGGGATTCTGTAAACTGGCCGGGCGTCAACCTGTGTATATAAAGGGATGACCTGGCGGCGGTTCAGGGACAAGAAACAACAGCTCGAGAGATATGTAAAGCGGATTTGCTCCCTGCTCTTCGAGATCAATCAATCCCACAACAACTGGATCGTAGGCTTTTACCTTCACCGCAAGGGGCCGAACCAGTATAAACTTCCCGTGTCCTTTGTTCCGGTTTAACCCCTTTAAGCTAATCTCGATGCGATGGCTCCACGACTAAGTCCTTCCACTAGGAAATCTGACGTGTTAATTCCACGAAAGTTGGCGCCCACCATGGGGATATCGCACGATGGTTTCGAGTTCTTAAAGGGCAACTTTGAAGGACTCAAAGGGTATGCGGTTGGCTGGATGACCAAGAGTCGTCACGGCAAGCTCTACATCAACGACGCAGGCTGGGGCCCCGAGGCCGGCTCAATCGAGTACGAGTACCGGATCCCCTTTGGCGGAATTCACGTTTTCATCGGCAAGATTGACGAACCGGGCCCAGAGCCGGACGTCTCCACCGACCTCGTCGAGACGGCTCAGCATGCAAGTCCTGCCCGGGTTCAGCCTGCCATGAAGCGTGTGTTCGTAGGGTTCATCCATGGTGCGGAATCTAAACCGGTGTCTGACGGTGAGACGGCCGTCTACTCAGATGGCCAATCATCCACTGGCAAAACTGAGTCGCTGTACCAATTGCAAGATGGCCGGATTGGAGGCTGTTCTGATGGCGACAGTATTTCGGATCCCTTTGGACCGCCGAACCGGGTTGCAATCTTCATGGCTTGTATGCAGCCTACCGTGCAATCTTCATCTGCAACAACAATGATTTCCGGATTGGCAGCTGGGGCAGGAGGCCCTGCGCGCCGGCCGGCTCAAGTTCTTGCCGGTTTGGTGGATGCTTTGACGACATTGTTGACCACGGCAGTCACCCCGGAGACCCAAGATCAGCATAATGCGGATGTTGCAAAACTGAAGGATCAGATAACTCAATCCAAGGCGGACTTGGCGGCTGAGAAGGCCAGGATGACTAAAGAGCAGGCCAGTTTAGATGCCCAATCACAACAGATCCAGGCGCAGAATTACCGGCTTATGTTGGATCAGAACGCGTCAAACGAAGTAATGAGGAGGAAGTATCGGTCTCGTCTGCCACCGGTTTACGAAGGAATGAATCTCTTCAATAAGCTAGGAGCCGGGCCTAGTAATCCGGCAGCAGTAAACCGGACCGAGGCACCTGGGGCGACGCCAGATCAGCCACGGGTGATGGACCCACCTCGACGAACGGACAACCCACCGCAATACGTAACAATGCCGCTAGGTCACTTCTCTAGCCCTTTGGATAACATGATTGCTGCAGTGTCGCGTTTGGCAGCTATTCCAATGGAGGATGACTCACTGGCGGCGGTTGAGACACGACGGGCCAGGGATCTTCTTCAAACCGCCGTTGTGCAGCAATAGGCTTATTCTTACAGCCGAGACAGAATACATTTAACCCCCCGTCCGAGCAAGAGTTACAGCAGGCACATGGACGAACCGGCTGTGTCAAGCAGTGCGCGACGCCGTGACACCCCTCGAGGGCCTAATCCGGTGCACGGCGGTATGAATGCGCAGGATGTGGTGAACAACAGCAGAGCATGATGAGAGGTAGAGTTAGCAGTACAATTAGCAGCACAGTATGCGAATCAACCCGCTCCGGTTCAGCCAGCGGCATCAGTTGAACATGGATTGTCCTTTAGCTCTTGGGGGGTACGGTGCCTCACCCCGGCTCTGCGTAATGTGCGGCTGCCCAAGGATTTCAAGGGTCCGTGTAAAGTGCCTAATTATACCGCCGATCAACCCCCCGAGGCGTGGGTTGAAAGTTATGAGATGGCAATGGAGATGCTGGATGTGGATGAAGCAGCGTGTGCAAAATACTTCACCATGATTTTAGACGGAACGACTTGTACCTGGCTGAAGAGCCTGCCCATTAACTCGATCAGTTCATGGGACGAGTTGAAGGCTCGGTTTATAGCGAACTTCAAAGATACGTGCAAACAACCCATGTCCATTGTGGATCTGGCTGCTTGTGTCCAAGGAGAGAATGAATCAACAACTCATTGGGTGCGCCGGGTTTCAGAAATCCTGCATTCGTCAGGCCGCATCAATGCTGATACGGCAATCGTGACCTTGGAGGGTAATTGCCGGTTTAAGTCACTGAAGATGAAGCTGGGACAGCTCAAGCGTCACTGCAACGACATGGGAACGCTTATGGCAGCTCTGGTTAAGTATGCTGATTCTGATAATACCAAGGATCCCGATTCTGACAAAGAGAAGATGGAGAAGTGAAAGAAGAATGCCGGTACAAAAGGACAACATAACCAGGCGAGCCACGGGAACAATGGTAAGCGCAAAGCGGACAATTCGGATTTTGTGGCTAACACCAATATGCAGGGCAATATGCAGCGCCGTAAGGGTAAACCGCCCCAGTGCGATGGAGGCATGAATCTGGAACGCCTGTTAAACCAGCCCTACCCAAAGCACGGGACAAAGGAGGTTCCGGCCACGCACCTCTGGAAGGATTGTTTCACCATGAGGGAATTCAAAAACTCTGATCTCTTCCGGTATGATCAGGGTCCATCAAGCGGTTCCGGTCCAGGATTTCACGGGCGGATTCTGACGATGGCGGTTCAAACTCGAGATTTCGAGAATAATCGGGCAACCGTAACAACCAAGGTGGTCACAATCAGCAGAGTAATCGGGGAATTAGCAGCGACAAAGTTATCGAGCAACCCGAAGCAGTTAAATAGTGGACAGTATCATGTCTTCACTACTAGTCTGTGCAAGCGCGATCCGAAGCTCCATAAAAGGGCAGTAAACTCTGTTGAACCGGCAGTGCCCCATTATCTGCGCTGGTCTGAACAGCCTATTGTTTGGAGTCGGGAGGATCATCCGCCCCGGGTTGATAATCCTGGCCATCTAGCTTTGGTGGTTGCACCGCAGGTTGGAGGTTATAAATTCACCAAAGTGCTCATGGATGGAGGGAGCAGTATCAATATCTTGTATTATGAAACCTTCCGGCGTATGGGATTAAAAGCTAAGAATCTTAAACCGTCAAACACCATTTTTTCACGGTGTGGTGCCTGGTAAATCGGCTTACCCGATCGATAAGATAGATCTAGAGGTGGTTTTTGGAGATGATCATGATTCAAGATCTGAGACAGTCACTTTTGAAGTGGTTAAAATCAGAAGTCCGTACCATGCCCTGTTTGGACGGCCGGTTTATGCTAAATTCATGGCAAGGCCGTGTTATGTTTATCTGCAACTCAAGATGCCAGGTCATAAGGGGACCATCACGGTTCATGGTAGCCGCAAGATTGCTCTGGAGTGTGAGGAAGGTGATGCGGCTTATGCTGAGTCGGTTTGTGCAACGGAGGAGTTGAAGTTTTATAAGGAGAATGTTGATCTGGAAGATATGACTTCTCTAAAGAAGCCCACTACAGAGCATGATCCGGCTTTGAAGTTTAAATCGGCTGATGAGACTAAATTGGTTGATTTTGTTCCTGGCGATTCATCCAAGTAGTTCAGCATCAACATCAACTTGGATCCGAAATAGGAAAGCGCGCTCATCGAGTTCATCCATGAGAACCGGGACATCTTTGCATGGAAACCTTCTGACAAGCCAGGTGTAGCGAGAGAACTCGCTGAGCACACTCTTAATATTGATCCGAAGTTCAAACCGGTCAAACAGTTTCTTCGCCGCTTTAGCGAAGAGAGGTGTAAGGCCATTGGTGAAGAGGTAACCCAGCTATTGGCGACAGGGTTCATTGTGGAAGTATTTCACCCCGAGTGGTTGGCTAATCTAGTGCTGGTACTTAAGAAAAACGACACTTGGCGGATGTGTGTGGATTACATAGATTTGAACAAAGCTTACGCGGCTGATCCCTTTGCCCTCCCTCCTATTGATCAAATCATTGATGCTACGGTGGGTTGTGAGCGTTTGAGTTTCCTGGATGCTTATTCTGGTTACCATCAGATCAAAATGGCAGTTAAGGACCAGGAGAAGATGGCTTTCATCACTCCCTTTGGAGCCTTCTGTTATGAGTCTATGCCCTTTGGGCTCAAAAGTGCTCAGGCGACTTATCAACGATGCGTGCAGAATTGCCTCCATGATCAGATTGGGCGTAATGTTCATGCTTATGTGGATGATATCGTGGTGAAGTCCAGGAAAGCAGAGACACTCATAACTGATTTGCAAGAAACTTTTGATAACCTGAGAGTTTATAAAATGATGCTCAATCCGGCTAAGTGTGTTTTTGGTGTACCGGCTGGCAAGCTCTTGGGTTTTCTGGTGTCCAACAGGGGCATTGAGGCTAATCCAGAAAAGATCAAGGCTATTACATCTCTGGCTAAATCGGCGTGTATCAATGATGTTCAACGTCTAGCAGGTCGCATTGCGGCTTTGAGCCGGTTTATCAGCATGTTGGGAGAGAAGGCGATCCCTCTGTATCAGATGTTGAAGAAGATAGACAATTTTGTCTGGAGTGATGCTGCTAATGCGGCGTTTGAGGACTTAAAGAAACAATTGGCTGAACCACCGGTTCTTGCTACTCCGATTGATAAAGAGCCACTGCTGTTATATGTGGCTGCTAATGCCCGGGCTGTCAGTGTAGCTATTGTGGTGGAGTGCAAGGAGGCTGGGAAGGAATACCCGGTTCAAAGGCCGGTTTATTATATCAGCGAAGTGCTCATTGAGTCAAAGCAAAGATATTCGCATTGGCAGAAGCTGGTGTATGGGGTTTTCATGGCAAGTCAGAAGTTTAAACAGTACTTTCAAGGCCATCCCATCACAGTGGTTAGTTCTGCTCCTTTGGGGGATATAATCCAGAATAGGGAGGCAACTGGCCGGGTTGCTAAGTGGGCCATTGAGCTCGGACCACACAGTTTGTCGAACAGTTATCAAGTCCCAGGCCCTTGTGGATTTCATCAATGATTGGACGGAGTTGCAGGCACCGGAAGACAAACCGGACAGCACATACTGGACTATCCACTTCGATGGGTCCAGGCAATTGGAGGGCTCGGGGGCTGGAGTTGTCCTTACTTCCACTCGAGGTGATAAAATTCGTTATGTTCTTTGCTTAATGTTTCCTTGTACTAACAATGCAGCTGAGTACGAGGCCTTACTCCATGGTCTTCGAGTGGCTAAGGAAATGAACTTAAGCCGGGTATGATGCTTTGGGGACTCCGATCTGGTGGCCCAGCAAGTTTCAGGTACTTGGGATTCCAAGGATCCACTCATGGCGGCTTACTGATGAGAGGTGGATATTGTCGCTGGTCACTTCAAAGGTTATCAAGTGGAGCACATTGATCGGTGCAAAAATGAGGCAGCAGATGCTTTAAGCCGTCTAGGATCTCAGCATAAACCGGTGCTGCCCAATACCTTTCTAGATGTCTTGCACAACCCGTCGGTTCAGTTGCCCACGGAGGAGGACCTCGCTATTCCTGATCTGGAGGCACAGTTGGTGGCCGCTTTACACATTATTCCGGATTGGACGGTTACATACTTAGCGTATATGAACCGGGGCGAGTTGCCAGAAGATGCAGTTTTGGCCAGGCAGATAGTCCGGTGATCCAAGTCCATGTTTATTCACAACGGCGAGTTACACCATTGCAGTATCTCTGGCGCGTGCCAGCATTGTGTTTCTCATGAAGAAGGCCGTGAGATTCTACGTGAGATCCACGAAGGAGATTGTGGTCATCACACCGGTTCAAAATCCTTGGTTGCTAAAGCTTTTTGTCATGGCTTCTATTGGCTGATGGCTCATGCTGATGCTGAGGACTTGGTGAGGTGGTGCGACGATTGTCAGAAATTCTCACGACGAGCTCATGTTCCGGCTCAGGAGCTATGAATGATTCCCATCACTTGGCCATTTGCTACTTGGGGGCTTGATATGGTAGGGCCCTTTAAGCGATCCAAAGATAAGAAGACCCACCTGTTGGTGGCGGTTGACAAGTTTACTAAATGGGTTGAAGCGGAGCCAGTAAGCAAGTGTGACGCAGCCACATCGGTTCAATTTATCAAGAAGGTGATTTTCCGCTCTGGTTTTCCACACAGCATCATCACAGCCAATGGCACGAACCTCTTCAAAGGCGAGATGGAAGACTTTTGTCAACGAGAGCACATCCAGCTTGATGTGTCGTCCGTGGCTCACCCCCAGTCTAATGGTCAAGCTGAGAGAGCTAATCAGGAAATTTTGAAGGGTATCAAGCCTCGGCTTATGGTTCCTTTGAAGAGGACGCCGGGTTGTTGGGTGGAGGAATTACCATCTGTGTTATGGAGGATAAACACCACTGTAAATCAATCTATGGGTTATACACCTTTCTTCATGGTTTACGGGGCAGAGGCAGTACTCCCAAGTGATATTCATCGTGACTTGCCCCGGATTGACAATTATGTTGAAGCGGACAACGAGCAAGCACGTCAAGAAGCACTGGACATGTTAGATGAAAAACGAGACATGGAGTTGGCTCGTTCAGCGGTTTATCAGCAAGACCTGCGACGTTATCACAGCCGCCGGGTTAAAACAAGAACCTTTCAAGAAGGCGACTTAGTGCTCCGGCTCATCCAGGATCAGACCAATATGCACAAGTTATCCCCACCTTGGGAAGGGCCCTTTGTGGTCAGCAAGAATCTGCACAATAGATCATACTACCTCATCGACGTTCGAGAGCACAAGGACTCAAGCAAATCGGAGGAGGAGACCCGTCGGCCATGGAATATCGCTCATCTACGGCCTTACTACACCTGAGCCATAGGCTCTCATTATGTACATATTTTGACAATGTATATATTATGATCAATATGATAAACCGACATCCTTGCTACAAGCAGGGCCTCTGCCATTCTTCCAATATTTCTTGGTTACAAGGGGGCTTCTGCTTATAAAGCGACGTCCTATTTGTCCACTAAACCAGCTATCATGCCACAACAAAACTTGGGAGCTTCACACCCAAGGGGCCAAAGAGAGTTTGTTGCTAAAGCACAGCTCAAACATAGGCACCAATTGAGCACAGCTCACAAAGTTACTTGGGGGCTCTTCGTGTAAAGCAACAAAGAGTTTGAAAGGACCCTTGTAGTTGGCTATCAAGCCACGGCTTGGAAGCCTGGTGTATCCACCTAAAACCCCGGGTTAACCTGCCTTCATCAAGTAAGCCACTCCTGTCCAGGTAATCCTGGTATGACCCGCCGAACATTTGACAAGTCAATCTTATACAGACCCTGAACTTGTCAAAGTTAAAACGACGATTGGTTAATTGGAGGCCCATCTTAAAAGGCTTTGTAAAATGGTTTAACTCAGTGGCCTGGCAGCCCATGAAAAGCCTCGAATTTGGGCCTGGCAGCCCCTGAAAAGCCTCGACTACAAGTTTTTATTTGATTTTGTTTTTGCAAAAGTTTTATCTCTTTTGATAAGGTTTTGAGTTAAACCGACGTCTATTGACCCGGCCCGACTATAAGTCATTACATCAACCCGATGTTTCTTAACCCGGCGTGGCTTTCAGTTATCAGCTGTTAGCACATAATTGATTATGAACCGGTGTTTCTTAATCCGGTCTGGCATTGACTATAAGTCGCCAAGAAGATCATCCGGTGTTTATCGTAACCCGGCATGGCTTATTATGCACCAGCACAGCATGGTGGGAGTTTTCAAACACTCAAGATTTGGGTTATCACCCTTACTACACATGTTGGTAAACCAACCATGTGATTCAATATCACAGGTATGATTTATTTCATATTACATTGCTTTCCAACCTTGGTTATAAACACTCTGGTTCTGTATTGGGTATCATAACCCGTCCGGCGGTAAACTGCCAAGGCATGTTTAAGTTTTTCAAATGCGGAAGGTAAGATTTTACATAAAGTACTAAGGCACATAAAGCAAGCATAGCAACAATCATGCCAGATTACAATATCAGGTAGCAGTGCACGATGGCGGAAGATCAAAGTATTTCAACTAGCCTATTACAAGGCGCTTTGATGCCCAAAAGAATAATTGTTTGTTGCCCATAACGCGTTATGCAGATATAAAGCCGGCTGCCGGATTATGATTCGTCACCAGGTTGACGTGAAGTTGATGGATCATCTCGCGTCGGTTCAACCTCCTCCTCCCCACCCAGTGGCTGGAAGTCAATAGTGGCCCAATCAATCCTGGTTAAAGCTCGGAAGACAGCTTCGTCGCTTATAAGATTGGACGGTTCAACGTCAGGGGCATAGGTGTGCTTACGGATTGGTGGGATAAGATTCTGCACTTCTTTCAAAGCTGCATCAACCCATTTGTTGTCCTTGTCATAACTGGACCGATGGACAGACAAATCAACTTCTTCAGCCAATTTGCTTGCAAGTGGGCGCATCTCCTTGGTCAAGGCCTTGAGGGCTTCACTATCAAATTCTGACCCATCTTCTTGTGGGCTAGGGTAGCCCCGTCCGATATCTTCCGGATCAGGATCAGCTATCCACGCCTTGGCCCGCGTCAGTGCTGATAAAGTACCCGCCCTTGCAGCAGATAGCTTTACGTCCTCTATCTGGGCAGGTGCCATCGATATTTTGGTCAAGGTATCCTTGATCAAAGTTGGCGCCAATTTATTGTATGAAGCCGCGCAGATGACTCGTTGAGCACCGGTATACAGTTGCTCTATCAAAGTATAGGCTACTTTCAGCCTCATCCACATGTCCGAGCCTAGATGAGCAACACGACTACCTGAAACGGTTTAAGAATTTACTGTTAAACCGGCAGTATAAAAGATGTTTAAGAAAGGCTCTTACAGAGAGTACTTACCAAATATCGCAGAAGTCATAGCATTGATCTGATGTTTTAAACCGGTTAGCTCTTCCGCCACCAGTTTAAGAGCTGCTTCGGCATCTTCAGCCCGCTTTAATAGAGCAGCTTTCTCAGTTTCCCAGTTAGCCCGCTCGCTCTTGAAGCCATCCTTTAATTGCACCATAGCAGTTAAAGCGCCCTTTAGTTCATCTCTGGCTTTGGAGGTTTCTGCCTGCTGGGACTTGATATTTTCCTGAAGATCGGTGATTTGGGAATCCTTATTGCTCAAATCAGCCTGCAACAGACAAATCATTTGTTAATATTTTCTCAAAGTCCCAAGCACATAACAAGTTATACACTTGGCACTTGGGGGCTAATGCGGATTGTTTCTTTTTTGACTATTATTTGAAGTCCCAAGGCTCAATACAAGTATTAATCTTGGCACTTGGGGGCTAATGCGTAATTGATCAGAAACATCAGAGGTGAAGGAATTCAACAAAGACAAGTTTTGCAACAGAAAGTCCCGGTTCATCTTGAAGAGCTAAACCGGCCCTTGGGGGCTACACAGTTGAAGTCTTTTTTATCCAAAGTCTCGGTTCATCTTGAAGAGAAAAACCGACCCTTGGGGGCTACAATGGAGTTGATATAAAGAACAAAGGAAAATTTATAAAGTATTTGAATGGAAGTTACCTCATAGCGCTCTTTCATCAAGTTGACTAAACCGGCCTCATAATCACGACTTGTATACAGACGGTTTAGATATACAGAGTGAAGTTCTTGAGCGTTGAGATGAGCACAGCTTGACAGGTCAGTCTTCCATTTGCCTTTCTCCACAGCAGCAGATTCCACTTTGGCACTTTGCTTTGACAAAGCGACAGGGTTGCCAGGAGAAGTGTGGCCAAACCCGGTAATCACAACATCATCAGTTGCTTTATTTGGGCTCGCCGGTTTATCTGAGGCTTTGGCTGGGCTCGGCGGATCAACAACTGGACTTGGATAATTGGCAGTTGGGCTTGGTGGATCGACATGAGGACTAGCCGGGTTAACTTCTGGCGGATCAACATAAGTGTCCTGACCTTGTGGCACAGTATCATCCATAGCAATATCAGTATCTCCACCAACATCTTCTAAGGTCCTCTCCTGTTCAAACTCCTTAGTGGGAGCATTCAGTTTCGCTTTTTTGCTGAGCCAGGCTTTGGCACTGCAAGTAACAAACATAGGTTAAATTGGTAAACCGGTGCAAAAAAGCAAAAGCTAAAATTATTATACTTACCTAGGGACGGTCTTGAGGGGAGGTATCTGTGTGGTTGATGAATCGTGAGGGGATGAATTGGAAGTTACCTGATAATTTGAGTCAGATGGATTAAGAGGGTATCGGAAGTAACCCGCCACGGGATAAGACTTGATAGAATTACAAGAGACCTCTGGACGGCGCTTCTGAATCGGTGTGTCCGGTAAACCGGAGGAGGTGACTTGTTGGCCACTGTGCCGGGTTGTGTGACGAGATTCAGGGTGTTGTGTCTTCAAAGAAAATTGTGGATCCTAATGAGTGAGAGGATGTGAACGTTTCACTTTCCAGACTGCGCGACAGAGTTTTCGTACTGGCACAAGATCAGGATTGGAGGAAAGGGAGATTACCTCTATGTGATCAGCACGGCTGGCTTCCGCATCATCCTGATAATGGTCATTGTCAATAAGATGTATGAAAAATGAACCAAGGGAGTCAAGTTCTACCTCTGGTTCCGAGTCATCAACATCTTTGGGCGGATCAGAGGACTCGGCGGTTTTCTTCTTTGCTGGCCTCTTTGTGGCCTTGCTCTTGGCACGAGGAGCTCTCACCAGTTTGTCTTGTGGTTTTGCCGGTTTGTCTTGAGTTTTCCTCATCCAGAATGGATCTTTGGCCTGTAAGAATAAACAAAAGGCTATCAGAAAAATGTTAAAGGGGAGACGGATCAAAAAGCAGAAAGATAAATTCTTACAGCTGGCAGTTTGTTGGAGGCATAAAAGGGACGCAGCCCAGTCTTGCTGCACTCAGCTATCGATTCATCTAGCATCTTTTTGACAGACTCGGTGATTTCATCATCATTCATCTGTATTTCAGTGTGCCGTCGAGGGTCTTTGACATCCCCAGTATATTCATGCCTTAATCTAGTGCGGCAGCTTAAGGGCAGGATACCCCATGAAACCCAGCAACAGACAAGGTCAATGTCGGTTAAACCGTTTGCTAGAAGAGCCCAGAGCTTAGCAAGCTGTGGTGCATATGTTTGTCATTCTTTGGTAGTAAGCCGCTGAGGCAGTGGATGTCCATTGCTGAGTCGGTAAGCACAGTAACCCGGCAGAGGGTTTTCATCAGTAGGAGCGGTGTTCCGACAGTAGAACCATGTTTGATTCCAATCCTTGGGGTGGCTGTGATGTTTGGCATGAGGAAAATCGACTTCTTTCCTTTTTTGAATCAACACTCCGCCAAGTTCAGTATTGGGGCCGTCAGAAAATTAGGTACGGCGGTTCAAGTGGAAGAAATCTCTGAAGAGTTCAACAGTCGGTTCTTCTTGCAGATAAACTTCACAGAACACTTGGAAATTGCAGATGTTGGACACAAAGTTTGGACCAATGTCTTGAGGATGGAGATGGAAATTGGCAAGTACATCACAGAAATTTTTTGATCCGGGAGGGCTAAACCCTCGGTCCAAATGTTGCATAAACACAACTACCTCTCCATCTTGAGGCTCAGGAGGATTTTCAGTACCCGGGACTCTCCAATGAATGACCTCCTTCTTTGCCAAAGCGCCAGTTATAACATATCTAGTAAGTTGCTCTTCTATGATCCGGGAGGGAACCCAATTGCAAGAAGAGAATTGTTTGGCCATTTTTGATGACAAACTGTAAAGGAAGTTCAAACGCCGGTTCACGGTTCAAAATTGACATGCCTAAACCGGCGTCAAACTGGGGAATTTAATCAAAGTGTGTGCACATTAAACCGGATATGGGTGTTTAACAAAAGATAGCAGTTTATGTGAGGGCTAATGGTACCTGGCGGATTGTCATTTTCTACAGGTTAAACCGCCTACAGTGGTATGGATGAAAACAGATCTGAAAATTGCGAAGTGCTACACAAACAGGTCTCGCAAGCTAAGGATTATCATTATGGATCTAGCATAGTTCAGGAAAAGGAAAAATATTAAAGCCCTCAAATGGTGAGAGCAGAATAGAAAGGATCTAGATGGGATGTGTTCGTAGTCAAAAGGATACTATGGTGAGGCGAAATAAACTACAGCTTCGGCCGCAAAGGAAAGATATCAAGCTTATCTAGATTCAATGAGACAATAAGGTTGAAGCAATGAACGCGGACGAACACTGATGAACACGGATGAACACCAAAACCCTAATGCAGATCTAGGGTTGAGAGAAGGAGGCTTACCGGATTCACAGGAGTGGCGGAGAGGTGTCGCGGATCTCTGGTACGTTCAGGTTGATGCAGCGGCAAGGGTGATGCAGAGCTTGAAGGTCGAGTGCGGCGACGGAGCTTCAGGGTTCGAGAGTCGCGAGGAAGAAGAAGGAGCATGGAAGGGGAAAAGGGAAAGACCCCTGGGCCTATTTATAAGGTGAATGGATAAGCAGGCAAGCGCAGGGATCGAGGAGCTCGAAGCGGAAAATGGGGCATAGCTGTTGCCTCGATCTTCAGAGATCAATTAATAAAAGGGAAGTATTTACGAGTTTTTATATATAGATGATGTCATGATGACTTGCTGCAATTTTAGAAAATGATGTCATGGCGGTTTACCAAGCTCAGATGGAAGTGACATCATGGTGGTTTACAAGGATCATAGGAGGATGATCAAAAGAATTTTTCTAGGTGTTGAAGATTGACATGAACAGGTTGGGCCTAATGTTGGGGATATGACTACTGCTTGTAAACCGCCCAGGAGGGGCCGGATTACACTCACAAGGAGTCCTGTACAAGAGCCCATGAAGATGAAGGCTATGGCACTTTAACTATGGAGGCTTAGAGGCCCAGAGCCCAATGGCGGATTAGGGCCCATAGTAGTAAACCGCCATAGATGTATAACTTGTATTGTAAGTAAGGAAAAGGAGAAACCGAGCCGGACACTTGTATGGGCCGGCCTCGGGATTCTGTAAACCGGCCGGGCGTCAACCTGTGTATATAAAGGGAGGACCCGGCGGTGGTTCAGGGACAAGAAACAACAGCTCGAGAGATAGATAAAGCGGATTCGCTCCCTGCTCTTTGAGATCAATCAATCCCACAACAACTGGATCGTAGGCTTTTACCTTCACCGCAAGGGGCCGAACCAGTATAAACTTCCCGCGTCCTTTGTTCCGGTTTAATCCCTTTAAGCTAACCTTGTTGCGATGGCTCCACGACTAAGTCCTTACGCTAGGACATCTGACGTGTTAATTCCACGACACCATTGCAGGACTCACATACCAAGAACAATCCCCCAAAGCAGTTTTTATGAATGGAGCTTTGAGCAAAGAGATCAAAAATGGCATCAAAACGAGTTAGAACACGGGTTTGAGCTATAAGAGGATTTTTTCTGGAGGAAGACGAAGTGTGTGGGTGCTGGAATAAGTGGAGGGGGCCACATGGGGCCCATGAGGCAGGGGGCGCGCCCCGGGGGTGGGCGTGCCCTGTGCCCTCGTGGCCAAATGGTGGGGCCCCTGGTGTGTTCTGAGTGCCAGAAATTCTTAAATATTCTACAAAAAATCATACTTCGTTTTCAAGGCATTTGGAGAAGTTTTATTTTCGGGGTATTTTTTATTGCATGGATAATTCAGAAAATAGACAGAAAATACTATTTTGCTTTATTTAATCTAAATAACAGAAAGTAAAAGGAGGGTAGAGAGAGTTGTGCTTTCTAACTTCACCCATCTCATGCTCATCAAAAGGAATCCACAAACAAGGTTGATCAAGTCTTGTTAACAAAATTCTTCTGAATAACATGAAACCGGAGAATTTTTTAATAACACTAGGTTACCTCAACGGGGATATGCATGTCCCCAACAATAAGAATATCATATTTATTTTTGACAGTAGGAAGAGGGAATTCAAAACCTCCAATAGTAATTGTTGAAATTTTCCAATAGAATTGATACTACGAACTTGAGGTTGTTTCCTCGGAAAGTGTACCATATGCTCATTACCATTAACATGAAAAGTGACATTGCCTCTATTGCAATCAATAACAGCCCCTGCAGTATTTAAAAAGGGTCTACCAAGGATAATCGACATACTGTCGTCCTCGGGAATAGGAGTAACAAAGTCCGTTAAAATAGTAATGTTTGCAACCACAATAGGCACATCCTCACAAATACCAACGGGTATAGCAGTTGATTTATTGGCCATTTGCAAAGAGATTTTGGTAGGTGTCAACTTATTCAAATCAAGTCTACGATATAAAGAGAGAGGCATAACACTAACACCGGCTCCAAGTCACAAAATCAGTTTTAACATAGTTTCTTTTAATGGAGCATGATATAGTTGGTACTCCTGGATCTCCAAGTTTCTTTGGTATTCCACCCTTAAAAGTATAATTAGCAAGCATGGTGGAAATTTCAGCTTTCGGTATCTTTCTTTTATTTGTAAAAATATCTTTCATATACTTAGCATAAGGAATCATTTTAAGTATGTCAGTCAAACGCATAGGCAAAAGATAGGTCTAATCATTTCAGCAAAGCTCTCAAAATCCTCATCATCCTTTTTCTTGGATGGTTTAGGAGGAAAATGCATGGGTTTCTGAACCCATGGTTCTCTTTCTTTATCGTGCTTCCTAGCAACGAAGTCTCTCTTATCATAACGCTGATTCTTTGATTATGGGTTATCAAGATCAACTGCAGGTTCAATTTCTACATCATTGTAATTACTAGGTTGAGCATCAACATGAACATCATCATTAACATTATCACTAGGTTCATGTTCATTACCAGATTGTGTTTCAGCATCAAAAACAGAAATATCATTGGGGTTCTTAGATGTGTCTATAACAGGTTCACTAGAAGCTTGCAAAGTCCTGTCGGTTTTCTTTTTCTTTTTCTTAGAAGGACTAGGTGCATCACTGTTAGTTCTCTGAGAATCTTGCTCAACTCTCTTAGGGTGGTCCTCAGGATACAAAGGTTCCTAGGTCATTCTTCCACCTCTAGTCATAACTCTAACAATATTACCATTTTTCTTATTATTTAATTCATTGAGAAAATCATCTTGTGCCTTAAGTACTTGTTCTACTTGAGTGGTAACCATGGATGCATGTTTACTAATAAGTTTAAGGTCTGTTGGGGAACATAGTATTTTCAAAAAAAATCCTACGCACACGCAAGATCATGGTGATGCATAGCAACAAGAGGGGAGAGTATAGTCCACGTACCCTCATAGACCGAAAGCGGAAGTGTTAGCACAACACAGTTGATGTAGTCGTACGTCTTCACGATCCGACCGATCAAGTACCGAACGTACGACACCTCCGAGTTCAGCACACGTTCAGTTCGATGACGTCGCACGAACTCCGATCCAATAGAGCTTTGCGGGAGAGTTCTGTCAGCACGACAGCGTGATGACGGTGTTGATGATGCTACCAACGCAGGGCTTCGCCTAAGCACCACTACGATATTACTCAGGTGGAATCTGGTGGAGGGGGGCACCGCACACGGCTAAGAGATCAAGAGATCAATTTTTGTGTCTAGAGGTGCTCCCGTATATAAAGGATCAAGGGGGAGGGGGCGGCCGGCCAGGAGGAGGCGCGCCAGGGAGGAGTCCTACTCCCACCGGGAGTAGGACTCCCTCTTTTCCTAGTTGGAGTAGGAGGGGGAAAGGAAGGGAGAAAGGAGAGGAAGGAAAGGGGGTGTTGTGGTTCTAAGACTGATAGTAGAAAGGGGGGTAGGTATGGAGAGGCAAGATCTCGGCTATGGTGAAGGTGTACGCACATGATTTACGAGTTCAGGCCCTTCGCGGAGGAAGTAATAGCCCTACGTCTCGGTGCCCGGAGGCGGTCGACTGGATTATATGTGTGTGATGTTACAGGGGGTGCGAAACCTTGTCCCAGAGGAGGGGGTGGCTTATATAGAGTGCGCCGGGACCCCAGCCATCCTCCATTACAATGGGATTAATGTACATAAAGTAGGGGCATTACTGATAACGCCAGCCTTAAGTGCTATTAATGACCTTAAAGAGTATGGAGTGAACGTCTCACCATTGCAATGCTAAGTGACTCCTGGTCTTCAGTAGGTCGAGTGATTCCTTGTATGGTCAAGTGACAATAAGTAGGAGGGGTATCCGAGTGATATGATTGGTCGAGTGGATTGCACTCGACACCTTTGACTGGGGGTTCTTCGCTTGCCTCTTGGACTTCTTATCTTCTAGGGTAGTAACCTTGGGCAGGACGTATAGGTCAGGCCTATGACCCTACCCCAGGTATATATCCTCATCAGTAGCCCCCGAATGGATTAAGGTTCGAGTGGAAAGTAGGTTGAAGTTGACCTCGGTCTAAGCTTCGCGTCTCGCGAGTGTTTTGCGCAGGACGGAAGGCTCACGTTGGTACTTCAGCATTGATTTAGTCGCCTTGATCCATTCAGAGAGTAGCCGACTGAACTTGTAGCATCATCTGTCGAGTGCTGTCTTGGGGTGCAGAATCGTTGGCGTGATTGATAGCAGTATATCTCGGATTTCACGGGATACAAAATTTGGGGGAAGCGCGTGGGACGGGGCGCGTCGAAGTAAGCGGGGTGGATAAACAGTAGCGCCTCGATCTCCGCGCCACCTTTTTCGCCATGTACGTTGCGCGCGACTGTTGCGGGATTTGACAGGATTGCCCGGTCCCACGCGTCAGCCACTCGGAAGCGACCCTTTATAAGGCGACGGAGCCAAGTTGCCTGTACTATGCGCGTCTGTTTTTCTTTCTTCCTCTGCCTCTCCACCGCATCCGGCTCCTCTGCTCTCGACGCCGCTGCTCCGCCACCATGGTAAAAGACAAGACGGTGGCGCTGGAACGCGCGAAGAAGGAGATGGGGGCGGCGAAGGGCAAGAAGCAGAACCGCGGGTCATCATCGGGTTGCCGCCAGGCTGGATCCAGGGTGATTGGATCCGGTCTTTGCTCCGGCAGGAGGATCTGGATGAGCTGGTGGAATCCGGGCTGATCGTCAAGGGTGCGGCAAGGCTGCTTGAGTGGGAGATGGAGCCGCAGCCTCGACCAGGTGAGTGTGTACTGCTCGCCACCCACGTCGACCGGGGCTTCTTGCTTCCTCCGCACCCCTTCTTCTGGGGCTTCTTGAACTTCTTTGGTGCCCAACTCCATCATTTTTCTCCCAATACCATCGCGTACCTTGCCGCGTTTGTGTCGATGTGTGAAAACTTTTTGGGGTGTCGACCACACTGGGGTCTTTTCAAACATATTTTCAACATCGGTTCGCAGTCGGTGAAGAAAGCAAAAACGAGTGACGAGAAAACCCATGTCATTCAGATGTGTGGGGGTTTGGGTATCCAGAAGACGTAGAGAAGTTCTTTCCCTTCCATGACCCTCCCTGAGTCGGTTAGGGGCTGGTAGTCGAGCTGGTTCTACTGCCAGGACCTCCCAACTCCAGGTCAGTCGACCGGCCTTCCCCACTTCACTTTTGACCGAGTCCACACTCCTTCCTCACTGAAAGTGACTGCTGCTGAGAACATGGAGACGAAGATGCTGGTTGAGAAAGTGGTCCAACTGATCAATCAGGGTGTCGCTGGCATGGACCTGCTGGAAGTATTCCTCAGTCGACGCATCCAGCCTCTTTAGGCCCGTGACCATCCCATGTGGCTGTACTCTAGGGCTGACGACACCGCTCGTGTTCATGTAGAGGAGGTGCCAGCCAAGACCGTGGCCATGTGGTTGAAGAGCATTACAGGCAACCAGGACAACCCAGGGGAGCCAGGAGAGTCATCCCCTTCAGTGACGACAATCAGCCGAACAAGGTATGTTCTTTATTCCTACTGCTTTTGCATGCACATTCCGACTGTTCTTGAGCTCGACTGACTTTCACTCGACTTCTTGCCTTGTAGGTTTTTACTGACATGTATTCGATGCCCAACGGTGAAAAAGTTCTAGAGCAGGACTAGGAGGGAGAGGCCAGCGCGGAGGAGAGCGGTGAATGGGAATCTTCGGATGACGAAGAAAGCGAGGAGTCAGACGACGAGGAAGCGATCGACTCGCCGCTGCGCTCTGAATGCCGATCCAAGCAACACCATGACCCAGCGGGCGGGCGCGGAAAGAACGTGGCTCCAAGTACCCACACGCAGAAGCGCACTCGAACATCGACTTTGGAGCCGATAGAGAAGGTCACCAAGCAGCCCAAGGTTGCTCCTCCAAAGACTCGGAAGACTTTGCCGCGGATCAAGATGGACGTCCCTGTTGCTTCAGGGTGAGTATATTTCTTGCATTTATCTAGGATGACTGAAGCTTCTGTTTTGACCGAATGGATCATGTATCTTTCTAGCCCAACCTCTACTGCGACTGACATGGATATCAACAAGGCCCCAGGAGATGAGGAGACCGACGACGCGGCCACCTCCCGAGCTGGTAAGTATGTTTGACCAGAACTCATTATTCGATTGAGTTATCAGTCGGCTGAATTTCTGATGCTTTGCTTTCGCTGCAGTTCTGCGAGACATCGTCGTACTTCTCAAAGAAGAAGAAGAAGAAGTGCCTCAACGGGGGAGGAGGAGGAGAGGCGGGGGCTCAAGCAGGAGAGAGCTTGAAGTTCAAGTCCCTCAGTCGACGCCAGTGTTTGAGGCAGTGGTCGAGCGTTCCGGAGATCCGGTTCGGACCAACGTCACATTCGCCAATCCGCTGACAACTGATCGTCCGTCGGGGTCGACTGCTCCGGCTCCTACTGCTCCAATGCAACTCCATGCATCCGACCCAGTAGCTGCCCCGGCCACCTTGGAGCCATCGCTCTTTCCTACATACCAGACCCTAGATGATTCACCAAGTGCTGCCAGGTAGGCTCTTCGCCAGGTGAACCTTGTTATGGAGCAGGTGAAGGTGATGCACGAGGCCAGCCAGGTAGCCTATAATGCTAGCACGCTCTGTAGACCAATGTTAAGGTCAGTGAACTCCCGACTGAACTTTTGAATGTTGTTTTATATCTGATCACCCACCGAGGTGTGCCTGTTTTTATAGTTTACGAAGTCTCCCGCTCCACTCGACTCGTGCTGAGTCTTAGTATTCTGTCCGGACCAGTGGGGGCACGCTGAGTGCACCCACTGGGTGTACTCCCCGAGACCACGGCCGACTCCTGGCAGTCGGCTGAGGTCTGAGAATCGACGTTTTTTTACTCATGCTGGGCAGACCATGTTGAGTGTTGATCTAAACCAGTGGGGGCACGCTAAGTGCACCCACTGGGTGTAGTCCCCGAGACTACTGTTGAATATTTGATTCGGTAGTAGTCTTAGAGTAAATTTTCACTATCATTGTCTCTTATTTCTGTCGACTGATATATCTCTCTCGCTGACTGCAGAGGTTTTGTGATCTTGGAGCTCGGCTTTCTGAGTTAAACAAGAAGCACATCAGCCTCGAACTTGATCTTGAACTTGCAAAGAAGAACCTCAAGACTGCTCAAGAAGAAACAACCATCATGGGCGATAATCAATCGACACTTTCCACCTAGTAGCTCGCGCCTTTCAGTGTTTTTTCTTTCAGTCTCTTTGAACCGAGTGACTTCACACAAGCAGATGTACATAGTGAAAACGGTCAGCTTCAGGCTCATCTGAAGAGTGTTGTTTCTTTAGAGAGAATGAAGGAAGCTCTGGATAAGAAGGATCAGGACCTTGCTGCTGCCCAAAAGGACGCATGAGAGAAGACAACGCTTGCGGACAAGAAGCTGGCTTCGGTCGGCAAGTTGGAAGAGGAGAACACGAAGTTGAAGACTGCCATCTCTGAAGCCAATCGGGAAGTTGAGCAACTGAAGAAGGACAAGGAGAACCTGACCAATGAAGTTGGAGGCCTCAGAGCCAGGACAGGCGAGCTAGAGTCCTATCTGGGACAACTTGCCGCAAAACTAGTTCTGAAGCTTGAAGGTACAGCCACTCGACTGGTTAGCTGTCGTCGATTGAAGTATGTTGTTATATTGTCGACTCACTATTTTTCATTATTGTGGAGAACTTTGTCAGGATCTTGAAGCTGAGACCGGGCGGGTTGAGACAGGTCTCGACCCCATCAATTGTCCTGTGAAAGATGAGGTTGCGATGAACTTGCTGCGGTTGGAATCACGCTTGTACGGCGTCGTTGCTTATCTGGCTCGACTAAAGGCGGCGATGACTCAGGTTGACGCTGAACTCTGGCCTCAGGCAGAACTTTCTCAAGATCTCGAGTCGCTGTTGACTCGACTCAATCAGATTCCTGGCCGAGTGCAGGAGTGGAAGAAGTCATCCGCTCGCTGTGGTGCTGACGTCGCCCTGTCATTGGTTCGAGTGCACTGCAAGGACGCCAGAGAAGACAAGTTGGCGGCCCTCAAGGTTGTGAATACTAAGAAGCACACCTTCCAGTCCTTCATGAACACCTTCCTTGAGGCTGCCACTCGTATTGCGGACATCATTGATCTTGATAACTTCTGTGATCCAGCCAGCCCTTCTCCCTCCGAGTGATCGGAAAACCTTATGCTTCACCCTTATTTGCCTCAGAATGCCGAGTGATTTTGTAATCGTTGAAACTCCTTCGGGCCTGACGCCCGAGCATTTTAATCCGCGGTTTGGAACCTTTGGATTTATCTGAACTTGGTTTATCTTTGAATATGTTGTGTTTGTCTTCGAGCGGAACTCGTTCTTCACTCGGATTGGTTCTTGTACTTTTAATGCATCTTCTGAGGAAGAGGCCGCAGTCGACCTATTAGACGAGCCCTGAGCGGCATTGATCAACTCATCGGCGAGGCACTCAGCAATGGCCTTGACGTTCCTGAGAGCAGCTCGTCCTGGCACTAGTTGTTGGATGAGCCTTTGGCAGCATTGATCAGCTCATCAGCAAGGCATTCATTAATGGTCTTGACATTCCTGAAAGAAGATTGCCTTGGTGCCAGCTGTTGGATGAGCCTTTGGCAGTTCACACAATCTCGTCCTTCTTCTTGACGGTGCAGCCCGGGGGGAGGGGTCGTGGTCGACCCGCACCACTCGGTTGGATTTTTCAAACTTAGGCGAGTACTGGACTGCAGCTAAGCCCCCGAGTGAGAGGATCGCTCACCACTTGGTAGGACTTTTTACACTTAGGCGAGTACTGGACTGCAGCTAAGCCCCTGAGTGGGAGGGTCGCTCATCACTCGGTTGGATTTTTTACACTTAGGCGAGTAGTGGACTGTAGCTAAGCCCCCGAGTGGGAGGATCGCTCACCAATCGGTAGGATTTTTTACACTTAGGCGACTACTAGACTGAGCTAAGCCCCCGAGTGGGAGGATCGCTCACCACTCGACAGGATTTTTTACACTTAGGCGAGTACTGGACTGCAGCTAAGCCCCCGAGTGGGAGGATCGCTCACCACTTGGTAGGATTTTTAAAACTTAGGCGAGTACGGGACTGCAGCTAAGCCCCCGAGTGAGAGGATTGCTCGCCACTCGGTAGGATTTTTAAAACTTAGGCAAGTATTGGACTGCAGCTAAGCCCCCGAGTGGGAGGATCGCTCGTACAATCTCGTCCTTCTTCTTGACGGTTCAGCCCCGGGGGGGGGGGGGTCGTGGTCGACCCGCACCGCTTGGTAGGATCTTTCAAACTTAAGGGAGTACTGGATTGCAGCTAAGCCCCCGAGTGAGAGGCTGGCTCGCCACTCGGTAGGATTTTTTTACACTTAGGCGAGTACTGGACTGCAGCTAAGCCCCAGATTGAGAGGCTGGCTCGCCACTCGGTAGGATTTTTTTACACTTAGGCGAGTACTGGACTGCGGCTAAGCCCCCGAGTGAGGGGCTGGCTCAGCACTCGGTAGGATTTTCCAAACTTAGGCAAAACGGATTCGCAGCTAAGCCCCCGAGTGAGAGGCTGGCTCAGCACTCGGTAGGATTTTTCAAACTTAGGCAAAACGGATTCGCAGCTAAGCCCTCGAGTGAGAGGCTGGCTCAACACTAGGATTTTTCAAACTTAGGCGAAACGAATTCACAACTAAGCCCCCGAGTGAGAGGCTGGCTCACCATTCGGTAGGATTTTTCAAACTTAGGCGAAACGGATTCGCAGCTAAGCCCCCGAGTGAGAGGCTGGCTCACCATTCTGCAGGATTTTTCTTTTCAACTTAGGCGAAACGGATTCGCAACTAAGGCCCCCACTGGGGGATTTAGAACATGTAAAAAAATGAACAACAATCATTCGGGAGACTGTAAAATCATGTCTTTGATAATCAAACTAAAAGGTATTTCTTATTACATCTCAACAGTTTTAATTCTTAAGAGTAAAAGGGGCGGAGCAGTTCCGCATTCCAAGCGCGTGGCTCGTCTTTATTGTGCTCGACACTGAAAAGACGATATGCTCCGTTGTGGAGCACTTTAGTGACGACGAAGGGGCCTTCCCAAGCAGGAGCGAGCTTGTGTGGTTTCTGCTGGTCCACCCGAAGAACCAAGTCTCCCTCCTGAAATGCTTGACCCCTTACGTTTCTGGCATGGAATCGACGTAGGTCTTGTTGATAAACGGTCGACCGAATCAAGGCCATCTCTCTTTCTTCTTCCAGGAGATCGACTGCATCTTGCCGAGCCTGTTCCGCTTCTTCTTCTGAGTAGAGCTCGACTCAGGGCGCATTGTGCAGCAAATCACTCGGGAGTACGGCTTCGGCCCCGTAGACTAAGAAGAATGGAGTTCGTCCAGTCGACCGATTAGGAGTTGTCCTCAATCCCCAAAGTACTGATGGAAGTTCATCGACCCAGGCACCTGCTGCATGCTTGAGGTCATGCATCAATCGGGGTTTCAGTCCTTTGAGAATCAATCCATTTGCTCTTTAGCTTGCCCATTCGACTGAGGATGGGCGACTGAAGCGTAATCGAACCTCGTGCCTTGGGAAGCACAAAAGGCTCTGAACTCGTCAAAGTCGAAGTTCGACCCATTATCCGTGATGATGATGTGCGGAACACCATATCTGAATGTCAATTTTCTGATGAAACTTACAGTTGTACTTGCTTCAAGGTTTTTAATGGGCCTGGCTTTGATCCACTTGGTAAACTTGTCGACTGCTACCAGCACATGGGTATATCCACTCCTGTCAGTCCTCAAAGGTCCAACCATATCCAATCCCTAGACAGCGAAAGGCCAGACGAGTGGAATAGTCTTCAGAGCTGACGCGGGCTTATGGGACATGTTGGAGTAAAACTGATAACCTTCACATTTGTCTACTATTTATTTTGCCATCTCGTTGGCATGTGGCCAGTAAAATCCGGCTCAGTATGCTTTGGCCACGATGGTCCGAGAGGACACATGGTGACCACAGGTCCCCGAGTGAATATCATTGAGGATCATTCGGCCTTCTTCTAGCGTGATGCATTTCTGGCAGACTCAAGTTACACTTTCTCTGAACAACTGACCTTTTATCACAGTAAAGGCTTTAGATCGTCGGACGATCTGTCGAGCCTCTTCTTCATCCTCCGGAAGCTCTTTCCTAAGAATGTATAAAACGTATAGCACTGTCCAGTCGGGAGTGACGACCAAAACTTCCATGACTAAGTCGACCACAGGTGGGATTTCAACTTCAGTCGGATCTGTGGTGCTCTTAGGCTGTGGGGGCTCTTCAGTGAAAGGATCTTCCTGAACTGAAGGTGAATGAATATGCTCCAAAAACACATTGCTGGGAATGGCCTCTCTCATAGATCCTCTCTTTGCCAATTCATCTGTAGCTTGATTTTTCAGTCGGGGTATATGGTGAAGCTCCAACCCTTCAAACTTCTTTTCCAGCTTTCTTACTGCGTTGCAATAACCAGTCATGGCCGGGCCACTGACATCCCACTCTTTCATCACTTTATTAACCACCAAATCTGAGTCGACGTAGACCATAAGGCGACGGACGCCGAGTGAAATGGCCATACGCAGCCCGTATAAAAGTTCTTCATATTCAGCTTCATTGTTGGAGGAATCAAAATGAATCTGGAGAACATAGC
Source organism: Aegilops speltoides (assembly GCA_021437245.1). Classification (NCBI taxonomy): domain Eukaryota; kingdom Viridiplantae; phylum Streptophyta; class Magnoliopsida; order Poales; family Poaceae; genus Aegilops; species Aegilops speltoides. The sequence continues at coordinate 448,031,081 of CM038144.1, forward strand.
TAAGCTTGTCTCCACGGGGGGATACCAATACTACCCTAGCACCGGAACCATTCAGCATCTTGGAGCCATCGAAGAACATGGTCCAATGCTCCGAGTGAACTTGAGTCGGCAGCTGCTGCTTAATCCACTCAGCAAGGAAATCTGCGATTGCTTGGGACTTGATAGCTTTCTTTGCCTCAAACTTGATATCCAATGGAAGGAGTTCAATCGCCCATTTTGCCACCCGACCAGTTGCATCTCTATTGTTCAAAATTTTAGATAATGGTGCGTCGCTGACGACTATAATGGAGTGATCAGAGAAATAGTGTGCAACCGTCTTCATGGTCATCTAGATTCCATAGACAAGCTTCTGATAATGTGGATATCACTGCTTGGATGGAGTCAAAACTTCAGAGAGATAATACACTGGGCGCTGAACTCTGTAAGCCTTTCCTTCTTCTTCCCGCTCGACCATGAGTACTGTACTGACAACTTGTCCAGTGGATGCAATATAAAGCAGTAAAGGCTCTTTGCTGATTGGCGTGGCAAGCACTGGGTGGGTGGAAAGCAGGGTTTGAGCTCTGCAAACGCTGCGTCAGCTTCATTAGTCCACTTGAACTTATCAGATTTCTTCATCAATCGGTAAAGAGGTAAGGCCTTTTCACCGAGATGAGAAATGAATCGACACAAGGCGGCCAAACAACCAGTAAGCTTCTGAATGTCATGCACACGCACAGGGCGTTTCATTCAGAGAATGGTATCAACTTCTTCTGGATTTGCGTCGATCCCCCATTCTGAAACGAGGAAACCGAGTAACTTTCCACCTGGAACTCTGAATGTGCACTTTGATGGATTAAGCTTGATATCATACCTTCTTAGGTTGGCAAAGGTTTCTCCGAGGTCAGTCAGTAGGTCGGAACCTTTACGTGACTTGACCACAATGTCGTCCATGTATGCTTCCACATTCCGACTTATTTGAGTGAGCAGGCACTTCTGAATCATCCTCATGAATGTGGATCCGGCATTTTTAAGACCAAATGGCATGGTGACATAGCAAAAGCACACGAATGGGGTGATGAAAGTTGTTTTTATTTCATCGGGACCATACAGTCGGATCTGATCATACCCGGAATATGCATCTAAAAAAGACAAGCACTCACACCCCGCAGTCGAGTCAACAATCTGATCGATGCGGGGGACAGGGAAATGATATTTCGGGCAGCCCGGTTGATATGCTTGAAATCGATGCACATACAAAGTGAATCGTCCTTCTTAGGGACCATGACCACATTGGCAAGCCACTCGGAGTGGTAGATCTCTTGGGTGAACTCTGCTGCTAGGAGCCGAGCCACTTCCTCGCCAATTGCTTTTCTTTTCTGCACGGCGGACCGCCGAAGATGCTCTTTGACGGGTCTTACCTTGGGATCGACACGCAAACGGTGCTCAGCCAGTTCTCTGGGTACACCCGGCATGTCAGAAGGTTTCCATGCAAAGATGTCCCAGTTCTCACGAAGGAACTGGATGAGCGCTTCTTCCTATTTGCTGTCGAGTGTCGTTGAGATATGAGTCGGTGCAGCATTGGGATCAGTCGGGTGGATATGAATCGGCTTCGTCTCTCCAAACGACTAAAACGCAGAATCCATGGTAGGCTTCTTAGCTCAGAGCAAATCACTCGGATCTGCATTCTTCTGATACTCTTGAAACTCAACTGCTGCCATTTGCGCATCGGCAATTTTGGAACCCTTCTGGAAGCATTCTTCTGACTTCTGCCGATTACCAGTGACTGTGATCACTCCTCTGGGGCCGGGCATCTTCAGCTTGAGGTACACGTAACATGGTGGAGCCATAAAACGCGCATAGGCTGGCCTACCCAGAATAGCATGATAAGCACTCTGGAAATCCACTACTTCAAATGTCAACTTTTCATTACAGTAATTCTTGGAATCACCGAAAACCACATCAAGGGCGATCTGGCCGAGTGATTCGGCTTTCTTTCCAAGGATAACACCATGAAAGCTCATATTGCTCTCGCTAAGTTTAGATATCGGAATGCCCATCCCCTTCAATGTTTTAGCATAAAGGATATTCAGGCCGCTACCACCATCCATCAGCACTTCGGTCAGTCGAGTGCCTTCGACCACTGGGTCGACCACCAACGCTTGCCTCCCAGGAGTGGCTATACGCGTCGGGTGATCAGACTGGTTGAATGTGATGGTTGTTTGTGACCATTTCAGGTATGTGGTCGTCGTCGCCGGAGCAACCATATTCACTTCTCTGTTGATAACTTTCAACCGACTCTTGATCTCAACATCAGCAAAAATCATCAGGGTGGAATTGACTTTGCAATAACCGTCGTCTTCCTCCTCGTCCTCGTCTTTGTCCAACTCTTTTTCCTTCTCACTAGGTTGTTTCTCTTGGAACTGCTAGATCAGGCGTCGACATTGTCGAGTGGTGTGCTTAGGGTAAATCAGATTACCCTCTTCATCCTTCTTCGTATGGATGTGACATGGTAAATACAACACATCATTTCCTGCTTGATCCTTTACCTACTTAGGGGTCCAGGGCCCCTTAGGTTTTCCTTTAAACTTTCCTTGAACCACTGCCGCAATCTCACCGGGTGCTGCAGGCTCGGCCCTACATTTCTGCTTCCAATTGGAATTACCCCCACCGGCATCTTGGCCGACTAGTTTACCCTTTCCGCTGCGGAGTCGATCCTCTTCTTCTCTGTTAGCGTACCGGGTGGCTATTTCCATCATCTAAGTCAGAGTCATATCTCCAGTCCGATCGAACTTTCGGACCAGCTCTCGGTATTTAACGCCTTCCTTGAAGGCACACACTGTTTGATGCTCTGATACATTTTCCACGGTGTGATGCAAAGTGGTCCATCTCTGAATGAAATCCCGTAGAGTCTCACTTGGTTTCTGCACACAGTGTTGCAACTCTGTCAACCCTGCTGGCCGCTTGCAAGTGCCCTCAAAAGTTCTGACGAACACTCGAGCAAGCTCTTCCCAACTGTATATACTGACTGGGGCTAACTGAGTCAACCACGCTCTGGCTGACCCTTCCAATGTCAAAGGAAGATGTTTTATTGCCACTTCATCATTCCTGCCACCAATCTGGACAGCCACTCGTTAATCCTCAAGCCAAGTTTCAGGCTTGGACTCTCCAGTGAACTTACTGACTCCAGTCGCCAACCTGAAGTTGGGAGGAATCACTGCAGCCCTGATGGCTCTGCTGAAACACTCTGGACCCGATACATGAACTCTGCTGCCAGTTGAACGATCTCTGCCAGGGTCTTCTCTATGCGCTCTGTTCCAGTCGACTAGACCCTGAATGAGGATAGATCTTGCATCAAAGCCTGGCTCTCTTGGGTTGACTGGTGCTCTGCGCTTGCCACTGTGATGGCGTCCATCATCATACTGTCAAGGCACATATGATGCACTCCTTGGAGGAGGTGTGGGCACTCGACGACGATCGTCGCGGTCGAGTCGGTGATCATACTGCCCACGGCCTTCACGCTGCAGTGGTGATCTTGGACTGTGGGCTGACTGAACTGTATCCGCTACCAAGGATCTGCTATGAGTCCTATTCCGCGACTGAGACACTGCTGTGTTCTGTTCTCCTGCTGCCCGGAGTAAGGCCCGGATCTGCATCAAACCTCTGCCAGCCTCTGACTGGGAAGGTTGAATTAACTCTACTATTCGGGCTGCAGCTGTGAGATTTTGAATCGGAGTGCGGTATACCTTAGGTGGAAGCGGGAAAAGCTGTCGTCGACTGGACTCAGGGATCCCCTTCCGAGCACGCTCGTCGAGAGCGCGCTGGAGGTTCTCCAGTCGAGTGTGCTCAGCCAAATTAGCCAAGCGCACCTCTTCCAAGGCTCGAGCCTCGGGGGTTTCTCCAATGATGGGCGTGTGGAGTGCATCCATGTTGGCGCGATGAAGTTCTTCCCTCTGCTACGAAGAGAGGGGTTCGGGATGGTACTCCTCGTGGACGCGCGACGGATCACCGCCCCCATCCCCGCCATCTTCACGGTGAAAACCAGGCGGACTACATGGTCCATCGATCATCAAGACTTCAGCCGCAGGGTCGCTGCTATCGCACTCGGATGGGGTCTCGACGGAGCCAGTCGACAAATCGAACAGGTCGTGGGGAGTTTCGTCGGGCTCGATTACCGCGACTTGATGGGTGGCCGAATGTTGAGCCACCATGTGTTTCACCACCGCTGAAGCCGCGACCGACCGCATCGCTTGAAGGCGAACAGCAGGGAGAGAAGACACCATCGGAGCTGACCGATACTGGGTCGACGGCTGCTGGAGAAGGACGCCACGAACGCACACGTGAAAGTGCGTCGCCCCTCGGACGGGGAGAGCCTCGATGTCAAGGGGAGCTTCCTGAAGCCAAGTGGAGTCGTCGGCGATGAAAACGAGCGCGCCGAGACGGATGTCGCGGCCCTCAGCCAATCCACCAGCAGAAACCATGATGATGGGGATCGGAAAAATTGCAACTTCACCAACAAGTCGCTAAGACACCTGCCCCATGGTGGGCGCCAACTGTCGTGGTTCTAAGACTGACAGTGGAAAGAGGGGTAGGTATGGAGAGGCAAGATCTCAACTATGGTGAAGGTGTACGCACAGGATTTACGAGTTCAGGCCCTTCACGGAGGAAGTAATAGCCCTATGTCTTGGTGCCCGGAGGCGGTCGACTGGATTATATGTGTGTGATGTTACAGGGGGTGCGAACCCTTGTCCTAGAGGAGGGGGGTGGCTTATATAGAGTGCGCCGGGACCACAGCCATCCTCCATTACAAGGGGCTTAATGTACATAAAGTAGGGGCGTTACTGATAACGCCAGCCTTAAGTGCTATTAATGACCTTAAAGACTACAAAGTGAACGACTGACCATTGCAATGCTGAGTGACTCCTGGTCTTCGGTAGGTCAAGTGATTCCTTGTATGGTCGAGTGACAACAAGCAGGAGGGGTATCCAAGTGATATGATTGGTCGAGTGGATTGCACTCGACAACTTTGACTGGGGGTTCTTCGCTTGCCTCTTGGAATTCTTATCTTCTAGGGTAGTGACCTTGGGCAGGACGTATAGGTCAGGCCTATGACCCTACCCCACGTCAGTATCCACATCAGGGGGCGTCGCCCCCCCTTGTCCTATTCGGACTAGAGGGGGAGGGGGCGTGCGGCCTGCCCTGGCCGCCCCTCCTCTTCTCCACTAGGGCCCATTAGGCCCACTAAAACCCCCCGGGGGGTTTCGGTAACCCCTCGGTACTCCGGTATATGTCCGAAACTTCTCAAAACATTTCTGGTGTCCGAACATAGTCATCCAATATATCAATCTTTACGTCTCGACCATTTCGAGACTCCTCGTCATGTCCATGATCATATCCGGGACCCCGAACTACCTTCGGTACATCAAAACACAAAAACTCATAATATCAATCGTCACCGAACTTTAAGCGTGCGGACCCTACGGGTTTGAGAACTATGTAGAATTGACCGAGACACTTCTCCGGTGAATAACCAATAGCGGAACCTGGATGCTCATATTGGCTCCCACATATTCTATGAAGATCTTTATCGGTCAAACCGCATAAAAACATATGTTGTTCCCTTTGTCATTGGTATGTTACTTGCCCGAGATTTGATCATTGGTATCTCAATACCTAGTTCAATCTCGTTACCGGCAAGTCTTTTTACTCGTTACGTAATGCATCATCCCGTAACTAACTCATTAGCTACATTGCTTGCAAGGCTGTTAGTGATGTGCACTACCGAGAGGGCCCAGAGATACCTATCTGACAATCGGAGTGACAAATCCTAATCCTGAAATACGTCAACTCAACAACTACCTTCGGAGACACCTGTAGATCACCTTTATAATCACCCAGTTATATTGTGACATTTGGTAGCACACAAAGTGTTCCTCCGGCAAGCGGGAGTTACATATCTTCTAATTATGTGATCCCATTGATCAAATGATAACTCATATCTATGGTTAGGAAACTCAACCATCTTTGATCAATGAGCTAGTCAAGTAGAGGCATACTAGTGACACTATGTTTGTCTATATATTCACACATGTATTATGTTTCCGGTTAATACAATTCTAGCATGAATAATAAACATTTATCATGATATGAGGAAATAAATAATAACTTTATTATTGCCCAGTCTCCCACTTGCACTAGAGTCAATAATCTAGATTACACAGTAATGATTATAACACCCATGGAGCCTTGGTGCTGATCATGTTTTGCTCATGGAAGAGGCTTCGTCAACGGGTCTACAACATTCAGATCCGTATGTATCTTGCAAATCTCTATGTCTCCCACCTGGACTTGGTCCCGGATGGAATTGAAGTGTCTCTTGATGTGCTTGGTTCTCTTGTGAAATCTGGATTCCTTTGCCAAGGCAATTGCACTAGTATTGTCACAAAAGATTTTCATTGGACCCGATGCACTAGGTATGACACCTAGATCAGATATAAACTCCTTCATTCAGACTACTTCATTTGCTGCTTCCAAAGCAGCTATGTACTCCGCTTCACATGTAGATCCCGCCACGATGCTTTGTTTAGAACTACACCAACTGACAGCTCCACTGTTCAATATAAACATGTATCCGGTTTGCCATTTAGAATCGTCCGGATTAGTGTCAAAGCTTGCATCAACGTAACCATTTATGACTAGCTCTTTGTCACCTCCATAAACGAGAAACATATCCTTAGTCCTCTTGGTATTTCAGATGTTCTTGACGCTGTCGATGATCCACTCTGGATTACTTTGGTACCTCCTGCTAAACTAATAGCAAGGCACACATCAGGTCCGGTACACAAGATTGCATACATGATAGATCCTATGGCTGAAGCATAGGAACATCTTTCATTTTCCTCTATCTTCTGCGTTGGTCGGGCATTGAGTCCGATTCAATTTCACACCTTGTATTACTGTGCAAGAACCCTTTTTTGCTTGATCCATTTTGAACTTTTTCAAAACTTTATCAAGGTATGTACTTTGTGAAAGTCCAATTAAGCGTCTTGATCTATCTCTATAGATCTTGATGCCCAATATATAAGCAGCTTCACCGAGGTCTTTCATTGAAAAACTTTTATTCAAGTATCCTTTTATGCTATCCGGAAATTATATATCATTTCCAATCAACAATATGTCATCCACATATAATATTAGAAAGGCTACAGAGCTCCCACTCACTTTCTTGTAAATACAGGCTTCTCCAAAAGTCTATATAAAACCATATGCTTTGATCACACTATCAAAGCATTTATTCCAACTCCGAGAGGCTTGCACCGGTCCATAAATGGATCGCTGGAGCTTGCACACTTTCTTAGCACCTTTTGGATCGAAAAAACCTTCTGTTTGCATCATATACAACTCTTCTTCCAGAAATCCATTCAGGAATGCAGTTTTGACATCCATTTGCCAAATTTCATAATCATAAAATGCGGCAATTGCTAACATGATTTGGACAGACTTAAGCATCGCTACGGGTGAGAAAGTCTCATCGTAGTCAACCCCTTGAACTTGTCGAAAACCTTTCGCAACAAGTCGAGCTTTGTAGACAGTAACATTACCATCAGCGTCAGTCTTCTTCTTGAAGATCCATTTATTCTTAATGGCTTGCCGATCATCGGGCAAGTCAACCAAAGTCCACACTTTGTTCTCATACATGGATACCATCTCAGATTTCATGGCCTTAGGCCATTTTGCGGAATCTGGGCTCATCATCGCTTCCTCATAGTTCGTAGGTTCGCCATGGTCAAGTAACATGACCTCCAGAATAGGATTACCATACCACTCTGGTGCGGATCTCACTCTGGTTGACCTACGAGGTTCGGTAGTAACTTGATCTGAAGTTTCATGATCAATATCATTAGCTTCCTCACTAATTGGTGTAGTCGTCACAGGAACCGGTTTCTGTGATGAACTATTTTCCAATAAGGGAGCAGGTACATTTACCTCATCAAGTTCTACTTTCCTCCCACTCACTTCTTTCGAGAGAAACTCCTTCCCTAAGAAGGATCCATTTTTAGCAACGAATGTCTTGCCTTCGGATCTGTGATAGAAGGTGTGCGCAACAGTTTTCTTTGGGTATCCTATGAAGACACATTTCTCCAATTTGGGTTTGAGCTTATCAGGTTGAAGTTTTTTCACATAAGCATCGCAGCCCCAAACTTTAAGAAATGACAAATTTGGTTTCTTGCCAAACCACAGTTCATAAGGCGTCGTCTCAACGGATTTTGATGGTGCCCTATTTAACATGAATTCAGCCGCCTCTAAAGCATAACCCCAAAACGATAGCGGTAAATCAGTAAGAGACATCATAGATCGCACCATATCTAGTAAAGTACGATTACGACGTTCGGATACACCATTACGTTGTGGTGTTTCGGGTGGCGTAAGTTGCGAAACTATTCCGCATTGTTTCAAATGTAGGCCAAACTCGTAACTCAAATATTCTCCTCCACGATCAGATCGTAGAAATTTTATTTTCTTGTTACGATGATTTTCCACTTCACTCTGAAATTCTTTGAACTTTTCAAATGTTTCAGACTTATGTTCCATTAAGTAGATATACCCATATCTGCTCAAATCATCTGTGAAGGTGAGAAAATAACGATACCCGCCGCGAGCCTCAATATTCATCGGACCACATACATCAGTATGTATGATTTCCAACAAATCTTTTGCTCGCTCCATAGTTCCGGAGAACGGCATTTTAGTCATCTTGCCCATGAGGCATGGTTCGCAAGTACCAAGTGATTCATAATCAAGTGATTCCAAAAGTCCATCAGTATGGAGTTTCTTCATGCGCTTTACACCAGTATGATCCAAAAGGCAGTGCCACAAATAAGTAGCACTATCATTATCAACTCTGCATCTTTTGGCTTCAATAGTATCACTACTATCGAGATTGAATAAAAATAGACAACTCTTCAAGGGTGCATGACCATAAAAGATATTACTCATATAAATAGAACACCCATTATTCTCAGATTTAAATGAATAACTATCTCGCATTAAAGAAGATCCAGATATAATGTTCATGCTCAATGTTGGCACCAAATAACAATTATTCAGGTCTAAAACTAATCCCGAAGGTAGATGTAGAGGTAGCATGCCGACGGCGATCACATCGACTTTGGAACCATTTCCCACGCGCATCGTCACCTCGTCCTTAGCCAGTCTTCGCTTAATCCTAGTCCCTGTTTCGAGTTGCAAATATTAGCAACAGAACCAGTATCAAATACCCAGGTGCTACTACGATCTCTGGTAAGGTACACATCAATAACATGTATATCACATATACCTTTGTTTACCTTGCCATCCTTCTTATCCGCCAAATACTTGGGGCAGTTCCACTTCCAGTGACTAGTCTGCATTCAGTAGAAGCACTCAGTCTCAGGCTTAGGTCCAGATTTGGGTTTCTTCTCTTGAGCAACAACTTGTTTGCCGTTCTTTTTGAAGTTCCCCTTCTTCTGCCCTTTACCCTTTTTCTTAAAATTAGTGGTCTTGTTGACCATCAACACTTGATGCTCCTTCTTGATTTCTACCTCCGCAGCCTTTAGCATTACGAAGAGCTCGGGAATTTTGCTGTTCATCCCTTGCATATTATAGTTCATCACGAAGCTCTTGTAGCTTGGTGGCAGTGATTGAAGAATTCTGTCAATGACATTATCATCCGGAAGATTAACTCCCAGTTGAATCAAGTGATTGTTATACCCAGACATTTTGAGTATATGTTCACTGATAGAACTATTCTCCTCCATCTTGCAGCTGTAGAACTTATTGGAGACTTCATATCTCTCAATCCGGGCATTTGCTTGAAATATTAACTTCAACTCTTGGAACATCTCATATGCTCCATGACGTTCAAAACGTCGTTGAAGTCCCAGTTCTAAGCCGTAAAGCATGGCACACTAAACTATAGAGTAGTCATCAGCTTTGCTCTGCCAGACGTTCTTCACGTCGTCGGCCAGCATCTGTAGTGAGCCTCGCACCCAGCGGTGCTTCCAGAAGTAATTCTTCATGCAGCAATGAGGATAATCCTCAAATACGGACCCAGTCCGTGTAATTGCTACCATCATCCTTCAACTTTGCTTTCTCAAGGAACGCATTAAAATTTAACGGAACAACAACACGGGCCATCTATCTACAACAAACATAGACAAGCAAAATACTAGCAGGTACTAAGTTCATGATAAATTTAAGTTCAATTAATCATATTACTTAAGAACTCCCACTTAGATAGACATCTCTCTAATCATCTAAGTGATCACGTGATCCAAATCAACTAAACCACAACCGATCATCATGTGAAATGGAGTAGTTTTCAATGGTGAACATCACTATGTTGATCATATCTACTATATGATTCACGCTCGACCTTTCGGTCTCAGTGTTCCGAGGCCATATCTGCATATGCTAGGCTCGTCAAGTAAACCCGAGTATTCTGCGTGTGCAAAACTGGCTTGCACCCGTTGTAGATGGACGTAGAAATTATCACACCCGATCATCACGTGGTGTCTCGGTACGACGAACTTTGGCAACGGTGCATACTCAGGGAGAACACTTTCACCTTGAAATTTAGTGATAAATCATCTTATAATGCTACCGTCAATCAAAGTAAAATAAGATGCATAAAGGATAAACATCACATGCAATCAATATAAGTGATATGATATGGCCATCATCATCTTTGTGATCTCCATCTCTGAAGCACCATCATGATCACCATCGTCACCGGCGTGGCACCTTGATCTCCATCGTAGCATCGTTGTCGTCTCGCCAACTATTGCTTCTATGACTATCGCTACCGTTTAGTGATAAAGTAAAGCAATTACAGGGCGATTGCATTGCATACAATAAAGTGACAACCATATGGCTCCTGCCAGTTGCCGATAACTCGGTTACAAAACATGATCATCTCATACAATAAAATATAGCATCACGTATTGACCATATCACATCACAACATGCCCTGCAAAAACAAGTTAGACATCCTCTAAATTGTTGTTGCAAGTTTTACGTGGCTGCTACGGGCCGAGCAAGAACCGTTCTTACCTACGCATAAAAACCACAATGATAGTTCATCAAGTTAGTGTTGTTTTAACCTTCTCAAGGACCGGGCGTAGCCACACTCTGTTCAACTAAAGTTGGAGAAGCTGACACCCGCCAGCCACCTATGTGCAAAGCACGTCGGGTGAACCAGTCTCGCGTAAGCGTACGCGTAATGTCGGTCCGGGCTGCTTCATCCAACAATACCGCCGAACCAAAGTATGACATGCTGGTAAGCAGTATGACTTGTATCGCCCACAACTCACTTGTGTTCTACTCGTGCATATAACATCTACGCATAAAACCTGGCTCGGATGCCACTATTGGGGAACGTAGTAATTTCAAAAAATTCCTACGCACACGCAAGATCATGGTGATGCATAGCAACGAGAGGGGAGAGTATAGTCCACGTACCCTCGTAGACCGAAAGCGGAAGCGTTAGCCCAACGCGGTTGATGTAGTCGTATATCTTCACGATTCGACCGATCAAGTACCGAACATACGGCACCTTCGAGTTCAGCACACGTTCAGCTCGATGACGTCCCACGAACTTCGATCTAGCAGAGCTTTGTGGGAGGGTTCCGTCAGCACGACGGCGTGATGATGGTGTTGATGATACTACCGACGCAGGGCTTCGCCTAAGCACCGCTACGATATTACCGAGGTGGAATCTGGTGGAGGGGGCACTGCACACGGCTAAGAGATCAAGAGATCAATTGTTGTGTCTAGAGGTGCCCCCACCCCCGTATATAAAGGATCAAGGGGGAGGGGGCAGCCGGCCAGGAAGAGGCGCGCAAGGGAGGAGTCCTACTCCCACCGGGAGTAGGACTCCCTCTTTTCCTAGTTGGAGTAGGAAGGGGGAAGGAAGGGAGAAAGGAGAGAAAGGAAAGGGGGGCGCCGCCCCCCTCCTTGTCCTATTCGTACTAGAGGGGGAGGGGGCGCACGGCCTGCCCTGGCCGCCCCTCCTCTTCTCCACTAGGGCCCATTAGGCCCACTAAAACCCCTCGGGGGGTTCCGGTAACCCCCCGGTACTCCGGTATATGTCCGAAACTTCCCGAAACACTGCCGGTGTCTGAACATAGTCATCGAATATATTGATCTTTACGTCTCAACCATTTCGAGACTCCTCGTCATGTCCGTGTTCATATTCGGGACTCCGAACTACCTTCGGTACATCAAAACACAAAAACTCATAATACCGATCGTCACCGAACTTTAAGCGAGCAGACCCTACGGGTTCGAGAACTATGTAGACATGACCGAGACACGTCTACGGTCAATAACCAATAGCGGAACCTGGATGCTCATATTGGCTCCCACATATTCTATGAAGATCTTTATCGGTCAAACCGCATAACAACATACGTTGTTCCCTTTGTCATCGGTATGTTACTTGCCCGAGATTTGATCATCGGTATCTCAATACCTAGTTCAATCTCATTACCGGCAAGTCTCTTTACTCGTTACATAATGCATCATCCCGTAATTAACTCATTAGCTACATTGCTTGCAAGGCTTATAGTGATGTGCATTACCGAGAGGGCCCAGAGATACCTCTCCGACAATCGGGGTGACAAATCCTAATCTCGAAATACGTCAACTCAACCAGTACCTTCGGAGACACCTGTAGAGCACCTTTATAATCACCCAGTTACGTTGTGACGTTTGGTAGCACACAAAGTGTTCCTCCGGTAAGCGGGAGTTACATAATCACATAGTCATAGGAACATGTATAAGTCATGAAGAAAGCAATAGCAACATACTAAACGATCAAGTGCTAAGCTAACGGAATGGGTCAAGTCAATCTCATCATTCTTCTAATTATGTGATCCCATTGATCAAATGATAACTCATATCTATGGTTAGGAAACTCAACCATCTTTGATCAATGAGCTAGTAAGTAGAGGCATACTAGTGACACTATGTTTGTCTATATATTCACACATGTATTATGTTTCGGGTTAATACAATTCTAGCATGAATAATAAGCATTTATCATGATATGAGGAAATAAACAATAACTTTATTATTGCCTCTAGGGCATATTTCCTTCAAGGTCACCTTTAAATCTAGACATATTATCACTCAAGTGTTCAATCATATAAGCATTACGTTTTAATTGTCTACCAACATAAGCACTAAAGTTTTCTTGTTTAACAATAAAATTATCAAACTCATCCAAGCATTGGCTAGCAGACTTATAACGAGGGATATCACCTTCATCAAATATATAGTGAGAGTTTACCTTTTCTACCTGTGTCAGGTTATTAAGACCATGTATTTCTTGAACAAGTGGTAAATTCTTAACATCTTCAGCTTTAATACCTTTCTCTTTCATAGATTTATTTGCCTCTTGCATATCTTCAGGACTGAGAAATAGAATACTCCTTTTCTTCAGAGTTGGCTTCGGAATTGGTTTATGAAGTGTTTAATCATTATCATTGCTCAATATATTATTCAATGGCAATTCAGCTTGCTCAACAGTTCTTTCCCTGAAAACACAACCAGCACAACTATCCAGGTGGTCTCTGGAAGCATCTGTTATTCCATTATAAAAGATATCAAGTATTTCATTTTTCTTGAGAGGATGATCAGGCAAAGCATTAAGTAATTGGAGAAGCCTCCCCCCAAGTTTGTGGGAGACCTTCTTCTTCAATTTGCACAAAATTATATATTTCCCTTAGTGCAGCTTGTTTCTTATGAGCAGGAAAATATTTTGCAGAGAAGTAATAAATCATATCCTGGGGACTACGCACACAACTAGGAGCAAGAGAATTAAACCATATTTTAGCATCGCCCTTTAATGAGAACGGAAATAACTTAAGGATATAGTAATAACGAATTTTTTCCTCATGAGTGAATAGGGTGGCTATATCATTCAATTAGTGAGATGTGCCAGAACAGTTTCAGATTCATAGCCATAAAAAGGATCATATTCAACCAAAGTAATTAACTCAGGATCAATAGAGAAATCATAATCCTTATCAGAAATACAGATAGGTCAATTAGCAAAAGCAGGGTCATATTTTATTCTAGCATTCAAAGACTTTTCTTTCAGCTTAGCTAATAGTTTCTTAAGATCATATCTATCTTTGCAAGCAAAAAGGTCTTTAGCAGTTCCTTCATCCATAACATAACCTTCAGGCACATTAGGAAATTCATATCTAGGGGGAGAATCTCATCATCACTTTCATCAATATTACCAGTTTCAATAATTTCATTCTCTCTAACCCTAGCAAGTTGTTCATCAAGAAATTCACCTAATGGCACAGTATTATCAAGCATAGAAGTATTTTCATCATAAGCATCATGGATAGTAGAAGTGGAATCATCAATAACATATGCGACATATCAGAATCAATAGCAGGAGCAGGTGTCGCAAATTTACTCATAACAGAAGGTGAATCAAGTGCAGAGCTAGATGGCAGTTCCTTACCTCCCCTCGTAGTTGAGGGAAAAATCTTGGTTCTTTCATCTTTCAAGTTCTTCATAGTGATCAACAGATATAAATCCCAAGTGACTCAAAGAATTGAGCTATGCTCCCCGACAATTATGCCAGGAAATAGTCTTGATAACCCACAAGTATACACTACAAAAAAAATACACTTCCATGATGATACGTGTTTGTCACAGTAGGTCGCGTTTTCTGTCATGCATGTACATCCATGACAAATTTATGACAGAATTAAGATAGTCATACATGTGCTGTCGTAGAAGTGTTCCATGACATTACCAAAATTATCATCATGGAAGTGTCCACTTCCATGACGATAAATCGCGCATCACAGAAGTGCTTTCGTCAAGGGTGACCAACACGTGGCATCCACCATAACGGAACGCCGTTAAGCTATCGGGTCAGGTTTTGGATCCGATAACCCGTTAACAGCCCCGACCAATGGGGATTTTCCACGTGTAAAATCATCATTGGCTGGAGGAGACACGTGTCAGGTCCGCGTTGGCACAGGTGTCACTCATCCAATGGGCGAGACGCGCCGATGATATGTTGACACGTGGACTGGCCCATAAAGTTTAAATGGGCCAGCCCAACTAAAGGCCCACAAGATTTTGCAGACCATAATGGGCCGGCCCAGCTAAAGGCCCACGAGATTTTGCGGACCATAATGGGGGGGAAGGTGTCTATGCATTTATTAACATGAAGAATTTACAATGCATGTGGAATGAAAGCTCAAATATATCTTGCTCTCCATTCTTATTTTAGTGGCTGTCAATGTCAGATATCATAAAGAATATTATACATTAGGATTGAGTTATTTTGCTCTTCTATTTTCCAGTAAGCCCTGCGATATTTTAAAACCCATCGGACACCCTTGGATCTGATGCTATGTAGATCAAGGTTATTTCTAATTACCCGCGAGACTCCCACAGAGTATATCATGTGGAATTTCTTGTTCCTATGGTTAGGATAAACCATTTCAACATCTCGCAATAAATAACCGGGCAAAAAATTTTATGATCATCACAATAATATTAGGTCTTGGAACCATGACTTACATAATCAGTTTATTCATTCTATATAAAGCAACGGACTCACAGAGACACATGCATATTGCATACATTGTAGTAAAGCATGCGTGCGATGCATCCGTAATCAAGCAGACCCTTAGCTGCACCTGGGGCTCTGCACGAAGTTGCTAACCGGAAATGACTGGTCGAACGTGGCTGCATGCTCACTACCAGTAAACCTGAGCTTGTCACCGACGCGTTGAACCGTGTGGAATGCAAGAAAATCCCACTCAAACTGGATCCTCACGCCACCCAGTTGAGTTATGGATCCGGGCCGGATAACCCCACTGACTATGCTGTCAAACCGAATCTTGTGTGATCCACCGGCAACCGTAACATTGAAGTCGCAGGAGGCAGGGAGGGTCACCTCAACGGCGCCCCCATGGTTCACGTACGACTTCACACCCTGAGGCAGGAGAGCACGCGGGAAGTTGTTTTTCTCCAAAAGGTCATACGTTGTGTCGGAGGTGGCCGCTTGGAGGACGGAAGCCAGGAAGACGATGAGGAGCAGATGCTGGATGGCCATGGCTAACTGTTGCTTATAAATTGTAGTATCGATATAGGAAAATGAGGAATGGAGAAGTGCGTGCAGACTGAGGCCCTGGCCGCGTATTATATATGTTGTCCAACGAAATCAAAGACAATCGTATTTTAATTGCATTTATTTTGTTCCTAATTATCATTCCATCAATCGCCCCATCAAATACGCTAAATATAACATCCTATTAATTCATATTTATGTTTGGCCTAGTCAAACATTCCATAGTTAGTGATTTTGACAAATTTGAAACGTTCCTCAAATCTGCATAATCAATACGTACTATAATATGAGTAGTTCACATCCTTACTAGTGTTTTTTATCTTAACATGCACACATGCCACATCATCAAAGGTCCACCACAGCATGTATGATAATTATTTTTTTATTATTAAGAGCATTTCCAATAGAAGATGTAGATGCAAAATTAACTAAGTTTTGCATCTTCAGAGCCCAAAACCGCCTCTTCAACACACTACAAAAAAATACACTTCTGTGATGATACGTGTTTGTCACAGTAGGTCGCGTTTTTTGTCATGCATGTACATCCATGACGATTTTATGACAGAATCAAGATAGTCATACATGTCTTTGTCGAGAAGTGTTCCATGACATTACCAAAATTATCATCACGGAAGTGTCCACTTCCATGACGATAAATCGCGCCTCACAGAAGTGCTTTCGTCAAGGGTGACCGACACGTGGCATCCACCGTAACGGAACGCCGTTAAGCTATCGAGTCAGGTTTTGGATCCGATAACCCGTTAACAGCCCCGACCAATGGAGATTTTCCACGTGTAAAATCATCATTGGCTGGAGGAAACACGTGTCGGCTCATCGTTGGGACAGATGTCATCCACTCATTGGACAGAAGACGCCTATGATACGTTGACATGTGGCACGGCCCAACAAAGGCCCATTCATGAAAAGGCCGGCCTGTTTGACTTGGTCACAAGGTGGCGGGCCGGCCCATGGAAAGCCTGTTAACGGCATGTTCGCATATAGCCCATTTACAGCCCGCTAACCCAAGGCCCGTTACGCCCTATCCGAATTAGGCCCAGTAGCGTCATCTGGGCCATCCAATATGATTCCAGCCCGTTTTCACTTCTGGCCCATGTATGGCCCATGACGTCTTTCAGCCCATATGAGGCCCTATGTAACTCTTGGCCTATTAATGGCCCATGGTGAAACTCGCCCGTAATGAACATTGTATCACTTTACACCTGTTGACACATGAACACGTCACGTGTACCCTCGACGCCGGGGGTGATGCACCGCAGCTCACGTCGAAGGAGACCCGACCGACAGCGCGATACGCAAGACAGTCGACGGGTGCTTTTGCAGACCCGAAACCCCGCACACCCGGGAGGGACCCCATCAGGGATTGCGGCGGCTATGGGATGCCCTAGGTCGATTCGCTCGCCCCTAGAGCCTCGAGATTCGCAGCTCTCAAACACGAAGAACAGCGAAGAACGAGAGAGAAAAACGGTGGAGAGATAAAAAGTAGACAGGAAAAAGTAGTATATTGATTTGTTCGATTGTGTGTTGTTCAATCGGCCGTCACCCCCAACATATATAAGAGGCGGCTGGACTTCCCGTACAAGTAAAGGATTCATCTAGGCTTTCCTTACAAGAAAAATTACATCAATTCGCGTCCTAGAGTCCTAGTTCTATTCCAACTTGGATTCAGTCTGAATCTGGCCCAACTTCTGTCTTCCTCCTTGTGTAGGCCGCCGAGCCTCCATATGACCTCCGATCAAGATGGCCCAAATATCAAACTTGTGCACCTCGACGATACGAACAACTCTCATGTTGATCACTTTTTCAAATAAGGCCATCTTGAATACTTTTCGAGGTCGTCTTTACCTTCCAGTCGGATTCAGTCTTGCGGTAGACTGAATTATCCGAGTCTTGTATTGAATTTGCAGGCCATATACTATCTCTGATGATGATGACTCCAAAACAAAAGTTTACCGTCTTGATGATACGCACAACTTCTGTATTGGACACTTCTTCATCCGAGATCATCTTGATAAACTTTTGGGCACATGTTCAGTTTCACTCGGATTTGAGCTCATCCACTCGGATATTAGAGTCTTACACTTGGATGGTCCGACTGGACTTTTCACTCGGATGACTATATTTTCACTCGGAAGACAATCTTTCACTCGGATGATGACCACATTTTCAGTCGGAAGACAATCTTTTACTCGATCGATTAGTTTTCACTCGACCTTTTACTCGATCGGTAGGTTTTCACTCGACCTTTTACTCCATCGGTAGATTTTCACTCGACCTTTTACCCGATTGGTAGATTTTCACTCGACCTTTTACTCCATCGGTAGATTTTCACTCGACCTTTTACCCGATCGGTAGATTTTCACTCGACCTTTTACTCGATCGGTAGGCTTTCACTCGACCTTTTACTCGATCAGTAGGTTTTTTCACTCGACCTTTACTCGACGCAGAGGTTTTCACTCGACCTTGACTCGATCGGTAGGTTTCCACTCGACCTTTACTCGATCGGTAGGTTTTCACTCGACCTTGACTCGATCGGTAGGTTTCCACTCGACCGTGACTCGATCGGTAGGTTTTCACTCGACCGTGAGTTTTCACTCGGATGGTAAGCTTTCACTCGACCAAAAAACATAGCCTGATCTTGATTTGCCTCTCCAGGTTACATACGACCTCGGATTGAGACGAATTTTATATGAAAATCGATCGGCTCGACGAGACGAAACTTTTTTGTGTTGAAGGTTTTTTGATTCAAGGACTCCTTGAAGGCCGAATTGCTCACGCATTGCATCAGACACTCATCAACATGTGTCTGGTGTCAAGCGTAATATTAAGGTCTCTCGCTTGTCCAGACCGTATTGACTATAACTTTTGCATATGAACTCGGATTGAAATGATTTATATATGAAAATCGATTGCTTCGACGAGACGAAGACAATTCCTTCAGAATACTCCTTCATCCGAGGTTGTCTTGAAGGCATGATCGGCCGAAAACCACTCGGAATGTTGAATTCTATCACTCGGAGTATAACTTCGGTCGCCGAGATAAGGTCGAATGGCGATAAGTCAAACATCAAAGTTATTCCACTCGGCGACCTGAAACTTTGCATGCCAAAAACTCTTTTACTTGAGCCATCTTACTTGCCTTTTGTACCTTGCCAAAATCCGATGTCAACACATGCCCCCCTGTTTTTCGGCAAAGCTTGCATGCCGAAAAATAATATGCACGGTGTTTGTTCTAAGGACGATGTCAACACTCCATCGGGCATTTATTTTCCTCGTAGGCATTATTATGTATCGCCATGTTTGTGCTAAGGGCGATAATCGATATCGCCATTGCCTACTCAAAGCTTCCCCGCCACACACTCGGGTGGTACTTCTTCAAATATTTTCCGTTGAGAGCTCGAGGTAACAATGCCCTTGTATTGATTCTACCAAATATGAATTTCCAGAACAACCCTTATAATCCTAAAAGGACCTTCCCAACTTGGAGACCACTTCCTAATTTTCTATCTCTTGAACCAATCGGCAGTAATCACTTTCCGCATAAGATCACCAACTTGAAAATTCTTCAACTTAACTTTCTTATTGTAAGCCCTTGCTACTCTCAACTTATCTCTCTATGGCATTCAAAGCAGCCAAACGCTTATCAGCAACCTCGTCAATGTTGTCCATCATCAAGTTATAGAAGTCTATTGCCGATAGATCATTTTGTTTGGCTATTCTCAAAGCATTCAAATTTACTTCCACCGTAAAACAGCCTCGACCATATACTAGCTCATATGGAGTCACTTTGTAGCACCATGCCTTGAGATTCTATGTGCCCATAATGCCTCGCATAACAAGTCATGCCATCTCCTTGGATTATCCTCAATCTTCTTTTGATGAGCTTGATTAAAATTTTATTGCTAGACTCAGCTTGTCCATTAGCTTGGGCATAATACGGAGAGGAATTGAGCAACTTTATATTATAAGATTCGGCAAACTCTCTGACTTGGTGTGACATAAAAGATGAACCTTGATCTGTAGTTAACGTTTGAGGAATAAATATCTATGAATAATGTGCTCGGTTATGAATTGAATTACCTCCGTATGTGTCATGTTCTTGAGAGGTACTGCTTCAGACCATTTAGTGAAATAATCAGTTGCCACCAGCACGAACCGATGCCCTTTTGAGGAAGACGGGTGGATTTGTCCAATGAAATCTAAACCCCAACCTCTGAAAGGCCACGGTTTGATAATAGGATGTAGCATAGCAGCAGGAGCCAATTGAATATCACCAAACTTTTGACAAGCTTCACACCCTTTATAATATCTCAAGCAATCATTAATCATAGTCGGCCAATAAAACCCAAAGACGTCAGAATAACCATTTCATCTTAGGAGCCGATGGTGAGTACCACAAATGCCCTCATGTACCTCTCCCATAGCAACTCTTGCTTGGTCCTCATCCAAGCATTTCAAAAGAACATCATCAACTGCTCGCGATAAAGGTCATCATCCCTCATAGTATATTTAAAAGCCATCGCCGAACAGCCTTGTCCACCCTTTCACTCGGATTGCGCAAGTAAGCAACAATGGGCTTCCTCCAATGGAATTGTTATCTCTGACTAGATTTTTTGTTGATGACCGAATCAGTGGGTTCTGGTTCGGCCTCTTCTATACTGGTAAGACAAGACATCGGTCTTTGAGAGATATGAAACATGCCATGATCAACATGATATCCAGATGCTTGCTGTGCCAACTCATTTGCTTTCCGGTTGTCATGTCTAGATATATGTGCAATGCTAAAACAATCCAAAGTAGAAATTATATCTAGACATTTATCAAGATAAACATTAAGTGATTCGTCAAAACACTAAAAGACTCTGGATATTTGCTGCACCACTAGTAACGAATCACCGTAAGCCTCAATATGTGTAACGCCTATAGCAAGTAACATCTCTAGACCGAATAACAATGCTTCATATTCGGCTTGATTGTTTGTGCAAAAATATTCTAAGCGGCATGAGGCTTCAAAAACAGCACCATGAGGAGATATATAAACAATACCAACACCTTGGCCATTGCTACAAACTGAACCATCAAAGTATAATCTCCATGGCACTAATGAAACAAGGTTCATATCAACATCATGCTTGTCATCAATCCGATGTTCAACAATGAAATTAGCAACAATTTGGCCTTTCATGGATTTTAGAGATTCATAAGCCAAATCATACTCAATCAAAGCATAAGCCCACTTGCCAATTCTACCACTAATAATTGGCCTATGCAACATGTACTTAATGACATCGGTTTGACAAGCTACCACACAAGCACTCGGCACTAGGTAATGTCTCAATTTTGTGCAAGCGTAATATAGGCATAGACATAGTTTTTCAATAAATGTATACCTTGTCTCGGCGTCCAATAAACGTCTGCTCAAATATGTAATGGCATGCTCTTTTCCTTCGGTATCCTGAGTCAAAACAGCACCAATAACACCTTCCTCTGCTGCGATATAAAGTTTAAAAGGCTCTCTATGTTTGGGTGCTTTCATCACGGAGGAGTGCACAAATAATTCTTGATCATATCAAAGGCTTCTTGCTGTTTTGCCCCCAAGTGAAATCAACATCATTCTTTAACCAAAGGATAGGAGTAAATGCATCAACTTTCCACGATAGATTAGCTATGAACCTTCTCAAATAATTGACCTTGCCAAGGAACTTTTGCATATCTCTCTTGCATGTTGGAGCCTCCACTTTCTGATGGCTTCTATCTTTTAGGATCAATTTCGATGCCATCTTCATGAATAATGAAACCCAAAATTTGCCGGTGACACGCCGAATGCACACTTCAAAGGATTCATCTTCATCCATACTTTTTCATTCTTTCAAAAGCTAAACGCAAATCGCCAAGTGAGATTCAAAAGCATCCGATTTGACAACAATATCATCAATATAAACTTCAAGTATGACACCGAGTAAATCATGAAAAATCAAATTCATAGCCCTCGATATGTGGCCCCTGAGATTTTTCAATCCGAATGTCATCACCGCCCACTCGAATAAACCAAGGAAACCAGGACATCGAAAGTTGTTTTGTACATGTCCTCTTCGCCATAAAATTTGATTGTATCCGCATTACCATCTAGAAAGCTAATAACCTTATGTCCGAAGCATCATTAATAAGCATGTCGGCTATTGGCATGGGAAACTCATCTTTGGGTGTAGCCCTATTCACATCTCTGAAGTCAATGCACACCCTCAACTTGCCGGATCCCTTCTTCTCCACTGGGACAATGTTAGAAATCCACTCGGAATACCTGCAAGGTCGAATGAATTTAGCTTCAAGCAGTCAACCAATCTCTTCCTTGATCCGGTCATATGTTTTCGGATTAAACTTTCGCCGATCGCTTATAAGGTCTAAAACCGGCCTTTATAGGCAACCGATGCTCCACTAGGTCTCGGCTCAACCCTGGCATCTCATGATATTCCCATGCAAAGCAACAAACGTATTCTTTCAATAGCTCGATTAAGTTAGCTTTACAATCGGCTTTCAAATTTTTGTTTATAAATGTCGGTCGACTGACTAATCCGTCTCCGATATCTACCTCTTCTAACGGATCGGCCGATGTAAAACCTTGTCCAAGTTTATCCATGTCATCCAACTCCTCAACAGACTCATACATATCGTTCTCGCTGGACCGATATTTTGCAAGACGTTTTTGTAACCACTCGGAATTAGAATCCATTTAAACATATCATACCTTGGAGCCGATTGTGTTCAGTCGGCTTTAAAGACACGGGCACAAAACCATTCTTGGTCGCGCTGAGAAAATCAAACTCTAATAAGTCACGCCCCGTCAAGCAAGTAGCATTGGGATGTTGCCAATCCACCGATGCATCGGCCAAAGCAACACAGGCCGAGTTATCCGCATGAATGACTTCCACCTCATCATCAACCCACTGAATCAAAAACTGGTGCATAGTGGATGGCACGCCTTTGGTTTGCATGAACCCAATCACGGCCTAGTATAACATTGTAGTTACCTTGCACCTCTGCGACAAAGAATGCAGTAGCCAAAGTTTTGCTTCCGACTGTAAGCTCCACATACATTACACCTTTGGCTTCAGTTTTCTTTTTGCCTTCAAACCCGTTGAGCGCCATATTGGTCTTGATCAATTCTTCATCGTGCAAACCCAATTTCTTGAAGACCTAATAGGCATAAGATTTACCACAGCGCCACCATCAACAAGCATCCGAGTGAGCGCACCCATTGATATGACCTCTCGAGATATAATGGTTTCAGATGCTTTATGGTTCTTTTGGCTTCTCGAATATTGCATTTTAGGACCAAAATCCAGCTGAGCAACTTCCCTTCCTCATCTACAAGACGTAAACTCAGCAGGTAAGTAATACACCATATTGATATCCATACCTTCATGAACCGTGTAGATTCATAGTCCAATATATCAGCCTCTTCTTCAAGTGGATCGACCGATTCTCAAATCTGTCCGAGTGAAGGAGAGGTAAGAAGTGTTACAGACGATGTAATAGCTGTCGATCGTCCTCCTTGGGTGGTGTAGGCACTTCGTGATAGATGTAGAAGCTGATGTATCTTGTATTTGTTTAGGCCTCCACACTTGTTTTTTGGAACCATGGGCCGAGTGTCATTGAACAACTTATCCCTTTGCTTCTCGGCCTCTGCTCTCGCCATCTCTTGACTCCTTAACCTCTGTAGTTTCCTCTTCGTGTCTTTGTTAGCCCCGAGGACACCACTTTGGTCGAGTGTATTTAGCATCTCTCACCTTCACTTGGCTGGTGCTTGCTTCATGGTCATTAGCCAAGTGCTTTGGCGCGATAGAAAGTATCGGCTCGGTGAGCGGTTATGCATGATCGGCTGTCAGTATGGGGAATGTTTCGTGCCCAAGATAAGTGAGTCAACATCCATTTTCTCCTTGCCTTTGCCCGACTCAACCGCTGCAACACTTGGTGACTTAACACGCCATTCCTTTCGATTTTCCAGATGCATGAAATTTCCATTCGGGCGCACCTTTTTACTTGCATGGAATCCACTCGGATTGATGTCATTCGGATGGTATCCACTCGGATGGAACTCACTCGGATGAGATCTACCCATCCACATTTTTTCTCGGATAGCTTCCACGTGGTGCATTCTTACACTCGGGTAATTTCCATCCGGTCGTATGTTTTGACCAGCCGACTGATAGTCGCCAATGTTCAGTCGGCCATTATATGAGTATCCAAGTCGGTCCCACACAGATTGCCTCTGCTCTTCTGAAAACTGTGCCCTTGGTCCACTCGGTTTTGTATACCAACTGAACATATCAACTGATGGTGACCTTGGTCGTTTCAGATGAGTCGGTCGATTGAAACTAGAACCGGCCGACTGGTTGGCATACTTGGACAGCAACATATCAAAAGTTGGCTTGATCCGCTTGCGCTGCACTTTAACTTCATTCTTCTTCCACTTGCCAACTTCTGGACTCTTGGGCTTGACAAATTTAACACGAGTATTTTCTTGCACTTGCGGTTGCCCCCCGAGTGTAGGATTCTTGATGGTGATTTTGATCACTTCCTTGCCATCGGGTTGCTTATCAAGCACAACCTGTCTCCCCAAGACCTTGTTGTCCTCCTTGTCTTTCCTGGGCTCACCAACAATGACATTAGCTTTATTAGCAGATTCAGCTACCTCCGGCCGAATGAGTAACTTCTTCCCTTCTAAACCCATGGTGTTCATTGGAAAGGGATGTTTATCAACTTGCATCTCAGAAAAGTTCAATCGTCCGTCATTAATGGCCGATTGTATCTGTCGTCGAAAAACATTGCAATCATTAGTAGCATGAGAAAAAGAATTATGATACTTGCAATAAGCACGCCGCTTCAGCTCTTCAAACGGCGGTAAAGTATGAGATATTCTAATAATCTTAGCCTGCAGCAAAGCATCAAATATTCTATCACACTTAGCAATGTTAAAAGTAAACTTCATCTCTTCATCACGATTCTTATGAATCAGTTTCAGATCATTGCAAGTAAAGGGTTTGGCCTTAGATGGCCAAACAAATTCAATAAGTAAAACATCACCCTCATCGTCCGAAAGTGATCACTATCATATTCCACCATATTCACCTTTGGACGATCGGCTTTATATCTATGCACTTCTTTGAGGTCTTTGCTTCGCTTTCCGAGCCAAAGCCCTTTGTAAGACTTGGTTGATATTTAGGAACTCGTAGCCTTCTAACTTTTCTCTAATGGGAGTTCTCAAACCACTCAAAGACTAGGTCTGCTAAGTCTCTCTCGGTTATCACCAAACTAAAACACCGGTTTTTCGTTTCTCAATCTCTTGACGTAATCGAGACCTATTCATCATGCTTCTGCTTAACCGATGTTAGATGTGACAACTTGAGTTCATTGTCGCCGCTATAAAAGTGATCATGAAATTTCTGCTCTAGCTGCGACCAAACTCGAATGGAACCATGTGGCAAAGAAGAAAACCATGAAAATGCGGTACCAGTTAATGATAAAGGAAATAAACGACTTTCAACTCATTTAGTGAGCCTGCCTCACCTAGTTGTGCTAAGTATTGACTAACATGCTCCCATGTGGTTTTTATGCCTCTCTATTGAACTTAACAAAATCTGGAATTTTATATCCCGGAGGGCATCGGATAGCATCAAAGTACTGGCACGGCTTTTGGTAAATCCGATTCGAGGTAACTCAACTCCAAAATTTTCTCAAGCATCTTAGCCATCTCCTCTCTAAGATTAGCTAAACCATCATCCATAGTGGACGATGAAGCTTGTGGCAGTGGCATAGGAGGAGTAGGGTTACTAGCTGTAGGTAGGAATCGTGGCAGGTATGTCGACCCATAATTTGCTAGTGGTCGAGTGGTTGTAGCTGTAGGTAAGGTTGGGTTCAGCGTTGCCACCGAACCTGGCATGCTCATAATAGGATTAATAGGTGCAGCCACAATCTGATTTGTTTGGGTAGGATAATAAGTCATCGGCACGGGTGGCGCCGATGAGATAGGTAAAGCCAGATTAGGGTTTTGCACACTAGCAGCTACACCATCATTACCATTAGTCGATTGAGATGTATTCTTCTGAGCATTAGTATTTTCTATGAAAGTTTGCTAGACTAGATTGTTACCATCAGCAATACGACTTTCAATCTCAGCCCACTGCTCAGGAGAAAAGGTAGTACTTACAGAGGGTTTAACCTGCTCGGCTTGAAGAGGAGGGAACTTGATTTCTTCAATCGGAGTGATGTTGCCTTGGCGATCCTTCTTGAATTTTGCAAGGAACTCCTGCAAGTCCTTCTCCTCGCGCGCCTTCTTGTACTCCTCATAGACTTGGCGATGATCGGCCGATATCTCATCAAGACTGGGCTTAATGATGTTATCGGCGTCTACCTCACATGGCTTGGGAAGATCGGACATGGTGGATGATGATGATGATTGATCTTCGCTCCCAAATGAGTCGCCAAAAGTGTGTTGACACACGAACACGCCACGGTACCCTCGGCGCGGGGTGATGCACCGCAGCTCACGTCGAAGGAGACCCGACCGACAATAGCGACACGCAAGATATCGACGGGTGCTTTTGCAGACCAAACCCACAAGACCGGGAGGGACCCGTCGGGGATTGCGGCGGCTATGGGCTGCCCTAGGTCGATTCGCTCGCCCCTAGAGCCTCGAGATTCGCAGCTCTCAAACACGAAGAACAGCGAAGAACGAGAGAGAAAACGGTGGAGAGATAAAAGTAGACAGAAAAGTAGTATATTGATTTGTTCGATTGTGTGTTGTTCAATCGGCCGTCACCCCCAACATATATAAGAGGCGGCTGGACTTCCGCATAAGTAAAGGATTCATCTAGGCTTTCCTTACAAGAAAAATTACATCAATTCGCGTCCTAGAGTCCTAGTTCTATTCCAACTCGGATTCAGTCTGAATCTGGCCCAACTTCTGTCTTCCTCCTAGTGCAGGCCGCCGAGCCTCCATATGACCTCCGATCAAGATGGCCCAAATATCAAACTTGTGCACCTCGACGATACGAACAACTCTCATGTTGATCACTTTTTCAAATAAGGCCATCTTGAATACTTTTCGAGGTCGTCTTTACCTTCCAGTCGGATTCAGTCTTGCGGTAGACTGAATTATCCGAGTTTTGTATTGAATTTGCAGGCCATATACTATCTCTGATGACGATGACTCCAAAAAGAAAGTTTACCGTCTTGATGATACGCACAACTTCTGTATTGGACACTTCTTCATCCGAGATCATCTTGATAAACTTTTGGGCACATGTTCAGTTTCACTCGGATTTGAGCTCATCCACTCGGATATTAGAGTCTTACACTTGGATGGTCCGACTGGACTTTTCACTCGGATGACTATATTTTCACTCGGAAGACAATCTTTCACTCGGATGATGACCATATTTTCAGTCGGAAGACAATCTTTTACTCGATCGATAAGTTTTCACTCGACCTTTTACTCGATCGGTAGGTTTTCACTCGACCTCTTACTCCATCGGTAGATTTTCACTCGACCTTTTACCCGATCGGTAGATTTTCACTCGACCTTTTACTCCATCGGTAGATTTTCACTCGACCTTTTACCCGATTGGTAGATTCTCACTCGACCTTTTACTTGATCGGTAGGCTTTCACTCGACCTTTTACTCGATCAGTAGGTTTTCACTCGACCTTTTACTCGATCGATAGGTTTTCACTCGACCTTGGACTCGATCGGTAGGTTTCCACTCGACCTTTTACTCGATCGGTAGGTTTTCACTCGACCTTGGACTCGATCGGTAGGTTTCCACTCGACCGGTGACTCGATCGGTAGGTTTTCACTCGACCGGTGAGTTTTTCACTCGGATGGTAAGCTTTCACTCGACCAAAAAACATAGCCTGATCTTGATTTGCCTCTCCAGGTTACATACGACCTCGGATTGAGACGAATTTTATATGAAAATCGATCGGCTCGACGAGATGAAACTTTTTCGTGTTGAAGGTTTTTTGATTCAAGGACTTCTTGAAGGCCGAATTGCTCACGCATTGCATCAGACACTCATCAACATGTGTCTGGTGTCAAGCGTAATATTTAGGTCTCCGCCCGTCCGCACCGTATTGACTATAACTTTTGCATATGAACTCGGATTGAAATGATTTATATATGAAAATCGATTGCTTCGACGAGACGAAGACAATTCCTTCAGAATACTCCTTCATCCGAGGTTGTCTTGAAGTCATGATCGGCCAAAAACCACTCGGAATGTTGAATTCTATCACTCGGAGTATAACTTCGGTCGCCGAGATAAGGTCGAATGGCGATAAGTCAAACATCAAAGTTATTCCACTCGGCGACCTGAAACTTTGCATGCCGAAAACTCTTTTACTTGAGGCCATCTTACTTGCCTTTTGTACCTTGCCAAAATCCGATGTCAACAACACCCATTAACGGCCCGTGGTGAAACTGGCCCGTAATGAACAGTGTATCACTTTATACCCATTAACGGCCCGTTATTCCGTTGGGCCATTTCCAGCCCATGTTATCTTTCGGCCTTCTCAAAGCCCATTTATTCTGGGGCTCATTTCCAGCATTCGTTTACGTATGGCCCGTTACTATCATTTTCTGCTTGTGGGCCAAATTCAGCCCGTGGTTACAGTCGACCCGTTTGTGGTCCGTTAATACGTTGGGCTGTTTTCATAGCGTCATCAAATATGTCCTATTAATGATGGCCCGTTATGGTCGGCCCATGAACAGACGATTCCAACTCTAGCCCGTTTACGGCCATAATGCGGCCTGTCATTGGCCCATGTTTGGCCAATCGATCATACGGCCCATATAAGGCCCATTGATGAAACGGCCCGTAGAAGGCCCATTGTTTCTACGGCCCGTAGAAGGCCTACTATTTCTACGACCCATAGAAGGCCCACTGTTTCTATGGCCCGCAGGAGACCCGGTGTCACTATAGTAAATATTAGCCCATGGTTATTGTGGCATAGTTTTCAAAAAATAGGTTATTGCAGCCACTAGCAAACCGCGGAAAAAGAACTGCACTGACTACAAGCAAACAAATAAACAATACAACAAGGAAATAAATAAGCAAGCAACTTATGCTAGGCTATCACGGCTATTACACATATTACATCCACTGGGCATCAAAGTTCGCTACCAGTGCAAATATAGGGAACAAAGCAACATATAAACGCCAAGACAAAACAAGTCGAGAATGAAACCACTTGAAGAGTTCAAGAAACAATATCCTGGTACCCATAATGTCTGGCAAGATGCTTAGAAAGCTTATTAACTTTCTCTTGTTTAGCGCTTAAATCCTCCAGTAACTTGTTGTTGCACAAGAAAGTACGATCTGAATTCTCAGGATTCCTCGGTCCTTGACTTCTTTTGCAAAGACACCGATCGATGCCTTTCACTTGTAGCTGAGATCAAGAAGCCAAGTGATTCAGCAAAGTGAGTTCAAAGAGCTTGTGCCCATGCGATCGCCAAGAACTCTAACACTACATCAACGCAGGATCTGTGGGGTTTTCTCACCGCTCTACAAGATCGCTTTTATCACCTTTCTTGGAGACCAACAGGTTGTCTCATTATCTTGAACCTTATCTGCATTACTTTCTCTACCATTGCATAGTGGGGTGCTCTTCTCCAATATTCATTTGCATACTACAAGAGAAACAAGGAGACACATCACAGAGTTTAGCTTGTAGTATACGAAACTCATTTTGGTAACCGGTTCAGTAGTAAGGTGGACAGGATAACAACATGAAACAAACATATATCTATGTACTGGTCGTTGTATTGTCCATATCATTCTAGTTTGTGTTCCCTAATCAAGATAGAGACATAGTTCAACTCATATATTTTTAAGACACACCAGCATAGACAGAATATAAGTGTGAGAAACTACACAACATTGGCAGCACTTGTAATGTGCATCACATGAGAACAGAACTGTTTATACAACTTAAACTGAAATCAACATAGAGCAAGAAGTTAGAACAGCAATCCAGTAAAAGAAATAGGTTTAAAACATACCTGTTGCGCCATTGGAGTTTCAATTGGATCCTTCAAATTCAAAAGTAGTTGGTATGAGTAAATACGGTGATGCAACAAAGAAAGGAGTATGGACCATAGCTACGAATCGACACGAGAACAGCTTGCTCTTACGCTTTAAACGTGGAGTTTGGGTTAGCTGTGGTGGTCTTCGTGCTTTGGGCACCGCAAAGAGCTTTACAAACTGCTCGTGTGGGGGTACTCTGTGGTGGACATGGTGCTTTGTCAACTAGAAGTGGGTTACTATCCATTGGGGTTGCGGTTAGATGGGTTGTAGCTTGTTCTCTGCCCAACGGTGTAAGTGTGCAATCTGGAAGAGTCTCGATTATGTGTGGTGGGGCTAGTTTGTGGGCCAGTACAACCATGGTTCTATCTGCATTGACGGGTAGCACTGTCTTTTGTGAAGAATGGGTTTTTGCTCCCTTAGATACCGCCATCACCCCTCCAATTCAAATGGTGATAAACAAGAAAAGAAATTGAACATCTGAGACATCGTATGATAGATGATGTGGTAATTCACATATATGTTGTCTAACCAAACAGACAAAGATGACACAATTTCACATATATGATGCCTAACTAAATAGGATAGCATGACACGATTTAGGATATATGATGGATAACTTAACAGGATATAATGGCATAATTCAACATATGATGAGTACCTAAACAGGATGACATGACAAAACTATATGATGTCTTTCTAAAATAGGTTGGGATGAAATAATTCACATACATGTTGTCTAAGTATACAGGATGGCATGATATAATTGACATAATTGATTCATATACTAAGCAGCTGGCACTCGCATGTATGATCTCTAAACTAAGCAGATAGAATTCAATATTGTGCATATGATGTCTAAACTAAGCAATGCAAGACACCATATGCATCATATGAGAAATATAAACATTGCAACTTAGAGCATACACCTCAGGTGGGATATAGGACTGGTCATCTGTCTTTGAATCCTCCTCTGGGGAGCTCCATGTAACCATCAAGATATATGCTTCAACAGGTACCATTGCCTGCTCTGAAGACCTTGTTTTCACTCCAGATTTTTGCATAACCGGCTCAAATGGCTGATACAGATGAAGAGTAGTTCAATATACACAGATTGTCAACAAATGGAATACGTAATAAAAAAAGATGGCATGAGATAATTCACATATATGATGCCTGGCTCCATGGCGGTGCATAATTCACATATATGATAACTGGCTGAAAAACATGGCATTGCATAATTCACATATCTGATATAGAAAGCAAACAACAGGCATTCACACAAAGCATGTCTAATCTAAGCAGATGGCATGGCAATGCAAGACACCATATGCATGATATGAGCAATATAACCCAGCCAAGTTAGAGCATGCACCTCGGGGAATACGTTGGTCATTTGTCTCTGAATCCTCCTCTGAGGAGCTATCTATAACCAGCAAGAAATCTGCATCGACGAGTAGCACTGATTGCTCAGAAGACCTTGTTTTCACTCCAGATTTTCCCATGACCAACTGAAATGGTTGATGCACAGGAAGAGTAGATGAATGTATAAACATTGTTGACAAATGGAATACATTATGGAAAAAATATGGCACGATACAATTCACATATACGATGTGGCTAAACAGGATGGCATTGCATGATTCACGATATGATGCCGGCTAAAGAAGATGGCATTGCATAATTCCTATATACTTTTCCTTCCTAAATATTTGTCTTTTAGAGATTTCAAATGGACTACCACATACGGATGTATATAGACATATTTTAGAGTGTAGATTCACTCATTTTGTTCCGTATGTAGTCACTTGTTGAAATCTCTAAAAAGATAAATATTTAGGAATGGTGGGAGTATGATATAGAAACCAAACAGGTGGCATTCACACAAAGCAAATCTAACCTAAGTTGATGACATATAAGATGTATAATGTAAGCAATTCAAGGCGCCATATGCATGATATGACCAACATCAGCATTCCAGGTTAGAGCAAACACCTCAGGTGGTAAACAGGCATGGTCGGCTCCTACGAATCTCCATCGAGCAGCTTATCTTCCTCTCGAATACAATGCTTATCTTCCTCTAATAACTGAAATGCCGGAGGGGGGGACTTTGCCCACCATGGAGCGGCGTCTGCATGACATTATATTCGCACGCAATGGTCTTCTCTTTTTCTCTACATGTTCACTACGATTGTGTACAATATCTGACATGCATAATAAAAAAAATAGTTAGATTTTGTAAGGCCTAAGGGGTGTATGCAAAAATCAAGACTGATGGTAGCAAACGAGTGGATGGATCCTAAACTAATGATAGCAGGTAGATTATAGCTTCAGTTTAAAAAGATAGACAATGGATCATCTATTGTTTGTTGCCCACCCAACATGAACCACATAGAAGACCCCAGATGAACCAGATAGTAAACAGATACTATTCGTTGCTGGCTCGATATGAGACCCATGGGCAATTCAAAACTCAAGATTGAACGATAAAGTAGCAGGTAATAATAACCGATGTTTAACATAAGCAAACACGAAAGGCTGCGACCTCTCTTCTGGAACTGTGTAGTCCTTAGGTTCACCTGCTCAGTCGATGATGGTAATGTAGTTGGCGTGGCTGCCGACAATGGGGAAGATGATCTGAGGCGGCGAAAGAAAGTTTGCAGGGGGGATCTCTGCTGCAGTGAACGCTTCTGTCGATGGTGCACCTCAGGTGGGGTGGATGACGGCACGGCAGGAGCAGGACATAACAGACAGAGTTTTCTTTGACGCTAATCTGAAAATGAAGTAAATCTGTAAGGGCTCCTTAGAATTGGAGGATTCTATAAACGCAGGGACAGGAAAAACATAGGAAAAGGATAGGAATGCACGTGCAAAACAGAGCATTTGGAAACATAGGATTTCAGTCAGCCTAGGTGTTTGGCTCACATGAATTGGAAGAATAGAGGAATGGAGAAACAAAGTGATGCGACGAGTGTACAACCTCTTTGGCATAGCCTTGTGGACCACAGCATCATTGGGTTGTACGTGGAGTATGGTGATGATGCTGGTGTGACTGTCGGAGGCGGGGAAGAAGATTCGAGGCCTCTGGAAACGGCCGAGGGTACTGCTCCGCTGTGATGGACGGTTTCGTCGTTGGAGCAGCTCCGCTAAGGTGTACGGCGACGAGGCTGAAGCATTACAAGACAGACAACGTTAATCTGAAGTGGGACCCTAATATCATCTGCAATAGATGATGTAAAATACATCACCAAAAGTGCTAGATGTAAACGATCGCCAAGGCCACGGCTGCTCCGGCAGATGTTGTAAGTACTGCTCACTCCGAGCTTAATCAAGAAAATGAACTTCACAAATAAACTGAATTTTACCGTCAAACTGATTGAACTAGTAATGAGCATTGCAATAGATGTTTAGGGCGTTCGAGCACTAGTAGCGAGAAGCGATGATCTAAATCAGAGACGCCGGCAGGAACGACTAGCAGAGAGCAAGCCGTGCAAGAGCACCGCGAGGGAGTGCTAAAGCAGCAACTCCTGTAGCTGCGGAGGTCGTGGCAAAGAAGCAGCAGCATAGCAAGCGAGAGCAAGAGCAGAGCAGCATCACGAAGCTAAAGCAGGAAGCGGGCAGCAGCGCGACCGACAAAGAAGAACAGAGCGCGCAGCGAAGCGAGAGCCGGAGCAGCTGCAGTTAGTGCCGTTGTGGAAGTCGCCGCCGAGGAAGCAACGACATGGGGGAGAGACGCCGTGGATGATGTGGCCGGCGACGCGCCGTCGATGGAGATGCCATGTCTGCTCGGTATCGAGCACCGGCAGCCCCGTGAGATCGAATAAAAGATAAAATGCAGCGGTGAGTGCAGAACCTCCTTGGTGACGCCGAGTTGGCCTCAGCTTCATCGGAGGAATTGGTGAGGGTGTTGCGGTTCCGGTGGGCAGGTCAAGACGGCGCTGTGGGGATTGAGGTGGCGTGTTAGACGAGGCGAACATCAGGGCAACTCCTTGGAGATGGAGGACGGGGCGGCTGATCCAGCGGGATGACGAGATCGACAACGGATCCTCATCCGGTGCGGTGGATGAGGGACGGCGAGCTTTTGTGGTGGACGACGTAGTCGGGGAAGAGTCTCCGGCTGGGTGGCGGTCGGGAGGCCGACGGAGGAGCATGGGGTTTCGCGGGTTTTGGCGGCCTCGGTGTACGAATGGGGGGCGAAGGGGGAGGGGGAGCCAAAGCTTAGGAACGCGCTTGTCCGAAATGTAGGGTAAGTTACCAGCGTACCCCCACCGGTTTTGACACCACGACGTGGAGCTTCATTTCCGGCTGAGGGGTAGAAGGGGGATTTCGCGTGTTTGGACTGCAGGAGCGATTTCGGATGAGGAGGGAGTTCTCGCGCGCGTCCAATTTCGGGATAACAAGGCGCAGCGCGGGTTGATGAGGCGGGAGTTTCAAAGCAGGTGAGACAAAAGATACTCGAGCTTGAAAATTTCGGGATAACAAGGTGCGGATTCCTTGTTCGGCAGAACAAACTTAACGTGTAAAAAAAATCATACAAGACACAAGAGAGTCATGTCCCCTTTTACTATATTGCTATAGATGCCATTGAGAAAACTACAAGAAAAATGTAAAAAAATCGGGAGAATAAGAGTACCCTGCACAGTACCAAATCGATTTGCACTTCCCTCAACAACAACAAAAAACAAATCAATTCCCACCAAAGAAAGAGTAATGTCCCTTTTTATATGATTACAGATGCCATGATCTCGAATTTCAATTTTTGAATCCACGTTATGTTGAATTCGAATATATCGTTAGGTGACCTTGCGGTTTATAATTGATGTAGTCATACATTTTGATCTTCCATCGTATATGAACATTTTACTCCACCATGTGAACATATATATTGTCGTCTACCATATGGACTAAATTTGAATCAATTTTCCTTATTTGAATACGATTATTGTCAAGTTATACAATAATTTAAATATTATCTTGATAACAAAAAACATGCATATAGCAGTAATCATATTTCATGTACCATACGCTCTCCAATTCAAATATTTGTATCCATTTTATGTTGAATTCAAATCATACTACATTATTGGTCTAGTAGCGAGATGTTCGGATAATCTAAACCATGTTTTCATATGTATAATTTTTGGCTGAATTGGGACAAGTTTTGGTATAAGCTTCTTGCAAAACCGGAGATTCTCTCAACAAGCCTCGTGGTTCCGAGAGGGAACGTGTCACCTTTGTGTGTGAAACGGTATACGCTGCCTCCCCCTGATTTTATTTACAGAGGCAACATAGTACTATATGAGTGCCCTATTAAATTTTGGAATTATTTCGGGTTCATTTGGCCTTTTTATACATTAATTGAGTTTCTGGACTTTTAATGTGCATAATCTAAATATAAATTGCATGCACATGCTTTGGTGCACCAAAGTGGGTTGATAAATCACATGTGTGTCCTTGGTTGAATTTCTAGGTCCCATGGAAGAAATGAGAATGAAATTCAAACATTTGGGCGTCATAACTCGATCGAGAACATCGAGAAACTTAGATTTTAAATTCATGTAAATCCAAAACTCGCCTGGAAATCATGAAACTTGGCATCGTGTCATGTCATGGCACTAACATTTTGTGGTAAAAAATTGGGCCGATTTGGAAGCTCGTGGTTCTAAGAGGGAACGTGCCACCTTTGAGTGTGAATCAATATACGCTGCCCCCCCTTGAGTTTCTTAACAAAGGCAACATAGAACTACATTAGTGCCCTGTTAAATTTTGGAATTATTCCGGGTTTGTTTGTCGTTCTTTATACATTAATTGAGTTTCTAGTCATTTAATGTGCATAAGTCAAATTTGAACTACAAGCACATGCTCTCGTGCACCAAAGTTGGTTGAAAAATCACATTTGTGTCATCGAGTGAATTTCTAGGTCCCATGCAAGAAATGAGAAAAAAATTAAAACATCTGGACATCGTGGCTCGGCTGAGAACATTGAGAAACTTGGTTTTAAAATTCTTGTAAATCCAAAACACGTCTGAAAATCACGAACCTTGGCATGGATGTCATGTCATGGTACTAACATGCTGTGGTAAAAAATTGGCCGAATAGGAACAGATTTTGGTATAAGCTTCTTGCAAACCGAAGCTTCTCTCAAAAAGGCTCGTGGTTCTGAGAGGGAATGTGCCACCTTTGAGTGTGAAACGATATACGGTGTCCCCCTTGAGTTTATTTACAAAGGCAACATAGAACTACATAAGTGCCCTGTTAAATTTTGGAATTATTCCGGCTTCGTTTGGCCTTATTTACACATTAATTGAGTTTTTGGTCATTTAATGTGCATAATTCAAATTTGAACTACAAGCACATGCTCCCGTGCACCAAAGTTGGTTGAAAAATCACATTTGTGTCCTCGGGTGAATTTCTAGGTCCCATGCAAAAATGAGAATAAAATTCAAACATCTGGGCATCATGGCTCGGTCGAGAACATTGAGAAACTTGGTTTTAAAATCATGAAACTTGGCATGGTGTCATGTCATGATAGTACCATGTCGTGGTAAAAAAATTGGCCGAATAGTAACAAATTTTGGTATAAGCTTCTTGCAAATCGGAGCTTCTCTCAAGAAGGCTCGTGGTTCTGGGAGGGAACGTGTCACCTTTATGTGCATAATTCAAATTTGAAATACAAGCACATGTTCCAGTGCACCAAAGTTGGTTGAAAAATTACATGTGTGTCCTCGGGTAAATTTCTAGGTTCCATGCAAGAAATGGGAATGAAAATCAAAATTCTGGGCGTCGTGGCTGGGTTGGAAACATTCAGAAACTTAGTTTTTTAGTTCATGTAAATCCAAAACACACATGAAAATAATGAAACTTGGCTTAGTGCCATGACATGGCACCAACATGTTGTGGTAATTTTGTAGTCCGATTTGCAAAGCGCACACATTAACAATCAAGAAAGTCATTTTGGAACAAGTGATGTCACGTTACAATCGGAAACACAAGTATTATTGAAACCGTGGGCGTTCTACTTACTAGTACCATTTACGTGCCGCCACGCGTCCCCATTTTATCTAGGAGGCGCCATGTAGGGTAGCTATTTGAGTACGAGAGGCGTGCGATCAGACCCCCGCATGTGCTTATCGGGAGGAGAGCCCTTTGACCTCCATCTGCCGTCCACCTCTCTCCCAAGGTCTCCATTAATGTCGCCAGAGCCTCTATTTAATGGCGTGGCTATGTCTCACTCGACTGAGATTTAAGAGAGAAAAAAGAAAATCTGAAAGCATGGATCTTGATGTAAGATCCGACGGACCTATATAGCAACTACAACGACTTATAGCAAGACTGATGAATATATAAGGACGATTAATTGTCTTACATAATTAGAAAGATAATTAAAAAATCCACATGCGGCTTCGCCCGAAATACACAAGGGCAAAAGAAGAAGGAAGACAAGGATCTGGCTCGTTGATCTCTACTTTCTTGATG
Source organism: Aegilops speltoides (assembly GCA_021437245.1). Classification (NCBI taxonomy): domain Eukaryota; kingdom Viridiplantae; phylum Streptophyta; class Magnoliopsida; order Poales; family Poaceae; genus Aegilops; species Aegilops speltoides. The sequence goes on from CM038144.1 coordinate 448,068,781, forward strand.
CGTTGCTGCAGGCCGCGGGAACTAGTCTCCGCGGCGAGCGGCGATGAGCTCTTTCGTGTGCTCAAGACACTGCTTGAGAACATCCACGGATTCCTCCACCAGCCTTTGGCGCTCGTTGCGGAGCATGTCATTCTCGTCCATAAGTTTCTTGACGATGATGCCGGTCCTCTTCAACAAGGCACTGGTATCCTCCTCGCTGGTCCGCACTTTGACGATCTTTTTCCTCAAGAGTCACGCCGCCCGAGCCTCTCATTGCCCTTCCTTAGTTGTCGGATGATGCCGGTAGCTGGTTCAAACGAGGCTTTCATGTCGTACTGCAACCTCGCCCAGCCGGAGATCTGATCCATCTAGCTATGGACGATCGCATGCATGCGCCAGTAATCGCCGCCGCCGCCCGCGAGAAATTTTTCGAGTGCACACATGTCGGCGGGACATCTCTACTACATTCATGGCGCGGCGGGACATCTCTGTTGCTTCTGCGGCGCGGCCAGACCAGTATGCTGCATCGACGGCCCGGCGGGACCTCTGTGCTGCTTCAGTGGCGCGGTGGGACCTCTGTGCTGCTACTTCCGCGCAGGAGGACATGTCGGCTGCTCTCGCAGCGAGGCGGGACATCTCTCATGCTTCCGCTTCCATGCTCGCCTCTCCCTGGTGGCAATCTCTTGACCCAAAACTCACGCTGGCCATGGCAGACGCAAGGGAAGGATGGTGAATGACTTGTTTGTTTTTCTGGATGAGGAGTTGAGGAGGAATGTGTTGTCATCTTGGCATACTAGTATTTATAACCGAGTACTAATACGGTAAGTGGGAAACCTTTTAGGTTGTGATCGGTGTGAACAGGTTTGTAATTCAATATAGCGTGGTACTAATACGCTCCTAAGTGGGAAACTTTTTAGGTTGTGATTGGTGTGAACAGGTTTGCAATTCAATATAGCATGGAGTAATTTGGAATGTGACGAGACGCAAGCTCAAAATTTATTGACGGTTCTAGTTTCGAAGTGCGGCACTATTCCCGGATGGAGTAGTTCTTTTTCTACTCCCTCCTATCCGGTTTTATAGGGCTTATCTCAAAATTTTAGTTTTTCCATTTTATAAGGCTCAATTTGGTTGTTCCTCAACACATGTTCAGATTCCAAGGTGCATTAAATCATTGCATGAAAGTATTAAGAGAAAATTGACCAATGCATGTACTTTATGCATGCATGCATTGCAATTAATGCATTGATAAGCATACGTCTCCTGCATACATCTCCTTTTATCCATTTTGATGACAAGTAGTTCTTCTTACCCAAAGGAACTTTATATCCAACAAACACAAAATATCCGTTCGACTGTGGGAAATTACTGATCTGATGTCGAAGTAATTGCTGCATCGCCACCAAAACCCAACATTTCTTAAGCTAAAGTAGACCAAGGTAATCCCTATATTAGCATATTGCTAAGATAAACAGAAGGCACTGTAGAAACATTTAGGACATGACCTTGTCAATCTGAATGTGAAGGGACACTAGCTTAGCCCCGGCCAGCAGCTTGGGCGGAACTGTCAAGAAGTTCAGCTCCTGCACGTCGACGTCGCCGGGATCCTTGCTGCTTGTCACCTCCATTTCCACCTTGACGGCGTAGGTCGTGCCTTTGGGCTCCCCCGGCGGGACGTTCGCCCACAGCTTGGCCACCTAGTGCGGCAGTGGGGACGCCCCCGCTCTGATGTAGATGACCGATACGGTGATAGGCGCGCCAATGTCGAGCACGCCGCCGACCAAGAAAATCGCGCGGCCATCCTCCTCCGCGAACAGCAAGAGCCGTGGCTCCGACAGTGGCACTTGCAGCTATAGCACCTTGTCGTACTGGATCCTGTGCATGGGCATGGGATGCGCGGTGCTGATGTGGTGATAGAGCACCGGCGGCGGGCCTTCGTAGCCACAGACAGGCACGGGGCATTTGCAGGGCGTGAGCGGACACATGCTCTGGTGATCGGAGAGCTTGTGGTAAGTAACATAGAGCCCACAGCCTTCGTGCGGGCACTCCACCCTCACCGACGAAAGGACGGAGTCCACCGCCGTGTTCCACACGTCGAAGCCACCTCCACGCCCGCACTTCTGGCACTGCCGCTGGTTCCTGGGGCACTCGATGCGGCAGTCCACGCAGGCTAGGTGCCCTCCCTTGCACTGTGGAAATCAATCGAACAGCACATCAATCAAGAAACTTGCACCTTGCTTAATCAGCCGAACGGACGAGGTGTATTCGAACCTCATACACTCGAGGCGTCAAGGGGCGGAGGCACAAGGGGCAGTGGAGCACGGTGAGGTCCAACGAGGCCTTAGAGAGCTCCATCGTCGGGTCCTGTTCGGTCTGCATGATCTCGCCCTCCTCGTGCACAACAATCTCTCGACTTGGGTCGGGGCATTACAAAGCTTTACCGTCACATATTTTATACTACTTCAAGGTGCATTAAATCAACACATGCAAGTATCAAAAGGAGGTCATGACACGCATGCATGCATTATAATTAATGCATCTGTAAACGCAAATTATTGAAATATATCGAGTGCAGTGCTTTGATGTGTCGCGTCAACTCATACATCAACGAGAAGTTTGATTATCCTCTCCTCGCGGACTTAATCGCACTCGCCTTTGGCTGTATGACAGGTTGGCCACACACCTGTCGGGCCCACCAGTCATACACGCAAAGGCAGGAGCGTCCCTCCCTCGCCCATGAGCATGGTGGCTGGCAAGACTAGGAGAAGCTTTCGCTACATGCTCTCCCTCCCGCACGCGGTGGACATGCAGCAGTTAAATCGGCATCAGATGGCTAGAAGCGTACTGTAGTACTCCTCCAGTGCAGCAGTACTCCATCATTGTTCGACTTCCCGAAGAGGCGAAGAGCCAAGCGCAGCCCGGACGCTTGTGTGGCAGTTTCATGTGTAGAGTAGTCTAGGATAGTGTGTACCGTGCCTGTAAGCTTAAAATCGTTGGGGTCGGCTCCATGCTATGTGGTCGTCTCGAAGTTTAAAAAAATTAAAATAGTCTTCTGGCCCTACCTGTCACCCTGGTGATTGTAGTTTGCACGCTCATCTGGTCAAGACAGGAATATATATTTTAATTTTTTTTTCGAAAAGGGGGGACTCCCCGGCCGCTACATCAGAATGATGCATACGGCCATATATATTTTACTTTGTGGTGGTAAATCTTAGAGGTTGCAGCAAATATGTTGTACACTACGGGTCTTTCAGCCAAGTTTAGAGGCAAGCATGTGGGTCCAGTGCTATGATGTGTCACGTCAACTTGTACAACGAGGAGAAGCTTGATTTTACTACACGCCTTCTCCCTCGCCCATGCGTGCGGTTGCTCGCAAACGAGGACAGACTTTTGCTTAGTAGTACTTCTACAACAAGCTATCCGTCCTACTCGCGGTGGACGGACATGCAGCAATGGATTCGACACTGTAGAAGCAGTAGTAGTAACATCATTGTTCGTCTTCTCGAAGAGGCGACGAGCCAAGCGCAAACCGAACGTTGCTATGTAACATTGAGCACGATATACCTGTGCTCTTGCATGAGACAAAATTGCTATGTGAGCCCACTATTGTACTAGTACGCATAACTACTTGCTAGTATAGCCCCGTAAACCGTAAAGGAGTATTTTCCCTTCTAGAGATTTCAACAAGTGACTAGACTACACCGAGACGGAGTACATATGGAGAAAAATGAGTGAATATGCACCGTAAATAAATACATACTAGTTCTATCGTTTTCCTCTCCGAGGTGCACAATATTGAGTATGCTGACTAGTCAAGTTTTGACATGCATTTACGTTTTTTTTTGACACAGTACAGACGCAAGCGCTCATATACACGCGCATACACTCGCCCCTATGAACACACACACGCACGGCACTATCATCTTGAAATTTACGAAGTCACCATAGGCACCTCGTCGTCGACGGGTCAATAGGTGCTTGAATGCCAAGGAGGGAGAGGGTAGCGGTTCTCGAGACGTTGAACGGTCAATGATGCATCCTCAATTATATGCGGAGGGAATTAATTGGAGAAGCAGAATAGAGCCAGCACGATGTGAATGCAACAGAGTTTAGACTCTCATATAATAAAGGCGCCCACCACTCCAATCCATCTACTCCCAAGTCTCTACGTAACACTGCTCACTCCAATCCAAGACCAAGTGACCAGAAGCCACAAGCACCTATGGAGGCGATGGACGCGAGCGGCACTCGGCTGTGCCAAATCATCCAAGGCGTCAGCCTGCGGCCCCGCACCGCGCAGCGTTTCCAGACGGTGCTGGCGACCACAGGCATTGTAGCCCTTGCCGACGCCGGCTTCGCCTCTCGCATGGACGACATGATGGTCAACTCCATTCGCAAGTTCACCACCGTCAAGAAGCGCGCGGACGACCTTGCCGTACTGCTCCAGCCCGCGCGCCCAGGCTCCTCATTGCTTGCCACCCTCATCGGCCTCCATGGTGACGAATTCTTTCAAGCCCTGGTGGCCCTGCAGGTGCCAGAGGTCGCGACGAAGAATGTGCACCTTGAGGCCGTGCTCGCCGCGCAGCGCCTTGCCATGCAAGAAACCGTCGACCTGCACATCCACGTCTACGAGGAAATCGTCTACATAGGCCACTACAAGGCAAGCAAGGACAGAAAGACGTCGGCCTTCTTCCAGCGGCTGGAATCTTTGGACGCCATTGTTCAGAAGCACGTCGACCTGGCCATGAAAGCCGCTGCTACTTAGGCGCCGTTTGGTGGGCCGGCGCCCTGAGTCGAGGAGGTGGACGTCGTCGATGGATGCATCTCTTCTTCTTGCCCCCTGTAACTAGCACTGCATTGCCTCGTGGCCTTAATGTTTTATTAGTATATAGTACTCCCTCCGTTCCCAAATATAAGTCTTTCTAAAGATTCTAGCAAGTGACTACTACATACGGAGCAAAATGAGTGAATCTACACTCTAAACTATGTCTACATACATCTGTATGTTGTATTCCATTTGAAATAGTATCTAAAAAGGCTTATATTTATGAACGGAGGGAGTATATGGCATTTTTGTTCCAGTCGTAACGTTTTCATTGTAAGGTGGGGCCGCAGTTGAGCAAACCCACCCCGCCCATCGGGCGTCGGCCGATTTTAGAACTAGAAGAGAGAAACGAGGGAGGAGAGCTAGCTGTAGCACGGACGCTGTTGTCAGATGGGACTCGTGTTTATAGAATAGGAGTACTGAGCACTCGTGCCTCTTTTTTTTGAGGGAAATATTAGTCGTATGTCTAGTACCACTAGTTGGGTGCGTGCGACCTATAGCTGTCATCACTTTAGGTCTCCTTTTCGAACCGCGGCTACGCTTCATAGTACATATTTTTTTTCACGTATTTATCCTCCTATATGTACTCCTAGGCTATTTCCACGTGCTCCCATTCGCCGACATGTGGGACATAAGGCACTTGGGTCGTAGTGCATGCACGACTTGGAGCATATGCCGGGGTACTTTACATTTCAGACCTCACGAATTACATGCAAACCCCCCACAAAAGAATAAATAAATGAAAGAATTACTACATGAAACCGGATTATTTTCATGGAAACCGGAGCACGTTTATTAAATTTTGGACATAACACGTTTATAAAAAATGACCGGACCTAAACCAGTCTAAGGGCCTCATTGATTTTTCCCGCAAAAAAAGAGCCTCTTTGATTCGCAGGATACTGAAAACACAGGAATAAGGAAAGTATGATGGCGATGAATCGAGACGAGGAGAACTCTAACTCAGTTAGAGGTTAGAGTTAGATTCTTGAACTAACTCTTAACCAAAGAGGTGTATGGATGGCAGGGTTAGATTGACAATAAATGCTCTTTCTCAATCATTTGACTACTTTGGACCCTATTTCCTGCCGGATTTGGTGTGGCCGGCTCTTCTGTGGCCTCCTCCCACTCACAATTGACATAAACGAACCATCTATACAAATCAAGCATGCAAAACATGATAATTTTTACTTTGTCCATACAAATGAGATATCCCACTTAAACATACAAGTCGTCAATCAAGCTTCACAAAACAAAAAACACTTCATGAAGCAAAGCATGAGCTAACTCATCACGAAAGTCATTCATGATAGGGAGGGAGCCCGGAGCCCCTCACACACCGAGGGAGGAGCTCGCCATCATCACTCTGGAGGAAGGCTCTATAGAGCCCAAGCCCCGGGAACCCCTCCGACACCGGCCCTTGTGAGTTGAGGTCGAAAGGCTCTAATGGGTTGGTTTTGAATCTTGCAAGCTGGGAATCAATGAGATGTGTAGGCATCTTTGTTGTACTTATTATTTGAATCTTATTTGTTGGTTCTGAATCTTGCAAGCTGGGAATCAATGAGATGTGTAGGCATCTTTGTTGTACTTATTGTTTGGATCTTATTTGTTGGTTCTGAATCTTGCAAGCTGGGAAACACGGCATGATGATGCAGAGGACAACAACCATAACAAACAGTTCAAACTTGGTAGTATTATCTTTGTGAAAGTGCGACAAATGTGCTCATCGTGTGCGTCCTGGGAATAATAATTCTAATTGTTGTGCATGTTGATCATGTGGCACTGATAGAACGAGCCAATGCATTGCTTGTTTTAAGTATAAATTTCTATTAAAGCTAATTAAATTTAAGTAAAGTGACCACTAACTCTTGTTATTACAAGACCAATCTGCACCAGCGCCGTGAACCGACGTGTGGCCGGAGTAGGTTTCTTAATGGAGGCGTTTGAATGCGCCGAGGGTGCATCTTCGGCGGCAGCGGACGAGGGAGGGTAGTAACTGTTGTCGCATGTACACACTCAGCCATCGTTGAATCCAGTTCCCCAAGAGCTAAAAAAACGAACTGATGCCGCCGCCTACACACTCGTTCACTCGAAGAGACTCCAATGGCGATCCGAGGGGTGAGCCGGCTGGATATGGACTTCAGCAAGGAGTTCCCCTTTGAGTTCGCCGTTCAGTCCTATGGCTGCACCAAGTTGAATGTGATGTACACCAACGATAAGGACTCGGTGAAGCTCTGCCTCGCCTCAGTCCTATGGCTGCACTAGGTTCTAGAGCATTCGCCCATTTCATCGGCAGCCGACTACACCTTCGCTACGGTGGAGAGAAGGAAGAACGCGACGATTCGGCCATCTGGTGCAACAAGCTTGTCGACATCCAGAAGCAATACAAGATCATCAGCAACGGGTAGGAGAAGGACTCCGCGGTTGACCTCGCTGAGACCATCATCGACCCCTGATATGCCAACATGAAAGAAGACGACCTGAACACGTGGGAGGTACCTATGAATCTAGCCTACATAACCAAAGTGGCCAAGGACGCATATGCATGCTACGACATGTACAGGAAGATTTTGGACATGAGGGCGTGTGTGCTTCCCGTAACCGACGAGTACACAGACAGCCGCAGCGTCATGATCAAGTGTGCTAGGAAGGTCTAGATGTTGTACTTTATCTGTTCTCCCACTTTCTTTTTCGATGTAAACTGAGTTTTCTCCCAGTACTTTTCCCTAGAACCAACTCAACTGTCCCACGCCTAGCCTAAAAAATAATAATACCCCACGTACTATTAACTCATCAAATTAAAATGATATTTTATTTCGTAAGTTGAAAGTTCTTAGAAAATAATAATAATATTTGTTTATATATAACTTGGCAAGTTAACTCCTAGTGATTGCGTACATAAGCTTGCAAAGATTTTACTGACCAACATGATATTTTCACCCAGCCCAGCAAGTCTGCGGATTTCGAGAAAAATACAAATGTGATTTAAACGGGCTGCATAGATGCTACATCATTGTTTCACCCAGCCCACCAAATGGACTAAAAAAACAAATGGACTGGCTGACATGTGGGCGAAGAGGTCGGTTTAAGAAGGCGTTGGATTTACATCCAACGGCCGGCATTCTTCTTCAATCTCTCGTCTTCTTCCCCCAGTGCTGCCGGAACCGCCTGCTCCAGCCTTCGGCATCCAGCGGCATTGTTTTGCGCTCCTCAACGAAATGCTACCCCGCCGACGCCCAGGCCATCCCTCCACTCCGCACCTCCTGTTATTCTCTACCGAGTGTAGGCCCACCCCGCACCCTAACCAGTCAAGTTTCCCACTCCTCTCCGTCTGCGACTCCACTGCTGCGTCTTCCCCATCTCCGGTTGTTCCAGTCTGGGGCCTCGCCATCGTCCACTGCCTCGGTGCACTCGGCGCGGTGTGGTCAACATACGAGAGTCATCGGAAGAGGACTATACATGGAGAGTGATGTCTACTACACAACCTTCTTCTTGTAGACGTTGTTGGGCCTGCAAGTGCATAGATTTGTAGGACAGTAGCAAATTTCCCTCAAGTGGATGACCTAAGGTTTATCAATCCGTAGGAGGCGTAGGATGAAGATGGTCTCTCTCAAACAACCCTGCAACCAAATAACAAAAAGTCTCTTGTGTCCCCAACACACCCAATACAATGTCAAATTATATAGGTGCACTAGTTCGGCGAAGAGATGGTGATACAAGTGCAATATGGATGGTAGATAAAGGTATTTGTAATCTAAAATAATAAAAACAGCAAGGAGACTAATGAGAAAAGTGAGCGTAAACGGTATTGCAATGATAGGAAACAAGGCCTAGGGTTCATACTTTCACTAGTGCAAGTTCTCTCAACAATAATAACATAGATAGATCATATAACAAGCCCTCAACATGCAACAAAGAGTCACTCCAAAGCCACTAATAGCATAGAACAAACATAGAGATTATGGTAGGGTATGAAACCACCTCAAAGTTATTCTTTCGGGATCAATCTATAAAAGAGTTCGTACTATAATAACACCTTAAGACACAAATCAACCAAAACCCTAATGTCACCTAGATACTCCATTGTCACCTCAAGTATCCGTGGGCATGATTATACGATATGCATCACACAATCTGAGATTCATCCGACCAACATAAAAGTACTTCAAAGAGTGCCCCAAAGTTTCTATCGGAGAGTTAAGAACGTGTGCCAACCCCTATGCATAGGTTCCCAATGTCACGAAACCCGCAAGTTGATCACCAAAACATACATCAAGTGGCACATGATATCCCATTGTCACCACAGATAATCACGGCAAGACATACATCAAGTGTTCTCATAAAAGACTCAATCCGATAAGATAACTTCAAAGGGGAAACTCAATTCATCACAAGAGATTAGAGGGGGAGAAGCATCATAAGATCCAAATACAATAGCAAAGCTCGTGATACATCAAGATCGTGCCATAGAGGGAACACGAGAGAGAACACGAGAGAGAGAGAGAGAGAGAGAGAGAGAGAGAGAGAGAGATCAAACACATAGCTACTAGTACATACCCTCAGTCCCGAGGGTGAACTACTCACTCCTCGTCATGGATAGCGTCGGGATGATGAAGATGGCCACGGTGATGGGATCCCCCCGCAGGCGCCGAACGGCTCCCGAGAGGTTTTTTTGTGGCTACAGAGGCTTGCGGCGGTGGAACTCCCGATCTATCTTCTGTTCTGGAAGTTTTAGGGTACGTAGGTATATATGGGTGCATGGGGTACATTGGTGGACCTCTGGGTTGCTCACGAGGTAGGGGTGCGCCCAGGGGGCGCGGCCCCCACCCTCGTGGGCAGCCCGGGACTCCCCTAACGTGCACTCCAAGCCCATCAGGTTGGTTTCCTTCCAAAATTAACTTCTCCAGTTGATTTCGTTCCGGTTTGACTCCGTCTGATATTCCTTCCTCGAAACACTGAAATAGGCATAAAACAGCAAATCTGGGCTGGGCCTCCGGTTAATAGGTTAGTCCCAAAAATAATATAAAAGTGTATAATAAAACCCAATATTGCCTAAAACAGTAGATAAAGTAGCATGGAGCAATCAAAAATTATAGATACGTTGGAGACGTATCAAGCATCCCCAAGCTTAATTCCTGCCCGTCCTCGAGTAGGTAAATGATGAAAAAGAATTTTTGATGTGGAGTGATACTTTGGCATAATTTCAATGTAAATCTTCTTAATTGTGATATGAATATTCAGATCCGAAAGATTCAAGACAAAAGTTCATATTGACACAAAAATAATAATACTTCAAGCATACTAATAAAACAATCATATCTTCTCAAAATAACATGGCAAAAGAAAGTTCATCCCTACAAAATCATATAGTTAGGCTATGCTTCATTTTCATCACACAAAGATGTTCCCAACTTCTATACCCCCGATGACAAGCCAAGCAATTGTTTCATACTTAAATAATCTCAAACTTTTTCAACCTTCATGCAATACATGAGCGTGAGCCATGGATATAGCCCTATGGGTGGAATAGACTATGATGATGGGGATTGTGTGGAGAAGACAAAAAAGGAGAAAGTCTCACATTGACGAGGCTAATCAACGGGCTATGGAGATGCCCATCAATTGATGTCAACATGAGGAGTAGGGATTGCCAGGCAACGGATGCACTAGAGCTATGAATGCTCAACAAAAGAAAACTAGTGGGTGTGCATCCAACTTGCTTGCTCACGAAGACCTAGGGCATTTGAGGAAGCCCATCGTAGGAATATACAAGCCAAGTTCTATAATGAAAAATTCCCACTAGTATGAGACTCACTACATGAGGAACAAGGTGCTACTTTGAAGCACAATATATGAGACTCACTACATGAAGAACAAGGTGCTACTTTGAAGCACAAGTGTGGAAAAAGAGATAGTAGCATTGCCCTTTTTTATTTTCTTTTTTTTGGGCCTTTATTTTTTTTCTTTTGGCCTTTCTCTCTTTTTTTTCTTTCCTTTTATTTATTTATTTGGGCAATGCTCTAATAATGATGATCATCACACTTCTATTGATTACACCACAAGGATTACAACTCGAAACTTAGAACAAGATATGACTCTATATGAATGCCTCCGGCGGTGTACCGGGATGGTGCAATGAATCAAGAGTGACATGTATGGAAAATAATGCATGGTGGCTTTGCCACAAATACGATGTCAACTACAAGATCATGCAATGGCCATATGACAAAAGTAATGTATGTCATGATGATGATGGTGGAAGTTGCATGGCAATATATCTCGGAATGGCTATGGAAATGCCATGATAGGTAGTTATGGTGGCTGTTTTGAGGAAGATATAAGGAGGTTTATGTGTGATAGATTATATCGTATCACGGGGTTTGGATGCACCGGCGAAGTTGGCGCCAACTCTCAAGGTGAGAAAGGGCAATGCACGGTACCGAAGAGGCTAGCAAAGGCGGAAAGGTGAGAGTGCATATAATCCATGGACTCAACATTAGTCAAAAGAACTCATATACTTATTGCAAAAGTTTAGAAGTCATCAAAAATTCAAGTACTACGCGCATGCTCCGAGGGGGATAGATTGGTAGGAAAAGACCATCACTCGTCCCCGACCGCCACTCATAAGGATGCACAAGCCAGGTACACTTCATGTTTCCAATTTGTTACACAACTTAACCATACGTGCATGCTACGGGACTTGCAAACTTCAACACAAGTATTTCTCAAATTCATAATCACCCAACTAGCACGACTTTGATATTATCACCTCCATATCTCAAAACAATTATCAAGCATCAAACTTATCTTAGTATTCAATTCACTCAAAAGAAAGTTTCACATATCTTGAACACCAAGTATATTAACATTAAGCAAATTACCATGCTATTAAAGACTCTCAAAATAATCTAAGTGAGGCATGAGAGTTCATCTATTTCTCCAAAATAAAACTACCACCATGCTCTAAAAGATATAAGTGAAGCACTAGAGCAACAACAAACTACTCCGAAAGATATAAGTGAAGATCAATGAGTAGCTAAATAATTATGCAACTATGCGAAGACTCTCTCTCTATCATTTAATAATTTCAGATCTTGATACTTTATTCAAACAGCAAGCAAAGCTAAAGAAAATGACATGACGCTCCAAGCAAAACACATATCATGTGGTGAATAAAAATGTAGCTCCAACTAAAGTTACCGATGAACGAAGACGAAAGAGGGGATGCCTTCCGGGGCATCCCCAAGCTTAGGCTCTTGGTTGTCCTTGAATATTAACTTGGGGTGCCTTGGGCATACCCAAGCTTTGGCTCTTGCCACTCCTTATTCCATAGTCCATCGAGTCTTTACCCAAAACTTGAAAACTCAACAACACAAAACTCAACAGAAAACTCGTAAGCTCCGTTAGTATAAGAAAATAAAAAAACCATTTAGGTACTGTAATGAACTCATTCTAAATTCATATTGGTGTAATATCTACTGTACTCCAACTTATCTATGGTTCATACACTACGATACTACTCATAGATTCATCAAAATAAGCAAACAACACATAGAAAACAGAATCTGTCAAAAACAGAACAGCCTGTAGTAATCTGTATCAAACGTATACTTATGGACCTTAAACAATTCTACAAAATTAGGAAGTCCTAGGAAATTCGTGTACCAATCTAGAGCGAAACGAATCAGATCAGAAGCACGTTTCTGTGAATTCACAAAACTAATTTACTGGGTGCAAAAGTTTCTGATTTTCAGCAGGATCAACACAACTATCACCGTAAGCTATCCTAAAGGTCTTACTTGGCATTTTATTGAAAAAAAGCTATAAAACACGATTACTACAGTAGCATAATCATGTGAACACACAAAAACAGTAAGGATAATTATTGGGTTGTCTCCCAACAAGAGCTTTTCTTTAATGCCTTTCTAGCTAGGCATGATGATGACAATGATGCTCACATAAAAGATAAGAATTGAAACATAATGGGAGCATCATGAAGCTTATGACTAGCAGATTTAAGTCTAAACCACTTTCTATGCATAGGGATTTTGTGAACAAACAACTTATGGGAACAATAATCAGCAAGCATAGGAAGGTAAAACAAGCATAGCTTCAAGATTTTAAGCACATAGAGAGGAAACTTGATATTATTGCAATTCCAACAAGCATATATTCCTCCCTCATAATAATGTTCAGTAGCATCATGAACGAATTGAACAATATAACCAGCACCTAAAGCATTCTTTTCATGATCTACAAGCATAGAAATTTTGCTACTCTCCACATAAGCAAAATTCTTCTCATTCGGAATAGTGGGAGTATCATAAGAGACTTGAACACTAAAAATTGTTTCCACATTAAAAGAGTAATGTTCAGAGAAAGGGTAATCATAATCATGACAAGATTTGTAAATATAATCATCACTACTTTTTCTAGCATAAGTTTCATCACAATAATCATCATAAGTAGCAACTTAGTTCTCATCATAATCGATTGAAACCTCTCCCAAGATAGTGGAATCACTAAATAAAGTTGACACTCTTCCAAATCCACTTTCGTATTCATCACAATAAAATTCAACATCCTCCAAAATAGTGGGATAACTACTTCCTAAAGTTTACACTCTTCCAAACCCACTTTCATCAATATAATCATCATAAGTAGGAGGAATGCTATCATCATAACAACTTTGCATATCAAAACTTGGGATGCTAAAAATATCATCTTCATTAAACATAGAATCCCCAAGCTTGGGACAAACATTAATTCCAGCAAATATACTCTCAAATATTTCATCCTCATCAAACATAGCTTCCCCAAGCTTGGGCCCTTTCATATCATAAGCATAATCACTCTCATCGTTAAAAATATTGATAGCACCAATAGTATAGCAATTATCATCATCACAATGAGTAGTAGGAGCAACATCATTTGGGAGGGATACCTTTATACCTTTGTTGCTCCTTCTTTTCTTCTTCTTCTTCACATTATGTGTGGGTTCAACCTTCCTCTTTGAGCTCCTTATTGATGAGATTGGTTGAATAGAAGGCTCCTCCTCGTTACCTGATTCATCATAAGAAATAATTGGAGGATATTGGGAAGTCTCTTCCCTTTCATTAGTATTCTCTTCATCTTCTATTTGTTTTCTTTTCTTTACGTAATTGGCAATATAAGGATTTTCAATGCAATTCACCGCATAATACATATAAATCTTTTCTAGATCAAAATCAAGAATTTTATCAAGGGCAAATTTTGGAATATCCTTAGTTATACGTTTCATTTCTTCATAACCCAAAAGAAGGCTAAGCTCTTTATGATGCTCAAGGGTAATCAAATTATCACAATATTTGGAAACGACTTGATCATGAAACAAATAGCATTGGAGCTTTAAATGTCCATGTTCATTGCAAAGTTCACAAGGGGTACTATAAATATTGAGTCTTTCAGCACAATCATCTAGCTCTTCTTGCAACAATTTGGTTTCTAAGTACTTATGCCTCTTGCAATAAATATCTTCTCTATTTGGTGTGTTCATGCAAACATGCACTCCACAAAAGTTGACATGCTCATAAGAGATATTTTCATCATAACTAGTGCAATCATCATTAGCATCATGGATATTCAAAGAATTCGTACTAACAACATTGCAATCATGCTCATCATTCAAAGATTTAGTGCCAAAAAATTTAGAGATTTCTTCTTCTGGCACTTGAGCACAATTATCCTTTCCATCATACTCACGAAAGATATTAAAAAGGTGAAGCGTATGAGACAAACTTAACTCCATTTTTTATATTTTTTCTTTTATAGACTAACTAGTGCTAAACAAAAAGATTTGATTGCAAGATCTAAAGATATACCTTCAAGCACTCACCTCCCCGGCAACGGCACTAGAAAAGAGCTTAGTTGACGGGGTGTGAGTGAGTGCCCTTTACCAAGCCTCCTCGGCAACGGCGCCAGAAAAGAGCTTGATGTCTACTACACAACCTTCTTCTTGTAGACGTTGTTGGGCCTGCAAGTGCACAGGTTTGTAGGACAGTAGCAAATTTCCCTCAAGTGGATGACCTAAGGTTCAATCCATAGGAGGCGTAGGATGAAGATGGTCTCTCTCAAACAACCCTGCAACCAAATAACAAAAAGTCACTTGTGTCCCCAACACACCCAATACAATGGCAAATTGTATAGGTGCACTAGTTCGGCGAAGAGATGGTGATACAAGTGCAATATGGATGGTAGATAAAGGTATTTGTAATCTGAAATAATAAAAACAGCAAGGTAACTAATGATAAAAGTGAGCGTAAACGGTATTGCAATGATAGGAAACAAGGCCTAGGGTACATACTTTCACTATTGCAAGTTCTCTCAACAATAATAACATAGATAGATCATATAACAAGCCCTCAACATGCAACAAAGAGTCACTCCAAAGCCACTAATAGCGGAGAACAAACATAGAGATTATGGTAGGGTATGAAACCACCTCAAAGTTATTCTTTCGGATCAATCTATAAAAGAGTTCGTACTAGAATAACACCTTAAGACACAAATCAACAAAAACCCTAATGTCACCTAGATACTCCATTGTCACCTCAAGTATCCGTGGGCATGATTATATCATATGCATCACACAATCTCAGATTCATCCAACCAACATAAAAGTACTTCAAAGAGTGCCCCAAAGTTTCTATCGGAGAGTCAAGAACGTGTGCCAACCCCTATGCATAGGTTCCCAATGTCACGAAACCCGCAAGTTGACCACCAAAACATACATCAAGTGGCACATGATATCCCATTGTCACCACAGATAATCACGGCAAGACATACATCAAGTGTTCTCATAAAAGTCTCAATCTGATAAGATAACTTCAAAGGGGAAACTCAATTCATCACAAGAGAGTAGAGGGTGAGAAACATCATAAGATCCAAATACAATAGTAAAGCTCGGGATACATCAAGATCGTGCCATAGAGGGAACACGAGAGAGAACACGAGAGAGAGAGAGATCAAACACATAGCTACTAGTACATACCCTCGGCCCCGAGGGTGAACTACTCCCTCCTCATCATGGATAGCATTGGGATGATGAAGATGGCCACCGGTGATGGGATCCCCCTCCGGCAGGGCGCCGGAACGGGCTCCCGAGAGGTTTTTGGTGGCTACAGAGGCTTGCGGCGGCGGAACTCCTGATCTATCTTCTGTTCTGGAAGTTTTAGGGTACGTAGGTATATATGGGTGCAGGGGGTACGTCGGTAGACCTCCGGGGTGCTCATGAGGTAGCGGGCGCGCCCGGGGGGGGCGCCCCGACCCTCGTGGGCAGCCCGGGACTACCCTGACGTGCACTCCAAGCCCATCAGGTTGGTTTCCTTCCAAAATTAACTTCTCAAGTTGATTTCGTTCCGGTTTGACTCCGTCGATATTCCTTTTCCTCAAACACCGAAATAGGTATAAAACAAACAAACTGGCTGGGCCTCTATTTAATAGGTTAGTCCCAAAAATAATATAAAAGTGGATAATAAAGCCCAATATTGCCTAAAACAGTAGATAAAGTAGCATGGAGATATCAAAAGTTATAGATACGTTGGAGACGTATCAGAGAGCCTGACGGCTGGGACCCACGAGGTCCATCGTCGCACGCAAGGAAAGTTCCTCCTTATTATGCACTGTACGTGGATAGTACGTGGGAAGGGCTTCTGTATTTCGCAAAAAACGTCCCCCCCCCCCCCGCTGACAGGTCGGACCTACCAGCTATATCTTCGCACACAAGGAAGTGCCTCCTTATTGCACACAAAAAAATGAATACCCCCTGCTAGCTGGGACCCACCATAGTGGGTGGCTGACTTGTGGGCCTACTAATTTCACGAGGACAGAGGGCTTTGTCAACTTAGTCAATATGAACGATTCTAGCTCCAGTGACCATACGATGTCCATCCAACGGCCATAGTGCTTCTTCAACCTCTGGTCTTCTTGCTCCAGCCGCCCAAACCAGCGTCGGTCGTGCCTCGTGCTCCTGCCTCCCGTGGCCGGCTGCGATGCGGTGGAGGCTTCACCGCCCCCTACTACTCCCACCACTGGCCAGGCCATCCCTCTACTCACCCACACCCCATGTTATTCTACGGCGACGGCAGCCTCAAACCGCACCGAACCAGTGAACCCTCGTACTCCTCCACACGTGGGCATCCACTATCGCGTCTTCCCCGGCTCCGCGTCATCCCCTTTGTAGGCTTCGCCGTCGTCCACCCCCTGGTTCTCTCGGCACGGTGTGGTCAACGTGATCAAGGAACGGCTTCCATCGGACGTGGACTATACATGGAGATGCTGACAGCTGGGTCCACGGCGACCGCAAGGAAGTGCCTCCTTATTACGCGCAAAATAATTATTCCTCCACCAGACAACAGGGACCCACCGGACGGGACACCGTATTTCATGAAAAAAACATTTCCCCTCTGACTGTTGGGACCCACCAGCTACACCTTCGCCCACAAGGAAGTGCGTCCGGGCAAAAAAAAACAAAACGATTCGCCCCCTGACTGCTAGGACCCACCAGCTACATCTTCGCAGGCAAGGAAGTGCCTGACAGTCGGGACCCACCTGGTCGAAGCGTACGTAGCGTTGTCATTCTGGTCGCGAACGTGTACGTACATATATACTGGTCGATGTAGAGGCGCGCACGTGTCGTAGTAGAGGCGTGCACGTAGCATGTACACGTACTACAGCGGCCAGGGTGCAAGAAAGAAAATATGGCCACGTACGTACATATGGGCAGGGTCTCGAACGCCTACTCACGCATACGTACGGCCAGGACTCGTGTACATGGCTGGGTTGGAACAGAGAAACAAAGTCGTCGTCGTGTTCATGGGGAGCCAACCGGCTGGGTCGGAACGGAATGCGTCGTCGTGTTCATCGGGAGGGCTTGGACGGAACAGCCGATGGAAACGAGGCCTGGCATACTGCAGAACGGAGGAAACGGCCTTGTGTTTGACCGGCCACATTCGAAACGGGGGTCTTGTTCATCCAGAGGGGTGTGGCGTACCTCAAAACGGAGGAAATGGACCTCCTATGGTCGAAACGGGGGTCCTGTTGATCGGAAGGGGTGTGGCGTACCGCAAAACGGAGGAAACGGACCTCCTACGGTCGAAACGGGGGTCCTGTTGATCGGGAGGGGTGTGGCGTACCGCAAAATGGATGAAACGGAATAGTGTTGGAGCGCTACGGTCGAAACGGGGGTCCTGTTCATCGGGAGGGGTGTGGCGTACCGCAAAACGGGACTCCATGGGATACTGTTCATCTCCACCGTCGGCCTCCTCCAGCCTCCACGGGCTACCGTCGACCTCCTCCAGCCTCCACGGCCTCATGTTCATCCAGCCTCCACCGTGCGCTACTCCACCGGCTACTGTTCAACCACCCCTCCATCATCTACTGTTCATCCAGCCCTCCACACCATGGGAGCATGTTCATCCAGAGGCAACGCCACCGCTCACTGTTCATCCACCCCCCCACCCCCCCGCAACGCTCACTGTTCATCCCAAAGGCATCATCCATCGGCTTCAGTTAGCAGCAGTAGCAAAGGAATCGCTCGATCGGGTTCAGCTAACAGCCATCGATCGATCGCTCGGGTTCGAATGCGAGCTCGCTGCGGTCAATCGCCGGGTTCGATTAGAGCCCAACGCCTCGCTCGGGTTTAGTTAGAGCCAATGCCTCGCACACACGCGCGTACGCGTACGAGAGAAATGCGCATCGCTCGGCCCCCAACCTCCCACCGTAACCGGGAACTCCTTGAAATATTCCTAGCCCTCGCTTCTACCACGGTTTTTTCCGTCATGGACGGCCCAAAGAATGTCATGCAGCTGCGTCTCCAGCCCGCTCAGGACGAAAAGCCCATTTTCTGTCATGATTTTTTGTCATAGAAGTAGGAGCCCACCACATCTATGATGATACCGGGTATTGTCACAATTATCGTCATAGAAGTGTCATATGTATGACAGAAAAAAAATCGTTCGTCCCAAAATGTCACGGATGTATCTTTTTTTGTAGTGATAGGGGATCGCAACAATTTTCGAGGGTAGAGTATTCAACCCAAATTTATTGATTCGACACAAGGGGAGCCAAAGAATATTCTCAAGTATTAGCAACTGAGTTGTCAATTCAACCACACCTGAAAGACTTAATATCTGTAGCAAAGTATTTAGTAGCAAAGTAGTATGGAAGTAACGGTAACGGTGACAAAAGTAACAGTAGCAGTTTTATAGCGATCGTAACAGTGGCAACGGAAAAGTAACTTAGCAAAGAACAATATGTGAAAAGCTCATAGGCAATGGATCAATGATGGATAATTATGTCGGATGCAATTCATCATGCAATAGTTATAACATAGGGTGACACAGAACTAGCTCCAGTTCATCAATATAATGTAGGCATGTATTTCGAATATAGTCATACGTGCTTATGGAAAAGAACTTGCATGACATCTTTTGCCCTACCCTCCCGTGGCAGTAGGGTCCTATTGGAAACTAAGGGATATTAAGGCCTCGTTTCAATAGAGTACCGGACCAAAGCATTAACACTTAGTGAATACATGAACTCCTCAAACTACGGTCATCACTGGGAGTGGTCCTGATTATTGTCACTTCGGGGTTTCCGGATCATAACACATAGTAGGTGACTATTGACTTGCAAGATAAGATCAAAAATCACATATATTCATGAAAACATAATAGGTTCGGATCTGAAATCATGGCACTCGGGCCCTAGTGACAAGAATTAAGCATGGCAAAGTCATAGAAACATCAATCTTAGAACATAATGGATACTAGAGATCAAACCCTAACAAAACTAACTCGATTACTGGTAAATCTCATCCTACCCATCACCATCCAGCAAGCCTACGGTGGGATTACTCACGCACGGCGGTGAGCATCATGAAATTGGTGATGGAGGATGGTTGATAATGACGATGGCGACGGATTCCCCTCTCCGGAGCCCCGAACGCTCCAGATCAGCCCTCCCGACGAATATTAGGGCTTGGCAGCGGCTCTGTATCGTAAAACGCGATGAATCCTTCTCTTTGATTTTTTTTCTCCCCGAAAGTGAATATATGGAGTTGGAGTTGAGGTCGGTGGACTTCCAGGGGACCCACAAGGTAGGGCGCGCCCCGGGGGGAGGGGCCCCCTGCACCCTCGTGGACAGGGTGTGGGCCCCCTGACGTTGATTCTTTCGCCAATATTTTTTATTAATTCCAAAATGTATCTCCATGGATTTTCAGGTCATTCCGAGAACTTTTATTTCTGCACAAAAATAACACCATGACAGTTCTGTTGTAAACAACGTCAGTCCGGGTTAGTTCCATTCAAATCATGCAAGTTAGAGTCCAAAACAAGGGCAAAAGTGTTTAGAAAAGTAGATACGTTGGAGACATATCAATCACCATTTGATGTCATGTAAGAAAAGAAAACATGTTTTCCCAAAGAGGCAAAATAAAATAATTGCTTGTTTATATTAACAAATGAGAATCCATGAGATAATATCACACCAGAATCTCTTTGAACATTGGCACTCAATTGTCGACCAACCGTGAATTACAAACTATCGGTTAACTACTAGGAATCGCTTTCACTCACTCACTCTCAACATTATTGCTTAGGGAAATTCAGAGTAGCTGCAGACCTGGTTACAACCGAATACACACGCAACTATGCGGAAATGGAAGCAGCAAGAGGGGGAGGGTTGACAGCAAGATGGGAGTAGCTAGCTTCGTCCTGATCGATCTTAATGATCCATTCATTCGGGATCGTTTCCTTCTTATACTCAGCCAATGTCACCCACGCATTACAGGAGATTAGCTGGGTGGGCTTGCATGTCAGTCTATGCGCTGGCTAGTGAGTTAGGTTGCATTTGTCTTGGGCTTAGTCTTCTTGTGGGCTTTAAGCCCACAGATGAAAGAGCTGCAAACACAATTAGTCGTCCATTTTTCTTTGTGGGGGTAAAAGGAAGTCTTATTTCAAAATAACAAGATTACGGTCCGCTAATACAAGACTATGAATGAAGGGGGAGGCTGGAGCAACCAACACACGGTGCTACGAGCCGTACGAGCATAATTAGCAAGATAATGTGAAACCGTGTTCTGTGATCTCAGGATCTTCACGGATTTGAACTTCCTATGTAGCATATAATTCTTGATTTCCTTGAGTAATTGACCATTGAGCGAATTATCGAGTGAGACGTTCATCATTGTAGATAGGGCTAGCGCTGAGTTCGATTACACTAAGACCGGAAGCTTAGATCATTCAATAGCCAAAGCCCATAGACATATCGATTCTTATGGCTTGGATTGCCACCTCGAGAGCACAGTTGCAAAAGAACAATAATTGGCATGACGAGAAAATGACATAAATAAACAGAGCCCACGTTATCACGCATCATGCTTGCACCCACTAAGCGTCCTCCGTTTAATAAGAGGCATCCACCGATAAGGCCAGCCAGCCAACCAGCGGCGGGTACCATGGTGGTTCCGGCGGTCGTAACTTGATCATCTTTGGCTACAGCGCACCCCCAAATGGGGAGTTGCATTTAATAATTTGTTCTGTTTTAAAATGAGCAGCATTGTGAACAAAACTTAGGTAGTTGCAAAGAAATGTTTTAGACGTCTTGACCAGATGAATTTCTTTTCCATGCGATAGTTCATTCCACAAGTGTCAAATCCTCCGTAGGAACATGATGATCATATCTCGCACCTCATTAGTGTGTTGATCCAACAAATTCAACAACCAATCATTTCCTGTGTATGTAACTTGCTGCTAGGTGTCGTGTTTTCTTATCATACAATGGGGTGACCGCTCCCCTAAACATTGTATTGAGTAAAACAAACTTTTTATATCTCTCATGTGAGTGCACAGTTCAGGAGATATACTGTTGGTAAGGGTGATGTCGTGGTTCTAAGACTGACAGTAGAATGGGGGGTAGGTATGGAGAGGCAAGATCCTAGCTATGGAGCAGTTGTACAGACAAGGGATTTACGAGTTCAGGCCCTTCTTGGAGGAAGTAACAGCCCTACATCTCGGAGCCCAGAGGTGGTCGACTGGATTATGTGTGTATAAGTTACAGGGGTGCGAACCCTTTACACTGAGGAGGGGGGTGGCTTATATAGTGTCTGCCAGACCCCTCCGGTCCTTAGTTATGCAGGGTTTAAAGTACATAAAGGATTGGCGTTACTGGTAACGTCCTACATAAAGTGTCATCATGGCCATAAAGACTACTTAATTACAGACCGTTCGGATACAGAGTGGCTCTTGATCTCCTGGTGGTTGAGTGGGTCTTCATGGTCGAGTGCCCTCGAGTCTGTCGAGTGGATTCCCTCTTGGTCGACTGAAGGCAGCCTCTTCCGAAGATGTCCTTGGGGAGGGTACTCTGGACAGGCCCGTGACCCTACCCTAGGTACATGACTTCATCATTAGCCCCCGAATGGATCGAGGTTTGAATGAGGAAGGAGTTGATAATCTTCCGACCTGTTTTTGTGTTCTGAGCATGTCTCACCCTGGATCAATGACCTTTTTTAATGATGGGAGCAACTTTTCTTTCAGTCGCCTTGATCCATTCTTTTCTTCTGTCGAGTGAACTTTTGAAGTTGGTGAACTTCCGAGCGACGGATCGTAGGAAATCTACCGTCTGACAGGTTGATCTGTTGTTAGCGGATTTTGTGGGATCCGAACTTTGGGAAGCGCGCGAAGCGGGGCGGACCGCGGTACTCGGATGGGATAAGACGTAGACGCCTCGATTTCCATGCCGCCTTTTTCGCCACGATCACGCAGCGTCGCGATGCTTTTTCGATTTGACAGGACCGCCCGGGCCTACTTGTCAGCCACTCGGAAGCGTCCCTATATAAGGTGCCGTGCGAGAGTTTATGAACAGTGCCTCTCCATTTCCCTCTCTGCCTTCTTCACCCCCGCCTGCTGCGCCTGCCTTTGCCTCCGCCCATCCACTCCTCGCGTGCTTCGCCGGCGACGATGGTGAAGGAGAAGACGGCGGCCCTGGAGCGTGCGAAGAAGGCGACAGCGACGGTGAAAGCGAAGGGAAGAGCGACCAGCCAGGGTGGATCTTTGTCGAGGTCCCGCCTGCCGCAAGGTTGGGTCCAAGGGGATTGGATCCGCTCGACCATCACCCAGGTGGATCTCAACGACTTGGCCAATGAGGGACTAATCTCTGATGGGTCAGCAAGGCTTCCAGGGACCCAGTGGCAACCGTAGCCACCGGAGGGTGAGTGCGTTCTCCTCGCCACTCATGTAGATCGTGGATTCTCCCTGCCACCGAGTCTTTTCTTCCGAGGGTTTCTGAACTTCTTTGGGGCACAACTCCACCATTTCACTCCCAATTCCATTGCCTATCTTGTTGCTTTCGTGTTCATGTGCGAAAACTTCCTGGGTTGTCGACCGCACTGGGGTCTCTTTAAGCACATATTCACCTGTCGATCCCAGACGGTGAAAAAGGCGAGTCCAGATGATAAGAGGACCAAGGTTATCCAGATGAGCGGGGGTCTTGGGATTCAAATGAGGAGTAAGAGTGCTTTTCCGGCCATGACCCTTCCTGAGTTGGTTAGAGGGTGGCAGTCGACCTGGTTCTACTGCCAAGACGAGTCGACGCCGGGGCAGTCGACTGGTCTACCTCCATTCTCCATGGATCGAGTGAACAAACCCTCTTCTCTAAAGGTGCTCCCTGAGGAGAAATCTCAGGTAAAAATGTTGATGGAGCGCGTGGTCCAGCTCGTTCGGGACGGAGTGACGGGTATGGACCTTCTGGAGGTCTTCCTTCGACGGCGTATTCAACCACTTCAATACCGAGGCCACCCGATGTGGCTGTATTGCGGCACTGAAGATACCACTCCGGTCCATCCAGAGGAGGTCAGTGATGCTACACTGGAGAGGTGGATGGCTGCCATCACAGGGAATAAGGATAACCCTCGAGGGGCTAGGAGGATCCCACCACTCGACCATACTTACACACCGGACACGGTATGACCACTTATCCCCGGTTGTGATTTTGCTTCATTCATTCTGTTTCACTGTGAATTGGTCGATTGACCTTTGTCTTGTTTTGTTGTCTTGTCAGGCCACCACTGAGTTGTACTCGATGCCCAATGGAGCGCAAGCGCCGACTGAGGAGGAGGAAGGAAGTGGGGGCGAAAGCCCGGAGGAGTGGGATTCGGATGCTGATGACGATGATGAGGATGATGACTCTGGCGAGGAGGAAGAGGAGGAGGAGGAGGAGGAAGTTGCACCTCCTCGCTCGGAAAGACGCTCGAAGCTTGTCCATGATCCCGCAGCCGAGCATGGTAAAGGGGGTTGCGACCGTCGCGCAGTCGACCAAGCGTCCTCGGACGACTTCTCCGGCGCCGACTGAGAAAGCTCCGAAGCAATCTCGAGTGGCACCGTCGAAGCCGGCGAAGGTCTTGCCGAAGATGAAGATGGTGATCCCCACTATCTCAGGGTAATGGTGTAACTTGAGTTTTCCCATTTCACATGAATTTATTCTTGGTCGACTCATGAGCTACTCGACTGACTTCTGGAACTGCAGTGCTGCTACTTCTGATACCTCGGCCAGGGCTGAAGATCACGAGATGGAAGATGCTGTCACTTCAAAACCTAGTATGACTTTTGTAGTTCCGTCTTCAGTCGATTGGCTCCTTGTCTCTAATTTTGATTCTTTTCTGCAGCTCCATCTAACGTTGTTATTGACCTTCCTGACGACGACGACGAGGAACCACTGAGGCATAGGAGGAACAGGAAAGCGTCTGCTGGCAAGGCGACTCGGGACGTGCTAGTACCCGAGATGTTGGTCGTGGAGGGAGACAACGTCACTCGGCCTACCGTATCCTTTGCGGTGTCGTTGACGAGTGCTCGCCCTTCGTCGTCGAGTGCTGCTCAGCCTTCACTTTTCTCGACCCACCACGTCCCAGAGGACCAAGCCAGTGCTGCTAAAGAAGCAATACGCCAGGCAGGGGTCATGATGGAGCAAGTGAAGGCAATCCGAGACGCCAGCCAGGCAGCTTATGGCGCTTGATTCAGCTCTTGAGTAATGTTCAGTCATCGGTCACCGCTTGTTACGTTAGGATATGATATCTGAAAATCCTTCTTTACGAAAATCCTAGTATCGTCAGACACCATTTGGGTGTGTCGATTGAAATTCCAGATTAGTGGGGGCACGCTGAGTGCACCCACTGGGTGTAGTCCCCAAGGCTATGGTGGACTGCTGGCAGTCGACCATAGTCTTTATGTCTTAAGCTTTTTCTTTACTCGATCAGGTCGAATGGATTCATAGACCGGTGGGGGCACGCTGAGTGCACCCACTGGGTGTAGTCCCCGAGACTGTGGTCGACTGCTGGCAGTCGATTACAGTCTGAAGAACACCTCCCGTTTTTTTTTGTTGTTGTTGGTCAACTGATCGACTCTAACTGATAAAACTAGTGGGGGCACGCTGAGTGCACCCACTGGGTGTAGTCCCCGAGACTATGGTCGAATGTTTATATTCGGCCGTACTCTTAGAAACGCTATGAATTTTCCTTAGTCACTCGGAAGTCAACTATCTTTGACATCTGTCGATTGGTTCTTTGCAGAAATCTTGCGAGCTTGCGGCTCGTTACACTGAGTTGGAGAACAAGCAAATCCAGCTCGAGCTTGATCTGAAACTGGTCCAGGAGAACTTCACGAAGATGAAGGAGGAAGCAAAAGGTATGTTTGGTGAGACCCTCGACGACTGCCTTTGCCTCTCGTCCATTTCAGAGTCTGATCTCACTATGACTTTGCAGACAAACTGAGGGATTCCCTGAAGAAGAAAGACCTTGACTTGGCTGAGATGCAGAAAGTGGCTAGCTCGCAGATGAGAAGCTGGCTTCAATCACCAAGCTTGAAGAAGAAAATACCAATCTGAAAGCTGTCCTTGATGCGGCCAACAAGGAGGTCAGTCGACTGAAGAGTGACAAGATTTCCCTGAGTGACAAGGCCAGTGAGTTGGTGGGAAAGAAGAACGATCTGGAGGCTTATCTGGGAGGACTCGCCAAGAAGCTATTCCTCATGCTTGAAGGTAATCTTTTGTATCAAATAGACATTTTAACTATGATTTCTCCATCAGACTGCTGTCTTGACTTTGGGTTTGTGTTTGCAGAGTTCTGCCAGAACTTTGAAGAGGAGGCCGATCGATTGGAAATAAACCTGGATCCCATCAACTCTCCTGTGAAAGATGAAGTCGCTTTGAATGTGCTCCGGCTGGAATCTCGCGTTGCTGCTGTTGTCGACTACCTCGCAAGGCTGAAGGTCGCAACTTCCCGCATCGACACAACACTCTGGCCAAGAGAGACGCTTCAGAACGACCTCGAGTCTCTGATGACTCGACTGAACGAGGTTCCAAGTCGAGTGCAAGAATGGAAGAAGTCTTCTGCCAGGTGCGGCGTGGATGTTGCTCTGTCTCTGGCCCGTGTTCACTGCAAGGAGGCGCGAGAGGACAAGCTGGCCGCCCTTAAGGTGGCTAATACCAAGAAGCATGATTTCTGATCTTTCATGGAGACCTTCATTGCTGCTGCCACTCGGATTGCAGATGGAATCGACCTGGACGAATTTGTTGCGCCTTCCAGCCCTCTGCAGGAGGGGTAAAAAACTTCTGTGCTTGATACTTTAAATTTGCCTCGGTATGCCGAGTGATTTTTGTAACTGATAAACCTTAATGGGCTTAGCGCCCGAGCACTTTCGGTTCCGTTAGATGTTATCTGAACTTGGATTCAACGTTGAATATGTTTGCATTTGGTTTGAGGTGTCTTTTGCAGGCTAGGGCGAATCGCTTATTGCAATCGACTTGTTCCCCAATACACTTAGGCGAGCACTAGGCTGCAGCTAAGCCTCCGAGTGGGAGGTCTTCTCCTCACTCGGTAGGATTTTCAAAAACTTAGGCGAGCACTGGGCTGCAGCTAAGCCCCCGAGTGGGAGGTCTGCTCTCCACTCGGTAGGATTTTCAAAAACTTAGGCGAGCACTGGGCTGCAGCTAAGCCCCCGAGTGGGAGGTCTGCTCTCCACTCGATAGGATTTTCAAAAACTTAGGCGAGCACTGGGCTGCAGCTAAGCCTCCGAGTGGGAGGTCTGCTCTCCACTCGGTAGGATTTTCAAAAACTTAGGCGAGCACTGGGCTGCATCTAAGCCCCCGAGTGGGAGGTCTGCTCTCCACTCGGTAGGATTTTTGCGGTGTGCTTCTGAAGAAGAGGGCATCAATCGACCTGTACCTCGTCTTCCTTGCGGAGCACACATTATACTTGTGGCGTAGCTCGGAAGGAGAAGTAGCAGTCGACCTGTGGCTCGTCCTCCTTGCGGAGAGCACATTGTACTTATGGCATAGCTCGGAAGAGGAGGGTAGCAATCGACCCGCACCTCGTCTACCTTGCAGAGCGCACGTTATACTTGTGGCGTAGCTCGGAAGAGGAGGGTAGCAGTTGACCTGCACCTCGTCTACCTTGCAGAGCACACGTTACACTTGTACTTAGGCGAGCGCTATGCTGCAGCTAAGCCCCTGAGTGGGAGGCTGGCTCACCACTCGGTAGGATTTTATTGAAACTTAGGCGAGTACTTGGACTGTAGCTAAGCCCCCGAGTGGGAGGCTGGCTCGCCACTCGGTAGGATTTTATTGAAACTTAGGCGAGTACTTGGACTGCAGCTTAGCCCCTGAGTGGAAGGTTGGCTCACCACTCGGTAGGATTTTTATTGAAACTTAGGCAAGTACTTGGACTGCAGCTAAGCCTCCGAGTGGGAGGCTGGCTCACCACTCGGCAGGATTTTAAAGTACTTAGGCAAAACGGATTCGCAGCTAAGCCCCCGAGTGGGAGGCCGGCTCACCACTCGGCAAGGATTTTTTTTACAAACTTAGGCGAAACGGATTCACAGCTAAGCCACCCACTAAGGGGAAATTTTATTGAACAAATAAAAGTGACAACAATCACTGGGAAAATTATAACACTATTGTCTTGTGAAAAATGAACTACAGAAGTGCTTTTATTACATTTCTGAGCGGATACTTAAGTGTAAAAGGGGCGGAGCAGCTCCGCGTTCCAAGCTCGGGGCTCGTCGATCTTGTGCTCAACGTTGTAAAGACGGTACGCTCCGTTGTGTAGAACCTTGGTGACGATAAAGGGACCTTCCCAAGAAGGAGCGAGCTTGTGTGGTTTCTGCTGATCCACTCGGAGAACCAAATCTCCTTCCTGGAAGGCTCGACTCTTCACGTTTTTGGCGTGGAAGCGACGCAAGTCTTGCTGGTAAATGGTCGATCGGATCAGAGCCATCTCCCTATCTTCCTCTAGAAGGTCGACCGCATCTGCCCGTGCTTTTTCTCGCTTCTTGATTGTAGAGCTCGACCCGAGGAGTTGTGAAGCGGTCACTCGGCAAGATCGCTTCACTCAGAGACCAAGAAGAACGGAGTTCTCCCAGTCGACCGGTTAGGCGTGGTCCTTAACCCCCAAAGCACCGAGGGAAGTTCGTCAACCCATGCTCTAGCTGCATGCTTGAGGTCACGCATCAGTCGAGGTTTCAACCCTTTGAGAATCAAGCCATTGGCCCACTCTGCTTGCCCATTCGACTGAGGATGAGCGACTGAAGCATAGTCGACTCGTGTGCCTTGAGATGTGCAGAACGCCCTGAATTCCTCCAAATCGAAGTTTGACCCGTTATCAGTGATGATGCTGTGCGGGACTCCATATCTGAATATCAACTCTCTGATAAAGCTGACCGCGGTGCCGGCATCAAGGTTCTTGATGGGTTTAGCCTCGATCCACTTGGTGAACTTGTCGACTACTACCAGCACATGTGTGAAACCGCTTCTGCCTGTTCTCAAGGGTCCAACCATATCCAACCCCCATACTGCGAAGGGCCAGACGAGTGGTATGGTCTTTAAAGCTGATGCGGGCTTGTGTGACATATTGGAGTAAAATTGACATCCCTCACACTTGTCGACTATCTCCTTTGCCATTTCATTCGCTCTTGGCCAGTAAAATCGGCTCGGTATGCTTTGGCCACGGTGGTCCAAGAGGACGCATGATGGCCACAGGTCCCCGAGTGGATGTCATCAAGGATTATTCGACCTTCTTCTGGCGTTATGCATTTCTGACCAACTCCAGTCGCGCTTTCTTTGTATAGATGTCCCCTTATCACGGTAAAGGCTTTAGATCGGCGGACGATCTGTCGAGCCTCTTCTTCGTCCTCCGGGAGCTCTTTCCTCAAGATATACGCGATATACGGTACTGTCCAATTGGGAGTGATCACTAAAGCTTCCATGATCAGGTCGACCACTGCTGGAACTTCAACCTCAGTCGGATCTGTGATACTCTTGGGCTGCGGAGCTTCTTCGGTAAAAGGATCTTCTTTGACTAATGGAGTATGGATATGCTCCAAGAACACATCACTAGGAATGGCTTCTCTCTTGGAACCTATCTTCGCCAAATCATCAGCCGCTTGATTCTTCAGTCGGGGTATATGGTGGAGCTCTAACCCTTCGAATTTCTTTTCAAGCTTCCTCACTGCATTGCAGTATCCAGTCATGGCTGGGCTTCTAACGTCCCACTCCTTCATCACCTGATTGACCACCAAATCTGAGTCGCCATAAACCATAAGGCGACGGACGCCGAGTGAAATGGCCATGCGCAACCCATATAAAAGTGCTTCATATTCTGCTTCATTATTGGAAGAATCAAAGTGGATCTGGAGCATATATCTGAGCTTATCTCCTCGGGGGGAAACCAAAACTACCCCAGCACCGGAACCATTTAACATCTTAGAGCCATCAAAGAACATGGTCCAATGCTCCGAGTGAACTTGAGTCGGCTGTTGTTGTTCAATCCAATCGGCAAGGAAATCTGCTATCGCCTGGGACTTAATGGCTTTCTTTGCCTCAAACTTGATATCAAGGGCAAGGAGTTCAATCGCCCATTTCGCCACTCGACCAGTTGCATCTCTGTTGTGCAGGATCTCGACGGTGGAGCGTCGACGATCGTAATGGAATGATCGAGAAATAATGAGCAACTTTCTTCGTGGTCATGTAGATCCCATACACAAGCTTCGATAATGAGGATATCTTTGCTTCGATGGAGTCAAAACTTGGAGAGATAATACATCTGGCGCTGAACTTTGAAGGCTTTCCTTCTTCTTCCCGCTCGACCGTAAGTAATCAGATTGACGACTTGTCCTGTGGCTGCGATGTAAAGCAACAGAGGCTCTTTGCTGATTGGAGCAGCAAGCACCGGCTGGGTGGAGAGCGAGCTTTTAGCTCGGCAAACGCTGCATCAGCTTCTGGAGTCCACTCGAACTTGTCTGCCTTCTTCATCAGTTGGTAAAGAGGCAATGCCTTTTCACCGAGGCGAGAGATAAATCGACTTAACACGGCCAAGCATCCAGTAAGCATCTGGACATCATGCACACGCACAGGGCGTTTCATTCGGAGAATGGTGCCAACTTTTTCTGGGTTAGCGTCGATTCCTCGTTCTGAAACGAGAAAACCGAGTAACTTTCCGCCAGGAACTCCGAATGTGCACTTTGATGGATTAAGCTTGATATCATACCTCCAGAGATTGGCAAATGTTTCAGCGAGGTCAGTCAACAGGTCGGAACCCTTTCGTGACTTGACGATGATATCATCCATGTACGCTTCCACATTCCGACTGATTTGAGTGAGTAAACACTTTTGAATCATCCTCATGAACGTGGCTCCGCATTCTTGAGACCGAATGGCATGGTGACATAGCGAAGCACCGAATGGAGTGATGAAAGC
Source organism: Aegilops speltoides (assembly GCA_021437245.1). Lineage (NCBI taxonomy): Eukaryota > Viridiplantae > Streptophyta > Magnoliopsida > Poales > Poaceae > Aegilops > Aegilops speltoides. The sequence goes on from CM038144.1 coordinate 448,099,361, forward strand.
TGTTTTGATCTCATCGGGTCCATCTGAGACGGATCGATGGTACCGGAATAGGCGTCTAAAAAGACAATCTCGCATCCCGCAATGAGTCGAAAATTTGGTCGTCGAGGGAGAGGAAAATGATCTTTCGGCAGGCCCGATTGATATGTTTGAAATCAATGCACATGCAAAGTGACTTGTCCTTCTTGGGGACCATGACGACATTGGCGAGCCACTCGAGTGGTATATCTCTCGGATAAACTCGCCGCCAGAGTCGAGCCACCTCCTCGCTAATGGCTTTTATCTTCTGGACGGCGGACCGTCGAAGATGTTCTTTGACAGGTTTTGCTTTTGAGTCGACTCTTAGGCGATGCTCAGCCAGCCCCCAAGGAACACCTGGCATGTTAGCAGGCTTCCATGCAAAGATGTCCCAGTTCTCACGGAGGAACTGGATGAGTGCTTCTTCCTATTTAGAGTCAAGTGTTGTGGAAATATGAGTCGGAGCTGCGCTGGGGTCGGTCGGGTGAATGTGAACGGGCTTCGTCTCACCAGATGACTGAAACGCTGATTCTGTGGCAGGCTTCTTGGCCCGCAACAAATCACTTGGATCTGCATTTTTCTTGTATTCCTCTAGCTCTACCACTGTTATCTGGGAATCGACGATCTTTGAGCCTTTCTGAAAGCACTCTTCTGCCTTCTTCCGATTGCCAATGATAGTGATCACGCCTTTGGGGCCGGGCATCTTCAATTTGAGGTACACGTAACATGGTCGAGCCATGAACCGTGCATAAGCTGGTCTCCCCAAAATAGCGTGGTAAGCGCTCTGAAAATCCACGACTTCAAATGTCAGCCTCTCTTTGCGGAAATGTTTCGAGTCGCCGAACACCACATCTAGAGCTATTTGGCCGAGTGACTCAGCCTTCTTTCCAGGTATAACTCCATGAAACTCATGTTGCTGGCGCTGAGTCTGGACATCGGAATGCCCATTCCTTTTAGCGTCTCCGCATACAATATGTTTAGTCCACTACCACCATCCATCAGCACCTTCGTCAGTCGAGTGCCTTCGACGACCGGGTCGACCACCAAAGCTTGCCTCCCAGGGGTGGCTATATGAGTCGGATGATCGGACTGGTCGAATGTAATGGGAGTTTGAGACCATCTCAGATAGCTTGGTGTCGCCGGGGCGACCATATTTACCTCACGGTTGATAACCTTCAATCGACTTTTACTCTCCACATTAGCAAAAATCATCAGGGTGGAATTGACATGAGGATATCCTCCATCACTGTCCTCCTTGTCCTCAGCCTTGTCTGACTCCTTTTCCTTGTCCTTGGGTTGTTTTCCTTGAAACTGCTGGATTAAGAGCCGGCACTGGCGAGTAGTATGTTTTGGGTAGATGAAGTTACCCTCTTCGTCTTTCTTCGTGTGGATGTGACATGGCAGATCCATCACGTCATTTCCTTCCTTATCTTTCACCTTCTTGGGGTTCCAGGATCCTTTGGGGTTCCCTTTGGATTTGCCCTGAGTCATGGCCAGAGCCTCTCCAGGAGCCGCTGGCTCGGCTTTGCACTTCTGCTTCCGACTGGAGTTTCCTTTTTCCGACTGACTCGGCTTGTACTTGCCACTCCGGAGTCGATCCTCCTCTTCACCATTGGCGTACTTGGTGGCAATTTCCATCATTCAACTCAGGGTCATATCTCCGGTCCGACCAAAGTTCAAACTTAACTCTCTGTTCTTAACGCCATCCTTGAAGGCGCAGACTGCCTGATGATCAGACACGTTCTCCACCATATGATGCAAAGTGATCCATCTCTGTATGTAATCTCTCAGGGTTTCATTCGACTTCTGCACGCAGACTTGCAGCTCTGTCAATCCAGCTGGTCGCTTGCAAGTTCCCTCGAATGTCCTGACGAACACTTGGGAAAGATCTTCCCAAGTGTAAATGCTGCTAGGAGCTAACTGATTCAACCACGCCCTAGCTGAACCTTCCAACATGAGCGGTAAGTGTTTCATGGCCACCTCATCATTACCGCCGCCAATCTGTCCGCCACTCGGTAGTCTTCAAGCCAGGTTTCAGGCTTGGACTCATCGGTGAACTTACTTACCCCAGTCGCCAACCTGAAGTTGGGGGTATCACTGCGGCTCTGATGGCTCTGCTAAAACATTTTGGACCTGAAACATGAACTCGGCTGCTAGTGGGCGCATCTCTGTCATGGCCACCTCGATGAGCTCTGTTCCGATCGACCAAACCTTGCACGATGATGGATCTCGCGTCAAAGCATGGTTCCCTGGGGTCGACCAGAACTTCGCCGCCAAAGATTGCTATTGGTGCCTATCATCTTGCTGCCGATGAGCATAAGACCCACCCCTTGGGGGAGGAGTGGGCACTCAATGCCGATCATCACGGTCGAATCGGTCATCATATTGGTCACGTCGACCTTCGCGTCCCTCACGCCGCGGAGGCGATCTTGGGATATGAGCCGACTGAACTGTATTCACAGCGATGGATCAACTGTGAATCCTGTTGCGTGATTGTGACATAGCTGAATTCTGATCTCCTGCTGCTCGGAGCAAATCCCTGATCTGCATCAAGCCTCTGCCAGCCTCCGACTGAGAGGGCTGAATTGACTCTGCTATGCGGGCTGCAGCTGCTAGATTTTGAATCGGGGTTTGATATACCTGAGTTGGTTGCGGAAAGTGTTGACGTCGACTGGAGTCGGGTACTCGTTGCTGCGCACGTTCGTCGAGTGCATGCTGCAGGTTCTCCAGTCGAGTATGTTCAGCTAAGTTGGACAAACGTGCCTCCTCCAAGGCGCGAGCCTCGGGAGTTTTTCCTGCGATGGGAGTATGCAGGGCATCCATGTTCCGGCGACGAAGATCTTCCCTCTGCAGGAAGTGGCGGCTCGGGTTGATATTCCTCGTGGGCTGGCGGGTCGCCCGTCATCTATCCCTTCAAGGCGAGGGAAGCGGGAGGACTACGAGGCCCATTGACCATCGTAACCTCCGCCGCCGGATCATCATTGTCGCTTTCGGATCACGATCTCTCGAGCCGGTCGGCGGATCGAATAGGGCGTAGAGATTCGTCGGACTCGATTACCGAACTTGGTGGTGGCGATTGGCGAAGCCATCGCTTGTCTCACCCACCTGAAGCCTCGATCGACCAGAGGCGCTTATGCTGGCGGGAAACGAGGAGGAGGACGACAGAGGAGTCGTCGATATGGAGTCGACGGTTGCCGCAGCAGAACGCCGTGGACACACGCCCGAAAATGCGTCGCACCGCGGACGGGGAGCGCATCGATGTCGAGTGGAGCCTCCTGGAGCCAAGCAGAGTCGTCGGCGATGAAAGTGAGCACGCCGAGACGGATGTCACGGCCCTCGACCAGAACTCCGCCAGAAACCATGATGAAGACAATCGGAACAATTGCAACTTCTCCAAAAATCGCTAAGACACCTGCCCCACGGTGGGCGCCAACTGTCGTGGTTCTAAGACTGACAGTAGAATGGAGGGTAGGTATGGAGAGGCAAGATCCTAGCTATGGAGCAGTTATGCAGACACAAGGATTTACTGAGTTGGGCCCTTCTCGGAGGAAGTAACAGCCCCTCGTCTCGGGCAGAGGCGGTCGATCGGATTATGTGTGTATAAGTTCTGGGTGCGAACCCTTTACACCGAGGAGGGTGGCTTATATAGTGTCTCGCGGACCCCTCCGGCCCTCGATTATCTGAGGTTTAAAGTACATAAAGGATTGGCGTTACTGGTAACGTCCTACATAAAGTGTCATCATGGCCATAAAGACTACTTAATTACAGACCGTTCGGATACAGAGTGGTTCTTGATCTCCTGGTGGTCGAGTGGGTCTTCATGGTCGAGTGCCCTCGAGTGGATTCCCTCTTGGTCGACTGAAGGCAACCTCTTCCGAAGATGTCCTTGGGGAGGGTACTTTGGACAGGCCCGTGACCCTACCCTAGGTACATGACTTCATCAGGTGATATGCATACCACTATACAAAGAGGATTGCAATCAACACGAGATAAGGCTCAAACACCAATGACATACTAGGAGTCAGAACAAGTGATGTTAAAGCTATATGTGCATACTACCAGCAAAAAGAAAGGTTGTATGTGCCTACATGCGGACAAAGTACAGATAAACACACGCGTGTTCGTGCAATAGAACCAAACTTACGTGATGTTGCTTGACATCACAAACACGATGTTGCTTGACATCACAAACACCACATAGTGTGGTCACTAACAAATAAAATGGTCATTCATCATACGGCACACCTCCGAATCTTAAGACTGAGCATCGTCGAAGAGTACACACTCCTGTTTTTTCATATGACCCATAGAAGAAAGATATCGATGTGCTTCACAGGGTTAGCCTCGGGAGGGGAGCGAGGAGGAGAAAGCACATGGCAGCCGGAGCAATTGAAGAAGAGATACAAGAATGTTTTCGAACACCTAGGACAGAACGGACACTTAACATAATCAAGGCACCCAATTTACGTGAGGTTGGGGTCTTTGTCTTAAATTGAAAACAACACGCACAAATTAAGGTTTGCTCATTAGGACCATAGAGACAGGAATCCACGCCGCAGCTACCCCATGCGAGCAACCTCACCAAGGACTACATCCAAGTACTAATACTTGTTCATTGTTTATGTATAATTTTAGTCCAAAGTATGTATATACTCCTCGTATGTGCATGTAGTATATGACCGTTTCTGATCAATTATCATACCATGTTCAGAGTCGAAATAATCTGGTGTTCGAATCTGCATGCATCCGTGCCGCATTGGTCCAACTCATGGTTCCGAAAAGAACAATATTCCACATTGGTCCCGCTTACGATTCCGAAAAGAACAATGGAATATTTTCTTTAAAAGAAGAACAATGGAATATGGTGTTGTTCGAGCACCATCCGTTCAGATCCAACCCAATTTCACCCCTAACTGCATTTGTATATCGCTGTAACGCATTTTGCATGGAGCGACATTTCCTTCCGGGCGCCTTCAAAATGTTTGGCGAAATGTCTACCGGACAGACCTCATGAAAGCAACCCAAACCCTAGAACATTTTGTCGCTTCTACGAAATTGCAGCTTAAACAGAAACAAAAACAAAATTGCTATTCCTACACACAACTTCTATGTAAACTTTGTGTACTGTGTAAGAGAGGCACTAACCGTTATGAGAAAAACCAGAGGATTACCGCCAGTGCTTTGAACTAGTGCGGAGTAGGATTTTTGTAAAACCAGTACGTATAGGAATAGCAAATGCTCAAACAAAAACTCCCTATCAGTTCAGTGGTACGGGTTTATTATCCTCGCCCATGCCTTTCCGGACGACGTTGCACTCATGCCCACGTACAAAGGGTTGTGGCAACGGATAGCCCACGTAACGTGCAAGATCACCGAGCCCGACCCGACCCGAACGATTTGTTCGTACGCAGCCTCGACCGTGGCCACGCCGACCCAACCACAGCCGCATCCCTCCTCCATCCCCGGCCAGCAGAGAGCCCAGTTCCCCGCCGAGAGCTCCCTCCCCCCGAAAATGCCCTCCGCCTCGCTCCTCCCCGCCACATCCGCCGGGGCGCAGCCGTGCCCCTCCCTAGCGCCGCCCCGCGGCCGGCGCCGATGCTGCCGCGCCACGGCCGCCTCCGCCCCGTCGCCTTCCGTCGGGCTCGGCCTTGGCCGCCGCGCCGTCTCCCTCGCGGGCGTCGCCGCCTGGCTCGCCACTACCACCGGCCGTAAGCATGCTACTACAATATTTCTACGGGCACTTCGCGCGTGTGTTTTGGGCGAACTGTGTGCTCGGTGTGCGTTGTGAGTGACCAATTTGCCGTGCCACCGATGTTGCAGGGGCAGAAGCCAGTCCGTTCGACAACTACGTCAAGAAGTACTAACCCCCTGTCTCCATTTGGTTTGCGTTAACACCACCTCGTGGCTTCGTGCTGACCTCCAATTGCTGCTGCTGCTAGGAAGAAGCTGGAGCCACTGGAGACGTACGTCCCGGCTGTGCTGCTGACCCAAGACCAGTTCAGGGATCTAGGTGAGGGTGGTTTACTGTTGATAAATTTGGTACCCAATGCACCGACTTGGTCGGCACACTGGCTGTCCTGATTGAACATGCGCAAGAAAGTTAGTCCAGTTGCAAGTGCACGACTGTTTGAGCAACCGTTAGCAGCTGGGTTCTTCATCTGCAGTCGTCCAGAATCAGTGTCACATGTACAGTTTTGTTCAGAATTCTTTTGCAGGTCTACCATACATTATTCAATTGTTATGTGCTTCTTCCAATGGAAATGGTCCTTTGAAACAGCATACGATTGCTACAACTCAGTTATCTTAGATTCTACCTTTGTCAGATGGTTTTAACCTTTATATGCTTCATTACAGAGAAATCCTTGGAATTCGAGAAGCCAAGGTTTGATGAGAGTAGATCATTGCTTCGTTCTGGTCCAGCATCATCTCTACGTATCAATATTCGGGCAGTAAGTCTATGATTTGGTGAATGTTAGTACATCACTAGTGCCTTCATGTTTTTATGACTAGCTAGTCCTTCTACTTCTCATGCTTCAGGTATCCTAGGGTCTTCAATTTATTCTTAGGCCATAGCATTATAGAGTATCCATATTTCATAATTATGATTCCTTTAATTTTATCTACACATACTGAAACTGTGTCGTAAACTTAATGTAGGTGGCACAATATGCTTCTACTAATGGCCAAGGCAAAACTGCCTCTGATGCAGTGGATGAATGCTTACGGTAAATGTCACCCTTTTTAGAAGTACATACTTGTTTGCCGAATGTATTGGAGCTTATGAGCTGTTATGCATGCTGTTTCCTAGAGCGTTGGAAGATCTCGACTCGCTGCTACTAAAGGCTTCGCGGAAAGACTCGTCGGCATCTGTTGAAGTCATGAGGAGCAAAATCGCTGTAGCCCTTGGAGCATTAGACAAGTATTACCAAATAGTACAAAATCTTTATCCATCTTGAAATCAAAAGGAGGCATTACTCATACTTCTTTGTATTAATGTCATTTCAGCCTCCTGCAAACCGTGCCATCAGCCGTTATGGATAAAGGAAAGGCGATTGCTGATGCATACAGGACCCCTTCAGATGGTTATTATGAAGAGGGTAATGGTGCAGAGTTGGATCCCAGTCTGAAACAACTGCAGGACATTCTTTAATGCTGAATCTTGCTGCGTTTAACACATCTTGTAGTACTATCAAATTCCGTAATTGCAGAGTGGAACTAAGAAGTTTGCAGCAGAACACTTACCTGTGGCTGCACTTCTAGAATATATAGTAGTACTGCTTTTCATTATAGTAACTCTGGTGGTTAATTAATAGAGGTGCAGTTGTACATCAGAACACCGGTTTTCTAATGTTTTATACCTGACTGTCTGTACAAATTAAAGGGAAGTTTGAGCATAATCCTTATTTCGTATAGGCTCCTAGTCTGAAACCTGAAACCATCACCCACATATTGGAACGTACGTACAGATGACACAGCACAACAGTGCACTAGTGATCTGCACTCGCTGTAACTTGCATTTTCAAATTCCAAGCATTTATTTGCAATTTACAGAACATAAGTGGATCTCAGAAGGTTACATGCCATAGGGTCAACTAAAAAATCTGGTCAGAACATTTAATTTACAAAGACCATATATCTGCAGCAGCAGATAATCGCGTGGTTTGACCAACAGATCAATCAATCAAAGTAACAAACACGAAAAAGCCCATTGTCAACTGCGTCAACACATAAACATTCTCCAAATTAAGCACATATTAACCAGCAGAGAAACCAAGAGCAGGAGGCATAGAATTCCTGAGTAACCACATTTGAAAGAAGGAAGGACCACCGGTGTGTCGTCCGTCGTCGTGTCGATGTACTTGGGGAAGGCGCATGGACAGTACGTTGTGATGCAGCGGCGTCCTTGGTCGGAGAACGGCGCCACTGCTTCCACAGCCGCGCGTTTCATGTCAACGGCGATGACGCAGGCCTTGTCGTCTTCATCGTTCACCCTGGCCATCATGTAAACGAAGTCATCATCTTGCGTGCTCAGGGTTGTGCCGTAGAAAACGAGCTTCTTCTTCAGTTCCAGTTGCTTGGTCTTGTCGTTCCACAGGCCAGGCAGCACAGCTCGATAGCCAGGATCAACCGAGATGTCGGCGACATCGACCGTGAAGCGCCGGTGCCAATCGTCGCAAGACACCATCCTGGTAAACGTGGTGGCTATCCAGCCTTCATCGCTCCCATCATCGTCGCCGTAGATGTCGATGTCGACGAGCTTGATCAGGCCGTCGCAGCAGGTGACATCGCGGATATACTCGGGGAGATCTGCGCAGTAGAAAATGCCACCGTCCTCGTCGGTGGTGCGAACCCTTGGCTCGGGCACTGGGATGTACCGGATCACAGGATGCTCGTCGAACAGGTTGGTAACCAGAAGGATGCCGCGCATGACATCAACCCAGCCCAGCGAGTCTGCCCCCACGGTGATCTGCTTGGTGGTCTCGTGATCGTGGTTACCCAGCAATAGCTTGTCAGACTCCGATAGGCTCTGCGAGGCCCGCTTAGCGGTCCACGCCTGGGTCTCCGACGAGAAGACGTGGGCGTCGAACTGCCATGGCTCATCACCGGCGTTGGGAACCCGGTTGAGATAGGCCACGGCGTAGTGCCCGCCGTGGGCGTCGCCGCAGGGCAAGAGGCCGAACTCCTCGGCTACGAAGCCTCGAATGTTGGGGTCCGGAAGTAGGTCCAGCGATGGCTTCCCAGGGCCAGCTCTGTAGACAAAGTATTCGTAGCGGCTAATCCAGGTGGAGTGCAAAGTTACGCTGAAGAGCACGAGGGCTCCCTCCGCGTTGATGACCGAGGCCTCGTAGTGGCCGTAGGAGTGATCGTCGTCGTCGTCTTCCTTGAGGCCGGGGCAGTGGACGGTGAAGTAGGAGACGCCCGGCGGATCCACGAGCCAGAAGGACAGAGCTACAGCCTGGCCGTCACTCGTCGTGGACTCAGCGGTGGTGGCGTTCCGGCGGTCGGAGATGTACGACAGTTGCTGCAGTAAAACCCAGTCGGGGGAGCCGGGGCGCCGGAGGCGGAGTCGGCGGCGTACGATGGTTCCTGCAGGGTCGGGGGGCTGAAGGAAGCGGTGGGCCGGCGGAACGGCGTCGACATGGTGGACATGGGTAATACCGAACGATTTGGCGCCGCGTTGGGTGGACTGGACACCGGAGCGGAGGAACTGCGTTTTAGCGTGTTTGGGAGTTGCGACGGCAGTGTATATGTACTACGGCACCTGCGTACGACGCAGCTGGGCTGCGAGTCCGACTCTGAACCCTGTCGGTGTGCGCTGTGGGTTCGGTCTGCTCCGGTTTTCTGCTTTCTTTTTTCGTTTTCTTTTTTACTTCTTTGGTTTTATTTGTTTTCACCAATTTTCTTTTTTTTCATTCTACTTTGGTTTTATTTATTTTTTCATTGTTTTTCTTTCTTCGTTATACTTTGATTTTCTGACGTTTCTTTTTTTTTTGGCTTTATCGTTTTATTTGGTTTTATTGCTTTTCTTTTGGTTTCTTTGACGGATTTCATACGTTTTCCTTTTTAACACATGTCTAATTTTTTTCAGTATACAATTTACATTTTTAGAGCGCATGTGAAACATTTTTCACATACACATTGGACATTTTACAAATACATCATGTACATTTTTTTAAAATACATTTTTGAGTAATTTTTCAAGTACTCAGTAGCATTTTCCAAATAGAAGCATTTTAAGCCATGAAAACATTTTTAAAATTTATAAGCATTTTTGCAAATTTTATGGACATTTTTTTGGAAACACATGATTATGTTTTTTAAATGTTACGTGCATTATTTTAATGAAAATAAACATTTTTTAATCTACATGAACTTTTTTATATTGTGTGTAATATTGAAACAAGTGCATATTTCCATAATGTACATTTTGTTAATGGCACAGACATTTTTATACATTATGCAAGCATTTTTTTACATTGTATACATATTTTTCTAAAAATTGTATTTTTAATATCAGAACATCTTTTCATTGTCATGAACGTTTAGTTAAAAGTTATCAACATTTTTTAAAACTACGCTAACAATTTTTATATATGTTAACAGTTTTTCAAATTCATGGTTTCGAATTTCTTGACTAAATGTAGGTTTCAAATTCTATGCATTTAAAACATAAATAAAATTAGAAAGAGAAAACAATCGAGTGACGTCAGGATGATGACCCACGTCCACCACCGCACCCTGTAGGCGAGGAAGTCGTCTCCCTCGCAGCAGGGAGCACATAGCCATGCCCAACAAACACCAGCCTCTTTGTCCAACTGTGTTAACGTGTTTGAAGTTGTGGGCTTTTTGCTAGCATTTTGAGCGGTTGGGCCTATCTAAAACTCATTAGTGTGTTTTCTAAGCCTAGTTAATGAAATTTTGCAGTGTTGTTTTTAGGGAACAAGTGTACGTATCCCCCTCTGATATATCTGGGAGGGCTCTTTTATGAGAAACACAGTGCAGACGCAGGCGTAACCTTCATAGGTGAAATATTATATAGTTGTACCTTTTTCCACAAATACACAAAAAAATGTGTATGTTTTCATTAATAGAAGAAAAGAGAATGAATACAAGTAAGGTATGATACACGCAGTGCAAGATGGCGTGACAACCACACTAACTAGGGAGGCAGTCCAGACCAACGTGGAGTCTGACAACTTGTCTGACAACCACAAGGCTAGCACCGGGGACGCCACGAGCACACAAGACGACACCTTTAGGAATAAAAACAATGTCGTGACGTCATCGATGTCCATTCCAAAGAATCAGACCTAGAGTTTCCTCTCGTGCTCGGAGATGTGCACATGGAAATGCCATGCCAATGCCTCCAAGGAGGGGACGCCACTTATCCAACATCTCCTAGGTTGAAGTCACCATCAACGATATTGATCCCATCAGACTGGGCCATGTTGTTAGCAATAATGTTAGCATCGTTGGCTAATCACTACTAGGGAAAACCCTAGCAGTAGCGCGTGTTTTGTGCCTACTAGTAGCGCGGTAGGCCGCGCTACTAATAAGCGCTTCTGACTAATGCTTAGCGATGTAGCGTGCCATCACGCGCCATCGCTAGTACAAATAGTCTGCGGCGCTTGTTTGGTCTGCGCCATTGCTAAGTTACCTACTTGCGCGTGTTTCCCACCCATCGCTACTAGTATTTTTTTATAATTTTTTATTTTTAGTGTATTTATGCGCCATCATACAAATATTGGTACAATACCGGATGTTATGAGGTTTACATCATTATGTCCATAACAGTGTATTAAATGAAGGTGGATTAGGTTCAAGTGGAGGCAATATGTGGTGCATGTCAAAAGTATACTACTAATCCAAACTTGATCTACTTTGGATTAGTAGTACTTTCGATGTGCACCACATGTTGCCTCCACTTGAATCTAATCCGCCAAAGACAAGATATGTAATCATCATCATGGTCATTACCATCAACATTATTTATTTAATCACCACTAACACTAGCTAATAATAAACATCATAGTCATTACCACGAACACTAGCTATTTTATCATCATAGTAATAGTGTAGCACATCATCATCCTGAAACTCAGTTCTAGCCACTACTCACTCCTGCTACTCACTCCTGCTTGCTCTCTCTTAGGTAAAAGAACATAAAACATGTATAGCTCTCCTCCTTGATCAAGTTGAAGCATGCAGATGAACCTGTCTCCTAATCGTGGAAGGCGTCTCTCGGTTGCTGCTCCTAGTACTTCTCCGCTCCCCAACACATATTTGGTCCATTCTTGCACTATTAAGCATCCGTCGCTAATCTTGAATGCACTAAAGTAAGTCTGTAGGATATCTTGGCCGTAAGTTGACAATACTCATGACACCTTTAGTCTCGATCCCATAAGGCACAACATTCATCGGGAGTCCTGTTGAAGAACATCGTATGGTAACATACTTAGCAATGAAGTTTAGCTTCAAAAATAATGTATGGAAAAGATGCAATGAGGATAAAAAGTAAAAATCTTACCATCCTTCCTAAATGGATGTGACCGTAGTTCAATATGAACACTATGGGTCGCACATTTTCATACTAAGATTTCTAAATGCACGAAGAAAATTTGTCTTGTGATATCAAGATCCTCAAGCCATGAAACATAATGGTGAGCTCCTCGCAGATTGAGTTCAGCCCGAGGATAGTATACGGTCCTGTCTACCAAGCTTTGGACATGTTTGCTTGCACGGAAATAAGTGACAATACAAATTAGTTGTCAATTAATTTTGAATAAACAATATCAAAGACATAAATATGGTTGAGAAACTTACATAATGGTATAATCGAGGCATTTGCACATTGACCCAGATGTCGGTATTACCTTCAATATCATCTTAGGACGAATATCAAAGGTGATAACCATACCAGGCTCAAATGCATAAGTCTTGCATAGTGCTCGCCATGTTTTGCATCCAAAATAGGTGTAGTCGTCTGAATTGTATAACCGCATGGAAAATATAACCATGCTCGGTCTTCAAGTAAACTTTCTTTTCCTCCATACTATGACTGAAACCTATCTTATCCAATACAAAAACTCTTGCATGGCGGGGATACGCTAGTAGAATAGTAAAAAAATATAAGTTGAAGCAAATGAAAGCGGATGTCATGCTTAATTACGAAAAAAGACTTGTCGTTGTGACTTCTTGTATCCACTTGAAGTTCACGCCCAGCTTGATCTTTCAAGCGCCTATCATCATCTAGGAAGATTCCGTCGACGGGCAGCGCTTCGTCTTTGCAGATTTGCAAATACCGAAATCCTTCTCGTCGTCAGACATTTCCTATGTTCATAGTTAAAACATTAATTGAAAATCGATCGAAGACAACTACCAAGATATGAACACACAAATCCGGGGCACTCGATATTTCCTACATATATATTCTAGCACAAGTCATGCCAAAATTCACGGAAAAATCCGGCATGACCTTTGCTAAAATAGGACATATCGGCGCTGAAAATTCCGGAACGGAAATGAATCAACACTCCGGCAAAACATAGGCCACTCGGAGGTGTAACACGCAAACATGACCGCCACTTGGATATTGAGCAACACAAGATATACATTTCAAAATATCTTATAGGACTCAAATTAGCATGCATTCAATAAGCAAAAGTAGATCATCTCATGCATTTCAAAATATTGTCACTAATACATCACAAATAGTGTCATACATATAACATCACTAATACAACTAAAACTCTAGCACACGATGGGTATCGGGCGGCGGTGGACACCCACGAGAAGGCACCATCACGGGATCATAGCTCGGTGAGATCCCTGAGAACCTGCCGGTATTGGAGAATGGCCTGTGCTCCAACGCAAACAAGTAGCGCGGACGACGCGCGTCCTCCTCCTCGACACGGTGGCGCACCACCTCCATGAGTCCTCGATCCTCTGGATAAATCAGCCCACGCGACCGCCACCAAGCAAGGTTGGTCAATGACAGTGGCTCCTCACCAACCTGCGCCCCGGTGAGTAGCGCCTCCAGTACCACCGGCGGAGCCAGGTCCAACATGGCCGATCTGGTCAAGCGGTGTCGTCCTCCGCCGACTCGGACGACGAGGATGCGGGATAGGCATCGCCCACGTCGAGGCGGAAAAATTGCTTTTAACTAAAAAATAGAAACAAGTTCTTACTAACTAGTTCTATTAATTCAACTAGTTCTTACTAAAAATAATACTATAAATAAAAATATTCTAGTACCTAATTAGTACCTAATTCTTACTAACTAATTAGTACCTAAGAACTACTGCCCTAATTACCATCTAAGTAATTAACTAACTAGCACTAAAAATAGCCTAGGGTTCATACTAACTAGCACTAAATACCTAGGGTTCATACTAAGAGAGAAGAGGATCGAGAAGGAGAGAGGGATCGGAAGGGAGAGTGCAGAGGGCGGGAGAGAGATGGGGTCGGGGAGGCGGCGAGGCGCTGGCGAGGCGGCGGGGTGGGGGGAGACGGCGGCGAGGCGGCCGGGGTCGGGGGAGACGGCGGCAAGGCGGGTCGGGGAGGCAGGCGGGGTCGGGGAGACGGCGGCACCGAGGCGCGGGCGAGAGGTCGGTGGAGACAACAAGGCGGGTCGGGGAGACAGTGGTGGCGAGGTGGGGTCGGGGGTGGGGAGGAAGCAGAGGAGAGGAATCGGGCCGGGCGGGCAGGGGGTAAGTAGGGATAGTTGTGTAGCGTTTGGCAAAAGCGCTTCAGCTAACGCAAATGTGATGGCGCTCTCTGATTGTACGCGCTCTCTGCTATAGCTAGCGGAGGCCAAGGTCATGGCAACTATAGCAAGATGGCCTGTATTCCTCAAACGCGCCATTGCTACTTCCAAGTCGAAGAGCGTTTGGAACACACGCGCTGCTGCTAAGTAGCAGTAGCGTGGTATTTTGAAGCGCGCTGCAGATAAGATTCTGTGTATAGGCTTTTCCCTAGTAGTGAATCCTTCCTAGCCAAGTAACACATATGTGAAGTTGAGATCGAAATCAACAATAATATCAAACACATTTTGGCTTATGTAGTGCTTCTACCACTGTATGATGCAACATGTGACCGCGACACTCTAGCAATAACACGAGTACCATATATTGCGCCAATACAATACTGTGATGGCCAGTGGCGGAGCTTGCACCAAAAATTTGGGCGGGCTAGATGCACCAGGATACAGCGGCGGAGCTAGCCCATCCATGGAGCCTAGGCATAATAAAAAGGGATTTGCTTCATGGGCATTTGCCCCACTAAGACTTGTGATTAATTATCCAGCTCCTACTATAATCTAATGGGAGTTTTGGGGCAGAGCCCGGGTAGCTGCCCTGGGTCGCCGGGAGGTGGCTCCATGGGCTAGCTATAATGTGAGAAAATGCTTCTGAGTTGAGCGAGTCGTGGCCCATTCGGCATTGTCTAAGCTCCGCGTGGTGATGGCATGGAAAAACTATCATGGCTCACTCACAACAATACAAGCATGTGATGGCATGAACTAATAGTATTCCTCACCTTGAAATATGGATGCCATCTACAGCTTGTGCGAATATTTGAAGGAGCTTGGCCAGTTGATGCCTTGATCACCTCTCCTCCGAGCTCCCAGTCGCATACACGACTTGCTTGAAACACCAAGAAATTGTCTCACTAGATCTCATGAACATGTTGTCAATCACTCTGTACCTCTAGCTATGACCCACGACATGAAGTAACATTGCTAAGGTGTGGACACTATCTTGTAGCAAGCCACACTCCCTAAATGTGCCCACAAGCTTGGCAAACATACTCTTCACATTCAAAGCATGTTCACAACCCTTGCATCGTTACTATCATAGATGTTGTTTAGATTCAACATCCTCTCTCTATCTCGGGCTAACTCAGGCTTTGAATTGTGACGAACCGCTCTCTTGTTGACCAATATGACCCATGTCCAAATCACACCTACGAGTGTTGATGTCCGAAGTATCTGCTTCATTCATTCACCAGTGAAATCATTGTTGCAAAAATTAATGATAAAATCAACCCTACACCTTAACTGTGAGGGTGGTTGTATGTTGCTTACCGCCATTGGAGCAGATGACCCGCCCATGACAGAGACGAGGCGAACAAGACAAAGGCGGAGTTGAAGGGGACAAGTAGCTCACAAAGGAGAGAGCATGTCCTGGTGCTGGAGATTTTTTTTAGATACAAGGCATTACGTCTGCCATTATAAATAAAGCCAAACATGCATCACCACAGGTTACACAAAAGCAAAATACATTCTCAAGCCTACCCACCAGGCCACAATCTAAATAAACTTAAACATCCAACAAACAACACGAACAAGAGTTCAAATATTCCAAAAAAACAAATAAACAAGAGTTCAATGGCACGCAAGCTAAGAGCATCTCCAGCTGCGCCCCCAACAGGCCCCCCCAGGCGACTTTTTCGGCGCCGGCGCAAAAAAACGGACCAGTCGCGCCCGGGGTAAAGCGCCGGTTCGGCCCTTTTTCGCTTCGTGACATGAGTCGAACCAGCTTATTTGGGCGCTTAGGGGCTCTGGCGCAAAGAAAAGCGATCGCCCACGCCGTCATGTGAAAATTCAAGATTTTCTTCCCCGACTCGCCTCCCACCCCCATGCTCTTGGCCGCAACTAGGCATATCCCGGCGGCGCCCCGCCGCCCTTCATCGGTAGATAGCCATTCCCCGCCGGAAAAATAGCAGAGGTTCGCCGCAACAGCCCCTCCGACTACTTCTGGGCGTTTTTGGCCGCTGTTTCCAACCGCGGAGGGCAGTTTAGCGGCGGGTGCACGCCCACCGTGCTATAACGCCCCGGATTCGATGCGCCAGGTGTCTGCCAGTTATTCGCCGTCGTTGCCTTGTCATTTGCTTGTGTGTTGCATTTTATCATGTCATCATGTGCATCTCATTTTGCATACGTGTTCGTCTCATGCATCCGAGCATTTTCTCCGTTGTCCGTTTTGCAATCCGGCGCTCCTATGTCCTCCGGCGTCCCCTTTTTTCTCTCGTTGTGAGCGGGTGTTAAAATTTCTCGGAATGGCCCGAGGTTTGCCAAGCGGCCTTGGTATAGCACCGGTAGACCGCCTGTCAAGTTTCGTGCCATTTGGAGGTCGTTTGGTACTCCAACGGTTAAGCGGGTAACCGTAAAAGCCCTCTTTGTGTTGCAGCCCAACACCCCTTCAAAGTGGCCCAATAACCCATCCAGACCCCCTCCATGCCCTCAGTCGTTCGATCACGATCGCGTGGCCGAAAACCGCACCCCATTTGGAGTCTCCTAGCTCCCTCACCCCCTCCCCCGAATTTTTCGGATGAATCCACCCCTAACCCTAGTCTTCTTCCACCTTCCGCGCACCGGACATGTCCATCCAGCCGCCGGACACGTCCGCCCTCACCATCGCCCAACCAGGAGCCGCCACCTGTCCCCGCCGGCGTCCTCTCTCTCCAGCGCCAGCGCCGCAGGGCCCGCTCGACCAGCAGGGGCCCCAGCAACCCGCACCGCGCCGCCGTCGTCGCCGTCCGCGCCGCCGCCAAGACGAAGCGCCAGCGCTCAAGCTCCTCCGCGCCCACCGCCAGTCACGTGCCCGCCGCCGCCATGCGCCGCCCGGTCGTCGCCGGCCGTCGCCTCCATCCGCGCTCCCCGCCGCGCCGCCCTTCCAGCACCGCCTCCATCCGCGCCTCCCGCGCCGCCGCCCTTCCCCGGCGCCGCCCCTGTCCTCTTCCTGCCCAAGACAACAGCGCCGCCGCCAGGGAACTCCGGCGAGCCTTCGCTGCCCGGATCCCGCCGTCCACGCCACCTCCAGGGCCCCTCCGGCCGGATCTGGTCGGGAGTTGACCGGATCCGTCCTTCCCCGGCCTCCCCGACCTCTCCCTCGACTCTGGTCGCCTTCCACGTCAACTCCGGCGAGCATCTCCGGCCATCATCGAAATTCGTGCAGATCTGAAGGTTGACCCCGTTTTTCGTCTGTCCCTGATATTTTTGCATAATGTTGCTCTGTTCATTGCATCATAACTCCGTGCATACTGCTCCGTTTTGCATGCATAATATATAAAATTGTTCGTTGTTAGATGATCTTCATTTCATTCCATTGTGCCATGCTTGTTTGAGTCCATCTTGATGCCCTAATCATCGTTGCAAGAGTGCTATATGATGTTAATCTGCTGAAACTATTATAACTTGATGATTTGTCATTTTTGTTGCATTTTGTGTGTGCATCCTATGAGTTTGATGTCTACATGAGTTTTGAACTATGATATGCCATCTTCACAGTGGTGCCATACATGTATTTTTGTGATTCTTGTACTGAGTGCATCGAGCTTGTTAAGTAGAGTACTTGCTGTTACTGTTTTGCTAAACTGTTTCTGCTATATCTTGATGCTATGTAAACCTACTGCTACAAGTCATTCTATGCATAATCTGAAGATGTTCACTAATGATGTTTTGTTATACATGTCATGTTCTATTAATCTATGCCCCTGGTTGCAATTATAGCCTGATGTAGCTTGTTGCTATATTGCCCTCAAAATTGCTAAATAATGTTGCTGTCAGCCTGTTAACATTAAGTTCAGTTTTGCCATGATCTTTGCTACTGATCCATGTACCCTATGAACTTGTTCTTGCCATGCTTAGCTTCATAAACATGTATTCTTACTGTTGGTCACCTTGTCATGCCATGTATTGCTCTGTGGTGAGTGGTTCAAGGTCACGAGCATGCCTACTTATCGTTGTTCCTGCCATGTTTGAATATGTCGTATAACTTGCCATGTTTACATGGGTGCCATCATATTTTCTGTGCTCTTTTGGCTCATGGTCATTAAGGGACTTTTGTTATATGAGACTAGTAGATTCATGCCATGCCTTTGTTTGCCATGTTAAGTTCCTGTAACATGTTGTTTGATAGCTCTAAACATTGCAACCTGATGTTATTTCTGCTAAGTCTGAAACTGTTATTATTTGCAATCTTGTCATGTCCTTTTGAGCATGTTCTAGTGATTTCTGGAGATAGCTCAGTGTTCATCTTTTGTCATGCTTTACCTGTACTTCATTCCCATGCCTTTTGTTATTATGTTGGGGTGCTGTACCTTATTGTTTTGATGCTTGCTAGATGCCTAATTGCTGTTTTGGACAGCTTGTCCTTTAAACCTGTATAGAGTGTATGCGTTGAACCGTTGCTCCGTTTTGAGTGTGCTCCATATGAAACTTGCTTAGAATTGCATGTAGTTTCATATTATCATGTTGCATCCTTGTTTTGAGGTGTTTGCTTGATGTTTGTATGTATTTTGCATCAATGTCATGTTTAACTTGTTTTGCTCATATCTTCTAGGCCGTAGCTCCGAACTAAATGAATTTTATATATGTAACTTGACTAGAACTTCGTGTAGATCCTCTTGGTGCTCTTTAACTTGCTGTTTAACAACTTCAACTTAATGTTTGTTCAGATCTGGACCAATTTCGAAATTTGCATATGAGGACTTACCGGATGTGTTATATGTTGTTTCCGGCCTCATTTAAACTTGCCTTGATGTGTTGGTCTTGTATGCATCATCTTTTGCCATGAGTAGCTCCATGTATCTTTGTCATGCATCATGTTTGGTTGAGCATCATGCCTTGTCATGTGTGGTGTGTTTACTATGTTGTGTGGTTCTTCTCGATAGTTCCCGTTTCGTTGCGATCGTGAGGATTCGTTCGTCTACGCTTGGTTCGTCTTCGTGGCTTCATCTTCTTCATGGACTCATTCTTCTTCCTTGCAGACCTTGGATCTCACTACTATCATTGCTATGCTAGTTGCTTCGTTCTATCGCTATGCTGCGCTACCTATCAATTGCTCTTCAAGCCTCCCAAATTGCCATGTCAGCCTCTAACCTTTTTCACTCTTCCTAGCAAACCGTTGTTTGGCTATGTTACCGCTTTGCTCAACCCCTCTTATAGCGTTGCTAATTGCAGGTGAAGTTGAAGATTGCTCCATGGTGGACAGGATTATGTTGGGATATCACAATATCTCTTATTTAATTAATGCATCTATATATTTGGTAAAGGGTGGAAGGCTCGGCCTTATGCCTGGTGTTTTGTTCCACTCTTGCCGCCCTAGTTTCCGTCATACCGGTGTTATGTTCCCGGATTTTGCGTTCCTTACGCCGTCGGGTGATTTATGGGACCCCCTTGACAGTTCGCTTTGAATAAAACTCCTCCAGCAAGGCCCAACCTTGGTTTTACCATTTGCCTCACCACCACCTACTTTTCCCTTGGGAGTAATTAACCCAAGGGTCACCTTTATTTTAGCCCCCCCGGGGCCAGTGCTTCTCTAAGTGTTGGTCGAATCGAGCCGCTGCATGAGGCCCCTCGGGCAACTCGAGTCTGGATTTACTCGTAGCTTTGTCTCATCCGGTGTTGGCACGAGAGCGAGATATGTGCAGCTCCTATCGGGATTGTCGGCGCATCAGGCGGTCTTGCTGGTCTTGTTTTACCATTGTCGAAATGTCTTGTAAGCTGGGATTCGAGAGGCGATCGGGTCTTCTGGGAGAAGGAATATCCTTCGTTGATCGCGAGAGCTTATCATGGGCTAAGTTGGGACACCCCTGCAGGGTTTAAACTTTCGAGAGCCGTGCCCGCGGTTATGTGGCAGATGGGAATTTGTTAATGTCCGGTTGTAGATAACTTGACACCAGATCTGAATTAAAATGCATCAACCGCGTGTGTAGCCGTGATGGTCTCTTCTCGGCGGAGTCCGGGAAGTGAACACCATTTTGGGTTATGTTTGACATAAGTAGGAGTTCAGGATCACCTCTTGATCATTGCTAGCTTCACAACCGTTCCGTTTGCTCTCTTCTCGCTCTTATTTGCGTATGTTAGCCACCATATCATGCTTAGTCGCTGCTGCAACCTCACCACTTTACCCCTTCCTTTCCCATTAAGCTTTGCTAGTATTGATACCCATGGTAATGGGATTCTTTGAGTCCTCGTGGCTCCTGATTACTACAACAACAGTTGCGGTACAGGTTATACGATGATCTTGGACGCGAGAGCGATGTTTGCTTGTTTGGAGTTCTTCTTACGCTTCTTCTTCGATCGGGATAGGTTCGGTCGGCAGCCTGGGCTAGCAGGGTGGATGTCGTTTGAGTTTCTGTTTGTGTTTCATCCGTAGACGGATGATGCTCTTATGTAAGATGATGTTGTATTCGTGTGGCTTTGTATGCCTTTTGTATGTACCCCTATATATTATGTAATGTTGATGTAATGATATCCACCTTGCAAAAGCATCTTCAAGATGCGCTTCTATCCTTGGTGGGACCTTCGAGTTCCTTTAGGATAGGGTCGCATCTTGGGCGTGACAAGTTGGTATCAGAGCCTCGACCGACCCTAGGAGCCCCCCTTGATTGATCATGTAGTTTGGCCGATGTCGAGTCTAGAAAGAAAACTTTTTTGGAGTCTAGTTATATCGGAGAGTAGGACTTCTTTTTACTCCTCAGCCCCTTCGTCGCTCTGGTGAGGAATCTTGACATAGGTGTTTTGAATTACTCCTGAGGGAGTCCTGGACTAGGGGGTGTCCGGACAGCCGGACTATCAATGTCCGCCAGACTCCAAGACTGCAAAGATAGAAGATTGAAGACTCCGGCTCGTGTCCGGATGGTACTTTCCTTGGCGTGGAAGGCAAGCTTGGCAATACGGATATGTAGATCTCCTACCATTGTAACCGACTCTGTGTAACCCTAGCCCTCTCCGATGTCTATATAAACCGGAGGGCTTTAGTCCGTAGGACAACATACATCTCAACAATCATACCATAGGCTAGCTTCTAGGGTTTAGCCTCCTTGATCTCGTGGTAGATCTACTCTTGTACTGCCCATATCATCAATATTAATCAAGCGGGGACGAAGGTTTTACCTCCATCGAGAGGGACCGAACACAGGTAAAAACATCGTGTCCTCGTCTCTTGTTACCATCCGCCTAGGCGCACAGTTCGGGACCCCCTACCGAGATCCGCGGTTTGACACCGACATTGGTGCTTTCATTGAGAGTTCCTCGTGTGCGTCACCAATAGGCGATGGCATCTTCAACCAACAACGCTGTCCGGGTGAGACTTTTCTCCCGGACAGATCTTCAGATTCGGCGGCTTCGATTGCGGCCGATTCATAGCCATCTGGAGTAGATCAGCTTCGCCCTGGCCGTCGGTCGATTTGGAAGCTTAAACTTCACGGCCCGATGTCCACGGAGACTTGATCTTTGGCGGACTCGAGCCACGCGGCCAGCGCCCGCCTTTGTGACGATGGGCATGATCTAGCTCGCCGCTGAGCGGTGCCTTGGTGGCCGCATACGTATCCGCTTCGGCTATTAGTCCGGAGCCGATCGCCTAGATCGAGGGCCGGTGGATAGACGCTGCCCTGGGGGCTTCAACATCCACGGCGATGGAGCCGAACACCAATCTTGTCCCCCGCGAAACTCGTGATTCCGTGGCGCCGGACTCCTTTCCGGACTCCGAACCTCCCGCGCCCCTACCAATCGATCCGGATTGGGCGCCGCTTATGGAATTTACCGCCGCGGACATCTTTCAGCACTCGCCTTTTGGCGATATCCTGAATTCACTAAAGCACCTCTCGCTATCAGGAGAGTCCTGGCCGGATTATGGCCAGGATGGTTGGGGTTCGGACGACGAAGAAATTCAGATCCCACCCACCACCCACTTTGTAGCCACTGTCGACGATCTAACCGACATGCTAGACTAGACTCCGACGACATCGATGCTATGGGCGATGATGCGGAGCGAACAGAACCAGCGCCTACGTGGCACCTGGAAGACCACCTCGTCATCGACATATATATGGTGGACACCCCAAAGGGCGGGATGACGAAGAAGCGGTGGAGGCAGATTTTCTAAAAAGCAGCCCAAACACCGGCGTCGGTGGCGCCGCTCTAAATCCGCCACAGCAAGAATAGAGATTCCGGCACGGAGATAATAATACTCGGAGAGTGCGAAGACAATCCCCTCGGCAAGACTCGGTAGCGGGAGGATGCAGAAGCAAGCCCCCACGAGAGGGCGGCAGACGAAGAGGTTGAGGATCATAACTATATGCCTCCCTCTGAATACGAAGTAAGCCTCAACGATGACGAATTTGTCGTACCCGAGGATCCGGTCGAACAAGAGAGCTTCAAGCGCAGGATTATCGCCACAGCAAACAGCCTAAAGAAAAAGCAGCAACAGCTTCAAGATGATCAGGACCTGCTGGCCGATCGATGGACCGAGGTCCTCGCGGCCGAAGAGTATAAACTCGAACGTCCCTCCAAAAGTTACCCAAGACGCAAGCTGCTCCCCCGACTAGAGGAGGAAGCATACATACCTTACCCACCAGCGCACGACATGGCTGACCGACCACCTCGTGGTCGTGACAGAGAGGCATCCAGGCCCCCAGCCAAGACCGTACCCCAGCATCGCTCCAAAAGTACGAAGCCAAGAGGGAACGCGCGGACTTGCGAGACATATTGGAGGACAAGGCAAGGCAATCCAGATCCATCTATGGATCACGTGGGCGCCCTCGACCCACGGCGAATACCGTCGTGCGGATACAATAACCCGGCGGGCGAACACAGCAGACGGCGCTCTCTCGAGCTGCATCGCGATATCGCTCAATCTGGGCGCCGCACACCGTTATGCTTCAGCGGCGAAGTAATGGATCATCGGATCCCGAAGGGTTTAAACCCGTAAACGCCGAATCTTACGATGGCACAACAGAACCTGCGGTGTGGATCGAAGACTATCTTCTCCACATCCATATGGCCCGCGGCGACGATCTCCACGCCATCAAGTACCTCCCACTCAAGCTTAAAGGACCAGCTCGGCATTGGCTTAACAGCTTGCCCGTAGAGTCAATTGGGTGTTGGAAAGACCTGGAGGCCGCATTCCTTGATAACTTCCAAGGCACATATGTGCGACCACCAGACGCCGATGACCTAAGCCACATCATTCAGCAGCCAGACGAATCGGCCAAACAATTCTCGACACGGTTCTTGACGAAGAAAAACCAAATCGTCGACTGTCCGGATGCAGAGGCCCTTGCAGCCTTCAAACATAACATCCGGGACGAATGGCTAGCCCGGCACCTAGGGCAGGAAAAGCCGAAATCCAAGGCAGCCCTCACATCGTTAACGACCCGCTTTTGTGCGGGAGAGGACAACTGGCTGGCCCGCAGCAACAATCTCCGTAAAAATTCTGGCAGTCTGGATACTAAGGACAACAACGGCAGGTCACGTCGAAACAAGAACAAAGCGCCGCGTGCTGGCGGCGACAAGGAGGATCTGGCGGTCAATGCGGATTCGAGGCTCTAAACCGGTCGTGGAAGAAGCCATTTAAAAGAACCACTCCGGGTCCGTCCAATCTGGACCGAATACTCGACCGCTTATGCCAGATACATGGCACCTCTGAAAAGCCAGCTAACCAAACCAATAGAGATTGCTGGGTGTTCAAGCAGGCCGGCAAGTTCATTGCTGAAAACAATGACAAGGGGCTAAACAGCGTCGACGAGGAAGAGACCCGGCCGCCGAACAATAGAGGACAGAAGGGTTTTCCCCCACAAGTGCGGACGGTGAATATGATATACGCGACCCACATACCCAAGAGGGAGAGGAAACGCGCGCTAAGGGACGTCTATGCGATGGAGCCAGTCGCCCCAAAATTCAATCCATGGTCCTCTTGTCCGATCACCTTCGATCGAAGAGACCATCCGACCAGCATACGCCATGGCGGATTCACCGCATTGGTTTTAGACCGAATCGTCGATGGATTTCACCTCACGAGAGTCCTGATGGACGGCAGCAGTAGCCTGAACCTGCTTTATCAGGATACAGTGCGCAAAATGGGCATAGACCCATCAAGGATTAAACCTACAATGACAACCTTTAAAGGTGTCATCCAGGAGTGGAAGCCAAGCATGCAGGCTCGGTCACTGCTGGAAGTGGTCTTGGATACTGGATAATTTCGAGCGAAGAGTTAATCTTTGACATAGTCCCGTTTAGCGATGGCTATCACGCTCTGCCGCAGACGAACTGCGTTTGCAAAATTCAGCGGTGCCGCATTATGCATACCTAAAGCTCAAGATGCGAGGCCCTCGTGGAGTCATCACGGTCAATGGGAATACGGGCGCTCCCTCGAGCGGAGGAACATCTGGCTGCTCGCGGCGAAGTACAAAGTAGCCTTCTAAGGCAATTCTCAAGTCCGGCGGTCAAAGGCGGACACATCAAGCGCGCCGAGCAATGCCAACCAAGACCACTGGCGCGATCGAGCACGTGTAGCATTGCGGCCCCAACCCTCGCCGCGCATGATCGCCAAGAATAACACTCGCGTACATCATTACGCTTTGGAGATACCATGGGCGCGAGGAAAGGGCACGATCACAATGGACCTAGAGTGCGGCTCGACCACACGAGGGGCTCACACAGTGCCCCCTTCTTTTATTTTATTTTTCTTCTTCTTTTATGTACACAAGACTACATAACGAAGCCACATGCGGTGGCGAACTTGCCGAACTCACGATGCAACGATCGGGGTCTAAAGAAAGCCGCATGACGAACATTGGTGGTCTCAATTACGAGCATTAAATTCGATTATATACACCAAGTCGCAGCTCATCCACGGAGGGACATGTTTATTTAGTCCAAATCCCTTGCCTACCGCACTATTTGTATCGATCCGCTCTACTAGCAGACCTTCTTTCTAAATAATGCAGCACCTCTTTATTACAATTGCATTATCTTTTATATATATGTTCATCACATGACATCTTGCACCCGTATATTTTGAGTGCGGCCGAATACACCGAGGGCTTCATTTCCCCAAATTATGGTGTGATAAAGTCGAACACTTTCACAAGTGCGGCACCCGAACTTATAGCATTATATGAATCGGCTCGAATCATGTCATGGGTCAATAGTTGGGTTGCGAGGCTCCCACGTTTTGGTGCCTTACGTTACGTTCGTCGGCTAAGGTGGCCGGGAGAACCACTGCGATTGCGCCCGGTTGAGCGGGTTAACGCCTCGATGGAAAGCTAAAACTGGCGGCATGATAAGGCGAGAGACTGGTCGCTGTTCGAGAGGTTTTTCGGGTCATAAAGACTCACGCCGCTTGGCGAAGTTCGGATAATGTCCGATTAAGGCGTGGATAGCGCCCGGACTTCTGAATACCGGGGCTTCACGAAATTTAAAATTATAGAATTCTATGGCTAAGTGAGAGTGTTCAAGCATTATAAGTCCGGTTGCCTTGTTACGTTGTGTTGGCGCCTCCTAGATGGACCCAAATATGGGAACAAGAGTGCTCAAGTTTATCCCAACACCACAGCACTTGTGGCTTGGGGCTGAAGCCAACGACTTGCCATCTCTCGATTTTATAAGCGGCCGCCTGAAGGTAATATTTTAAATTAAACAAGCGTTGCTCATGGCGCATATGAGCGAAGTTTTCAGCGCCAGGATAAATATCTGCGAGTTCACTCAAAATTACATTTGGAAGCACTCATACGCAATATCGCAGGCTCCCTTGAGGACAATTTTATAATACTTCTCCGGCTTGCGATACTCCTTGCCGGCGGCGGTGGATCCGTGAAGCTTCTCCGCATCAATTTGCCCCATTGCACCTTTATGCGGGCAAGAGCCCCGCGAGCGCCTTCAATACAAGCGGGCGCTTGACTACATCCAGCACAGGGCATGCATCCACCAGCGCGCCGCACTAGGCTAAAAGTAGCTCCCAGGCATGGCCTGTTCAGGCCACAGCCAGACTATGAGGCCCTCAGCTACCTTGTGGAGTTCGACCAGCTGCTTCAGCTGGTCGCTTGGGGGCACCGGATGGCCGGCCTCAGCGTACTGAGACCAGAAGACCTTCTCCGTCGAGCTCCCCTCCTCGCCACGATAGAATGCAGCGGCATCAGATGCACTACGAGGCAGATCTGCAAACGCCCCTGGAGAGCTCCGATTCGGGTAAGTGTCAGGTAGTTCACATTAACATGCCTGCTTTGCATGAAAAATGCCTTACCCGCCGCTATCTTCTTCATGTCCTCAACCTCCTGAAGGGCCTTACGGGCTTCGGCCTTGGCGGACTTGGCACTTTCGAGAGCCGAGGCAAGCTCGGACTCTCGAGTCTTGGAGTCACGCTCCAAACTCTCATGCTTTTCCATGAGAGCCTGGAGCTCTTGCCCAAACTTCCGCCACCCTTGCCTCTTGTTTTTCTCGCTCAGCCCGTTCCACGGCCGCACTGCGTTAGGCCACGGACACAGCCTCCTTCAGGGCTGCCACCTCATTAGTGGCCCCTGCAATACACATATTATCCTCGTTAATTTTATTTGCAACCAAAATCCTTTTCTGTAAGGTACTTATTCAAATAGGTGTTACTCACCTTCTTTTTCCTACAGCTGCTTCTTCGCATGGCCGAGCTCTTGCTCGGACCGCTCGAGGTCCTTCTTCAGCACATCAACCTCCGCCATTAGTGCGGCAGAGGTCAGCAGCGCAGCCTGCAAACCCATATTGACATATTTTAGGCAACCCTGCGTATATCTTGTTAGATCCTTAGTCCGGCTTTTCTTTCCGAACACCGAACTAAGCATCGAGAACTCTTGTCTATGCGATATTACATTACATAATTTTAACTTCTTACCTCAAAGCCTGTTAGAAGGCTGCTGCAGGCTTCGGTCAGCCCGCTCTTAGCAAGCTGAACCTTCTCTATCACCGCACTCATGATACTGCGGTGTTCTTCCTTGATGGAATCGCCTTTAAGCGCTTCCAACAGGTTATCCGGTGCCTCCGGTTGGACGGAGGCCGCCGGCGTCGCGGTCCTGCCCTTCTTTCGAAGGGGCCGCTTGCCGGACTCTGGAACAACTGCGGGTTCCGATGTAGAGTCCGGCACGAAGTCCGGGAGGTCGCCTGACGGCGCCTCCGGAGCCTCCTCCTGATGGGTCCCTCTTTGGGATCCCACCTCGGCGTCCTCGTCGGCGCGTGGGGTAGAAAGCGTCGGGATGGAATTCACATCCGACGAGGCCAATGACCCGCTCGATGAGTCGGGGAGATCATCCTTGGCCGGACTACGGACAGAATGCGGCGTTAGAAGGATACTACGCGACATAAAAGAAATTACACATCAAGGATCCGGATACTTACGATCCTGCCGGACGCCTGGCCCTTGGAGGCCACTCATCCTCGCCAACGCTGATGTTGGCGAAACTGTCCGGGGGGATAGTTCTCCCCCTCTTGGACCCTTCGGCCTCCCCAATTGGGGAAGCCTTCCTCTTCTTCTCTCCCTCCTCCGGGAGAAAATACTCCTCCTCCTCGTCTTCAGGGGAGGAGTCCTCATCGTCGTCAGATGCCTGATTGTGGAAACTCTTTCGAGTCCCCGCGGCCACCTTCTTGGCCTTCTTCTCCGGCACCACGTGCGGTGCCGGAACCAGCAACCTCTGATGGCGGGCGTCCACTGGTCTTCGGCATGGGAGCCGGGCTGATGAGCAGCTTGGCCTTCTCCATCCATTCCTGACAAAGGAAGAGGCAGAATGAAACCTCACTAGAGTCAATCTAATTATCACAAGTGTCCCGTAATGGGGTTGAATCACTTACCTCGTCAGTTGGACACTACGAGCTGAATCCGCGATCTTCCGTTGCGGATACGGGGCCTCGGCGCCCTTGAACAGCACCCTCCAGGCGCCTTCGTATGTTGTATCGAAGAGCCCGCTTAGCGCCTGGTGCTGTTCCGGATTGAACTCCCACAAATTGAATGCCCGTTCCTGGCATGGGAGAATCCGCCGGAGGAGCATGACTTGGACCACGTCGACAAGCTGAAGCCTATTGCTCACCATCTTCTTGATGTAGGCTCGAGTCCGTCACCTCCACGGATTGCCCCCGCAAGCCCTTCTCTTTCCGGGAGGTGAGCTGCGTGGGGATTCCAGATCTAAACTTCGGGGCCGCCGCCCATGTGGGCTTGCGGCGGCTCGGTGATGTAGAACCACCCGATTGCCACCCCTTGGCGGAGTCCACGAAGGTCCCTTCCAGCCAAGGGGCGTTGGGCAATTGCCCAACATGGCGCCTCCGCATTCGCTTGCGTTCCCTTCACAACCTTGCTTGCGTTGAAGGTTTTGAGCCACTGAGCCGAGTGGGGCTGGATGCGGAGGAAGGCCTCGCACACGACAATGAGCGCCGAGATGTTGAGGATGAAGTTGGCGCGGATCGTGGAAATCCAGGCCGTAGTAAAACATGAGCCCCCGGACAAAAGGATGGAGCGGAAAGCCCAGTCCGCGGAGGAAGTGGGGGAGGAAGACGACCCTCTCATGGGGCCCTGGGGTAGGAATAAGCTGCCCCTTGTCGGGCAGCCGATGTGCAATATCGCTGGAAAGGTATCCGGCGTCGCGCAGCTTGGTGATGTCCTCCTCCTTAGCGGTGGAGGCTAACCATTTACCTCCCGCTCTGGACATATTCGGAGAAGGTCGAGGCGAGATGCGCGAGCTCGGGCGTTGGAGCTTGAGTTCGCGGGGATGAATGATCAAAGGAGGAAGAAGGCGTAGGTGAGAAGGTGAATCCTTATCCCTTATATATAGGAGGACAAAACTATGCGTCCCCCACCAGCCTGGTGAAACTCGCTTATCTCCCAAGCGCCACCATCAATGGCGCGGTTGGGTTACCCACGCACGTATTGATGAGAATCCCGGAATAAGGGGAACACGATCTCTGCTTCAACAAGACGTGCCAAGGAAACCGCTTCGCAAAACGTGCTGAGGTGGTATAGTAAAAAACGATTCAAACAAAGGCTTGGTTGCGGTGTGATGTCACGACGCATAATACGTCAGCAGATGGAGCTAAGTGTGCATTTTATTCTCTCTACGGTGGAATGTGGAGTTTATTTTGCAGAGCCGGACACTATCCTCGTGTTCCTAATCTTCTCTGGATTATTCAAGGGAGGAACCCGCCTTGCAATGCCGAACATTATGCGCGCCGGACTTATCGTCATTGAAGACTGGTTCAGGGGCTACTAAGGGAGTCCTGGACTAGGGGGTGTCCAGACAACCGGACTATCAATGTCCGCCGGACTCCAAGACTGCGAAGATAGAAGATTGAAGACTCCGGCTCGTGTCCGGATGGTACTTTCCTTGGCGTGGAAGGCAAGCTTGGCAATACGGATATGTAGATCTCCTACCATTGTAACCAACTCTGTGTAACCCTAGCCCTCTCCGGTGTCTATATAAACCGGAGGGCTTTAGTCCGTAGGACAACATACATCTCAACAATCATACCATAGGCTAGCTTCTAGGGTTTAGCCTCCTTGATCTCGTGGTAGATCTACTCTTGTACTACCCATATCATCAATATTAATCAAGCAGGGCGTAGGGTTTTACCTCCATCGAGAGGGCCCGAACCTGGGTAAAAACATCGTGTCGCTCGTCTCTTGTTACCATCCGCCTAGACGCACAGTTTGGGACCCCCTACCCGAGATCCGCCGGTTTTGACACCGACAACTCCTCTTCCCCTTCAAATTTTTCTTTAGGATCACGTGGTTAGTTTCGTGAGTTGTCCATCCTCTTTTGTCCGGTGCATTTCTCGTCCAGTTGACTCGAGCCTCTTCATCTTTGCAAGTTCAATCCTCAGTTGTCTTCTTTTCCCACCTGCCCACCCTTTTCCTTCTCGGAGCTGGAGTCTGTAATCGAGTATCCTTCCTACTCGTGCCAAGTCTTTGTTTTCTTTCCTCAATGATTTCAACTGGTGTTTTCTCTTCAAGTTATTCGTTAGTTCTCCCTTCCAAGTTGCTTTTGTTTTCCCACCCTCCCACCCCTTTTTCTTCTCGGAGTTTGAGTCTCTTTCGACCATCAATTTCAGTCGTGCGGAGCCTCGTCAGTCTTCCATCAATCATTTCAACCGGTGAATTCTCGTCTCGTTTGACATTCATCATCTCTTTTTCTTCTCCGGTGGATTCAATTCAAGTTTTTCGTTGTCGATCGTATTCTTTCCCTTAGCTCAAATATTTCCCTTTGCTCGTTCGCCTCTCACTAGTTTATCCTTCCGGAGTGTTCAAGACATCTCAGGAGATTTGTCTCTGTTCCAATTAATTCGAGGGTGTCACCTCATTCAAATATTTCATTTGTTCCGGTGCATCATCTATCTGTTCAACATCCCTTTCCAACGGTGTTTTCTTTTAGTGGGCCCTAACCCACAGGTCTTTTCCCAGGATCTTACCTGACTCTTCTAATTCCCCCGGAGTCATTCATAATTCTTTTCAAGTGTGACGTAAGAATGAATTTCATCAGTCACATGCCTTCTCCAAGATCGCTTTTAAATTCTTTTCATTGCTGGCTCAACCTCTTTGCTTTTCATTCTCCAGAGTATCTCAGTAATTTTGGTGGTGTTTTCCGTCATCATTTGAAGATCGAAGAAGAGTTCCTTCTAAATCTTGTCCGTTCTCTCGAAGTTTTGTGGTTCTAGCTTCATGTCATCCTCGCGAATTATTCCATTTGTCAGTTATTCTTTTCATCCATCCAGAGTATTTCAGGAGTTGTTTTTGCCGTCTCGATCATCTGGAGGCCATCTTTTCAGAATATTGCTTCGTTCCAAGTTTTCAGATTCATTCCCCAATTATTCTATATCTGTGCCCCTTCGTTCATCTCAATATTATTTCGGTGCTTCTCTCAAGTATTCTTCAATCAGTTCGCGATCCCTTCGTTATCTTGTCTCTTAATTCCCTCAAGTATCTTCGTTCGTTTTCTAATTGTTTTCGGCGATTCGTTCTCTTCTCTTCGTTCATTTTCATTTTCACGGTGGTTCGTTGAAGATTCCTTTTCCGTTCTTACAATATCAATTCATTTGTTTTTTCCAATCTACCGGTGGCTCATGGAGACTTTCTCAAGTTTTGCGCTATATCCCCCCTTAATCCTTTTCAATGCGGATAAGTTGTATGCAATCCATTGCTTGTCATCTATTTAATTTGATGAAGGATAAGCATACAATAAATCTTATTCTTATTTCCTCCAAGTGAGTAATTACTTCCTTCGGAGTTTGTTCTTGATGAATAAATGCTAGTTCCAAGTGTTTTCATCTTTTCTTTTCCGGAGTTCAATTTCCTCGGCCATCTCGTCGGAACCTTCATATAAATCATCGCAAGGCTTAATCTTATTCTTTCATCCTTTCATTTCTATCTCATCATCCTTTTGTCACCAGAGTTCTTCATGGTGGTTCTTCATGAGTTAATTCATTCTTCAAGACTTCATCAAGATTCTTATCGAAGGAGCTCAAGTATCCTTTTTCTTGCATCTCGAAGTGCAATTAATTCTTTGTGTTCTTGTGAAGCGGAGTTTTGCATTTCTTTGTTCTTCTCAACTATCTAATCATTTCCGCTTGTGGTCGGAGATCACCTCATAATTTTGAGACGTTATCTATTAGTCCACAACAAGCAATTCTTTTGTTGTTGAATTTCCAACAACTCCGTTCAATGCGTCCTTCTAAGGATGCTTTCTATTTCATTCGTGGCACAAGTTGTCATTTTCTTCTCTGTTCTTTCATTCAACTTTTTCAATTCTTTCCGGAGGTTTTGTGTCGTGTCTTCATCAAGTATCATTCCATCCTCTCTAGTTTGTGTTCTATTCCTCCATGTTTCAGCCGGAGTGCTACCTAAATTCTTTCAGTCTTATTCGTTTCTTATCTCGTTCTAACCGGAGTGGTTTCAGAGTCTATCTGATTCCGTGAGCTTTTGATTCTTGTCATTCTCATCGTTCTTCTCTTCTTTTCGAGTGCTCTTGGTTATTTGCTTCTTCTCTTGAGTTCGTGTTTCACCTCATCCCTTTTCTCTTCCGTCTCGGTCCTAAGATCTCGGGACGAGATCTCTTGTTAGTGGAGGAGTGTTGTAACACCCCGGATTTGATGCGCCAGGTGTCTGCCAGTTATTCGTCGTCGTTGCCTTGTCATTTGCTTGTGTGTTGCATTTTATCATGTCATCATGTGCATCTCATTTTGCATACGTGTTCGTCTCATGCATCTGAGCATTTTCTCCGTTGTCCGTTTTGCAATCCGGCGCTCCTATGTCCTCCGGCGTCCCCTTTTTGTCTCTCGTTGTGAGCGGGTGTTAAACTTTCTCTGAATGGCCCGAGGTTTGCCATGCGGCCTTGGTATAGCACCGGTAGACCGTCTGTCAAGTTTCGTGCCATCTGGAGGTCATTTGGTACTCCAACGGTTAAGCGGGTAACCGTAGAAGCCCTCTTTGTGTTCCAGCCCAACACCCCTTCAAAGTGGCCCAATAACCCATCCAAATCCCCTCCATGCTCTCGGTCGTTCGATCACGATCGCGTGGCCGGAAACCGCACCCCATTTGGAGTCTCTTAGCTCCCTCTACCTATATAAACACCCCCTCCCCCAAATTTTTCTGATGAATCCACCCCTAACCCTAGTCTTCTTCCACCTTCCGCGCACCGGACATGTCCGCCCAGCCGCCGGTCACGTCCGCCCTCTTCCTCGCCCAACCAGGAGCCGCCACCTGTCCCCGCTGGCGTCCTCTCTCTCCGCGCGCCCGCCCTTGGCTTCGCTCGACCCGTCGCGGGGCCCCAGCCCACACCGCGCCCGTCGTCGTCGTCCGCGCCGCCGCCCGGCAGCGCCCGCCCGCGCTCGAGCTCCTCCAGCGCCCGCCGACAGTCGCCGCGCCCGCCGCCCGCGTCGCCGCCGGTCGTCGCCGGCCGTCGCCTCCATCCGCACCTCCCACACCGCCGCCCTTCCCCGGCACTGCCTCCATCCGCGCCTCCCGCGCCGCCGCCCCGGCCGCCCCTCTCCTCCCTGTCCAAGACAGCAGCGCCGCCGCCAGGGAACTCCGGCGAGCCTTCGCTGCCCGGATCCCGCCGTCCACGCCACCTCCAGGGCCCCTCCGGCCGGATCTGGTCGGGAGTTGACCGGATCCGTCCTTCCCCGGCCTCCCCGACCTCTCCGTCGACTCCGGTCGCCTGCCACGTCAACTCCGGCGAGCATCTCTGGCCATCATCGAAATCCGTGCAGATCTGAAGGTTGACCCCGTTTTTCGTCCAAGTCCCTAATATTTTTCATAATGTTGCTCTGTTCGTCGCATCATAACTCCATGCATACTGCTCCGTTTTGCGTGCATAATATATAAAATTGTTCGTTGTGAGATGCTCTTCATTTCATTCCATTGTGACATGCTTGTTTGAGTCAATCTTGATGCCCTAATCATCGTTGCAAGAGTGCTATTATAACTTGATGATTTGTCATTTTTGTTGCATTTTGTGTGTGCATCCTATGAGTTTGATGTCTACATGAGTTTTGAACTATGATATGCCATCTTCACAGTGGTGCCATACATGTATTTTTGTGATTCTTGTACTGAGTTCATCGAGCTTGTTAAGTAGGGTACTTGCTGTTACTGTTTTGCTAAACTGTTTCTGCTATATCTTGATGCTATGTAAACCTGCTGCTACAAGTCATTCTATGCATAATCTGGAGATGTTCACTAATGATGTTTTGTTATACATGTCATGTTCTATTCATCTGTGCCCCTGGTTGCAATTATAGCCTGCTGTAGCTTGTTGCTATATTGCCCTCAAAATTGCTAAATAATGTTGCTGTCAGCCTGTTAACATTAAGTTCAGTTTTGCCATGATCTTTGCTAGTGATCCATGTACCCTATGAACTTGTTCTTGCCATGCTTACCTTCATAAGCATGTATTCTTACTGTTGGTCACCTTGTGATGCCATGTATTGCTCTGTGGTGAGTGGTTCAAGCTCACGAACATGCCTACTTATCGTTGTTCCTGCCATGTTTGAATATGTCATATAACTTGCCATGTTTACATGGGTGCCATCATATTTTCTGTGCCCTTTTTGCTCATGGTCAGTAAGGGCCTTTTGTTATATGAGATTAGTAGATTCATGCCATGCCTTTTTTTTCCATGTTAAGTTCCTGTAGCATGTTGTTTGATAGCTCTAAACATTGCAACCAGATGTTATTTCTGCTAAGTCTGAAACTGTTATTATTTGCAATCTTGCCACGTCCTTTTGAGCATGTTCTAGTGATTTCTGGAGATAGCTCAGTGTTCATCTTTTGTCATGCTTTACCTGTACTTCATGCCCATGCCTTTTGTTATTATGTTGGGGTGTTGTAGCTTATTGTTTTGATACTTGCTAGATGCCTAATTGTTGTTTTGGACAACTTGTCCTTCAAACCTGTATAGTGTGTATGCGTTGAACCGTTGCTCCGTGCTCCATATGAAACTTGCTTAGAATTGCATGTAGTTTCATATTATCATGTTGATTCCTTGTTTTGAGGTGTTTGCTTGATGTTTGTATGTATTTTGCATCAATGCCATGTTTAACTTGTTTTGCTCATATCTTCTAGGCCGTAGCTCCGAACTAAATGAATTATATATATGTAACTTGACTAGAACTTCGTGTAGATCCTCTTGGTGCTCTTTAACTTGCTGTTTAACAACTTCAACTTAATGTTTGTTCAGATCTGGACCAATTTCGAAATTTGCATATGAGGACTTACCGGATGTGTTATATGTTGTTTCCGGCCTCATTTAAACTTGCCTTGATGTGTTGGTCTTGTATGCATCATCTTTTGCCATGAGTAGCTCCATGTATCTTTGTCATGCATCATGTTTGGTCGAGCATCATGCCTTGTCATGTGTGGTGTGTTTACTATGTTGTGTGCTTCTTCTCGATAGTTCCCGTTTTGTTGCGATCGTGAGGATTCGTTCGTCTACGCTTGGTTCGTCTTCATGGCTTCATCTTCTTCATGGACTCATTCTTCTTCCTTGCGGGATTTCAGGCAAGATGACCGTCACCTTGGATCTCACTACTATCATTGCTATGCTAGTTGCTTCGTTCTATCGCTATGCTGCGCTACCTATCAATTGCTCTTCAAGTCTCCCAAATTGCCATGTCAGCCTCTAACCTTTTTCACCCTTCCTAGCAAACCGTTGTTTGGCTATGTTACCGCTTTGCTCAGCCCCTCTTATAGCGTTGCTAGTTGCAGGTGAAGTTGAAGATTGCTCCATGGTGGACAGGATTATGTTGGGATATCACAATATCTCTTATTTAATTAATGCATCTATATATTTGGTAAAGGGTGGAAGGCTCGGCCTTATGCCTGGTGTTTTGTTCCACTCTTGCCTCCCTAGTTTCCGTCATACCGGTGTTATGTTCCCGGATTTTGCGTTCCTTACGCGGTCGGGTGATTTATGGGACCGCCTTGACAGTTCGCTTTGAATAAAACTCCTCCAGCAAGGCCCAACCTTTGTGAGGGAGTCCTGGACTAGGGGGTGTCCGGATAGCCGAACTATCATCATCGGCCGGACTCCAAGACTATGAAGATACAAGATTGAAGACTTTGTCCTGTGTCCGGATGGGACTTTCCTTGGCGTGGAAGGCAAGCTTGGCAATCTGGATATGTAGATCTCCTACCATTGTAACCGACTACTGTGTAACCCTAGCCCTCTCCGGTGTCTATATAAACCGGAGGGTTTTAGTCCATAGGTCGAACAACAATCATACCATAGGCTAGCTTCTAGGGTTTAGCCTCCTTGATCTTGTGGTAGATCCACTCTTGTACTACCCATATCATCAATATCAATCAAGAAGGAGTAGGGTTTTACCTCCATCGAGAGGGCGAACACAGGTAAAAACATCGTGTCCCTTGTCTCTTGTTACCATCCGGCTAGACGCACGATTCGGGACCCCTACCGAGATCCGCCGGTTTTGACACCGACATTGGTGCTTTCCTTGAGAGTTCCTGCGTGTAAATGCAATCGGGAAGGATGCCCAATCCCGTCTTTAAAGACGGTACCATTGCCAAGGGAGCCTTGGCCACCGGACAAACTATCCGGCTAGGTGGTTTTCTTATGACCCCCTATTCGGCCGCCGCTCCGACGACGACCTCTCGGGTCATCAAAAGTGGCCTTCACGTCAACTCGGAATTCGCCGAACTGCTAGATCCGATGAAGCTCTCCTCCGTAAACGAGCTCTTGGATCGCTTCGCCGCCCTGGGAGTCACTACAGACTATGATCAGATTGGGCTTAAACCCGATCTGAGAGAGATCAACTCTCCCCAGGCTACCCACCACGTTGTTGTGGTGGAGGAACAACGCGGTGACTCTTCTCCCATATTAAAGACCAGTTATGTCCGGATTCCGGATCCCTCCGTGTCGGATTCCCGCGGAGGGACGAACGTCAACCAAGTACTGAACCTAAAGTCATGCAGCGGACCAGATTCATTGGACAACATCTATCAATCCGAGCTTCCAAAGTCGGAAGTTCCTCGTCCCTTGAGCCTCAAGTTGGGCGGGGTTCCGGACTTAATGCCACCCGCCCACCCAAACATAAGCGATCTATCTCAAATCCGGCAAGATCCCACGGAGAAAGTACATCATTATTGGGCCAGATTCCTCCTGGTTATGGATAGGATAACGGACTGCCGTGAGGAAAACGCAATCTCAATTTTCTGCAACAATTGCACGGACAAGGGAATCCTGAACGCCGTAAGTCGTCGCGAAATTACACGCTTCGCCGACCCGGCATCCATAATCTGAAAATCTTGTGCGATGGAAGTGTCGGAAAACCGAAACTAAGTTTTGGGACAACCCGGCTCGAACACAACCCTAGTCGAAACAAAAGGGTGCATCATGCTCGAGCACCGAGACAAAAACCAAAAAGCAAAAGCCCCATAAAGACGCGGAACCGTCTTTGGAGGGATGGCTCGGCGGACCCGGTAAAATCCATAGTCTGAGGCGCCACTCCAACACATAGCCTTGAGCATGTTGGATACTATAGCAGGTGGCCAAAAGTGGGGAAGAGCTTCTAGCCCCGGAGAACCAGCCCAACAGTACCAGTACGGTACTAACAGTATTCGAGACTCTCGCATCAAATAATATGCGGAAATGAACAATCCGCAGCCTCGCCGAAGTCTACCAAGTAGCAACAACAAATCCATGGAGCAACACGGCTATCACCTTCAACGCCAGCGACGAACTTAAATTCCAAATAGCCCGAGCACCAGCCGCATTGGTCCTCAGTCCAATAGTGGACGGCTTTCGTCTTACCAAGGTACTCATGGATGGCGGCGTGTTAAACCTCATATCTGAGAAACCCTTGAAAAATGGAAATAGGCTGGAGCCGCATTGGCGAATCAGCACAACCTTTAGAGAAATAATCCCTAGTCGGGAAGCACGCTGCACGGAAAAATTACACTTGATGTGGTGTTATTTCGCGGACAATTCTGGTCGAGGAGGTCACGTTCGGTGGCCCGTTCGGCAGCGAATATCACGCTTTATTAGGGCGAGAGGCATTCACAATTTTCAAGCCATACCCCATTACGGGTACATGAAGCTTAAAATGCCGGGCCCAATGGAATCATCACTCTTGTCGTTGATCCGGACATAACCTGCGCGCCAAAAACAAGACAGCCGCACTAGCCCTAGAGGCACTATCCAAAGCCCTAGCGGCGGAGGAACTCACGCATTGCGCTCCACGGTGAGCGAGGGGCGATGTGATAATCAATAAGAGATCCAAGTCCACCTCTTTTAAACCGGCAGACGAAATAGTCAAATTCGAGGTCCATCCAGCAGACCCCACAAAGGCGGCCTCCATCGGGGCACAATTAAACCACAGCGTGAAGCGCGACTACGAGAATTCGCCGGAAAATTGGGACATCTTACTTTGGCACCCTTCGGATATGCGGGGAATCCCACGCAGTGGCGAACACAGCCTAAACATCCTAAAAGGATTCAAGCGATCAAACAGGCTCTTGGCGATTTTACGAACCCAAGAGGCAGGCAATGGGAAGAGCTAGCCAAACTATTAGAAGCCAGATTCATCGAGATATAAAACATCCGGATGGCTAGCGAACACGTAATGGTACCAAAAAGGACAAATCTGGCGCCTTTGTGTCGATTTTAAAGACCTTAACAAGGCCTGCCCAAAGGATCCTTTCCACTTCCCGCATCAACCAAATCATTGATGCTCTGCGAGAGCACGACTCATTGTGCTTCCTCGGCGCATATTCGGATACCATCAAATCAAGATGGCGGAAGCAGACCAGCCATAGCGGCATTCATTACTCCATACTGAGCCATTACGCTTCAATACAATGCCCTTCGGACTCAAAAATGCGGCGCAACATATCGATTGCATGATTGAGGACATATGCGGCTACCGGATCGGCAAAAGCAGTGGAGGCATACGTGAGCGGCGTGGTCGTTAAGACCAAACACGTCGAAACTCTAGTAGACGATTTGAGGCTCACATTCGACAACCTCCGAGCATATGACATTAAGCTCAACCCGGAAAAATGCGTTTTCGGCGTACCAGCCAGAAAGCTCTTGGGCTTCATTGTATCCGGTAGAGGAATTGAAGCAAACCCAGCCAAGATCCGAGCTCTGTCACAATTGGATACCCCAAAAGACCTCAAACAAATACAAAAACTGACTGGAGGCATGGCGGCTCTAAGCCGCTTCATCTCCCGTTTAGGAGAAAAGGCATTGCCCCTCTATCGCCTCCTCAGGCGCACCGAACACTTTGAATGGACGGATGCTGCCACGGCCGGACTCGAAGAAATAAAGGCCATATTGGCAACAAATCCGGACCTGGCCGCGCCCAACTTGGGCGAACCAACGTTGTTATATCGCGGCAACACATCAAGTTGTAAGCGCGGTGCTCGTCGTCAAACGAGAAACAGAATGGCACAAATTCCCTCTTCAAAAACCAGTGTACTACGTATCCACTATCTTAACTCCATGCAAGTCCCGGTACCTGTATTATCAAAAGATAGCGTACGCGGTGTTCATAGCATCCGGAAGCTGCGACACTACTTTCGGGAGTGTTCGATATGATGGCCTCTGAAGTACCCTCAGCGACATTATAAACAACCGTGTGCGACAGGCAGGATTGCAAAATGGGCCATCGAGCTCTTACCGGTCGACATAGCCTATAAACCACGGCGAGCTATAAAGTCGCAAGTCTTGGCTGACTTCATCGCTGAATGGACGAAGCCAAACTCCCTAAAAAGTCTGGCGCATACTCAATTGGATCATGCATTTCGACGGCTCCAAAATGTTGGCGGCTTGAAATTTGGCGTCGTATTGGCGTCCCCAACGGATACATAGTCCATCGTGCCAGATAATGTACACGGACTCCAACAATGCAGCCGAATATGAGGCCCTCCTACATGGTCTCCGGATGGCAATCTCCATTGGTATTCAACGCCTAGAGGTGCGTGGGGATTCAAACCTTGCAATATCCCAAGTAAATGGAGACTTTGACGCCAAGGATCCGGAAATGGCAGCCTATCGTAACGTTGTCTTAAAAATGTCAGCTCGGTTCGAAGGACTCGAATTCCACCACGTAGCCCGGGATAATAACCAGGCAGCCGACGTGTTGGCATGCATCGGCGCAAAATGCGACGCCGTCCCTCCAAACATCTTCCTGGAGCGGCTCTTTAAGCCATCCATATTATGGGAAGAGGAGTCCGGAAATAACAACATGGATGCAACCGCACCACCCAACACAGAACAATCTGACACAATCGGCGGCTCAGCCAATGAAATAACACCTTCAGCCCACGAAATAATGGCAGTAATTGCCCCGTGGACAGAACCATTCCTAGCCTACTTAATTAGGCAGGAACTTCCGAACCAAAATGAGGCCCGCTGCATAGTTAGGGGATCTAAAGCCTACAAGGTCCATGAGGAGAACTTTATAAGAAAAGAACAATGAAGTCCTTCAAAGGTGCATCTCCGAAGAGGAAGGGCGAAAACCTTCGGCTGAAATTCACACGGACTAGGCGGACACCGCGCGCAGCCGGGCCCTTGTAAACAAGGCCTTCCATACAGATTCTATTGGCCGGCGGCCCGGTCGGATCTTTCGGGACTTAGTCCAGCGATGCATCGGTTGTCATCTCTTTGCTAATCGAGCCACATGCCACCCACCGCCCTCAAAACCATACCCATCACCGCCGTTCGTGATGCAGGGGCTTGACATGGTTGGACCCTTAAAGGGAACCCATAAGCAAAAATACCTGTTGGTAATGGTGGACAAATTCACCAAATGGATAGAGGCCAAGCCAGTTAAAACGGTTCGGGGTAGTACACCGTTACGGCGTCCCCCACAGCATAATCACCGATAACGGCATGAACTTCACGGCCGACGAGGTTAAACTTTGGTGCAAAAATATGGGCATAAAGCTCGACTACGCTTCAGTCTATCACCCTCAAACCAACGGTCAAGTTGAACGAGCAAATGGTCTAATCATGAGCGGCATCAAACCCAGATTAGTGCGGTCCCTTACGGAACCTAACACGCACTGGGTAGAGGAGCTCGACTCCGTACTCTAGGGGTTGTGGACCACGCCAAACCGTACTACCGGATTCACACCATTCTTTATGGTATCGGTAGCAGAGGCAGTTTGCCTGCGACATAATTCATGACTCACCTCGAGTGCGCATATGCGAAGAAAGAAGCCGAGTTGGATCGGCGGGATAGCTTGGGCGCATTGGAGGAGGGCGCGGCGTGGCAAAGGCTCGTTCCGCATTCTATCGGCAGCGAGCTCGAAGATATCAAAGCGAAGCACGGGCCAAAACTTACAATGTTGGCAAACTAGTTCTCGCTGCGGACAAGAAAAGGACAAACTCAAGCCTAAATGGGAAGGTCCCTTCATCATCGACCAAGTCGACCAGCGGAGCATACCGTCTGCAAGCGCATCGGACAACCGACTCGAGCGAACCCATGGAGCGCAGCCCGCCTCCGAAGATTCTCGCCTAGCGCGGACTCGAGTTCGTCTCCTTCCTCCGTCCACATTTTATACTTGATTGTCTTTTGTTTCTCTCTTTTCTCCCACCTTTTTCATAAAGCCCTTGAGGGCTGATTTGTGCATTGTTAGCACACACTTGACGTGCTACTCGCACTCATTATACTCGGGGCTTCTTTAACTGAAGCTTATTTATACGGGCTTTATGCCCAACACATGCATCAAACTTCCACATGTACCTTTTATTCACCATTATATGCATCGATATGACTTAAGTTTTGGCCAAGCTGGGTTGCTGGCTCTGTGCTTACCCCTCGTTCCCGATTGTTGGCTAGGAGGTAAAGGAGCACCTCTGCGATTATTCTTGCCGGGTCGGCGGATGTGTACCTCGAGACTGGGTGAAGCAGCTAAGCGTTCTTAAGGAAATATTCGATCGGTGACTAGAAAGATGATTTCTCATTTATTTATTTATCTGCCCCCAGATATTTTCCTGCTCTTTTGCAGTCCGGACATGCACTATAGGGCATGCCTCGAGAAAGAACCCCTAACGGAACTATTCTCCTGGAAGATGTTTCTTACTAACCATGTAATATAACATAACTAGTTGGGCACTTATGCGATAAGCGATAATGACCCTCGCCTGGTCTCCATGCATGCCCCGGTTTTTTGCATAACCGCGAGGGTATTCGGACACACTCCGGACTGTTGGGTCCCGAGGTTGAAGTGAAAGGTCCGCAAAGACAAACGATCTACAATCCGGCTAGAAGGCATTATACATGTCATTTTGAAAAAAAAATACATCGTCACATTGACTGATTGTACTCCTCTTCAATTCCATCTAACAGGCTGTCTAATTTACAGTCCCGTTGGGAATACTTAGCGGCCAACTCTACTTGGCCGTACACTAAGCTCACAGGGATCTCCTTCCCATCGGGCCCAACAGGTCTGACCTCGGCCATGTGGTTTGGATCCGCCTTCTTGTACCGCGTCTTTACCATGGCCCAGGCCTCCCTGGCGCCATGACGACAGGCCGATATCTTCCATAGATGGAAGCGATGTCATGCTCCCTGAAGCATCTCCGCAAGCCCTCCACGACCCTCGGGTAGGGAGACGGATGGCCATAAGGCCTGGGCGACGCCACTCATGGCCTGCCGAACACGTTCGTGCAGTTGCAGCAGCTCGGGAAGTTGGCACCCGTTGAGCCGGGCATTTCCTCCATGAGGCGACACTGTGAGCACACCTC
Source organism: Aegilops speltoides (assembly GCA_021437245.1). Classification (NCBI taxonomy): domain Eukaryota; kingdom Viridiplantae; phylum Streptophyta; class Magnoliopsida; order Poales; family Poaceae; genus Aegilops; species Aegilops speltoides. The sequence continues at coordinate 448,141,874 of CM038144.1, forward strand.
TGAGACACATTTACGTCAATCGACTTCCTCGCCGAACCCTTCTTTTCAAAAGAGTTTGCTCAAGCACTTCTTGTAGATGTCGCAGCAAGCCCTGATTCTCCTTCATGGAGCAGACAGTGGGCGAACACCTTTAGCTCTTCTCCAAGCTAGGTGTGGGCATCTTGGAGTTGTTCTCTCTTCTTTGCACCTTCATAAGCACCCTCTCGCCGGACTTCATTTGGCCTTGATGAGTTGTTGCTTGTCCGGATCAAGTCCGCAACATCTGCAATATTATTGTCGGACTTATCATACGCCGCTGCTGCTTATCTTTTTGAAATATGTGTTACGGAGGGGTCTCTGTGTCTCCTCTGCTGGGCGGCTAGTGCGGCCTCGGTTGGGCCTTGCACTCTTGTAGCTCTGAGGACAATTGGGTATTCTTCTCCGTAAGATCCTGCATATCAAATGATCCTTAAATAAGTTATTTTAACTACTTTAAGTCTCGAGAGCTCTTGGCATATCGACTATTAAAATCCCTTACCCGTATGTCTTTTACATCTTTTCGTGGCTCGAGTTAAACCATCTTGGCGGCACGGAGTGCGTTTCTCCAGCGTTAAAGGCATTCAGCGCCTCAGGGGAGAAACAGCGTCCTGAAAGCTGTCGTGGCGCTGTGATTCATGGCGCTCTCCACCTCGAACACTGGTGGCGGACAGCTGTCGGCATTCTCCGTTGGAGGAGCATCCGGCTCGCGCCTTGCTTCGCCTCCCCCTCTGGACAGGTGTTGGAGCCTGGCTGGCGGAGGCTTGGTTGGCAACCTCTCCGGGCACAGTCCGGCGAGTGCTCTTTCTCCTGGAAAAGTCACGAGCATCAATATACCTCATAGGGGTCTTTTCCTTAAAAACGGTGGCGTGCCATACCGTTGCGGCGGCGTTCAGTTCAAGACGCGCACCCTCCTCCTTTCTTTGGGCGAGCCCGGCCCTGGTTGGTCGGCCGCCATGGGATCGACTTCCGCCTCGAAGGCACCTCTGCGAGACACCGTTGGTATCACGGTGGTCGAGATATAACGCAGACGAAGTGATGGTGTCGGGGCTCCGATCATAGTTGCTTGGAACACCCCATCAATCAGCTCCACCTTTATGTCCGGATCCTCTTGGAGGCGGATCAAGGATCTTCCGGATCCTCGGGTTGTGGGCGGACTGTGTATGCCCTCCACATCCCGGCGCAGTTCTGCGTCAAAATCATAAAGTAAGGCACTTAACTTTGAAAGCACGGGTCGGATGAATAGCGTCCGCTTACCCAGCTCGAGGTTATTCATGGAGAATCCATTGGTGGGCTCGTCACGGAGGAAGTCCTCCTTCTCCCCTTGTACAAGCGAGCAGGATCTTCACGGATCCGAGGCGATCCAGTCCTTGTGGCCATGACGGGTGGCGTCATTCTCCCCGTTGAAATAACACATGGGGTGGCCCCTGTATTGGAGCGGTTGCACCCCTCGCATAATGCACGTGGCCATGACTCCAATCATGGTCAATCCGGAATGAGCTAGCAACCTTATCCGGCCCATCAGATAATGGGCGCTCCTGTCATCCTCCTGTTGAGGGCTCCGCGGGCGCCAACTCAGGCGTTTCTTCAGAGGAGCATTGCTGAACTCCGGGAGGCCGATCTGAACTGGGTCCGACAGTGGAGCATCTTCCACATAAAACCATTCCGAGGGCCAGTCTTCGGACGCCTTCTTTGGGATTTCGGATAGATATCCGGTCCCGGCCATGCGCCATATTTCGGCTCCACCCACTTGATATATTGACCCCTCATGAGAACGGGGTACGAGGCAAAACAATCTCTTCCACAGCGTGAAATGGGGCTCGATGCCCAAGAACAGCTCGCAAAGAGCTACGAAACCCGCAATGTGCAGAATGGGCGGGCGTAAGATGATGAATTTGAGTCAGTAGAACTCGAGCGCCCGGAGAAAGCGGATGTATGGGAAATCCGGCCCCTTATTAAATAAGGGGCCAAGCACACCGCTCTCCTTTGGAGGGACTAGGGGTGTTCTCCGCCTGCTTTCCACCTTTGTAGGTGGCCAGCCCGGCTCGAACCGGGACCATAAAGGCCGGAGGAAGATATCCCTCCGCTTGGAGCGTCACCACCTCGCTGTGCAGGACTGAACATCTCCTCCAATCTCCTGGCTGAGGGCTGGGAGCGCGAGAGGAGGAGCTGCGTCGACGGTCCATGGTGGAGTGGATTTTTGTCAGAAGCGCTCCGATGAGTACTCGCGGAAGGAGGATGGTGTGATGTGGATCTAGACTATTGCCTCTCTTATAGGCAACTTATTTGCGCAGCTTGGGGGTAAAACGTAAAAATACCCTGGCTTTTCGCATCCGTACGACACATGGGAGAGGGCCATTATTGGGCGTAGAAGCCAAGGAGCGCAACATTTATAAGGAAGCCGGACACTATTCGGCAAGCACATGGAATTTGGAGGAGAACCCGCCTTGCAACGCCGAAGACAATATACGCGCCGGACTCGTCATCATTGAAGCTTGGTTTGGGGGCTACTGAGGGAGTCCTGGACTAGGGGGTGTCCGGATAGCTGAACTATCATCATCGGCCGGACTCCAAGACTATGAAGATACAAGATTGAGGACTTCGTCCCGTGTCCGGATGGGACTTTCCTTGGCGTGGAAGGCAAGCTTGGCAATACGGATATGTAGATCTCCTACCATTGTAACCGACTCTGTGTAACCCTAGCCCTCTCCGGTGTCTATATAAACGGAGGGTTTTAGTCCATAGGGCGAACAACAATCATACCATAGGCTAGCTTCTAGGGTTTAGCCTCCTTGATCTTGTGGTAGATCCACTCTTGTACTACCCATATCATCAATATCAATCAAGCGGGAGTAGGGTTTTACCTCCATCGAGAGGGCGAACACAGGTAAAAACATCGTGTCCCTTGTCTCCTGTTACCATCCGCCTAGACGCACAGTTCGGGACCCCCTACCCGAGATCCGCCGGTTTTGACACCAACACTTGGTTTTACCATTTGCCTCACCACCACCTACTTTTCCCTTGGGAGTAATTAACCCAAGGGTCATCAATATTTTAGCCCCCCGGGGCCAGTGCTTCTCTAAGTGTTGGTCCGAATCGAGCCGCCTGCGGGCCCCCCTCGGGGCAACTCGAGGTCTGGTTTTACTCGTAGCCTGTCTCATCCGGTGTTGCCCTAAGAACGAGATATGTGCAGCTCCTATCGGGATTGTCGATGCATCGGGCGGTCTTGTTGGTCTTGTTTTACCATTGTCAAAATGTCTTGTAAACTGGGATTTCGAGACTGATCGGGTCTTCCTGGGAGAAGGAATATCCTTTGTTGATCATGAGATCTTATCATGGGCTAAGTTGGGACACCCCTGCAGAGCTTATCCTTTGTATGCCTTTTGTATGTACCCCTATCTATTATGTAATGTTGTTGTAATGATATCCACCTTGCAAAAGCGTCTTCAAGATGCGCTTCTATCCTTGGTGGGACCTTCGAGTTCCTTTAGGATAGGGTCGCATCTTGGGCGTGACAAGTTGGTATCAGAGCCTCGACCGACCCTAGGAGCCCCCCTTGATTGATCGTGTAGTTTGGCCGATGTCGAGTCTAGAAAGAAAACATTTTTGGAGTCTAGTTATATCGGAGAGTAGGACTTCTTTTTACTCCTCAGCCCCTTCGTCGCTCTGGTGAGGAATCTTGACGTAGGTGTTTTGAATTACTCCTCTTCCCCTTCAAATTTTTCTTTAGGATCATGTGGTTAGTTTCGTGAGTTGTCCATCCTCTTTTGTCCGGTGCATTTCTCGTCCAGTTGACTCGAGCCTCTTCATCTTTGCAAGTTCAATCCTCAGTTGTCTTCTTTTCCCACCTGCCCACCCTTTTCCTTCTTGGAGCCGGAGTCCGTAATCGATTATCCTTCCTACTCGTGCGAAGTCTTTGTTTTCTTTCCTCAATGATTTCAACTGGTGTTTTCTCTTCAAGTTATTCGTCAGTTCTCCCTTCCAAGTTGCTTTTGTTTTCCGCCCTCCGCCCTTTTTCTTCTCGGAGTTTGAGTCTCTTTCGACCATCAATTTCATTAGTATGAGCCTCTTGATCTTCCATCAATCATTTCAACGGTGAATTCTCGTCATTTGACATTCATCATCTCTTTTCTTCTCCGTGGATTCAATTCAAGTTTTTCGTTGTCGATCGTATTCTTTCCCTCAGCTCAAATATTTCCCTTTGCTCGTTCGCCTCTCGCCAGTTTATCCTTCCGGAGTGTTCAAGACATCTCAGGAGATTCGTCTGTATTCCAATTAATTCGAGGGTGTCACCTCATTCAAATATTTCATTTGTTCCCGTGCATCATCTATCTGTTCAACACCCCTTTCCAACGGTGTTTTCTTTTAGTGGGCCCTAACCCACAGGTCTTTTCCCAAGATCTTACCTGACTCTTCTAATTCCCCCGGAGTCATTCATAATTCTTTTCAAGTGTGACGTAAGAATGAATTTCATCAGTCACATGCCTTCTCCAAGATCGCTTTTAAATTCTTTTCATTGCTGGCTCAACCTCTTTGCTTTTCATTCTCCAGAGTATCTCAGTAATTTTGGTGGTGTTTTCCGTCGTCATTTGAAGATCGAAGAAGAGTTCCTTCTAAATCTTGTCCGTTCTCTCGAAGTTTCGTGGTTCTAGCTTCGTGTTATCCTCGCGAATTATTCCATTTGTTAGTTATTCTTTTCATCCATCCGGAGTATTTCAGGAGTTGTTTTTGCCGTCTCGATCATCCGGAGGCCATCTTTTCAGAATATTTCTTCATTCCAAGTTTTCAGATTCATTCCCCAATTATTCTATATTCATGCCCCTTCGTTCATCTCAATATTATTCCGGTGCTTCTCTCAAGTATTCTTCAATCAGTTCGCGATCCCTTCGTTATCTTGTCTGTTAATTCCCTCAAGTATCTTCGTTCGTTTTCTAATTCTTTTCGGCGATTCGTTCTCTGCTCTTCGTTCATTTTCATTTTCACGGTGGTTCGTTGAAGATTCCTTTTCCGTCCTTACCATATCAATTCATTCGTTTTTTCCAATCTACCGGTGGCTCATGGAGACTTTCTCAAGTTTTGCGCTATATCCCCCCTTAATCCTTTTCAACACGGATAAGTTGTATGCAATCCATTGCTTATCATCAATTTAATTTGATGAACGATAAGCATACAATAAATCTTATTCTTATTTCCTCCAAGTGAGTAATTCCTTCCTTCAGAGTTTGTTCTTGATGAATAAATTCTAGTTCAGAGTGTTTTCATCTTTCATTTTCCGGAGTTCAATTTCCTCGGCCATCTCGTCAGAACCTTCATATAAATCATCGCAAGGCTTAATCTTATTCTTTCATCCTTTCATTTCTATCTCATCATCCTTTTGTCACCGGAGTTCTTCATGGTGGTTCTTCATGAGTTAATTCATTCTTCAAGAGTTCATCAAGATTCTTATCGAAGGAGCTCAAGTATCCTTTTTCTTGCATCTCGAAGTGCAATTAATTCTCTGTGTTCTTGTGAAGCGGACTTTTCTATTTCTTTTTCTTCTCAGCTATCCAATTATTTCCGCTTGTGGTCGGAGATCACCTCATAATTTTGAGACGTTATCTATTAGTCCACAAAAAGCAATTCTTTTGTTGTTGAATTTCCAACAACTCCGTTCAATGCTTCCTTCTAAGGATGCTTTCTATTTCATTCGTGGCACAAGTTGTCATTTTCTTCTCCGTTCTTTCATTCAACCTTTTCAATTCTTTCCGGAGGTTTTGCGTCGTGTCTTCATCAAGTATCATTCCATCCTCTCTAGTTCGAGTTCTATTCCTCCATGTTTCAGCCGGAGTGCTGCCTCAATTCTTTCAGTCTTATTCGTTTCTTATCTCGTTCTAACCGGAGTGGTTTCAGAGTCAATCTGATTCCGTGAGCTTTCGATTCTTGTCATTCTCGTCGTTCCTCTCTTCTTTTCGAGTGCTCTCAATTATTTGCTTCTTCTCTTGAGCTCTTGTTTCACCTCATCCCTTTTCTCTTCCGTCTCGGTCCTAAGATCTCGGGATGAGATCTCTTGTTAGTGGAGGAGTGTTATGCGCCCGGATTCGATCGCCAGTGTCGCGATTATTCATGATCGTTGCCTTGTCATTTGCTTGTGTGTTGCATTTTATCATGTCATCATGTGCATCTCATTTTGCATACGTGTTCGTCTCATGCATCCGAGCATTTTCTCCTTTGTCCGTTTTGCAATCCGGTGCTCCTATGTCCTCCGGCGTCCCCTTTTTGTCTCTCCTTGTGAGCGGGTGTTAAACTTTCTCGGAATGGCCCAAGGTTTGCCAAGCGGCCTTGGTATAGCACCGGTAAACCGCCTGTCAAGTTTCGTGCCATTTGGAGGTCGTTTGGTACTCCAACGGTTAACCGGGTAACCGTAAAAGCCCTCTTTGTGTTGCAGCCCGACACCCCTTCAAAGTGGCCTAATAACCCATCCAAACCCCCTCCATGCTCTCGGTCGTTCGATCACGATCGCGTGGCCGAAAACCGCACCCCATTTGGAGTCTCCTAGCTCCCTCTACCTATATAAACACCCCCTCCCCCGAATTTTTCGGATGAATCCACCCCTAACCCTAGTCTTCTTCCACCTTCCGCGCCCCAGACATGTCCGTCCAGCCACCGGACACGTCCGCCCTCGCCCTCGCCCAACCAGGAGCCGCCACCTGTCCCCGCAGGCGTCCTCTCTCTCCTTGCGCTGCCCTGCCCGCTCGGCCCGTCTGCAGGGCCCCCCACGCCCTTGCCGCGCGCCGTCGTCGCCCGTCCGCGCCGCCGCCCGGCAGCGCCCGTCGCGCTCGAGCTCCTCTGCGCCCGCCGCCGAGCCGCCGCGCCCGCCGCCGCGGTGCGTCGCCGGCCGTCGCCTCCATCGCGCCTCCTTTGCCGCCCTTCCCGGCACGGCCTCCATCGCGCCTCCCGCGCCGCCGCCCTTCCAGCGCCGCCCGGCCGCCCTCTCTCTCCTTGCCCAAAACAGCAGCGCCACCGCCGAGAACTCCGGCGAGCCGCCGCTGCCGGATCCTGTTGGGGAGCGAGTAATTTCAAAAAATTCCTCGCACACGCAAGATAATGGTGATGCATAGCGACGAGGAGAGTGTTGTCCACGTACCCTCGTGAGACCGTGGCGAAGCGTTATGACAACACGGTTGATGTAGTCGTACGTCTTCACGATCCGACCGATCCAAGCACCGAAAGTACGGCACCTCCGTGTTCAGCACACGTTCAGCTCGATGACGTTCCTCGGGCTCCAATCCAGCAAAGTGTCGGGGATGAGTTCCGTCAGCACGACGGCGTGGAGCGGTGATGATGTTCTACCGCGCAGGCTTTGCCTAAACTCATGACGATATGACCGAGGTGGAATATGGTGGAGGGGGCACTGCACACGGCTAAGGAACGATCCGTAGATCAACTTGTGTGTCATGGGGTGCCCCTTCCCCCGTATATAAAGGAGTGGAGGAGGGGGAGGGCCGGCCCTCTCTATGGCGCGCCCTAGGGGAATCCTACTCCCACCGAGAGTAGGATTCCCTCTTTCCTAGTAGGACTAGGAGCCCTTCCAAGTAGTAGGAGTACGAGAGAAGGAAAGGGAAGAGAGAAGGGAAGGAAGGAGGGGCCGCAGCCCCTCCCCCTAGTCCAATATGGAGTAGGCCTTGAGGGGGCACGCGGCCTGCCCTAGGCAGCCCCTCTCTCTTTCCCGTATGGCCCAATAAGGCCTAATACTTCTCCCGGCGAATTCCCGTAACTCTCCGGTACTCCAAAAAATACCCGAATCACTCGGAACCCTTCCGAAGTCCGAATATAGTCGTCCAATATATCGATCTTTACGTCTCGACCATTTCGAGACTCCTCGTCATGTCCCCGATCTCATCCGGGACTCCGTCTCCTTCGGTACATCAAAACTCATAAACTCATAATATAACTGTCATCGAAACCTTAAGCGTGCGGACCCTACGGGTTCGAGAACAATGTAGACATAACCGAGACACGTCTCCAGTCAATAACCAATAGTGGAACCTGGATGCTCATATTAGCTCCCACATATTCTACGAAGATCTTTATCGGTCAAACCGCATAACAACATACGTTGTTTCCTTTGTCATCGGTATGTTACTTGCCCGAGATTCGATCGTCGGTATCTCAATACCTACTTCAATCTCGTTACCGGCAAGTCTCTTTACTCGTTCCATAATGCATCATCCCGCAACTAACTCATTAGTCACATTGCTTGCAAGGCTTATAGTGATGTGCATTACCGAGTGGGCCCAGAGATACCTCTCCGACAATCAGAGTGACAAATCCTAATCTCAAAATACGCCAACTCAACATGTACCTTCAGAGACACCTGTAGAGCTCCTTTATAATCACCCAGTTATGTTATGAAGAAAGCAATAGCAACATACTAAACGATCAAGTGCTAAGCTAACGGAATGGGTCAAGTCAATCACATCATTCTCCTAATGTTGTGATCCCGTTAATCAAATGACAACTCATGTCTATGGTTAGGAAACCTAACCATCTTTGATTAACGAGCTAGTCAAGTAGAGGCATACTAGTGACACTATGTTTGTCTATGTATTCACACATGTATTATGTTTCCGGTTAGTACAATTCAAGCATGAATAATAAACATTTATCATGAAATAAGGAAATAAATAATAACTTTATTATTGCCTCTGGGGCATATTTCCTTCAGTCTCCCACTTGCACTAGAGTCAATAATCTAGTTCACATCGCCATGTGATTTAACACCAATATTCATATCTGTATATGATTAACACCCATAGTTCACATCATCATGTAACCAACACTCAAAGGGTTTACTAGAGTCAATAATCTAGTTCACATTGCTATGTGATTAACACCCAAAGAGTACTAAGGTGTGATCATGTTTTGCTCGTGAGAGAATCTTAGTCAGCAGTACTGTCATATTGAGCTATCGTATTTTGCAAATATTCTATGTCTACAATGCTCTGCGGAGCTACTCTAGCTAATTGCTCCCACTTTCAATATGTATCAGATTAAGACTTAGAGTCACGGATCAGCGCCAAAACTTGTATCGGCGTAACCCCTACGGCGAACTTTTTATCACCTCCATAATTGAGAAACATATCCTTATTCCACTAAGGATAATTCGACCAATGTCCGATGATCTACTTCTAGATCACTATTGTACTCCTTGCCAAACCAGGTAGAGTATACAATAGGTCGGTCCATAGCATGGCATACTTTTATAGAAACCTATGGTGATGCATAGGAATGACTTTCATTCTCTTTCTATTTTACTGCCGTGGTCGGGATTTGAGTCTTACTCAATTTCATACCTTTGCAACACAGGCAAGAACTCTTTCTTTGACTGTTCCATTTTGAATTACTTCAAAATCTTGTCAAGGTATGTACTCATTGAAAATCTTATCAAGCGTCTTGATCTATCTCAATAGATCTTGATGCTCAATATGTAAGTAGCTTTACCGAGGTCTTTCTTTGAAAAAAAACTTCTTTCAGACACTCCTTTATGCTTTGCAGTATAATTCTACATTATTTCCGATCAACAATATGTCATTCACATATACTTATCAGAAATGTTGTAGTGCTCCCACTCACTTTCTTGTAAATCGAGGCTTCACCGCAAGTGCATATAAAACTATATGCTTTGATCAACTTATCAAAGCGTATATTCCAACTCGAGATGCTTGCAGGTCCATAGATGGATTCTTTGGAGCTTGCACATTTTGTTAGCACCTTTAGGATTGACAAAACCTTTTGGTTGTATCATATACAACTCTTATTTAATAAATCCATTAAGGAATGTAGTTTTGACATCCATTTGCCAAATTTCATAAAATGTGGCAATTGCTAACATGATTCGGACAGACTTTTAAGCATCGATACGAGTGAGAAAATCTCATTGTATTCAACACCTTGAACTTTGTCAAAAACCTTTTTCGACAAGTGTAACACCCCAGATGTATCATGTCCCATTTTGGAAATGTATCAACTTGACCTTCATCCAAATTCTTGTGGGTTTTATCATGTTTGGCCTCATCTTGTTTGGTTATGTGGTTTTATTCTTTTCTTTGTCATGCTCATCTTACCATATTGCATTTGTGCCTCTTGTCTATTTGCATTCATCCTCATTATGTAGTGCATCTTCATCTCATGTCATCTCATGTTGCATTTTGTCATTCATGTTGTTGCCATGAACATCATGGGCATAACCTTGTTCCCCCCTTCCATCCATGGCACCCTCACTTCTCCTCCTTTTCCCTCTCTTATCAAGTGCTATTTTTCTTCCTCAAATAATGTTCATCTTCTCCCTGTTAATCTTGCTCCTTGCCCTAAACCTCTCTGCCAAATATATCCTTATTGAAGTTGTTTTGGTCGGGTTCAAAAATGACACAAGTTTGAAAATATTTCAAACTTGTCTTATTCTACCTCTAAAATGCCCAATGCAATTTATTAAAATAGTGGATAATTCAGGAGTTGGAGAATATTTTCTTTATCGTCTAACTCCTCTTCTTTTCCCTGAGCTTTTACTGTTTTCATTTACTGTTTAAAAAAAAATGCAGCTCAAAGACAGCGGCATGACAACCCCCCCCACAGGCCTCGGCCTCCCAGCCGGCCCAGCTAGCACCGCCGCCAGCCAGCCCAGCCAGCCATCCAGTCCGCTTGCTCACTCGCGCCCTCGTCGTTTCTCACCCAGCCGCCCCGTTACCCCTCAGCCCGTACGCCCACGTGGCACCCGCGACCCCACCAGCCAGTCTCTGGCTACAGCGCACCTGCCTCTTGCCTTTTCGTCTAGCTCACGCCGCGCGCGCACATGGCCACGGCCGCGTCGACGCCGTGCTCCACCCATCGCCCTAGCCTCCCTTTTATCCCCTCTCCGTGTCCACGCGCCCCCTAGGGTTTCCCTCTTCATCCCATCGCCGCCGCCAGGTGAGTAGACCACCAGATCTGCCGCTTCTGCCCCGTCCCGAGCGCACCTGGGAGCGAGCCTCGTCGCCGGCGTGCACTCCGACCACTCCAACCCCGCAGATTCATGTCCATCTTCTTCCTCGCCGTCGTCTACTTCCACGACGTCGACTACGGTGCCCCGGACGACGAGTTCCTCGACGTCCCCTGCTTCCTCCTTCCGCTCGGCCAGAGACGCGCCAAGGTTCAGAGCTCCGATTCGTCGCCTCCAGCTTGTCTCTGTCGACCTCTTCGCGTCCTTGGGTGAGCTGGGTAATGCACCTCCCTCTCCCATCCTTCCCATGGCATGTAGGCGCGCGTAGATCGCTGTCGATCCGTGTCTTTCCAGCGCTTCGCGGTGCTCCGTGATTCTGAATTTGTTAGTGCGGTGCAACCGTAGCGTGTTTTCGTCCGCAGCTCGGTTCCCCTCTTCGTGCTCCGTGGCGCTCGCGACTTCGCTTGTGCCTTCGCGCGCACTGCTAGCCTCCGCAGCTCCGCGAGTCCCTGCGCGCGCCATGTGACGCCATGGCCCGAGTCGAGCAACTGCTCGAGCTCGAGCGCCCTGCTTTCCCTCGTAGGTGCGCGAGTTCTTTTTCCCTTACGCACGGCCGCCGGGGTCCCTGTGCCCGCTGGGTTGCCGCCGTTGCCCTTGCCGGCGCCGTCGTCCTCTCTGTTTGCAGCAGAGTCGCACGACCTGGCGTTTATCCAAAAGGGGCCGAAGCCCTTCCCCTATCAGCCGCGCCCGCCTAGCCCGATGGCTGCGGTGGCGAAACCACACGGGGAGACGGGTTGAACCCGTGGATGCATATTAACACCCCCTTTTTAATCCCATTACGACCTTGCGTATGACGGTGTGGCCCCACCCATCATCCTCCTTTAGCCTCTGTTTTCTTTTTTTATTTATTTATTTTATTCCCAATGAATATTCCATTTCGGCATGTAGGACATTTCCATTTCGGGCAAGTCCTTTTACGGGCGTTTCCAAATATGGAAAATGCCTTTTTCATCATATTCAATTTAGGCAGGTTTTAACTTAATGCACTTGTGAACATTTTTCTACAGCAACCTAGACATATTATATATGTTTTGGGGGTAGAAAAATCCCACCTTTCTAGTGGTTGCATTAGTTTCTGCATTTGAGCAAGTTCATGAACATGTCATTTTACATCATGATGTTGTCTTGTCATTCTTGTGTGTTTTATTTCAAGCATGCTATGAGGTTGTGTTGCACAAGGATAGTTTCATTTTCATGCCTACTTCATGCTAGTACTTGTTCCATGCCATGATATGCCGGTTCATCATTTTCCTTCAGAGCACACATATGCATTGCATATCACATCTCGCATCGCATGTCATGTATTGCATCATATTGCTTGTGCATTGATCCTTGTTTGATTGTGGTTCCGTTGCTTGTGTTCTTGCTTTGGGTAGAGCCGGAGGCGAGTGCGTGAGCGAGGAACCTGTTGAGAACGCCTCACGAAGATCAAGTCTTCGACAACTCGAGAACCTTGCGAGCAAGATGACCATACCTTGAAATCACTTCTATCTTTGCTTGCTAGATGCTCGCTCTTTTGCTATGCCTATGCTGCGATACCTACCACTTGCTATATCATGCCACCCATATTGCCATGTCAAACCTCTAACCACCCATGTCCTAGCAAACCGTTGATTGGCTATGTTACCGCTTTGGTTGGCCCTCTTATAGCGTTGCTAGTTGCGGTGAAGATGAAGTTTGTTCCTTGTTGGAACACGGATATTATGGGATATCACAATATCTATTGTTTTAATTAATGCATCTATATACTTGGTAAAGGGTGGAAGGCTTGGCCTTATGCCGGTGTTTTGTTCCTCTTGCCACCCTAGTTTCCGTCATACGGTGTTATGTTCCTTGATTTTGCGTTCCTTACGGCGGTCGGGTGATTTATGGGACCCCTTGATAGTTCGCTTTGAATAAAACTCCTCTAGCAAGGCCCAACCTTGGTTTTACCATTTGCCACCTAAGCCTTTTTCCCTTGGGTTTCGCGAGCCCGAGGGTCATCTTTATTACCCCGGGCGGTGCTCGTCGTGAGTGTTGGTCCAACTTTGTCGACCGCCGGTGTACCGGGGCAACTCGGGATGGCCTATCGGAAGTTTGGACAATCCGGTGTGCCACGAGAAAGAGATATGTGCAGCTCCTATCGGGATTTGTCGGCACATTCGGGAGGCTTTGCTGGTCTTGTTTTACCATTGTCGAAATGTCTTGATGTCGGGATACCGAGTCGATCGGAGTGTCTTGGGTGAAGGTCTATTCCTTCGTTGATTGCGAGAGCTTGTTATGGGCTAAGTTGGGACACCCTGCAGGTATTATCTTTCAAAGCCGTGCCCGCGGTTATGAGGCGGATGGGAATTTGTTAATGTCGGTTGTAGAAAACCGAAGTTGACCTTAATTAAAATACATCAACCGTGTATGTAACGTGATGGTCTCTTCTCGTGAGTCCGGAAGTGAACACGATTTTGGAGTTATGTTTGGCGTAAGTAGTTTCACGATCACTTCTTGATCGCTACTAGCTTCACGACCGTGCTTTGCTTCTCTTCTCGCTCTCTTTTGCGTTGTAGCCACCATATATGCTAGTCTCTTGCTGCAGCTCCTCCTCATTACACCAGCCTTCCCTTAAGCTCAAATAGTCTTGATCTCATGGTGTGAGATTCTTTGAGTCCCGTGGCTCACAGATTCTATCAAAAGCAGATCAGTACCGGTGATGCGGTAGCAGATGGCATGGCCCGAGCTGAAGTGGGAATTTGATGAGGCCCTTGGTCGATACTATGTTTCATTTCCAGACGATTAGTAGTGGAGCCCAGTTGGTGCGATCGGGGATCTGTGTTGCATTTGAGGTATTCTTCTTTTATTTTGGTTCTGTAGTCGGACCTTGAGTGTAAGCTGAATGATGGATGTTTATTTATGTATTGTGTGAAGTGGCGATTGTAAGCCAACTATGTATCTCTTTCCCTTATGTATTACATGGATTGTGCGAAGATTACCTCACTTGCGACATTGCTTTCAATGCGGTTATGCCTCTAAGTCATGCTTCGACACGTGGGAGATAGAGCCGCATCGAGGGCGTTACAAGTTGGTATCAGAGCCAGCCCCGACCTTAGGAGCCCCACTGCTTGATCGTTTTTAGCGGCCGAGTTGTGTCTAGAAAAAAATGTTTTGAGTCATTTAGGATTATATATATCGAAGAGTTACGAATTCTTTTTACTCCTCAGTCCTTTCGTCGCTCTGGTGAGGTCTCCTGACGCAGAAGTTTTGACTTTCCTCTCCTCAAATTTCACTAAAAAAAAAATTAGGATCACGCGGGTATCTTGGAATCGTTCCGATGGTTTTATGATGAGAACATTGTCTTGGTGCCTCTGTCGGGGTTTAGTGGAAGTGTCCGGGGAGTTGAGCTACGAGGTGTTGTCGTCATAATTTTATCGTTGCAATTCTAGAATACACGAGTTTAATCGCCGACATCGAAAATCTCTTTTATGCGATTCGTTGGTGAGATAACCCGCTAACTTGATCTTGAGGTGAGTGCGGGAGTATTGCCATGACTTCGTATAACGGATGCTTTTGAAGGTTGAGGTACCACGATTTCGAAGGTTTCTTGGTTATTGTTGACGGATGGATACATTTGGATGTAGGGATTGTTAGTTTGGGTGAGATATATTGCTTCCGTGTATCCCCAACACTGATTGCATAACAGGAAAGTTTCGGGAGTTTATAGGTGGGATTCAAGTAGCTCTAGCACTTCTTCCGAGATATTTGGTTTGTGATTGGGTAATCCTTACCACTTATTTGTTCCATTCATACCTTGTTTTTATTTTTATTCATCGATCTCTTATCAAGTGGCTTCTCACCTTAATGGACGTGATGTTTACTTTGGAATTCATTCGTTCATCCTGTTGAATGTTTATTGTGAAGACTATATGTTGCAATTTCTATCCGTTGATTCAACTTGTCTATCATCAATCAAGATGCTAACGGATGTCACCCTCTTGAGATGGCTCCGCCAGCGTCGAGAATCCGGAGCAGTGATGGGAGTCGGCGAACCCTCCACCTCCACCTCCGCCCGGAGGCATGGCAAACTTTGATGGCAACCACTACGCATGGCGCTTCGATTGTTGATCCGGTGATGCAAGAGCGTAACCAAGGCCAAGGCAACCAAGGGAATCAAGGTCAAGGCAGTTCTACCATCAGCCTCGGTTCCCTACCCTCAACCAGTTCCTTGCAAACCAGCCAAAGTCTTTCGACTCTTGTGCGAGGCCACAGGCGCCGATGATTGGCTCGTGGATATCAACAAGCATTTGAATGCAGCAATGTCGAGACCTAAGGACTACGTCAAGTTCGCGTCTTTTCAGCTTAAGGATCAAGCAACTGATTGGTTCGGCAATACAAGGATTCGAGAGGTGGTCGGTGATTACTTGGACTGATTTACGTCGGGACTTTGAAGCTCACCACATTCCTACCGGTGTTGTTGAGAGCAAGCGTGAGGAGTTCCGCAATCTCAAGCAAGGAAACATGTCGATGTATGAATACAACATACAGTTTGAAACTTGCTAAACCGCTAAACAAGGCGTTCTGATGAGAAAAGTATGATCTATCGGTTCGAGGTGGCCTTAGAGAGGATCTGCAGTTAGCTCTTGTTCTTATTGAGCCTACTCGGTTTGATCAATTCTACAATATGGCACTCAAGCAAGAAGGTGCTCAGCTCAAGTGTGAGGCTTCAAAGAAGAGAATCGGGGATGCAGCTCGGTCTTCTTCTTCCTCTCAAAGGCGCAGCTAAGCAGCAAAAGTTCTACCTTCCTCCTCCTCCGTTCCGTCGGTCTTATCGCGAGAAGAACTCGGTGGTCGTGGATCTTCCCACCCACCCAACCCAAGCTACGAGAACAAGTCTCGACCTCAAGCTCCAAGGTCAAATGCTCCTTACCACCGTCCGCTCTCAAGGTGACTGCAACAAGTGCCAGCGAAGGGTCACTATGCGAACAAATCGTCGACCAAAGCGCCTTCCGCCTCCTCCTCTGTGAGGTCTTGAAGCAATGCGGTGGTCAAGCATAATCCAAAGTATGCAAAGGTGAATATGATGAATGCAGCTCAAGCGGAGGATTCTTGAGATGTGATCATGGGTAACCTTCGATTAACTCTATTCTGCAAAAGTCTTATTTGATTTGGTGCATCGCTTAGTTTCATCTCAAACCATTTGCATCTAAGCATGAGTTGTCTTTCCAAGATTTGCCTAGACCATTAGCAGTTGTCTCTCCGGGTAAATGCATGAGCATAAGCTACATGGTTCGGATGTTTCTATCAAGATGGGCGACTATAGATTTCTGGCTAAACCAATTGTTCTTGGTGACTCAGATATTGATCTAATTCTTGGGATGGACTGGCTTTCTCAGCACAAAGCTCAACTGGATTGTGCTGCCAGGGAAATTCAATTGACACACCCTTCTGAGGATGTTTTCATCTATGCCGCTCGTGATGAAACCATTCGGTTGTTTTCTCTCAATGAGAAGGGTGAGTTGGATCTTGTCTCTCGATTCGATCGTTTGTGAGTACCAAGATGTCTTTCGGAAGAGCTTCGGGTATGCCTCCTCATCGGCGGTCGAATTCGTTATTGATCTTGAGCAGATCGAACCCGTTTGCAAGCGTCCTTACAAGCTTGGACCCAAGGAGCTAAAAGAATTGAAGAAGCAGCTCGATGAACAAGAGCGTCTGGGTTTGATCAGACCGAGTTCATCTCCATGGGGATGTGGAGTTCTTTTTGTCCAGAAGAAGGATGGCACGGACCGACTTTGTGTTGATTACCGTCCATTGAATAAGAAGGCAATCAAGAACAAGTATCCACTTCCCAACATCAATGAGGTATTCGAGCAACTAAAATGTGCTAAAGTATTCTCCAAGCTTGACCTTCGTATGGGTTATCATCAGATTCGCATTCGTGAACAAGATATTCCCAAGACAGCATTCAGAACAAGCTATGGTTCTTATGAATATACTGTCATGTCTTTCGGCCTTGTCAATGCTCCTCCAACTTTCTCTCGCATGATGAACTTTATCTTCAACCCCTACACAAATGATTTAGCCTTGGTGTATCTCGATGATATTTTGGTCTTCTCCAAGAACAAGCGGGATCATGCCAAACATTTGCGATTGGTGCTCGACAAGCTCAGAGAGCATCAATTCTATCTGAAGTTTTCCAAATGTGAGTTACGGCTTGATGAAGTTCTTTATCTTGGTCATATCATCTCCGCCAAGGGAATTTACATCAATCCGCGAAGGTTTACGCTGTTACGGATTGGGAACCTCCTCGAATGTCAAGCAACTCCATGATTTTCTTGGGCTTGCAAGCTATTGCGAAGATTTGTTGAGAATTTCTCTAAGATTGCAAAGCCTCTTTCCAACCTCCTCCGAAGCATGTCAAGTATGTATGGGCCTTTGAGTGTGATGTAGCTTTCAACACCCTCAAAGAAAAGCTAATTCTGACTCTGTCTTGACTCCTCTGATGAATCCAAGCCATTGAAGTTTTACGTGGTGCTTCCTTGCAAGGTCTCGGTCTTTGTGTTAATGCAAGAGAAGAAAGTTGTGGCCTATACCTCTCGTCGGTTGAAGCCCACGAAAAGAACTACCCCACTCACGATCTCGAGTTGGCGGCGTTGTCCATGCATTGATAACATGGAGACATCTCTTGTTGGGAAGGAAAGTTGACATTTTCACCGATCACAAGAGTCTCAAGTATATCTTCACTCAACCAAACCTCAACCTCACGCAAACTTCGATGGGTCGAAATGATTCAAGAGTACAATCCAAGTATTGAATATACTCTGGCAAGGCGAATGTGATTGCAGATGCCTTGAGCGAAAGGCTTATTACAATGACTTAATTCTCAAGCCCTTCCAACGGATCTTTGTGAAGCTTTCCATAAGCTAAATCTTCAAGTTGTTCCTCAAGGCTTTCTTGCCAACCTCATAGTCTCTCCTTCTTTGGAAGATCAAATTCGTGAGGCACAGCTCACGGATACCATGGTGAAGAAAGTGAAGCGTGGTATTGACAAGGGCATTTCAAATACAAGTGCTATCGCTTGGATGACAAAGACACTCTTTTCTTCGAGGACCGTATTGTGGTTCCTAAAGGCGTCTGAGAAAAGTCATCATGAATGAGGCACACAATTCCCTCCTATCCATTCATCCGGAAGTACGAAGATGTACCATGACCTCAAGCGATCGTATTGGTGGACTCGAATGAAGCGAAATTGCTCAATTCGTGA
Organism: Aegilops speltoides; assembly: GCA_021437245.1. NCBI lineage: Eukaryota > Viridiplantae > Streptophyta > Magnoliopsida > Poales > Poaceae > Aegilops > Aegilops speltoides. Next base: position 448,160,131 of record CM038144.1, read on the forward strand.
ATGAATGTGATGTCTGCAGAAGGGTGAAAGCAGAACACCAAAGACCAGCTGGTCTCCTCCAACCTCTTGCTATTCCAGAATGGAAGTTTGATCACATTGAGATGGACTTCGTGACTGGATTTCCTAAGTCCAAGCGTGGAAATGATGCTATCTTCGTTGTCATTGACAAGCTTACTAAAGTGGCTCATTTTCTTCCTATCAAAGAATCTATCACACCAGCTCGGTGGCAGAGTTATACACCTCGAATTGTCTCCTTGCACGGTATTCCACAATTGATCTCTTGAGACCGTGGAAGCATCTTCACTTCTAAGTTACGGGACTCCTTTCGAAGGCCATGGGCACCAACATTCGTTCAAGCACAGCTTTCCATCCTCAAACAAGTGGCCAAGTCGGCGAGTCAATCAAATCCTTGAAGATATGCTCGGGGCTTGTGTCATTTCTTTTGGCATGAAGTGGGAAGATTGTCTTCCATATGCGAGTTCTCCTACAACAACAGCTTCCAAGCGAGTTGAGGCAAGGCCCCATTCGAAATTCTCTATGGCGGGAAGTGCGTACTCCTCTCAATTGGTCCGAGGCAGGTGAGCGCCAACTTCTTGGCAGCGACTTGATCACAAAAGCGAAGAAATGTGCAAAGTCATTCGTGAGAATCTGAAAGCAGCATAATCGCGCGGAAGGGCTATTATGATGACAAGCACCGTGATGTGGCTTTTGAAATCGGAGACCATGTCTACCTCCGCGTCTCTCAATGAAAGGCACTCGTCGTTTCGGTATCAAAGGAAGCTTGCCCCTAGATCGTGGGTCCTTTCAAGATCATTGGCAAAAGAGGCGATCTCGCCTATCAACTTGAGCTTCCATCCAACTTTGCAAGCGTGCGATGTGTTTCACGTGTCACAGCTCATAAGTGCTTCAAGATTCTGGCGCACTATCAACTTTGAAGAAATTGACCTCCAAGAAGATCTCTCTTATCATGAGCACCCCATTGCTATTCTTGAAGAAACCGGCGCAAGACTGCAACAAGTCAATCAAATTCCTGAAAGTAAAGTGGTCACACCATTCCGTGAGAAGCCACACAGGGCGCGAGGATCACCTCCGTTCGAATATCCGGAGTTCTTTCAGTCCTAGATCTCGGGACGAGATCCTCTTGTAGTGGAGGAGAGTTGTAACACCCCAGATGTATCATGTCCCATTTTGGCAATGTATCAACTTGACCTTCATCCACATTCTTGTGGGTTTTATCATGTTTGGCCTCATCTTGTTTGGTTATGTGGTTTTATTCTTTTCTTTGTCATGCTCATCTTACCATATTGCATTTGTGCCTCTTGTATTTTTGCATTCATCCTGATTATGTAGTGCATCTTCATCTCATGTCATCTCATGTTGCATTTTGTCATTCATGTTGTTGCCATGAACATCATGGGCATAACCTTGTTCCCCCCCTTCCATCCATGGCACCCTCACTTCTCCTCCTTTTCCCTCTCTTATCAAGTGCTATTTTTCTTCCTCAAATAATGTTCATCTTCTCCCTGTTAATCTTGCTCCTTGCCCTAAACCTCTCTGCCAAATATATCCTTATTTGAAGTTGTTTTGGTCAGGTTCAAAAATGACACAAGTTTGAAAATATTTCAAACTTGTCTTATTTACCTCTAAAATGCCCAATGCAATTTATTAAAATAGTGGATAATTCAGGAGTTGGAGAATATTTTCTTTATCCTCTAACTCCTCTTCTTTTCCCTGAGCTTTTCTGTTTTCATTTCTGTTTTAAAAAAGGAAATGCAGCTCCAGCGAGCCAGCTTGCAACCCCCCACAGGCCTCGGCCTCCCAGGCCGGCCCAGCTAGCACCGCCGCCAGCCAGCCCAGCCAGCCATCCAGTCCGCTTGCTCGCTCGCGCCCTCATCGTTTCTCACCCAGCCGCCCCGTTACCCCGCAGCCCGTACGCCCACGTGGCACCCGCGACCCCACCAGCCAGTCTCTGGCTACAGCGCACCCGCCTCTCGCCTTTTCGTCTAGCTCACGCCGCACGCGCACATGGCCACGGCCGCGTCGACGCCGTGCTCCACCCGTCGCCCTAGCCTCCCTTTTATCCCCTCTCCGTGTCCACGCGCCCCCTAGGGTTTCCCTCTTCCTCCCATCGCCGCCGCCAGGTGAGTAGACCACCAGATCTGCCGCTTCCGCCCCGTCCCGAGCGAACCTAGGAGCACGCCTCGTCGCCGGCGTGCTCTCGACCACTCCAACCCCGCAGATTCGTGTCCATCTTCTTCCTCGCCGTCGTCTACTTCCACGACGTCGACTACGGTGCCCCGGACGGCGAGTTCCTCGACGTCCCCTGCTTCCTCCTTCCGCTCGGCCAGAGACGCGCCAAGGCTCAGAGCTCCGATTCTTCACCGCCAGCTCGTCTCCGTCGACCTCTTCGCGTCCTTGGGTGAGCTGGGTAATGCACCTCCCTCTCCCATCCTTCCCATGGCATGTAGACGCCCGTAGATCGCTGTCCGATCCGTGTCTTTCCAGCGCTTTCGCGATGCTCGGCGGTTCGAATTTGTTAGTGCGGTGCAACAGTGGCGTGTTTTCGTCCGCGGCTCGGTTCCCCTCTTCGGGCTCCGTGGCGGCGCTTTCGCGCTTTCGCTTGTGCCTTCGCGCGCACCTGCTAGCCTCCGCAGCTCGGGGTGAGTCCCTCTGCCGCTTCGCCATGGACGCCATGGCCCGAGTCGAGCAAGCTGCTTTCGAGCTCGGCGCCTGCTTTCCCTCGTAGGTGCGCGAGTTCTTTTTCCCTTACCACACGGCCGCCGGGGTCCCTGTGCCCGCTGGGTTGCCGCCGTTGCCCTTGCCGGCGCCGTCGTCCTCTCTGTTTGCAGCAGAGTCGCACGACCTGGCGTTTATCCAAAAGGGGCCGAAGCCCTTCCCCTATCAGCCGCGCCCGCCTAGCCCCGGTGGCTGCGGCAGTGAAACCACACGGGGAGACCGGGTTGAACCCCGTGGATGCATATTAACACCCCCTTTTAATCCCATTACGACCTTTGTCGTATGCGGTGTGGCCCCACCTGTCATCCTCCTTTAGCCTCTGTTTTCTTTTTTTATTTATTTATTTTATTCCCAGCGAATATTCCATTTCTGGCATGTAGGACATTTCCATTTCAGGCAAGTCCTTTTCTGGACGTTTCCAAATATGGAAAATGCCTTTTCTGTCATATTCCAATTTAGGCAGGTTTTAACTTAATGCACTTGTGAACATTTTTCTACAGCAACCTAGACATATTATATATGTTTTTGAGGTAGAAAAATCCCACCAATCCAATGGTGGCATTAGTTTCTGCATTTGAGCAAGTTCATGAACATGTCATTTTACATCATGATGTTGTCTTGTCATTCTTGTGTGTTTTATTTCAAGCATGCTATGAGGTTGTGTTGCACAAGGATAGTTTCATTTTCATGCCTACTTCATGCTAGTACTTGTTCCATGCCATGATATGCCCGGTTCATCATTTTCCTTCCGGAGCACACATATGCATTGCATATCACATCTCGCATCGCATGTCATGTATTGCATCATATTGCTTGTGCATTGATCCTTGTTTGATTGTGGTTCCGTTGCTTGTGTTCTTGCTTTGGGTAGAGCCGGGAGACGAGTACGTGAACGAGGAACCTGTTGAGAACGCCTACGAATATCAAGCCTTTGACAACTCTGAGAACCTTGCAGGCAAGATGACCATACCTTCGAAATCACTTCTATCTTTGCTTGCTAGATGCTCGCTCTTTTGCTATGCCTATGCTGCGATACCTACCACTTGCTATATCATGCCACCCATATTGCCATGTCAAACCTCTAACCACCCATGTCCTAGCAAACCGTTGATTGGCTATGTTACCGCTTTGCTCAGCCCCTCTTATACCGTTGCTAGTTGCAGGTGAAGATGAAGTTTGTTCCTTGTTGGAGCACGGATATTTTGGGATATCACAATATCTATTGTTTTAATTAATGCATCTATATACTTGGTAAAGGGTGGAAGGCTCGGCCTTATGCGGTGTTTTGTTCCACTCTTGCCACCCTAGTTTCCGTCATACGGTGTTATGTTCCTTGATTTTGCATTCCTTACGCGGTCGGGTGATTTATGGGACCCCTTGACAGTTCGCTTTGAACAAAACTCCTCGGCAAGGCCCAACCTGGGTTTTACCATTTGCCACCTAAGCCTTTTTCCCTTGGGTTTCGCGAGCGAGGGTCATCTTTATTACCCCGGGGCGGTGCTCATCGTGAGTGTTGGTCCAACTTTGTCGACCGCCGGTGGTACCGGGGCAACTCTGGGATGGCCTATCGGAAGTTTGGACAATCCGGTGTGCCCTGAGAAAGAGATATGTGCAGCTCCTATCGGGATTTGTCGGCACATTCGGGAGGCTTTGCTGGTCTTGTTTTACCATTGTCGAAATGTCTTTATGTACCGGGATACCGAGTCTGATCGGAGTGTCTTGGGTGAAGGTCTATTCCTTCGTTGATCGCGAGAGCTTGTTATGGGCTAAGTTGGGACACCCTGCGAGGTATTATCTTTGAAAGCCGTGCCCATGGTTATGAGGCAGATGGGAATTTGTTAATGTCCGGTTGTAGAAAACCCGAAGTTGACCTTAACTAAAATACATCAACCGTGTATGTAACCGTGATGGTCTCTTCTCGGCGGAGTCCGGGAAGTGAACACGGTGTTGGAGTTATGTTTGACGTAAGTAGTTTCACGATCACTTCTTGATCGCTACTAGCTTCACGACCGTGCTTTGCTTCTCTTCTCGCTCTCTTTTGCGTTGTAGCCACCATATATGCTAGTCGCTTGCTGCAGCTCCTCCTCATTACACCAGCCTTCCCTTAAGCTCAAATAGTCTTGATCTCGCGGATGTGAGATTGCTGAGTCCCCGTGGCTCACAGATTCTACCAAAACAGTCACGGTACGGTGATGCGGTAGCAGATGGCGAGCCCGAGCTGAAGTGGGAATTTGATGAGGCCCTTGGTCGATACTATGTTTCATTTCAGACGATTAGTAGTGGAGCCCAGTTGGGGCGATCGGGGATCTGTGTTGCATTTGGGGTATTCTTCTTTTATTTTGGTTCCGTAGTCGGACCTTGAGTGTAAGCTGAATGATGGATGTTTATTTATGTATTGTGTGAAGTGGCGACTGTAAGCCAACTATGTATCTCTTTCCCTTATGTATTACATGGATTGTGCGAAGATTACCTCACTTGCGACATTGCTTTCAATGCGGTTATGCCTCTAAGTCGTGCTTCGACACGTGGGAGATATAGCCGCATCGAGGGCGTTACAACAAGTCTAGCTTTGTAGATAGTAACACTACTATCAGCGTCCGTCTTCCTCTTGAAGATCCATTTATTTTCTATGGCTTGCCGATCATCGGGCAAGTCCACCAAAGTCCACATTTTGTTCTCATACATGGATCCCATCTCAGATTTCATGGCCTCAAACCATTTTGCGGAATCTGGGTTCATCATCACTTCCTCATAGTTCGTAGGTTCATCATGGTCTAGTAACATGACTTCCAGAATAGGATTACCGTATGACTCTGGTGCGGATCTTAATCTGGAAGACCTACGAGGTTTTGTAGTAATTTGATCTGAAGTTTCATGATCATCAACATTAGCTTCCTCACTAATTGGTGTAGGAATCACTGGAACTGATTTCAGTGATGAACTATTTTCCAATTCGGGAGAAGGTACAGTTACCCCATCAAGTTCTACTTTCCTCCCACTCACTTCTTTTGAGAGAAACTCCTTCTCTAGAAAGGATCCATTTTTAGCAACGAATATCTTGCCTTTGGATCTGTGATAGAAGGTGTACCCAACAATTTCCTTTGGGTATTCTATGAAGACACACTTCTCCGATTTGGGTTTGAGCTTATCAGGATGAAACTTTTTCACATAAGCATCACAGCCCCAAACTTTAAGAAATGACAACTTGGGTTTCTTGCTAAACCACAGTTCATATGGTGTCGTCTCAACGGATTTAGATGGTGCCCTTTTAACGTGAATGCAGCTATCTCTAATGCATAACCCCAAAACAATAATGGTAAATCAATAAGAGACATCACCATATCCAATAAAGTGCGGTTACGACGTTCGGACACACCATAACGTTGTGGTGTTCTAGGTGGCGTGAGATGTGAAACTATTCCACATTATTTTAAATGAAGACAAAACTCGTAACTCAAATATTCGTCTCCACGATCAGATCGCAGAAATTTTATTTTCTTGTTATGATGATTTTTCCACTTCACTCTGAAATTCCTTGAACCTTTCAACTATTTCAGACTTATGTTTCATCAAGTAGATATACCCATATCTGCTCAAATCATCTTGTGAAGGTCAGAAAATAACGATACTTGCCACGAGCATCAACACTCATTGGATCGCATACATCGGTATGTATTATTTCCAATAAGTCGTAGCTTGTTCCATTGTTCGGAGAAGCGGAGTTTTAGTCATCTTGCCCAAAAGGCCGGTTCGCAAGCATCAAATGATTCATAACCAAGTGATTCCAAAATCCATCTTTATGGAGTTTCTTAATCGCTTTATAATCGATATGACCCAAGCGGCAGTGCCACAAATAAGTTGCACTATCATTATTAACTTTGCATCTTTTGGCATCAATATTATGAATATGTGTATCACTACGATCGAGATCCAACAAACTATGTTCATTGGGTGTATGACCATCGAAGGTCTTATTCATGTAAACAGAATAACAATTATTCTCTAACTTTAAATGAATAACCGTATCGCAATAAACACGATCAAATCATGTTCATGCTCAGCATAAGCGCCAAATAACATTTATTTAGATTTAACACTAATCCCGAAAGTATAGGGAGTGTGTGATGATGACCATATCAATCTTGGAACTACTTCCAACACCCATCGTCACTTCCCCTTCAACTAGTCTCTCTTTTATTCGCAACTCCGTTTGAGTTACTAATCTTAGCAACCGAACAAGTATCAAATACTCAGGGGCTACTATAAACACTAGTAAGGCACACATCAATAACCTGTATATCAAATATACCGTTGTTCACTTTGCCATCCTTCTTATCCACCAAATATTCAGGGCATTTCCGCTTCTAGTGACCATTTCCTTTGCAGTGTAAGCACTCAATTTCAGGCTTTGGTCCAGCTTTGGTCTTCTTCACGGGAGTGACAACTTGTTTGCCATTCTACTTGAAGTTTCCCTTTCTTTCCCTTTGCCCTTTTCTTGAAACTAGTGGTCTTGTCAATCATCAACACTTGATGCTCTTTCTTGATATATACCTTCGTTGATTTCAACATCACGAAGAGCTCGGGAATCATTTTCGTCATCCTTTGCATACTATAGTTCATCGCGAAGTTCTACTAACTTGGTGATGGTGACTAGAGAACTCTGTCAATCACTATCTTATCTGGAAGATTAACTCCCACTTGATTCAAGCGATTGAAGTACCCAGACAATCTGGGCACATGCTCACTAGTTGAGCGATTCTCCTCCATCTTTTAGCTATAGAAATTGTTGGAGACTTCATATCTCTCAACTCGGGTATTTGCTGGAAATATTAACTTCAACTCCTGGAACATCTCATATGGTCCATGACGTTCAAAACGTCTTTGAAGTCCCGATTCTAAGCCGTTAAGCATGGTGCACTAAACTATCAAGTAGTCATCATATTGAGCTAGCCAAGCGTTCATAACGCCTCGCATACGCTCCTGCAATAGGTCTGTCACCTAGCGGTGCATTAAGGACATAATTCTTCTGTGCAGCAATGAGGATAAACCTCAAATCACGGATCCAATCCGCATCATTGCCACTAACAATTTTCAACATAGTTTTTCTCTAGGAACATATCAAAATTAACATATGAAAGCAACAACGCAAGCTATTGATCTACAACATAATTTGAAAAATACTACCAGGACTAAGTTCATGATAAATTTAAGTTCATTTAATCATATTACTAAGGAACTCCCACTTAGATAGACATCCCTCTAATCCTCTAAGTGATCACGTGATCCAAATCAACTAAATCATAACCGATCATCACGTGAGATGGAGTAGTTTTCAATGGTGAACATCACTATGTTGATCATATCTACTATATGATTCACGCTCGACCTTTCGGTCTCCGTGTTCCGAGGCCATATCTGCATATGCTAGGTTCGTCAAGTTTAACCTGAGTATTCTGCGTGTGCAAAACTGGCTTGCACCCGTTGTAGATGGACGTAGAGCTTATCACACCCGATCATCACGTGGTGTCTGGGCACGACGAACTTTGGCAACGGTGCATACTCAGGAGAACACTTCTTGATAATTAGTGAGAGATCATCTTAAAATGCTACCGTCAATCAAAGCAAGATAAGATGCATAAAGATAAACATCACATGCAATCAATATAAGTGATATGATATGGCCATCATCATCTTGTGCTTGGGATCTCCATCTCGCAGCACCGTCATGATTACCATCGTCATCGGCGCGACACCTTGATCTCCATCGTAGCATCGTTGTCGTTTCGCCGTCTATTGCTTCTCGACTATCGCTACCGCTTAGTGATAAAGTTAAGCAATTACAGGCGTTGCATTTCATACAATAAGCGACAACCATATGGCTCCTACCAGTTGCCGATAACCCGGTTACAAAACATGATCATCTCATACAATAAAATATAGCATCACGTCTTGACCATATCACATCACAACAAGCCCTGCAAAAACAAGTTAGGCGTCCTCTACTTTGTTGTTGCAAGTTTTACGTGGCTGCTACGGGCTTAGCAAGAACCGTTCTTACCTACGCATCAAAACCACAGCGATAGTTTGTCAAGTTAGTGCTGTTTTAACCTTCGCAAGGACCGGGCGTAGCCACTTTCAGTTCAACTAAAGTTGAGAAACCGACACCGCCAGCCCACGTGTGCAAAAGCACGTCGGTAGAACCAGTCTCGCATAAGCGTCGCGTAATGTCGGTCGGGCCGCTTCATCCAACAATACCGCCCGAACCAAAGTATGACATCTTTGGTAAGCGGTATGACTTGTATCGCCCACAACTCACTTGTGTTCTACTCGTATATATAACATCAACGCATAAAACCTAGGCTCGGATGCCACTGTTGGGGAACGTAGTAATTTCAAAAAATGTCCTACGCACACGCAAGATCATGGTGATGCATAGCAACAAGAGGGGAGAGTGTTGTCCATGTACCCTCGTAGACCATAAGCGGAAGCGTTATGACAACGCGGTTGATGTAGTCGTACGTCTTCACGATCCGACCGATCCAAGCACCGAACGTACGGCACCTCCGTGTTCAGCACACGTTCAGCTCGATGACGTTCCCCGGGCTCCAATCTAGCAAAGCGTCGGGGATGAGTTCCGTCAGCACGACGGCGTGGTGATGGTGATGATGTTCTACCGGTGCAGGGCTTCGCCTAAACTCCGCGACGATATGACCGAGGTGGAATATGGTGGAGGGGGGCACCGCACACGGCTAAGGAATGATCCGTAGATCAACTTGTGTGTCATGGGGTGCCCCTGCCCCCATATATAAAGGAGTGGAGGAGGGGGAGGGCCGGCCCTCTCTATGGCACGCCCTAGGGGAGTCCTACTCCCAACCGGAGTAGGATTCCCCCTTTCCTAGTAGAACTAGGAGCCCTTCCATGTAGTAGGAGTAGGAGAGAAGGAAAGGGAAGAGAGAAGGGAAGGAAGGAGGGGGCGCAGCCCCTCCCCCTAGTCCAATACGGACTAGGCCTTGGGGGGGCGCGGCCTGCCCTAGGCAGCCCCTCTCTCTTTCCCGTATGGCCCAATAAGGCCCAATACTTCTCCCGGCGAATTCCCGTAACTCTCCGGTACTCCAAAAAATACCCGAATCACTCGGAACCCTTCCGAGGTCCGAATATAGTCGTCCAATATATCGATCTTTACGTCTCGACCATTTCGAGACTCCTCGTCATGTCCCCGATCACATCCGGGACTCCGAACTCCTTCGGTACATCAAAACTCATAAACTCATAATATAACTGACATCGAAACCTTAAGCGTGCGGACCCTACGGGTTTGAGAACAATGTAGACATAACCGAGACACGTCTCCGGTCAATAACCAATAGTGGAACCTGGATGCTCATATTGGCTCCCACATATTCTACGAAGATCTTTATCGGTCAAACCGCATAACAACATCGTTGTTCCTTTGTCATCGGTATGTTACTTGCCGAGATTCGATCGTCGGTATCTCAATACCTAGTTCAATCTCGTTACCGGCAAGTCTCTTTACTCGTTCCATAATGCATCATCCCGCAACTAACTCATTAGTCACATTGCTTGCAAGGCTTATAGTGATGTGCATTACCGAGTGGGCCGAGATACCTCTCCAGACAATCGAGTGACAAATCCTAATCTCGAAATCGCCAACTCAACATGTACCTTGGAGACACTGTAGAGCTCCTTTATAATCACCCGATTCGTTGTGAGTTTGGTAGCACACAAAGTGTTCCTCCGTAAGCGGAGTTGCATAATCTCATAGTGATAGGAACATGTATAAGTCATGAAGAAAGCAATAGCAACATACTAAGCGATCAAGTGCTAAGCTAACGGAATGGGTCAAGTCAATCACATCATTCTCCTAATGATGTGATCCGTTAATCAAATGACAACTCATGTCTATGGTTAGGAAACTTAACCATCTTTGATTAATGAGCTAGTCAAGTAGAGGCATACTAGTGACACTATGTTTGTCTATGTATTCACACATGTATTATGTTTCCGGTTAATACAATTCTAGCATGAATAATAAACATTTATCATGAAATAAGGAAATAAATAATAACTTTATTATTGCCTATAGGGCATATTTCCTTCAATCCCGCCGTCCACGCCACCTCCAGGGCCCCTCCGGCCGGATCTGGTCGGGAGTTGACCGGATCCGTCCTTCCCCGGCCTCCCCGACCTCTCCGTCGACTCCGGTCGCCTTCCACGTCAACTCCGGCGAGCATCTCCGGCCATCATCGAAATCTGTGCATATCTGAAGGTTGACCCCGTTTTTCATCCAAGTCCCTGATATTTTTCATAATGTTGCTCTGTTCATCGCATCATAACTCCATGCATACTGCTCCGTTTTGCATGCACAATATATAAAATTGTTCGTTGTGAGATGCTCTTCATTTCATTCCATTGTGCCATGCTTGTTTGAGTCCATCTTGATGCCCTAATCATCGTTGCAAGAGTTCTATATGATGTTAATCTGCTGAAACTATTATAACTTGATGATTTGTCATTTTTGTTGCATTTTGTGTGTGCATCCTATGAGTTTGATGTCTACATGAGTTTTGAACTATGATATGCCATCTTCACAGTGGTGCCATACATGTATTTTTGTGATTCTTGTACTGAGTGCATCGAGCTTGTTAAGTAGGGTACTTGTTGTTACTGTTTTGCTAAACTGTTTCTGCTATATCTTGATGCTATGTAAACCTGCTGCTACAAGTCATTCTATGCATAATCTGGAGATGTTCACTAATGATGTTTTGTTATACATGTCATGTTCTATTCATTTGTGCCCCTGGTTACAATTATAGCCTGCTGTAGCTTGTTGCTATATTGCCCTCAAAATTGCTAAATAATGTTGCTGTCAGCCTGTTAACATTAAGTTCAGTTTTGCCATGATCTTTGCTAGTGATCCATGTACCCTATGAACTTGTTCTTGCCATGCTTAGCTTCATAAACATGTATTCTTACTGTTGGTCACCTTTTCATGCCATGTGTTGCTCTGTGGTGAGTGGTTCAAGCTCACGAACATGCCTACTTATCGTTGTTCCTGCCATGTTTGAATATGTCATATAACTTGCCATGTTTACATGGGTGCCATCATATTTTCTGTACCCTTTTGGCTCATGGTCATTAAGGGACTTTTGTTATATGAGATTAGTAGATTCATACCATGCCTTTGTTTGCCATGTTAAGTTCCTGTAACATGTTGTTTGATAGCTCTAAACATTACAACCTGATGTTATTTCTGCCAAGTCTGAAACTGTTATTATTTGCAATCTTGCCATGTCCTTTTGAGCATGTTCTAGTGATTTCTGGAGATAGCTCAGTGTTCATCTTTTATCATGCTTTACCTGTAATTCATGCCCATGCCTTTTGTTATTATGTTGGGGTGCTGTAGCTTATTGTTTTGATGCTTGCTAGATGCCTAATTGCTGTTTTGGACAGCTTGTCCTTTAAACTTGTATAGAGTGTATGCGTTGAACCGTTGCTTAGTTTTGAGTGTTGTCGGTGTCAAAACTAGCGGATCTCGGGTAGGGGGTCCCGAACTGTGCGTCTAGGCGGATGGTAACAGGAGACAAGGGACACGATGTTTTACCCAGATTCGGGACCTCTTGATGGAGATAAAACCCTACGTCCTGCTTGATTAATATTGATGATATGGGTAGTACAAGAGTGGATCTACCACGAGATCAAGGAGGCTAAACCCTAGAAGCTAGCCTATGGTATGATTGTTGTAATGGATGTTGTCCTACGGACTAAAACCCTCCGGTTTATATAGACATCGGAGAGGGCTAGGGTTACACTGAGTCGGTTACAATGGTAGGAGATCTACATATCTGTATCGCCAAGTTTGCCTTCCACGCCAAGGAAAGTCCCATCCGGACACGGGACGGAGTCTTCAATCTTGTATCTTCGTAGTCTTGGAGTCCGGCGGATGATGATAGTCCGACTGTACGGACACCCCCTAGTCCAGGACTTCCTCAGTAGCCCCTGAACCTGGCTTCAATGATGATGAGTCCGGCGCGCATAATGTTCGGCATTGCAAGGCGGGTTCCTCCTTCGAATAATCCATAGAAGATTGTGAACACCAGGATAGTGTCCAGCTCTGCAAAAATAAATTCCACATTCCACCGTAGAGAGAATATAATGTACACAAGTTCAATCTGCTGACGTATCTTTTAGCGTGACGTCACGCCACTACCAAGCCTTTACTTTAATCATTTTTTATTATACCGCCTCAGCGCGTTTAGCGAAGCGGTTTCCTTGGCACGTCTTGTCGAAGCAGAGATCGTGTTCCCCTTATTCCGGGATTCTCATCATTACGGACGTGGGTAACCCAACCGCGCTCGTCGCCACGCCTCCTCTATCGAAGGCGAGTCCCGAATGGTCACGGAGACGGCTCTTGGTATTCTCCCACTTTATAATAGGACCAAGGCTCGTTTCGTCTCTTCAATCTTCCATCGAATCCTCTCCTTGCTCCAAGTTCCAACACCCAGAGCCCCAGTTGAGCGCGGACCTTCAACAATGTCGGCTCTGTGGCGCCGGATAATCAAAGCTCTGATAATCCCGTTAATGATGCCACGTCACCTCGCTTACTGTTGATAAACTCTCGATAGTTCAAAACCGATCCAAATTCAAATTTAATTAAAGGCAAACATCAAAGTTTTCAAACATTAAAAATAAAATGTTCTGGTTGTGCCAAATAATGTTTAGATATTTAAGGTGAAGGAAACACACTTTTACAGAATACATAAATATTTTTAAATTGAATTAAAACAAAAAAAGAAATAAATAAAGGAAAGGAATAAAAAAAAAGAAGAAAACCTAACAAAACTAAAGAGAAAAGGAAACAACCCCCCCACGCCAATCTGGGCCAAGGCCCGGCCAGCCGACCAACCGCCCACCCCACTCCCTATACACCCCCTGCCCAAACCCTAATCCACCACCACACCCCCACTCGCCCCCACGCGCTCCACTCCCTCCCCCGATTCCCCTCCCGATCCAGATCGGATCGGGACCGAACCCCCCCCCCCCGACCCCCTGCCATCACAGCCACACGGCTCGCCGGCATCGCTTTGTCCCGCCGCCACCAGACGCCATCGCATCGGCCCCTCCTGCGCTCATCGTCCTCCTCCCCGTCGGAACCGCCCCGAGCCCGGAGCCGCTCTCCCCAGCCTTGACATCTTCCCGAGCGACGCCGCCCGTGTTGGGCTTCCTCCTCAACCCGCCGTCGCCGCCATCGCCGCCCGGAGCCCGCACCTCGCGGGACCTCACCACCGGCCTGCTTCCACTCCGTCGCTCGTCCCCGTCGGCCTCCCCAAGCTTCCCCGAGCCCGCTGCCCGTGCCCTACTCCCCCTGTGAGCTCCCCCTCTCCTCGTCCGTGCTCACCGTCACCGCGCCCCGGCCCGCGCTCACTGTGGCCTCGCCCCGCCCGGCGTGCCCTCAGCCACGCAGCCTGGCACGCACCGAGCCTCGCCCCCTCCTCTGGCGCCTCGCCGTGGCGCGCCCCATTCGCCCCCCGCGCCCTGGTGCCGCTCCTCCTCTGTCCCTGTCCCGTGCCGTCGCCATCCCGTCCTCCTTGGGTTGGCGCCCGCGAGCCCCGCCGTGGTCACCAACCGCCTGCCCGGCGATCTGCCGGCTCCGCCCGCCCCGTGGTGCGCTGAGCAGCGGGTCTTTGGGCACCGTTCTTCTGCGCCGTTCGAGGCGACAACCGCGCGCCCATGCGCCCGAAACCCGCAAGGCCCCTATGGCCGTATGACATGTGGGGCCCCGCCCCAGAACGTTTAAAAAATAATAAAATAAAATAAGAAAAATAATATATAATATAAAATTAATAATAATTGAATTAATTAATTAATTAATTCATTACTTAATTAACTTAATTAATCTCGTTTAGATTAACCTAATCATTTAGTTAGACTAACTAAACCTGATTAGTTAGTCTTAGCCTATGACATGCAGGACCCACATGTCAGGTTGACCAGTCAACTCTGTTGACTGCTGACGTCAGCATGACCTCATGCTGATGTCATTAATCCATTTTTCGAATTAATTTAAATAATTAATTAAATTCCAGAAATTCATAAAATCTTTAGAAAATCATAACTTTTAATCCGTAACTTCAGTTAAATTATTTTCAACATGAAAGTTGCTCAAAGCAGCGAGGCGAATCCGGATACGCAGCCCGTTCATCCGCCACGCGTCCCTAGCATAGAGAACCTGCAACATTTCACCTCCAGTTCATCTGTCCGAAAACATGAAACACCGGGGATACTTTCCCGGATGTTCCCCCCTTTCGTCGGTACCACCTACTGCCGCGTTAGGGCACACCTAGCACCGCGTATTGCCTTGTTACGCTTTGTGATGCTTTGATTGCTATGTTATTTATTATGTTCCCTCTCCGTTACTTATTTCCGATAGACCCCGAGACTGCCGGCGACCCCCAGTTCGACTACGGAGTTGACGACCCCTCTCTCTTGCCAGAGCAACCAGGCAAGCCCCCCCCTTGATCACCAGATATCGCCTATTCTCCTCTATACTGCTTGCATTAGAGTAGTGTAGCATATTCTTGCTTTTCGATAATCCTATTACGATGCATAGCGACATTGTTGCTACATCTGTTGATACCTTACGCAATCCTAAATGCTTAGTATAGGATGCTAGTTTATCATCATTGGCCCTACATTCTTGTCGACCGCCTTGCTATACTATTGGGTCGTGATCACTCGGGAGGTGATCACGGTATATACTATACATACATACATACTATCTGAGATGGTGACTAAAGTCGGGTCCGCTCGAAGAGTACCGCGAGTGATTCCACAGTTGGGGGCTGAAAGGACCTTTGTCCCGACGGCCCTCTGTGTGGATCTTTGTGGCGGAGCGACAGGCAGAGTTGAGACCACCTAGGCGAGAGGTGGGCACTGGCCTGATCGGCGTCATGGTTGCTTCATAATAACACGCTTAACGAGATCTTGGTATTTGATCGAGTCGGCCATTTGGTCTATACGCACTAACCATCTCGTGGGAGTAGTTATGGGTATCCCGGCGTCGTGGTATCGGCGAAGCCTTCTTGGCGTCGGCGGCCGAGTGGCGCGCTACCGGATTGGGCGTAAGCTGCGCTTGTATTAAGGGGCTAGTTACGCTTCCGGCGCGTTATAACGTCTTGGTGTGCTAAGGCGATGGGCCCGAACCCTGTGCGCTTAGGTTTAGACCGGCGTCTTGACCGCTCTGTTGTGCCTAGGTGGGGCTGCGGCGTGTTGATCTTCGAGGCGGGCATGACCAGAAAGTGTGTCCGGCCAAATGGGATCAGCGTGTTGGGTTATGTGGTGCACCCTGCAGTGAAGTTAATCTATTGAATAGCCGTGTCCCTCGGTAAAGGGCGACCGGAGTTGTACCTTGACCTTATGACAACTAGAACTGGATACTTAATAAAACACACCCTTCCAAGTGCCAGATACAACCCGGTGATCGCTCTTTAACAGGGCGACGAGGAGAGGATCGCCGGGTAGGATTATGCTATGCGATGCTACTGGAGATGCTACTTGGAGATGCTACTTGGAGATACTACTTGGAGGACTTCAACCTACTCTCTTCTACGTGCTGCAAGACGGAGGCTGCCAGAAGCGTAGTCTTCGACAGGATTAGCTATCCCCCTCTTAATCTGGCATTCTGTAGTTCAGTCCACTGATATGGCCCTTTACACATATCCACATGCATATGTAGTGTAGCTCCTTGCTTGCGAGTACTTTGGATGAGTACTCACGGTTGCTTTCTCCCCCCTTTTCCCCCTTTCCCTTCTTTCTGGTTGTCGCAACCAGATGTTGGAACCAGGGCAGACGCCACCGTCGGCGGCGACTACTACACTGGAGGTGCCTACTACTATGTGCAGCCACGGCGATGACCGGGAGTAGTTTAGGAGGATCGAGGCGGGAGGCTGCGCCTCTTCGTCTGTATCCCGGTTTGTGCTAGCCATCTTATGGCAACTTGTTTAACTTATGTGCGTACTCAGATATTGTTGCTTCCGTGACTTCGTCTATGATCGAGCACTTGTATTCGAGCCCTCGAGGCCCTGGCTTGTATTATGATGCTTGTATGACTTATTTATGTTTTAGAGTTGTGTTGTGATATCTTCCGTGAGTCCACGATCTTGATCATTACACGTTTGCGTGCATGATTAGTGTACGATTAAATCGAAGCGTCTAAGTTGATATCGAGGAGACCGCTGTAGGAATCCCCTTTCCAACTCCTTGGCCGAAGTCGAGTCTAGACATTGCAAAACTTTTACTAACATGGCTGTGCGGCCCATGGGCCCACGTCGCCATTTGGGTGGTATTAGGATCTTTTACTCCTCGACCTGTACTCTGGGACTCTGATTTCTCTTCTATTCGGGTTAAATGAATTTTGCTAAATCTAACATTAGGATCTCGTTATCACTTTCACCGGAGAGCCCCTTATTCTCGAGGATCGTCTGCTTTGCACATGAAGACCACGAAGATACTCTCCATGATTAACCCGAGAACTTGTCTTCATCGCGTTTGCAATTCCCTTCCACCGTCAACCCTTATGGATAACTACTTGCGATCGTTATTCTTATATTCATCGATTAGTCTTGTTATTACAAGATACCCGAAATACTCGTCATTGTTTCGATAATCCTTGAGCTTATTGCCTTGCTGTTCTTTGTCACCTGAATACCCCTACAGATAATTCTCGCACTTGTCGTATATCCGCTCATCCCCTGTTGTTCATGTGTTTCACAAAAGTCTCCAAAATACTATTCGATCTTCCGAAAATCCTCTGGAGCCTTTTGCTCTTGAAATTCTTGCTTGCTGGCATTATGGTTAATCCCATAAGTCTCGTAGTTTTATTGACATTCCGTGTCATTATCATTTTGAGTCTGTTGACTCAATATGTTTGCGAATACACGCAATCATCATTGATCCTTATAAATTACCTTTCCGGCTGAGCTGCCATTCTTTTAACTGGAATTGGTTCTCGGCCAATCCAATTGTCGTTGATTGTACCCTAAGGCTATTCAACTTATCCATCCCTAATCGAGCATTGCTTGATCCCTTGATTTAAATCATAATTCCTTTGCATTTGACAATTGAGTTAGTCAGTTGTTTCTATAATCTGATCTCCTTGTATTCTTCTTCCTCTAGTTGAGTATCGATGCTCATGTCAGATCCCTTGTGGACCACCAGATCCTTTGTTGGATTTTATCTGACAACGCCCTTCATATTCAATAACCTTGTGAGCCCTTCCTCTGATACATAATGCCTTTGGTAAATTGTATCCTCTGCTTTCTCAACCATGCTCTGCCTTCGAGCTTGAGTTAATTACTTCTAAAGATTCTGGTATATGATTCTAAGATGCCCCGATGGGTTGAACCTATGCCTTCCTTAATATGTGTGAACTCAAAAGTTTTCACGAGTCGTACTCTTCGGTATTTTGCGGATAAAATTTCAACACTACAACTTCATTGAGCGAGAAGTGAATGAAAGGTTGTGCATTGGAGATGTGGGAGTCGACCTTGAACTTTGTGTTCATGCCCATGGACACGATGTACATCTTCTCATCGAAGCTTCTTTTAAAATTATTTATTCCCTTGGTATAAGATCATCTTATATCTGGGATCTGGCCTTTTTGCAATCGTGGTTCCGACCATGTTCTCCTTTAAATACCATTTCTCATGCAAGTTTAAGCACTTGTCTTCTGCAGAGCAATGCCCCAGTCCAACCTCTACTTTGATCTGTCTTCGAGTATTACCCCCTGGTATCTTGAGATTATCTTGGAACTGCATAACTTCTTATGAGTTCTTCATCAAGTACTACATTCTCACCGATTACAATTTTTCATGGGCTCTGAGTTATTAAACACTCAAAGACACCGATAACTAAACCGAGTCCGCTTTTACGGTTTAACAACTCTTAGTAATCTTCTTTAAGTACGAGTTTGTACCCGATCACGCCGTTCCTAGTCTGTTTGGCTATATCATTGTCTTGATGATTTTAACTGTGCTGCCTGGTCCTTATTCCCGGAGCACCACATTCGATTAAGAGCTAAGCTTACGTCGATTTTCCTCGTCATATCATTTCGCCTTGTACAACAAGCTTGATTTCGAGTTTGTGTCGTACTCGTGGTTCAAATAACCTTCACTTCATCATTCGTTTGACTTGATGTCATCATCGATCGATTACATCTTCATGAAATCTCTCGACAAATGTGTCGTGATCATCATCAGTATTCCGAGCTTTTCCAGAATATCAATCAAATTCATGATGAGAATTACCATCCTTGCCCCTCGATGATTTGTGTTGTCATCGACTACTTCCTTGCCTTCTTTCCAACACAAACTGTTCGTGTTGTGGCTGTACCTTGAGTTCCTGGCTATCCAGCTTGTCTTATGTCCTACCTCGAAGTAATACCATCTTATATATCAAGAATGTTGTGAGGATTTCACCACCTCTTAAGAATTCTTGGAATGGTGATACTTCTCACCCTCACCATTCTTTCTTGGTACCCGTGTTGTTTCTAACTGGAATACCGACAATTGAACTATGATGTGTGAATTCAAAACTTCTAGCAACCCTATTGCTTTGAAGTTAATGGTCGATATTTCATTCTTGGACCATTGTTTATCGAATCACCATTCTAATATTGATCATGCTACCTATGCCCATATTTCGGGTGTACCTTTCAACCAATTTTAATTGTGTAAGTTTTCCCTCGAGCATACCTCATTATATCACTTGATATGACAAATGTTATCTCCTTGTTCACATAATTGTGGAAATCCATCTTTTGTTAATCTCGATGAATTGTCGCTGATTCCATCAGCCACCTCCTCATCCTCTCGTTGGTTTACCGATGAACTCTTGTTTCGGAAATGGCTTCCATGGTTCATCTACCGAGAATCTTCGATGTCATCTCGTCAATTTGTATCGCACCTTTTCTCCTCAAGCATCGTGAGTTTGAGGTATCCTAACACCGATCGGATCTGAATCTCGGTCGGATATGATGGTTGGAACATTTTTCCAAGAGTTATAACTTGGTCTTTCTATGACCGGTAAGGTGATGTCATGCCCGCACACTGGCGGATGACCTGCTATTATAGTTTCTTTTTTAGCAAGGTTAACCATTCTTCCATGAAATCGAAAGACTTATTCTATATGTTGTTCTGATGAATCCTTTTAGTATCCAAAGTCCGACCTTTGCTTGATGACCATGCAATGCTATCTCGAAGCATGTCTGTGGTACTCTGATTTTCAATAAGAACATTTGAAGCCCAATGCTAAATGTTTCTTGCTCTATTATCAAACACCGTTGTATGGTTAATGTCATGAAATTTTTCTCGCCTTACCTAAAGGGTTTTCTACATTATATCATGTCATGGGTATCATGCTCTGCTTCCCTTGGGAAGGATATACCCTGAAATATGTGTTTAGACACATCGTCCTTTCCATTGTTCTATTTTAAGCTGAAGATCACCTTCTCCTTCCCATTGTTTTGTTGAACATTCTGGTGATCTATATGATCTAGCGATAATATTCTCCCGCTTATGTGAACACCTTGGTGTACAACCGTGTCGATAAGACCTGTTACTATTGTTGAAAACATTCCGGTAACCACCGATGGGTAAGAACTTGGCCTATTGGTCCGCCTCATTCAACGAGCAGGAATTGGTTCTCTTCGTCCCTCGCCCTTGGTACCGATGTTGCCGACATAACTGATAGGTTATTCTCTGACATGCCTTGCTTACATGATCATGCAAGACGTCATCCCCCTTCCTACCTTTAACCCACATGGTGGGCCCATAACCCACAGTTCCACAGGATCAAAACCTGACTCTCCTGTACACCTTGTTGTCAAACATATTCCTCACGCTTGACTTTGTATGTAATTCACGAGCCACCTTTAGTTCTGCTATCAGACACAATACTTATCCCCATTGCTTTGAACCCCTTTCACGCCCTGTTTCAGGCATCAAACGATTGTTTGCCCGCTTGAAACTTCACATGATACCTCTTTACCTTGCTCCCGATATTTTCTAAGTTTAAATTTGAGAGTTACTTCCGCCATCTTCCTCGATGTTATCGACCAGATAGTCAACCTTTTAGAGGTCTGCCCTTTTGAAGCTACCCCTTATCCTTTCCGTAAATGCGATGAAGATCCCCAAGGAAGGGCGACAACTTCATCATGATGACCGAAGCGAAGGCGAAGACATCAATGTAATGGATCGACCTCTTGAGAAGAACACCCAACACCGAGAAGACTCGTTAGAATTTCGTAACCAAATCCCTTCCCCTTAGTTCCCTCTTAAATCTCGGACGAGATTTCTTGTAATGAGAGGAGAATTGTGGCCTTGGGATAATCGGGCTACAGTAATCCCGTTAACGATGCCACGTCACCTCGCTTACTGTTGATAAACTCTCGATAGTTCAAAACCGATCCAAATTCAAATTTAATTAAAGGCAAACATCAAAGTTTTCAAACATTAAAAATAAAATGTTCTGGTTGTGCCAAATAATGTTTAGATATTTAAGGTGAAGGAAACACACTTTTACAGAATACATAAATATTTTTAAATTGAATTAAAACAAAAAAAGAAATAAATAAAGGAAAGGAATAAAAAAAGAAGAAAACCTAACAAAACTAAGAGAAAAACAACCCCTCCACGCCAGGTTGGGCCAAGGCCAGCCGGCCAACCCAACCGCCCACCCCACTCCCTATACCCCCGCCCAAACCCTAATCCACCACCACACCCCCACTCGCTTCACGCTCCACTCCTCCCCGATTCCCCCCGATCCAGATCGGATCGGGACCGAACCGCCCCACGACCCCCTGCCGCGCAGCCACCGCCTCGTCGGCATCGCCTTTGTCCCGCTGCCACAGACGCCATCGCGTCGGCCCCTCCTGCGCTCATCGTCCTCCTCCCCGTCGGAACCGCCCCGAGCCCGGAGCCGCTCTCCCCCGACGCCAGCATCTTCCCCGAACGACGCCGCCCCGTGTTGGGCTTCCTCCTCAGCCCCGCCGTCGCCGGCCATCATCGCCGCCCGGAGCCCCGCACCTCGCCGGGACCTCACCGCCGGCCTGCTTCCACTCCGTCGCTCGTCCCCGTCGGCCTCCCCAAGCTTCCCCGAGCCCGCTGCCCGTGCCCTACTCCCCCTGTGAGCTCCCCCTCTCCTCGTCCGTGCTCACGTCACGCGCCCGGCCCGCTCACCGTGGCCTCGCCCGCCGGCGTGCCCAGACCTGCAGCGCTGAGCACGAGGCGAGAGCCTCGCCCCCCTCTGGCGCTCGCCGTGGCGCGCCCTATTCGCCACCCAGCGCGCCCTGGTGCCGCTCCTCCTCTGTCGCCCTGTCCCGTGCCGCCGTCGCCATCCCGTCCTCCGCCCGGTTGGCGCCCGGTGAAACCCGCCGTGGTCACCAACCGCCTGCTCCCGCGATCTGCCGCTCCGCCCGCCCCAGTAGTGCGCTGAGCAGCGGTCTTTGGGCACCCGCGCGCCCGCTTCGTTCGAGGCGACAACCGCAGCGCCCATGCGCCCGAAACCCGCAAGGCCCCTATGGCCCTATGACATGTGGGGCCCCGCCCCAGAACGTTTATAAAATAATAAAATAAAATAAGAAAAATAATATATAATATAAAATTAATAATAATTGAATTAATTAATTAATTAATTCATTACTTAATTAACTTAATTAATCTCGTTTAGATTAACCTAATCATTTAGTTAGACTAACTAAACCTGATTAGTTAGTCTTAGCCTATGACATGCAGGACCCACATGTCAGGTTGACCAGTCAACTCTGTTGACTGCTGACGTCAGCATGATCTCATGCTGATGTCATTAATCCATTTTTCGAATTAATTTAAATAATTAATTAAATTCCAGAAATTCATAAAATCTTTAGAAAATCATAACTTTTAATCCGTAACTCAGATTAAATTATTTTCAACATGAAAGTTGCTCAAAACGACGAGACGAATCCGGATATGCAGCCCGTTCATCCGCCACGCGTCCCTAGCATAGAGAACCTGCAACATTTCACCTCCAGTTCATCTGTCCGAAAACATGAAACATCGGGGATACTTTCCCGGATGTTCCCCCTTTCGTCGGTACCACCTACTGCCGCGTTAGGGCACACCTAGCACCGCGTATTGCCTTGTTACGCTTTGTGATGCTTTGATTGCTATGTTATTTATTATGTTCCCTCTCCGTTACTTCTTTCCGATAGACCCGAGGATGGCGACCCCGGTTCGACTACGGAGTTGGCGACCCCTCTCTCTTGCGAGCAACAGGCATGCCCCCTTGATCACGGATATCGCCTATTCTCCTCTATCTGCTTGCATTAGAGTAGTGTAGCATATTCTTGCTTTTCGATAATCCTATTACGATGCATAGCGACATTGTTGCTACATCTGTTGATACCTTACCGCAATCCTAAATGCTTAGTATAGGATGCTAGTTTATCATCATTGGCCCTACATTCTTGTCGATCGCCTTGCTATACTATTGGGCCGTGATCACTCGGGAGGTGATCACGGGTATATACTATACATACATACATACTATCTGGATGGTGACTAAAGTCGGGTCCGCTCGAAGAGTACCCGCGAGTGATTCGCAGTTGGGGCTGAAAGGACCTTTGTCCCGACGGCCCTCTGTGTGGATCTTTGTGGCGGAGCGGCAGGCGAGTTGAGACCACCTAGGCGAGAGGTGGGCTGGCCTCGATCGGCGTCATGTTGCTTCATAATAACACGCTTAACGAGATCTTGGTATTTGATCCGAGTCGGCCATTTGGTCTATACGCACTAACCATCTCGTGGGAGTAGTTATGGGTATCCCGGCGTCGTGGTATCGGCCGAAGCCTTCTTGGCGTCGGCGGCGAGTGGCGCGCGCCGGATTGGAGCGTAAGCTGCGCTTGTATTAAGGGGCTAGTTACGCTTCCGGCGCGTTATAACGTCTTGGTGTGCTAAGGCGATGGGCCCGGACCCTGTGCGCTTAGGTTTAGACCGGCGTGCTGACCGCTCTGTTGTGCCTAGGTGGGGCTGCGACGTGTTGATCTTCCGAGGCCGGGCATGACCCGGAAAGTGTGTCCGGCCAAATGGGATCAAGCGTGTTGGGTTATGTGGTGCACCCTGCAGGAAGTTAATCTATTGAATAGCCGTGTCCCTCGGTAAAAGGGCGACCGGAGTTGTACCTTGACCTTATGACAACTAGAACTGGATACTTAATAAAACACACCCTTCCAAGTGCGGATACAACCCGGTGATCGCTCTTTAGCAGGCGACGAGGAGAGGATCGCGGGTAGGATTATGCTATGCGATGCTCTTTGGAGATGCTACTTGGAGATGCTACTTGGAGATACTACTTGGAGGACTTCAACCTACTCTCTTCTACGTCTTTGCAAGGCGGAGGCTGCGAAGCGTAGTCTTGACGAGATTAGCTATCCCCTCTTAATCGGCATTACGTAGTTCGGTCCTCGATATGGCCCTTTACACATATCCACATGCATATGTAGTGTAGCTCCTTGCTTGCGAGTACTTTGGATGAGTACTCACGGTTGCTTTCTCCCCTTTTCCCCTTTTCCTTCTTTACGGTTGTCGCAACGGATGTTGGAGCCAGAGGCGAGACGCCACCGTCGGCGGCGACTACTACTGGAGGTGCCTACTACTATGTGCAGCCCGCCGCGATGACGAGGAGTAGTTTAGGAGGATCGAGGCGGGAGGCTGCGCCTCTTCGTCTGTATCGGTTTGTGCTAGCCATCTTATGGCAACTTGTTTAACTTATGTGCGTACTCAGATATTGTTGCTTCGGTGACTTCGTCTATGATCGAGCACTTGTATTCGAGCCCTCGAGGCCCTGGCTTGTATTATGATGCTTGTATGACTTATTTATGTTTTAGAGTTGTGTTGTGATATCTTCCGTGAGTCCACGATCTTGATCGTATTACGTTTGCGTGCATGATTAGTGTACGATTAAATCGAGGCGTCCTGACTCCGACCTTCAGGGCGGTGGATGCCCTCCTCCGTCACGGAGGAGGGCGTGCTAAAAGCTGCGAGAGGCCAAGTACATCCCTCGAGATTTACAGACAGGTTGCTGCCGAAGGCAGGCCATCCCCACCCCCGAGCCCGGCGAGTATGTCGTCTTTGTATCCCACCTCCGTCGGGGTTTAGGCTTCCCGACAGATCCTTTTGTGAGAGGGCTCATGTTCTACTATGGGTTGGAATTCCACGACTTGGCTCCGGAGTCTATCCTCCATATTTCCGCATTTATTATCGTCTGCGAAGCCTTCCTCCGCGTCACCCCTCACTTCGGCCTGTGGCTCAAGACCTTCAATGTGGATCCGAAGATGATCGGGGTGTCGGCGAATCTTGTGGGCGGTCATAAGCGAGGGCCGATGCCCCATGGCCCGAGGCTCCTTCAAGAGGAGCTCGGCTTGTGGCAGCAGGAGTGGTTCTATATCACCGCTCGAAGGCGCAGCAGCGAAGCCGCCGCCTTCATTCCGCTTGGGGCGTCCACGACGGTTGATGTCGTGGGTCGACCAAGGAGCTCGATTGAGGGCCGTCAAAAGCGTGCCCCTATTGCGAGGCGGTTCGAGACCTCCAAGCGAGGGAGATCGATTTGGTCGTGGTGATGCGAGTTATGCTAATCAGCGTCTCTCGCCACCGCAAGCGCCGTCCTCTCCGGCTATGGGAGTTCAATCCGGAGGGACCACGGATTCTCCAACACTTCATGGATGCGACACCCGTGGAGATGTACACGTTGTTCTTCGGATCACGGCGGCGTGTCGAAATTGACCGAGGATGCGGCCTAAGCTGCAATCGCCGGATACTCAAGTAAGTAGCTCGGTGTTGGACGTACCGTTTGTTTGACTTTCTACAATTCGCCTTTTAACCCGTTATCCTTCAGCAGGAGTGGACAGCGCAAGCAAAGCGATCTGATGTCGGCCCCCCTCGAGACGGCGTCGGAGCCCGTCTTTGGTCGAATGTTGGAGGTTGCGCCTTTAGAAGAAAGCGAAGGGGAAAATAGAGGAGCTACCGCCTCGCCCAAGGGGGCACTTGAAGAAGGGGGGATCGAGGATCCCTCCCTCCAGGGGGAGAAGAGGACCGCCTCCGAAGACCCGGAGGCCAAAGCCCCTAAGCGGGGGAAGAAATCTTCACCAGAGGGTCCTGCGTCCGGGAGGTCCCGGCCGCACAATCTTCTCTAAAGAATCAGCCCTCCAGCGAGCCGTGAGTAGAAAGAGGGGAGTTCATTAATAAGAAATATCCCTATTTGTGCTTCTGAGGATAACCGAAATTTTTACCTTGTAGTTCGGATCTGCGACTTTCTCAGATGAGCTCGTCTTTGGGGGATCTTCGTCCGGAGATGATGGAGAGCGAGACGCCTCCGTCTGCTGCGCCGTCGGATAGGGCGGACGAGCCTGAAGTGTCGTCATGGAGGGTGTCCCCGAGCCCGGCAGAGCCGAAGAGTTCGGCACCGACTAGTGTTCGGCCGGGGGAGCTGAAGGATCTGCTTGAGAGGGCGTTCATCTCAGAAGATCACCGTGCATTGATGAGCATGGTGATTGGAAGGATTTTGTCCGCCGAAAGCGGATTGCATAATGCCGTCAGGAGTTTGCTGGCGGGGTTTGAGGTACTTAAAAGCAGCGCACCTTTTGGCAGTTTACACATGAAAGTCGCATACTGTATAGATAGTAGCCCCGAGACTCGGTATGTTGTCGGAAGCGACAACATGCCGAGATCAAAATCGCAGTATTGAGTGTCGCCTTTCCTATCTGGTGGCGGATGGTGCGGGGCTAGCGGTTGATGGAGTTGCTGAATTCATGCGGCAACTTGATGTTGCGGATCTGAACATCGCTAGTCAACAAGCGACTTGACGAGTCGCAAGGTAAGTTGTCTCTCGCGATCACCTATTAAGGGGCCAAAACCCACCTCTTACAAGATTTATGCTTGGCGCAGATGGTCTTTGCTTCTTTGTGGAGAGCCGGGCGAGAACTTGCTCAAGCCAAGGAGCAAGCGGAAGAAATGTCTGCGGCTGCCTCGAGGCGGCGAGGAGTTAATGGCGAAAGGGCTGCACACTGCCGAAGCGAGGAAGAGATGGACGAACTGGCCGTTAAATTGAAGGATGCTACCGACCGCAATGAGGCTCTTGAAGAGGCGCCTATCGGGCGAAGACACAGAGAAGGCCACCGCCGAAGCCAAGGATGCTGATACGCAATGCGGGCTATAAAGGAGGAGCTGCGTCGGGCGGAGACATTGTGGTGGCAAGCCTTTTACATTGCGCCCGCAGTTTCACGGATCAAAGTATGCTCGGCTGGCCAGCTATGGGGCCCAGAGGATCCATATATGGATTTAGCGGCGAGTGCGGCGAATGCCGTTGCGCACTTCCGGAGTCAGAAGGATCACAAGACGGAAGAGATGTTTTGGTCTCAATTCCATAGTCCGGATCGTTCACTTCCGCTGATCGATCGTTTGGCTGAATGGGCTGAGCTGAATAGGTTGTCCGGACTTGCCATAGCGGATATCGTGACTCATATGCGGCGGAGAGGCCCGAGCGAAAAGCTATTTTGGCTTATTGCAGCAGTTTCTTGGGCGGTGCCGCATATCAAAGCGATGAAGCGGTCGACCTGCATAGAGGTGCGGATGGCCCTTGCATGTGTGAAGACACATTGGGCGAGATGGATGCCACCGTTGTTTGCAACCCGGGTCGGACGAAAGCCGGTTACCCGCCGAGCACTATATTGCGGAAGTTCTGCGTGGTGCTCGTGTAATAGAGTCGCAATGCTCGAAAAATGTCACGTTCAATATGAACGTTTTATTTTTTAAAACAATGGTTATGATGTAATCTCTTTTTATACTTGTGTGTTCAAGTATTGAAATATCTCCTATGCGGCCGTTTATGTATCGTATGTATAACTTTGAAAGATGGCGATCGTAAACTTGCCCCCACGCACAAGGTGCGGGGTGTTCGCAAAAACAGCGCCTTTTCACATAATCCGGCGTCTCGGTCCTGTTGAGGAGGTGGTAGCGTAGCAAGCGAGGCAACCGGACTATGATGCTTTATCACTTTCACTTAGCCATTGGAGCTCGAGGGTGGAGATGCGATATAGCCCACAGGCACCGCTCTCTCAATTTGGGCGCGTGTGTGCTGACGGAAGCGATCCCGTCCAAGCGGAGAATTCTAAACATTCGGTGGTCGATCGAGTGGTTGACCAGTCTCACAACATATCATGACGATCGAGTTTTCGGCTTTCTCTCTTGAGGTGCTCGCCCGCCCGAGCGGGCACTGTCGCAATAGTTCTCCTGGTGCGCGTTAGCGATGATCTGAGCGTAAGGCAGCAAAACACAGGGGCGGGCAAACCTAACATTTGACCAAAGACATGATTCGAGCTGATGCATATAATGCCTAATCTCGAGGCGCGAACACTCCCTAAGGTGTTCGGTCTTTATAATAATGGGCGAAACAATGCCCTAAGCCCCTTGTGTCCAGGTACGGGCGAGGTACTCTGACGCGGCCGATGCCAAAATGTCAGTCTCCTCTTTGGTTATCATGAAAAACCAGGGGATTATAGCAACAAGAGACAGTAAAAAAGGTTTATGCAGGGTCTTAATCTGAAAAGAATCCTAGCAACGGGTCCCTACTGCACATCTGCGCCTGTGTCTCCGTTGTGCCATTATCCTAGACGGGTGTGCACGGTGTTCATCTGTAAAAAGAGAGGAACTTAGTTTGAAAGAAATCATGCGAAAAGTGCATAAAAATTAAAATATTTAGAAATTAATAAAGCTGAGCCTATATTAGCTCATTGTTGCTTATATGCCCAGCCCCTTGTGAAGGGGTGTGCGGCTGGGGAGCCCCTAACTTATTTATGCCGGACTCGTCTAGCCATGTCCGGGGTCTTTCGATGACCCTCTTAATGAAATGATGCCTCGTGGACCGGGCATTTTGAGTGTAAGAGATGCGTAATGCGGTATTGCGTTAAAGCGGACGAAAGCTTCACGTCCCAATAGTGCTTGATAGCTACTTTTGAATGGGGCGACATGAAAGATTAGCTTTTCGCGTCGGAAGTTGTCCGGTGACCCGAACACAACTTCTAGTAGTAAGTAGCCTGTGCACTTGGCGTAAGGTCCTGGCGTCACTCCTTGAAAGGAAGTGCGGCTATGTCGAATTTTTGTAAGGTCTATCCCCAACTTGCGGATTGTGTTCGGATATAGCAGGTTTAAATCGCTACCGCCGTCCATCAGGACTTGTGTAAATTGTAGTCCACCGGTTATAGGATCCAAGATCAGGGCAGTCCATCCTGCATTTTGAACACTTCTGGAATAATCCAGGTGGTCAAAAGTGATTGGTTTTGACATCCAATCTCGAGGTTCCGCTGGGGTGGACCGTGCGAGACCCATCTTAGCGGGTGCCGCATTATTTTTCCGTATTATCACATGAAGTGAGTTTACTGCTTTGACTTCTTGTGGGAAAGTCTTTTGTTTTCGGTGCCCTTTGGTGGGGCTCGTCGTAAATCCTCGCTTGGTGCGTCAAGCCCCTTGTGTTCGGCGTTGAGTCGGCGGACTATTTGAAAACCAACAATCTCGGTGGGTGTGGTTTGCGAGCCTTCCGAATCTTGTGGATTTGACATATCCGATCCAAAATTTTGTTTAAGTTGGATAGCTCGTCCTTTGTTGTCTTTAAGAGGCAGTGTTTTGTAGTTTGGCCGCGAGATTTTGAATCCGGCGTTGACCGCCGTGCTCTTTGGGCTTTTCTCTTTATTCCGCGTGATCTTTTTCTGCCGTGATTTTCCGTTCCATCTCGATCTCGGATGTACTTGGGTGTTGGTCTTTGCATCTTGCTAGCCACTGTCTTCCCCCGAGCAAAAGCGGATCATGGGGCTTGTTAGCGTGGACATTGTCCTCGGCTTCTCTTGGCCGAGGTGTCTGGCGAGCCAGTCGTCTCGGACGTTGTGTTTGAAAGCTGCTAAGGCTTCGGCATCCGGACGATCGACTATTTGGTTCTTTTAGTAAGGAACCTGTTCGAGAATTTTGTGGCCGACTCTCCGGGCTGTTGAGTTATATGACTTAGATCATCGCATCCGGGGCGGACATAAGTCCCTTGAAAATTTGCTCTAAACGCGTCCTCAAGCTCTTCCCAAATTCCAGATGTTTTACGGGAGGCTTTTGAGCCAATGCCGAGCTGGCCCTTTGAGTTTGAGGGTAGATATTTTATGGCGTGGAGGTCATCTCCTCTAGCCATGTGTATGTGTAGTATATAATCCTCTATCCAGACTCGAGTGCATTGTTCCGTCGTAGGCCTCTATGTTTATGGGTTTAAACCCTGCTGGAAATTCATGATCCAGCACCTCATTGGTGAAACATAGTGGGTGTGCGGCGCCCCTGTATTTGGGTGTACCGCCGTCTTCGAACACTTGGCGTGTTTTGTTGCTTCCTGGGGCCCTTTTTTTTGGCCCGTAAATGGACCTAGCTGGGCCATCTGTTTTCCCAGGATCATGAGTCGGCTTGTGTGCGGCGCCGCTTGTAGTTTTGGCGATCCTCGGCGTCTATCCGCCAGCGGCCTCTTTGTTTTGTTGTGGGGGCTCTATGGCTTCCTCGTCAAATTCTGGCAGCAGCTTGCGCTTCGGGTAGCTCTTTGATTGATGGCCATTGCCGTATTTGTCTGCGGTTTTGAGCACTTTGCTCCACCTCATTCTGAGTATGTCTTCCGCTGTTTTGAGCTTCCGTTTTTCCTTCTTCAGACTTCTTGCAGTGGCGACGAGTCTTTTGCGAAGGCTCTTATTCTCCGGTGGTGTGTCGGCGTGAGGTCGTCTGGACTGTTGGTTTCGCGGGCATGGATTGATTATCCGATTCGTCTGTTGGACGGTTTCTTGGTTACTGTTAAATGCGTCCTTTGGTTTGCCCTGCTCTATTGCTGGGTCGTTAGGAGCGTTGTTGTTGTCGAGGCAGGACTTAGGCTGGCGTCTGCGTCGCCGTTTTGGTTGTTTACCGGCAGGATTATCCTTTGCCGCACCCCGTTGGTCCTCGTTATCGCTTCCTTTTGGGGTATCCACCATATATACATCATGGGTTGGGGTGCCTTCCAGTGCTCTGTGAGCGCTGGTTCTTGATCGTCTTCGGCATCGTCGTCCATACCGTCGATGTCTTCGGAGTCGTAGTCTAGCATGTCGGTTAAATCGTCGACGGTGGCTATGAAGTGGGTGGTGGGTGGGCTTTGAATTTCTTCGTCGTCCGCATCGCAACCATCCTGGACATAATCCGGCCAGGGCTCTCCGGATAGCGAGAGATGTTTTAGCGAATTTAGGATGTCGCCAAAGGGTGAGTGCTGAAAGATGTCCGCAGTGGTGCACTCCATGATCGGCGCCCAATCGGATTCGATTGGCGGGCGAGGAGGTTGAGTCCGGCAGGAGTCCGGCACCTCGAGTCACGAGTTTTATAGGGACAAGGTCGGTGTTGGCTCCATCGCCGTGGAAGTCGCAGCCGAGGCGGTGTCCAGCCACCGTCCTCGTCTGCGCGATCGGCTCCGCTCTATGGGTCGGGCGGATTCATATCTGACCTCAAGGCATTGTCCGTGGCGAGCTAGATCGTGCTGTCGGTGTCAAAACCGGCGGATCTCGGGTAGGGGTCCCGAGCTGTGCGTCTAGGCGGATGGTAACAGGAGGCGAGGGACACGATGTTTTACCCGGTTGGGCCCTCTCGATGGAAGTAAAACCCTACGTCCTGCTTGATTAATATTGATGATATGGGTAGTACAAGAGTGGATCTACCACGAGATCAAGGAGGCTAAACCCTAAAGCTAGCCTATGGTATGATTGATGTAATGTATGTTGTCCTACGGACTAAATCCCTCCGGTTTATATAGACACCGGAGGAGGCTAGGGTTACACAGAGTCGGTTACAATGGTAGGAGATCTACATATCCGTATCGCCAAGCTTGCCTTCCACGCCAAGGAAAGTCCCATCCGGACACGGGACGGAGTCTTCAATCTTGTATCTTCGTAGTCTTGGAGTCCGGCGGACAATGATAGTCCGGCTGTCCGGACACCCCCTAGTCCAGTACTCCCTCAGTGCCCATCGCGACAGTGCGGCACGCTCGGCTGCGGATCGGATCCATCGAAGATCAAGTCTCCGCGGATATCCGCCGTGAAGTTTAGGCTTCCAAATCGACGATGGCGGGGAGTAGCTTCGATCTGCTCCAGATGGCCAAATGAATTGGCCCGCAGTGCGAAGCCGCCGAATACGAAGATCTGTCCGGGGAGAAAAGTCTCAGCCTGGACGGTGTTGTTGATCGGAGAAGCCATCAAGCCTATCGGTGACGACACAGAGGAACTCTCAATGAAAGCACCAATGTCAGTGTCAAAACCGGCGGATCTCGGGTAGGGGGTCCCGAACTGTGCGTCTAGGCGGATGGTAACAGGAGACAAGGGACACGATGTTTTACCTAGGTTCGGGCCCTCTTGATGGAGGTAAAACCCTACGTCCTGCTTGATTAATATTGATGATATGGGTAGTACAAGAGTGGATCTACCACGAGATCAAGGAGGCTAAACACTAGAAGCTAGCCTATGGTATGATTGTTGTAATGGATGTTGTCCTACGGACTAAAACCCCCTGGTTTATATAGACACCGGAGAGGGCTAGGGTTACACAGAGTCGGTTACAATGGTAGGAGATCTACATATCCGTATCGCCAAGCTTGCCTTCCACGCCAAGGAAATTCCCATCCGGACACGGGATGGAGTCTTCAATCTTGTATCTTCGTAGTCTTGGAGTCCGGCGGACGATGATAGTCCGGCTGTCCGGACACCCCCTAGT
The DNA here is from genome assembly GCA_021437245.1 of Aegilops speltoides. NCBI lineage: Eukaryota > Viridiplantae > Streptophyta > Magnoliopsida > Poales > Poaceae > Aegilops > Aegilops speltoides. Next base: position 448,192,713 of record CM038144.1, read on the forward strand.
CCAGGACTCCCTCAAGTGTGCTCCATATGAAACTTGCTTAGAATTGCATGTAGTTTCATATTATCATGTTGCATCCTTGTTTTGAGGTGTTTGCTTGATGTTTGTATGTATTTTGCATCAATGCCATGTTTAACTTGTTTTGCTCATATCTTCTAGGCCGTAGCTCCGAACTAAATGAATTATATATATGTAACTTGACTAGAACTTCGTGTAAATCCTTTTGGTGCTCTTTAACTTGCTGTCTAACAACTTCAACTTAATGTTTGTTCAGATCTGGACTAATTTTGAAATTTGCATATGAGGACTTACCGGATGTGTTATATGTTGTTTCCGGCCTCATTTAAACTTGCCTTGATTTGCTGGTCTTGTATGCATCATCTTTTACCATGAGTAGCTCCATGTATCTTTGTCATGCATCATGTTTGGTTGAGCATCATGCCTTGTCATGTGTGGTGTGTTTACTATGTTGTGTTCTTCTTCTCGATAGTTCCCGTTTTGTTGCGATCGTGAGGATTCATTCGTCTACGCTTGGTTCGTCTTCGTGGCTTCATCTTCTTCATGGACTCGTTCTTCTTCCTTGCGGGATTTCAGGCAAGATGACCGTCACCTTGGATCTCTGCTATCATTGCTATGCTAGTTGCTTCGTTCTATCGCTATGCTGCGCTACCTATCAATTGCTCTTCAAGCCTCCCAAATTGCCATGTCAGCCTCTAACATTTTTCACCCTTTCTAGCATACCGTTGTTTGGCTATGTTACTGCTTTGCTCAGCCCCTCTTATAGTGTTGCTAATTGCAGGTGAAGTTGAAGATTGCTCCATGGTGGACAGGATTATGTTGGGATATAACAATATCTCTTATTTAATTAATGCATCTATATATTTGGTAAAGGGTGGAAGGCTCGGCCTTATGCCTGGTGTTTTGCTCCACTCTTGCCGCCCTAGTTTCCGTCATACCGGTGTTATGTTCCCGAATTTTGCGTTCCTTACACGGTCGGGTGATTTATGGGACCCCTTGACAGTTCACTTTGAATAAAACTCCTCCAGCAAGGCCCAACCTTGGTTTTACCATTTGCCTCAACACCACCTACTTTTCCCTTGGGAGTAATTAACCCAAGGGTCATCTTTATTTTAGCCCCCCCGGGCTAGTGCTTCTCTAAGTGTTGGTCCGAATCGAGCCGCCTACGGGGCCCCCTCGGGGCAACTCGAGGTCTGGTTTTGCTCGTAGGCTGTCTCATCCGGTGTTGCCCTGAGAACGAGATATGTGCAGCTCCTATCGGGATTGTCGGCGCATCGGGCGGTCTTGCTGGTCTTGTTTTACCATTGTCGAAATGTCTTGTAAACCAGGATTCCGAGACTGATCTGGTCTTCCTGGGAGAAGGAATATCCTTCGTTGATCGCGAGAGCTTATCATGGCTAAGTTGGGACACCCCTATAGGGTTTAAACTTTCGAGAGCCGTTCCCGCAGTTATGTGGCAGATGGGAATTTGTTAATGTCCGATTATAGATAACTTGACACCAGATCCGAATTAAAATGCATCAACCGTGTGTGTAGCCGTGATGGTCCCTTCTCGGCGGAGTCCGGGAAGTGAACACGGTTTTGGGTTATGTTTGACGTAAGTAGGAGTTTAGGATCACCTCTTGATCATTGCTAGCTTCACGACCGTTCCGTTTGCTCTCTTCTCGCTCTTATTTGCGTATGTTAGCCACCATATCATGCTTAGTCGCTGCTGCAACCTCACCACTTTACCCCCTTCCTTTCCCATTAAGCTTTGCTAGTCTTGATACCCATGGTAATGGGATTCTTTGAGTCCTCGTGGCTCACTGATTACTACAACAACGATTCTTGCAGTACAGGTTATCGATGATCTTGACGCGAGGCGATGTTTGCTTGTTTGGAGTTCTTCTTCTTCTTTTTCTTGATCGGGGATAGGTTCGGTCGGCAGCTTTGGGCTAGCAGGGTGGATGTCGTTTGAGTTTCTGTTTGTGTTTCATCCGTAGACGGATGGTGCTCTTATGTAAGATGATGGTGTATTCGTGTGGCTTTGTATGCCTTTTGTATGTACCCCTATCTATTACGTAATGTTGATGTAATGATATCCACCTTGCAAAAGCGTCTTCAAGATGCGCTTCTATCCTTGTTGGGACCTTCGAGTTCCTTTAGGATAGGGTCGCATCTTGGGCGTGACACGCGTGCAAGGTGTTCGGCAATTTGCCTGCCTCGGTGATGGACTCGGATGACGAGGAAGTGCTCGCCGCGCTGCTGGAGGAGGAAGCCGAGGCCGACGTCCAGGAAGAAGAGCATCTCATGGTGCTCGCCGCCCTCGCCCAGCTGCTGGCGAGCAATCAAAAGCCGCGGCGAGGTGGCTCGACGCCGGGGCGGGTGAAAGCAAAGAACCGGCATCGTCTCGAAGGCTACTGCATGCTCTACTCCGACTACTTCGCCGATGCTCCACTTCACGGCGACGGAACATTTCGGCGCCGTTATCGGATGAGCAGAAAGCTTTTCCTCCGGATTGTGAATTCCATCTGGGAGTTCGACAACTACTTCAAATGCAAGATGGATTGCACCGGTAAACTTGGATTCACCTCCATCCAGAAATGCACGGCAACGATGAGGATGCTTGCATACGGAGCTCCCGGTGACTCACAGGACGATTATGGGCACATGGCCGAGTCCACCAGCCTAGAGTGTTTCTACAAGTTCTGTCGGGCAGTGGTGGTAGTGTTTGGACCGCAATACTTGAGAACACCCAATGCGGAAGACACTGCTCGGATCCTAGCACAGAATGCAGCAAGAGGATTTCCTGGGATGCTTGGAGGCATCGACTGCATGCATTGGAAATGGAAGAATTGCCCATTTGCTTGGCAGCGGATGTACAAAGGCGCCAAAGGCGGTTGCAGTGTGGTACTTGAGGCGGTGGCCACACAGGACCTCTGGATTTGGCACTCCTTCTTTGGTATGCCAGAACTCACAATGACATCAACGTCTTTGCGGTGCTCTCTGTCTTTGCCAAGCTTGTTGAAGGTCATTCTTCTCCGGTGAACTTCGAGATCAATGGGCGACAGTACAACAAGGGGTACTATCTAGCTGATGGCATCTATCCGAGATGGTCGACATTTGTCAAGACCATCAAAAACCCTGTGCCTAGAGGCAAGAACGCCTGGTTTTGCAAAGATTTAGGAGGCTTGCAGGAAGGATGTCGAGCGGGCATTTGGTGTGCTTCAATCTTGATTTGCTGTTGTCCGGTACCACGCTCAGACCTGGTCGAAAGATCAAATGTGGGAGATCATGACCTGATGTGTAATCTTGCACAACATGATCATTGAGAGCGAGCAGGAAGAGCCAGTGTTTGACATCGAACCATACCCTGAGCGAGGTCCTCTTGCCCAAGTTGATCACTGACTACGGCAACTGGATCGCCTACCTCGATTATCGTCGGAGATCCGAGACCCACAGGTGCATCATCAACTGCAGCAAGATCTGATAGAGCACCTATGGAGGCTCAAGGGCGACACCGGGCGCGATGTGTGATGAAATATGAATTTTTATTTGTTGAACTATATAATTTGTATTGAACTATTTGTTGTTGTACTATTTTATTGAAGTATTTGAAATTTCTGTAATGAAATATGTGATAAAAAATATTTATGTTCATAATTGAACGCCGAGCCACGGCGAACCACGGCGAATATGGGCCTATTCTCGCCCATATGGGCCTTTTTCGCTAAAATGAGGCTTCAAAAGTGGGCCAAAATCGGCGATCGAGGCGACGATTGATATAAAATCGCCTGTTGTTGAAAGAATCGTGGCTCGCCTCGAGGCGATTTTTATCTATACTGGGGCGTGACAGTGGAGATGCTCTAACAACCTATATGAAAGAGACCACTAAAAGCGCAAGGATGACAAAGACCGTCGCCGAGGTCATCTATGGTTGGTCTTCTAGGTGCTGGAGATTAAAATGGCCGCCACCGCCACTGTCCTTTTAGCTGATCTAATTCGCTGCCGTCGTAGGCGCCGAGAACTGAGGCTGCATTTGTCCCACCGTTTAGATTTTGTGCCTTCCCGTGCCAACATATCCTGGTCTCCCGTTATCTCCATGCATGCATGCCACCGTACTGGGCCTGTTTGAGGGTGTTGCAGACAACCAAAGTCCTTCTTTTGCATCCATTGAATATAGGACGCGACTAGCCAGCACCTGTTGGCTGGCTAGTGTTCCAGGGCACACACCCCCAATTAGGTAGTAGGCCTTCCCCGGTATCCAGCAGGCAAACCAAGAAGGAAACAAACAGTCCCCCCTGCACACATGGCCCCCAGGGGAGAATCTGACATGATCGTCATTTTTGCTCCGCGTAAGGCACACGCCGATGCACCAGACACCCGTCTCGCCTCCTTACCCCAGTCGTAGCCCCCCAAACATGCCCTTCTCCGATTGTCCTCTCCTCCATTGCCACAACTGATGCCCCCGGTTTTGGTGGTCATTGATCTAAGATTCAGGTGTTCCTGAATTCCCCAACCCACAACCTCCTCTTGCCCTCTTTCAACGAATCCAACACCTGAAAAAGCGAGTTTCCATCTTGATGTGCCTTCTAATTCGCCTCCTCTTTTACAAAACTCTGTGAAACCAATGGTGTATCGGTGAGGAATATACAAAAACATGGCGATTAAGGATGCGGAACTAAGGTTTCGAGGCGCAAAAAGAACTACTGAGACGCTATGCATACAAAAAATGTGTCTTTTTTGGGCAAGTTAATATGATATGCAGGCAAGTCTGGAGAGTTTTAGGCAACTCGTGCTGAAAACACGGGCAAAACCCTCTCTTAAAAGTACAGTTCTAGTTTATGCTGGGATTTTTCAAGTATCTGCACAAAATTGTAGGTTGCGCCAGTTGTTGTTTTTGTTTGATCTTCAAGCTTGTCAAAGCTGTTGGGCGAGTTATTGTATATGTGTAGGCAATCGGGGAGGAAAAAATCAGATCGACTCATGTTTCTTGTGTGGTAGAAAAATAAATTAAGGAAAAAATAAGTCTTGAAAGTTACAGGATTTGGCTGTTACTAGTGAATTTTTGGGCAAATATCTCCTTAAACTACATGTTGCTCAATTGTAGCAGTAGCTAATGTGTTTTGTCGTGAATATTGCTACTGGATTTTGGGCCATGTATCTTTCTAAGGCTTTATTTTAATTGTAGTTATTGTGTTTGTTGTGCTTCTAGATGTTCACATATCTAGGCAAGTTTCTATAGTGTTTGGGAAAGTAGGGAATGGTTTAGAGGCAACTCATGTTTATTTGGTTGTGTGAAGAAAGAAACATAACCCTCTTGAAGTTCTGGTTTTAGCTTTTGATTTGGATTTAGGACAGGTATCTCATGGGGCTTATGCTGTGTTTGCAGGTGAAAAAGAAATTGATTTATTGGCCACCCATGGTCAAAACCCCGAGGAGCAAAAAACAGATAAAAAAGTTTTCGCCTTTATATGGGTTTCTTCTAAGCAAAAACTTGCATGTAAAGTTCAGGCAAAATTGACCCATATTTTGCTTGCACAATATTTAACTAAACCCATGAAGGTTTGATTTTTCCTCACCTTGTTCATCCTGATTGCAACTGTTTTTTCAGTGTTTTCCTATCTTTTCTTCCAGCATGAGCAGCTAGTATTGACTTATACCGCACCTGTTGCGAGAAAACGGTAAAAAGGAATTAGTGAGCAACTATAGCGGTTTTTTAAGCAAATCAAGTATTGACAAAAAGCTAGTCCTGTCAGTACATGAAAACTGTTCCATTTTCCTTTCTCCAGTTACTGGTTGTCGTACATCCGGAGAAATCCCCTAATGTGTTTCTTATGTTGCATTTTGTACTAGGAATGTGTTGAGAAAACAAAAAAAGAGCAGACAAATTCTAGGGTTTGTTTAAGCAAAATCAGAGGTGGCAGTAAGCAACTCTTGTGTGTTCGCGCATGCTAGAACTTGATGCGTAGGGGAAAAAGTGTGAGCAACTATAGCGGGTTTTTAGGCAAATCAAATATTGACAATAGGCAAGTCCTGTCAGTACATGAAAGCTGTTTCGGTTTTGCTTGTCCAACTACTGGCAGTTGTACATTCAGAGAAACCCCTTAATGTTTTTCTTAGGTTTCTTTTTGTACTACAAGTGTGTTGAAAAACAAAAAAGAGCAGCAATTTCTAACGATTGTTTAAGCAAAATCAGTGTTGCCAGTAAGCAATCCCCGTGTGCTCGTGCATGCTAGAACTTGATGTGTTTCGGTTTTTGACCTGTAGGCTTTTGTTTGAGCAAAAACACCAATGAACAACTCCTATGTTCTCCAGAGTGCCAGAGACTTAATGTGCAAAAAAGGTGTGAACAACTACTTGAGCACTTGTAAGCAAAAAAAAGTGGGTTGAAGTAAGCAAATCATGTATCCCCTTAAAAAACTGTAGGAAGGTAGTGATGTTGTTTAAGCAAATTCAGGCTACCATTAAGCAAAAATGTGTAGATTTGTTGGCATGTATTGACATAACCACTCTTTCTTTCCTTAGATTTGTTTTGGAACCATAACTGCGTTAGAAATAAAAAACCAGCAACTTATTGGGGTTGTTTAGGCAAAACAAGTGTTACCAACGAGCAACTCGTTGTGTGCTCATGGGTGCTAGATTATCTATATAGTAAAACAACTAAGTCTCTGGAGCACGGGTGAGAGAGTACCTGGTAGAGGTTTCCTTACTTGGGCATTACTTTGATGGTTTGAAAAGGGTTTTTTCGTGGGTCCTGTGAAAATACAAAACGAAAACAAAAACACAAAATTTAGTTGTCACGCTACACCCCAAAAGAAATAATAAGTGCAGTTATGTGACTAGAAAATAGGGTACATAGAGTCGGTCACAAAAAATGGTGAACATAGACAACCTTTTAGTATTACCGAGTACCGACGCAACTTATGTCCCAGTACTAATACTTACACACGGAAACAACACTCAGAATTCACAGCAAAAAAATGATGGTTGCATGTACTTACAATTCTAAGCTGAACGACTATTTTTATAAATTGCCTACAAAGGTACGACGAGGCAGATTGTGTTGTAACTTCAATCAATATGCTTACTCTAGTAGTTTTAGACAACTTGACAATCAGCCAATGTGCAATTTAGCATGAAATTTAGGCAAAAAATATATTGTTGAGGCAAAATACAAATTTAGGCAAAATTCATACTAATTCGAGGCAAGTGTTTATTCCAGTAGTTGCTTCACATTTGTATAGTACTTGCTAAGTTCAGTCATTAATCGGGTTGCTCTGTTTTCCGCAAAAAATAAATCAGATTGCTCTATAGAACACCCTGTTCCCCTCGCCGTCCCCTCTCCCAATGAGCTCGACCGAAAGCCAAAATCCATGTTATGGAGAAATCAGTGCTGAAATTGACCGAATCTTGCAACTACTGCACCAAAACCAACACCTGAATCCCTTGTTTCAGATTATGTAGTGCCCATGGTATGCATGTCTTTTGGCACCAGCCATAACCATGATGATATGATATGCGAGCAGTATGTACGAGAAAACTTACCCGGTCCGTTGGTGTACAAGAAGCGGAGCCGTTTTCGGCGATGTCTAAATCAAGTATCCTCATTTCAACTGAACTTAACTGAAGAAGTGGAATACACCTAGCTAACTCTGTTACACACATGCATGCATTTAGACAGTATAATGCAGTATGTATGCACGCAATAAGTAGATCGATTAAGATGAGGTGACATAATGCTTACCAAGAAAAACAGAGACGACCCTGAAGGTGGAGCGTGTCAAAACGCACACCTTGTGACCCTCTGCTTGCATCTGTGCGTGCGTACAGGCGTCTAGGCGTCAGAAGCAACCTGGGGATGGATGCCGAGTGAATGAACATCAGTAGATGGAGTAGCATATGTACCGTATAGGAGCTTTTGTAGGGGCGCTGTGATTTCACCCCTGCTGGCCTAGGCGGGCCGGGGCCGCCGGCGCTGATCCCGTCGACTCCGCCGGGAACCTGCCCCATAAGCCGGCTCACGGTCGGATCGTAAGCGCCAGCGGCACCACCCAGGTCTGCACCTGCACGCATGGCAGTAGCAAATGCCTCGACGACGACCGATTAGGAATGTCATGGAAAACTTTTGGGGGCAGATGGGGAGGACCGGCGAGGACGGGCGGGCTGGGGGCTCACCGGCAGTGCCCGCGTGTGGCCGGCCTCACACGATGGCTACCCCCCATGAATCCGGTGTGAAATCGCGGCGAAATCGCGCCGCCCCTGCTCATCGTTCTCTCCCGACGCAAGTAGAATGGGGAATTTGGGGGAGCGCGGGCTGCGAGGAGAGACCAACGTAAAACCTGGTGGACGAAGGTGTGTATGGTGGGGCCTAGCACCGCTGTCTCTTCGGCCGCGCCACGTCCGCTCCGACCACTCCGACCAGGGAACACCTGGCGGCACCTGAAGATGCGCGATTAGGAGCCACCTGATCGCGCATGCACCGATGGATTTCAATCATGTGGCTGTCGCGGGCGTGTGCTCGCGCGAGCAAACGAGCACTCGACCACTTTTTAGGATTTAGGTTGAATATATTTGAGGATGTTGCCGGCAACCAAATGCGTCTAATTGTTTTCTGTGGTTCAACTTTTTCTTTTTTGCGGATTCAATCCTTGTACATCGTCCATCCATATTAGTTGTACGTCTATATCTAGACATATATACAACTAGTAATATGGATCAAAGGGAGTAATTTTCTTCCCTCCGTGCATGGATTGATGAGATTATAATTTACGTTTCGCGGCAGCAGATTCGTCCGACGTCGATGTGTTCTTTGATTGTTTTCCAAGAACATTTCATGACTTATTATTCGACCATCAAACGGCTAGTACTAGTGAAATTGCACGGGTGTGGGGATCGCATCGGTGGTCTCGTGGGGGAGTAGAGGTGAGGCAAGCAGACGAGGTGACGAGTCTACGCTCTACGGTCGAACGAACGCTGGCTTGGCTTGCTTGCCTCCCTCCTTCCTCGGGAAGCCCAACCCAAGTTGCACAGATATCCATCCATCGTCAATCAAATCGATCAATCAATCAATGCCGCAGTGGTGATCCGTCTCCTAAAATAATCTCCAGGACACGCTCCCTTTTCGGGACGGGCCCCCCTTTGTCACGTTGCAACTCAAACCTAAATAAATATAATAAATAAAACGAACAAAGGTAGGAAAAAAAAGAGTTTGTGTGTTGGTGAGAGGAATGGATGCGTCGTCAGCTACTCCTGGCACTACTTTGGAATCCGCAGAGGCAGGGTGAGGGTGAGGGGAGGTGACTCCCCATGAGGTTGCACGCAAGATGACAAAACGACGAGACGACGGAGACGGACGGATGGATGGGTGGCAGAGTGACATGGCACATCTCCCGAGGGAGATAAACCGCTGCCTCCCCCGTAGCCCCCTCGCCTTGTCCGGGCTCGACGTGCGCAGCCTTATCTGTATAGTAGTAGGGCGCTCGGGGCTACGGCGTAGATGTGCTGATGATAGGAAGAGTGAGTGAGGGGAGCCACTTCCCAGATGAATCGGTCTCCTCCTCCTCCTCCCCCATTTCATCTCTCATACATGCAGTCGATCATGGTTTTTACGAGCAGTCCAAGGCAGTTCGTTTGTTTCGAGTGGGAGCACGGCGGGACTCGATCGGCCGCCGCGGGTCGTTCGTTTTGCCTTTGCCGATCGTAGCGGCTCCCTGGCTGGCTCTGGCCTCTCCCCCGGTTCCCGTGGCTTTGCGCGCGCGCGCAACGCCGGGCCTTTTGCTCTCTTGCTGCGCTTGCGTCGCGTGGTTTGGTTGGGAGCCGCGAAAGCTTTGAAAAAAGCCCAGGTGTGCGCCGCGGCTGTGTCCGTGTCTGCGCGTGTGCGCGCAGTGGAAAAGAGCAAATTCTTTGCGCGCGTATCGGCCCCCGCGCCACGCTGCCTCGGCCGCAAATCCAATACTACTAGATGGTTTTGTTCCCTTCATCGGGTGCCACAAACACGCGCTCACATTTGGGTCACAAAACCCCCAGAGTACGTACATGATCAAACGATTAGTGAAGCTTCATTATCTACTTAAAAAAATCGATTTTCATGCACAAGGGTCACCTTACCTGGTCCGGCACCAAATAAAGGCGGCAAAGTACAAGGGAATCCGGGTCCCAAATGTGGCAAGCCAGCCCAAGCTCGGCACGCTGACACGGGCCATCCAATCGAATCTTCCTCCTCCGCGGACGGAGATCTCATTGTTCACGGATCGCGCTTGCTTGCTCGCTTGCTTTCTGCGACAGGATGTGCGTGTGCGCGCCTCGATGCTCGCCGTTGCCGCTGCCGCTTTGGGCAGCCTTGGCCGGACAAAGAGAGGCGTGCGTGTGCGTGTGCGCGCGCCACCGCCACGGACCGCCACCCCGCCCGCCGTCCGTACACGAGCCGCTTCACGTGAGCGCTGCGCGCGCATCGAGCCGCGCACTTTCTGGGCTCGATCCGCGTGCAATCGCGCGTCGTCATCCGTCGCGACCTGGCTCGTTTGAAAACCACGTCAACTCCATCCTCCGGGGCCGGACCAAGAAAGAAAGAATATATTTGCATCGGACGTGACGTTCTAAAGACCCATCGATCGATGGGTGGTTAAGCGTTCGATTACCGATGAAACAGTACGGGACGGGCACTGATCCCATACGTACACGTAAAAAAAACACGGATCGTTTGTCCGGACGGAGCGGTTGCTGTTGAATCGTAGCTTGATCTTGGACTTCGGGTCACCGAACCACCTGAGAAGACACCACGCAATTCCCGCGTGCATGCATGTGATGACCCTGACCCGCTTGAGTTTGGCACGTGAGTGAGAGAACAAACACCAACACTAAAATAACGCTCACTCATATTCACTCATTCACACCAGGCCCCATCTTGGCGCTGCCACGCTGCAAGACGTATCTATGGCGGCACAGACCCCAAGGCAGAAAGAAAACTCCGGACCACACTCGCATACGTACATGCAATGCACATTGCACAAGCCAGCCCAGCCAAAGTTGCACACCAAGACTTGGTTTCCTTCCCCTTCCTACTCTACTCTACTCTACACTAGCACCGCATTCATTCATTCATTCATCCGCTCGTCCATTTCGACCGATCATTCCACCACCCTACGCTACACCGGGGGCCAAATATAGCTCCGGCCCGCGTATATAAACGTCAAAAAGGGGCGGGGGGCTCCCCTCTTCTCGTAGTCCGAGCACCAATCTAGATAGCCTCCGCCCTCCCTATCTCCCTTGCTTGCAAGTCACACGCACTCCGGCCGGCCGGCAAAAGATCGGGCTCTTTTGGTTCCTCTTTCGTTTCCTTTTCTCCTCCTCCTCCTAAGCTTTTTGGTTGTGTGCGTTGGTGGTAAGGAGAGGTGGAGGAGGAGATGGACATGAACAGCGGCTGGCTCGGCTTCTCCTTGTCTTCCTCTTCTTATGCCGCCAGGGGCTACGACGACGGCACCGGCGAGGGTGTGGGGTGCGATGGCGGTGACGGTGGCTCTTGCTCGTCGCCCACCGCGGCGGCGGCGCCTTCTTCGCCCATCGTGGGCGTGCCGTTGCACTCTGGCGGCGGCTCTGTGCAGTACGACGGCCCAGGTAACTGACCAATCGCATGCAACACGAGTTCAGGAAGGCTATGCTTAGCTTGTTCGAATCATTGCTTGCATGTTCATGTTTTTTTCTTTCCGCCGTGTACCATAGCAGACTAGCAGTGTCCAAGTCTAACTAACAATAGTAGGATGAAAACTGCACATGTACATGTTAATCTTGTTCGACGACAACTCGCTGGTGTTGTTCCTAGTTTGTGTTGGACTACCAATATATTCACAGATGCATCTTCACGCTGAAATGAAATATCAACGAGGCCTTTAGTTTGTGTTTGATCAGACTGTTTGCCGTGACTTCTGTGCAGATTGGAGGCATCATCAGCACACAGAAGCCAAAGGCCCCAAGCTGGAGGACTTCCTGAGCGTCGGCTACGGCAACGACAGGAGCAGCGGCGTCTACGACGCCAGCCACGCCGACCAGCTCAAGTACCACCACAACCAGGACGTCCACCACGCGTATCCAGGCTCGCCCTACTTCCAGGGCAATGGCGGCGGCGGCGCCGTCATCGGGCTGGACATCAACAACGCGCCGCCACCGCCACACTGCACCGGCCTCCCGGACCACCACTACATGCCGGCGCATCACGGCCAGTACTCGCTGTACCCGCCGAACCAAGCTGCAGGCACGGGGGCGATGGCAGCGGCGCCAATGTACAGCTCCGCGGCGGGCTTCGACGGCAGCACCAACATGTCCATCTCTGGCATCAAGTCCTGGCTCCGGCAGTCGATGTACGTCCCGGAGCGGTCGCCGGCGGTGCCTCCCTCCGTGCACGCCGCCCCGAGCGAGCCGCCGCCGCCGCTGCCGGCGCCGTGCGTCCCCGTCCCTCGCAAGCTCGCGCAGACGTTCGGGCAGAGGACGTCGCAGTTCCGCGGCGTCACCAGGTTGGTCTTGCTCTTGCGTGCTCAAGCTTTTGCACCGCTTACACGTCCGGGTTCGTTCATGGATTCATGCTGGTTGGTACGTTGATTTGCAGGCACAGGTGGACGGGGAGGTACGAGGCTCACCTGTGGGACAACACCTGCAGGAAGGAAGGCCAGACCAGGAAAGGAAGGCAAGGTGAGCTCCTCCTCCTCATCAGATCAAGAGCCACAAAACATTTCTGCCTTTGTAACTTCGTGCTGACAATCAACTTCCATGCATGTTCGTTCCCGAATCTGCCGAATGCAACGAGCAGTTTACCTAGGTAAGCCATTGCTACACCCTCGTTAACTTCTGCAGTGGTTTTAGTGGTTCAGTTTTGGATTTCCAATAGCTCTTGCTGTCCATTGTTGTTGCTACATGCTGATCGATCATGGTTGATCTGAAACTTGAAGGTGGGTATGACAAGGAGGAGAAGGCCGCGAGGGCTTATGATCTGGCAGCGCTCAAGTACTGGGGGCCAACGACTCACATAAATTTCCCGGTAGGTTTCAGCTTCTGAGACGCCATTGCATTCAAGCTTTCCTCTTAATTAAGCCCAGGGAATGTGGTGGTACTACTGGTGTAGGGGCCTGGTACGTTGTAGTACCATGGTTCATTCCTGCACCTATATACTGTAACTCGCTGCTGATTGAATAAAGTGCTTAGTAGTACAGCAGATGTTTTCAATGTTTGCTTGATGGATTGGCTGGGTTTTGTTGTCACATGTAGTTAAGCACCTACGAGAAGGAGCTGGAGGAGATGAAGCACATGACAAGGCAGGAGTTCATTGCGCACTTAAGAAGGTGCACTTCTTGGCTTCCTGTTTTTTCCTCTTTATTAGTACTGCTGCACCATCAGTGATGCAGTGCCACCAATTATCACCATCAGTTATGCAGTACATGTCATCTATAAAAATTGTAAAAGCATATAGGTACTACTATGGAAGTAAAGCGTTGCAAAATCTGATGAACAACCTAAGCATCACTAGAGACAAAATTTGTAGGACTACTGGGTAATCTGTGTGCACACTTTCACATACATGCGCATCCAAAAGTGTGAAAACATCTGGCGCGTTCACCAAGGCTTACAACTTCCGAGTTAAATTTTGTTCTTTGCAGGAACAGCAGTGGGTTCTCGAGGGGAGCATCCATGTACAGAGGAGTGACCAGGTGCCCCATTTTTACCCCCATCCGCAGGCTTTTCACCACCCCAAAACTTGCTCTCTTCTCAGCTCTAGTGTAGTCCATCTCACTCGCAGTCACAAGTCACACGCAGACAGACACGCAGAAACACACACGCATCGACTTGCCAGCCTGTGGCACTGTGTGTGATCTTTTCTTGTTGCGCTTGCTTTCCCTTTCCCCAGGCATCACCAGCACGGCAGATGGCAGGCCAGGATTGGGAGGGTGGCAGGGAACAAGGACCTGTACCTGGGCACCTTCAGTAAGTTTTTGTTTTCTTACTACTCTTATGTGCACCTTGTTCACTCCAAGTTCCAAGCCTTAACAGTCACCCAACTGTTGCTAATCTAACTGTAATCTTGTTGTTCTTGTTCTTTTTTGTCATTTGTGCATGGTTATATGGCAGTAGATGTCTCATGTCTAGTTGAAAATCGTCGTAGGTACGCAGGAGGAGGCGGCGGAGGCGTACGACATCGCGGCGATCAAGTTCCGCGGGCTCAGCGCCGTCACCAACTTCGACATCAGCAAGTACGACGTGAAGCGCATCTGCGCCAGCTCGCACCTCATCGGCGGGGACCTCGCCTGCAGGCGCTCCCCTACGCGCGACGCGCCGGCGCTGCCCAGCGGCGTGAGCGTCGCCGTCGAGCGCCCCGAGGCCGGCGCGTCCGACAACAGCTCCGACGCCTCGGACGGCCACCGCGGCGCGCACCTGCTGCACGGCCTCCAGTACGCGCACGCCATGAAGTACGAGGCCGGCGAGGGCAGCAACGGCGGCGGCAGCTGGATGCCAGGCGCGGCGCGGCCGGTGGCCGGCGTCCCCAGCGCGCACCCGCTCCCGGTGTTCGCGCTCTGGAACGACTGAGCGAGTGAGATTAGCGTAGCACGCAACGCCGGGACGTAGTAGGTAGCTAGCTAGGGCAACATGCCCACATGTACGGTGGTGCAAGAGGACTGGTGATAAAGCTTGCGGGGGAGGCGGTGTTGTGATCGGCCGACCTCTGCGATGCGAGGGTGGGGTGTGCGATGATGCATGTCGTTGCATGGTTGGCGCCTTAACTTGTGTTGGAGGTGCCGACAATTTTGCCGCAATGTGAGACTCTTTGACGTGCATGCATGCATGCCACGACGTAGGAGATTTTCAATGCTAGTACTAGCATGTACTGAACCTTTGCCACTTATGCTATGTACTGAATCTGGGAGGCGCACCGAGGCCTACGGTGCTCTGTAGACAGAGCGGTGGTGATGCGCGTTGCATGGGCGCGTCGGCGGAAGAGATGACGCAAGGAGTGATTGTATTACATCGGCTGAGCTGAGTGCTGTCTCTGTCGTAACCCGTGATGCGGCGATGCCCCGGAGAACCCGATGCGGCACGCCGCACCACACCCTGGGCAGTCGCCGGAGCTGCAGCTACGGCCACAGTGCGTACGCCGGAATCGGGGCGGCTGCGCTTTTATACTTTCGTGCCGAAAGTGGCAGCGTGCAGCACCTCGTCCAACTCACAGAAACACCGGCCCGGTGAGCGAAATCTCAGGCGCTGCGTGCTTCTTGTCCCGTCCCGCCTGCCGGGCCCGGCCTGTAGACGACGAGGGACTTTGCTCGTGAAAGATGCCAAAAAGCAGAGCGACGTGTTTATCTGCCTCAGGAATTGACCGGAGACATCCAATCGAGGGATGGCGCAGACCCAAAGGTCCGACGCCTTGCTGCAGCGAGCGTCATCTCAATCGTGTCCATTGCAGACAGAAATATACTCGCAGGACTCTATTGCCAGGACAAGATTCTTTCCAGGACTATTATAAATATGACTTCTTCTTAACAGAGATCAAAGCAATCGCTGGCTTTCAGTATTACTCCATCCGTTTCATAATATAAGAACATTTTTGACATTAGTATAGTGTCAAAAACGTTTTTATATTCTGGGACAAAGAAAGCAGCAGATAGAGGGCGGGAAAACAAATCGCCATGATCAAACTATCATGGTTTGGGGTTCAGGTTCAGACTGAAAACTGAAGAAAGCGAAAAACTAAAAAGCCAAAGAAACTGTAGAAGCATGCGACAGACTGATGCGGCACCTCGGAGCTACCTACGTCTGTTCCGAGGTGTCGCCAAACTGTTCAGAATTTGCAGCAGCTTGTCGATTTCTTGTCTATCAGGGTTTGCGAAGATGAGTGCGTCGTCAGCGTAAAGACTAACGCACAACTTGAGCTCTCTACAGGGAAGCGATGCAAGGATGCTCATGTCCGTGATCATGGTGATCAAGCGGTGCAAAGGGTCGATCGCAAGGATGAATAGCAGTAGAGGCAGAGGGTCACCCTTTTGCGGGCCACAATGGTGACCCATCTTCGCACCTAGCACGCCGTTGAGCTGGCACGAGGAGGAGGAGGTTGAGTGAAGTGTCGCGATCCAGTCTCGCCACCACATGCTGAACCCCACCTTTGCAGCTGATCTGGCAGGTACTCCAAGGACACCAAATCAAAAGCTTTTGTGATGTCTAACTTGATGAGCGGAGCCAGTTTCTACTTTCGGTGGAGAGATCTGACACAGTTTTGGACATACATAAAATTTTCATGGATGCACTTTGATTTGAGGAAGACACCCTGAGTCGGCAAGATCAGCTTTAGTCGGACCGTAGTCTACCAGTGAGACAACTCTGTCTTTTTTGGCAATCAGGACGATCATGGCAAAGTTTATAGTGGCCAGATTTCTCTATGCCAGCCTATGAAACTGATCAAACACAAGCATGATGTCCTCCATGATAGTTTCCCAGCAAGAGCAAAAGAAAATCTCGTTGAAACAAACTTCACTCTAATCTAGATAGTCCACAACACCCTTATGATTCTCGCGACTGAGCTACCCAACAGGCAGCGGCGGCTGCATCTATAGCATTTCACGTGACGACAAGGATTCAAGAAGAGTGAGCCGGTGACGGCCAATCACCCAACGTTTTCATATGCAGTTACCCAGGTTGTGCCGTTGTCGACGGCCAGCCCTCACTGCCTTGTCCCCGAACTCCGCACTAAGAGCAGGTCTTCAAGTACTCCCTCTTTCCATCTATATAGGGCCTAATGCGTTTTTCGAGGCTAACTTTGACCAAATGTTATAGCAATAATATATGGCATGCAACTTAATATGTAGGTGACTTGTATTTAGGTTCTTACATATATTCTGATGTAAATCCGATATATAAATCCTAGGAATTTTTATTTTTGTACCCCCTTTTCCTCAGTTCTATTTAGTTTTACCCACCCGTCTTAGTTTTCCTCACTTTTTCCCATCTCTCTCGAGCACATCCTCACAAATGCCTAAATGGTACATTTTCCATCTAGTCAAACCTATCGACCGCTGCTTGGGTTAGTTTCTGACGAGTGGGGCCACATGAAATGCTGACAGGTGGGGTCGCTAAAAATGTTGACCGGTCAATGGGTCCCTTGCTAAAAATAAATACACACACCCCCCCTCTCTCTTACATGTGGGACCAATTCAACAAATGGAAATAGAAAAAAAATCCATAGCCCCCTGGCCATTCCTCCTCTACTTTGCTCTCTCGACGATCTCCCGACCGCCCAGATAATCTCGTCGTCACAGCGCTTCCCTTGTCATTCCTGAGAAGAACTGACCATGTCAACGTCGCCGTACGCCTCCTCTTTTCCCCATGCAATGAATCAAGCGTGAGCATCCCAAATTGCTGCTGAAGCATTCTTCTTCCCCAACTCCGGCTAAAGGTCGCCGCCCTTGATTCAGTCATCTCCAGCTAGCCCCGAGCATCACAGACCACTATACATTCTTGCCTTGCCTCCCACGCCTTCTAGCTAAAGAAATCGAATCGAGTCACCACCATTCGCCACCCCGGATGTCGTCTTCCTCGTGGCCGGCGAGATCCGTGTCTAGCCATTCGATGGTCACGGCCGTCCCACACCTTCTGCAAGCACCCTATCATGTGTATGGTCAACCTAGGATCATTTGACCCTTTCCTCCACATCCTCTTGAGCACTGTAGCAGTCCTTTGCAGAGCATCGTCCTTCGTCGCCTAAAGTCATCGCCCACATTGCTCGAAGGACCATTGGTCTTTGTGTTGGCTCCCATCGATGCGGAGTGAGACATCATGTTGAACACGCCACTCCTCAAGATCGTTGCAGCCTCGCTGCACCAGCGTCGTGATTTTTCCGGCAAGCCGTTGTTCCCCGATATCAGCTGACGTTAGCTGACACAAGGGTCCCACTACGACCGCCATCGCTTGCCCCTTTGTTGTCGATGCCAGGTGGGCCACTCACTTCAGCTCCTTCTCCAAGCCAGCTAGTTAATCAGGTCACAAAACCAGCCATGGAGCACCCCACCGATTCCACCCAATCAGGTATAGAACCAGCCTCTCGTGGATCAGCCATGCGTAACCCTAGCGTTTGATCCAAACTGTCCACACATAGCGATCTAACGACATGAAAGGGTGCGGGGTTTCAGGGGGGGTGGGGGTTGAGGGGTTTTGAGAGGGTTTCAATGGTTAAGGTTGAGCATAAGTAATTAAAAAAACAGAAAAATATGAAACTTGCGCATCATCGTTTTTATGTGACGAAGTTGCTAGGAAAAATAAGGAACTTGGTATACGGAAATTTTCATGAAAATCCCTTCACAGAACTTAGCTATCATGAATGAGGTTGCAGTGTTTTCAAGGGATATGAGCTAGGGTTTAGGGTTAAGCATGACATAGTTTGTCCAAATGATCCCATATTGGCATGAACCCTATATTTGCACACTTGATGCCAAGATTTTTTTCGCTCATTTAGAGAAGGTCGAAAAAAAAACTTGCATATAATTGATGTTGTTTACCCTAGCTTTGGAGCTCATTTTTCATGACTACGAGATTTACTTCACAAAAGTGCTCGGATTGATCACCTCAAGTGCATGATATTTGAAAAAGCATCGGAACATCAATACACATCAAAGTACAAATTTGAATTTTGGCTCAAATTTGAATTTTGGCTCAAATTTGAATAGTGTGTACCAATATACATCAAAGTACAAATAGCATTACATCACACAAGTTTCAATACCACAAACCAAGAACAAGTTTGGACAGAAAGATGGAATACATAGTGTGTACCAATACACATCAAAGTACAAATAACATTACATCACACAAGTTGAGCCCCATGTTTGTGCCAAATATGGTCACCTTATTATGAAATATTTTGAAAACTCCCTTGTTCGTAGGAAAAATTATAAACTTGAAATACCATAAAATAAAAAAAAACTTCACAAAATTGCCAAATTTGAACTTGTGCACTATTTATAGAGATTGTGCCAAATCCTTCACTATTTCTAGGGATTTCTATGAAGCAAGTAGCAGAAATATGATGAAATTGGGAAAAGTACATTTTTGCGTCTTATTTGTGCTATTTGCTTCACCAAAAAAAACTTTATTGGAAGTTGAAAATGATTTTTATTGTAACAAATTTGGAAACTCCCTCTTTCGAAAGCTATCTTTTTAGTGTTCATTCTTAAATACAATTCTCTGAAACTTGTGAGCAACTTTTATTAAATTAGTAAGGTAAAATAGGGATTTATAGACATTTTTTTGCTAGAGTTGGACCAAGAGGAAATTTGATTAGGAATTTCTAAAGAAGTCCTGTATATATCAAATATAGAATTAAATCAAAGATACATAGAAAAACTTCATGTATAATTATGAAAATCGGATATTAAATAGGTCTGAAGATCTGATGAATTTATGAACTTGAATCAACTCAACTGGATTTAAAATGAATGTTTTATGAATTTATAAAATTGACTAGAATTGCAAAAGGGTATTCGACACTGTTCAGGCGGGCTAAACAGATCGACCCGATTACTTAAAACACCAACCGAGCGCGCTTAAGGAGATACACACACATGTCACACTGGCTCGACCCAACTTTGTCTCTACGGGCTGGGATGCGACGTCAATGGCACACTTTTGAGGTGGTCCCACTCGTTAGGATGTCATCCAAGTAACGGTTAATGGGCTTTTACCCAAAGGAATGCATCGTTTGGGCATTTGAGAGGCCGGGGCCTAGTAAGGAGGGGAAAAGTGAGGAACATGAAGGTAGCAGAACAAAACTAAGTAGAACTAAAGAATCAGGGGCACCAAAATAGAAAGCCCTAAATCCTATGAACGTGCTCCTCGATGATCACGTAGACACTTCTGAAATTACTCATGGTCGTATGTTAATACTATTTGAGTCTATTTTAGTTACGATTTATCTTAAATTTATAACAGTGAGACTCAGCTGCCTCCTACTCCTCCAAAACAAAACCTAGGGTTCCTGCCTCTCGCCGGCACCACCGCAGGTCCGCCTCGCCTCCGGTGGTCCTAGGGCCATGGGGACGCGGTGGATCTTGACAAGGGCCGGCGGGAGGGCTCCGTTTTTAGTCGCTTCTTTCAGTTTTGTAGGGTTTGTGTCCTGCTCAGGAAGACGAGACAGCGGCGGCTCCCTAAAGATGAAATAAAGGTCTCTCCGCCTAGTCCCTGTTCCGACGGTGCGTCTAGCATCGCTGGTGAGCGTGTGGAGGCGTGTCTCCGGCGAATCTACCTTTGGTGGATTTGCTTGGATCTCATCGTTGTTTGTCCACGTTTGTCTGTCTTCGGTTTGGATCCTTCTGATCTACATTATTTTTCATCGGCGACGGTTGTTGTTCTGGTGTGTTGGTCCTATGCGGCCTTGGCACGACGACTTACCGACTATCTACTACAATAAGTTGTGCCCGACTCCGGCAATGGAGTGGCGATGACGGCGGCGTGCCTTTGGCTCGCTTCAGTGCTTATAGTCGTCGCTAGGTGGTCTACGGATCTGGTTGTAATATTTATTATTTGCGGTGTTCGTTGTACTGTCATGATTGATGATGAATAGATCAGAAGTTTTCTTGCAAAATAGATAAATAATGACTCGAGCTTCCATAGCGATTCGGTACCCTTAGCCATCCTATTGGATCTTCAATGCTCCAGATTTACGTTTGTGAACCACCATCGCCCCAACGCTTATTAGGCCCTCGTTCACCTCGTTAGCCGACCTAAGCAGGTCGGATGAACGTCAAAAGGTACGCTGCTCCGACACTTACGTCAATGGTTTTTGCACGTCAACGCCCATGTGAACGCTCGGTTTGGCCGGCCCATTAGCACCCTTCGACCGCTCACTCGCTTGATCACTGACCAGCTCGCTCGCTCGTTTGATCGCTAGACCGGCTCGCTCGCTCGCTTGATCTGTAGACAAATTTGCCTGCTCACTTTCTATTGGTTCGGAGAAACCAGTGATATTCTTTGGGGGGGAAACCAAGTCCCGGTTTTTATGGGCTAAAAAACATAGTTTAAAAAAATGTTTGTTGATTTGAAAAAAGTCCATCATGGTGAAAGAGCTCACAAATTTTAAAAATAATTTCGTGGATATGAAAATAGTTTGTGAATTTCGAAAAAAGTTCATGAATTTTGGAAATGTCCATGAGTTTTTAAAAATTATTTGTTTTTTAATTTTTTTCAAGAATTTAGAAAAATGTTTCCGAATTCAAAGAAGTCCATGAATTTGAAAAAGGTCCAGGAATTAAAATTAAAATGATATGATAATAAAAACAATCTGAAAAAAATAAAAGGAAAATAGGAAAAAAAACAGGAAGAAAAAACTAAAAGAGACTAAAGAGAAAAAAGAAGAAGAAAACCAAAAAAGCACAGGCACAATCTTCTAGAATGTTCACAAAACCTTTTTCTTAGAAACACCTGTAATTTTACGCATACTCATAACAATTAAAGGTACACTGATTTGGATCTAAGATCCAAAAAAATACAAAGTAACTCCGATGACCAAGTGTTACAATGACACCTCTTGAAAACACCTTCTTCAAGGTAACAATCTTTGCTCGAAGAAATACTTTAAAGACTTCGGTAAAGATGCTGCAATTAGACTGGAGCAACAATTTTCTCACTCTTTCACCTACACGAACATTACCAATAATGATTTTTAAAAGTGCCACAGTTTCGGGCGTTTTCTAATGAACCGGGCTGCTGTGGGCCGAGTGGCTGCCGATGAGCTACGACCGGGCTGCTGATCGTTGATCTTTTTTTTTTTAGCCACCGATAGAACACAAATGTTGCCTGTGACCAACGTGCCTAAAAGAACGTCCTTCAAAAATATGTCGTTCAAGGACCTGTAATAATAGGCTGTTCAAAAAAGGACATGAAATAGTGTTGTGTAGGGAGAGACCCGTGTGTTGTAGCAGAGTGAAACTCGGGCCTGTGTGCTGGACCTTGTAGCAATGATTTGGCTTTGGATATCATTTAGCTCTGTTTCCAAGTTACAAATAAAACATCCCAAAAAAACTTGTGGCTAACAAGAACTTGTTTAAACTCGTAAATGTGTGCATACGTGCAATGCAAGTTTGATATTAGGCATTGATTGCATGTACTAGTAGTAGATATTATTTGCATGTTAATTCTGTAATTACCTAACAAAGATATTTGGTATGGTGCTAATTGCATGCATTAGGGCGGATATTATTTGGAATGGTGCTAATTGCATGCATTACGGCGGATATTATTTACGCATTAATTATGTGATTGCCACGGACGTCGATATTTTGTATGATATTAATTAAATGTTAGGGTATCTCCAAGGCGGGCCCGTAAACCTCAGGTAACCATTCGGACAGCGCTTTCCGGACCGCGGAAGCCGTCCAACGCCGTCCTTTATCGGTCCGCGGGACGGTCCAGACGCGATTATCCGGCAAAACGGAGACAAAAGTGGGGGAGGTTTACGAGAGTCCGTACACGCGAAACGTACGAATCCGACACCCCAGGGCCACCCAAAACCCTTACCTGACCCCCCGACTCCAAATTCGGCGCCTAATTATATTTTTTTACGGAGGAAGTACCTTATTAGAAATCATACATGTTGTGCCGCTTATTCAAATATCTTACCAAATGTTCTACTTAGACAATTTTTTTGCACAATGACATTCCAATGCTTTTTTTTTTGACAAAAATGACATTCCAATCCTTATTTATATGTCGGTGTCACATGTGTTGATTTTGCAACGTATACATAATATTACCCATTAGGATTGAGCCTCTATCCTTAGAGTAAGCCCTACAAAATTTGACAATCCATCGCACACCATTGGATAGTTTTTTTTTTTCAAAGGGCATCCGATGCTATGTAGTTCAAAGGTTATTTCTAGTTACTCGCAAGACTCCAACAGAGTATATCATGTGGAATTTCTTGTTCTTATGGTTAGGATGAACCGTTGCAACCTCTGGCAATAAATAATTGTGCAAAAAAATTATGATCATCACAATAATATTAGGTCTTGGGACCATGACTTATTACATACTCAGTTTATTCACTCTACATAAAGCAGCGGACTCACATAGACACATGCATATTGGATACTACATTATATGGAAGGCGTGCATGCATCCCTAACCGATCACACCCTTAGCTGCACCTGGGGCTCTGTACGAAGTTGCTAACCGGAAAGGACTGGTCGAACGTGGCTGCATGCTCACTGCCAGTAAACCTGAGCTTGTCACCGACGCGTTGAACAGTGTGAAATGCAAGAAAATCCCATTCCACCTGTATCCTCACGCCGCCCAGTTGGGTTATGGATCCGGGCCGGATAACCCCACTGACTATACTGTCAAACCGAATCGTGTGTTGTCCGCCGGCAACCGTGACGTTGAAGTCGCACGAGGCGGGGAGGGTTACCTCAACGGCGCCCCCATAGTTCACGTACGACTTCACGCCCAGAGGCAGGAGAGCCTGCGGGAAGTTGTTTTTCACCAAAAGGTCGTACGCTGTGTCGCAGGTGGCCGCTTGGAAGATGGAAGCCATGAAGACGACGAGGAGGAGATGCTGGATGGCCATGGCTAACTGTTGCTGCTTACAAATTGTATCAATATAGGAAGAAGAGGAATGGGGAAGTACGTCTAGACTGAGGCACTGGCCGCGTATTATATATGCTGCCCAACGAAATCAAAGACAATCGTATTTTAATTGCATTTATTTTGTTTCCAATTAGCATACCATCAATCAGCTCCCAAATATGCTAAATATATCGTCCAATTAAACTGTACTTAATTTTGGCCTAGTCAAACATTTCATAGTTTGCCAAATTTAAAACCTTCCTTAAAACTGCATAATCAATACGTACCATAATATGAGATTGAAAACATATCCTATATACATCAATAGTTCACATCCTCATTATTTTTATTATCTTATAACACACGCACGTATGCAACATCATCAAACGTCCACCACAACATGTATGAGAATTTATTTTATTATTATTAATTAATCCTCACAGATTCTTTTTATTTGTTTTGATTGAATGCAGTACAGACGCAAGTTCTCATATACATTTGCATACACGCACCCCTATGAACGCACACACGCAAACCCTACCCCTATGAGCACCTCCGAAAGACTGAGCCGGCATACCATCTTAAAATTTACGAAGGCACCATAGGCACCTCGTCGTCGACGGGAAGGTTTCCTCCCACCGAATGTGCATCGCCGGGAATCCTGGATAATACCAGGATAAAATGCGAGGACCAGGACTTGAACCCTGGTGGACTGGGGATACCACAGTCCCTCTAACCATCCAACCACAGGTTGGTTCGCCTAATTTCTTTTTATTTCAACATACACACATAAGCCATGCACATATGCCACCTTATCGAAGGCCCACCCAACATGCATCGGGAAAATCCATTATATTATTTTACTACCTATATTCAACAAATATTTTCAACTATACAATATATAATATGTATTCTAAGTTTTCTCATATACTATTAATTCAAATGTTTCTTACAATCAAATCTTATTGAAATATATTGCAACATATTCTCGCAGCAACGCATGGGGTATCATCTAGTTTCATTAGTATACAGAATCGAGCATTGAGGTGGTTCTTGTACACAGACGACCATCGGCTGTTTTCAGTTCCGCCTCAAAGCCTATGTCGCTAATACTCTGCACGGAGTCGGCTGTTGTGGAAACTACCTCCAATATCGTCGACTAGACAAGCGGTTTTGTCCTGCTTCCAATACCCTTCTTGCCACAGGCAATTTTGTACGAATAACCGCCTTCATTTTGTATGTTAGGGATATAAATGTTGTCTTTTAGGTACTCGCCTCTACTAATCATAGTCAGATGAAACACTCCTCGATTTTCGTATTACTTAACCTGTCACGTGATGAAATTGAAAGTAATCGTTCAAATAAACATAGTCATACATCATTCATTTCCACAAAGGTTAGCATCTCTTCTCTTAAATTTTTCTTGTGCAATGCAACTAAAATAAAAAACGACTGCAAGCAAAAATAATAATTTAGATCTTGTTGGGTTATATTTGACATAATTATGTTCGGGGGTCAACACATAGGTATATAATCTAGAAGGAAGAGAGACAAAGATTCAGACCTCAGATAACGTAATTCACCTTAATTTTTCACATTAAAGGTGTAACTGCTTTGACAAGCATGAGTTAAAGAATTTTGTTTATGCTTCAACAAAACAAAAAGTCAAAGCTAGCGACGCCTATGATACAAGTAAAGGCTACCAGTTTGTCATTGGTCTAAAACAAAAACTTAACTATACTCCCTCCTTTCTGGTTTACTTGGCCAATCTTAGAAATCTGGTCAACTAAAAATCGTCATATAAGCATAAAATCGCTTACCCTAGAGGCAATAACTATCCATAGAAAAATATATAATCTGTGGCGAAAGATTGGGAGCTCACCGTGCCGGAGATTCGGAGGCCTCGGTGGAGGTCGGTGGCGGCGACGATCCAATGCAATCCTCGTGGTGCCATCGCGCAGCCACCGATGGGTGGATGACACTGCGGATGGAAAGAGCTTCAACTCTGGTGCTGCGGACGTCTGGATTTACCACCACGACACGAACGAGCGGATCACCATGTTGTCTTGGACTAGGGTGGAAGGGTCAAAGGCTATCAAAGGCAGGAAAGGGGATCCTAGTAAATTTGTGCTACAAGTTGTTCTGGCCTACACCGTGAACTGTGTTTCTTTAACTAAGTTCCTCAAGTAGCTTACTTCTGTAATTACGTAATGGAAAAATTCTGGTGCGACTTATACAATGGACAATGCAGGGTGCCTTGGGCCAGCTAGGAGAAGCTCTCGGTGCCAAGGAAAAGTTGAGGTGTTGGCTTCAGGGATATGGAGGATTTCAAGTAAACATTTTTGGCTCGGCGAGGTTGGCGGATCCGAAATGAGTATGGTTTTTTTGTAGGACGAGCTACACGGTATCCTATATCCTCACCGTCCAAACTGGACCAGGTGCGTATGGATGTGTGCAAAGATTCGTTCTCGATGCAGGCTGTTTTGAGCCATGCAGTGTCATTAGCAGCTGGTACAGCTTTCTAGGCACGCATGGCAGTGTAGTGGGGCAGTAGGGTATAGGTCCTAGCTTCCTAGGAGTTAGTCCGCATGACGCACAGTACTAGTCAGCGCGCATGCACCATTGCTTGTCCAGAATAATCTGCATGTGCTACAATTTTTTTGAACGTATTTTTTATATGCATGGCTACACGGTGCATTGTCTGATGGCATTGGGTTTTCATATTTCTTAGTTTTCAGTTTGTCTTACTACGAGTGCAAGATGTTGGCCAGGCTACATGAATTTCTTTCTTGAGAGTTAAGAGAGAGAGGTGAAGACGGAATTAGAATGCTTGTGTTTTCATGTAAGAATGCTGTTAAATTAAAAAAGAGAAAACATGAGGAGAAAAGGAAACTGTTGTGCATGCATGTTAGGAGACTTTAATGCATGAGAGAGAGACGGGGAAGAGAGATGTGCAACGAGTTCTTTGTCCTTTGTTCGCATGCGCACAAGATAAAAAAAAGAGCCTACTGCTACTACAGCTAATCACCTTGCATTGCTTCCAAAAAAGTCTGTCACAAGCACCAATCTCAAAGGCATTGAACGGGTTGGATAGAGGGTACCGTGTAGCTTGAGCTATGCTAGAACTTTGCGATCCTAAATTGTCCTGAGTCACTCTGTGGAAGTTTTAAGAGCCTGCTATTTCAGGCACACTAATTTGCTGATTGCTTTTAGTTCCCCTCGTCGTGGTTCCTGACATGGCGCGTATTTTACATGAAAGGAAGTTGCTCAAACAGGGAATCATCTGAAGAATCATCAATGAAGAAAAGGTCGATATCTAGCAAGATGATTTTTTATGTTTGGAATAGTTGTAGGCACCCTTTGGGAAGGCAAAAGGAAACTAACATTCGTGAAGTGTCTAATCTTCTATTCACGGGCAATAAACGGTGGAACGAGAACCTTATGTACAAGTATTTGGTATCCTTTGTACCCAATATGTATCTTAGCAAATTTTTGGCTATGACCACAACTTTGATTTTCATTTGGTTGGTTGCAACTGTTTGGCATGCCGATGCCTCCTTACCAACTTTACTTCATTTTTAGTCAAAGTTGGCAAACTCACAGGCACACAAAACCTTGACCAATATTTTGGCTAGCCAAACATTTGATGGGGAAACTCTAGACTCAAACAAAACAAACTCTATTTTACTAACTACTATTCAGTTACCACGCCATCGCTCAATCAAATCAATCAGATCCATCCACGTCATTTTCGCCGTGGTGACTTGTCCCGATGCTATATGCTCTTTTACTATTGCCGCCATTCTACAAGCGACATATCAAATCAGGGCATGCAATTGGAGATCGAGGCAAATAACATGTTGCGGATTTTTACCCGTTGAGAGGGCAACAGCTTCGTCGCCCAGCCTCGACACATCGTGCAATAGTTGCTGATATAAGAGCTGAAAGAATCCAAAGCATTGGTTGGAGATATCGAGATTTTTGCGTGGAAAATGGAATTGCTTTGATCATCGAGGAGAGACTCAAACAGATTAAATGATTTACTTTCTGCAAAATCACCTGGTGAGATCCAGCCTATCCCTAAGCACGGCACGACCTAGTCTCAGCTCGAGGGTGCCGGCATTGATTGCCTTTACCACGGAAATACTGATCTTGGCTGGAAGCCTACCACCCAAAGGCTGGTCGAGAATGAACAACGGACTGCTCCAGGATCATTTTCGTTTTTTATAGTTTTGGACATGCATGGTGGAGTTTCTCTTAGTGTGCTTGTATGAGGTACTCTGTTTCGTTTCAATGAAATGGAACCGGGGTGGGGGGGGGGGGGGGCATTTGCCCTCTGAGAGTCTCCAAAGACCCTCCTCATCCCCGTAGAAGCAGAGAGGAGAATAGGCCGTGAATAGAACATATAGCCTTGCCATGCTGTAATGAATACTCCCTCCATACCACAATCGTCTTATATTTTGGTACAGAGGCAGTGCTACTTGTTTTTTCCGCTAACTCTCACTTTATCTAGTCAAAATAGACAACTTGTGCTTTAATCTGCATATAAATATCATAGTCAACACTTAGGGGCGTTACTAACATGTCACAAAACCCACATCTCCTACAGCTGACCAACAACAAGGTAAACAAATAGCCAGATTCTGATTCTCTGGAATACAGAGCCACAACTGATTCTCAGAAATCCACAGTGTCGGTGTCAAAACCGACGGATCTCGGGTAGGGGGTCCCGAACTGTGCGTCTAGGCGGATGCTAACAGGAGACAAGGGACACGATGTTTTTACCCAGGTTCGGGCCCTCTCGATGGAGGTAAAACCCTACTCCTGCTTGATTGATATTGATGATATGGGTAGTACAAGAGTGGATCTACCACAAGATCAAGGAGGCTAAACCCTAGAAGCTAGCCTATGGTATGATTGTTGTTATGGTTGTTGTCCTACGGACTAAAACCCTTCGGTTTATATAGACACCGGAGAGGGCTAGGGTTACACAGAGTCGGTTACAATGGTAGGAGATCTACATATCCATATTGCCAAGCTTGCCTTCCACGCCAAGGAAAGTCCTATCCGGACACGGGACGAAGTCTTCAATCTTGTATCTTCATAGTCTTGGAGTCCGGCCGATGATGATAGTTCGGCTGTCCGGACACCCCCTAGTCCAGGACTCCCACAGTAGCCCCTGAACCAGGCTTCAATGACGACGAGTCCGGCGCGCATATTGTCTTCAGCATTGCAAGGCGGGTTCCTCCCCCGAATAATTCATAGAAGATTGTGAACACCAGGATAGTGTCCGGCTCTGCAAAATAAATTCCACATATAACCGTAGAGAGAACAATATTCACCTAAGATCAATCTGCGGATGTATTACGTGGCATGATGTCACACCACAGCCAAGCCTTTTTGTTTTTCATTATACCACCTCAGCGCGTTTAGCGAAGCGGTTTCCTTGGCACATCCTGTCAAAGCAGAGATCGTGTTCCCCTTATTCCGGGATTCCCATCAATACGGACGTGGGTAACCCCACCGCGCCCGTTGCCACGCCTCCTCCATCGAAGGCGAGTCCCAAACGGTCGCGGGGACGGCTCTTGGTATTCCCCCTCTTTATAATGAGACCAAGGCTCGTTCTTTTTTCTTCAATCCTCAATCGAATCCGCCCCTCGCCCCGAGTTCCAACACTTTAGGGCTTCAGATTCGAGCACTTCGGGCCTTCGACAATGTCCGGATCCGACCTTCAGGGCCGGTGGATGCCCTCCTCCGTCACGGAAGAGGACGTGCTAAAGCTGAGAGAGGCCAGGTATCTGACCTACGAGATTTCGCATAGGCTGCCCGTCCAAGGGCAAGTCATTCCTACTCCTGAGCTAGGCGAGAGCGTCGTATTCGTGTCTCACCTTCGTCGGGGTTTAGGCTTCCCGGTGGATCCCTTCGTGAGGGGGCTCATGTTTTACTACGCTTTGGAATTCCATGACTTGGCTCCGGAGTCCATCCTTCATATCTCATCATTCATTGTCGTGTGCGAAGCCTTCCTCCGCATTACCCCTCACTTCGGTTTGTGGCTCAAGACCTTCAACGTGGAGCCAAAGATGATCGAGGGGCGTCAAGCAGAGTGCGGCGGGGCGGTGGTAAGCAAGAGGGCCGACGCTCCATGGCCCAAGGGCTCTTTCCAGGAGGAGCTTGACTTGTGGCAACAGGAGTGGTTCTATATCACCGCTCCCCGGGGCAGCAGGCAGAAACCGCCGCCCGTCTTCCGCTCGGGCCCTCCACAACGGCTGACATCATGGGTCAACAAAGGGCTTGACTGGGGACCGTCCAAGGACGTACCCTTGCTGCAGGGCCGGATTCGGGATCTCCAAGAGAGAGAGATCAATCTGGTCATGGTGACACAGGTTATGTTGATCCGGCGTCTTCTGCCCTGCAAACGTCGCCCTCTCCGCCTGTGGGAATTCAATCCAGAGGGACCGCGAGCTCTCCAACACTTCATGGGTGCGACACCAGTGGAGATGTACAAACTATTCTTCGGATCACAAGAGATGTGTCCGGACATAACCGAGGACGCCGGCCTAAGCTGCAATCGCCTGGATACTCGAGTAAGTAGCCCTATGCCTGGACAGCCTATTCATGTATTTACTACAGATCCGCCTTTTAACCGGCTATCCTTTGAACAGGAATGGATAGCGCAAGTAAAACTGATACGGTGTCCGACCCCCCTCCCTGAGACCACGCTGGATCCCATGTTAATCAAGATGTTGGAGGTTGCGCCTCTGGAGGAGAACGAAGGGGGAAACAGGGAAACTACCGCCTCTATTAAGGAGGCTTTCAACAAGGGGGAGAAGAGGACCGCTTCCGAAGACCCGGAGGTCAAGGCCTCAAAGCGGGGGAAGAAATCTTCACCTGAGGGTCCTGCGCTGGGGGAAGCCCCAGCCGCACAATCTTCCCAAAGGAAACAGCCCTCAAGCGAGCCGTAAGTGGGAAAAGGGTAATTTTATGATAAGGGATATCCTTATTTTTATTTCTGAGGATAACCGAAGTTTCTACCTTGTAGTTCGGATCTCCGTCCTTCTCAGCTGAGCTCATCTTCGGGGGACCTTCGTCCGGAGATGATGGAAAGCGAGACGCCTCCATCTGCCGCGCCGTCAGGCGGGGCGGACGACCCTGAGGTGTCGTCATGGAGGGTCTCCCCGAGTTCGGCGTGGCCGGAGAGTTTCGGCGCCAACTGATGTACGTCTGGGGGAGCTGAAGGAGCTGCTCGAAAGGGCGTCTATCTCAGAAGACCAACGTGCATTGAGGAGTACGGTGATTGGAAGAATTTCGTCCGCTGAGAGCGGGTTGCATGATGCCGTCAGAAGTTTACTGGCGGGGTTTGAGGTATGTAAAAATGACATGCCTTGTGACAGTTTTGCACATAAGGTGCGCCCTGTATAGATAGGAGCCCCTGAGACTCGGTGCGTTGTCAGAAGTGACGGCGTGCCGAGGATCAAAAATCTCAGTTTTAACATGTCGCCCTTCTTGTTCAGGAGGCGGGGTGTTCGGTGGCTAGCCGGACTGTTAGAGTTGCCGAACTGAAGCGGTCTTTATCAGAACATTTTTGCTTCTCACTTTGGGGGTCAGCGATTTCAAGCTTGGGTGGTTTTCCGACATCTTCCTCGGGCTGACGGCTCCATATTGATTTTTCCCCAGTTTTCTTTCAGAAGAAGCGGGAGCCATTTTGCATTGAAACTCGGTATCAGCAGAGTCATCTCCTGAGAAAGAGCTTCCCTTCATTTGCTTCGCGGGAGTCGCACACAGCACAACGATAATAAATACATAAACACCAGGAGAAACAAAAATATAAGATTTTTGCTGGATGTTGCGGATGCGGACATCGCGCTGGTCAATAAGCGACTTGACGAGTCGCAAGGTGAGTAGTTTCACCGCCCGTCACCTGGTAAGGGAGCTGACGCCCATTCCTTACAACATGTATGCTTAATGCAGATGGTGCTGCTGCCGTGGAAAGCCTTCGGGCGGAGCTTGCTCAAGCCAAGGAGCAGGCCAGAAGGAGTAATGCGGCTGCCTCGAAGGCGGCCGAAGAGCTAAAGGCCTAAAAGGCTGCTCACTGCCGAAGCAGGGAGGAGGTGGCCGGAATGGCTTTGAAGCTGAAGGATATTACCGACTGCTATTATGTTCTTGTAAAGGAATGCCGAGCGGAGCAAGAGGACCTGAAAAAGGCTACCGCCGAAGCCAAGGATGCCCGTTTTAAAATGAGGGCTATGAAGGAGGAGCCGCGTCAGGCCAGAGACATTGCGGATGGAAAGCCCTTCCTGCTGCGTAGGAGGTTCACGGATCAGAAGTATGCTCAGTTGGGCCAGCTGTGGGGTGCGAAGGATCCTTATCTGAATTTGGCGGCGAGTGCGACGGACGCAGTCATGCACTTACGGAGCCAAAAGGATCACGAAATGGAAGAACTCTTTTGGTCTCAATTCCATAGTCCGGAGCGTTCACTTCCGTTAACCGATCGGTTGGCTGAGTGGGCCGAGCTAAATAGGCTGTCCGGATTTGCCATGAAGGATATTGTGGCTCATCTATGGCCGGAAAGGCCCGAGCCGAAGAGTTATTTTGGCTTGTTGCAGCAATTCCTTGGGGCGGTGCCGCATATTAAGGCGATGAAACGGTCAGTATGCATAGAGGGTGCTAGGATGGCTCTCGCTCGTGTGAAGACATACTGGACGGAGATGAATGCCACCGATGTTGCAACCCGGAGTCCGGATGAGAACCGGTTACCCGCCGAGCACTATTTTGGGGAAGTCCTGCAGGGCGCTCGTTTAATAGAGTCACAGTGCTCGAAAAATGTTATGTTCAAATGATATGTATGATTTGTGAAACCATATTTATAATGTAACCGCTTTTTATACTTGTGCGTTCAAGTATTGAAATATCTCCTATGCGTCCGTTTAGTGTATATATAACCTGAAAGATGGCAGTCTTCGGCTTCAGCCCCCACGCACATGGTGCGGGGGTGTTTGCAAAAAAAGGCGCATTTTCACACTTAATCCAACGTCTTGGTCCTGTGAAGGAGGTGGTAGCGTAGCAAACTAGGCAATCCGACTATAATGCTTTATCACTTTCACTTAGCCATAGGGGTTCGAGGGTGGGGCTACGATATAGCCCCCAGGGGCGCCACACCTCCCGGATTCGGGGCATGTATGTGCCTGACCGGGAAACGTCCCTTCGTCAAAGCGGAGGAATTCTGAACATTTCGGTAGTCGATCGAGTGGTTGACGGTCTCATTTGTATCATGACGATCAGTTTTCAGCTTTCTCTCTTGAGGTGCTCGCCCGGCGGCGGGGCACAATCACAAGTAGTTCTCCGGTGCCGTGTTAGCCGATGATCTGAGCGTAAGGCAGCAAAACACAGGAGCCGGGCAAACCCAACATTTGACCAAAGACATGATTCGGAGCTGATGCATATAAGGCCTAACTCGAGACGCCGAACACTCCCTGAGGTGTTCGGTCTTTACAATAACGGGCAGAACAATGCCCTAAGCCCCTAGTGTCCAGGTACAGGCGAGAACCTCTGACGCGGCCGATGCCAAAACGCCAGCCTCCTCCTTAGTTATAGTAAGAAACCGGGGGATGTGTATCAACAAGAGACAGTAAGAAAGGTTTACGCTGGGTCTTAATCTGAAGAGAATCCTTGCAACGGGTCCCTGCTGCACGTCTGCGCCTGTGTCTCTGTTGTGCTGTATCCTGGACGGGTGTAGCACGCTGTTCATCTGTAGAAGAGAAGAACTTAGTTTGGAAAAGTGTCGTGCAAAAAATGTAAGTATAATCAAAGTATGAAGAAATGAATGAGTCTGAGCTTTTATTTGCTCTTAGTGTTCATTCGCACAGCCCCTTGTAAAGGGGTATGCGGCTAGGAAGCCCCTAGTTTATTTATGCCGGGCTCGTCTAAGCGTGTCCGGGGTCTTTAAATGACCTATTTTTATGGGCTATTCCTGGCAAGGCCGGATTAGCGTTTGACTGTCAAGGCAGTCTCGCGTTCTTCCGTTGTCGAGAAACACTCGGAGTTTCCTCTTAATGAGATGATGCCGCGTGGACCTGGCATTTTGAGCGTAAGAGATGCGTAATGTGGTATTGCGTTAAAGCGCGCGAAAGCTTCGCGTCCCAATAGTGCTTGATGGCAACTTCTAAATGGGGCGATATGGAAGATTAGCTTTTCGTGACGGAAGTTACCGGATGACCCGAACACAACTTCTAGTGTTAAGGAGCCCCTACAATAGGCGTAAGGTCCTGGCGTCACTCCTTTGAAGGAAGTGCTACTACGGCGAATTTTAGCAGGGTCTATCCCCATTCTGCGGATTGTGTCCGGATATAGCAGGTTTAAATCACTGCCGCCATCCATTAGGACTTGTGTAAATTGTAGTCCATCGATTACAGGATTCAATATCAAAGTAGTCCATCCTGCATTTCAAATATTTCTGGAGTAATTCAGATGGTCGAAAGTAATCGGTTTTGACATCCAATCTCTTGATTCCGCTAGGGTGGACCGTGCGTGTGCTATGGCAGGTGCCGCCGTGTTTTTCCTTGTTGTCACTTGAAGTGAATTTACCGTTTTGACTTCTTGTGGGAAGTTCTTTTGTTTTCCCGCGCTCTGTTTGTGGGGTTTGTCATCGTCCTCGCTTGGTGTGTCGAGCCCCTTGTGTTCGGCGTTAAGTCGTCCGGACTGCTTGAAGACCCAACAATCTCTGTGGGTATGGTTTGCAGGCTTCCCAGGGGTACTATGAATTTGGCATATCCTATCCAAAATTTTGTTTAGGTTGGATAGCTCATCACTGTTATCCTTAAGGGGCAGTGCTTTGTTGTTCGGCCGAGAGCTTTTGAATCCGGCGTTAACTGCCGTGCTCTTTGGGCCTTTTTCCTTATTTCGGCGCTGATCTTTACTGCGTCGTGATTTCCCATTTCCATCCCTGACTTCGGATGTACTTGGGTCGCTGGTGCTGCATCTTGCGAGCCAGCTATCTTCCCCCACGCAAAAGCGGGTCATGAGGCTTGTTAGCGCGGCCATTGTTCTTGGTTTTTCTTGGCAGAGGTGTCTGGCGAGCCATTCGTCTCGGACGTTATGCTTAAAGGCTACCAAAGCCTCAGCGTCCGGACAGTCGACTATTTGGTTCTTTTTAGTGAGGAACCTGTTCCAGAATTTGCGTGCTGACTCTCCAGGTTGTTGAGTTATGTGACTTAAATCGTCTGCATCCGGAGGGCGGACATAAGTCCCTTGAAAGTTTGCTCGAAACGCATCCTCGAGCTCCTCCCAACTTCCGATTGTATTTTCTGGGAGGCTTTTGAGCCAATGCCGAGCTGGACCTTTAAGCTTGAGGGGTAGGTACTTTATGGCGTGGAGATCATCTCCTCTAGCCATATGTATATGCAGGATGTAATCCTCGATCCAGACTCCGGGGTCAGTTGTTCTGTCGTATGCCTCTATGTTTACGGGCTTGAATCCCGCTGGAAATTCATGATCCAGCACCTCATCGGTGAAACATAGTGGGTGTGCGGCGCCCCTGTATTTAGGCGTGCCGTTATCTTCGAACGTTCGGCGTGTGGTGCTGCTTCGTGGAGCCTTTTTTGGCCCATAGATGGACCTGACCGGGCCATCCTCTCTGCGAGGATCCGTATGTGGATCGTGTGTCGGCTTGTGTGCGGCGCCGTTTGCCGCTCTTGGCCCATCATCTGGTCGTCTATCCGGCCAGGCGGCTTCTTTGTTCTTTGACTGTGAGGGCTCTACGGCCTCTTCGTCGAATTCAGGCAACAGTTTGCGCTTCGGGTAGCTCTTTGCTTGATGGCTATTGCCGTATTTATCTGCGGTCTCGAGTACTTTGCTCCATCTCTTTCTAAGTATGTCTTCCGCTGTTCTGAGCTTCCGCTTCTATTTCTTCAAACTTCTTGCAATGGCGACGAGCCTTTTTGAAGGTTCTTATGCTCCGGTGGTGTGTCCGGCATTAGATCGTCTGGACTGTTATTTTCACCGGAGATGTGTTGCTCTCCCAATTCATCCTGTTCGGATGGTTGCCTGGTGGCATGTTCGTCCACGGTTCGTCCTGCGCAATGGCAGGGTCGGTAAAGGTGCTCTTGTTGTCGGGGCGGGACCTCGGGCGGCGCTTGCATCGTCGTTTTGGTTGTTTTTCGAGGGAATTATCCTTCGCCGCGTCCCGTTGTTCCTCGTTATCGCTTCCTTTTGGTGTATCCACCATGCATACGTCGTTTGACAAGGTGGCCTTCCAGTGCCCCGTAGGCGCTGGTTCTTGGTAGTCTCCGGCATCATCGTCTATACCGTCGATGTCTTCGGAGTCGTAGTCGGGCATGTCGGTTAGATCGTCGACAGTGGCTACAAAGTGGGTGGTGGGTGGGCTTTGAATTTCTTCGTCGTCCGCATCCCAACCGTCCTGACCGCAGTCCGGCCAGGGCTCTCCTGACAGCGAGAGGTACTTTAGCGAATTTAGGATGTCGCCAAAAGGTGAATGTTGAAAGATGTCCGCGGCGGTGAACTCCATGATAGGCGCCCAATCGGATTCGATCGGAGGGGGCGCGGGCGGTTCGGAGTCCGGCAAGGAGTCCGGCACCTCAGAGTCACGAGCCTCACAAGGGACAAGGTCAGTATTCGGCTCCATCGCCGCAGATGTAGCAGCCCCTGAGGCGGTGTCCAGCCACTCATCCTCGGTCTGCGCGGTCGGCTCCGAATCAAGGGTCGGAGCGGACTCGTGTGCGGCCTCCAGGGCACTGTCCGGCTGTAGAGCTACATCATGCCCATCGTGACAGTGTGGCGCGCTCGGCTGTGGCTCGAATCCATCGAAGGTCAAGCCTCCGCGGATGTCCGCCGTGAAGTTCAAACTTCCAAACCTAGCCTGACGGCTAGGGGCGTAGCTTTCAATCTGCTTCGGATGGCTGCTTAATTGCCCTTGATGCAAAGCCGCCGAGTACGAAGATCTGTCCGGGGAGAAAGGTCTCACTCTGGACCGCGTTGTTGCTGATGATGGTTGAAGGAGCCATCAAGCCTATCGGTGACGACACAGAGGAACTCTCAATGAAAGCACCAATGTCGGTGTCAAAACCGGCGGATCTTAGGTAGGGGGTCCCGAACTGTGCGTCTAGGCGGATGGTAACAGGAGACAAGGGACACGATGTTTTTACCTGGTTGGGCCCTCTCGATGGAGGTAAAACCCTACTCCTGCTTGATTGATATTGATGATATGGGTAGTACAAGAGTGGATCTACCACGAGATCAAGGAGGCTAAACCCTAAAAGTTAGCCTATGGTATGATTGTTGTTATGGTTGTTGTCCTACGGACTAAAACCCTCCGGTTTATATAGACACCGGAGAGGGCTAGGGTTACACAGAGTCGGTTACAATGGTAGGAGATCTACATATCCGTATTGCCAAGCTTGCCTTCCACGCCAAGGAAAGTCCTATCCGGACACGGGACAAAGTCTTCAATCTTGTATCTTCATAGTCTTGGAGTCCGTCCGATGATGATAGTTCGGCTGTCCGGACACCCCCTAGTCCAGGACTCCCACACACAGCCATAGTGATTCTCAAGAATCCATAGCACAAATAAATTCAGTTATCTACATTGATTCAGATGTGTCAAGCCTATGTTCTCCTTCTATGCTTCATTCTTCAAGGTGTTTGCCGTTGCTGCTGATAGAAGTGAGACATATATGGGGCTACGTTGAAATTTGTCACAGTAAGTATCCACTCATAATAGCAGTCTTTATATCATGTTTGGTCTTCTCATCCTTCTATTTTTCCATTTACTACTACAGGCTCAACCAAGCCTCGCCTTCCATGCAGTGCAATTTATTACTTCTCCCTATAGTCGAGCCAATGCCAAAAGACAAACAGAAGCAGGCTAGAGTCAAAATACTCAAACTTCTAGCACCCGGCAACATCTGGTCACCGCCCAGCGCTGGATCTGCCTCCACCGGACTAATATATCCTCTGTTTCTGATCTTTTTAATTAGCTAGATCAGTGATAGCGGCAGTTCTAGTGGAGTGACAGGGCTAGGCGCCGACAAGAAATTGTTGTTTAGCCAGGGCTTCTTGGAGGAGACATATAAAGCCTCGAGCGTAGACTCCCTATACCCCACTCTACAAATCCCAGAGACATCTTGGTGAGAGCATCATAGCTCAAGACACCATCAGTGACTAAGCCATCGACCACCCCACTGTCAGTAGGAAGGGAGAGGTGAGAACCATTGTGATCTGCTGTGAGACCTATTTCAGAGTTTCCAACAGGTTCTCCCTGAACAATATCATCCACTTCTTGAGTGTCAAGTAAATCTGCCACCATATATGTTTAACATTAGACCACATTATAGAGTTTCTGTAGTTCCACATGCAATGGAGTATTAAAATATAGGGTATGTTCTGCTCGACCGTAAATACATTTTGTGGTTTGGTTAAAAGAAAGTCATGATGTCATGGTAAAAATATGAACCCAAAGATGTAAAAAATTATAGGAGATCCCCAAGGAGGGCCCTGACGTCATCCATGACGCACACGGGGGATGCCTCCTTGAGCTGGTAGGACACACGTCGGCCAGCGAAGTTGGCCTTGCTGCACACTCCATCGACCAAGCCTTGAATACCTGACAAGGCTAGTAGCTTAACCCAGTATAGGGCTACGCTTAGGGCCATCTGAAGGAAATATGCCCTAGAGGCAATAATAAAGTTATTATTTATTTCCTTATTTCATGATAAATGTTTATCATTCATGCTAGAATTGTATTAACCGGAAACATGATACATGTGTGAATGCATAGACAAACAATATGTCACTAGTATGCCTCTACTAGACTAGCTTGTTAATCAAAGATGGTTATGTTTCCTAACCATGAACAAAGAGTTGTTATTTGATTAACAAGGTCACATCATTAGTAGAATGATCGATTGACATGACCCATTCCATTAGCTTAGCACACGATCGTTTAGTATGTTGCTCTGCTTTTATCCATGACATATACATGTTCACGTAACTATGAGATTATGCAACTCCGTTTACGGAGGAACACTTTGGTGCTACCAAACGTCACAATGTAACTGGGTGATTATAAAGGAGTACTACGGTGTCTCCAAAGGCGGATGTTGGGTTGGCGTATTTCGAGATTAGGTTTTGTCACTCCGATTGTCGGAGAGGTATCTCTGGGCCCTCTCGGTAATACACATCACTTAAGCCTTGCAAGCATTACAACTAATGAGTTAGCTGTGAGATGATGTATTACGGAACGAGTAAAGAGACTTGCCGTAACGAGATTGAACTAGGTATTGGATACCGACGATCGAATCTCGGGCAAGTAACATACCGATGACAAAGGGAACAAACGTATGTTGTTATGCGGTCTGACCGATAAAGATCTTCATAGAATATGTAGGAACCAATATGGGCATCCAGGTCCCGCTGTTGGTTATTGACCGGAGACGTGTCTCGGTCATGTCTACATTGTTCTCGAACCGTAGGGTCCGCACGCTTAAGGTTTCGATGACAGTTATTATGAGTTTATGTATTTTGATGTACCGAAGAAGTTCGGAGTCCCGGATGTGATCACGGACATGACGAGGAGTCTCGAAATGGTCGAGACATAAATATTGATATATTGGAAGCCTATATTTGGAGTTCGAATGGTTCCGTGAAATCGAATTTATCGGAGTTAGGGAGGTTACCGGAACCCCCCGGGAACTAAATGGGCCATAGTGGGCCTTGGTGGAAAGGAGAAAGGGCCAGCCCTAGGTGGCCGCGCGCCTCCCCTCCCCTAGTCCTACTAGGACTAGGAAAGGTGGGCCGGCCCCCTCTCTCTCTTTCCCCCTCCGGTGAATCCTATTCCAACTAGGATTGGAGGGGGAATCCTACTCCCAGAGGGAGTAGGACTCCTGGCGCGCCTCCTTGGCCGGCCCCTCCCCTTGCTCCTTTATATACGGGGGCAGGGGGGCACCCTAGAACACACAAGTTTGATCTACGGATCGTTCCTTAGCCGTGTGCGGTGCCCCCCTCCACCATATTCCACCTCGGTCATATCGTCGCGAAGCTTAGGCGGCTCTGCGCCGTAGAACATCAAGATCGCCACCACGCCATCGTCTTGTGGAACTCTCCCTCGACACTCGGCTGGATCGGAGTACGAGGACGTCATCGTCTGTCACGTGTGTCAAGAACTCGGGGCACCGGAGTAACGGCGCCGGATCGGTCGGATCGCGAGGAGAACGTCGACTACTTCCTCTACGTTGTGATCGCTTCGCTCGGTCTCACGAGGGCACGAGACAACACTCTCCCTCTCGTTGCTATGCATCACCATGATCTTGTGTGTGCGAGGAAATTTTTGAAATTACTACGTTCCCCAACAAAGTGGTATCCGAGCCTAGGTTTTTATGGTTTGATGTTTTGCACGAGTAGAACACAAGTGAGTTGTGGGCGATACAAGTCATACTACCTACCAAGCATGTCATACTTTGGTTCAGCGGATCTTGTGAGATGAAGCGGCCTGGACCGACATTACGCGTGACGCTACGCGAGACTGGTTTCACCGCCACGAGCACTCGTTGCTTAAAGGTGACTGGTGGGTGTCTGTCTCTCTCACTTTAGTTGAACCGAGTGTGGCTACGCCGGTCCTTGAGAAGGTTAAAGCGGAGTCTATTTGTGAAGTATCGTTGTGGTTTTGATGCGAGGTGAGACTGGTTCTTGCTTAAGCCCGTAGCAGCCACGTAAAATTTGCAACAACAAAGTAGAGGACGTCTAACTTGTTTTTGCAGGGCATGTTGTGATGTGATATGGTCAAGACGTGATGCTATATTTTATTGTATGAGATGATCATGTTTTGTAACCGAAGTTATCGGCAATGGCGAGGAGCCATATGGTTGTCGCTTTATTGTATGAAATGCAATCGCCTATAATGCTTTACTTTATCACTAAGCGGTAGCGATAGTCGAGAAGCATAAGATTGGCGAGGCGACAACGATGCTACGATGGAGATCAAGGTGTCGCTACCGGTGGCGATGGTGATCATGGTGGTCTTTGCAAGATGAAGATCATGAAGCACAAGATGATGATGACCATATCATATCACTTATATTGATTTGCATGTGATGTTTATCCTTTATGCATCTTATCTTGCTTTGATTGACGGTAGCATTATAAGATGATCTCTCACTAAATTATCAAGAAGTGTTTTCCCTGAGTATGCACCGTTGCCAAAGTTCGTCGTGCCCAGACACCATGTGATGATCGGGTGTGATAAGCTCTACGTCCATCTACAACGGGTGCAAGCCAGTTTTGCACACGCAGAATACTCGGGTTATACTTGACGAGCCTAGCATATGCGAGATATGGCCTCGGAACACGGAGACCGAAAGGTCGGCGTGAATCATATAGTAGATATGATCAACATAAGATGTTCACCATTGAAAACTACTCCATTTCACGTGATGATCGGTTATGGTTTAGTTGATTTGGATCACGTGATCACTTAGATGACTAGAGAGATGTCTACATCTAAGTGGGAGTTCTTAAGTAATATGATTAATTGAACTTAAATTTATCATGAACTTAGTACCGATAGTATCTTGCTTGTTTATGTTTGTTTGTAGATAGATGGCTCGTCTTTGTTGTTCCGTTGAATTTTAATGTGTTCCTTGAGAAAGCAAAGTTGAAAGATGATGGTAGCAATTACACGGATTGGGTCCGTAATTCGAGGATTATCCTCATTGCTGCCTGTAAGAGTTACGCCCTGGATGCACCGCTGGGTGCGAACTGCTTCTTTGGAGCAACACCGGATGTTATGAGCGTCTGGCGAGCAAAAGCCGATGACTACTCTATAGTTCGATGTGCCATGCTTTACGGCTTAGAACCGGGACTTCAACGACGTTTTGAGCGTCATGGAGCATATGAGATGTTCCAGAGTTGAAGTTGATATTCCAAATGTAATGCCCGGATTGAGAGATATGAAGTCTCCAATAAGTTCTATAGCTGATGGAGGAGAATAGTTACATTAGTGAGCACATACTCGAATGTCCGGGTACTACAATCACTTGACACAATTGGGAGTTAATCTTAGGATGATTGTGTCATTGATGAATTCTTCAATCAACGCCACCAAGCTACAAAGGCTTCGTGATGAACTATAATATGCAAGGGTTAGTAAAGACTATACCGAGCTCTTCGCAATGCTAAAGGCTGCGGAGGTAGAAATCAAGAAGGAGCATCAAGTGTTGATGGTCAATAAGACCACTAGTTTCAAGAAGAAAGGCAAAGGAAAGAAGAAGGGAACTTCAAGAAGAACAGCAAGCAAGTTCTTTGCTCAGAGAAGAAACCCAAGTGCGGACCTAAGCACTGAAACTGAAAGTGCTTCTCATCGCAAGCGGACTGGTCTTTGGAAGCGGAACTGCCCCAAGTATTTGGCGGATAAGAAGGATGGCAAGGTGAACAAAGGTATATGTGATATACATGTTATTGATGTGTACCTTACTAGAGCTCATGATAGCAGCACTGGTGCCAATGATTGGTTACATTGCTAATATTTGCAACTCAAACAGGGACTACGGATTAAGCGAGTGTAGGATCGGAAGTATGTCTAGAGGGGGTGATTAGACTACTTGACAACTTAAAAGTTTTGCCTTTTGATTGGAGTAGATTCTTAGCAAGTTCACAATGATAACCAAGTCAAGTATCACCCTACACATGCAATTCTAGAGTTGTGGCAGCGGAAAGTAAATTGCACGTATAGTAAATGAGAGGTGGAGAAGAGCAAAGCGCAATTTGGAGACACGGAGATTTTTCTCGTGGTTCCGATAGGTGGTGCTATCGTCAATCCACGTTGATGGAGACTTCAACCCACGGAGGGTAACAGCTGCGAGAGTCCACGGAGGGCTCCACCCACGAAGGGTCCACGAAGAAGCAACCTTGTCTATGCCATCATGGCTTACGCCCACGGAGGACTAGCCTTACTCGGGGTAGATCTTCACGAAGTAAGGCGATCTCCTTGCCCTTACAAACTCCTTGGTTCAACTCCACATCATGACGGAGGCTCCCAAGCGACACCTAACCAATCTAGGAGGCACCACCCTCCAAAAGGTAATAGATGGGGTTGGTGATGATGAACTCCTTGCTCTTGTGCTTCAAATGATAATCTCCCCAACACTCAACTCTCCTCACTGATTTGGCTGTGGTGGAAGAAGGGATTGAGTGGAAAGCAACTTGGGAAGGCTAGAAATCAAGTTTCATATGGTGGGAGTGGAGCAACTTGATCTCAACACAAGGGTAGGTAGTTTTCTTCTCGAAATATAAGGTAGGAGTGGTAGTTCTTTCGATGGCTCTCTCCACGAATGAAGAGGAGGTGGAGGGTATTTATAGCCTCCACACAAAATCCAACCGTTACACACATTTGACCAATCTCGGTCGGGACCGAAGTTGACAACTCGGTGGGACCGAAAGTTCAAATCTTGTGAGCGTTGGGATTTTCAGTGGGACGAAAATACAATCTCGGTTAGTATGATTCTTCCAAAGTCTAGGGTTTGCCATTCTCGGTGGGACCGACTTTCTCATCTCGGTGACACCGATTTGAGTCTGAAGGATTCTGAAGCTTGGCAACACCAATTTCGTATGACCGAGTTTGGAATCGGAAAATCCGAGATTCTTAGGGTTTGGGCTATATGGTGAGGTGGTTCATCTCGGTGTGGTGGGTTTGGAATCGGTGGGACCGAGATTACTTATGAGTTTATGTTGGAATGAAAGATTGCGATAGTTTGAGAGATAAATCACTAAGCACTTAGAGCAACCAGATCATCATCATAACCTCATCCCTTTTAATAGTATTGGCTTTCCTATGGACTCAATGTGATCTTGGATCACTAAACCAAAAATGGAGTCTTGAGCTTTTGCCAATGTTTTCCTTAGCATTTTGAGGGGTCCACATCATCGGTCATTGCCATACCCATATCATTGAACTTTCTGAAATATTCTCAAGAAATGATTAGTTCAATGATATATATGTTGTTATTAATTACCAAAACCACCCGGGATTAGTTGCACTTTCAATCTCCCCTTTTGGTAATTGATGACAACATATAGATCAAACTTCGACAAATGATATAATCAATGAATAACATCGTCGCTTTGAGAAGTA
The DNA here is from genome assembly GCA_021437245.1 of Aegilops speltoides. NCBI lineage: Eukaryota > Viridiplantae > Streptophyta > Magnoliopsida > Poales > Poaceae > Aegilops > Aegilops speltoides. The sequence continues at coordinate 448,236,427 of CM038144.1, forward strand.
TGTGATAAGCAAGAGCTCCCCCTAAATTTGTGCATTATTTAAGATTTGCGTTTGAATGCAAATGCACAATCGATTAGGATCATGGGTTACTCTTCCATGTCACATACATCTTGGTGGAGCGCACAAAATGATAAGAATGAATAACATGCACCCAATCACCAAGACATGAGTAAGTGATCATACAAGATATGAATGGAATATGATAAACAATAAGCACACATTAAGCACAGTATGATCAAGCACTCATCAAGATCGAGCAAGCGTAGTATCAAACACGAAATGTCTCAAAGAACTCAAAAGTATCTCAAGGAAAACCGCAAACGAAAGAGCAAAACGAGCACTCTCTCTCGAAGCCCTATGATCTATACAATTTCTCCCCTTTGGCAACAAGTTACCAAAAGTTCGAAGGTATAGAGCTAATCGTCACTCGAGACTCACTGGCGGCTCTGTCTGCGTCGATGGAGTGGAGATAGCTGCATCTGCAAAAGCTTCTGCTGAAGTCTGTGGAGCTGGAGGAGTGGATCTTGGGCTGGTCTTTGAACCCAGCAGAGCTGTAGGAGGTCTTGATGTAGTAGCCACAGGTTACATCCTTTGGAATAGCAGTGACACTGGGCTTTGTGGGCACTGAAGCAGCTGCTCATAGTCATCTGGACCATATCACCTTCCATCTCCCTCATGAGCTCTCGCCTTCTCCTCTTAGCTTCCTCGATGTCGCCTCAAGCTTGTTGACGGTGACTGCACTTGATCGACTTGCGTCGAGCATGGAACTTATCTTCAACAATCCTCTCAAGGCTCTCCCGAGGCGCACTATCTTGGCCAGGCGTAGCTCAATTCTCCGAGTGGCTTCAAGAAGTTGTTCTGCAGCGCTCTTGGGCTTTCTGCTTGCTTCCTTCTCAGCTTTAGCTTGTTTGGCGACTTCGGACTTAGCATGTCCTTCTACGGATGTGGAAGCATCCTCGGTCATCACAACTTCGTTATCTTCGTGTTCGGGCTGCGGTGGCAAGTGGGGTCTATCCAACGGTAGGTGTCCGTGCCAAACTTGGCATTAATGAGCATCTGAATATGCGGAGCAAACCCACACGACCTCTTACAGTCTGCTGCTTTGTCCTCTTGATAGTCTCTACTATCGGGTCCATCACCTTAAAAGGTGTCTTCGATCTAGAATGTGCAGCATGTTGATAGAATACCCTCTTATCATGCGGTGGTCTCTCGACTTAGGCATCAAAGTATGCCTCAGAATGGTGTTGGTGGTTGGGAGACCTGCCTGAAGATAATAGACTGATCCAAGCTTCCATATCTCTACATCCTTCTCAGGTACCTCATTGTACATGTTCTTCATAGACTCGTGATTATTCTTCGGAATGCCATAGACATCAACATCATCATCCTTTGATCTTTGGTGCATTCAGCAATGCTCTCCATTCTTCAACAAGAGAATGGAATCTACGTCCTTCATCATCCATACAATTCGCCATCTGGATAGAAGTGTGCGGTGGCATAGAACTGCATGATCATCTCATCATTCCAAGCGGTCGACCGACCAACAAACTCTGCAATCCCACAAGCGGTGAAGCTTTCATGCACATGTGGGAAGTAGTCTCTGTGCTCTTCTTTGTCGATGTATTTCCGGTCAACATATCTTGTGTCGGCAACAATTGGCTTCTTATCCATGAGCTTTGTCTCATAAAAGTCTTGTTGCTCTCGGTGTGGAATCTTGAGTCAGCTGCTGTCCTTCTCCTGGTGGCATATGGATCAACTTGCCTCCATAGCTTCGAGTCCTTTGTCCTTCCTTTCCTTCATATTTTCAGCTCGAGGATGAGCATCATTATGAGCTGGCGGTTTCATCGAGCTTGACAAAACATGAGCCTCATCATCGATCTGCGGTGGCACATCGTCCTTCTTCTTCTCTGAAGCGGTATGTTCCTCACAGTCTTCTTTGGCTTGGCGGCGAGGTTTGGCTTGGGCTGCCTTTGCTTGAGCTGATGGCTTAGCCTTTGTGGGTGCTCCTTACGATGGCATCTCCCATCAACTTCGCTACGAGGTGGTGGGGTGCTTCCTCATCGTAATCATCATCATCGACTTCTTCATGAACTAGCCTCTTCCTCTTGGAAGTTTTCTTGATCTTCTTTGGAGGTTTCTTCTTCCATCTTGAGCCTCTTTGCGTGCAGATGGATTTCTTTACCTTGCTTGTGCCTTTCTTTGTTGTTGCCCTTGATAGCCCTTGGCAACCACTTGCCTTTTGGCTTAGAAGTTATCTCCTCATCTCGCAACAAAGTCTGAATCCTCCTCATCGAATTCCTCTTCCTCCTGGCCTGGTAGCATTGCAGGCGATCCACTTGAGTGCTTCTCTCTCCATCATCTGAAAAACTGCTTTCTTCGGACTTGTCCTTGCCTCGGGAATCTCAAGCGGCAACTCGGACACTGTTACATTGTCACTTCCATCGAGACATGGTGACAACTTTGTGAATAGAATAGGTATAGGCGAATAGAAGAGTTATCACAAACTGCAGAGGATTTTGCAAAAGAATGAGTTCAAACTTTAGTTTTAGGTTTTCACAGAATACATGTCGGTCGACCGAAGTCTATAAATTCGGTGAAACCGAAGTGTCTAAACAGACCACATACACCACTTTCGGTTGGACGAAATGGGTTTCAGTCTAGCCGAGAGCACTAGGGTTTCACTAAATTCACACTTCGGTCTTACCGATTTGCACAACTTCGGTTTCACCGAAAAGTGCGGTCTAATGGCAGAGGCCAAATCGGTCGATCCGAGAATGTCGATTCGGTCACACCGAGATGTGTTCGCGGAAACCTAACCTAAAATTTTCACTCGAATTTTGTTCTATGATCTAAACAATTTGGATAGAAGGATTTCAATCTTGGCAAGAATATTGACAACACCTATCGTGCATTGAATCAGCGGTTGGAGCACGAGAGGATGAAACTCACCCAATGCGGTGGAGCTTCACTACGGCGGCAACGGCGCGATGAGAAAGACCGTTGACGGCGATGGAGACCGGCGAGGGCGCACAGTGATGGCGGAGACGATCCGGAGACCAAGGCGACGGCGGCGAAGGGTTTGAGGCGAGGCGTTTGAAGAAGTAATCAACGCGCTGTCCTCGGGTATATATACCCTTCGGTTGTCGGTGGGACCGAGTTTGAAAACTTCGGTGGGACCGAGATGGTTAGCTGCGTGCGATTACACACTTCGTCACGCCGAATTTGAAACTTCGGTTTCACCGAGGTGAAAACCTAGATCAATCCAAGTGATTTGATCTGTCCGATTTGAGTATATCGGTTTGACCGAAAGTACTTAGAAGGTTTTGGAAGTTAGGCTTTTGACGGATCGGTGGCTCGAAAGTGCTCCTCACTCGGTGCGTCAGAAAAAGTCTTGTTCAAAGTTTGTGATATAAGCATGAATAGAGTTTGAGACAAGAAAGCATAGATAGCTAGGGGAGGAACTTAGGCATTCTTGTCCATCCATTTGGTCAAAAAGAAAGAAAACCAAAAGACCAAAGCAACAAATGGATGTCCTCGAATGGATAAAATCATGCATCCAACATGCTCACACAATAAGATAGCAAATGAAATATGTGTCAAACATGCACAAACAAAACACTTAGCAACTAGCACACAATTTGGCGATGACTAAGTCATCTATATATGAGTATATTGACTTAGGAGTCAAATGAGAACATTTGATCATAGGTCATACTCATCGTTTAAGCACAAGTGGGGTTACCACTTTTCCATAAAGCATTGATGTGTTCACATCATTAGAAGATGCTTTAGCTCATTTCTTTAGAGCAAAGCTCCCCCTTGATGTGAGAACCCCTTTTACAGGGTCAAACTAACCTTGGGTTGTCGTTGAAGACTTCATGTAGATGTTGAAGATGTGGATGCTCAATGTTGATGAAGATCACCAAGAGTTGGGAGCAATCCTTTGGATTCGGGCACTTTCAATACCTACATGGGTTAGTCCCACAAGGAACAAACAAGGATATCCATGGACATAGATTGAAGTTCACAATAGATGATGTCCATGAAAGCAATGATTACCTTGTCCTTGACTTACCAACATGAGGGTTTGTGACTCCATGAACTAGTGCAAGATGTGGAAGTTGATTGCACAAGTCCTTGCCATAAATGAATGTGAGTGAAGTATATTGGCGGAGTCACCCTCAAGAACTCTCTAGTTCTTCTTTGAGATCCACATCATCTTGATGGGAATCCTTGGTGTAGTAGTTGAGCTTGTCGAAGTAGAACTTGAAGTTGCCTTGGGAACCCACTTGACCATGGCCTTGGGTGCTTCAATGAATGCATCAATCTCCTCTTGAAGCTTGTCCTTGCCTTTTAGCTTGTGGTCTTGTGGTGGAAGGTCATCTTGAGCTTGTTCCTCATGTGAAGAAGTAGGATCATACTTCTTCTCTTGAGAGACAAACTTTGGAGTGGGATATTGACCTTCTTCCCATTCAACACCTTCGGCGTTGAACTTTCGCTCAAATCCAATTCCTTGATTCTTCCGGTGTCTTCCTTGTTTGCGAACAATTTCCTCAAAGCTCTTGCTTCGGCAAGACTCTTGTAGACACCTTTCTCTATAATTCCTTTCAATAGACTATTTTCTTGCTCAAGTGAAACTTGGCTTGAAACATTGTTAGTGGAATCAAGAGAATTACTAGAAGTAACAACATTTGATTTAGCATGATTATTGTTACTACTAGATGAAGAATTTTTCTTATGCTTGTCATGCTTAGTTTTGATAGGTGGCAAGAAATTAGACAAGAGAAGTCGTTTGGCAAGATATGAAGAACTCTTCTTTGAAGATCGTCATTGATAGCTTTTAGAAACTCATGTTCTTGCTCTAGATTGAGCTTCTCGAGCGTAGCTTCTCATGAGATCTTAGGAGCTCTCTATGATCTTCTTGAGTTGTTTCATGAGCTAACTTAAGAGTGTTTAGTTCTTTAGTTAGGCGCTCAATCTCCTTCATAGCATTGTCATTCGACTCTTCTCGACTATAAAGACTACTAGCATGTTCATCATTACTAAGCTCACTAGATTTATCATGTAAAAGCTCATCTTCACCAAGCAAGTCATCCTCATCACTATCAAAGTCAATAAACTCAGGATGTGATACCTTGGGGCCTTTTGCCATGAAGCATCTTCCAATTCCCTCATTTGGTGAATCAAATATGTCATAGGAGTTGGAGTTGGAGGACACTAGAGCAAGACCGCAACACCTTCATCTTGATTTGTATTCGGAGTTGGAGTGATAGCTTCTTTCGAGTGATTGTCGGAGTCGGGCGGAAACCCATTCACCAACATGAGCTTGATGTTTTCTTCTTGTGTAGCTCCTTGATGACTTGTCTTTCCTTTCCGAATCCTTGCTTCTCCGAGAGGATCTTCGTTCATAACGATCATCTCTACTCCTTCTCTCTTTCGAGGCGACTCTTCTCTTGAGCTTCTTCTTCTTGGAGATTCTTCTCTTCTCTTGTGGGGAGTCGAACACTCATTTGAGTAGTGTCGGGTCTTCCACAATTGTAGCAGTTTCGATCACGACTAGAAGATCTCTTTTCATCATATGATCTAGACTTTGAGCTTCTTTCCTTGCTTCTACTCTTGTAGAATTTGTTGAAGTTCTTCACCATTAGGCTTATCTCTTCATTGGAAACCAGCTTGTCACTTGAGGTTGTGGGAGCTTCAACTGCAGCTTTGTAAGCACCACTTGACTTGTTGTGAAGCTCTTCCTTATCTTTAAGTGTCATCTCATGAGCAACAACACTTCCAATGACTTGGTAGGCTTGAGATCTTTGTAGTTTGGCATCATTTGGATCAAAGTGCACACGGTGTCATACTTTCCATCCAAAGCTCGAGAATCTTCTTGATGATGAATCGGTCGGTCATTTCTTCGCTTCCTAAGCCTGCCATCTCATTGGTGATGAGAGCAAGCCTAGAGTACATTTCAGCGACTCCTTCACCTTCCTTCATCTTGAACTTGTCAAGTGACCTTGAAGAACATCTAGCTTTGATTCCTTCACGGACTCGGTGCCTTCGTGCATTTCGACCAAAGTATCCCAAATCTCTTTTGCATTCTCAAGGCGGCTGATCTTGTTGAACTCCTCGGGACACAAAGCATTGAAGAGAATGTCACAAGCTTGAGCATTGTTTCAGTAACATCCGCAACTCATCCATGATAGCTTCACGATCTGGAACTTTTCCTTCTTTGAAGAACTCACCTTGCAAGCCAACACAAATAATGCCCCATCTTGGCGTGGTTATGTCCAAGAATATGCATTTTCATTTTATGCTTCCAACTAGCAAAGTTTGAACCATCAAAGTAAGGACCTCTCTGAAAATTACCCTCACTAGGCGCCATACTCTCCTAGGTTGTGAAACCAAGCTTATGGAGTCAATGCAATGAAACCAATCCAATGGAAACCAAAGCTCGATACCACTTGTAGGATCGGAAGTATGTCTAGAGGGGGTGATTAGACTACTTGACAACTTAAAAGTTTTGCCTTTTGATTGGAGTAGATTCTTAGCAAGTTCACAATGATAACCAAGTCAAGTATCACCCTACACATGCAATTCTAGAGTTGTGGCAGCGGAAAGTAAATTGCACGTATAGTAAATGAGAGGTGGAGAAGAGCAAAGCGCAATTTGGAACACGGAGATTTTTCTCGTGGTTCCGATAGGTGGTGCTATCGTCAATCCACGTTGATGGAGACTTCAACCCACGGAGGGTAACTGCGAGAGTCCACGGAGGCTCCACCCACGAAGGGTCCACGAAGAAGCAACCTTGTCTATGCCATCATGGCTTACGCCCACGGAGGACTAGCCTTACTCGGGGTAGATCTTCACGAAGTAGGCGATCTCCTTGCCCTTACAAACTCCTTGGTTCAACTCCACATCATGACGGAGGCTCCCAAGCGACACCTAACCAATCTAGGAGGCACCACCCTCCAAAAGGTAATAGATGGGGTTGGTGATGATGAACTCCTTGCTCTTGTGCTTCAAATGATAATCTCCCCAACACTCAACTCTCCTCACTGATTTGGCTGTGGTGGAAGAAGGGATTGAGTGGAAAGCAACTTGGGAAGGCTAGAAATCAAGTTTCATATGGTGGGAGTGGAGCAACTTGATCTCAACACAAGGGTAGGTAGTTTTCTTCTCAGAAATATAAGGTAGGAGTGGTAGTTCTTTCTGATGGCTCTCTCCACGAATGAAGAGGAGGTGGAGGGGTATTTATAGCCTCCACACAAAATCCAACCGTTACACACATTTGACCAATCTCGGTCAGACCGAAGTTGACAACTCGGTGGGACCGAAAGTTCAAATCTTGTGAACGTTGGGATTTTCGGTGGGACCGAAAATACAATCTCGGTTAGTATGATTCTTCCAAAGTCTAGGGTTTGCCATTCTCGGTGGGACCGACTTTCTCATCTCGGTGACACCGATTTGAGTACAGAAGGTTACAGAAGCTTGGCAACACCAATTTCGGTATGACCGAGTTTGGAATCGGAAAATCCGAGATTCTTAGGGTTTGGGCTATATGGCTGAGGTGGTTCATCTCGGTGTGACTGGGTTTGGAATCGGTGGGACCGAGATTACTTATGAGTTTATGTTGGAATGAAAGATTGCTGATAGTTTGAGAGATAAATCACTAAGCACTTAGAGCAACCAGATCATCATCATAACCTCATCCCTTTTAATAGTATTGGCTTTCCTATGGACTCAATGTGATCTTGGATCACTAAACCAAAAATGGAGTCTTGAGCTTTTGCCAATGTTTTCCTTAGCATTTTGAGGGTCCACATCATCGGTCATTGCCATACCCATATCACTGAACTTTCTGAAATATTCTCAAGAAATGATTAGTTCAATGATATATATGTTGTTATTAATTACCAAAACCACCCGGGGATTAGTTGCACTTTCACGAGCACTGGCAAAGGACGAGGTGACGATGCGCGTGGGAAATGGTTCCAAAGTCGATGTGATCGCGGTCGGCACGCTACCTCTACATCTACCTTCGGGATTAGTTTTAGACCTAAATAATTGTTATTTGGTGCCTGCGTTGAGCATGAACATTATATCTGGATCTTGTTTGATGCGAGACGGTTATTCATTTAAATCAGAGAATAATGGTTGTTCTATTTATATGAGTAATATCTTTTATGGTCATGCACCCTTGAAGAGTGGTCTATTTTGATGAATCTCGATAGTAGTGATACACATATTCATAATGTTGAAACCAAAAGATGCAGAGTTGATAATGATAGTGCAACTTATTTGTGGCATTGCCGTTTAGGTCATATCGGTGTAAAGCGCATGAAGAAACTCCATCTTGATGGACTTTTGGAGTCACTTGATTATGAATCACTTGGCACTTGCGAACCGTGCCTCATGGGCAAGATGACTAAAACCCGTTCTCGGCACTATGGAGAGAGCAACAGATTTGTTGGAAATCATACATACTGGATGTATGTGGTCCGATGAATGTTGAGGCTCGTGGCGGATATCGTTATTTTCTCACCTTCACAGATGACTTAAGCAGATATGGGTACATCTACTTAATGAAACATAAGTCGAAACATTTGAAAAGTTCAAAGAATTTCAGAGTGAAGTTGAAAATCATCGTAACAAGAAAATTAAGTTTCGCGATCGATCGTGGAGGTGAATATTTGAGTTACGAGTTTGGTCTACATTTGAAACAATGCGGAATCAGTTTCGCAACTCACGCCACCCGGAACACCACAATGTAATAGTGTGTCCGAACGTCGTAATCGTACTTTACTAGATATGGTGCGATCTATGATGTCTCTTACTGATTTACCGCTATCGTTTTGGGGTTATGCTCTAGAGACGGCCGCATTCACCTGAATAGAACACCGTCAAAATCCGTTGAGGCGACACCTTATGAGCTGTGGTTTAGCAAGAAACCAAAGTTGTTGTTTCTTAAAGTTTGGGGATGTGATGCTTATGTAAAAAAGCTTCAACCCGATAAGCTCGAACCCAAATCGGAGAAATGTGTCTTCATAGGATACCCAAAGGAGACAGTTGGGTACACCTTCTATCACAGATCCGAAGGCAAGACATTTGTTGTTAAGAATGGATCCTTTCTAGAGAAGGAGTTTCTCTCGAAAGAAGTGAGTGGGAGGAAAGTAGAACTTGATGAGGTAATTGTACCTTCTCCCTTACTTGAAAGTAGTTTGTCGCAGAAACCGGTTTCTGAGACATCTACACCAAGTAGTGAGGAAGTTGATGATATTGATCATGAAACTTCAGATCAAGTTACTCTGTAACCTCGTAGATCAACAGAGTAAGATCCGCACTGAGTGGTACGGTAATCCTGTTTCGAAATCATGCTACTAGATCATGATGAACCTATGAACTATGAAGAAGCGATGGTGAGCCCAGATTCCGCAAAATGGCTTGAGGCCATGAAATCTGAGATGGGATCCATGTATGAAAACAAAGTATGGACTTTGGTTGACTTGCCCGAGGGTAGGCAAGCAATAGAAAACAAGTGGATCTTCAAGAAGAAGACCGACACCGACGGTAATGTTATTGTCTACAAAGCTCGACTTGTCATAAAGGGTTTCGACAAGTTCAAGGGATTGACTACGATGAGACCTTCTCACCCGTAGCGATGCTTAAGTCTGTCCGAATCATGTTAGCGATTGCCGCATTTTATGATTATGAAATTTGGCAAATGGATGTAAAAACTGCATTCCTGAATGGATTTCTGGAAGAAGAGTTGTATATGATGCAACCAGAAGGTTTTATCGATCCAAAGGGAGCTAACAAAGTGTGCAAGCTCCAATGATCCATTTATGGACTGGTGCAAGCATCTCGGAGTTGGAATAAACGCTTTGATAGTGTGATCAAAGCATTTGGGTTCATCTGAGACTTTTGGAGAAGCTCGTATTTACAAGAAAGTGAGTGGGAGCTCTGTAGCATTTCTGATATTATATGTAGATGACATATTGCTGATCGGAAATTATATAGAATTTCTGGATAGCATAAAGGGATACTTGAATAAGAGTTTTTCAATGAAAGACCTCGGTGAAGCTGCTTACATATTGGGCATTAAGATCTATAGAGATAGATCAAGACGCTTAATTGGACTTTCACAAAGCACATACCTTGACAAAAATTTGAAGAAGTTCAAAATGGATCAAGCAAAGAAAGGGTTCTTGCACGTGTTACAAGGTGTGAAGTTGAGTAAGACTCAATGCCCGACCACTGCGCAGAAGATAGAGAGAAAATGAAAGGCGTTCCTATGCTTCACCATAGGCTCTATCATGTATGCAATCTTGTGTACCGGACTGATGTGTGCCTTGCTATAAGCCTAGTAGGGAGGTACCAAAGTAATCCAGAGTGGATCATGGACGTGGTCAAGAACATCTGAAATACCGAAAAGGACTAAGGATATGTTTCTCGATATGGAGGTGACAAAGAGCTCATAAATGGCAGTTACGTTGATGCAAGCTTTGACACCGATCCAGACGATTCTAAATCTCGAAGCGGATCGTATTTACACTAAGCGGAGGGCAGTCGGTTGGTGCAGTTCTAAACAAAGCGTCGTGGCGGGATCTACATGTGAAGCGGAATACATAGCAGCTTCGAAGCAGCTAATGAAGGAGTGCGGATGAAGGAGTTCATATCCGATCTAGGTGTCATACCTAGTGCATCGGGTCCAATGAAAATCTTCGTGACAATCTTTGGAGCAATTGCCTTAGCGAAGGAATCCAGATTTCACAAGAGGACCAAGCACATCAAGAGACGCTTCAATTCCATCCGGGACTTAGTCCAGGTGGGAGACATAGAGATTTGCAAGATACATACGGATCTGAATGTAGCAGACCCGTTGACTAAGCCTCTTCCACGAGCAAAACATGATCAACACAAAGACTCCATGGGTGTTAGAATCATTACTATGTAATCTAGATTATTGACTCTAGTGCAAGTGGGAGAGTGAAGGAAATATGCCCTAGAGGCAATAATAAAGTTATTATTTATTTCCTTATTTCATGATAAATGTTTATCATTCATGCTAGAATTGTATTAACCGGAAACATGATACATGTGTGAATGCATAGAGAAACAATATGTCACTAGTATGCCTCTACTAGACTAGCTTGTTAATCAAAGATGGTTATGTTTCCTAACCATGAACAAAGAGTTGTTATTTGATTAACAAGGTCACATCATTAGTAGAATGATCGATTGACATGACCCATTCCATTAGCTTAGCACACGATCGTTTAGTATGTTGCTCTTGCTTTTATCCATGACATATACATGTTCACTGTAACTATGAGATTATGCAACTCCGTTTACGGAGGAACACTTTTGGTGCTACCAAAGCGTCACTGGCGAATCGGGTGATTATAAAGGAGTACTACAGGTGTCTCCAAAGGCGGATGTTGGGTTGGCGTATTTCGAGATTAGGTTTTGTCACTCCGATTGTCGGAGAGGTATCTCTGGCCCTCTCGGTAATACACATCACTTAAGCCTTGCAAGCATTACAACTAATGAGTTAGCTGTGAGATGATGTATTACGGAACGAGTAAAGAGACTTGCGGTAACGAGATTGAACTAGGTATTGGATACCGACGATCGAATCTCGGGCAAGTAACATACCGATGACAAAGGAACAACGTATGTTGTTATGCGGTCCGACCGATAAAGATCTTCGTAGAATATGTAGGAACCAATATGGGCATCCAGGTCCGCTGTTGGTTATTGACCGGAGGCGTGTCTCGGTCATGTCTACATTGTTCTCGAACCGTAGGGTCCATGACGCTTAAGGTTTCGATGGCGGTTATTATGAGTTTATGTATTTTGATGTACCGAAGAAGTTGAGTCCGGATGTGATCACGGACATGACGAGGAGTCTCGAAATGGTCGAGACATAAAGATTGATATATTGGAAGCCTATATTTGGAGTTCGGAATGGTTCGGGTGAAATCGAATTCCGAGTACCGGAGGTTACTGGAACCCCCGGAACTAAATGGGCCATAGTGGGCCTTGGTGGAAAGGAGAAAGGGCCAGCCCTAGGTGGCAGCGCGCCTCCTCCCTTCCCTAGTCCTACTAGGACTAGGAAAGGTGGGGCCGCCCTCTCTCTCTTTCCCCTCGGTGAATCCTATTCCAACTAGGATTGAGGGGAATCCTACTCCCAGAGGGAGTAGGACTCCTGGCAGCGCCTCCTTGGCCGCGGCCCCCCCCCTGCTCCTTTATATCACGGGGCGGGGGCACCCTAGAACACACAAGTTTGATCTACGGATCGTTCCTTAGCCGTGTGCGGTGCCCCCTCCACCATATTCCACCTTGGTCATATCGTCGCATGAAGCTTAGGCGGCTCTGCTGCTGGTAGAACATCAAGATCGTCACCACGCCGTCGTCTTGTGGAACTCTCCCTCGACACTCGGCTGGATCGAGTACGAGGGACGTCATCGTCTTTGCACGTGTGTCAAGAACTCGGGCGCCGGATGCTTGGCGCCGGATCGGTCGGATCGCGAGGAGAGCGTCGACTACTTCCTCTACGTTGTGATCGCTTCGCCGGGTCTCACGAGGGTACGTAGACAACACTCTCCCCTCTCGTTGCTATGCATCACCATGATCTTGCGTGTGCGTAGGAAATTTTTTGAAATTACTACGTTCCCCAACACCATCATCATGACAGCCTGGGAGGCACAAGGCAAGACGGGACGACGATCATAAATAAAGACATGAGGGCGGTGCGGCGCGTCACGTCCGACGCAGTGTCAGGTTATCTCTTGACTGATCGACAGAGGCAAGTGGACGAAGCGCGACGAATATCGTCCTTTGTACAACGTACTATATTTATTAACATGACCAAGTGTGGTACCCCCAGATCTATATAAGGGGAGGGCCGTGGTTGAATAGAGGAGAACTTTTGCATACTCTAGCAACCCCACTCACTCATAGGAGCACTCGTAGAGGAGAGAAGGTACAGAGAGAAGACAGAAAGGTGTTTAGGTACTCTAGCTAGTGCCCCGACCACCTCCTATGACACCCTGAACACTCTTTTGTACACCCAAACACTTGTATCCTTGAGCTTATATGAAATTAGATAATGCCCCGCGTGTTCCTGAGGATTTTTTCATAAATATTCTGAGGAAGGCCAGGATCCAAACTTATGTGCCAAATCTCTACATGTGACTTGCACATTCTACAATACTGACGATCTACATTAACATAAGGTCAAGAGGCCAACATATGCATCACAATAGAGGTTTGAAGAAAAAGTATGGATGATATATATGTACTTTTGTATGACCCAAAACACCTAGAAGTATGAGAATGTTTCTCATTTACAATAGGGTGATGATTATTAAGGGGGATGTGGATATGGTCCGGGCAAGAATTTTTTGTTGGAGATTAGAATTTTATCAATTCAACATGTACGATATGATGTCTCACATACATTTGCACGGACCATAGATGTTCTTTTAAACAAAAGGTAATCCGACGTCTGCATCATCATGATACATGAATAGTAGGTGTGCACCCATCGTTAAAGTGAAGTGTGCAAAATTACCCAATTGTATCATCGTACATGAACTGTCGTATTCTTTATGATTGGTGAAGAATCACCCTCTTCAGAGCATCGTATAACCGGTTGAAAGAAAAATGATCATAATCTGCAAGATGTAAAACACAGGTAGCAAAATTTGTGTGTAGTTTCTGTATGATATACTCCTTGAGTATAAGATCTGAAAGGAGCAAAGTGCTACTTGCATGGTTAATAAAGGGAGTACCTTGCACAACATGGGAGGCCAGCTCGGTCAGGCAGTGGGCGGCGTACATGACCCTGACATCGCGTACATGCGGTGAGACCAGGGAAGTCGTGGCAGTGGCGAGACGGCGGCCAACAACGTGCGGAGCAAGCAGCAAGGGATCATCGGCTCCGGTGGCGATGATAGGCGGCACTGGTGAGACAGCCAACGACAACGCATGAAGCAAGCCGTAATGGATCGCCGTCTCTCGCGGCGATGATCCGCATCAGCGATTGTGGGACGGCTAATGACGACATGCAGAGCAAGAAGCAAGGGATCGCCGCTCGCCGGCTCCATCACGATGATCTGCGGCGGCGGTGAGACGGCCGATGACGACGCACGAAGCAAGCAGCAAGGGACCACCGTCTCTCACGGCGATGTTCTGCAATGGCGGTGAGATGGCTGATGACCCCCAACGATCATCTTGCCTTGGCGCTGGGAGCGGTTAGCGCGGTCGCAGGGCAACCTTCAACAGCATGACGATGATCGCCGATGTTCCTAGTGCTGCTCGGTGTTGTGTTCTTCCTCCGGGACTTGATGCATTTATTTCCGGTACGTGTGCGTGGTGATCCAATTTAAAACTCTGACTGTGAATGGTTGAAGGGGGAAAGACAACAACCACGGAAATCCATAACTCTTGGACTTCGGACCTACCTTTCGTGCTCCGCATCCTATTAAAGTGCCTCGGTTCCGTTTCAAAAAATTAAAGTGCCTCAGTCAGTTGGGTTACTCTCCTTTCTTATTTTAGTGGTCGTTAATGTCAGATATCATAAAGAATATTACCACATTAGGATTGAGTTGTTTTGTTCTTCTATTTTCCAGTAAGCCCTATGATATTTTACAACCCATCGCACAGCCCTAGGTCTGATGCTATTTAGATCAAGGTTATTTCTAATTACCTGCGAGACTCCGACAGAGTATATCATGTGGAATTTCTTGTTCTTATGGTTAGGATGAACCATTGCAACATCTCGCAATAAATAATTGTGCAAAAAATTATGATCATTCACAATAATATTAGGTCTTGGAACCATGACTTATTACATAAACAGTTTATTCACTCTACATAAAGCAGCGGACTCGCATAGACACATGCATATTGGATACTACATTATATGGAAGGCGTGCATGCATCCCTAATCGATCACACCCTTAGCTGCACCTGGGGCTCTGCACGAAGTTGCTAACCGGAAAGGACTGGTCGAACGTGGCTGCATGCTCACTGCCAGTAAGCCTGAGCTTGACACTGACGCGTTGAACCATGTGAAATGCAAGAAAATCCCATCCACCTGTATCCTCACGCCGCCTAGTTGGGTTATGGATCCGGGCCGGATAACCCCACTGACTATGCTGTCAAACCGAATCGTGTGTTGTCCGCCGGCAACCCTGACGTTGAAGTCGCACGAGGCGGGGAGGGTCACCTCAACGGCGCCCCCATGGTTCACGTACGACTTCACGCCCAGAGGCAGGAGAGCCTGCGGGAAGTTGTTTTTCACCAAAAGG
The DNA here is from genome assembly GCA_021437245.1 of Aegilops speltoides. NCBI lineage: Eukaryota > Viridiplantae > Streptophyta > Magnoliopsida > Poales > Poaceae > Aegilops > Aegilops speltoides. The sequence goes on from CM038144.1 coordinate 448,251,735, forward strand.
TCGTATGCTGTGTCGCAGGTGGCCGCTTGGAAGATGGAAGCCATGAAACTTGTGGCAGAGTGAAACTCGGGCCTGTGTGCAGGACCTTGTAGCAATGATTTGGCTTTGGATATCATTTAGCGCTGTTTCCAAGTTACAAATAAAACATCCCAAAAAAAACTTGCGGCTAACAAGAACTTGTTTAAACTCGTAAATGTGTGCATACGTGCAATGCAAGTTGATAGTAGGCATTGATGGCATGTACAATTTTAGCTAGTACTCCCTCCGTTTGAAATTACTTGTCTCGGAAATAGATCGTATCTAGATGTATTTTAATTCTAGATACATTCATTTTCGAAACAAATAATTCCGAACAGAGGGAGTAGTAGATATTATTTGCGTGTTCATTATGTAATTACCTAACAAAGATATTTGGTATGGTGCTAATTGCATGCATTAGGGCGGATATTATTTGGTATGGTGCTAATTGCATGCATTACGGCGGATATTATTTACGCATTAATTATGTATTGCCACCGACGTCGATATTTTGTATGATATTAATTAAATGTTAGGGCATCTCCAAGGCGGACCCGTAAACCTCAGGTAACCATTCGAACAGCGCTTTCCGGACCACGGAAGCCGTCCAACACCGTCCTTTATCGGTCCGCGGGACGGTCCAGACGCGATTATCCGGCAAAACAGAGACAAAAGTGGGGGAGGTTTACGAGAGTCCGTACACGCGAAACGTACGAATCCGACACCCCAGGCCCACCCAAAACCCTTTCCTGACCCCGCGACTCCATCCTCCCTATTTTCTCTCCTTCCTCCTTTCTCTTTTGCCGTCACCGCCGCTCCACTACCCCGACTACCACGCCACACCCCTCTCGAAAATCTGCGTCTGCATCAACAAATTAGGCGACTAATTATATTTCTTTACGGACGGAGTACCTTATTAGAAATCATTCATGTTGTGCCGCTTATTCAAATATCTTACCAAATGTTCTACTTAGACAATTTTTTTGCACAATGACATTCCAATGCTTTTTCATTTGACAAAAATGACATTCCAATCCTTATTTATATGTCGGTGTCACATGTGTTGATTTTGCAACGTATACATAATATTACCCATTAGGATTGAGCCTCTATCTTTAGAGTAAGCCCTACGATATTTGACAATCCATCGCACACCATTGGATAGTTTTTTTTTCAAAGGGCATCCGATGCTATGTAGTTCAAAGGTTATTTCTAGTTACTCGCAAGACTCCGACAGAGTATATCATGTGGAATTTCTTGTTCTTATGGTTAGGATGAACCGTTGCAACCTCTGGCAATAAATAATTGTGCAAAAAAAAATTATGATCATCACAATAATATTAGGTCTTGGGACCATGACTTATTACATAATCAGTTTATTTACTATATGTAAAGCAGCGGACTGACATAGACACATGCATATTTGATACTACATTATATGGAAGGAGTGCATGCATCCCTAACAGATCACACCCTTAGCTGCACCTGGGGCTCTGCACGAAGTTGCTAACCGGAAAGGACTGGTCGAACGTGGCTGCATGCTCACTGCCAGTAAACCTGAGCTTGTCACCGACGCGTTGAACTGTGTGAAATGCAAGAAAATCCCATTCCACCTGTATCCTCACGCCGCCCAGTTGGGTTATGGATCCGGGCCGGATAACCCCACTGACTATGCTGTCAAACCGAATCGTGTGTTGTCCGCCGGCAACCGTGACGTTGAAGTCGCACGAGGCGGGGAGGGTTACCTCAACGGCGCCCCCATGGTTCACGTATGACTTCACGCCCAGAGGCAGGAGAGCCTGCGGGAAGTTGTTTTTCACCAAAAGGTCGTACGCTGTGTCGCAGGTGGCCGCTTGGAAGATGGAAGCCATGAAGACGACGAGGAGGAGATGCTGGATGGCCATGGCTAACTGTTGCTGCTTACAAATTGTATCAATATAGGAAGAAGAGGAATGGGGAAGTACGTCTAGACTGAGGCACTGGCCGCGTATTATATATGCTGCCCAACGAAATCAAAGACAATCGTATTTTAATTGCATTTATTTTGTTTCCAATTAGCATTCCGTCAATCAGCTCCCAAATATGCTAAATATATCGTCCAATTAAATTGTACTTAATTTTGGCCTAGTCAAACATTTCATAGTTTGCCAAATTTAAAACTTTCCTTAAATCTGCATAATCAATACGTACCATAATATGAGATTGAAAACATATCCTATATACATCAATAGTTCACATCCTCATTATTTTTATTATCTTATAACACATGCACATATGCAACATCATCAAACGTCCACCACAACATGTGTGAGAATTATTTTATTATTATTAACTAGTAGATGTGCACGTGCAACGCACGTGTTGAGAAAGTTAGTCATAACAATGCGATGATTCAGACAATGTATTGATACACATAATTAATCCACGTTGCTAATTACAGATAGAAGAGAAGGTGTTGTATTTGAAACTGAATTGCCACTGAGATATATATGGCTTGGATTTAGTTCTATGGACCCCGATAAAACACAGATAGTGCAATTCTATCTCATCACAAGCACCTTCTCTTTCACCATGTCAGATCACACAACTCTATTTCTTCAAAACCCATAGTAAGACATGTAGAACAAAGGTCTTCAAGATAGAGCAAACAAAGGCCTTAAAGTTGCAAGAAAAAACTCTACAACACACAGGCAACTCTGGTTCTTCAAAACGTGCCAAGCTTCTATGGTTACAATTGAGAGCGATTATTTCAGGCTCGAAAAGATTTTTTCTTCAGTCAGTTTTCCCTCTGCCCTCCAATATTATGCATCCATCCAACGGACTGTAACCTTCTTCCTTGCACACGAACGCCCGCACTGCAGCCTCGCCGCCCTGGTCTGCCCGAGTTGTCGTTGCTGCCACCGGTCATCCCTCTAACCCACCTCCACCCAAACCCCACAACCCGCTGCATGTCCTCCGCTGACAACGCTGGGACAAGTTGCATCATCCCTACCTCCATCCAGGTCCTAGATCTTCATCTTGGAGACGCCACCACAAGTAGTGTCGTCCCCGCCAACGTCCAGGTCCTAGCTCAGCATCTTGGAATCGTTGTGGCAGGCAGTGTCGCCTCCATCTCAGCCTTAGCTCCATCCTACCTACTTCTCAGGCACATGTCGACAAGCTGAGGGCTCAAAATTCCAGTCACCTGAAAGCAGCCAGTAGGCATTTGGACTTCACGTTTATAAGAGAGAGAATTAGGAGTACATATCGACTGATCGTTACTCTCGATGGTGAGCATGTTATTGATTGTGAACCCATATTAGGCTATTTACACAGAGGAATGAAAAAAATCACGGAAAACCGAACTATTATGCAATACTTACCTTATCTAACAAAGATATAGAGATTGTAGAAAGGGATAGGATAGTTATTTTTGCAAGAGACTTGTTGTAAATTCCTTAACTTAAAAACCAAAAAAGGGTGGTCAACATTCTGGTGCAGACTTCACTATCCCGACAGATTCCGTTATAGCAACATGATATTCCAAATTTTATCATGATCTCACATATGAGACCAAAAATTAAAATAATCTACTCACATATCCTAGCTCTACGTAATACACAGGTTACATTTTTTATCCTACCAAAATTACATAACCCTTCCTTTCTAAAAAGATTTAGCATCAGGACATGTGTGCGGTCCCATTTTAAGATATTAATGTAAATCAATTGATTAACCAGCAATACTCCTATTCTTGGAAATTATAGAAATTATAGAAGTTTATTTGATTTCGGAATTGATTTATCTAGTAAATCAAGACCAGTTCCAAATATACTCCCTCCATTCCTAAATATAAGTCTTTTTAGAGATTCTACTATAAACTACATACGGATGTATGTAGACATGTTTTAGAGTGTAAATTCACTCATTTTGCTCCGTATGTAGTCCCTTCTTGGAATCCCTAGAAAGACTTATATTTAGGAAAGGAGGGAGTATAATTCAAGCAAAACATGATTTCACCACAACCATAGTAATTAGAGCGGAAGTTCCTATCCAATCTATCACCCCTATACATACCACAAACTTCATTCAAAATACATACTGCCGAGTGCCGACTCAAAACCATCCAATACTCCTAGTCTTATACAGACTGCACACACTCGTAAACCAAACCCTCATTAAAACAATACATCAACCAGCTATACACCCAAATGTATGTACATATATTTGTACCAGCAATCTGTTGCTAGGTGGTACATATATTTTGGTCCAGTGATGCTCAAGACAGATCAGTGATTGCCCCCATCCTGAAGGAAGTGAACCAACTAAGTAGAGTTTATTCTAGTTTTCAATTTAGGCTTGTGCACAGACCAGCTAATGTTGCTGCTCACCTGTGTGCAAAAAATGCTTCGCCTGAGCGGCAAAGGTGTGCTTGGATAAATATGAATTACGGCTTCGTTTTCAGCCTTCAGCTTGACTATAACTCAACGTATTCAGTCCGGAAAAGCTCCCGATTCCCCAAAAAAAAGTGCACGTGCATGAAACAAGGATCTAGCAAAACAAACACTTAAATACAGTCAAATTCTGAAAAAAAGGAATAAAAGTATGCAGAAGGAACAACACATCTCTGTTTATAAGAGGTACACAAACCACATATTTCATATTCAGGAAAGGAAACCAAGATATAAACAAGAAAAAGAAAACATAGGATCCATAAACGTAAGATTATGTAAATTGATGAGGCAGGACTAACCTCATCAAAACTTTTCCCATCATGAATGGCCCGTTCGTGTCTCTCTTCATTGAGTTGTTTACAGAGTTGTTCTTCTATATGATTGCTAAGCATGGCCCTTGGCAGATCTTTAACCCCAAGAACAAAATTTTGTGGCAAAGGCATACGTAAGCCATGCTCGATCTCCCAAACACAGCATTTAGGGCAAGTTTAATCTGCTTCTTTGGAATCACCCCATTTGAAATTTAAAAGGGCACAAATCAGACGCTGCCAACGTTCACATTTGTCACACATTACACAACGTAGATTCAAGTATGAAGTTTATCCTTAGGAAATTGATTACCTTCCACCTGAATTTTGAACTGTGAGTCTCATTGTAACACAGGATATAGAAATTGTGACAAGTCTCAATAGCAGTAGCAGTATAGTATGCATTTCATTTTATCCAAGAAACACAAGGAGAACAATAAATTGGTGGAGGCTAAAAAAGAGGTTCTCTACTTTGGAAAACTTGCATATGTAATCATTTTCAGTGTATTCAATCACTTGATACTTTAGAACTTTAGCATTGCTCTGTCAAATGATGGAACATAATAAATAGTTTACACTTTGTAGTGCAATCAGCATATAACTGTTTAATATGCTTACACTATGAACAATGGTAATACCAGTGAAACACGTACATAGCTATGACCATGGATCGATCAATATTGTCATAAATGAAACTTATATAAGAAAATTGCAAACAGAACTTCTTGATAGAACATGAAAATACTCCCTCCGTTCCTAAATATAAGGTGTATTAGTTTTTCAAAAAGTCAACTATTGTCTATGTTTGACCAACTTTACAGCAAAATATGTAAAGATTTATAATACTAAATATATAAAATGTAAAAATATAGTTCATGATGAATCTAGTGATAATGATTTGGTATTCTATATATTGATACTTTTGTCTATAAACTTGGTCAAACTTAGAGAAGTTTGACTTTTTGGAAAAATAATACACCTTATATTAAGGAACGGAGGGAGTAGATCATTGTAGACTCATGGTTCATAGCTATGAAGCAACAACATCAACAGGTCAGCAGCAGCAACAACAATGTCAGTATAAAACAAGGCATAGCTGCATACAAGATGCAAGCATTATACAAATATATACAGCAAAGCAGCAGCAGCTGCAGCAGGCCAGCAGCGACAAGCACCCAGTGACAAGCCAACAAGCATGCAGCGTCAAGCACAGACATCACACACACTCAGCCGGCAAGGCGGGAGGACGGAGGCATGGCCAGGCCGGACTTGGCTGAATCCCTGTGCAAGATAACAAAGTGAGGCCCTTTGCCGGTTCAAACCGGTTCAAGTGCCAATTGGACCTTATATTTGTCCTAAATTTTCTTCAATGACTTCCTTTTGAGAATTTATAAACTCACGTGTTAATCTTCTCTTTGGTTTTTCATGTTACAAATACTTTTGGGATGACATCTTAAAACACAAAGGCTGAAAAATCAAACCTGGAGGAGGGAGAGCGACCATGGCAGAACACCACATAGGCGTGAAAGAAATCCAGCACCGAACGCTTGCCGATGGAGTAGTACTGCTATACAGGTCTTCTCTGAAATTAGTAGTACTGATTACTGACCCTGATTGATGTAACATGTATTGACCTTGATTGCCGGAATTAGTAGATAATGGAGTAGAGTAACCTTCTCTTGCTCTCTCAAGTGGAGCATATGGAGAATTAGTACAGCCCAAAAACAAGTAAAACACAAATTAGATCGGATACAAAGCAAAGCAACCTGCTCCGCTTATAGAGAGGAGGATCTTTTACTGACCAATGCAAATTAGAGAGTGAATCATAGGGATCAACGAATTACTAATGGCTCGGTGATTGCTCACACCGGCTGCACATGCCCAGGCCAGGGCCTAACCGGAGGAGAGCAGTTACCTTGCCGACAAGGGGAAGAGGGATCCGCGCCGCTACGCCGCGGGCTCGCGCGCGGCCTCGTTCGCCGGCGGCCGCCACACATACGCCCACTTCGTCCTTTGGGAGGAGACCGGTGCGGCCGGAGAGACGAAGGGGAACGGGCGCCGCCGCGCCGCGGGCTTGCGCGCGGCCTCCATGGCCGACCCAAAAGAGTGCGTTCACGCCTCCCCTTGTCTCCCGGCGGTGGCCGCACTCCTTACCAGCTCCGGCTTCCAGTGCACGCCGCTCCGGGCCGCTCTGGCGAAGAGCGCGCCGATGAGGGCGTTGTGCGGGCAGCGGGCGGCGGGGAGAGTGCCCTGAAGGTTGTCGCGAGGCAGTTCGGCCGAGGATTGGGGGTTGCGTGCGTCATTGTGGGAGAAGGGAGGAGGCGGCGCTGTTTTCCTGGATCCGGGGAGAGATAGAAGGATCGGGGAGGCACGATTCAGTTGGAATCGGCCTGAAAATCAGGGAGCTGCGAGCGGAATCAGGGCGCGATTGTTTCCCTCGTGCGGGCGTGGGAACGGCAGAGTTTTCGTCCGCCGTGTGAACATGTTCTCTTATTTAATAGTAGTGTAGATGAAAATCAGGGAGCTGCGAGCGGAATCAGGGGCGCGATTGTTTCCCTCGTGCGGGCGTGGGAACGGCAGAGTTTTCGTCCGCCGTGTGAACATGTTCTCTTGTTTAATAGTAGTGTAGATTAATCCTCACTGATTCTTTTTATTTGTTTTGATTGAATCTGATCAAGGTCATATATACGCCGTATATCGTCATCCCTACCTTTTTTACACGCACACCCTATCCCTATGAGCATCCCCGAAAGACTGAGTCGGCATATCATCTTGAAATTTACGAAGGCACCATAGGCACCTCGTCGTCGACGGAAAGGTTTCCTCCCACCGAATGTGCATCGCCGGGAATCCTGAATAATTTCAGGAATAAATGCGAGCACCAGGACTTGAACCCTGGTGGACTGGATATACCACAATCCCTCTAACCATCCAACCACAAGTTAGTTCGCCTAATTTCATTTTATTTCAACATACACACATATGCCACCTTATTGAAGGCCCACCCAACATGCATGTGGCAAAATCCATTATATTATTTTACTACCTATATTCAACAAATATTTTCAACTATACAATATATAATATGTATTCTAAGTTTTCTCATATACTATTAATTCAAATGTTTCTTACAATCAAATCTTATTGAAATATATTGCAACATATTCTGGCAGCAACACATGGGGTATCATATAGTTTCACTAGTATACAGAATCGAGCATTGAGGTGGTTCTTGTACACAGAGGACCAGCGGCTGTTTTTAGTTCCGCCTCAAAGCCTATGTCGCTAATACTCTGCACGCAGTCGGCTGTTATGGAAACTACCTCCAATATCGTCGACAACACTTGCAGTTTTGTCTTGCTTCCAATACCCTTCTCGCCACAGGCAATTTTGTACGAATAACCGCCTTCATTTCTTATGTTAGGGATATAAATGCTGTCTTTTAGGTACTCACCTCTACTAATCATAGTCAGATGAAACACTCATCGATTTTCGTATTACTTAACCTGTCACGTGATGAAATTGAAAGTAATTGTTCAAATAAACATAGTCATACATCATTCATTTCCACAAAGCTTAGCATCTCTTCTCTTAAATTTTTCTTGTGCAATACAACTAAAATAAAAAACAACTGCAAGCAAAAATAATAAATTAGATCTTGTTGGGTTATATTTGACATAATTATGTTCGGGGGTCAACACATAGGTATATAATCTAGAAGGAAGAGAGACAAAGATTCAGACCTCAGATAACGTAATTCACCTTAATTTTTCACATTAAAGGTGTAACTGCTTTGATAAGCATGAGTTAAAGAATTTTGTTTATGCTTCAACAAAACAAAAAGTCAAAGCTAGCGACGCCTATGATATAAGTAAAGGCTACCAGTTTGTCATTGGTCTAAAACAAAAACTTAACTATACTCCCTCCTTTCTGGTTTACTTGGCCAATCTTAGAAATCTCGTCAACTAAAAATCGTCATATAAGCATAAAATCGCTTACCCCAGAGGCAACAACTATCCATAGAAAAATATATAATTTGTGGCGAAAGATTGGGACCTCACCGTGCCGGAGATTCGGAGGCCTCGGTGGAGGTCGGTGGTGGCGACGATCCAATGTTGTCCTCGTGGTACCATCGCGCAGCCGCCGATGGGTGGATGACACTGCAGATGGGAGCTTCAACTGTGGCGCTGCGGACGTCTGGATTTACCACCGTGACACGAACGAGCGGATCACCATGTTGTCGTGGACTAGGGTGGAAGGGTCAAATGCTATCAAAGGCAGGAAAGGGGATCCTAGTAAATTTGTGCTACAAGTTGTTCTGGCCTACACCGTGAACTGTGTTTCTTTAACTAAGTTCCTCAAGTAGCTTACTTCTGTAATTTTGTTATGGAAAAATTCTGGTGCGACTTATACAATGGATAACGCAAGGTGCCTTGGGCCAGCTAGGAGAAGCTCTCGGTGCCATGGAAAATTTGAGGTGTTGGCTTCAGGGATATGGAGGCTTTCAAGTAAACATTTTTGGCCCGGCGAGGTTGGCGGATCCTAAATAATGTCCTGAGTCACTCTGTGGAAGTTTTAAGAGCCTGCTATTTCAGGCACACTAATTTGCTGATTGCTTTTAGTTCCCCTCGTCGTGGTTCCTGACATGGCGCGTATTTTACATGAAAGGAGGTTGCTCAAACAGGGAATCATCTGAAGAACCGTCAATGAAGAAAAGGTCGATATATAGCAAGATGATTTGTTACGTTGGAATAGTTGTAGGCACCCATTGGGAAGGCAAAAGGAAACTAACATTTGTGAAGTGTCTGATCTTTTATTCACGGGCAATAAACGGTGGAACGAGAACTTTGATTTTTATTTGGTTGGTTGCAACTGTTTGGCATGCCCATGGCTCCTTCCCAACTTTACTTCATTTTTAGTCAAAGTTGGCAAACACATAGGCAAACAAAACCTTGACCAATATTTTGGCTAGCCAAACATTTGATGGGGAAACTCTAGACTCAAACAAAACAAACTCTATGTTACTAATTACTATTCAGTTACCACGCCATTACTCAATCAAATCAATGAGATTCATCCACGTCATTTTCGCCGTGGTGACTTGTCCCACTGCTATATGCTCTTTTACTATTGCCGCCATTCTGCAAGCGACATGTCAAATCAGGGCATGCAATTGGAGATCGAGGCAAATAACATGTTGCGGATTTTTACCCGTTGAGAGGGCAACAGCTTCGTCACTCAGCCTCGACACATCGTGCAATAGTTGCTGATATAAGAGCTGAAAGGATCCAAAGCATTGGTTGGAAATATCGAGCTTCTTGCATGGAAAATGGAATTGCTTTTATCATCGAGGAGAGACTCAAACAGATTAAATGATTTACTTTCTGCAAAATCACCTGGTGAGATCCAGCCTATCCCTAAGCACGACACGACCTAGTCTCAGCTCGAGGGTGCCGGCATGGATTGCCTTTACCACAGAGATACCGATCTTGGCTGGAAGCCTGGCACCCAAAGGCTGGTCGAGAACGAACAACGGACTGCTCCAGGATCATTTTCCTTTTTTATAGTTTTGGACATGCATGGTGGAGTTTCTCTTAGTGTGCTTGTATGAGGTACTCTGTTTCGTTTCAATGAAATGGAACGGGGGGGGGGGCATTTGCCCTCCTGAGAGTCTAAAAAGAACCTCCTCATCCCCGTAGAAGCAGAGAGGAGAATAGACCGTGAATAGAACATATAGCCTTGCCATGCTGTAATGAATACTCCCTCCATACCATAATCGTCTTATATTTTGGTACAGAGGCAATGCTACTTGTTTTTCCCGCTAACACTCACTTTATCTAATCAAAATAGACAACTTGTGCTTTAATCTGCATATAAATATCATAGTCAACACTTAGGGGCGTTACTAACATGTCACAAAACCCACATCTCCTACAGCTTTCCAACAACAAGGTAAACAAATAGCCAGATTCTGATTCTCGGGAATACAGAGCCACAACTGATTCTCAAAACAGCCATAGTGATTCTCAAGAATCCGTAGCACAAGTAAATTCAGTTATCTACATTGATTCAGATGTGTCAAGCCTATGTTCTCCTCCTATGCTTCATTCTTCAAGGTGTTGCCGTTGCTGCTGATAGAGGCGAGATATATATGGGGCTACGTTGAAATTTGTCACAGTAAGTATCCGCTCATAATAGCAGTCTTTATATCATGTTTGGTCTTCTCATCCTTCTGTTTTTCCATTTACTACTACAGGCTCAACAAAGCATCACCTTCCATGCAGTACAATTTATTACTTCTCCCTATAGTTGAGCCAATGCCAAAAGACAAACACAAGAAGGATAGAGCCAAAATACTCAAACTTCTAGCACCCAGCAACATCTGGTCACCGCCCAGTGCTGGATCTGCCTCCACCGGACTAATATATCCTCTGTTTGTTATCTTTTTAATCGGCTAGATCAGTGATAGCGGTAGTTCTAGTGGAGTGACAGGGCTAGGCGCCGACAAGCAATTGTTGTTTAGGCCAGGGCTTCTTGGAGGAGACATATAAAGCCTCGAGCGTAGACTCCCTGTACCGCACTCTACAAATCCCAGAGACATCTTGGTGAGAGCATCATAGCTCAAGACACCATCAGTGACTAGGCCATCGACCACCCCACTGTCAGTAGGAAGGGAGAGGTGAGAACCATTGCGATCTGCTGTGAGACCTATTTCAGAGTTTCCAACGGGTTCTCCCTGAACAATATCATCCACTTCTTGAGTGTCAAGTAAATCTTCCACCATATATGTTTAACATTAGACCACATTATAGAGTTTCTGTAGTTCCACATGCGATGGAGTATTAAAACATAGGGTATCTGTTGGGGAACGTAGCAGAAATTCAAAATTTTCCTACGTGTCACCAAGATCTATCCATGGAGAAACCAGCAACGAGGGGAAGGAGAGTGCATCTACATACCCTTGTAGATCGCTAAGCGGAAGCGTTCAAGAGAACGGGGTTGAAGGAGTCGTACTGTCGTGATCCAAATCACCGGAGATCCTAGTGCGAGCAGACGACACCTCGCGTTCAACACACGTGACAGCCGGTGGCGTCTCCCATGCCTTGATCCAGCAGGGAGAGAGGGAGAGGTTGAGAAGACTCCGTCCAGCAGCAGCAGACTGTGGCGTGGTGGTGGTGGAGGCGTGGCTATCTGCGAGGCCGCCAAGCACCACGGGAGAGGAGGAGTACTTGGGAGAGGGGAGGGCTGGGCCAGAACATGTGGTGCGGCTGCCCTCCCACCCCCCACATATATATAGGGGCAAGGGAGAGGAGGCGGCCCCTCGGATCAATCGAGGAGGCGGCGGCGGCAGGGTTGCCTTGCCCCCCAAGGCAAGGGGCGCCCCTTTAGGGTTTCCCCCAGCTCTAGGCGCCTTGGGCCTTGGTGGGGGGGCGCACCAGCCCACCTGGGGCTGGTCCCCTCCCACACTTGGCCCATGCAGCCCTCTGGGGCTGGTGGCCCCACCTGGTAGACCCCCAGGACCCTCCCGGTGGTCCCGGTACATTACCGATAGTACCCGGAACCTTTCCGGTGACCAAAACAGGACTCCCCATATATAAATCTTTACCTCCGGACCATTCCGGAACTCCTCGTGACGTCCGGGATCTCATCCGGGACTCCGGACGACATTCGGTAACCACATACAAACTTCCTTTATAACCCTAGCGTCATCGAACCTTAAGTGTGTAGACCCTACGGGTTCGGGAGACATGTAGACATGACCGAGACGTTCTCCGATCAATAACCAACAGCGGGATCTGGATACCCATGTTGGCTCCCACATGTTCCACGATGATCTCATCGGATGAACCACGATGTCAAGGACTCAGTCGATCTCGTATACAATTCCCTTTGTCTAATGGTATTGTACTTGCCCGAGATTCGATCGTCGGTATACCGATACCTTGTTCAATCTCGTTACCGGCAAGTCTCTTTACTCGTTCCGTAACACATCATCCGTGATCAACCCCTTGGTCACATTGTGCACATTATGATGATGTCCTACCGAGTGGGCCAGAGATACCTCTCCGTTTACGGGTGACAAATCCATTCTCGATCCGTGTCAACCCAATGACACTTTCGGAGATACTGTAGTGCACCTTTATAGTCACCCGATTACGTTGTGACGTTTGATACACCCAAAGCACTCCTACGGTATTCGGGAGTTACGATCTCATGGTCTAAGGAAGAGATACTTGACATTGGAAAAGCTCCAGCAAACGAACTATACGATCTTTGTGCTATGCTTAGGATTGGGTCTTGTCCATCACATCATTCTCCTAATGATGTGATCCCGTTATCAACGACATCCAATGTCCATAGCCAGGAAACCATGACTATCTGTTGATCACAACGAGCTAGTCAACTAGAGGCTCACTAGGGACATATTGTGGTTTATGTATTCACACGTGCATTACGATTTCCGGATAAAACAGTTATAGCATGAATAAAAGACAATTATCATGAACAAGGAAATATAATAATACTTTTATTATTGCCTCTAGGGCATATTTCCAACAGTCTCCCACTTGCACTAGAGTAAATGATCTAGTTCACATCGCCATGTGATTAACACTCACAGGTCACATCACCATGTGACCAACATCCAAAGAGTTTACTAGTGTCATTAAACTAGTTCACATCATCATGTGATTAAGACTCAATGAGTTACGGGTTTGATCATGTTTTGCTTGTAAGAGAGGTTTTAGTCAGCAGCGCAACATTCAGATCCGTATGTACTTCGCAAATCTCTAGGTCATATTGTAAATCTTGCTTCCACGCTCCACTTGGAGCTATTCCAAATAGTTGCTCCACTATCGTATCCGGTTTGCTACTCGAGTCACTTTCGGATAGGTGTTAAAGCTTACATCGGCGTAACCCTTTACGCGAACTCTTTATCACCTCCATAATCGAAAGCGTGTCCTTATTTACTCCAAGGACAATTTTGACCGTTGTCCAATGATCCATTCTGGATCATTCTTGGCAAAACACACTTAGGTGCGGTACACGGCATAGCATACTATAGAGCCTACGTCGAAGTATAGGGGCGACCTTCGTCCTTTCTCTCTATTCTGCCGTGGTCGAGCTTTTAAGTCTTAACTTCATACCTTACATCTCGGCAAGAACTCCTTCTTTGGTGATCCATCTTGAACACCTTCAAGATCATGTCAAAATACGTGCTCATTTGAAAGTACTATTAAGCATTTTGATCTATCTTATAGATCTTGATGCTTATTGTTCAAGTAGCCTGATCCAGGTTTTCCATTGAAAAACAATTTTCAAATAACCCAATATGCTTTCCAGAAATTCTACATCATTTCTGATCAACAATATGTCAATAACATATACTCATCAGAAATTCTATAGTGCTCCCACTCACTTCTTTGGAAATACAAGTTTCTCATAAACTTTTGTATAAACCCAAATCTTTGATCATCTCATCATAACGTACATTCCAACTCCGAGATGCTTACTCCAGTCCTTAGAAGGATCGCTGGAGCCAGCATACCTTTTAGCATCCTTAGGATCGACAAAAACTTTCGGATTGTATCACATACAACCTTTCCTTACGAAGAGTGGTAAGGAAACTCGTTTTGACATCCATCTGCCAGATTTCATAAATGCAGCTAATGCTAACATGATTCCGACGGACTTAAGCATCGCTACGAATGAGAAAATCTCATTGTAGTCAACTCCTTGAACTTGTGAAAAAAAACTCTTCGCCACAAGTCGAGCTTCATAGACGATGACATCACCGTCCACGTCCGTCTTCTTCTTAAAGATCCATTTATCTCGATGGCTTGCCAATCATCAGGCAAGTCCACCAAAGTCCATGCTTTGTTCTGATACATGGATCCTATCTCGGATTTCATGGCTTCTAACCATTTGTCGGAATTTGGGCCCACCATTGCTTCTGCATAGCTCGAGGTTCATTGTTGTCTAGCAACATGACCTTCCTGACAGGATTCTTGCACCACTCAAGGCGACGCATCCTTGTCACCCCACGAGGTGCGGTAGTGACTTGATCCAAGTTTCATGATCACTATCATAAGCTTCTACTTCAATTGGTGTAGGTGCCACAGAACAACTTCACGTGCCTGCTACACACTAGTTGTAGTGATGGTTCAATAACCATATCAAGTCTCCACCATCCTCCCACTCATCTTTTGAGACAAACTTTTCCTCGAGAAAGGACCCGATTCAATAAACAATCCCTATTGCTTTCGGATCTGAATTAGGAGGTATACCCAACTGTTTTGGGTGTCCTATGAAGATGCATTTTATCGCTTTGGGTTCGAGCTTATCAACACTGAAACTTTTTCACATAAGCGTCGCAGCCCCAAACCTTTAAGAAATGACGACTTAGGTTTCTCTAAACCATAGTTCATACGGTGTCATCTCAGCGGAATTACGTGGTGCCATATTTAAAGTGAATGTGGTTGTCTCTAATGCCTAACCCATAAGCGATAGTGGTAATTTGATAAGAGACATCATAGTACGCACCATATCCAATAGGGTGCAACTATGATGTTCGGACACACCATCAAACTATGGTGTTCGGCGGTATTAATTGTGAAACAATTTCCACAATGTCTTAATTGCGTGCCAAAGCTCGTAACTCAGATACTCATCTCTATGATCATATCATAGACATTTTATCCTCTTGTCACGATGATCTTCAACTTCACTCTGAAATTACTTGAACCATTCAATAATTCAGACTTGTGTTTCATCAAGTAAATATACTCTACATCTACTCGAATCATCGTGAAGTAAGAACATAATGATATTCTTTGCATGCCTCGGCACTCATTGGACTGCACACATCAAAATGTGTTACTTCCAACAAGTTGCTATCTTGTTCCATTTCTTTGAAAAGCGAGGCTTTTTAGTCATCTTGCCCATGTGGTATGATTTGCATATCTCAAGTGATTCAAAATCAAGTGAGTCCAAGCGATCCATCTTGAATGGAGTTTCTTCATGCGTATACACCAATAGACATGGTTCGCATATCTCAAACTTTTCAAAAATGAGTGAGTCCAAAGACCATCAACATGGAGCTTCTTCATGCGGTTTTATACCATTTGACTTACATGGCCAGTGCCACAAGTAAGTGGTACTATCATTACTATCTTATATCTTTTGGCATGAAAATGTGCATCACTACGATCGAGATTCAATAAACCATTCCTTTAGGTGCAAGACCATTAAAGGTGTTATTCAAATAAACAGAGTAACCATTATTCTCCTTAAATGAATAACAGTATTGCGATAGACATAATCCAATCATGTCTATGCTCAGCATAAACACCAAATGACAATTATTCAGGTTTAATACTAATCACGATGGTAGAGGGGCGTGCGATGTTTGATCACATCAAACATGGAAATACTTCAACACATATCGTCGACTCACCTTTAGCTAGTCTCCGTTTATTCCGTAGCTCTTTTATTTGAGTTAGTAACACTTAGTAACCGAACCATTATCTAATACCTGGTGCTACTAGGAGTACTAGTAAAGTACACATTAACATAATGTATATCAATATACTTCTATCGACTTTGCCGACCTTCTCATCTACCAAGTATCTAGGGTAATTCCGCTCTAGTGACTATTCCCTTATCACGAAGCACTTAGTCTCGGGTTTGGGTTCAACCTTGGGTTTCTTCTTTGGAGCAACGGCTGATTTGCCGTTTCATGAAGTATCCCTTCTTGCCCTTGCCCTTCTTGAAACTAGTGGTTTCACCAACCATCAACAATTGATGCTCCTTCTTGATTTCTACTTTCGCGGTGTCAAACATCATGAATACGAAGGATCATCATATCTATCCACGATATGTTATAGTTAGTCATGAAGCTCTAGCAGCTTGGTGGCAATGACTTTGGAGAAACATCACTATCTCATCCGGAAGATCAACTCCCACTCGATTCAAGTGATTGTTGCACTCGGACAATCGAGCACAAGCTCAGCGGTTGAGCTTTTCTCCCTTAGTTTGCAGGCTAAGAAAATTGTCGGAGGTCTTATACCTCTTGGCGTGAGCACGAGCACGAAATCCCAATTTCATCCCTCGAAAACATCTCATATGTTCATGACGTTTTGAAACCGTCTTTGATGCCTCAACTCTAAACCTTTTAAGCGAACTATCACATAGTTATCAAAAGCGTGTATGTCCGATGTTCGCAACATCCACAAACGGCGTTTGGGGTTCAAAGACTGTGGCGGTGCATTAAGGACATAAGCTTTCTCGTCCGCATAATCGCTCATGTCAACTTTCAACTATATTTTCTCTAGGGCATATCTAAACAATGGAACCGAAGCGCGAGCTTCGACATAATTTGCAAAGATCTTTTGACTATGTTCGGGATAATTAAGTTCATCTTATGAACTCCCACTCGAGATAGACATCCCTTTGGTCATCTAAGTGATTACATGATCCGAGTCAACTAGGTCGTGTCCGATCATCACGTGAGACGGACTAGTCATCATCGGTGAACATCTTCATGTTGATCGTATCTACTATACGACTCATGCTCGACCTTTCGGTCTCCATGTTCCGAGGCCATGTGCGTACATGCTAGGCTCGTCAAGTTAACCCTAAGTGTTTGGCGTGTGTAAATCTGTCTTACACCGTTGCATGTGAGCGTAAGAATCCATCACACCCGATCATCACGTGGTGCTTAGAAGCGACGAACTTTAGCAACGGTGCACAGTTAGGGGAGAACACTTCTTGAAATTTTTGTAAGGGATCATCTTATTTACTACCGTCGTTCTAAGTAAACAAGATGCATAAACATGATAAACATCACATGCAATCAAATAGTGACATGATATGGCCAATATCATTTTGCTCCTTTTGATCTCCATCTTCGAGGCTCCATGATCATCATCGTCACCGGCATGACACCATGATCTCCATCATCATGATCTCCATCATCGTGTCTTCATGAAGTTGTCTCGCCAACTATTACTTCTACTACTATGGCTACCGGTTAGCAATAAAGTAAAGTAATTACATGGCGTTGTTCAATGACACGCAGGTCATACAATAAATTAAGACAACTCCTATGGCTCCTGCCGGTTGTCATACTCATCGACATGCAAGTCGTGATTCCTATTACAAGAACATGATCAATCTCATACATCACATATCATTCATCACATTCTTCTTGGCCATATCACATCACATAGCATACCTGCAAAAACAAGTTAGGCGTCCTCTAATTGTTGTTTGCATGTTTTACGTGGCTGCTATGGGTTTCTAGCAAAACGTTTCTTACCTCATAAAACCACAATGTGATATGTCAATTGCTATTTACCCTTCATAAGGACCCTTTTCATCGAATCCGTTCCGACTAAAGTGGGAGGCGGCACCCGCTAGCCACCTTATGCACCAAGTGCATGTCAATGGGTGGAACTTGTCTCACGAAAAATGCGTGTAAGGTCGGTCCGGCCGCTTCATCCCACAATACCGTCGAAACAAGATTGGACTAGTAACGGTAAGCATATTGAACAAAATCAACGCCCACAACTACTTTGTGTTCTACTCGTGCAAAGAATCTACATAATAGACCTAGCTCATGATGCCCTTTGTTGGGGAGCGTGGCGAAATTCAAAATTTTCCTCGTGTCACCAAGATCTATCCATGAAGAAACCAGCAACGAGGGAAGGAGAGTGCATCTACATACCCTTGTAGATCTCTAAGCGGGGCGTTCAAGAGAACGGGGTTGAAGGAGTCGTACTCGTCGTGATCCAAATCACCGGAGATCCTAGTGCGAGCAGACGACACCTCCGCGTTCAACACACGTACAGCCGGTGGCGTCTCCCATGCCTTGATCCAGCAAGGAGAGAGGAGGCGTTGAGGAAGACTCCGTCCAGCAGCAGCACAACGGCGTGGTGGTGGTGGAGGCGTGGCTATCTGCGCAGGCCGCCAAGCACCACGGGAGGAGGAGTACTTGGGAGAGGGGAGGCTGGGCGAGAACATGTGGTGCGGCTGCCTCCCACCCCCCATATATATAGGGGCAAGGGAGAGGAGGCGGCCCCTCGGATCAATCTGAGGAGGCGGCGGCTGAGGTTGCCTTGCCCCCCAAGGCAAGAGGCGCCCCCTTTAGGGTTTCCCCCAGCCCTAGGCGCCTTGGGCCTTGGTGGGGGGGCGCACCAGCCCACCTGGGGCTGGTCCCCGCCCACACTTGGCCCATGCAGCCCTCTGGGGCTGGTGGCCCCACCTGGTAGACCCCCGGGACCCTCCCGGTGGTCCCGGTACATTACCGATAGTACCCGGAACCTTTTCGGTGACCAAAACAGGACTTCCCATATATAAATCTTTACCTCCGGACCATTCCGGAACTCCTCGTGACGTCCGGGATCTCATCCGGGACTCCGAACAACATTCGGTAACCACATACAAACTTCCTTTATAACCCTAGCATCATCGAACCTTAAGTGTGTAGACCCTACGGGTTCGGGAGACATGTAGACATGACCGAGACGTTCTCCGATCAATAACCAACAGCGGGATCTGGATACCCATGTTGGCTCCCACATGTTCCACGATGATCTCATCGGATGAACCACAATGTCAAGGACTCAGTCGATCCCGTATACAATTCCCTTTGTCTAACGGTATTGTACTTGCCCGAGATTCGATCGTCGGTATACCGATACCTTGTTCAATCTCGTTACGGCAAGTCTTTTACTCGATTCGTAACACATCATCCGTGATCAACCCCTTGGTCACATTGTGCACATATGATGATGTCCTACCGAGTGGGCCAGAGATACCTCTCCGTTTACGGAGTGACAAATCCATTCTCGATCCATGTCAACCCACAGACACTTTCGGAGATACATGTAGTGCACCTTTATAGTCACCCGATTCGTTGTGACGTTTTATACACCCAAAGCACTCCTACGGTGTCCGGAGTTACGATCTCATGGTCTAAGGAAGAGATACTTGACATTGGAAAAGCTCCAAACAAGCGAACTATACGATCTTTGTGCTATGCTTAGGATTGGGTCTTGTCCATCACATCATTCTCCTAATGATGTGATCCCGTTATCAACGACATCCAATGTCCATAGCCAGGAAACCATGACTATCTGTTGATCACAACGAGCTAGTCAACTAGAGGCTCACTAGGGACATATTGTGGTCTATGTATTCACACGTGTATTACGATTTCCGGATAATACAGTTATAGCATGAATAAAAGACAATTATCATGAACAAGGAAATATAATAATACTTTTATTATTGCCTCTAGGGCATATTTCCAACTGTATCTTCTACTCGACACTAAATACATTTTGTGGTTTGGTTAAAAGAAGGTCACGATGTCATGGTAAAAATATGAACCCAAAGATGTAAAAAAATTATAGGAGATCCCCGAGGAGGGCCCTGACATCATCCATGACGCACACGGGGGCTGCCTCCTTGAGCTGGTAGGACACACGTCAGCCAGCGAAGCTGGCCTTGCTGCACACTCCACCGACCAAGCCATGAATACCTGACAAGGCTACTATCTTAGACCAGTATAGGGCTACGCTTAGGTCCATCATCACGACGGCCTGGGAGGCACGAGGCAAGACGGGACGACGATAATAAATAAAGACATAAGAGGCGGTGGCTGGCGCGTCACGTCCCAAGACAGTGTCGAGTTATCTCTGTGATGATCGAGAGGCAAGTGGACGAAGCGTGACGAATATCCTCCTTTGTACAACATACTATATTTATTAACATGACCAAGTGTGGTACCCCCGGATCTATATAAGGGGAGGGTCGTGGTTGAATAGAGGATAACTTTTGCATACTCTAGCAACCCCACTCCCTCATAGGAGCACTGGTAGAGGAGAGAAGGTACAGAGAGAAGATAGAAAGGTGTTTAGGCACTCTAGCTAGTGCCCCGACCACCTCCTATGACACCCTGACCACATCTTTTGTACACCCAAACACTTGTGTCCTTGAGCTTATATGAAATTAGATAATGCCCCGCGCGTTCCTGAGGATTTTTTTCATAAATATTCTGAGGAAGCCTGGATCCAAACTTACACTAGTAGAAAAACACCTATTAGTCCCGGTTCGTAAGGGCCTTTAGTCCCGGTTCATGAACCGGGACTAATGGGTCATTACTAATACCTCCACCAATTAGTCCCGGTTCATACACGAACCGGGACAGGTGTGCCTCCACGTGGCCGGTCCGCCGAGCCCAGTCAGGGGGGCCTTTGGTCCCGGTTGGTGGCACCAACCGGGACCAAAAGTCCATGTTTTTTTAGAAAAGTGGCTGTTTTAGGGGTTTTGGGGGTTATTTTTAGGTTGTTATATTAGCTAGCTAATAGAGAGAAGTGTCCTCTCTTATATCTTCGTCCTTGGTTTATCAACGCTGCTGCTATGTTCATTTCACCCGCTGATATAACATGCTCATGCATGCTCGCATCATACATCATCATATATAATAACAAGTCCTACTAATCATGCATCATCATACAACTTCTACTCGTTATTAATAATAAGTCATACGATCATCATCCTCATAGTCATCGAACACAACCCTACATAAATGTTCTTAGCACATGATCATCAGTACCAGGTAGGACCTAAACACTCTTAAGGTAAAATAGCATAAAACAATATAGACCCTGACTCTCCATTATGAAGAATGGAGATCATCCTGTCTCCAATTCTTGCGCGTCGCTTCCTTTTGCTTCCAAGAAGCTCCTTACGACTGTCCATATATTTTTTCCATTCTTTATTGTCATGTCTCCACTTCTTTTAGAAATCCGGTATGGACAGTTGAGATTCGTAGGATGACCTGGATATATGTTCAAAACATGAAGGCTACCATTCTCATACATCAAATGAGGCACACAATCCTCTGGGATTCTCTGTTAAAGAACATAGTAATAACTTCTTAGTTAGCAATGATATACTAGTTTTAGAAGTATGCAAAAAAGATGCACGGATGTCGTAATAGTAAAAAATCTTACCAGGGTATCTCCATGGCAGTTACCGTAGTTCAACACGTGCACTAGTGGCACGTATTGACCATAATGTTGAGGAGTTCGATTGTAGACATTGTAATTCTCAAGATCTCTACAAAATGCTATCAGATGATTTTTCTACTTATAAGTTAATTCAGATCCATCGGTGTAGTGGGTTTTGTCTACCATCTTCCGCACATTGTTTCAACAATCAAAATAAGCTGTCAATGGAAATAAGCTGTCAACTATTTTGAAATAAACAATATAAATTACTTAATAACTATGTTAAGCTCACATGAGGGAAGAATTGGAGGTGTATCCACAAGGACCCAAATCGAAGGTCTCTCTTGCTTGATTGCAGGATCACCAAGATCCATGGTGACAAGCATGCCCTCATCAAGACCATACATCTTGCAAAGTGCTTCCCAATTTTTGCAACCAAAATGGGTTACACTCTGAGCATTGTACAACTTTACTTGAAAATCCACACTATCATGGGTACTTAGGATAATTTTTTTGGTTTCGAAACTTTCATGGTCTTCAAAACCCATCCTCTCCAAGACATAGCGTCTTGCAAAGCATGGGATAAGCTAGTCGAATTGGAAAAGATGAAAAATATTGTCATGATTAAAATAGTTGAAGTCATTATTAATTATGAAAAAACTATTGTAAATGAATTACGCATCAGTATGAACATCGAAGGTCTCGTCGAGCTTAATCTTTGAGCGCCGACTTCGTCGACTCAATGAACTGTCATGAGATACCTCGATTCGTCGTGGCACCGATCGCATAGCCCGGGAGGTTTTCGCCGTCCGAAAGTCGACATTTCGCCTATGTTCATAATTCAAATGAAGGAGAACTTATCCAATATGAGCATTCAATTATAAGCAAAACCAAATCATAAAATAAGCAAAACCAAATCATAAAATAAAGTAGTATTCAAATTAGCATGAATTCAATAATTATAAGAAAAAGTACATCATCTCTTGGTGTTCGTACATCGTCGAATATTATCACTAATATAGCTAGCATCACTAATACAACTTGAACCGTAGCGCCCGACGGGTATCGACGCGGGCGGTGGACACCCAAAGATAAGGAACCATCACAAGATCATAGCTCCAGTGAGATCCCTGAAGAACGTGCCAGGTATTGTCGAACCTGCCCTCCAATGCAACCATGTAGCGACAGACGTGCTCGTCCTCTCCGCTGACACGGTGACGTACCACCTCCGCGGTGTCCGGAAGCCTCGGCACCGTCACTGGCCGACGCGACCGCCACCAAATAAGGATCGGGTCAACAACGGGCTGCCTCCTCACCAACCTACGTCCCCCGAAAGGTAGCACCTCCCAATACCAGCCCGGCGGAGCCCAGTCCCGAACATGGCCCTGATCAAGCAAGCCTCCTCCGCCGAGTCGACGATGACGAGGATGCGGGATAGGCATCGCCGACGTTGATGCGGGAACTACTTCTATATATAGTTAAATAAAGTAGTTTTATTAATTAAATCAACTATATATCTAGTTCAACTACTATACTAAGCATTTATTATAAATAAATAAAGTAGTACTTACTATAAATAAATAAAGTAGCACTTACTATAAATAAAAAAAAGTAGCACTTACTACAAACTACTTCTATATATAGTTAAATAAAGTAGTTTTATTAATTAAATCAACTATCTAGTTCAACTATACTAAGCACTTATTACTATAAATAAATATAGTAGTACTTCTAAAAACAAAGTAGCACTTACTATAAAGTACTTACTAAAAATAAACTAGTATTTTTCTAACTAACTCATATTTTTCTAACTAATTATATTACCAAAAAAATCTAAATAAAATAGTAATTATATTTTTCTAACTAGCTAGTTCAATTATAGTACTTACTAACACAATCTAAATATTGTTGGGGAACGTAGTAATTTCAAAAAATTTCCTACGCACACGCAAGATCATGGTGATGATATAGCAACGAGGGGAGAGTATTGTCTCACGCACCCTCGAGACCAAGCGAAGTGTTGACATAGCGTAGAGGAAGTAGTCGTCGTCCTCCCGGTCCAACCGATCCAAGCACCGTTACTCGGCACCTCCGAGTTCTTGACACACGT
Source organism: Aegilops speltoides (assembly GCA_021437245.1). Taxonomy (NCBI): domain Eukaryota; kingdom Viridiplantae; phylum Streptophyta; class Magnoliopsida; order Poales; family Poaceae; genus Aegilops; species Aegilops speltoides. Next base: position 448,275,622 of record CM038144.1, read on the forward strand.
CTGCTCGATGGCGCACCCCGATCTCCGATCCAGCAGAGGTGCGGGGAGGAGTTCCGTCGGCCTGACGGCGTGGTGGCGATCTTGATGTTCTCGACACGAGGCTTCGCCTAACCACCGCTACAATATGACCGAGGTGTAATATCGTGGAGGGGGCACCGCACGGCTAAGAGCGATCTCAATGATCAACCGTGTCCTAGGGTGCCCCCTACCCCGTATATAAAGGAGGGAGGGAGGAGGTGGCTGGCCCAGGAGGCGCGCCATGGGAGGAGGAAACCTACTCCAAGTAGGTTTCCCTCTTTTCCTTATCTTATTTGGAGGGAAGGAAGGAGTACTAGTAGTAGGAAGGAGTACTAGTAGTAGGAAAGGAAGAGGAGAAGGAGAAAGGAAGGGGCGGCCCCTCCCCAATTCGGATTGGGCTTGGGGGCGCCCCCCTGCTCCTTCTCCTTCCTCCTACATGGGCCCAATAAGGCCCATATACTTCCCGGGGTTCGGTAACCTCCCTGACTCAGTATATTCCCAAACTCTTAGGAACCTTTCCGGTGTCCAAATATATCCATCCAATATATCAATCTTTATGTCTCGACCATTTCGAGACTCCTCGTCATGTCCGTGATCACATCGGGACTCGAACAACCTTGGTACATCAAAATACATAAACTCATAATATAAGCATCATCGAAACCTTAGCGTGCGGACCCTACGGTTCGAGAACAATGTAGACATGACCGAGACCGTCTCTAGTCAATAACCAATAGCGGGACCTGGATGTCCATATTGGTTCCTACATATTCTCGAAGATCTTTATCGGTCAAACCGCATAACAACATACTTTGTTCCCTTTGTCATCGGTATGTTTCTTGCGAGATTTGATCGTCGGTATCAATACCTAGTTCAATCTCGTTACGGCAAGTCTCTTTACTTGTTACATGTCGTCATCTCATAACTAACTCATTAGTTACATGCTTGCAAGGCTTAAGTGATGAGTATTACCGAGAGGGCCCAGAGATACCTCTCCGACAATCGGAGTGACAAATCCTAATCTCGAATTATGCCAACTCAACATGAACCTTCGGAAACACCTGTAGAGCACCTTTATAATCACCCGATTCGTTGTGACGTTTGGTAGCACACAAAGTGTTCTTCGGTACACGGAGTTGCACAATCTCATAGTTGCAGGAACTTTGTATAAGTCATGAAGAAAGCAATAGCAATATACTAAGCGATCAAGTGCTAGGCTAACGAGAATGGGTCATGTCAATCACATCATTCTTCTAATGATGTGATCCCACTAATCAAATGACAACACATGTCTATGGTCAGGAAACATGACCATCTTTGATTAATGAGCTAGTCAAGTAGAGGCATACTAGTGACCATAGTTTTGTCTATGTATTCACACATGTATAATGTTTCCGGTTAATACAATTCTAGCATGAATAATAAACATTTATCATGATATGAGGAAATAAATAATAACTTTATTATTGCCTCTAGGGCATATTTCCTTCAAATATCACCAAACATCCTATGAACAAATTAATAGAAAAAAAATCTATTAACAGAAAAAAAAATCTAACACAATATGAACAAATTAATAGAAAAAAATCTAACACAATATGAACAAATTAATTACTCCAAAAAAATCTATTAACAAAAAAAATCTAACACAATATGAACAAATTAATTACACCAAAAAAAATCTATTAACAGAAAAAAAATCTAACACCATATCTAAGTTGCTACACATCTAAGTTACTAAGTTGCTCACGGCGAGGTCGACGGCGACAGTCTTGTGTGGCAAGGGCGGCAGCGTCAGGCGGCGGGCGGGCGGCGGCGGCGAGGCGAGGCGGCGGCGCGTCGAGGCGAGGCGGGCGGGCGTCCTGGCCACGGAGGCGGGCGGCGGCGTCGGGCGGGCGGGTCGGCGACGACAGCGATGTCGGGAGATCGAGGAGGAGGAGAGATCGAAGTGGGGATGCGGTTCTGAAATTTTACTTATATAGCCAAGTCTTTGGTCCCGGTTCGTGGCTCCAACTGGGACCAATGCACCCTTTAGTCACGGCTGGAGGCTCCAACCGGGACCAAAGGCCTCTTTTCAGCAGCGGAAAGGGCGGGAAGCAGAGGGCTTTGGTCCCGGTTGGTGCCTCCAACCGGGACTAAAGGGCTAACGTGGTCGGTTGGAGCCTGAACCGACCAATCTTGCAGTCTTGCCTGCAGTGCGGCACGAAAGTTTAGTCCCACCTCGCTAGCTGAGAGGGGCGCGCAGTGGTTTATAAGCCCCACTGCCGCTCCCCTCTCAAGCTTCTCTCCACTGCAGGCTTACGGGCCTACTTACTACTGCTTTGCTTGATGGTCCTCTTGGGCCACTGCGGGCCTGAATCCTGGCCCATGGTGGGTTTCTAGTCGTATCCGGGCCGTGGGGGCCCGATGGGAGGCACTTTTTTCTTTACTTATTTATTTTATTGCAGCTGTTTTTTAGTCCCACCTGCCATGCGAGAGGCACTTCATATTGTTTATAAGCCACGAGTGCGAGGCGATGAAGAAGAGGCTCAATGCTCACAAGCGTTGGTTCGCTTCAAGCCTTGAGGAATAAGGTAGACAAGACCTGAGCTATGTGCGGTCACGGTTTACACTATTTGAAAGGCTTGAAGCGAATTAACTAGCATTGCGCCTCTTTTTATTTTTAATGACTTATTACCACACGAAATAAATAGAAAAAATAGATATAGCGAGAAAAGAAAAAATATATAAAAACTACTCGAAATAAATAGAAGAAAAAATAGTTGTGATTAACTTTACTAAAATCTTTTTTATTTTTAATGACTTATTACAACTCAAAATAAATAGAAAAAAATAAATATAGCGAGAAAAGAAAAAACTATTCAGAAATAAATAGAAGAAAAAATAGTTGTGATTAACTTTACTAAAAATGAGCATAGATGCTTATTTTTAATGACTTAATACAATTCAAAAATAAATAGAAGAAAAATAGTTGTGATTAACTTTACTAAAAATTGAGCATAGATGCTTATTTTTAATGACTTATTACAATTCAGAAATAAATAGAAGAAAAAATAGTTATGATTAACTTTACTAAAAATGAGCATAGATGCTTATTTTTAATGACTTATTACAACTCGTAAATAAAAGAAAAAATAAATATAGCAGAAAAGAAAAAAATACTATATAAAAACTACTCGAGAAATGAGCATAGGTGCGCTTATAGAGGAAATTCAACTTAAATTCATAACAAATTTCAAGAGAAATTCGCATGAATTTAGGCTAAATTCCATATATAAAGGCATCTATTTTCATTTTTAGAGGAGCTCAATAAAGCGAGAGGGAGGATTATAAGCCGTCGATTCCCTTGATTGGCGAGGTGGGACTAAACTCTGGCCGCAACGAGCACCAACCCTTTAGTCCCGGTTGGTGGCATGGACCGGAACTAATGGGCAGCCTTTGGTACTGGTTCAAGCCCCCAACCGGGACCAATGGTGATGGGCCAGGAGCGAGGGCCATTGGTCCCGGTTCGTCCCACCAACCGAGACCAATAGGTCCAGACGAACCGGGACCAATGGCCCACGTGACCCGGCCAGCCCACAGGGCTCCTGAAGCAGGTCCAATGCCCCCATTGGTCCCGGTTCTGGATTGAACCGGGACTAATGGGCTGGACCGGCCTAGACCATTGGCCCCTTTTCTACTAGTGTTATGTGCCAAATCTCTACATGTGACTTGCACATTCTACAATTCTGACGATCTACATTAACATAAGGTCAAGAGGCCAACATATGCATCACAATAGAGGTTTGTAGAAAAAGTACGGATGATATATATGTACTTTTGTATGACTCAAAACATCTAGGTGAAGGAAATATGCCCTAGAGGCAATAATAAAGTTATTATTTATTTCCTTATTTCATGATAAAAGTTTATCATTCATGCTAGAATTGTATTAACCGGAAACATGATACATGTGTGAATGCATAGACAAAACAAGATGTCACTATTATGCCTCTACTAGACTAGCTTGTTAATCAAAGATGGTTATGTTTCCTGACCATGAACAAATGAGTTGTTATTTGATTAACGAGGTCACATCATTAGTAGAATGATCTGATTGACATGACCCATTCCCTTAGCTTAGCACACGATCGTTTAGTATGTTGCTACTGCTTTTATCCATGACTTATACATGTTCCTGTAACTATGAGATTATGCAACTCCGTTTACGGAGGAACACTTTGGTGCTACCAAAGCGTCTGGCGAATCGGGTGATTATAAAGGAGTACTACGGTGTCTCCAAAGGCGAGATGTTGGGTTGGCGTATTTGAGATTAGGTTTTGTCACTCCGATAGTCGGAGAGGTATCTCTGGGCCCTCTCGGTAATGCACATCATGAAGCCTTGCAAGCACTACAACTAATGAGTTAGTTGTGAGATGATGTATTACGGAACGAGTAAAGAGACTTGCGTGCGAGATTGAACTAGGTATAGGATACCGACGATCGAATCTCGGGCAAGTAACATACCGATGACAAAGGGAACAACGTATGTTGTTATGCGGTCGACCGACAAAGATCTTCGTAGAATATGTAGGAACCAATATGGGCATCCAGGTCCGCTGTTGGTTATTGACCGTGAATAGTTCTAGGTCATGTCTACATTGTTCTCGAACCGTAGGTTCCATGCACGCTTAAGGTTTCGATGATGGTTATTATGAGTTTATGTATTTTGATGTACCGAAGGAGTTCGAGTCCGGATGTGATCACGGACATGACGAGGAGTCTCGGAATGGTCGAGACATAAAGATTGATATATTGGAAGCCTATGTTTGGAGTTGGAATGGTTCCGGCGGCGGAATTCTGGAGTACCGGAGGTTCTGGAACCCCCGGAGGTAAATGGGCCTCGATGGGCCTTGGTGGAAAGGAGAAGGGCAGCCCAAGGTGGCGCGCCTCCCCCTTCCCTAGTCCTACTAGGACTAGGAGAAGGGCCGCCCCTCTCTCTTTCCCCCTCCAGAATCCTAGTCCAACTAGGATTGGGGGAATCCTACTCCAGAGGAGTAGGACTCCTGGCAGCGCCTCCTCTTGGCCTGCCCCCCTCCCCTGGCTCCTTTATATCTGAGGCAGGGGGCACCTTGGAACACACAAGTTGATCGTGAGATCGTTCCTTAGCCGTGTCGGTGCCCCTCCACCATATTCCACCTCGGTTATACCGTCATGAAGCTTAAGCGAAACCTGCGCGCCGTGAAACATCAAGATCGTCCTGCGCCGTCGTCTTGTGGAACTCTCCTCGACACTCGGCTGGATCGAGTCTGAGGGGCGTCATCGAGCTGTACGTGTGTCAAGAACTCGGGCGTCGAGATGTGGCGCCGGGATCGGTCGGATCGCGAGGAGAACGTCGACTACTTCCTCTACGTTGTGATCGCTTCCGCCGGGTCTACAAGGGTATGTGGACAACACTCTCCCTCTCGTTGCTATACATCACCATGATCTTGCGTGTGCGTAGGAAATTTTTGAAATTACTCGTTCCCCAACGATGGCATCCGAGCCTAGGTTTTTTCTATGGTTTGATGTTTTGCACGAGTAGAACACAAGTGAGTTGTGGGCGATACAAGTCATACTACCTACCAGCATGTCATACTTTGGTTCAGCGGTATTGTGAGATGAAGCGGCCCTGACCGACATTACGCAGACGCTTACGCGAGACTGGTTTCACCGCCACGAGCACTCGTTGCTTAAAGGTGGTGGTGGGTGTCTGTCTCTCTCACTTTAGTTGAACAAAGTGTGGCTCGCCCGGTCCTTGAGAAGGTTAAAACGAGTCTATTTGACAAAGTATCGTTGTGGTTTTGATGCGTAGGTGAGGCTGGTTCTTGCTTAAGCCCGTAGCAGCCACGTAAAATTTGCAACAACAAAGTAGAGGGCGTCTAACTTGTTTTTGCAGGGCATGTTGTGATGTGATATGGTCAAGGCGTGATGCTATATTTTATTGTATGAGATGATCATGTTTTGTAACGAAGTTATCGGCAATCGCGCAGAGCCATATGGTTGTCGCTTTATTGTATGCAATGCAATGCATACTGTAATGCTTTACTTTATCACTAAGCGGTAGCGATAGTCGTAATAGCATAAGTTTGGCGAGGCGACAACGATGCTGCGATGGAGATCAAGGTGTCGCGCCGGTGGCGATGGTGATCATGGTGGTGCAACAAGATGGAGATCATGAAGCACAAGATGATGATGACCATATCATATCACTTATATTGATTTGCATGTGATGTTTATCCTTTTATGCATCTTATCTTGTTTTGATTGGCGGTAGCATTATAAGATGATCTCTCACTAAATTATCAAGAAGTGTTCTCCGGGTATGCACCGTTGCCAAAGTTAAATCGTGCCCGGACACCACGTGATGATCGGGTGTGATAAGCTCTCGTCCATCTACAATGGGTGCAAGCCAGTTTTGCACACGCAGAATACTCGGGTTATGCTTGACGAGCCTAGCATATGCAGATATGGCCTCGGAACACGGAGACCGAAAGGTCGGCGTGAATCATATAGTAGATATGATCAACATAAGATGTTCACCATTGAAAGCTACTCCATTTCACGTGATGATCGGTTATGGTTTAGTTGATTTGGATCACGTGATCACTTAGATGACTAGAGATGTTTTTCTAAGTGGGAGTTCTTAAGTAATATGATTAATTGAACTTAAATTTATCATGAACTTAGTACTGATAGTATCTTGCTTGTTTATGTTTGATTGTAGATAGATGGCTCGTCTTTGTTGTTCCGTTGAATTTTAATGCGTTCCTTGAGAAAGCAAAGTTGAAAGATGATGGTAGCAATTACGGATCGGGTCCGTAACGAGATCATCCTCATTGCTGCACGTAAGAGCTACGTCTGGATGCACCGCTAGGTAGCGAACTCTTCTTTGGAGCAACACCGGATGTTATGAGCGTCTGGCGAGCAAAGCGATGACTACTCTATAGTTCGATGTGCCATGCTTTACGGCTTAGAACCGGGACTTCAACGGCGTTTTGAGCGTCATGGAGAATATGAGATGTTCCAGAGTTGAAGTTAATATTCCAACAGAATGCCCGGATTGAGAGATATGAAGTCTCCAATAAGTTCTATAGCTGCAAGATGGAGGAGAACGAGTTACATCGGTGAGCATATACTCGAATGTCCGGGTACTACAATCACTTGACACAATTGGGAGTTAATCTTCCGGATGATTGTGTCATTGATGAATTCTCAATCACGCCACCAAGCTACAAAGGCTTCGTGATGAACTATAATATGCAAGGGTTAGTAAAGACTATGCTCGAGCTCTTCGCAATGCTAAAGGCTGCGGAGGTAGAAATCAGAAGGAGCATCAAGTGTTGATGGTCAATAAGACCACTAGTTTCAAGAAGAAAGGCAAAGGGAAGAAGAAGGAATCTCAAGAAGAACAGCAAGCAAGTTGTCTGCTCAAGAGAAGAAACCCAAGTCGGCCCTAAACACTGGCGAGTGTTTCTACCGCAAGCGGTAGTCCTTTGGAAGCGGAACTGCCCCAAGTATTTGGCGGATAAGAAGGATGGCAAGGTGAACAAAGGTATATGTGATATACATGTTATTGATGTGTACCTTACTAGAGCCCGTAGTAGCACTGGTATTTGATATTGGTTACATTGCTAATATTTGCAACTCAAGCAGGGACTACTGATTGCGAACTCGGCAAAGGGCGAGGTGACGATGCGGCGTGGGAAATGGTTCCAAAGTCGATGTGATCGCGGTCGGCACGCTACCTCTACATCTACCTTCGGGATTAGTTTTAGACCTAAATAATTGTTATTTGGTGCTGCGTTGAGCATGAACATTATATCTGGATCTTGTTTGATGCGAGGCGGTTATTCATTTAAATCGAGAGAATAATGGTTGTTCTATTTATATGAGTAATATCTTTTATGGTCATGCACCCTTGAGGAGTGGTCTATTTCTTATGAATCTCGATAGTAGTGATACACATATTCATAATGTTGAAACCAAAAGATGCAGAGTAGATAATGATAGTGCAACTTATTTGTGCACTTGCCGTTTAGGTCATATCGATGTAAAGCGCATGAAGAAACTCCATCTTGATGGACTTTTGGAGTCACTTGATTATGAATCACTTGGCACTTGCGAACCGTGCCTCATGGGCAAGATGACTAGAACACCGTTCTCGGTACTATGGAGAGAGCAACAGATTTGTTGGAAATCATACATCTGGATGTATGTGGTCCGATGAATATTGAGGCTCGTGGCGGGTATCGTTATTTTCTCACCTTCACAGATGACTTAAGCGGATATGGATATATCTACTTAATGAAACATAAGTCGAAACGTTTGAAAAGTTCAAAGAATTTGAGTGAAGTTGAAAATCATCGTAACAAGAAAATTAAGTTTCTACGATCGATCGTGGAGGTGAATATTTGAGTTCTGAGTTTGGTCTACATTTGAAACAATGCGGAATAGTTTCACAACTTACGCCACCGGAACACCACAACAGTAATGGTGTGTCCGAGCGTCATAATCGCACTTTACTAGATATGGTGCGATCTATGATGTCTCTTCTGATTACCGCTATCGTTTTGGGGTTATGCTCTAGAGACGGCCGCATTCACCTGAATAGAACACCGTCGAAATCCGTTGAGGCGACACCTTATGAACTGTGGTTTAGCAAGAAACCAAAGTTGTCGTTTCTTAAAGTTTGGGGATGCGATGCTTATGTGAAAAAGCTTCAACGATAAGCTCGAACCCAAATCGGAGAATGTGTCTTCATAGGATACCCAAAGGAGACAGTTGGGTACACCTTCTATCACAGATCCGAAGGCAAGACATTCGTTGCTAAGAATGGATCCTTTCTAGAGAAGGAGTTTCTCTCGAAAGAAGTGAGTGGGAGGAAAGTAGAACTTGATGAGGTAATAGTACCCTCTCCCTTACTTGAAAGTAGTTAAATCGCAGAAACCAACCACGAGACACCTCGCCAAGTAGTGAGGAAGTTGATGATGTTGATCATGAAACTTGAGATCAAGTTCTTCGCAGAACCTCGTAGATCAACGAGTAAGGTCCGCACTGAGTGGTGCGGTAATCACATTCGGAAGTCATGTTACTAGATCATGATGAACCTACGAACTATGAAGAAGCGATGGTGAGCCCAGATTCCATAAAATGGCTTGAGGCCATGAAATGCGAGATGGGATCCATGTATGAAAACAAAGTATGGACTTTGGTTGACTTGCCCGAGGGTAGGCAAGCAATAGAAAACAAGTGGATCTTCAAGAAGAAGACCGACGACGGCGGTAATGTTATTGTCTATAAAGCTCGACTTATGCAAAAGGTTTCGACAAGTTCAAGGGATTGACTACGATGAGACCTTCTCACCCGTAGCGATGCTTAAGTCCGTCCGAATCATGTTAGCAATTGCGCATTTTATGATTATGAAATTTGGCAAATGGATGTAAAGCGCATTCTGAATGGATTTACGGAAGAAGAGTTGTATATGATGCAACGAGAAGGTTTTATCGATCCAAAGGAGCTAACAAAGTGTGCAAGCTCAATGATCCATATATGGACTGGTGCAAGCATCTCGGAGTTGGAATAAGCGTTTTGATAGTGTGATCAAAGCATTTGGGTTTGTCTGAGACTTTTGGAGAAGCCTTGTATTTACAAGAAAGTGAGTGGGAGCTCTGTAGCATTTCGATCTTATATGTGGATGACATATTGCTGATCGGAAATGATATAGAATTCTGGATAGCATAAAGGGATACTTGAATAAGAGTTTTTCAATGAAAGACCTCGGTGAAGCTGCTTACATATTGGGCATCAAGATCTATAGAGATAGATCAAGGCGCTTAATTGGACTTTCACAAAGCACATACCTTGACAAAGTTTTGAAGAAGTTCAAAATGGATCAAGCAAAGAAAGGGTTCTTGCTGTGTTACAAGGTGTGAAGTTGAGTCGGACTCAATGCCCCACCACCGCAGAAGATAGAGAAAATGAAAGATGTTCCTATGCTTCAGCCATAGGCTCTATCATGTATGCAATCTGTGTACCGGACTGATGTGTGCCTTGCTATAAGCCTAGCAGGAGGTACCAAAGTAATCCAGAGTGGATCAACGGGACAGCGGTCAAGAACATCTGAAATACGAAAAGGACTAAGGATATGTTTTCGTATATGGAGGTGACAAAGAGCTCATCGTGGCAGTTACGTTGATGCAAGCTTTGACAACGATCCGGACGATTCTAAATCGCAGACGGATCGTATTTACACTAAGCGGAGGAGCTGTCGGTTGGTGCGAGTTCTAAACAAAGCGTCGTGGCGGGATCTACATGTGAAGCGGAATACATAGCAGCTTCGGAAGCAGCTAATGAAGGAGTGCGGATGAAGGAGTTCATATCCGATCTAGGTGTCATACCTAGTGCATCGGGTCCAATGAAAATCTTACGTGACAATCTTGGAGCAATTGCCTTAGCAAAGGAATCCAGATTTCACAAGAGGACCAAGCACATCAAGAGGCGCTTCAATTCCATCCGGGACTTAGTCGGGCCGGAGACATAGAGATTTGCAAGATACATACGGATCTGAATGTTGCGAGACCGTTGACTAAGCCTCTTCCACGAGCAAAACATGATCAGCACCAAGACTCCATGGGTGTTAGAATCATTCTTGTGTAATCTAGATTATTGACTCTAGTGCAAGTGGGAGCTGAAGGAAATATGCCCTAGAGGCAATAATAAAGTTATTATTTATTTCCTTATTTCATGATAAAAGTTTATCATTCATGCTAGAATTGTATTAACCGGAAACATGATACATGTGTGAATGCATAGACAAAACAAGATGTCACTAGTATGCCTCTACTAGACTAGCTTGTTAATCAAAGATGGTTATGTTTCCGACCATGAACAAATGAGTTGTTATTTGATTAACGAGGTCACATCATTAGTAGAATGATCGATTGACATGACCCATTCCCTTAGCTTAGCACACGATCGTTTAGTATGTTGCTCTGCTTTTATCCATGACTTATACATGTTCTGTAACTATGAGATTATGCAACTCCGTTTACGGAGGAACACTTTGGTGCTACCAAGCGTCTGGCGTAAGCGGGTGATTATAAAGGAGTACTACAGGTGTCTCCAAAGGCAGATGTTGGGTTGGCGTATTTGAGATTAGGTTTTGTCACTCCGATAGTCGGAGAGGTATCTCTGGGCCCTCTCGGTAATGCACATCATGAAGCCTTGCAAGCACTACAACTAATGAGTTAGTTGTGAGATGATGTATTCGGAACGAGTAAAGAGACTTGCGTAGCGAGATTGAACTAGGTATAGGATACCGACGATCGAATCTCGGGCAAGTAACATACCGATGACAAAGGGAACAACGTATGTTGTTATGCGGTCCGACCGACAAAGATCTTCGTAGAATATGTAGGAACCAATATGGGCATCCAGGTCCGCTGTTGGTTATTGACCGTGAATAGTTCTAGGTCATGTCTACATTGTTCTCGAACCGTAGGGTCCGCACGCTTAAGGTTTCGATGGCGGTTATTATGAGTTTATGTATTTTGATGTACGAAGGAGTTCGAGTCCGGATGTGATCACGGACATGACGAGGAGTCTCGGAATGGTCGAGACATAAAGATTGATATATTGGAAGCCTATGTTTGGAGTTGGAATGGTTCCGGCGTAAAACGGAATTTAGAATACCGGAGGTTCTGGAACCCCGGGAGGTAAATGGGCCTCGATGGGCCTTGGTGGAAAGGAGAAGGGCAGCCCAAGGTGTGGCGCCTCCCCTTCCCTAGTCCTACTAGGACTAGGAGAAGGGCCCCCCTCTCTCTCTTTCCCCTCCGGGAATCCTAGTCCAACTAGGATTGGGGAATCCTACTCCCGGAGGAGTAGGACTCCTGGCCAGCGCCTCCTCTTGGCCTGGCCCCCTCCCCTGGCTCCTTTATATCTGAGGCAGGGGGCACCTTAGAACACACAAGTTGATCGTGAGATCGTTCCTTAGCCGTGTCGGTGCCCCCTCCACCATATTCCACCTCGGTTATCTGTCATGAAGCTTAAGCGAAGCCTGCGCCGTGAAACATCAAGATCGTCCTGCGCCGTCGTCTTGTGGAACTCTCCTCGACACTCGGCTGGATCGAGTCTGAGGGCGTCATCGAGCTGTACGTGTGTCAAGAACTCGGGCGTCGAGATGTGGCGCGGGATCGGTCGGATCGCGAGGAGAACGTCGACTACTTCCTCTACGTTGTGATCGCTTCCGCTTCGGGTCTACAAGGGTATGTGGACAACACTCTCCCCTCTCGTTGCTATACATCACCATGATCTTGCGTGTGCGTAGGAAATTTTTTGAAATTACTACGTTCCCCAACACTAGGAGTATGAGAATGTTTCTCATTTACAATAGGGTGATGATTATTAAGGGGGATGTGGATATGGTCCGGGCAAGAATTTTTTGTTGGAGATTAGAATTTTATCAATTCAACATGTACGATATGATTTGTCACATACATTTGCACGGACCATAGATGTTTTTTTAAACAAAAGGTAATCCGACCTCTGCATCATCATGATACATGAATAGTAGGTGTGCACCCATCGTTAAAGTGAAGTGTGCAAAATTACCTAATTGTATCATCGTACATGAACTGTCGTATTCTTTAGGATTGGTGAAGAATCACCCTCTTCGGAGCATCGCATAACCGGTTGAAAGAAGAATGAGCATAATCTGCAAGATGTAAAACACAGGTAGCAAAATTTGTGTGTAGTTTCTGTATGATATACTCCTTGAGTATAAGATCTGAAAGGAGCAAAGTGCTACTTGCATGGTTAATAAAGGGACTACCTTGCACAACATGGGAGGCCAGCTCGGTCAGGCAGTGGGCGACGTACATGACCCTGACATCGCGTACATGCGGCGAGACCAGGGAAGTCGTGGCAGCGGCGAGATGGCGGCCAACAACGTGCGGAGCAAGCAGCAAGGGATCATCGGCTCTAGTGGCGATGATAGGCGGCACTGGTGAGACAGCCAACGACAACGCATGAAGCAAGCAGTAATGGATCGCCGTCTCTCGCGGCGATGATTCGCATCAGTAGATGTGGGACGGCTAATGACGACATGCAGAGCAAGCAGCAAGGGATCGCCGCTCGCCGACTCCATCACGATGATCTGCGGCGGCGGTGAGACGGCCGATGACGACGCACGAAGCAAGCAGCAAGGGACCGCCATCTCTCACGGCGATCATCTACAATGGCGGTGAGATGGCTGATGACGACGCGCGGAGCAAGAAGCAAGGGATCGTTGTCTCCCGCAACGATCATCTTGCCTTGGCGCTAGGAGCGGTTAGCGCGGTCGCAGGGTGACCTTCAACAGCATGACGAAAAACGTGGAGAGCTCAGTGGCGGCATGGGTGATCGCCGCTGTTCCTAGTGCTGCTCGGTGTTGTGTTCTTCCTCCGGGACTTGATGCATTTATTTCTGGTACGTGTGTGTGGAGATCCAATTTAAAACTCTGACTGTGAATGGTTGAAGGGGGAAAGACAACAACCACGGAAATCCATAACTCTTGGACTTCGGATATGCACGGGGAAAAATCCATTATATTATTTTACTACCTATATTCAACAAATATTTTCAACTATACAATATATAATATGTATTCTATGTTTTCTCATATATTATTAATTCAAATGTTTCTTACAATCAAATCTTATTGAAATATATTGCAACATATTCTCGCAGCAACGCATGGGGTATCATCTAGTTTCACTAGTATACAGAATCGAGTATTGAGGTGGTTCTTGTACACAGACGACCAGCGGCTGTTTTCAGTTCCGCCTCAAAGCCTATGTCGCTAATACTCTGCACGGAGTTGGCTGTTGTGGAAACTACCTCCAATATCGTCGACAAGACATGCGGTTTTGTCCTGCTTCCAATACCCTTCTTGCCACAGGCAATTTTGTACGAATAACCGCCTTCATTTTGTATGTTAGTGATATAAATGTTGTCTTTTTGGTACTCGCCTCTACTAATCATAGTCAGATGAAACACTCCTCGATTTTCGTATTACTTAACCTGTCACGTGATGAAATTGAAAGTAATCGTTCAAATAAACATAGTCATGCATCATTCATTTCCACAAAGCTTAGCATCTCTTCTCTTAGATTTTTCTTGTGCAATGCAAATAAAATAAAAAACAACTGCAAGCAAAAATAATAATTTAGATCATGTTGGGTTATATTTGACATAATTATGTTCGGGGGTCAACACATAGGTATATAATCTAGAAGGAAGAGAGACAAAGATTCAGACCTCAGATAACGTAATTCACCTTAATTTTTCACATCAAAGGTGTAACTGCTTTGACAAGTATGAGTTAAAGAATTTTGTTTATGCTTCAACAAAGAAAAAGTCAAAGCTAGCGACGCCTATGATACAAGTAAAGGCTACCAGTTTGTCATTGGTCTAAAACAAAAACTTAACTATACTCCCTCCTTTCTGGTTTACTTGGCCAATCTTAGAAATCTCGTCAACTAAAAATCGTCATATAAGCATAAAATCGCTTACCCTAGAGGCAACAACTATCCATAGAAAAATATATAATCTGTGGCGAATGATTGGGAGCTCACCGTGCCGGAGATTCGGAGGCCTCGGTGGAGGTCGGTGGCGGCGACGATCCAATGCAGTCCTCGTGGTGCCATCGCGCAGCCTCCGATGGGTGGATGACACTGCGGATGGAAAGAGCTTCAAATGTGGCGCTGCGGACGTTTGGATTTACCACCGCGGCACGAACGAGCGGATCACCACGTTGTCTTGGACTAGGGTGGAAGGGTCAAAGGCTATCAAAGGCAGGAAAGGGGATCCTAGTAAATTTGTGCTACAAGTTGTTCTGGCCTACACCGTGAAATGTGTTTCTTTAACTAAGTTCCTCAAGTAGCTTACTTCTGTATTATGTTATGGAAAAATTCTGGTGCGACTTATACAATGGACAACGCAAGGTGCCTTGGGCCAGCTAGAGAAGCTCTCGGTGCCATGGAAAAGTTGAGGTGTTGGCTTCAGGGATATGGAGGCTTTCAAGTAAACAGTTTTGGCTCGGCGAGGTTGGCGGATCCTAAATGAGTATGCTTTTTGTAGGACGAGCTACACGCTACCCTATATCCTCACCGTCCAAACTGGACCAGGTGCGTATGGATGTGTGCAAAGATTCATTTTCGATGCAGGCTGTTTTGAGCCATGCAGTGTCATTAGCAGCTGGTACAGCTTTCTAGGCACGTGTGACAGTGTAGTGGGGCAGTAGGGTATAGGTCCTAGGTTCCTAGGAGTTAGTCCGCATGGCGCACAGTACTAGTCAGCGCGCATGCACCATTGCTTGTCCAGAAGAATCTGCATGTGCTACAATTTTCTTGAATGTATATTTTGTATGCATGGCTACACGGTGCGTTGTCTGATGGCATTGGGTTTTCATATTTCTTAGTTTTCAATTTGTCTTACTGCGAGTGCAAGATGTCGGCCAGGCTACATGAATTTCTTTCTTGAGAGTTAAGAGAGAGAGGTGAAGACGGAATGAGAATGCTTTTGTTTTCATGTAAGAATGTTGTTAAATTAAAAAAGAGAAAACATGAGGAGAAAGTGAGACTGTTGTGCATGCATGTCAGGAGACTTTAATGCATGAGAGAGACACGGGGAAGAGAGATGTGCAACGAGTTCTTTGTCCTTTGTTCGCATGCGCACAGGATAAAAAAAGAGCCTACTGCTACTACAGCTAATCACCTTGCATTGCTTCTAAAAAAGTCTGTCACAAGCACCAATCTCAAAGGCATTGAACGGGCTGGATAGAGGGTACCGTGTAGCTTGAGCGATGCTAGAACTTTGCGATCCTGCTATTTCAGGCACACTAATTTGATGATTGCTTTTAGTTCCCCTCGTCGTGGTTCCTGACATGGCGCGTATTTTACATGAAAGGAAGTTGCTCAAACAGGGAATCATATGAAGAATCATCAATGAAGAAAAGGTCGATATCTAGCAAGATGATTTGTTACGTTGGAATAGTTGTAGGCACCCTTTGGGAAGGCAAAAGGATACTAACATTTGTGAAGTGTTTGATCTTCTATTCACGGGCAATAAACGGTGGAACGAGAACCTTATGTACAAGTATTTGGTATCCTTTGTACCCAATATGTATCTTAGCCAATTTTTGGCTATGACCACAACTTTGATTTTCATTTGGTTGGTTGCAACTGTTTGTGTCGTGGAATTGTCACGGCAGATGTCCTAGTGTGAGGACTTAGTCGCAAGGCCAACACATGTATGTGGTAGCTTGAGAGGGGTTGAGCGGAATCGAGAGACGCAACACAAGACAAGGGTTTAGACAGCTTTAGGCGCCGGGAAACATCATCGGGTAATAGCCCTACATGCTGTTTGTGGTTAGGTCTTATTATGATCATGAGGGAGTCGTCGGTAATCCGGCTCTTTGTGTCTAGCCCTAGAGATTGTTTCTTCTTGCTTCTCCGTCTTTTGGGAGCCCTGCCCCTCCTTATATAAGTTGAAGGGGCGGGTTACATGTGGAGTCCTATTAGGATCAGGACTAGCCTACCTTCTAATACAAACCGGATACAAGTCCGGGTCTTAACTCTTTGTAAGGTAAATATTATTCACGCCTTTCCCCTTAAACCGGCCCACCATTAAGATAAAATGGCCTACTGGGCCTTGTGCCTTGTCATCCGTCCACCGCCCGCCGGGTTACCAGTGAGTCATAGGTTGCTTGTAAACCGTCTGGTCAGGGTGTGTCGCTAGTGAATCGCCAAGTGTAAACCGGGTCTCAAGTAAACCGTCTGGTCCGGCCGGGTCATATTTTCGGTCGGTTCATACCGCGGGGTATATCCCCGACATTAGCCCCCAGTTTAGCTTGGATTTATCCATGGTAAACTTATGCTGCAAAATAAACACAAGAACAAAATTAACAGGTTGTGCTCCGGGTTAAGAGTTCTTGTAAACCGGCACCTGATCATCCTTAATTCCAATTGTCATTCCTCCTTCTAGAAAATCCGGGTCAATAGACCAGCTTCATAATCAATTTGCTTGTAGAATAAATATTGTAAATAAAGAATCCATTTGAATCGGCCTTCAATGCTCTGATTTGACAAAAATATTGGTCTTCAAATATTCAACTGATATTCAGCCGGTTTGAAAATGTAGAACTTGCCGGTTTATCATTGCCAAAATTACCGGGTTATAACAACTGATGATCTCGGGTCATGATTGTTGCCAACGCTGGTTCATGATTGTTGCCAACGCCAGTTCATGATTATTGCCAACGCCGGTTCATGACTGTTTCCAACGCCGGTTTATGATTATTGATGACGCCGGGTTGCAGACACAGGGTCATAATGATTGGTGACGCCGGGTCAATCTAGTTTGCTCAAAACAGAGAATTTGAAAATATTTCTTTGATAATAATATAATACCTGTAGCCCCCAAGTCTTGAGCAGAACAAAGTGATGGCTTAAAACTTGCTTCAATATAAATACAGCCATTTTTGAAGAAATCCATGTTGTTCATCCCAGTCACTAGTAAAAACTGAATATTCCATATTATGTAGCCCCCAAGTGCCGGGTTGTCATGCTTGCGACAACACAGGACTTGTAATTACTGATGCTCAAAAATTCAACCGATGTAGCCCCAAGGGCGGTCATTATCTTGATAATGAGCAGGAACTTTATAAATATGATCATGTAAATTTGAACAGCAATGTGTAGCCCCCAAGGGCCGGCTTAGTAAGATAATATTGAGCTGGGACTTTATATATGCTTTATTGAAAATAACATCACATGATGTAACCCCCATCATGAGGCTTGAACCCACGTCCACAATGTTAAGAGCTCTGTGCTTTACCAACTGAGCAGTGGACCCTTCAATATAATGGATTAAGACTTGTGTACCTTGAATTATTGACAGGAGCAATTGGTAGCCCCCAAGGGCCGGCTCATTATACAGTAATGAGCCAGGTCTTCAATAAGGCCAATAAAAAGTAATCTTGCATTAGCCCCCAAGTGTCGTGGTGCATGCTCGGAGTGACATGGGACTTGCACATTTGCTATAATCTCAACTTAAATAATGTAGCCCCCAAGTACCGGGTCGTAAGCCTGCAGCGACTCGGGACTATTCCTTCAATTGTAGAATAAATCATATCCATTGATAATATAATAGCCATTGCGCTAAACCGACTTTGAAAACCTTAATCATAATACTGGTTACTGATAACCATAATAAAATCCAGCCATGTTGGCTATTTGAAGTTTTGAATAATATAAGCCAATGATTTATGAGCGCATGATTTCAATGGCGCAATCCAAATATATACTGGCGACTTATAATCCCAAGTTAGTCGTGGATAATTTATCATCATACTGGCGACTTATAGTCGAAAGCCAGGCCAGGTTTAATAAACGCCGGTGATTTATAATCATGCTTTATTCAACCTGTTTCAGTAAGGGTGAATCACATCGTTGGTTTACCAACTCTTTGTAGTAAGGGTGATAACCCCAATCTTGAGTACTGATAACTCCTTACATATTTTGCCGGTTTATGATAAAGCCATACCGGGTTATAATAAACACCAGATGATCATACTGGTGACTTATAATTAACACCAGACCGGGTTAAGAACCACCGGCTTATATCGATGACTTATAATCAGGCCGGGCCATTGGACGCCGGTTTAACTCAAAACCTTTAACAAGGGAGGAAAAACTTTGACAAATAAAGAAAAAAAACTTGTAGTTGAGGCTTTTCAAGGGTTGCCGGGCCCAAATTCGAGGCTTTTCATGGGCTGTCAGGCCACTGAGTTAAACCATTTTGCGAAGCCTCTCAAGATGGTCCTCAATCCTTAACTTATCGCCGGTTTATCATTGACAAGTTCAGGGTCTTATCAGATTGACTTGTCAAGTTGGCGGGTCATACCAGGTTTACCTGGACGGAGTGACTTACTTGATGAAGGCAGGTTAACCCGGGGTTTTAGGTGTATACACCAGGCTTCCAAGCCGTGGCTTGATAGCTTATTGCAAGTGTAGATTCTTTGTTCATTGCGACAGCAAAGAATCCCCAAGCAACATTTCAAGCTATGCTCAATGGGTGCCTATGTTTGAGTTGTTCTTTGACAACACTCTTTGGCCCCTAAGTCATTGGCCTTGCGCCGATCAAGCGGTGTAGCTATGGTTCAAATATGACCAAGCCCCCAAGTGACCCTTCTGGTGGCATTTCGCCGATCAAGAGGTGTAGCTATGGTTCGGATACGACCAAGCCCCCAAGTGACCTTTCTGGTGGCATTTCGCCGATCAAGAGGTGTAGCTATGGTTCGAATACGACCAAGCCCCCAAGTGACCCTTCTTTTGCGGCTCTGGGCCAATCAAGAGGTGTAGCTATGGTTCGGATACGACCAAGCCCCCAAGTGATTTTGTGAGCTGTGCTCAAGGGGCACCTATGTTTGAGCTGTGCTTTTGCAACAGACTCTCTTTGGTCTCTTTAATTTTTCCTGAGAACTTGAACTTGCGAGAGATTATTCTTTTGAACCGGGATTTCTTAAACCGGATATTGAGAGCTTTCTTTGTGGGAGACAGCTTTCCCTGGAACCGGATTTTAAACCGGAATCATTCTTGTTAAGCTGGCAATTTTCTGACGGCCTTTAACTTTGCACCAATATGGCGGTTTAGGGTCCTGCATTAGATAACTTTGCAAGTCGGAGTAATTGCTTTTCTAAAGAAAGCAATATATAATAAAAATATACTGGATGGATTTCACCTGATATGTTAGGCCAGTATTTATCCGCCGCGGAGTTTGATGATCAGTTGACCACCATGGTGAAGCGGCGCGGTAAACCGTGCGAATGGGCAAGTGAGCCGCATTGTGTTGATATATGCCGAACCGCGGAGGCGGACGGAAAAAACAACCGCAATATTAGAGGCAGTATGGACGCGGGCGAGTCACTACCGCTCTTGCAGTGACCAAATGTCCTACATAAATAATATCATAAACCGGAGTAATTGTTCTCAAAAGGAAAAAGTTGATACGTGCTATTTTAAATAATCTAGACAGATATCACTTGATGTATTTGGACCTTATGATCCCCATCGGTGTCCGTTAGCCAACCCGGCACGTTTAGTAGGCCGGACCGCAGGGCGGACAGTAAAACGACCACAGCATCAGAGGCAGCACAGACACATGAGTCGGCCGCCATGTTGTAAACTGGCGCAGACGAACAAGTTGTCCTCCGCGTTGTCAACCGGTGCGGACGCGTGAACCGCCACGAGGGCAGATGAGCGAGTCGCCCGCGATATTGTAAGGCGGCATGGACGGACGAGTCGGCCGAGGCATTGTAAGCCGGTGCGGGAGTCCGTTGAGTAAGGACGACCACCTGTGCCGAATGATGTTGGCACACCTCCATCTTCGCGGTAAAATACCACTTTGTAATGAATAATTCTCCTGTATATAAAACACAGCAGGGGAAAATAGTTTTGCTCGGTCGAATAATATGTGCTTGAAAAATAAATAGGGTAAATAGCACCTGGTATTTTTATCGGATGAATACGGATACTGATGATGGATAATGTTGGACGTAGTTGGTGAGGAAATAAACTGCCTGCATGTACGTCTAGCTGATGAAGCAGTAGCACCCCATGTGGCCTTCATGACTGCCATAATGATTCATTGCTTTTTTTTATGCCATCCATAAAAAACTCATTTGTCTTGATGAGATGAAGAAACGGCAGTAGCTTTTAATCTTCATGTAGTAATAGCAGTACTTTGTAATGTATCCGCAACACCAGTGTTTTCCCTTTGCAGTCGGCCTTCGGGTGCACTTTGTGTAACAGTATGCATGTGGTTCAATATCTTCCACACCGCGTGAATGCAGACCAGATAAAACGAGGCTGTCGTTGTCCCTCGCCAGTCGCCACCGCAGGAGTCTTTTGATCAGTCAACACACCCGCGGGACGCATCCAAAAAGAGCCAGGCACGGCGAGCCAGCAATCAGGCCCGGCAAGCCATCAAAGGAGCAGCGGGTCGACTCTTCAGCGGCCAAGTGCGCGATGGTGAGGGCGGCTTAAAACAAACCATGCTGCAGCGGTGACGAAGGCAGGCGGGTGCAGTGAACCAAAGTGGCAGTGAAGGCGGGCTCGACGGCGGGTCTTAATCCAGTTGGCGTAGAAGGGCGCAATAGCTGCGGTGGGTTGGCGTTGGTGGTTCGATGGCTAACTTGTATTTTTCCTTTGATGAAGAAAGCAATATAGGAGTACAAACGTAAGGCCAACTCCACCGCATGACCCCAACGGACATCTGTTTTGTTTGGATTCTGTTCGTTTGGGTAGGGATTTGGGGTCGTGTCCGGGCCTGTCCTGGGATGCGGTGGCCGTGCGCCCAGTGCGCGGCCGCATCCATTTGCCCCATCTTGTCCGCGTCCACTTAAAAAAAATAAAAAGCAACGTTTCAAATGTCATGCCCTAGTTCAGGCCATCGACCCCGGTTCATCACGCCGGCAACAGAGCAGCCGCCTACACGTCCATCGCCCGGCATCGGCCGGTGGCGGCAACACAACCACCTCCAAAATGAATAGTTCTCCTCGCCGCAACACGGCCGGCCGGCAACACAGCCGCCTCCAAAATGAATGTTTTGTCGCCGCACATCGCCAGCGGCTCGACAGCGGGCGGCACCCGTGCAGCCTAAAAAGAACGGCCACGCCGATCGGACGACCTAGTTCAGCCTTGGCGTCGAGCATCTCCTTCGCTGGCCTCGAACCAGACCCTCGTCTTGTCGCTCATCTTCGACAAGTCCACGCTCATGATCGCAAGGGCCACCTCCTTCGCTTTGGTGGCGGCATTGGTGGCCTCGATGTCGAGCTGCCTCTGCCTGGCCTTGACGTTGTCGGCCTCGATGTCGAGCTGCCTTTGCCGGGCCGCCTCCTCCATGTCGAGCTGCCTTTGCCGGGCCGCCTCCTCCATGTCGATCTTCCTCCTCTTGGCCGCTTCCTCCATCTCAAGCTTCTGTCTTTGAAGGTCTAGGTATTGCTTCATTTGCTCGTCCTTGCTTTGCCGCTTTTTCTCGTCCCTCACATCCTTTTGGGACATCATGCCATGCAAAGTCTCATGCAAGGCCATGGATGAGGCATCGCGTATGTCGTCCACCTTGGAGTTGGTCTTGCCCCTCGGCCTCTTCAACGCCTCGCCATCCCCACCTCCGGCGAACTTAGCCGTCTTCTTGCCTCTCTTTCTTTGAAGTTCGAGGTATTGATCCTTGAACTTAGGGCAATTGTTGATGATCGTCCAACAATGCGTAAGAGTGAATGGATTGTCATTGTGTCGGGCCTTGAATGCCTCCAAAGATTGGAATGCCTACACCACATGATCAACAACAAGTGAATATGCAAACATACACACGGCCGAAGTCTCATGGCTGTAGCAAGGAAAGGGTTAGAAAGAGGAGAGCATACCAGGTCCCTAATGCCGAGACCACTCACGGGCCGTGCTTCAACGCTCTCAAATGCGGCGCAATACTTGTTGCACTCTTGTTGGATGAACAACCATCTTTTTTGAATCGAGCCGATGCCACGGTTGCTTGTAATTTGGTAGGGCTCAAACATCTTCCTTTCATGGAATGTTTTGTGGACTCTCGTCCAAAAAACAATGCCCTTTTGTTGCGCGCCGGTCCTCGGATCTTGGCTAATCTCCATTCAAGCTTGGCAAATCAACTTGTCCTCATCTTGTGTATATGAACCCGTGCGAATGCTTTTCCTCTTCTTTCGTGCCTCCGCTCTTTGGGTGAGCTCGTCGATGAACAATGGCGCACCACTAATATCAAAGTCATTGCCTTCTTCTTCTTCATCACCTTCGACATAAATGTCATCGTCTTCATGCCACGAGTCACCATGGTCGTAGTCAGCACGGTCGTCGGCCTCTTCAACGGGGACGTACTCGGCGCGGCCATCTTGACTTTGGGTCTCATCGGGGTTGTAGGTACGGCCATGCCCACCGTCGAAGATCACGTCCTCCATGTACCGGTTGTAGAAGGGGTCGTCGACCGCTGGCGTTGGGGTTGGCATTCCGTCAAACAAGACGCGGGGGGCCGGCATGGTGCCCGTGAACGGTGCCCGTGCCTGCTTTCTTAGCATCTCGACGGACGGCCGTCCGCCGCGCTGACCCAGCGTGGCGTTGAGGTCGATGATGGCAGCGGGCGGTGTGGACGGCGCGAACAAGCCCACATCCGCGACCCGAAACGGGCTGGCCGTCGTGTTTTGGCGGAGGGAAGCCGGGCGACATGGGTGTCGCGACGTCGGCGATCGGCGAGGCGTTAGCCGGGCGATCGACGAGCTGTGCTCGCCGGGCCGACGGCCGCCGCAGGAACCCGGCAGACGCCCATACCAAGCATGAGGATGGCGTGCGCTTTGTTGACGAGGTCCTCCTTCTCGTCGGCGGCCTTGAGCTGCTGTGACCTCTAACTCCTCGCGCTGGCGGCGAACTTGGCATGGCGGCATTGACCTTGACGACCGCTCTCTGTTCCTCCTCCTCGCCGATTCCGCGTCCAACCTGGCGATCTCCTCCGGCGTGCACTCCGACCGCGGCTTCCTTGACGTCTTCTTCTTCATCTTTGCGGGCGGGTCGACGGCCAGGCCGCCGGAACTCGGCGGGGCATCGGCCATGGACGGGGGAGAGAGAGGGGGCGGCGGGAGGGACGTGGGAGGGTTTGGGGCAAATGACGCCAAATGGGCGTGGGGGGGAGGGGGTTGGTTTCTCCCACCGACAGGCGGGCCAGGGGAAGACAAGCGCGCGCGTCCCGCCCGTCCGCGCGCTGTTCGTTTCACCCCAAAACCGGCGCAAACTTGGGCCGGGGATGGGTCGAAAGCGGACACAAAGCGGACAAAAGTCCGTTTGCGCCCGCGCGCTGGGCCGCCTTTTTTGCCCCTTCTACCCTAAACGGACGGAGACGGATAGGATAGGGTCGCGCGGTGGAGTTGGCCTAAGAGCATCTGTAATATAGTAGTCCGTACTGCTGGTAGTACTACTCTGGTTCCATTGATTTCACGTATGACCATCTGCTAGGCCTAGCATTTGTCAAATCTTGAAACTTGTGCAAATAAACAATAACTTGTGCAAATAAACAATATGGTGGAGCTCCTTTGTCTTTTTTGTCTTCCATGTATGCGCATGCGCCCGACCAACGTAAGCGAGGATAGAAGGACCAAGCCATGTTCAAGCTGAAGAAACAGGTGCAGAGGTTGGCGTTTTGGACTTGGGGTCGTGCTCTGAGAATTTTCTGTAGCAGATGATGTATTGATATGGAGCGCCTACAGAGCCTTTTCCTGGTCAGTGAGACCTGGTACGCTGCTGTCCGTCTCCGTCGTGTCAGACTCCGTCTCTGCGTCCGTTGGGTCATGTCCGCTGTCGTCACAAATTCTGCTTCCAATGGTATATGCCCCCGGCTTTAGTATCTCACTCTCCCGGAAGAACTGCTTGTCGAAGGAACCAGCAGCGGTGAGGATAGGGACTCGAGCGGGTTGGAGAGGAGCTGCGGCGGCTGCGCAGCTGGGAGGAAGAGCGCCGGGTCAAGGGAGAAGCGATGTACGAGGATGGGCAGGGCAATGCGCGCTGTGACTGTTAGAGTTGTGTCGAATATAGTGTATATAAGATAGGTTATAGTTGGACTTATAGTTGTATTGTGTTTAGACAGGATATGAAGTCGTGTCTTTGTAGGACACTTGTATCCTAGGCCTCTCATATATAGCGGGGCTAGACACATGATGTAACCTATGCCAACATAATAGCACAGGCGCGCAAGGGGGAGCCGGCGGCGTGTGCCGGCGCCTGGATGGCCGGTGTGCGGTATTGTGACAGTGTCACGGGGACGAGCGCCCGTAGTCATACCCCGGGGATGTAGCCATATCGGTGAACCTCGTTAACAAATCTCGGTGTCGTGCTCGTGTATTGCTTGGTCCTCGGAGATCGACGGTATGCCTCGGATTTATTCTAACAAGTAGTATCAGAGCTAGGTTGTTCGGAGGCTGCGGATTGTTGATCTAGAGGAAGAAGAAGCATCGACATATCTGCGGGAAGCGGTCGTAATACTGGATGAATACCATCGGCGAGTTACGATGCAGGCAGGATTGGTGGTGTTATGTTCTTCAAGTAGTAATCAGATCGAGTGGCAGATTGGGCAGCAGTTTTGCGGTGACTCGGCGAAACGATCCAGACTGGGCGATCGGCGGCGGCCTATTACGGGCGCGTGGGAGTGGGCAAGCGAACTGCCATCGCGTGGATGCGCGCTGGCGCTAGGCGGCCAACAGGCCCGAGCAAAGGCCACGAATTCCAGGCGCGTGGCCATCGCGGTCCAGGTCTTCGGTGTGCCCCAGTTGGGTCCGTGAACTGCAGGCGGACGTGCTGTTGTTGTGATGCAAACAGATCAGCGCTCGAGTTGTGCTATAGAGAAGGCTAACTGAGATTTGTTTGACGAAAAAAAAGGACACATGGCAGACCCAATCGGCGGAGAAACATCCATGGATACGTATCCACTGAAGCTAGCAGGTACATTGACAAAGCAACAACTAGCATTGGAGATTGAGCCTTGGAGCTACACCACGTGAAGGCCAAAATTGTTTGGTTAAATTGCTATTAGTACTGGGAGGTGACAACGTGTTTGCTTCATGTATTATTGCATCGTGAAAAGTTCAGTTGGCACAACAGAGATGCTTGAAGGAGTTGCAGGAAGTCAATTCAGCTAAGATGGAATTATCATATGATGGATGGAAATTCGCGGAAGACGGTTTGGGAGCCTTGAGTGTGTGTAAATGCAATCGGCGAGTTCGGCTGGGTCGGACTGGATAGTCTGATGGGATCGACGTGAGTCGGTTGATACAGAAGACGGGGGTAAGATCGGCGATGACGACATAGGAGCGTGGTGCTGATAGTGACCGACTTCTGGGCATGGAAACACGCGGCGCAGGCCGAGGGCTTGTGTGGCTTCGACAAGACTATGGCGCGGGGTTGTTTCAAGGCGGCGTATGCATGAGAGCTTGAAGTCGACGGGGCGCGAGGGTGGACTGATCATCTACCATGGAGTCATGTTGAAGGTGAAGCTGGATTGAGGGGCTACGATGTAAGGATCTAGGAAATCGAAGCCTATTCAGCAGGGGGGGGGGGGAACGAGTGACATGCAGTTTGGACTGGAGCCCAGTGGTCTGATGGAAGCATGAAACTCCTCATCGGTCGGTGATGATCGGTGGTACTCTGCAGTGGGGGTTGAGTGGTGTGGGTTCACGGCCCTTGACGTGGTAACAGCGGAGGCTCGACGTGGTAACAGCGGCGAGGCGTGCGGTATGCACGAGGCATGGAGACGGACCAGGGCTCTGGTGGTCATTCATGTGGTGAGACAACTGCGAATTTGTCTCGAGATGACTACAAGCAATGGTGAAATTCTTTCAAGTTTCAGACAAACGGTCAAGAAAGGAGCGGTGATGTTGAGTTCAGGTAACTCTTATGTGTGGCATCCAATATGTGAGTTGTTCACTTTCACACAGATCAGTGATCGGTATGTGATGACGTTGGACTGATACTCTGGAAGTTGGGAGCGCAAACTAGAGTAACAAGGAACTTAATTTTTGCTCGAGTGTTGACTGTAGTCAAGAAAATGAGGGACTACAAGTTGCAGGTGGAGTCACATGGAGTCTTTGGAGTAGCAGCGGTGCTCATGGGATAAGCTCAAGTCCAATGTACATGGAAGTTTGACGCATGGACAAATCCAGGGTGGTGAAATATATTCGCCAAGGTGGAGTTTGTTGGAGTTGTGTCGAATATAGTGTACAAGGTAGGTTACAGTTGGACTTGTAGTTGTATTGTGTATAGATAGGATATGAAGTCGTGTCCTTGTAGGACACTTGTATCCTAGGCCTCTCATATATAGCGGGGCTAGACACACAATGTAACCTATGCCAACATAATAGCAAAGACGCGCAAGGGGGAGCCGGCGGCGTGTGCCAGCGCCCGGGTGGCCGGTGTGCGGTATTGTGACGGTGTCACGGGGACGAGCGCCCGTAGTCATGCCCCGGGGATGTAGCCACATAAGTGAACCTCGTTAGCAAATCTCGGTGTCGTGCTCGTGTGATTGCTTGGTCCTCGGAGATCGACGGTATGCCTCGGATTTATTCTAACAAGTGGTATCAGAGCTAGGTTGTTCGGAGGCTGCGGATTGTTGATCTAGAGGAAGAAGAAGCATCGACATATCTGCGGGAAGCAGTCGAAATACTGGATGAATACCATCGGCGAGTTACGATGCAGGCATGATTGGTGGTGTTATGTTCTTCAAGTAGTAACCGGATC
This sequence comes from Aegilops speltoides, assembly GCA_021437245.1. Lineage (NCBI taxonomy): Eukaryota > Viridiplantae > Streptophyta > Magnoliopsida > Poales > Poaceae > Aegilops > Aegilops speltoides. The sequence goes on from CM038144.1 coordinate 448,302,999, forward strand.
GAGTGGCAGATTGGGCAGCAGTTTTGCGGTGACTCGGCGGAACGATCCAGACTGGGCGATCGGCGGCGTCCTATTACGGGCGCGTGGGCGTGGGCAAGCGAACTGCCATCGCGTGGATGCGCGCTGGCGCTAGGCGGCCGACAGGCCCGAGCGAAGGCCACGAATTCCAGGCGCGTGGCCATCGCAGTCCAGGTCTTCGGTGTGGCCCTGTTGGGTCCGTGAGCTGCAGGCGGACGTGCTGTTGTTGTGATGCAAATAGATCAGCTCTCGAGTTGTGCTATAGAGAAGGCTACCTGAGATTTGTTTGACGAAAAAAAGGACACGTGGCAGACCCAATCGGCGAAGAAACATCCATCGATACGTATACATTGAAGCTAGCAGGGACATTGACAAAGCAACAACTAGCATTGGAGATTGAGCCTTGGAGCTACACCACGTGAAGGCCAAAATTGATTGGTTAAATTGCTATTTGTACTGGGAGGAGACAACGGGTTTGCTTCATGTATTATTGCATCGTGAAAAGTTCAGTTGGCACAACAGAGATGCTTGAAGGAGTTGCAGGAAGTCAATTCAGCTAAGATGGAATTATCATATGATGGATGGAAATTCGCGGAAGACGGTTTGGGAGCCTTGAGTGTGTCGTACAGTCGAGCGAGTTCGGCTGGGTCGAACTGGATAGTCTGATGGGATCGACGTGAGTCGGTTGATACAGAAGACGGGGGTAAGATCGGCGATGACGACATAGGAGCATGGTGCTGATAGTGACCGACTTCTGGGCGTGGAAACACGCGGCGCAGGCCGAGGGCTTGTGTGGCTTCGACAAGACTATGGCGCGGGGTTGTTTCAAGGCGGTGTACGCATGAGAGCTTGAAGTCGACGGGGCGCGAGGGTGGACTGATCATCTACCATGGAGTCATGTTGAAGGTGGAGCTGGATTGAGGGGCTACGATGTAAGGATCTAGGAAATCGAAGCCTATTCAGCAAGGGGGAAAAATGAGTGACATGCAGTTTGGGCTGGAGCCTAGTGGTCTGATGGAAGCATGAAACTCGTCATCGGTCGGTGATGATCGGTGGTACTATGCAGTGGGGGTTGAGTGGTGTGGGTTCGCGATCCTTGACGTGGTAACAGCGAAGGCTCGACGTGGTAACAGCGGCGAGGCGTGCGGTATGCACGGGGCATGGAGACGGACCAGGGCTCTGGTGGTCATTCATGTGGTGAGACAACTGCGAATTTGACTCGGGATGACTACAAGCAATGGTGAAATTCTTTCAAGTTTCAGACAGACGGTCAAGAAAGGAGCGGTGATGTTGAGTTCAGGTAACTCTTATGTGTGGCATCCAATATGTGAGTTGTTCACTTTCACACAGATCAGTGATCGGTATGTGATGGCGTTGGACTGTTACTCTGGAAGTTGGGAGCACAAACTAGAGTAACAAGGAACTTAATTTTTGCTTGAGTGTTGACTGTAGTCAAGAAAATGAGGGACTAAAAGTTGCATGTGGAATCACGCGGAGTCTTTGGAGTAGCAGCGGTGCTCATGGGATAAGCTCAAGTCCAATGTACATGGAAGTTTGACGCATGGACAAACCCAGGGTGGTGAAATATATTCGCCAAGGTGGAGTTTGTTGGAGTTGTGTCGAATATAGTGTACAAGGTAGGTTACAGTTGGACTTGTAGTTGTATTGTGTATAGATAGGATATGAAGTCGTGTCCTTGTAGGACACTTGTATCCTAGGCCTCTCATATATAGCGGGGCTAGACACACGATATAACCTATGCCAACATAATAGCACAGGCTCGCAAGGGGGAGCCGGCGGCGTGTGTCGGCGCCCGGATGGCCGGTGTGCGGTATTGTGACGGTGTCACGGGGACGAGCGCCCGTAGTCATGCCCCGGGGATGTAGCCATATCGGTGAACCTCATTAGCAAATCTCGGTGTCGTGCTCATGTGATTGCTTGGTCCTCGGATGATCGACGATATGCCTCGGATTTACTCTAACAGTGACGAAACGCCGCAGGTTGTCAACCATGACGGAGGCGGCGTCCATCATCATCATCATCATGATGCAGTCAGTGTCGTCGCGGCTGTGGGTGCAGAGGATCAACGCGACAGCCGCTCTCTCTTTTTTCGTTTTTTAGAAGTACGTCAGCACCTAGTTGATTTGATTCTTCCTCCTAGAGTTCTGCTCGTTTGTTTGATGTACCCCTGATTTGATGATTGACACAATGTGTAATGATAGTTGCAGGGTAGCAGCCTCAGAAATTTGAAGCAAATCTGCGTACCCCCACTGCTATTAATGAAATTTCCTTGACGTGCGCTGGCTCTCGCCGTATGAAACGGCAATCAAACAGCGAAGTACTTTGAGTAGGTCTCTGTTTTGCCAGATCGCACAGGCCATTCCAGCGGAAATCAACCCCACTCGGGCAGGCGGATCAACAAGTCACGTAGGGCAACACGCACGGAACCCTGTCTTCTTTCAATCTCAAACCTGGTACTGCCTGTTCCAGAGTTAATCACAAAATAATGTATTTGCCGCTTCTATTCAAGGTTATCCCATGCCGGATTATCCTGCGAGATTGCTCTGTGCCAGCTCTTCTTCATCTAACCAACCGCGATCTTCTCGAACCCTAGGAAAAAATTCCTTCAAGAACTCAACACCACCATGCGCGAGGCCCATGGTGGGCGCCAACTGTCGTGGAATTGTCACGGCAGATGTTCTAGTGTGAGGACTTAGTCACGAGGCCAACGCATATATGTGGTAGCTTGAGAGGGGTTGAGCGGAATCGAGAGAGGCAACACAAGACAAGGGTTTAGACAGCTTCGGGCCTCGGGAAACATCATCCGTAACAGCTCTACATGCTGTTTGTGGCTAGGTCTTATTATGATCATGAGGGAGTCGCCAGTAATCCGGCTCTTTGTGTCTAGCCCTAGAGATTGTTTCTTCTTGCTTCTCCGTCTTTTGGGAGCCCTGCCCCTCCTTATATAAATTGAAGGGGCGGGTTACATGTGGAGTCCTATTAGGATTAGGACTAGCCTACCTTCTAATACAAACCGGATACAAGTCCGGGTCTTAACTCTTTGCAAGGTAAATATTCTTCACGCCTTTCCCCTTAAACCGGCCCACCATTAAGATAAACAGGCCTACTGGGCCTTGGGCCTTGTCATCCGTCCACCGCCCGCCAGGTTACCAGTAAGTCATAGGTTGCTTGTAAACCGTCTGGTCAGGGCGGGTCGCCAGTGAATCGCCAAGTGTAAACCGGGTCTCAAGTAAACCGTCTGGTCCGGCCGGGTCATATTTCCGGCCGGTTCATACCGCGGGGTATATCCCCGACAGTTTGGCATGCCGATGGCTCCTTCCCAACTTTACTTCATTTTTAGTCAAAGTTGGCAAACTCATAGGCACACAAAACCTTGACCAATATTTTGGCTAGCCAAACATTTGATGGGGAAACTCTAGACTCAAACAAAACAAACTCTATGTTACTAATTACTATTCAGTTACCATGCCATCGCTCAATCAAATCAATGAGATTCATCCACGTCATTTTCGCGGTGGTGACTTGTCTCGCTGCTATATGCTCTTTTACTATTGCCGCCATTCTGCAAGCGACATATCAAACCAGGGCATGCAATTGGAGATCGAGGCAAATAACATGTTGCGGATTTTTACCCGTTGAGAGGGCAACAGCTTCGTCGCTCAGCCTCGACACATCGTGCAATAGTTGCTGATATAAGAGCTGAAAGGATCCAAAGCATTGGTTGGAAATATCGAGCTTTTTGCGTGGAAAATGGAATTGCTTTGATCATCGAGGAGAGACTCAAACAGATTAAATGATTTACTTTCTGCAAAATCACCTGGTGAGATCCAGCCTATCCCTAAGCACGACACGACCGAGTCTCAGCTCGAGGGTGCTGGCATGGATAGCCTTTACCATGGAGATACCGATCTTGGCTGGAAGCCTGGCACCCAAAGGCTGGTCGAGAATGAACAACGGACTGCTCCAGGATCATTCTCCTTTTTTATAGTTCTGGACATGCATGGTGGAGTTTCTCTTAGTGTGCTTGTATGAGGTACTCTGTTTCGTTTCAATGAAATGGAACGGGGGGGGGGGGGGGGCATTTGCCCTCCTGAGAGTCTAAAAAGACCCTCGAAAGACCCTCCTCATCCCCGTAGAAGCAGAGAGGAGAATATACCGTGAATAGAACATATAGCCTTGCCATGCTGTAATGAATACTCCCTCCATACCACAATTGTCTTATATTTTGGTACAGAGGCAGTGCTACTTGTTTTTCCCGCTAACTCTCACTTTATCTAGTCAAAATAGACAACTTGTGCTTTAATCTTCATATAAATATCATAGTCAACACTTAGGGGCGTTACTAACATGTCACAAAACCCACATCTCCAACAGCTAACCAACAACAAGGTAAACAAATAGCCAGATTCTAATTCTCGGGAATACAGAGCCACAACTGATTCTCAGACATCCATAGCCATAGTGATTCTCAAGAATCCGTAGCACAAGTAAATTCAGTTATCTACATTGATTCAGATGTGTCAAGCCTATGTTCTCCTCCTATGATTCATTCTTCAAGGTGTTGCCGTTGCTGCTGATAGAGGCGAGATATATATGGGGCTACATTGAAATTTGTCACAGTAAGTATCCGCTCATAATAGCAGTCTTCATATCATGTTTGGTCTTCTCATCCTTCTGTTTTTTCATTTACTACTACAGGCTCAACAAAGCCTCACCTTCCATGCAGTACAATTTATTACTTCTCCCTATAGTTGAGCCAATGCCAAAAGACAAACACAAGAAGGCTAGAGCCAAAATACTCAAACTTCTAGCACCCAGCAATATCTGGTCACCGCCCAGCGCTGGATCCGCCTCCACCGGACTAATATATCCTCTGTTTCTGATCTTTTTAATTGGCTAGATCAGTGATAGCGGCAGTTCTAGTGGAGTGACAGGGCTAGGCGCCGACAAGAAATTGTTGTTTAGCCAGGGCTTCTTGGAGGAGACATATAAAGCCTCGAGCGTAGACTCCCTGTACCCCACTCTACAAATCCTAGAGACATCTTGGTGAGAGCATCATAGCTCAAGACACCATCAGTGACTAGGCCATCGACCACCCCACTGTCAGTAGGAAGGAGAGGTGAGAACCATTGTGATCTGCTGTGAGACCTATTTCAGAGTTTCCAACAGGCTCTCCCTGAACAATATCATCCACTTCTTGAGTGTCAAGTAAATCTGCCACCATATATGTTTAACATTAGACCACATTATAGAGTTTCTGTAGTTCCACATGCAATGGAGTATTAAAGTATAGGGTATGTTCTGCTCGACCGTAAATACATTTTGTGGTTTGGTTAAAAGAAAGTCACGATGTCATGGTAAAAATATGAACCCAAAGATGTAAAAAATTATAGGAGATCCCCGAGGAGGGCCCTGACGTCATCGATGACGCACACGGACACGGGGGCTGCCTCCTTGAGCTGGTAGGACACACATCGGCCAGCGAAGCTGGCCTTGCTGCACACTCCATCGACCAAGCCTTGAATACCTGACAAGGCTACTAGCTTAGCCCAGTACAGGGCTACGCTTAGGGCCATCATCACGACGGCCTGGGAGGCACGAGGCAAGATGGGACGACGATCATAAATAAAGACATGAGGGCGGTGCAGCGCGTCACGTCCGGCGCGGTGTCAGGTTATCTCCTGACTGATCGACAGAGGCAAGTGGACGAAGCGCGATGAATATCCTCCTTTGTACAACGTACTATATTATTAACATGACCAAGTGTGGTACCCCCGGATCTATATAAGGGGAGGGCTGTGGTTGAATAGAGGAGAACTTTTGCATACTCTAGCAACCCCACTCCCTCATAGGAGCATTGGTAGAGGAGAGAAGGTACAGAGAGAAGATAGAAAGGTGTTTAGGCACTCTAGCTAGTGCCCCGACCACCTCCTATGACACCCTGACCACCTCTTTTGTACACCCAAACACTTGTATCCTTGAGCTTATATGAAATTAGATAATGCCCCGCGCATTCCCAAGGATTTTTTCATAAATATTCTGAGGAAGGCAAGGATCCAAACTTATGTGCCAAATCTCTACATGTGACTTGCACATTCTACAATACCGACGATCTACATTAACATATGGTCAAGAGGCCAACATATGCATCACAATAGAGGTTTGCAGAAAAAGTACGGATGATATATATGTACTTTTGTATGACTCAAAACACCTAGAAGTATGAGAATGTTTCTCATTTACAATAGGGTGATGATTATTAAGGGGGATGTGGATATGGTCCGGGCAAGAATTTTTTGTTGGAGATTAGAATTTTATCAATTCAACATGTACGATTTTCTCACATACATTTGCACGGACCATAGATGTTTTTTTAAACAAAAGGTGATCCGACCTCTGCATCATCATGATACATGAATAGTAGGTGTGCACCCATCGTTAAAGTGAAGTGTGCAAAATTACCCAATTGTATCATCGTACATGAACTGTCGTATTCTTTATGATTGGTGAAGAATCACCCTCTTCGGAGCATCGCATAACCGGTTGAAAGAAGAATGAGCATAATCTGCAAGATGTAAAACACAGGTAGCAAAATTTGTGTGTAGTTTCTGTATCATATACTCCTTGAGTATAAGATCTGAAAGGAGCAAAGTGCTACTTGCATGGTTAATAAAGGGACTACCTTGCACAACATGGGAGGCCAGCTCGGTCAGGCAGTGGGCGACGTACAGGACCCTGACATCGCGTACATGCGGCGAGACCAGGGAAGTCGTGGCAGCGGCGAGACGGCGGCCAACAACGTGCGGAGCAAGCAGCAAGGGATCATCGGCTCCGGTGGCGATGATAGGCGGCAATGGTGAGACAGCCAACGACAACGCATGAAGCAAACAGTAAAGGATCGCCGTCTCTCGCGGCGATGATCCGCATCAGCGACTGTGGGACGGCTAATGACGACATGCAGAGCAAGCAGCAAGGGATCGCCGCTCGCCGGCTCCATCACGATGATCTGCGGCGGCGGTGAGACGGCCGATGACGACGCACGAAGCAAGCAGCAAGGGACCGCCGTCTCTCACGGTGATGATCTGCAACGGCGGTGAGACGGCTGATGACGACGCGCGGAGCAAGAAGCAAGGGATCGTTGTCTCCCCCAACGATCATCTTGCCTTGGCGCTGGGAGCAGTTAGCGCGGTCGCAGGGCGACCTTCAACAGCATGACGAAAAACGTGGAGAGCTCGGTGGCGGCATGGGTGATCGCCGCTGTTCCTGGTGCTGCGCGGTGTTGTGTTCTTCCTCCGGGACTTGATGCATTTATTTCCGGTACGTGTGCGTGGCAATCCAATTTAAAACTCTGACTGTGAATGGTTGAAGGGGGAAAGACAACAACCACGGAAATCCATAACTCTTGGACTTCGGAGCTACCTTTCGTGCTCCGCATCCTATTAAAGTGCCTCAGTTCCGTTTTAAAAAATTGAAGTGCCTCAGTCAGTGGGTTATTCTCCTTTCTTATTTTAATGGCCGTTAATGTCAGATATCATAAAGAATATTACCACATTAGGATTGAGTTGTTTTGTTCTTCTATTTTCCAGTAAGCCCTATGATATTTTACAACCCATCGCACAACCCTAGGTCTGACGCTATGTAGATCAAGGTTATTTCTAATTACCTGCGAGACTCCGACAGAGTATATCATGTGGAATTTCTTGTTCTTATGGTTAGGATGAACCATTGCAACATCTCGCAATAAATAATTGTGCAAAAAAATTATGATCATTCACAATAATATTAGGTCTTGGAACCATGACTTATTACATAATCAGTTTATTCACTCTACATAAAGCAGCGGACTCACATAGACATGCATATTGGATACTACATTATATGGAAGGCGTGCATGCATCCCTAACCGATCACACCCTTAGCTGCACCTGGGGCTCTGCACGAAGTTGCTAACCGGAAAGGACTGGTCGAACGTGGCTGCATGCTCACTGCCAGTAAACCTGAGCTTGTCACCGACGCGTTGAACCGTGTGAAATGCAAGAAAATCCCATTCCACCTGTATCCTCACGCCGCCCAGTTGGGTTATGGATCCGGGCCGGATAACCCCACTGACTATGCTGTCAAACCGAATCGTGTGTTGTCCGCCGGCAACCGTGACGTTGAAGTCGCACGAGGCGGGGAGGGTCACCTCAACGGCGCCCCCATGGTTCACGTATGACTTCACGTCCAGGGGCAGGAGAGCCTGCGGGAAGTTGTTTTTCACCAAAAGGTCGTATGCTGTGTCGCAGGTGGCCGCTTGGAGGATGGAAGCCATGAAGACGATGAGGAGCAGATGCTGGATGGCCATGGCTAGCTAACTGTTGCTGCTTACAAATTGTATCAAGGAATATGAGGAACTGGGAAGTACGTGTAGACTGAGGCCCTGGCCACGTATTATATATGCTGCCCAACGAAATCAAAGTCAATTGTACTTTAATTGCATTTATTTTGTTCCTGATTATCATTCCATCAACCGCCTCATCAAATATGCTAAAAATATCATCCCATTAAATCATATTTATTTATGGCCTAGAACATTGTATAGTTAATGGTTATGCCAAAACGTTCCTCAAATCTTCATAATCAATACGTATCATAAAATGAGACTAAAATTTCAGAGTAACATTCATTTACGTACTTCACAGCCGACATATGAAACATATGCAAAAACCTAAAAATGAATCAAGGGGAAACATCAACATCCCCAACAGTTTGATCCTTTATGTTGGCTTGGGTACCAATGATGCTTCTCTTCTCTTCAAATAATGTTGTGCAGTGCAACTAAAACATAAAACACCTGCAAGAAAGAAATGTTTCATTTAGATATACTTGAGTTTTACATCAGTATGCGGTGCAATAGAATGATTATCTCCCCATTGTGCAGATCATCTCTTTCAGGATGCCTACTCAGGCCAGCACAGACTCATACATAACATCTCGGTCAAAGTTTTCACAATGTTATAGCATGAACTCCCAGACCGGCAGAGAGGCTCAGTACCCATATCCAAAATGAAGAGTGCGGAGGAGCAGGTGCCTACCCCTCCACCTTCCACTTCTCTTAAAATTTTCCTGTGCAATGCAACTAAACTAAAATATAACTCCAAGCAATATCTTCAATTTAGATCTTGTTGTTATGATACGTCTCCGACGTATCTATAATTTTTTATTGTTCCATGCTATTATAATTGTTGGGTCATGAGCCGAAAGCAAGCCATCGAGCGTGGCAGTGTTTGATTGGATGAGATTGTCGACCGCTTGAAGGAGGTTCTCATCGTGATCCTTGAAGAGCCGGTCCAAACCTACGGTGAAATACGCTTGTTGAAGCGCGTACACGCTGCACCCTTCCTCGGACAGCTTGTCCATCGCCGCCGATCACGCCACCGCGTCCCGTGATGGTGTCGCGGCAACTCCAGGATCACTTAATTTATACCGACTGTGAGCAACTCACTCGATCGAGAGGAATTGCTAGGGATTAGAATTCGAAATTGTGGAAATTGGTTTGTTAGCTAGCCGTCCGTCCACCCTCACAGCTACACGATTACACCGCCTGATGCCATCATCCAAATCCCAGCCAGGAGATAAGAGAGAAGTATAATGCCTATTTAAACTAGTGATCGCTAACATAGTAGAAGGGCCTGCTCATAGTCCATCAACCATTGCGGTGGGTTGATCTCGAGCCTAGGCTGCGGTTAGAGCATAAAAATTGTATGCGATATTGAGTCCATCACACACAGTTAGAACGTACAAACTATGTGCAATAGGAAGGATTCATCACACACGGTTATAATTAAAAATCGTGTGCTCGGATGGGTTGGCGTTTGGGGTGCCAACACACACGCTTTTAAAACTGTGTGCGATGAATGGGCTCGACTAGGTCTAAAACAAGTGCTACATTATACATTTGGTGGTCTGCACACTCAAATTAATATGCTTTCTTGTAGTGGAGAATCTTCAATGTATGATGTAAAATAGCCGTTGTGTCAAAAAAATTGTCAGTTAGGTCACTTTGGGCCAAAAAAAAGTATCCAAAAGATGCCCTATATACCTATATGTTGCAAAAGAAAATTACCCAAAATTTTGTCACACACATCTAGCAGCTGTGCTGAAACCAAAAACAATGCAGCAGGAACCCAACCACTTGCGATGAGACTACCCCACCGCCGACAGTCGCCACCCCACACCTACTCTGATCGACTGTCGCAGTGCATGCCGCCGCCGCGACTCAATCGGCCGTTCTCAGCCCCGCCACCACCCTGCCGCTCGGGATGTCCGCTACCAAATCTTGGGCCGGCGATCCGATTCCACCAATTCTGGCCATAGAAAGTTGGTGTAGCTACCGGGGCATCCCCCTTCAGTATTTTGGCTAATTTTGAACTTTTTGTCCGGATCACAAGAAAATATTAGTATCGTCCATGTTGCTGAATGGGAATTACTACTTGGGGATTTGCTCACTGAATATTGGAATATACTTACTTTATGCATGCCATCAAATATAGCTGACCCCCTGAAAGAACAAAGATTGCTGATGTTTTTTTCCACGGTTTTCTAAAACTATGTTGATCTTTTTCAGACAAATCCAATGATTATTTTTAGAGAACATTCTGCAAATCAACTAAATAAGAGTCTAGGCATTCTTCTTGTTTTTTTGGGGGAAGGTGTCTAGGCATTTATTAACATGTAGAACTTACAATGCATGGGGAATGAAAGATCAAATATACCATGCTCTCCTTTCTTATTTTAGTGGCTGTTAATGTCAGATATCATAAAGAATATTACACAGGATTGAGTTGTTTTGCTCTTCTATTTTCCAGTAAGCCCTGTGATATTTTACAACCCATCGGACACCCTTGGATCTGATGCTATGTAGATCAAGATTATTTCTAATTATACCTGCGTGACGGTTCCTGTGGTTAGGAGGAACCATCACAACATCTCGCAATAAATAACTGGGCAAAAAAATTTATGATCATCACAATAATATTAGGTCTTGAAACCATGACTTATTACATAATCAGTTTATTCATTCTACATAAAGCAACGGGCTCACGGAGACACATGCATATTGCATACATTATAGGGAAGCATGCGTGTGATGCATCCCTAACCGATCACACCCTTAGCTGCACCTGGGGTTCTGCACGAAGTTGCTAACCGGAAAGGACTGGTCGAACGTGGCTGCATGCTCACTGCCAGTAAACCTGAGCTTGTCACCGACGCGTTGAACCGTGTGAAATGCAAGAAAATCCCATTCCACCTGTATCCTCACGCCGCCCAGTTGGGTTATGGATCCGGGCCGGATAACCCCACTGACTATGCTGTCAAACCGAATCGTGTGTTGTCCGCCGGCAACCGTGACGTTGAAGTCGCACGAGGCGGGGAGGGTTACCTCAACGGCGCCCCCATGGTTCACGTACGACTTCACGCCCAGAGGCAGGAGAGCCTGCGGGAAGTTGTTTTTCACCAAAAGGTCGTACGCTGTGTCGGAGGTGGCTGCCTGGAGGACGGAAGCCATGAAGACGATAAGGAGCAGATGCTGGATGGCCATGGCTAGCTAACTGTTGCTGCTTACAAATTGTATCAATATAGGAATATGATGAATGAGGAAGTGCGTGTAGACTGAGGCCGTGGACGCGTATTATATATGCTGCGCAATAAAATCAGAGACAATCAGATTTTAATTGCATTTATTTTGTTCCTAATTATCGTTCCATCAGTTGCCTCATCAAATACGCTAAATATAGCATCCAATTAAATCATATTTATTTTTGGCCTAGTCAAATCTGCATAATCATACGTACCGTAATATGAGATTGAAACCATATTTCACTAGTATACAGAATCAAGCATTGGAGGTGGTTCTCATGCATGGACCGGCGACAGTTTAGTTCCGCCTCAAAGCTTGTGTCGCTTATACTCCGCTCGATGGCGGTTGCGCAGATCGCCTCCAATATCATTGACAACGCATGCGATTTTGTCCTGCTTGCAATACCGTTCTTCCCGTTTTGTACAAATAACCGCCTTCATTTTGTATGTCAGGTATAAATATTTCCTTTTAGGGTACTCGCCCTTGCTAATGATAATCAGATGAAACACTCCTCAATTTTCATACTCCCTCCGTTCCTTCATATAAGGTGTATAGTTTTTTGAGAAAAAACCCAAAATATATGGTGTATTGCATTGCACCACTCGTTTGGATAATTTTTTAGGGATTTGATTACATATTCTTATATCAAGCAAGCTCCTCTATTTTGTCATGTCAATTAGTCAGGTAAAATCTCGCCCAAAACTTGTGAAATTTTCCCTCCACGTGCGTTCTTTAATTTTCGTGCCAAAAACTATACACCCTATATTTAGGAATGGAGGGAGTATTACTTAACCAGTCGCGCGAATGAAATTGAAATGAAACATTCAAATAAACATAGGCATACTCGTCCATTTGCACAAAGCACTGCATCTCATAACAGATGATGAGCACGCTAGCGATCAACTGCTTCGAAACTCGAGTTAGGGCGCGCTTGGGATCTATGTAATTTAATACAGAGGTGTTTAACATACATGTGTGTCTTACCAGCCACTGAACAATTTCCAGCCAGAAACAAAATGATGGGCTGAGACGTGTATTTTTTACGGAGGTAATTAAAAGGAAAATGATAATCCAAACAGGGCCTTATAACACAAGAGACATGACTTCCCTCAAACAACAAGGGGAAGAAGGCTGGTACAACAAGCCATCTACTTTCTGGTTCAGAAACCATATAAACACACAAGCATTCGATCTCCCTTAACCCAACATGCAACCAATCAATGGATCGACACAACAGCAGCAAAGCAAGGTCTCCTCACGCTAGGAGGGCCAAATAACCTTGTCACAGCAAGCATACGTTGAAGGGAGGCACTCTTACGAGAGTCACATTTCAGGCTCTGGTTAGCCCCATCCCACACTATACAGGGTTTAGGGAATGTGCTAGATAATAGTTAGACTAACAATTAAGTTCGATGACCTGATAGTTCTCACTGCTCAAGTTGTGCTGACAGTGCGACATGCTCTAATTCACCTGCACATACCACATACAGAAGATATCTTCCTAGCTGTCAGGTGACTGAACGATGCTGCTGATCATCCTTACAGCAACATCGGGCTTGTCGACAGGCACCTGTAAAGAAGATTTGCATTGACCCAAGCTTACGGTTCAGTTTGCGCATAAGATGTACCAACATTTCAAATAGTGAACTGTTGTATACGTTGGCACATACCTTGTGTCCAGCTCCAAGGATCCAGTAGAAGTTCAGGTTCTGGTATGATCTAGCGTATGCCTTCACGTTGGTGAGGCAGTGCGCTGGAGAATCACAGTATCGCAAAGCCTGCCTTGGCGTGCTCAAGAAACTCTTCAGACCAGCCCATCTGAAAAACATGATCATGTTAAAAGGTTAGAAAACAAGCAATAATGATGGTTTCAATACAACCAGGAAACAAGAAAGCACACCTCTATATGCGAGTATTTTGCTGCTACAGTGTACGTTATGATTTTGAATTAAGATATTACGTACATGCATTATGGTACTAATCAACCCGTCTTTGTGCTGTTAGTGTCCATTATTCACTACTGAGCGTGACTCGTGGATGACGCCGTTATGTGGAAGCGCTTCTTATGCACAAGGCACGGATGGGCTGGTCTGTGTCCTCCTTCCCACAAACGTACCTCGGCCTCCCCCTCTCTGCTTACACACTCCCTCTCTTTTTAACAGCTTCAAATATCAGCCAGGGTGGAGGGCTAAGCTGCTCTTCCACGCCGACAGGCTAACCCTCACCTCCTTCATTCTCGACTCCCTCGCCACATACTTCATGTTAGTTTTCCAACTCCCCAAAAAAGTTTTGAAGGCGCTCGACGCAATCCGACGTGTTTTCTTCTGGACTGCGGAGGAGACCTGTACGGGGGCGAAATGTCTTATAGCGTAGCGGAATGTTCGCAAACCAAAAAAATACGGTTGTCTTCAAACCCAAAATAGGTACTTGCTTATGAAATTTGTTTTGCAATGTTTAGCCTCCCCCACCCCCCTTCCTTGGGTTACCAGCTGGTACCTACGCTTACATAACAACAGCCTTACCCACTATACCCAGCCCTCCTTCCTCTCCAAGATAACTCAAACACACCTCCCCACGCTACTCAACCTCTTTGTTATCACTAACAATGGGGTATCCACCTACTTCTGGCTTGATACTTGGCTATACCATAAACCCTTAGCATCCGCCTTCCCAAGCCTATACTCCCACTCTACTAATACCAATATCCTCATAAAGTTTTGTGGAATGGATTACATTCCAATCTCCAGAACCGGCTTACTTCTGCTCCTTTGGCAGAGTTGTGTGATCTGTCTTTGTTGTTGCAGGATTTCCATCTCTCGGAGGTCTCGGAGGCCCCGGGCGAGAGGTCCTTAGTTCATAGCTTGCCGTTCCCTGCCAAGGGTGCTTATGAGCTGCTCATGGCCGAAGATGTGGAGTGTGACCACACTGACCTCATTTGGCGCAGCCGAAGCCCCCACAAGCTCAAAATCTTCGTGTGGCTGCTATTTCGGGACCGTTTCAACATGAAGGCCAATCTGTTCCACAAACACATCGCCTGCCTCATGCCTGAGGTGCTCCTGTGTATCTGAAGCCACGAACCATTTGTTCCTCCACTGCCCGAAGGCCACCCTGGTTTGGAACACTCGGCATTTGCCCCTCCAAGCTACCAAGATCTTTGGTCCATGGCTACCCCTGTGACTCCTGTCGGCGATGTGTGGCCTGAGGTTCTGTTGTCCATCCTTTGTTAGATTTGAGACTCCCAGAATGCTGTCTTAGTTCTCCATGAGGATCACACAGCCACGACTACTATTTCTAATATTTGCGAAGATTTTGAACTTTGGACTCTTAAGAGTTAAGGACCCGCTTGACAAGGTGTCCGCTATGTCTTGGCACGACTACCTCTCTGCACAGCTTGTTGTGCCCCTATAACTCTGCCTTGAAGCCCATGGTATGTATGCTACATTGGCAATGGTGGAACGAAAACATCAAAACATCAGGGAGGAAGGTAAACATAGGGGTCTTACTTGAGCTTTTTGACCCAAGCTTCTACACCGATTGTCGAGCATATCACATCGAGTTGCCCATTGTAAACCGACACATTTACTCCATATGCTAGCAATTGATCAACCTAACCAAGTAAACATGCATAAAATCTCAAACACCACAAATTTTCATCAGCCAACAAAATAGGTCCATTAGAGCTTTGTTTACCTCGTCGATTGCTGGCTTCATGTAGGTGGCGTTCATTGCATGGAAAACTTGAATAGCCACTCCTTGCCAACTGCAGTTTAATCAGATATCAGATTACAGTAATTTGAGCAAGATGATATTTTGGCGGAAAAGAAAAATATATATATAGAAGAAAAGTATGCTCACATTATGTTCTTAGGAATAACCTTCAACTTTTCTTTAATGGCCCCATTCATCAGACCATCAATGGTGTTGGGGGTTGACGGAAGCACCTGGCTCATCGATGAGCCTTCGCCTTTGTCAAGCAAGTAATTTAGCATATCCTGCAGAAAGTCATGCATGTTTTATCAATTTGTGCTGAATGGTATTAATATTTTGTTGCGAGAACAATCTAATAAATGTCAACCAAACATGCCATCAACATGCTATCCATAGTTTTGTCTACTGGTCCAGATGATCTCCCGGCTCTGTTTTAGCAGATATGAAATGAGCTCAGGTCAAAAGCTCAACATGCAGAAGTCCTCTACTTTTTGGGGGCCTGGGGTGCAAGAAGACTACAACGAGGATCTGAAAGTTGTTATCAGTATTGATAGAAGCAGTGAATAAAGGATATCTGGGCTTCACAACAATGGTGGATAGGTCCAAGGATGGTGCTTTTAAGCATATTGCTGAAAGAGGTTGGGGGAATGTGCAAGGGTGGAAGGGTCAGAGGCTATCAAAGGCAGGAAAGGAGATCCTAGTAAAATTTGCAATACAAGCTGTTCTGGCCTACACCATGAGCTGTGTTTCTTTTACTAAGTTCCCCAAGCAGCTTACTTCTGTATTTATGTTATGGAAAAACTCTGGTGGGACTTATGCAATGGACAGCGCAAGGTGCATTGGGCCAGCTAGGAGAAGTTCTTGGTGCCAAAGAAATGGGGAGGTGTAGGTCAGGGATATGGAGGCTTTCAACCAAACATTTTTGGCCCGGTGAGGTTGGCGGATCCTAAGTTATCCTGTGTCACTCTGGGCAAGTTTTAAGAGTCTGCTATTTTAGGCACACTGATTTTCTGAATGCTTATAGTTCCCCTCGTAGTGCTTCCCTGACATGGCACAGTATTTTACATGGAAGGAAATTGCTCAAACAGGGAATCATCTGAAGAATTGTCAATGGAGAAAAAGTCGATATCTAGCAAGACGATTGGTTACCTCGAAATAGTTGCAGGCACCCTTTGGGAAGGCGAACTCCGCCTATGTCTTCTAGGCATAGCCGGTCCCAAGCCCGGGTAAAGGAGGAGGGTTGTGATAGGCTTGGCGAGCCAACGTAAAAACTAGCCAGTCCCATAGGTATGAAACCCATTTGAGCGAGAGTAGTACTAGGATGGGTGACCTCCTGGGAAGTCCTCGTGAAAGGGTTTCATATCTAAGGGTTGTGATAGGCTTTGGCGAGCCAACGTAAAAACTAGCCAGTCTTTTGGGTATGAAACCCATTTGGGCGAGAGTAGTACTAGGATGGGTGACCTCCTGGGAAGTCCTCGTGAAAGGGTTTCATATCTAGCCTACCCTAACTTGTTTGGGATAAAAGGCTTCGTAAGTAAGTAAGTAAGTACCCTTTGGGAAGGCGAAAGGAAACTAACATTTGCAAAGTGTCTGGTCTTCTATTGGCGGGCAATAAACGGTGGAATGAGAACCTTATGTACTGTTTGGCATGCTTTGTAGCCAATATGTACTGTTTGGTTGCAACTGTTTGGCATGCCAATGGCTCCTTATCAACTCTACTTCATTTTTTAGTCAAAGTTGGCCAACTCATAGGCACACAAAACCTTGACCAATATTTTGGCTAGCCAAATATTTGATGGGGCAACTCCAGATTCAAACCAAACAAACACTATGTTACTAATTACTATTCACTTACCACGCCATCACTCTGCTGGTCAATCAATTTAACTAGATTCGTCCACGTCATCTTCGCCATGGTGAATTGTCCCGCTGCCATCTGCTCTTTTACTATTGCCGCCATTCTGCAAACGAAATATCAAATCAGGGCATGCAATTGGAGATCGAGGCGAATAACATGTTGCAGATTTTTACCTGTTGAGAGGGGCAACAGCTTCGTCGCTCAGCCTCGACGCATCGCGCAACAGTTGCGCATATGAGAGCTGAAAGTATCCAAAGCATTGGTTGAGAAAATTGAGCTTTTTTGCGGGGAAATGGAACTGCTTTGATCATTGAGAGTCTCAAACAGATTAAAAGATTTAATACCGCAAAATCATCTGGTGATATCCAGCTATCGCCAAGCACGACACCCCCTAGTGTGAGCTTGAGGGTGCCGGCGTGGATGGCCTTTGCAACGGAGATTCCAATCTTGGCTGCTAGCTTGCCACCATACGATTCACCGACAAAGAACAACGGGCTGCTGTGCAAGGTGGGTATCTCCTTGGTAAGTGCCTTGAGGAGCTCGGTGGCGTCAGCAGCGACTTGCACGTCCGTCGTAGCTAGCACGCTAGGGTCCTCCACGTAGCTATACCCGACACCCACTGGTAAGTCCTGCATTCCACATACTCATTACTTACACTTCCAATGTCCTCAAATAGTACGTGCAATTAGAATAACTCTTACCACGAAGATGAGATCAGCCTTCTGCAGCCACGTCGAGTTGCGTGGCTTCAGATTGACATCCAGCGGCCCGATCCCCTGGAAGTTGCCACCCCCGACGCCCGACCCTCCCTGGAAGAACACGACGACGGTCAACTAATGCTTTCTACTCAACCAAAGAAAAAAAATGGCAGTGAGAGGAGGAGACCAGTTACATACCGGACCGCCCTCCAACCAGAGGATGGTTGGCCATGGCTTTATTGGCGAAGACACCCGATGTGGGCTCTTGTAATACCACCAAAATAGGTGCGCCTCTGCAAAAAAAACTTACGGTTAAACTCACGCACAAAAACAGACAAATGAAATAAAATTTTGGTCATAGTAGTAAATGGAAAAACGAAACAATGAGAAGACCCAACATGATGTAAAGATTGCTATTATAGTGGATACTTACTGTGACGAATTTCAACGTAGCCCCATGCCTCGCTTCTTTCAGCAGCAACGGCGGCACCGTGAAGAATGAAGCATAGGAGAACAGCGGCTCGCCACATCTAAACGATGTAGATAACTGAATTTAAGTCTACGAAAATGTTGAACGGGACCATGGTTCACCCGAACCTACACTCAACACTATTGATCTCTGGATATCACCCATGGGGATCTGTGCACAGTGTATTAAACAATGCATGGCGCGAACTGTTTGGGGAGATGGCAGGAGCAGTCATGCATGGCACAAGTAGTTTAGTGATGGTTATGAGCCCCTACATTGCTAAATAACCCTACTTGATGCTCACACCATAGGAAATTAAATAGTGATGTTGCATTGTACATCTCGAATGCTGTCCCATGCACAAAACGCTTTTCACTTAAAAGGTTACAGTACTACTTCCTCTGTTCCTAAATATAAGTCTTTGTAGAGATTTCACTATGGACCACATACGGATGTATCTAGATGCATTTTAGAGTATAGATTCACTCATTTTGCTCCGTATGTGGTCCATAGTGAAATCTCTCCAAAGACTTATATTTAGGAACGGAGGGAGTAAAAAATTCTGCTAAACCTTTAATATTTCTTGTTTGTGCATATGGCTCTATTCCTTGCATGGTCGAGAAAAAATTATCTTTATTCTGGACTAGAGACATTGTATAAATTATAGGCCAAAGGATGGTGATGTCTAATTTTGCAAATTCATTTGAGGCTGACAATGACTTTATAGCACTGGAGCTGATAAATTCTTTTATAGCTTGAGGTTGACAATGACATGTTTCTTTGTTGCACATATTATAATCTTACATATATGTCAGTGAGTCCCCACTATCTAAAAAATTGATAGCAATTGACTTGTGCAGAATTATGTACGTGTACATGTACAGGAAATTGGGGCAAAAAACCAAACCCTAATCTGAAACAGGCATTTGGGTACCTTAAATTGACTAGTTTGCTCGCTTGTAACTTGTTGCCGCCGTGGTGGGGCTTTGCAGGGGGGTGGCCGGGATGGCTGGAAGCCGGGAAGGGGAGGCGGGACGCCGGGACCGCGGGAGCGCACCGCAGGGGCGCAGCCGCGCGCAGGGCAGGGGCGCGGCTGGACCGGGAGATTGGCCGGGCGGGAAGCCGGAAGGGTTGGAGGGAGCCTCCTGGACGGCTGGGCTCCGGGCTCCGGCCGGCGACCGGCGAGGCGGCTGGCCGGCTGGGTGTCGGGGTCGGGAGTTGCTGTGCGAGGGTTCTGCTCGTGCTCGGGAGTTGCTGTGGCTGCGGGGCTGAAGGTTGTTGGGTGCCCCGAGTTGGGCCGGCCAGGCGCGCGGGAAAAAGTAACCTCGTTTTCTCCTTTGTTTTTCTTTCACGTTTTTTGTTTTCGTTTCTTCATTTCTTTTTTACTTTTATTTATACTTCAAAATATTATAAATAGATATATTAAAAAAATCAATCTACATAAAAAATTTGAAAAATGTTGACCAAGCATTTGAAAAATGTTGAATGTGTATAGAGAAAATGTTTACCATGTACACCAAAAATGTTTAATGAAACAATTTGATCATGTATTTAAAAACGTTAATCAAGAATCTGAAAAAAATGCTGAAAAGTGTTTGAAAAATGTTAAGGAAGCATTTAAAAATGTTAAATATGTATGAAAAAACTTTGACCATGTATTAAAAAATGATGAAATTTTTTGATCATGTATATAAATATGTTAATCAAGTATTTGAAAAAGCTTAAATGTGTGTAGAAAAAATGTTGACTATGTATTAAAAAATGATGACATTTTTTATCATGTATTTAAAAATGTTAATCAAGCATTTGAAAAAATGTTGAACAAGTATTTAAAAAATGTTAAATGTGTATAGAAAAAAGGCATCATATCCTATTTAATCCACTTATGTTTGTGCATACCATCATCATCATCCGTCCAATCAAAATCTGGTGCTTGTTGTGCGTCCATGCTAATTTTGTAGAAAAGCCCCGCCTACTCCCTTGGAGCTCCCCAAATCGCTTGGTCCTTCCAATCCCGCTTCCCAGCGTCTGCCACGCCGGAATACTTTTTTTTTGAAACGGAGGCAAAAGTATTACCTCATCCATTAATTAAGAAGAGAGCTGCTCAGTTAATTTACGGAAAACTGGGCAAAAACCGTTACAAACTTGCTCAAGACAATTGAACAAGCACACACATACAATCATGCCAACTACTCCCGAATCATGGAGACACACGACCACATAGGCACGCCGACAAACACATCCAACACAATTTTAATGTCACTTCCCAACACATGGGTCTCAACATCACAAGGAAAATCCCATTGAGTCGTTGCAACTTGAAAGAAACACATCGATAAAGTCAACGTACACCACCAAGCCCTCGCTTGCAGACCAGAAATCTGATTCATCATGGAACAACTTGTAAATTCCCTTTTGCATCATCCTCCTTACTTTTGGTCCTGCTAGATTTCTCCTTGAGGATGCCAGGTCGAGGATTAATACCACCTTTCTTGCATTTGTCCCTCAATGCTTTCTCCTTCAAGAGACATCCAATCGTCTTTCCAGATTTATCAGCATCCAATTCTACGAGAAAATCACAAAGCTTGGCGGCAAAGAGGGCCCCAGGATTAGGTACCACCACACCGGCCACAACAATATCCTCACCCACAGGAACCATGAGTCCGATGGGCTTCGGCGAGTGCATGACACTAGAATCACGACAACTCTTCTCTTCGTATAAAGATGCTTGGCTAGGATCCGGAGTGGTTGGGGCCGGAGCCAAAGCCACAACCGAGGGCACGAGCGAACCACCTTGAAGATGCTCCCCTAGTAGCGGCGAAACAGGTTCCTCACACATTTGTTGAAGCTCGGGCATAATCTGCATCACCGGAGCCATTACCACGGTTGTGGCGTTACCCATGGAGGTAGCAGGCGCCGAGGGCTGGGCAGGCAACGGCGGTGAACTAGCCCTAGCATGAGGGGAGAAGCAACCGTAGAGCTCCGCAACCCTCTCGTCAGCAAAGTCAACGTCAGTATCCGTCATAGCAGGGTTTTTTTCCTTCACATCCAAAGCAACATAGATCTTATCCAGAGCAATCTCTGCACGCTCCAGAAAGCTCTCAAACCGAATCAGACAACCATCCATACGTTCAGCGACATCACGCAGAGGCTGGACCGCCTCCTTCAGTTGAAATGAAGCCAAATCTTGTAGTTCAGAGAGCATCAACTTGACTTGTGCAGCAAGACCATACTGCATGGCCAAATTACTTGGGGTTGGTGAGCCTGTGGGAGCAGCAACAACAGATGCCCAAGAATCACAGCAAATCGCCTCGGAATGAGCCCGGCGTGGAGCTGAAGCTTGATGGTGCTTATTGATGTGGACAGGCAGCAACGGCATGACAGATTTAGACAGTAAGCTGAGCGGACGCCAAGCATTGCGACACCCGCGTGAGCGATGACCGTTCTCGAGGCAGCGGGAGCAGCGAAACGGATCTCTGCAATCAGCGGCACGATGCCCAGGAACGAGACATCTGCAGCATCTACCTTTGAGCCAAGCAGGGATGGCACGGGGAGCAAAAGCCGGGATTGGCGAGGTCGAACGACACAGGCCGTGCCGCGGCAGCACCTCCTGCCAACCCCCTCCTGAATCCGCCTCGTGTTGTACACACAATCTGCTGGAGTCAACAGTCTTGATGGCAGCTTGCGATGCTTGGGGGCCCAGCTCCTCTTCACTGTCCTCGTCGGTGTCCTTGTCGGCCATGGAGGCCCATGACAGAGGCCGATGAACGCGGACCAACTCATCCTCGATGCTATTGGCAGGGGCAAGCAGACTCGGGCACTCCAGGAGCTTCGACATCCCAGCCGGCAGGAGCATAGGAGTGACCACATGCCCGGGCTCATCAAGGCGCGGTGAAGGCATTGGAGTCTGGAGCTGCAGAGGAGGTGGCGGCAACGGCTGGAGTTGCGGAGGTGGAGGCGCCGGGAGCTTCAGATCGGAGCCCATGTCCGCGGGGAGAACGAGCAGCGGCGGTCGGAGGAGTAACCTGAGCTGGTGGGTGGCCGGGGAAGCGGCGAGCGACGGCGGCTTCACAGACAGCCGCAACTCATGCCCGCATCTCACACCGCTTGCAATGGAGGAGGCAACGGCGCGCACGGGAGGAGGTGAGAGCAGGGCCAGGGCTGGATCCTGGCGCGACTGATGCGCAGGAGGACGGATCCGGGCACGGCGGACGTGGAGGTGGCCGGAGTAGACAGATCCAGTCGGCGGCGGCCGTGCGCTCACGCGGCGGCGGACGCGGACGCAGACGCGAGAGCCCCCTTATCCATTCTCGAGAGAACAGATTCCTGTAACCTCATATGTCCGGCGTGGCAAAGTTTACGCATCTAGAGGGACGATTGCCACGACGGGGCGGGATAGCCTGCGACGAGTCCCAGGGAGAGGCTGTGTGGGTGGCCGTCAGGTCGACACCCTGGGACGGAGATCCATGTCGATGGTGCCACGTCGGTGGCCTGCGGCGGCTGCATCCCGACGCCGACGACCTAATGGAGATAGCGGTAGGCGACCACTTCATTTTGACTGCAACGACGACCACGAGTCCACTACATCCCGATGACAACTGCCGCCAATTGTGGCGACCACACTAGTTCTTTTAGATGACTCTGGCTTATTGCAATAGCAACGATCCTTCTAGACGTGCCAATCAAGCTTCAGAATTGTAGTAACATGCGTTATTGAATTCAAAATTCAGAACAGAAGTGAATGTCAGTTCTTTGAATCTGTTTTCAGATACTCCCTCCGTCTATAACGTGAGACGTTTTTTGCACTAGTGTCAAAAAATGTCTTACATTATGAGGCAGAATAGTAGTTGAGAGAGAGCAACAGGGAAGCGGATGTGTTGGTTGCTTGGCCTTGGGCTACAACTCAAGGGATAAATGAATCTTGGTTGTGTCTACACTCAAGTTTATTGACCATGTGACTAAATATGACAATGTAAACTCGTTTGCTATGATTGAATGAAAACTCCCGTTTCCTCTCGGGAAAAGAGTGTTTTACTTTCTTTTGGTGAAAGCCATTGTTGAGGTTGGTGTGAATTTGTAAGATGAGTTGTTCCTTGTGTGATTCATACTATAATTTAGTTCACAAGTCTCGTACGCTGCCAACAAACTTTTACACCTCATGCATGCCGCCATGCTACTTCTACTACTGATCTGTAAGTAACTAACATCACAAACAGCTGTTGAATCAATGGACTGATCACTGCTTATACAACAGAATAAATGGATGAGTTAACAGTCTCACTAAATTCCTTGTACATGATTTTTGCTAGGTGATAACACTTGCTCCTTCATATAAAATGTCAGAGCATGTTTAGGAACTGCCATGTAGCTCTGCACTTGATTCACCTTCTGTTTTGAGTAAGCTTGCGACAGCTACACCTGCTATTGATTCCGATATGTCGCATGTTATTAGTGATGCTACTTCTACTATGAATGATGCTTATGATGCTACTACTTTGCCTGATAAAACTGTGCCACTGGGTGAATTACTTGATGAACATCTTGCTAGAGTTAGAACTACTGATTATGCTAAAGATGATGATATTTCTGAAACTGATGAAATTATTAAAACTGAAAACTTTGAAACACCTGATAAGACTAGCTCTCCTAGATATGAACTACCTGTTGTACCTGAGGGTTATATTATGGATGGAGAAATTGCTAGTGTCACATCCGTAGTTCTGGTATGACCTAGACTAGCTAGTCATGTGTGCATCATGTCTAAATTCCATTTAAATTTGAAATGGGGATTTGTGAACCGACCTTGTACAAACCCTAGGCCCCTCCGGTGTGTATATAAATTGGAGGGATTAGTCTGTAGAGGCTACCATCATAACCATCATTAGAATATTCATAGGCTAGACATCTAGAGTTTAGCCATTACGATCTCGAGGTAGATCAACTCTTGTAATCTCTATACTCTTTGAATATAATCAAGCAGGAGTAGGTTTTACCTCCTTTAAGAGGACGCAAACCTGGGTAAACATTGTGTCCCCTGGTCCCCTATTATCATCGATCCTTAGACGCATAGCTTGGGCCCGCCTACCCGAGATCAGCCGGTTTTGACATCGACATTGGTGCTTTCATTGAGAGCTCGGCCGTGCTGTCTACAAGAGCGATCTATGGCTCGCCTAGTCATCAACGACAACATCACTTCTAGAAGGAGCCTTACTTCTGGGCAGACCCTCCAGCTCGGTGGTTTCACCGTAGGAGTCTATACGGCCATCAAGCCCACAACACCCCGTACGACCGCCGAACACCATCTTCGCATCGGCCTCGAGTACTCCGAAAAGATGGATCCGACAGACGTCTCGTCCTTGAACGAGCTGCTAGATCGCATCGCCGCACTAGGGGTCTCCACAGACTATGATCGGATCGGGCTCAAGCCTGACCAGAGGGAAATTTATCACCCACCGATCACCCACCTTGTAGCGGTCATTGAGGAACATACCGAAGACACTTCCCTCCCTATGTTGAGGACCAAGTATGTTCGGGTCTCTGAATCCACCGAGCTGGATACCCTCCCTTCGGACGGGACTTCGCATCTCCCAGACTCTGGCTCGGATGTAGGATGACGGGAGCCCTTGGATCTCCTCGAACCCGAACGGTCGTCTCGAAGAATCTTCAAGCTCCAAGCACAGGTATGGGGCCAGATTCAAATTTTAAACCACCCACCCACCACAATCAATATTCTCCAAGTAACTAAGGTCCCCCAGATATATACGACCTGATGTATGTGCGGCAAAAACCTCAGGAAACGGTCCACCACTTTTGGGCCAGATTCCTACTTGTTAAAAACAAGATCAAAGATTGCCCAGATAACGACGTTGTTTCGGTCTTTCATCGTAATTGCACCGACGAGGGAATATTGAACACCCTCGACCGTCGTCATATACAGAGCTTCACGGAACTATCACAGGTAGTACACAAGTACTGTGCGATGGAAAGCACATGGAGGGCCTAGAAAACTCAATTGGAGCCCGCTGCCTTTAAGCAGTGTGTGGCCCGGACTAAACGGATACCCCCTGGAGGGTAACCTGACCACTAGTTGATGGGCAGGAAAAATAAAACCTTCACAGGACATATGTCCGTTCTGGACGAACTCCTTGACAAGCCTTGTCCGATACATGCCACTCCACGCACAGACCCAACCCATAGCCTTCGAGCATGTTGGGTACTCCGACAAGTAGCAAAAAGTGGAGAGGCCATCCTCACCACCACTCCAGAGAAATACTCTTTGGAGAGGGACGACTTTAATGTCCTCACGGTCTATGAGACCTTTTCTTCGAATAATCGGCGCAAATGGGCGCTCCACGACCTCGCTGAAGTCCACCAAGTTGCCGCACTAAGCCCATGGAATGACACGGCAATAACCTTTACGGTCGAAGACGAACAAAAGGCTCGGTCAGTCCGAGCACCCGCTGCCCTAGTACTAAACCCCATCGTGGACGGTTTTCGACTTACCAAAGTGCTCATGGACGGCAGCAGTGGGCTTAACCTTATCTATGAAGACATGCTCGACAAAATGCAGATGGATAGATCACGCATCGAGCAAAGAAATACCACCTTTCGAGGCATTATCCCTAGTCGAGAAGCACGATGCTCTGGGAGAATTAAAATGGATGTGGTATTCGACACACCCAAAAACTACAGATCCGAAGAGTTGCTCTTTCATGTGGTCCCCTTCAACCGTGGGTACCACGCCATCTTGGGACGGGACACCTTCTCACGCTTCCAAGCCATACCCCATTATGGGTATATGAAGCTTACAATGCCCGGACCCAACGAAATCATCACAATTTCAAGCGACCCGGACAAAGCCCTTCATGCCGAAAACAAAACCGCATCCCTGGCCCTGGAGGCCCTATCTGAAGCCCTAGCGGCGGAATAATTAACCACCCTACGGTCCAAGATGGATAGGGACGATGTGATTCTCGGTAAGAGATCTAAATTCACCTCTTTTAAGCCAGCTGAGGAAATAGTTAAATTTCAGGAAATAGTTAAATTTCACGTGCACCCGACGGACCCTAACAAGACATCACCTATCGGAGCACAGCTGGATCCGGCAGTGGGCGCCGCTCTACACACATTCTTGCGAGAGAATTGGGATATTTTCGCCTGGCACCCTTCAGACATGCCTGGCATCCCATGCAGATTGGCTGAACACAGTCTCAATATAATCAAGGGATTTAAACCCATGAAGCAGACACTGCGGCAATTCTCCGAACCAAGCATCAAGCCATGGGGGAAGAGCTAGCCAAGTAGCTAGAGGCCGGGTTTATTAGGGAAATTAAACATCCGGATTGGTTAGCCAACTTGGTCATGGTGCCAAAGAAGGACAAATCCTGGCGCATGTGCGTTGCTTTCAAAGACCTTAACAAGGCTTGCCCTAAAGACCCCTTCCCATTGCCTCGCATCGACGAAATCATTGACGCAACTGCAGGACATGATTCTTTGTGTTTCCTCGACGCCTATTCCGGATACCATCAGATTAAGATGAAGGAATCGGACCAGGATGCAACCGCGTTCATCACCCCTTACGGTCATTTCTGCTTCAACACTATGCCCTTCGGGCTTAAAAACGCTGGGGCTACCTACCAGCGTATGATTCAAACTTGCTTGGAAAAACAAATTGGCAAAACAGTCAAAGCATACGTAGACGATGTGGTCATCAAGACAAAGCACGTCGAAACACTGGTGAACGATCTTCGCCTCACCTTCAACAACCTCTGAACATACGACATACGGCTTAATCCAGAAAAATGTGTCTTCGGAGTAGCGACCGGGAAATTGCTAGGGTTTATTGTTTCCCATAAAGGAATTGAAGCAAACCCAGCCAAAATCCAAGCTCTGTCATAATTGGCTATACCAACAGACCTAAAGCAAGTCCAAAAATTAGCAGGGTGCGTTGCGGCCTTAAGCCGTTTTATCTCCAAGTTTGGAGAAAAAGCATTACCACTCTACAAGCTATTACGACACACTGATAACTTTGAATGGACGAACGCTGCAACAACAGAATTGGAAGAAATCAAGGCCCTACTTGCAAGCAACCCAATCTTAGCTGCCCCAGGTGTTGGCGAGCCTATGTTATTATACATTTCGGCAACTAACCAAGTAGTTAGTGCCGTACTCGTCCTCGAACGAGGGGAAGAGGGACATAAATTCCCAACCAAAAAACCAGTCTATTATGTATCGGAGGTCCTCACACCTTGTAAATCCCGATACCCCCACTACCATAAGATAGCCTACACGGTCTTCATGGCATCCCGTAATTGCGACACTATTTTCAAGAGTGTTCGATCATAGTGGCATCCGAAGTTCCACTTAAAGACATTATCAATAACAGGGACGCCACTAGACGTATAGCTAAATCGTCCATCAAGCTTTTACCTTTTTGAAATAATATACAAGCCACACTGGGCTATTAAATCCCAGGTGTTGGCTGATTTTGTCGTTGAGTGGACGTAAGCCGAACTCTCTAAAGAATATAGTTCATACTCCAACTGGGTTATGTACTTGGACGACTCCAAAATGCTGGCCGGACTGGGCTGGTGCCATCCTAACATCTCCTACTGGCGATACAGTCCGCTATGTATTACAAATTATGTATACAGACTCCAATAATGCAACCGAATATGAGGCGCTTCTACATGGTCTTCGCATGGCTGTCTCCATGGGTATACAACGCCTGGAGGTGCGCGGTGATTCAAATCTCGCAATATCCCAGGTTAATGGAGAATTCGACGCAAAGGACCCAAAAATGGCGGCATATCGAAACGCCATATTAAAAATATCAGCTCGGTTCGAGGGACTTGAGTTTCATCATGTTGCTCGAGATAGTAATCAGGCAGCCGGCATCCTCGCTCGCATGGGCGCTAAGCGCGACCCTGTGCCACCTAACACTTTCGTGTAAAGGCTCCTCAAGCCATCCGTAGTATGGCAGGGCGAGAGCAGAGAAGATAATGCAGACCTGGTCACACCCCCAGCTGCCGAACACAATGCAGATACCGTCGGAAGTCTAGATATCGAGATAATACCCTCTGCCCATGAGATCATGGTTGTTATCGCTCCATGGACTGAACCATTCCTGGCCTACCTTAATAGGCAGGAGATCCTCGACGATCAGAATGAAGCTTGATGCATAGTTTAGCGCTCTAAATCTTTCAAAGTGCATGAGGGTGAACTGTACAAAAAGAGCACTACGGAGTCCTCCAAAGGTGTATCTCCGAAGAGGAGGGAAGGCGACTCTTGGCAGAAATACATGTTGGTCTGGGCGGTCATCACGCTGCAGCTCGAGCCCTCGTAAGCAAGGCTTTTACGACAGGCTTTTTCTGGCCCACAGCTCGAGCAGACGCTTAAGCCCTTGTCCAACGTTGTGTGGGTTGTCAGCTTTTCGCCAATCAAAATCACATGCCTCCCACCGCATTAAGAACAATCCCCATTACTTGGCCCTTTGCGGTCTGGGGGCTTGATATGATTGGTCCCCTTAAAGGGGGAAGCCACAAAAATAAATACTTACTGGTAATGGTAGATAAATTCACTAAGTGGATAGAGTACAAACCGGTAAAAACAGCTGAGGCAAGGCCAGTGATTGACTTTATATCCGGCGTAGTCCACCTTTATGGTGCCCTACACAGTATCATCACTGATAATGGGTCCAATTTTACAACTAATGAGGTGAAAACATAGTGCGCTAAGTTGGGCACTAAACTCGACTATACATCCGTATACCACCCTCAAACAAACGGCCAAATCGAAAGGGCCAATGGTCTGATCATGAGTGGCATTAAGCCCGGACTAGTGCGCTCTTTACGAGAATCAGACAAGCACTGGGTTGAGGAACTCGATTTCGTACTCTGGGGACTCCGGACCACGCCCAATCGAATGATCGGATACACACCCTTCTTTATGGTGTATGGCGCAGAGGCCGTATTGACCCGCGACATTATTCAGGACTCACCTAGAGTGCGCATGTACGAAGAGAGAGAAGCTGAATTAGATCGGCAGGATGACCTAGACGGACTCGAAGAGGAGCGCGATGTTGCTAAGGCTCATTCTGCATTCTATCAACAACAGGCCAGGCGTTACCGAAGCAGAGAAGTGCGGGCTAAGACATACAATGTCAGAGAACTTGTTTTATGCCTCTCGAAAAGAAAAAGGACAAGCTTAAACCTAAATGGGAGGGACCCTTCATCATAGATGAAGTGCTTACTTGAGGAGCCTATCGCCTTCGCAATGCAGCGGATAATCGCCTTGAGCCGAACCCATGGAACGCTGCCCGGCTCCGAAGATTCTATGCGTAGTTCGACCTCCTCAGGTTTCACTTTGACTAGGTTTTTTTTCCTTTTTTTCTCTCTTTTTTTGATTTTTTCCTTTTCCTTCTCAATGTATGTTCGGATCAACCGCATTATTAGGGGTACACATCTTTAAATGTATACACCCCACCATACATGGGGGCTTCTTTAAACGAAGCATATTATTAAACGCTTATAAGCTTCCTTTGTCCATGTCGGTTGTTGCTTTTTGCCATTTTATGCACCTCTATGACTTAAGTTTTTGCCAAGCTGGGTTGCCTTGCTCCTGTGCTTATACCCTACGTTCCCGATTGTTTTTCTAGGGTGTAAAGGGAGTACCTCTGCAATTGTTACAACCGGGTTATCCGGATCTGCACCTCAGACGGGTGAAGCCGAAAGCTAGAGTTCTTAAGGGAATAATTAGTCGGCAAGTAAACGACAGACTTTTTTGGAACAACTACGGAATCGGCTGTCTATAATTTGGATACAAGCCTAGGCATGCATCATTTAGCATGACAACCCATGGAAAGGAACCCCTAACGGAACTATTTTCCTTGGAAGATGTTTCTTACATTAAATAGTAATATAACATAACCCCCCGAACATATTTTGTCTATTCGAGCAATATGACTGGATTGCCTGGTTTCCGAAGATACTAAACGTTTCTTAGATAAACATAGTGTACGGAAACACTCCAACCTTTTGGTTCGGAGGAGGAAGCCGAAGGTCAGTGATGACAAATTTTTTACAAGTTCGGCAGGAGATAAGTTCGATCATAAAGTATATTGATACATAGAATCGAACGCCTACTCTTTCTCTATGCCGTCTATAAGGCTATCTAGCTTACAATATTCTAGTGAATATTTCACCGCTATCATTACTTGGTCATATACCAAGCTTACAGGAATTTCCTTCCCATCCGGTCCCTAAGGTCCAACTCGGGCCATATGATTCGGATCGAGTCCGGTGTAGCGTGTCTTCACCATGGCCCATGCCTCTCGTGCACCTTCACGGCATGCAGACGTCTTCCATAGCTCGAAGTGACGCCGAGCACCCTTGAACAGGTCTGCCAACCCCTCCATACTTTCTGGAGGGGCATCAGATGGCCATAAAGCCTTGGCCATATTCTTCATGGCTTTCCAGGCACGCTCGTGCAACTTTGACAGTTCTTTTAGAACGTCGCTTTGAAGCCCGGACACTTCCCCCTCTTGGCGTCCGGTTAATAGACCTATATGAACCGAATTATAACATTCAGTATTATATGATTATATCAATACTCTGGATGGTTCAAAAGTCATACTGAATATGCGGCCCTTCAGCTTTTGGTTCTTCTGTTGCGCATCCAAGAGTTGAACCTTTAAGCTCTTTATCTCTTTGGCCTGCTTCTTCACTTCCTCTTCTAGTTTTTTATCTTTCCACCCAGTCATTGGGGCACTCTTCATTTCTTCAAGCTCTATGACAGCAGCATTTAACTATATCCATCTTGTTTCGAGTTCCTGGGACAATGCACTATTTTTCTCCTTGAGGACCTGCAGTCATAAACGATCCTCAAATCGGTTAGTTCTTACCGCTTTAAGTCTCGGGGGCTACTAGTATCTATATATTAAATTGCATAAATTTTCACCTGTATATCCTTTGAGAACAGTCGAGTAACTCCAGTACGTCCGTCCCGGGCAGCTCGGATATATGCGTCAACGGTGCTGAGAGCGGTAAATTCTTGCTCCGAGAAGGCCGGGGCGTGAAGGGTCTCTTTTAAGCGACGGTGATTCATCGCGCTCTCCACCTCGGAGTTAGTGACATACACTTCACCCGGATCTTCTTGAGATGGATGAGTCGGTGCCACCCTAGTATGCACCCTCGTCCTAATTGACAAGTTCGGAACCGCATTGGTCGCGGCTCGGCTTGCTGGGATCTTTGGTATGGTTCGTCGTATACCTCTCCTGAGATGATAGAAGGAGGAGGAAAATGACGATTTGGCCTTATGCTTAGACATGAAGTAACAAATATACCTCTTTGATGATGGAGCAGGCTCATCGACGCTCCTGATCCCCTTTTGTTTCACGCGCTCACCCCGCGAAGGAGCCGTTTTCCTTTTAATTGCCCGTGCTTGGGTACGACTCGCTGAACACTGATCCTGTGCAACACAGTCCAGTGCAGAGGGTAAGTTATGAGCGGAAGTGTTTCCCTTTTTAAAGGATTTCTGAGCACTTACCTTTACGAAGGGATAGAGATCGGGATAATCGGTCATAATGGCTACCTCTGAGCCGTCAAGGCTCGCTTGGTAATAAACTCCATCTTCAAATTCTACAAATATATTTGGATCCTCATGAAATTCGGGGTCTTCATGGCGAGCATGGTCCTATGGTTGAGGAGGGGGGCAATAGATGTTCTCAACTACCTTCCTCCATGACTGTTTTGAAGCAACCAGAGTATTCAATCAATGCATCCCAATAATAATAAAAAGTGTTGAATGACTAAACTTACCCAGTCGATGGGGTTGTACATGGAGAAACCTTCCCATCAATTTAAACGGGTGAAGTCTTTTTCTTCTCCCTTATAAAGGTCCACCAGCATCGCAGCCAATGCGGCTTGGTTATCCGGACCCTTTCGCGTATAGCGAGATGCGTCATCGTCGCTGTTGTAGTTCCATAAAGGAGCCACTCTGGATTGAAGAGGCTGGATACATTGCTTTATCGCAATGGCCATGACTTCAATGATGGAGAGTCCGAAATGGGTCAACAATCTGACCTTGCTGACCAATCTCATCACTTCCGCACTATCCTCTTGTCCGGAGGACTTGGGGCACCATCTGAATAGCTTCTTCAAGGGAGTGCTTGAGAATTCGGGAAGTCCGCGCCGAACAGGGTCCGGAAGAGGAACATCCTCAATGTAAAACCATTCCGAAGACCATTCTTCGGACCCCCTCTTCGGAGTCTCGACTGGGTAACCGGATTCGACTATGCACCATACTTTGGCGCCGCCCACTTCAAATATAGACCCTCCGCCCTGGTGGTAGGGGACGAGGCAAAAGAACCTTTTCCATAGTTCAAAATGAGCCTCGTAGCCTAAAAATAATTCGCAAAGGGCGACAAAAGCAGAAATATGCAGAATGGAACCTGATGTGAGGTTGTGCAGCTAGATCCCGTAATATTCCAGTAGACCCCTAAGGAAGGGGTGGTTCGGGAATCCTACGCCCCTTAGAAGGAACAAGATGAAGCACACCCTCTCCCCTTTGCTGGGGTTGGGGAAATTCTCTGCCAATGCATCATCGCCCATAGAAGTTAATCCTGCCCGTACGGAGACTAGATCCGCCGGGGGAAGTTATCCTTGTGTCTGGAGATGATTGAGCTGAAGATGGGATACAAAACAACTTTGCCAATCCCCCTCTTGAGGGCCATGAGGAAGCGGGGAGGAGCCAGGGACACTAGCCATGGTTTGAGCTTTTTCGTGGTTTGCTCTGTTGATCTTGGGGCGATGTGGGATGGCGTTTGGGGATCTGACCTCGTTATATAAGCGCCGCCTGTGCTTATTAAAAGGGTTAAAATATAAAAGTAACGGACCGTTCGCATTCGCTCAGACGCGTGGAAATCGAGGCGACGGCAAGAAGGAATCATAAAGACTGGACACAAAAGCCGATGTCGGACTATCATTAATCCGGAGTATGGTGGAGAACCCGCCTTGCAAAGTCGAAGACTTATATCCTCATAGTACATCGTCATTGAAGACAAGTTCGGGGGCTACTGAGGGAGTCCTGGATTCGGGGGTCCTCAGGTGTCCGGCCCAGGAGTATGGGCCGGGTTGGATGGGTTGTACAAGATCAAGCTGAAGACTATCCTTCGTGTCCGGGTGGGACTTCTCCATGCGTAAACGGCAAGATTAGAGTCCGGGTGCATCGTTTATTTCCCTGATGAACCGACCTTGTACAAACCCTAGGCCCCTCCAGTGTGTATATAAACTAGAGGGATTAGTCCGTAGAGGCTACCTTCATAACCATCATCGGAATATTCATAGGCTAGACATTTAGGGTTTAGCCATTACGATCTCGAGGTAGATCAACTCTTGTAATCTCTATACTCTTCGAATATAATCAAGCAGGAGTAGGGTTTTACCTCCTTTAAGAGGGCCCGAACCTAGGTAAACATTGTGTCCCCTGGTCCCCTGTTATCATTGATCCTTAGATGCACAGCTTGGGCCCCCCTACCCAAGATCTGCCGGTTTTGACACTGACATTCACCAGGTCAAAATAGTGAACTAAATCCAAAACTGAACACCTCAATTGAGTAGCATGTTGTACAGTATTATAGACTTATAGTACTTCATGAACATGTTGAAAGTCAAATTAATGAACTTTTTTGATACCATATCTCCGTTCATGTGTGGATTGCACACAACATGTCCTCCAATTTAAATATTTGAATGCAAGTTTATATTGAAACATGGTTTATATTAGTCTTTGATGCATAAAACGTGACCTCGCCCTCTCCCGGACTCCTACTCCCTCCCCTCTCTCTCTCTCTCTCTCTCCAACAATCTTCAATTCTATCGCACACATCCAAACACAAACCTTGTTGATCCCTCTCCCTCTCTCTCTTTATCTCTCTCTCTCTTTGTGTGTGTGTGTGTGGGGGGGGGGTCTTTCTAGCTCGCATGCACACTCCATGTATAGGTCTCTCTCGCACACTATGTATGATTCTCTAGTCCAAGCTAAATATGTTGGGTGCATGAGGGAGTCCTGGATTAGGGGGTATCCGGACAGCCGGACTATATACTTTGGCCGGACTGTTGGACTATGAAGATACAAGACTCAAGACTCCGTTCCGTGTCCGGATGGGACTCTCCTTTGCGTGGAAGACAAGCTTGGCGATTCGGATGTTAAATCTCCTTCTTTGTAACCGACTCCGTGTAACCCTAGCCTCCTCCGGTGTCTATATAAACAGGAGGGTTTAATCCGTAGGACAAGAACGATCATAATCATAGGCTAGCTCCTAGGGTTTAGCCTCTACGATCTCGTGGTAGATCAACTCTTGTAATACTCATATCATCAAGATCAATCAAGCAGGAAGTAGGGTATTACCTCCATCAAGAGGGCCCAAACCTGGGTAAAACATCGTGTCCCCTGCCTCCTGTTACCATTAGTCTTAGACGCACAGTTCGGGACCCCCTACCCGAGATCCTCCGATTTTGACACCGACATTGGTGCTTTCATTGAGAGTTCCTTTGTGTCGTTGCAGCAAGGCTCGATGGCTCCGTCAATCATCAACAACAACGCGGTCCAAGGTGAGACTTTTCTTCCTGGACAGATCTTCGTGTTCGGCGGGTTCGCATCGCCGCCAATTCGCCGCCATCCGAGCAGATCGCGATTCCACGCCTGGACATCGGTCGTTCGAAACTTGAATTACACGGCTGATATCCGCGGAGACTTGATCTTCGACGGATTTGGGCCTACGCCAGGAGCGCTGAACAGTCACGACGAGCACGGCTTAGATCTGCCGTCAAACAATATTCGGGATATCGCACCTATAGTAGCTCCGGACCTAAATCCGGGCGGACCGCGTCGTACGAGGACGGGTGGATGGATCCCGCTCCGGAGGCCGCATATCGGCGGTAGAGCCAAACACAGACTCCACCCCCAAGGAAGTCTGTGTCACCGGACCCCTGGACTTGTGTCCGGCTTTAGGTTCCAAACCGCGCGCACTCGGGCCCATCGAATCCGATTGGGCCCCGGTAATGGAGTTCACCGCTGCGGATATCTTTCAGTACCCACCCTTTGGTGACGTGCTAAACTCTTTGAGGTCTCTCTCTTTGTCAGAGGACTCTTGGCCAAACTATGTCCGGCTCGAGGGGGATTCGGACGACAAAGAAAATCTCTGCCCACCCACCACCCACTTAATAGCCATTGTCGATGATGTAATAGACATGCTTGACTTCGACTCCAACGACACCAACGGTATGAACGTCGGCGCAGGGGACAATTTGGAACCACCACTCATGGGGCGCTGGACTGCCACCTCATCATATGATATATACATGGTGGACACGCCTAAGGAGGACAACGGCGACAAAAAGGACAACGGAGGATAAAACCCCCGGACAAAAGCCAAAATGACGGCGTAGACGCCGCTCTAAGTCCAGCCACAGTAAAAATAGCGATAATAGCGCTAGAAAAATCAACACCCCAGTCAACTCCAAAGGCAACAATGACCATATGGACCCAACGATGGAGCGGGATGAGCCAGGTCACGCCAAACAAAGCCCGGAGCAGATGCCCAATCACAGCGACCCCGAGGGCCGAACTCATCAACTGGCCTCGGGAGAAGAGCACAGTCCGGACGACGATGCATTCATCATCCCAGAAAAACGTTTGGAACGAGATAACCTCCACAGAAGGCTTATGGCCACTGCGAGAAGCCTAAAGAAGCAGAAGCAAAGGCTTAAGGCCACGTAGGAAACGCTCAACCGCAGATGGAATAAAGTGCTAGACACTAAAGAAAAATATGGTGACGATCGCCACACAAAGAGCTACCCAAAGCGCAAGCTGCTGCCAGAATTCGACGATGAGGCCATTCTGCCAAAGAACAATACGGCTAATAGGCCGGACCAACCACTTCATGACCACGATAGAGCAGCTACTGACGCCGCACACGATTTACATGAGCTCCTGGACAAAAAGTCCGGCGTGACCAGGTCCATCTACGGATCTAGAGGACATGCTCCGGCGCAGGATTACAGTCACGAAAATGATCAGACTGATCGAATACCAGTTCAGAATCAACACCGGACACAACAACAGTCGACAGCATGCCACAACATGTCCAGATATAGAGGGGCTGCGCACCCTCTGTGCTTCACCGAAGAGGTACTGGATCACAAATTTCCACAGGGATTCAAACCCATGAACATAGAGGCATATGACGGAACGACAAACCCTGGGGTCTGGATTGAGGATTTTATCCTTCATATCCACATGGCTCGTGGGGACGACCTCCACGCCATCAAATACCTTCCCCTCAAGTTGAAGGGGCCAGCCCGGCACTGGTTGAAAAGCCTCCCCGAAAATTCAATCGGAAGTTGGGAAGAACTCGAAGACGCTTTCAGGGCCAATTTTCAAGGGACCTATGTCCGACCTCCGGACGCTGACGATTTAAGTCACATAATACAACAGCCCGGAGAGTCCGCCCGTAAGCTTTGGAACAGATTTCTCACTAAGAAGAATCAAATTGTCGATTGTCCGGATGCCAAAGCCCTAGCGGCCTTCAAGCACAGTATCCGAGACGAGTGGCTCGCCAGACACCTCGGCCAAGAAAAGCCAAGGACAATGGCAGCCTTAACAAGCCTTATGACCCGCTTCTGCGCGGGTGAGGACAGCTGGTTGGCCCATAGAGGCACCAGCGACCCGGGCACATCTGAAATTAGGGATGGCAACGGGAAGCCACGACGCAATAAAAACAAGCGTCGAAACAAGGAAGAAAGTCCGGACAACACGGCGATCAACACCGGATTCAGGGGTTCTCGACCCGGTCAAAAAAAGAAGTTGTTTAAAGGCAACAAAGAGGGACCGTCCGGCCTGAACAAAGTCCTGGAAAGGTGTGCCAAATTCATGGCACCCCCGAAAAACATGCGAACCACACTCACAGAGAATGCTGGGTCTTTAAGCAGGCCGGCAAGCTAAATGCCGAACACAAGGGAAGGGAAACACCAAGTGAAGACGAGGATGAGCCTCGCCAGCCGAACACTGGGGGACAGAAAAATTCCCACCGGAAGTAAAAACAATAAACTTGATCTACGCGACTCATATACCAAAGAGAAGGCGCAAACGCGCGCTCAGAGACGTACACGTTGTAGAGCCTGTTGCCCCTAAACTTAACCCCTGGTCGGTCTGCTCGATCACTTTTGATCGCTGGGACCACCCGACTAGTATCTGGCATGGAGGATTGGCTGCCTTGGTGCTCGACCCAATAATCGATGGATACCATCTCACTCGCGTCCTCATGGACGGCGGCAATAGTCTCAATCTAATATATCAGGACACTATCCGCAAGATGGGGATACACCCACCCAGAATCAGCCAAAGTAACACCACCTTTAAAGGGGTGATACCAGGCGTTGAGGCCCGCTGCAGGGGCTCCCTCGTATTAGAGGTGACATTCGGTTCTCCCGACAACTTCAGAAGCGAAGAATTACTCTTCGACATCGCTCCCGTCCTAAGCGGTTATCATGCATTTCTCGGAAGAACAACCTTCGCTTGCTTCAACGCGGTACCGCACTATGCCTACCTTAAACTCAAGATGCCCGGTCCACATGGCGTCATCACTGTTAGCGGAAACATAGAGCATTCCTTAAGCGCGGAAGAGTATGTGACGGCTCTAGTAGCCGGACACTAAGCGGCCTCTCCTATCAGAACGCATGATCGGTCGTCAAGACCACAGACACGGTTAGACAAGTCCGGCGCACCACCGTCGGTAACAGCCCAGATAAACCTGAGCTAGGTGCTATACACGTACCCCCATAGAGGGCAACAGGGGCTGCAAACATGTAATGAAACCCACTCTTTGGCTTGACCTTATTAACATGTCAATGTCTTACACTTCTACTATCCATCGATAATAACCAACTCTTCGCACGCTTACGTCATACTCTTTTACATGAGTTTTCGTTTCTACAGACATCATTCATGCGACACCCTCCCAGGACACGACACAACAGAGACAAAGGCGCAGACGTGCAACAGGGCCCCGCTCAAAGGTTTCTCTTTAGATTAAGCCCCTGTGTAAACCTTCTTTATTGTCTCTTGTTGCTTGACATCCCATGGGTACTCAATACACCCACAGGGGATACTGGTGTTATTGGCATTTCGCCCTGACAGTCTAGCGCACGTACCTGGAAATACAGGGTTCATAATCAAGGGCGCTACTCATCCCAGTATATGTTATAAAGTTCGAATACCTTCAGGAGTGTTCGGCATCACGAGTTTGGCCTTATATGCATCATTTCCGAATCATGTATTTGGTTAAATGTTGGGTTTGCCCGGCTCCTGGGTTTGCTGCCTTACGTTCCGCTTCTATTGGGTAAGGCGGCCAAAGGAGAACTACTGCGATTGTGCCCTGGTTATTCCGGATGAGCACCTCAGTAGAGAAAGCCGAAAACTGACTGTCATGATATAGCGAGAGACTCGTCAACCACTCGAGGACTCATCAGAATCTTCGGGATTCCTCCACATTAACGAAGGGCAGTTTCCCGGTCATGTACATACGCGCCCATATCCGGATGCATGCGAAGGTACCAGGGGCTACATAGTAGCCCCACCGTCAAACTCATATGGCTAAGTGAAAGTGTTAAAGCTATATTGTCCGGTTGCCTAGTTCGACGTGCGATCACCTCCTTAACAGACCAAGACATTGGATCAAGTGTGATTACACACATTTTTGCGAACACCCCCGCATTGTATGCGTGGGGGCTGAAGCCAACGACTGCTAACTTTCAAGTTATATATACATCAAACGGCCGCACAGGAGGCACAATAACACTTTTAGGCGAAAGTATAAACATAGCTTCTATAGTTAAAGTAGAATTGTTTTTACAATTGAACGACTGGTCACTCGAACATGACACTCTTTGAGCACTGAGCCTCTATTAAACGAGCACCTTCTGTTACCTACTCGAAATAGTGCTCGGCTGGATCCTGGCTTCCTGCCATATTCCGGGTTGCAATAATGGTGGCCTCCATATTAAGGGGCTTCCAGCCGCAATTTCTCCGGCCTGTCGAAGCTCCTCCCGCGCATCCCTAATCTCGGAACGCATCTCCTTGGCCGCATCAAGGGCCTTCTTCAGGTCAGCCGACTTCACCTGATTCTCCTTTTCAAGGAGTTCATACCGGTCGGCGGTGTCTCTCAGCTCCACAGCCATCTCGGCTATTTTATCTTCGCTTCGGCGATGAGCAGCCTGTTCGGCTCTCAAATCTTCGGCTGCCTTTAGGGCAGCCGCATTGCTTTCCCGGGCTTGTTCCTTGGCTAGGGCAAGTTCCACCCTCAGGGCCTCCATGGCAGTAGCTCCGCCTGCAGCCAAAGCATATCACATTAACATTATGCTCCCCTTAATATTTCCTATAAACAAATGAGGAAAAAAGAGCACATACTTTGTGACTCGTCAACCGCTTGTTTACAAGCGTGATGTCAGCGTCCACCACATCAATCTGTCGCCTCAGTTCGGCGAATTCAGCGGCCCGGTCTATCGCCGGACCATTAGCCACCTGCGCATGAATAAAGTACGATCATTACTTGGGAGTATGATCCTCCGTTTGCCGCCTAGGGCTGGCAACCAGAGTCTCAGGGGCTACTATCTATACGGAGCACACCTAGCATGTGCGGTACAACAAAAAATAATACGTATTTCATTATGTACCTCAAAGCCTTTGAGCAGTCTCTTAAAAGCTTCATTCAACCCGCTTGTGGCGGATGAAATCTTCTCAAACACCGTGCCCATTAATGCACGGTGATCCTCCGAGAGAGCAGCTTGCTCCAGAAGGCCCGTCAGCATGTCCGGCCGGTCTCCGGACTGTGCCGGACCCTTCTTATTGCCCCCCGTGGGAGCCAAACTCTCCGGGCCCAGGGCGGCCAAAGTGTTAGCTTCTGGCCTCGGTGAATCTGGAGTCCTCCATGATGACATCTCGGGGTCGCCCGCCCCATGGGGCGGAGAGGTAGGTGGGGTTTCACTCTCCATCTTCTCTGGAAGAAGATCCCCCAAAGATGAACTCTGTCGAGAAGAGCTACTGGCCGGACTGCAAAGGATGGATCCTGGTTATTGTTCTCGGAGAAGGAAGCAGCAGCTTTGTATTTATGATTAACTTATAGCTTGGTGGAGGGCTGGCCCGTTTGCGGGCATGGCGTGGTGAGGACGCCCTCCGGGGCAAGGCCCCCTGGTGAAGTTTTCTTCCCTTGTCTAGGCACCTCCGTCTCCAAGTCTTCGGAGGCGGCCCTCTTCTTCCCGCGGGGGGAGGAGACCTTAGATTCCCCTCCCCGACTATCCTCCTTTGTGGAGACAGTAATCCCCCCGGTTTGGATGTGCAATGTGTGAAGCTCTGCTTCTCTATTCTTCCCTTTGTCTTTCCCCGAGGGCACTTGACTTACGCACGTCTAAGCGTCCTGGCTATTGCAGGACTAGGCGAGCCTTCGGGAAGTGGTGCCGGACACCTGATTCTCTCCGCCTTACTGAGCCAATCCTGGCCGCGGATGATTTTCAGAATAATGTTGTGATAAATATAAACGAAGTGTTCGGTTTCAGGGTTACTTACTTGGGTATCCGGGCGGTTGTAGCTCAGGTCCGCATCCTCGGTGGTGTCCGGACACTTTACTTGTGGTCCGAAGAATAACCTATACATCCCTTCGAGCGTCAGGCCGAAGAAGTGTTGAATAGTTCGCGGACCTTCTGGGTTGAACTCCCACATCCGGAGAGGCCGACGTTTGCACGGCAAGATCCGTCGGACGAGCATTACCTGAACTATACTGACAAGACTTATGTCCCTCTCAAGAAGCTCCCGAATGCGGCTCCGCAATGTCGGTACGTCATTAGCAGGCCCCTAGTCCAGTCCCACGTTGGCCCATGATGCCAGCTGAGGTGGAGGGCCCGAGCGGAAGTCGGGGGCAGCCGCCCACTTTGTGCCTCTGGGAGCCGTTGTCGGTGTCAAAACTGGCGGATCTCGGGTAGGGGGTCCCGATCTGTGCGTCAAGGCTGATGGTAACAGGAAGCAAGGGACACAGATGTTTACCCAGGTTCGGGCCCTCTCGATGGAGGTAAAACCCTACTTCCTGCTTGATTAATATTGATGATATGGGCAGTACAAGAGTAGATCTACCACGAGATCGTAGAGGCTAAACCCTAAGAGCTAGCCTATGATGGTATAAATGTAATTGTGATCGGCCTTCTAAGGACCAACCTCTCTGGTTTATATAGGCACCGGAGAGGGCTAGGGTTTACATGGAGTCGGTTATAAGGAAGGAAATATAATATCCGGATCGCCAAGCTTGCCTTCCACGCCAAGGAAAGTC
This sequence comes from Aegilops speltoides, assembly GCA_021437245.1. Lineage (NCBI taxonomy): Eukaryota > Viridiplantae > Streptophyta > Magnoliopsida > Poales > Poaceae > Aegilops > Aegilops speltoides. Next base: position 448,344,765 of record CM038144.1, read on the forward strand.
CCATCCGGACACGGGCCGAAGTCTTGAGTCTTGAATCTTCACGCTTAAATAGTCCGGACGTTGTACACAGTCCGGCCGTCCGGATACCCCCTAATCCAGGACTCCCTCAGTAGCCCCTGAACGAGGCTTCAATGACGATGAGTCCGGCGCGCAATCTTGTCTTCGGCATTGCAGGGCGGGTTCCTCCTCCGAATACTCCAAAGTGGTCATCGAACACGTAGACCGTGTCCGGATCTGCAAGATGATCTTCGTATGGTATAGATCTGATTTGCTGGCAATCTTCGTGCGTCATGCCCTTGCATCGGGGCTTGGTCCAACGCGAACCGACGTTTCCTGCCCCACCACAACTCGCGTTGCGAGGCGGTTTTATTAGCACGTCCCACTGAGGCAGAGATCGTGTTCCTCTTATTACGGTATTTTCCATCAATATGAGCACGCGTGACCCCACGACGGCTGTTGGTATAACCCGTGTTTTTTTAGATAATCCTCAAACGGTCATACCAGGGACTCTTGATATTCACCCTCTTTATAAAGGGGTTGAGACCTACGCCTCCTTTTTCACCTTCATCGTGCCTTCTCGCACCTCGAGTTCTAACACCCAAAACCTAAGCTCCACCCCTCCGGAATCCTCCAATATGTCTGGATCTGACCCTCAGGGCCAGTGGGTGGCCTCCTCGATCGAAGAGAAGGACATTGTCAAGCTTAGGGAGGTCGGATACTTGACCGCAGATATCCGGCACAGGCTCCCTTCTCTAGGGCAGGTCATCCCGACGCCGGAGCCCAACGAGTGTGTTGTTTTCGTCCCACACTTCCTCCGCGGTCTGGGTTTCACCCTCGATCCCTTCGTGAGGGGGCTCATGTTCTATTATGGGTTGGATTTTCACGATCTGGCTCCCAATGCTATCCTCCATATCTCGTTGTTTATTATCGTGTGCGAGGCTTTTCTCCATGTCGCCCCACACTTCGGCTTATGGCTCAAGACCTTCAAGGTGACGCCGAAGATGATCGAGGGGAGACGTGTGGAGTGCGGGGGTGCCGTAATAAGCAGGAACGGCGATGCCCCGTGGCCAGAGGGTTCTTTCCCAAAAGTATCCGATGTATGGCAGCGGAGGTGGTTTTATGTCACGGCTCCCAGAGGCACAAAGTGGGCGGCTGCCCCCGAGTTTCGTTCAGGCCCTCTCTCACAGTTGGCGTCTTGGACAGACGTAGGGCGGAATTGGGGTCCTGCTGGTGATATACCAGTACTACAGAATCGCATCCAGGAGCTTCTTGCAAGGGACATTAATCTTGTCAGCATAATGCAAGTGAAGTTGATCCGATGGATGTTGCCGTGCCAACGCCGGCCTCTCCGGATGTGGGAGTTCAATCTGGAGGGTCCGCGGACCGTCAAGCACTTCTTCGGCCTGAAGCTCGAAGATATGTGCAAATTATTCTTCGGACGGAAAGTAAAGTGTCCGGACACCACCGAGGATGCGGGCCTAAGTTGCAATCGCCTAGATACCCAAGTAAGTAAACTTGATACCAGACACCGTGTTTTGTGTTTGTTATGATTGTTTATTCTGAAAATCATCCGCGTCCAGGAATGGCTCAGCAAGGCGGAGAGAATTAGGTGTCCGGCGCCACTTCCCGAAGGCTCGCGCGCCCCCGCCATGGCCAAGATGCTTGACCGAGTACTCAGCAGGATGCCCTCGGGGAAAGACAAGGGGAAGGATGAAGAATCCAAACCCCACACGCTACGCATCCGAGCCAGGGGAATTGTTACCTCTCCTAAAGAGGGCCGCTTCCGAAGACTCGGAGACGGAGATGCCCAGACCCGGGAAAAAGATAACACCAGGGGGCTCTGCCCCAATGGGCACCCTCACCGCATCATGCCCACCAACGGGCCAGCCCTCCACCGAGCTGTAAGTTAATTTTTAATTCGAAGGTACTGCGTTCCTCCTAGATCAATAACCAGGATTCGTCTTTCACAGTCCGGCTAGCAGCCCCTCTCCACAGAGTTCGTCTTTGGGGGACCTTCCTCCGGAGATGATGGAGAGCGAGACCCCACCTACCTCTCCGGCTCGCGAAGCGGGCGACACCAAAGTGTCGTCACGGAGGAGTCCGGATCTGCCGAAGCCGGAGGCCAACGCGTCAGCCGCCCTGAGCTTGGAGCGTTTGGCTCCCGCGAGGGGCGATGGGAAGGGTCCGACACAGTTTGATGTCCGGCCGGACATACTGATGGGCCTACTGGAGCGGGCTGCGCTCTCGGAGGAGCACCGCTCATTAATGAGCATGGTGCTCCAGAAAATTTCATCCGCTACAAGCGGTTTGAATGAAGCATTTGCAAGTCTGCTCAGAGGCTTTGAGGTATGCAGTGAAGAATACACTATTTTTGGCTATGAGGCACGCGTTAGGTGTGCTCCATATAGATAGTAGCCCCTGAGACTCTGGTTGCCCACCCTAAGGGGCAAATGGGGGATCATAAATCAATGATTGCGCTATAAATTTGTGCAGGTACCTGTGAGTCCGGCCACCGACCAGTCCGTGGAAGTCTTCGAACTGACCAGGCAGATTCGATCGATTGATGCCGATATCACGCTGGTGAATGAGCGGCTAGACAAGTCACAAGGTATGTGCTCTGCCTTCCTTTGTATAGGAAAATATGGAAGCGGCATGATATTAATGTAAGATGTTCGGACTGCAGATGGTGCTGCTGCCGTGGAGGCCCTGAGGGCAGAACTTGTGCAAGCCAAGGAACAAGCTCGGGTTAGCAATGCGGCTGCCCTAAAGGCGGCCGAGGACTGAGAGCCGAACAGGCTGCTCATCGCCGAAGCGAAGAAAAGATGGCCGAAATGGCTATGGAGTTAAAAAATGCCACTGACCGGTATGAGCTCCTTAAAAAGGAGCATAAGGATGGCTTGGCCGAGCTGGACAAGGCACACAATGCCACCAAGGAAATACGGACCGATCTCATGGGTGCGCGGGAGGAGCTTCAACAGGCCGGTAAAATCGTGACTGGAGATTCCTACTTGCTGCGGACGAAGTTTTTCGATCCGAAGTATGCTCCCCTGGATGGGCGCTGGAGTCCTGCGGACGCGTATGCGGATTTGGCGAAGAGTACGGCTGACGCTGTCAAGTTCTTCGAGGGTCCGGGTGATAGGGAAGTGAAGAAGCTTTTCTGGTCGCAATTCAATGCTCCCACTCGCCCGCTGCCATTAAATAGAAAGATGGCTGCTGTGGCGGAGCTTCACAGGCTGTCCGGTCTTGCAATGCGGTCTGTGATAGACCATCTTTGGCCTGAAGGGCTTAAGCCGGACAGTTACTTTGGATTGGTGCAACAATTCCTTGGGTCGTGCCTCGGATCAATGCCATGAGGAGGTCGGCGTGCATAGAGGGTGCACGGATGGCTCTTGCCCGCATTAAAGCCTATTGGACAGATATGGAGGCCAATATTATAGCGACCCAAGATCCGGCGGGGGGCCAATATCCGGCTGAGCACTACTTGGCGCAGGTCACAGAAGGTGCCCGCCTCATAGAGGCGCAGTGCTCGAAGAATGTATTATTCGAGTGATAAATCGAATTATTGTAAAAACAATGTTATTTTGGTTATAAGGCTATATTTATACTTTTTGCCCGAAAGTATTGTTGTGTCCCTTGTGCGGTCGTTTACATATATATATATATATATATATATATATATATATATATATATATATATATGTATGTGTAATCCGAAAGATAGCAGTCGTCGGCTTCAGCCCCCACGCAAAAAATGCGGGGGTGTTCGCAAAAAATATGCATAGTCACACTTGACTCAACGTCTTGGTTGATGAAGGAGGTGATCGCACGTCAAACTAGGCAACCGGACTATATAGCTGTAACACTTTCGCTTAGCCATGGGAATTAATGTTGGGGCTACTATGTAGCCCCTGGTACATTTCACGGGCATCCGAATACGGGCACGTGTGTACATGACCGGGCAACGGTCCTTCGTTAATGCGGAGGAAGCCTAAAGATTCCGATAATTCTTCGAGTGGTTGAACAGTCTCTCGCTGTATCATGACAGTCAATTTTCGGCTTTCTCTACTCAGGTGCTCGTCCGGAATAACCAGGGCACAATCGCAGTAGTTCTCCTTTGGCCACCTTAGCCGATAGTAACGGAACGTAAGGCGACAAACCCAGGAGCCGGGCAAACCCAACATTTGACCAAAGACATGATTCAGAGCTGCTGCATATAAGGCCAAACTCGTGACGCCGAACACTCCCGAGGGTATTCGGACTTTATAATAATCGATGGGCTCAAGAATGCCCATCCGTTATAAACCCTGTTTTTTCAGGTACATGCGTTAATCTGTCGTGGAGAGATGCCAAAAACGGCAGTATCCTCTGTGGGTATGGGACCCATGCGATTGTTGAACAACAAGAGGCAATAAAAAGGTTTACACAGGGGCTTAATCTAAAAAGAAACCTGTTGAACGGGGCCCTGCTGCACGTTTGTGCCTTTGTCTCCGTTGTGCCGTATCCTGGAAGGGTATTGCACGAACGTTGGCTGTGGAAAAACTCGTAGAAGAGCACAACGTAAGTATGCGATGAATAATAAAAGTGTAGGATGTTGGCCTGCCCATAAGGTTGAGCCAACTGTGGGACTGTGTTAAGTATTTATAGCCCCTGGTGTCCGCTATGGGATTACATATACGGTGCCCTAGTTCGATTTTATCTGGGCGACCGGACTCGTCTAGCCGAGTCTGTGGTCTTTAAGGACCAGTCATGTTTTCTGATGTTGGAAGCCGCTTATAGTCCGGTCGCGAGGGCCGTCGCGTGTTCCTCTGCACGTGACGGGCGCTCTGTTAGTCCGCTAACGGTGATGACGCCACGTGGACCGGGCATCTTAAGTGCAAGGTAGCCATAGTGCAGCAATGCGTTGAAGCGAGCGAAGGCCGCTCTTCCGAGAACTGCGTGATAGTCGCTTTGGAAGGGTGCGATGGTGAAGAGTAGTTCTTCGCTTCTGGAGTTGCCTGGAGAGCCGAATGTTACCTCCAGTGTGACGGAGCCTCTGCTATGGGCTTCAACGCCTGGTATCACCCATTCAAAGGTGGTGTTGCTTTGGTTAATTCTGGATGGGTCTATCCCCATCCTGCGGACAGTGTCCTCATATATTAAACTGAGACTGCTGCCGCCGTCCATAAGGATGCGGGTGAGACGGTATCCGTCGATTATTGGGTTAAGCACCAAGGCCTTTGATCCTCCGCACCGAATACTAGTTCGGTCATCCAAGTTATCGAAAGTGATCAGATAAGGCATCCAGCGGTTAGGCGTGAGTATGATGGGCTCTATATCGAGCGCGTCTCTATGCGCGCGTTCGTGCCTCCTCACGGATGTGTGAGTCGCGTGGATCATGTTCCTTTGTTTTAACCTCTGGCGGAATTTTTACGTCGCCGGTGTTCGGTTGGCGAGGTTCATCCTCGTCTTCACTTGGTGTTCCCTCCCTTGTGTTCGGCGTTTAATTTGCGGCTGCTTGAAGACCCGGCACTCTCTGTGCGTGTGGTTTCTGAGTTTGTCGAGGTGCCATGAATTTTGCATAGTCTGTCTAGGACTCTATTCAGACTGGACGGTCCCTCTTTGCCGCCTTTAGATGGCTTGTTTTGTTGATTAGGTCGAGAGCCCCTGAATCCGGCATTAACCGTCGTGTTATCCGGGCTCTCTTCCTTGTTTTGGCGTTTGTTTTTATGACGCCGTGGCTTCCCGTTGCCATCCCTTATTTCGGATGTGCTGGGGTCGCTGGTGCCTTTACGGGCTAGCCAGCTATCTTCTCCCGCGCAAAAGCGGGTCATAAGGTTTGTTAGGGCTGCCATTGTCCTTGGCTTTTCTTGGACAAGGTGTCTGGCGAGCCACTCGTCACGGATGTTGTGTTTGAATGCTGCTAAGGCTTCGGCATCCGGACAGTCAACAATTTGATTCTTCTTAGTGAGGAATCTGTTCCAAAACTTGCGGGCGGACTCTTCGGGCTGTTGGACTATGTGACTTAGGTCGTCAGCATGTGGAGGCCGGACATAGGTCCCTTGAAAGTTGGCCCTGAAAGCGTCCTCGAGTTCCTCCCAGCTCCCAATTGAATTTTCGGGGAGGCTTTTCAACTAGTGCCGAGCTGGTCCCTTCAGCTTGAGGGGGAGGTATTTGATGGCGTGAAGGTCATCCCCACGAGCCATATGTATGTGTAGGATAAAGTCCTCGATCCAGACCCCTGGGTCTGTCGTTCCATCGTATGCCTCTATGTTCACAGGTTTAAAGCCCTATGGGAATTCGTGGTCCAGTACTTCATTGGTAAAGCACAGGGGGTGAGCATAGTCGTCGGATGATCCACATGAACACCTGAACAAGAAAGCTAGACCACGTGGGAACAAGAAAGCTGGACACTTTCTTGTTCAGGTGTTCATGTGGATCGGTAGCCGCTTTGTTGCGGTTATGAAGTGGTACAACTTCATCGTCGAATTCTGGCAGTAGCTTGCATTTTGGATAGCTCTTTGTATGGCGATCATGGCCGTATCTTTCTTCAGTGTCTAGCACTTTATTCCATCTACGGTTGAGCGTTTCCTGTGCGTCCTTGAGCCGTTGCTTCTGCTTTTTTAGGCTTCTTGCGGTGGCCATAAGCTTGCTGTGGAGGTTATCTCGTTCCACGTGTTTTTCTGGGGTTGAATCGTTATCCGGACCATTGAACCTCGGGTGTTTGCCCCGAACTGTGTTCAGGGCGACCTGGTTCGTCCTGCTCCATCGCTGGGTCGGTATGGTCGTTGTTGCCTTCGGGGTTGGTTGTATTATCGATCCTTCTGGCGCTCTTGTCGCTATTTTTACTGTTGCTGGACTTAGAACGGCATCTGTGCCGTCGCTTTGGCTTTTGTCCGGGGATTTTATCATCCGGACTGTCGCCTTTGTTCTCTTTGGGCGTATCCACCATGTATACGTCGTGTGACGAGGGGAAAGTCTGGCGCCCCATAGATTCTACATCCTCTCCTCCATCGTCGTCCATACCGTCGATGTCTTCGGAGTCGAAGTCAGGCACGTCGGTTAAATCATCGACCGTGGCTATGAAGTGGGTGGTGGGTGGGCAACGAATTTCTTCGTCGTCTGCTTCCCACTCGAAGCGGATGTAGTTTGGCCCAGAAATTTCTGTCAAAGAGAGAGTTTTCAACAACTTCAGCACGTCGCCAAAGGGCGAGTGCCGAAAAATGTCCGCGGCGGTGAATTCCATTACCGGAGCCCAATCTGGCTCGACCGGCCCGGGAGTGCACGGACCGGACTCGACATCCGGATACGAATCCGGGGGTCCGGATTCATAGGCCACTGCAGAGGTAAAGCCCGTATTTGGCTCCAACACTGATGAGTGCACAACCTGCGGGGCGGGGTCCAGCCCTCCGTCCTCAGGCAACACAGCCTGCTCCGGATTTAGGTCTGAGGCTAATGCGCATTAGCATACCCCGAGCTTTGTCCGACAGCAGGTCTAAGCCATGCTCGTCGTGACTGTCCGGTATCATGTTATTGACGATGGTTGAAGGAGCCATCGAGCCTAATGGCGACGACACGGAGGAACTCTCAATGAAAGCACCAATGTCGGTGTCAAAACCGGCGGATCTCGGGTAGGGGATCCCGATCTGTGCGTCAAGGCTGATTGTAACAGGAAGCAAGGGACACCGATGTTTACCCAGGTTCGGGCCCTCTTGATGGAGGTAAAACCCTACTTCCTGCTTGATTAATATTGATGATATGGGTAGTACAAGAGTAGATCTACCATGAGATCGTAGAGGCTAAACCCTAAGAGCTAGCCTATGATGGTATGAATGTAATTGTGATCGGCCTTCTAAGGACCAACCTCTTCGGTTTATATAGGCACCGGAGAGGGCTAGGGTTTACATGGAGTCGGTTACAAGGAAGGAAATATAATATCCGGATCGCCAAGCTTGCCTTCCACGCCAAGGAAAGTCCCATCCGGACACGGGCTGAAGTCTTGAGTCTTGAATCTTCACGCTTTAATAGTCCGGATGTTGTACACAGTCCGGCCGTCCGGATACCCCCTAATCCAGGACTCCCTCAGCCGTATAGAAGCACCTCCGCTGCCATAGATTGGACACCTCCGGGAAGAAGCCCTCTGGCCATGGGCATCGGCGTTTCTGCTTATTGCAGCGCCTCCGCACTCCGCGTGTCGCCCCTCGACCGCCTTCGGCTTTACATTGAAGGTCTTGAGCCATAAGCCAAAGTGCGGGGTAATGTGGAGGAAGGCTTCGCACACAACGATAAATGACGAGATGTGAAGGATGGAGTCCGGAGCTAGATCATGGAAATCTAGCCCGTAATAGAACATAATCCATCTCGCGAAGGGATCGAGGGTGAATCCTAAGACATGAAGGAAGTGAGAAACAAATACGACGTTCTCGTTGGGCTCGGGAGTAGGGATGACCTGCCCTGGAGCAGGAAGCCTGTGCTTGATGTCGGCGGTCAGATATCTGGCCTCCCTAAGCTTCGCAATGTCCTGCCATCCACCGGCCTTGAAGGTTGGATCTGGACATGATTGAAGATCCAAAGTACCTAATCTTGAGCTTCGGGTGTTGGAACTCGAGATGCGGAAAGGCGCAAGCGTGGTAAGAGAGTGGGATAGGCCTCAGCCCTTCTATAAAAGGGGGTGAATATCAAGTGTCCTCAACGTGACCGTTTGGGACTTGCCTAAAAACACGGAGTCAAAATGTTGTAGAGCTATCATATGTTTCCTGTCATTTATTTTTCAGCCACCTGCTATCTGCTACTTTTACAGTGCACTAGTTCTACACACACTTCACCCATACTCTGACTATTGTGTTTTTATGCAAGGGTATTTCAGACCCTGCCTTGACAGAAGCACAAAACATAAGAGATAAGTTGAGCCAGCGTGGTACGCGGCTAAGCCAGACACGTTTCAAGACTTTAAAGGGTGTAGTGTCAGCAGATGGAGAGGGGGAACGTAACTATGGAGTTGATGATCTCTCTCGCCATGAACCACCATCCCAGGTGCTTGCTTTAACTTCACAGTGTCATATGTGGTTGCATGTTCCATATGGTGTCTAGCTTGTATTCGAAAGGCCGAAGTCGGTCTTTATTAAGATAAGGAAAGATATTTTTTACATGAACCACCATCTCGTGAGCACCAGAAGACAAATAGCTAGTCAGGGCACTGGCCGAGCCAGTGACAAGCCCAACAAAGAGAGGCATCACCTGGAATCCAACTAAAAAGCCGCAATGGTGGCGAAGCTTTCTGCCTCCCACCAGGCTCTCAGGTCCTAGATGATCATGCTCACCACTCCAGCCGGATGTCTAGCTTGTATTGCTTCCAATTTGGTTAAATTGCATCTGCTTAGCTTACACATTATACCTTTGAATATGACATGCCTTTCTGTTTTTGGTACATACTAGTACATCTGTGTATGAATAATGTTCTTACATCAAACTAATGTTCTTGTGTATCGCTCACCAATCACTTATGATGAGGCAGGCAGGCAAGGGGACTACTCCTCATTTAAAGAATGCAGCGTCAGCCTCCCGACATGATTCTCAAGAAACAGAAATGATAGATGAAGATAGTGAACGTAGCTCTGTAGTTGATTCTGACATTTCCCTACACTAGCATCGCAGTGCTTGCTCTAACTTAGCAGCGTGATATGTGGTTGCATGTTGCATATGGTGTCTAGATTGTAATTCTTCCAATCTGGTTAAACTGCATGTGCTAGTCTGCTTAGCTTATACATTATACCTGTTAATGTGACATGCCATCATGTATTTAGTACATAGTACATCTGACTATTAAGCATGTCCTTACATAAAACTATTGTTTTTTAGTATCCCACATCAATCAATATGACGAGATACCTTTAGTATATGCGGTGCGATATTAGTTGCATCTTTCATATGATTTATAGCATGCACTGCTTCTAATTTGTTGAAATTCCATTTATGATGGGACACTTTTAACTTGGCAGAGTCATATTGGTTGCATCTTTCATGTGGTGTCTAGCTTGCATTGCTTCTTATTTGTTGGAATGGTTTCTTCTTAGTTTACACAAACAGTTGTGAACATGCCATGCCGTCCTGTTTTTCCTACATATTCCATCCTGGTATCATGTGTTTGCCTTACATCAAAGTAGTGATTGTCAGTATCATGCATGAATGAGTTCTGAAGAGAGAATTTTATTGCTTTTTCTTGTCGGTTTTACTTGACAATTCAGAATCAATAAAGAGGAAGGAAGTTAGCAAGGCAGCAGATAAAGGTGCTCCTTCCGAACGAAGGGCCTCTACAGTTTCTACTCCTCCACACCCCCAAGATGATTTCCAAGACAACACATGCATAGACACTCAACAAACCTGTGTTTATGATGAGCATGTTTCCCCTAGTGCACCATCACCGGTGCTCCTTCTAACTTGGCACTGTTATATGTGGTTGCATGTTATGTGTGATGTCTAGCTTGTATTGCTTCTAAATTTGTTGAATTCCATCTGCTTACTTTACACATTATACTTGAATAAGACATGTGTTCCTGTTTCTAGAACATACAATATCTGTCTATCACACCATGTTCTTACATCAAATTACTACTGTTGTGTAACCTGCAACAATCACTTATCGTAGCACACGTTTGACTTCGGAGTGTGATATAGGTTACATCTCGCATTCTTTTCTAGCTTGTACTACTAATTTTTTGAAATGGCACTTATGACGAGACAATTTTAACTTGGTAGAGTGATATTCGTTGCATCTTTCATATGGTGTCTAGCTTTCATTGCTTCTAATTTGTTGAAATGCCTTCTCCTTAGTTTACACATCATAAGCTGTGAATATGCAATGATGTGAATATGCAATGGCACTAATGACGAGAGACCTCTAACATGGTAGTGTGATGTTGTTTGCATCTTGCATATGATCTATTTCTTGTACTGCTTCACATTTGTTTAAACGCCATTTATGACGAGACACTGTTAACTTGGAAGAGCGATATTTGTAGCATCTTTCATATGGTGTCTACCTTCCATTGCATTGCTTCTAATTTGGTGAAATGTCTTCTTCTTAGTTTACACATCATAGTTCTGGTTATCTCTTCCGTCCTGTTTTTCATACATATTACATCCTCCTATCATGTGGCTATCTAACATCAAAGTTCAGTTTGTCTGCATCATGCATCAATTTGTTCTGAAGAACTAAATTATTATTCATTTTTCTCGTCGGCTTGACTTAACATGGCACAGAGAAAGAGGAAGAAACACAGAATGGCAGGAAATGATAAGCGGATGAATCCTGCAGATTCTGCTGGTACTGATGGTGCAATAGAAGGTCAAAGTCCAGCGGAAAATTCTACAAACACGGCATCCCATGTTACATGAGCTGCAAAAAAGCCAAACAGAAACAAATAGTTGCCACCAAACAAGCAGAGACAGCCCTAGTTCTTGCAACACCTACCACAGTACTACCAGCTGCATGACTTACTCATGTGTCAACTGAGCTAGCTGCACGTTCCCAAGCTCCCTTGGCACCTGACACTACTTCCCAAGCACTCTTGACACAAGACGAGTTGGCAATATCAGGTGAACCTTGTGAGCTTCAACAGCAAGAAGGTAGTTCTTTGGAGTCAAATTCTGATTGCATGCTTCTTTATATGTAGTCTCACAGTTTGATGTACACTAACACTTCCTATGTTCGTTGTCGGACTAGCACCTAGGCGCAAGAGGAAACAAACATCAGGGATAATGCTCGATAGGTTAAATAAATCTAGAGGAGGAAGAATGGAGATCCGTTTTGAGGCAGGTTTAAAAAGTGTAGGATCGAAAGTATGTCTAGAGGGGGGGTGATTAGACTACTTGACAATATAAAAATTTAGCCTTTTGATTAAGACAAGTTTTTGGCAAGTTCACAATGATGATCAAGTCAAGTATCACCCTACACATGCAATTCTAGAGTATAGGCAGCGGAAAGTAAATTGCACATGTAGTAAAGAGAGGTGGAGAAGAGCAAACGCAATTTGGAGACACGGAGATTTTTTCTCGTGGTTTCGATAGGTGGTGCTATCGTCAATCCACGTTGATGGAGACTTCAACCCACGGAGGGTAACGGCTGCGAGAGTCCACGGAGGGCTCCACCCACGAAGGGTCCACGAAGAAGCAACCTTGTCTATGCCATCATGGCATACGCCCACGGAGGACTAGCCTTACTCGGGTAGATCTTCACAGTAGGCGATCTCCTTGCCCTTACAAACTTCTTGGTTCAACTCCACATCTTGACGGAGGCTCCCAAGCGACACCTAACCAATCTAGGAGGCACCACCCTCCAAAAGGTAATAGATGGTGTTGGTGATGATGAACTCCTTGCTCTTGTGCTTCAAATGATAATCTCCCCAACACTCAACTCTCCTCACTGATTTGGCTGTGGTGGAAGAAAGGATTGAGTGGAAAGCAACTTGGGAAGGCTAGAGATCAAGTTTCATATGGTGGGAGTGGAGCAACTTGATCTCAACACAAGGGTAGGTAGTTTTCTTCTCGAAATGTAAGGTAGGAGTGGTAGTTCTTTCGATGGCTCTCTCCACGAATGAAGAGGGGGTGGAGGGTATTTATAACCTCCACACAAAATCCAACCGTTACACATTTGACCAATCTCGGTCGGTGAAGTTGACAACTCGGTGAGACCGAAAGTTCAAAACATGTGAGCGTTGGGATTTTCGGTGGGACCGAAAATACAATCTCGGTGAGTCCGATTCTTCCAAAGACTAGGGTTTGCCAATCTCGGTGGGACCGACTTTATCATCTCGGTGACACCGATTTGATGATGAAGGTTCTGAAGCTTGGCAACACTAGTTTGGTGAGACCGAGTTCGAATCGGAAAATCCGAAATTTCTAGGGTTTGGCTATATGGTGAGGTGGTTCATCTCGGTGTGGTGAGTTTATGGAATCGGTGGGACCGAGATTACTTATGAGTGTATATTTGAAGTGAAGGGTGCTTGATAGTTTAGGAGATGTATCACTAAGCACTTTGAGCAACGGATCATTATCATAACCTCATCCCTTTTAATAGTATTGGCTTTCCTATAGACTCAATGTGATCTTGGATCACTAAACCAAAAATGGAGTCTTGAGCTTTTGCCAATGCTTGCCTTAGCATTTTGAGGGTCCACTTCTTCAGTCATTGCCATACCCATATCAATGAACTTTCGAAATGATTCTCAAGAAACTATTAGTTCAATGATATATATGTTGTTATTAATTACCAAAACCACCCGGGGATTAGTTGCACTTTCAATCTCCCCCTTTTTGGTAATTGATGACAACATATAGATCAAAGCTTCGACATAGGATATAATCAATGAATAATATCGTCGCTTTGAGAAGTATGTGATAAGCAAGAGCTCCCCCTAAATTTGTGCATTATTTAAGATTTGCGTTTGAATGCAAATGCACAATCGATTAGGATCATGGGTCACTCTTCCATGTCACATACATCTTGGTGGAGCGCACAAAATGATAAGAATGAATAGCATGCACCCAATCACCAAGACATGAGTAAATGATCATACAAGATATGAATAGCGTATGATAAGCATTAAGCACACATTAAGGCATAGTACGATCAAGCACTCATCAAAGTAGAGCAAACGTAGTATCAAACACACGGAATGTCTCGAAAATCTCAAAAGTATCTCAAAAAGACCGCAAAAGAACGAAAGAGCAAAAGCAAGCACTCTCTCTCTCAAAGTCCTATGATCTATACAATTTCTCCCCCTTTGGCAACAAGTTACCAAAAAGTTCGAAAAGTATAGAGCTAAACGTCACTAGGGACTCTGCTGGCGGATCCTGTCTGGGTTGATGGAGTTGAGATGGCTGCATCTGTAAAAGGCTTGGTGATGTCTGTGGAGCTGGAGGAGTGGTCTTTGGAGCTGGAGCTGGAACCGATGGAGCTGTGGGAGGTCTTGAGGCTGTAGTCTGGTGTCATCCTTTGGAATAGCAGGTGATCGGGTCTTGTGGGAACCGGAGCAGCTGTTCATAATCATCTGGACTAGGTCATCCTGCATCTCCTTCATGAGCTCTTCCTTCTCCCTCTTTGCTTCCTCGATATCTGCCTCAAGCTTGTTGTGATGACTTGCACTTGATCGACTTGACATCCAGAGCATGGATCTTATCTTCAACAATCCTCTCAAGACTCTCCGAGGCGCACAATGCTTGGCAGGCGTTGTTCAATCCTCCGGTAGCCTCAAGGAGCTGCTCTCCAACACTCTTGGGTTTAGGCTGCTGCTTGCCGCCGCTGCTTCCTTCTCAGCTTTAGCTTTCTTGGCAGCTTCAGTCTTTGCTTGACCTTCAACAGACGTTGGGTCCTCCTCATCCATCACAACTTCATTGTCCTCATGCTCAGGCTGCGATGGCAAGTGTGGTCTATCCAACAAGTAGGTGCCCGTGCCAAACTTGGCATTGATAAGCATCTGAATGTGCGGGCAAATCCACATGACCTCTTCAGTCTCGCTGCAAGTCCTCTTGATAGTCTCAACTATCGTGTCCATCACCTTGAAAGGTGCCTTCGATCAAGTATATGCAGCATGTTGATAGAATACCCTCGATCATGCGATGATCTCGGACTTGGGCATCAAGGTATGCCTCGTAATAGTGTTTGTGGTAGGGAGACCTGCACGGAGATGATACATCGAGCCGAGCTTCCAGATTTCCACATCCTTAGCTGGTACCTCATTGTACATGTTCTTCATAGACTCATGGTTCTTCTTGGGAATTCCATAGACATCAACATCATCCTCTCTCTGCCTTTGGAGCATTCAGCGGTCTGCCCATTCTTCTGAGAGAAGAGAACCTTTGGCCTTCAGTCATCCATGTGATCTTTCCATCGGATAGAAATGAGTGTGGCATAGAATTGCATGATCATCTCATCATTCCAATCATCGAAACCGACCAACAAACTCAGCAACACCACATGCGGTAAAGCTCTCATGCACATGTGGAAAGAAGTCTCTGTGCTCTTCACTTTGTCAATGTATGCCCGATCAACATAGCGAGTGTCTCGCAACTATGGGCTTCTTATCCATTAGCACAGATCTCATAGAAGTCCTGCTGCTCTCGGTGTGGAACCTTGGATCTCTGACAGTTCTTCTCCTCTGACATATGGATCAGCTTGTCTCCATAGCCTTTGAGACCTCTATCCTTTCTTTCCTTCATGTTCTCGGCTTGAGGATGAGCATCATTGTGGATGGCAGATTTCGACGAAGTTTGAGAATCTGGTGCCTCATCATCGACTCATTGGTGGCACATTATCTTTCTTCTTCTCTGAAGCTGGAATGTTCTGACGGTCTTCTTGGGCTTGGCGGCGAGCTTGGCTTGAGCTGCCTTTCTTTGGAGCAGATGGCTTGGGCTTTGAAGGTGCTCCCGCCTCGATGGCATCACCCATGAACTTAGACTTCGAGGAGGAGGCTGGGGTGCTTCCTCATCATCATCATCTGCTGCTGCTTCATCATGCACAATCCTTTTCCTCTTGGAAGTTTTCTTCACCTTGCTTGAAGTTTCCTCTTCCATACTCAGCTTCTTAGCAACAAGTGGACTTCTTCACTTTCTTGGTGCCTTTCTTGGTTTCTTGCCCTTGATGCTCTTTGGCAACAACTTTCCTCTTTGGCTTGGAGGAGATCTCTTCCTCAGCAATAAAATCAGAGTCTTCTTCATCAGAATTTCTCTTCCTTCTGGCCCTGGTGGCTGCAGGAGGCAAACCACTTGGTGTGCTCCTTTCACCATCATCTGAAAAGCTGCTGGCCTCAGGACTAGTGCCTGCCTCTTGAATCTCAGCAATTGGTGATTCAGACCTGTTCGGCTGTCACGGCATCGACATGGTGACAACTTTGTGAATAGATTAGGTGTAGGCGAGAATAGAAGAGTTATCACAAAGCGCAGAAGATTTTGCAAAAAAATGAGTTCAAATTTCAGTTTTAGGTTTTCACAGAATGCATTTGGTCGGACCGAGTCTAAAATTCGTGAATCCAAGTGTTCAAACAGAACCATTCACACCACTTTCGGTTGGACGAAATGGGTTTCGATCTTGCCGAAAACACTAGGGTTTCACTAAATCCTCATTTGGTCGCACCGATTTGCACAACTTCGGTTGGACCGAAAGGTGCGATCAATGGCCAGAGGCCAAATCGGTCATACCGAGAATGTAGAATCGGTCTCACCGAGATGTGTTCGGCGGAAACCTAACCCTAAAACTTTTACTCGAATTTCATTCTAACGAACTAATCTGCTGGATAGGAAGATCTCAAACGTGGCAAGATGCTAGACAAACCAATCGTGCATAGAATCGGAGGTTGAAGCACGAGAGGGATCGAAACTCACCCTAACTTGGTGGAGTTCCTCTACGGCGGCAACGGCGCGGAGAGAATGTCCGTTGACGGCGACGGAGACCTGCGGCGAGGGCACACAGGCGACGACGGAGACGATCCGGAGACCACGGCGACGGCAGCAAGGGGTTTGGGGGCGAGGCGTTTTGAAGTAGGAATCAACGCGCGCTGCCCATGGAGTATATATACCCCTTAGCTGTCGGTGGGACCGAGTTGTAAAACTCGGTGGCACCGAGATGGTTAACTGCTGGGCAGTTACACACTTCGGTCACGCCGAAATTTGCAACTCGGTTTCACCGAGGTGAAAACCTAGATCAATCCAAGTGCTTTCGGTTGGACCGAGTTTGAGTGGGTTGGTCTGACCGAAATCACTTAGAAGGTTTTGGAAGTTTAGCCTTTGACGGATCGGTGGCTCCGAGTGCTCCTCACTCGGTGTGTCCGAAAATGACTTGTTCAAAGTTTGTGATATAAGCATGAATAGAATTTGAGACAAGAAAGCATAGATAGCTAGGGGAGGAACTTAGGCATTCTTGTCCATCCATTTGGTCAGAAAAATCCAAAAAGACCAAAGCAACAAATGGATGTCCTCGAATGGATAAAATTATGCATCCAACATGCTCACACAATAAGATAGCAAATGAAATATGTGTCAAACATGCACAATCAAAACTCTAGCAACTATCACACAATTTGTCGATGACTAGGTCATCTATATATGAGTATATTGACTTAGGAGTCAAATGAGAACATTTGATCATAGGTCATACTCATCGTTTAAGCACAAGTGGGGTTACCACTTTTACATAAAGCATTGATGTGTTCACATCATTTGAAGATGCTTTAGCTCAATTCTTTAGAGCAAAGCTCCCCCTTGATGTGAGAACCCCTTTTAAAGGGTCAAACTAACCTTGGGTTGTCGTAGAAGACTTCATGTAGATGTTGAAGATGTGGATGCTCAATGTTGATGAAGATCATCAAGAGTTGGGAGCAATCCTTTGGATTCGGGCACTTTCAATACCTACATGGGTTAGTCCCACAAGGAACAAACAAGGATATCCATGGACATAGATTGAAGTACACAATAGATGATGTCCATGAAAGCAATGATTACCTTGTCCCTTGACTTACCAACAAGAGGGTTTGTGACTCCATGAACTAGTGCATAATGTGGAAGTTGATTGCACAAGTTCTTGCCAAAATGAATGTGAGTGAAGTATGTTGGCGGAGTCACCATCAAGAACTCTCTAGTTCTTCTTCATCGGGATCCACATCATCTTGATGGGAATCCTTGGGGTTGTAGTTGAGCTTGAGGAAGTAGAACTTGACGTTACCTTGGGAACCCACTTGACCATGGCTTTAGGTGCTTCAATAAATGCATCAATCTCCTCTTGAAGCTTGTCCTTGCCTTTTAGCTTGTGGTCTTGTGGTGGAAGATCATCTTGAGCTTGTTCCACATTGGAGGAAGTAGGATCATACTTCTCCTTTTGAGAAACAAACTTTGGAGTGGGATATTGACCTTCTTCCCATTCAACACCCTCGGCGTTGAACTTTCGCTCAAAACCAATTCCTTGATTCTTCCGGTGCCTTCCTTGCTTGCGAACAATTTCCTCAAAGTTCTTGCTTCCGGCAAGGCTCTTGTAGACACCTTTCTCTATAATCCCTTTCAATAAACTATTTTCTTGCTCAAGTGTAACTTGGCTTGAAACATTGTTAGTGGAATCAAGAGAACTACTAGGAGTAACAACATTGGATTTAGCATGGTTATTGTTACTACTAGATGAAGAATTTTTCTTATGCTTGTCATGCTTAGTTTTAATAGGTGGCAAGAAATTAGACAAGAGAAGTCGTTTGGCAAGATATGAAGAACTCTTCTTTCGAAGATCGTCATTGATAGCTTTTAGAAACTCATGTTCTTGCTCTAGATTGAGCTTCTCGAAGCGTAGCTTCTCATGAGATCTTAGGAGCTCTCTATGATCTTCTTGAGTTGTTTCATGAGCTAACTTAAGAGTGTTTAGTTCTTTAGTTAGACGCTCAATCTCCTTCATAGCATTGTCATTCGACTCTTCTCGACTATAAAGACTACTAGCATGTTCATCATTACTAGGCTCACTAGATTTATCATGTAAAGCTCATCTTCACCAAGCAAGTCATCCTCATCACTATCAAAGTCAATAAATTCAGGGTGTGATACCTTGGGGCCTTTAGCCATGAAGCATCTTCCAATTCCCTCATTTGGTGAATCAAATAAGTCATAGGAGTTGGAGTTGGAGGACACGAGAGCAAGACCGCAACACCTTCATCTTGACTGTAGTCGGAGTTGGAGTGATAGCTTCTTTCGGAGTGATTGTCTGAGTCGGAGCGGAGACCCATTCACCTACATGAGCTTGATGTTTTCTTCTTGTGTAGCTCCTTGATGACTTGTCTTTCCTCTCCGAATCCTTGCTTCTCCGAGAGGATCTTCGTTCATAACGATCATCTCTACTCCTTCTCTCTTTCGAGGTGACTCTTCTCTTGAGCTTCTTCTTCTTGGAGATTCTTCTCCTCTCTTGTGGGAGTCGAACACTCATTTGAGTAGTGTCCGGGTCTTCCACAATTGTAGCAGATTCGATCACGACTAGAAGATCTCTTTTCATCATATGATCTAGACTTTGAGCTTCTTTCCTTGCTTCTACTCTTGTAGAATATGTTGAAGTTCTTCACCATTAGGCTTATCTCTTCATTGGAAACTAGCTTGTCACTTGAGGTTGTGGGAGCATCAATTGTAGCTTTGTAAGCACCACTTGACTTGTTGTGAAGCTCTTCCTTATCTTTAAGTGTCATCTCATGAGCAACAATTCTTCCAATGACTTGGTAGGCTTGAGATTCTTGTAGTTTGGCATCATTTGGATCAAAGTGCACACGGTGTCATACTTTCCATCCAAAGCTCTGAGAATCTTCTTGATGATGAATCGGTCGGTCATTTCTTCGCTTCCTAAGCCGGCAATCTCATTTGTGATGAGAGCAAGCCTAAAGTACATTTCAGCGACTCCTTCACCTTCCTTCATCTTGAACTTGTCAAGTTGACCTTGAAGAACATCTAGCTTTGATTCCTTCACGGACTCGGTACCTTCGTGCATTTCGACCAAAGTATCCCAAATCTCTTTTGCATTCTCAAGACGGCTGATTTTGTTGAACTCCTCGGGACACAAAGCATTGAAGAGAATGTCACAAGCTTGAGCATTGTTTTGCAACATCCGCAATTCATCCGATGTAGCTTCACGATCCGGAACTTTTCCTTCCTCGAAGAACTCACCTTGCAAGCCAACACAAATAATGCCCCATGCGGTGGTTATGTCCAAGAATATGCATTTTCATTTTGTGCTTCCAACTAGCAAAATTTGAACCATCAAAGTAAGGACCTCTACGAAAATTACCCTCACTAGACGCCATACTCTCCTAGGTTGTGAAACCAAGCTTATGGTGTCCAATGCAATGGAAACCAATACAATGGAGACCAAAGCTCTGATACCACTTGTAGGATCGAAAGTATGTCTAGAGGGGGGGTGATTAGACTACTTGACAATATAAAAATTTAGCCTTTTGATTAAGAAAAGTTTTTGGCAAGTTCACAATGATGATCAAGTCAAGTATCACCCTACACATGCAATTCTAGAGTATAGGCAGCGGAAAGTAAATTGCACATGTAGTAAAGAGAGGTGGAGAAGAGCAAACGCAATTTGGAGACACGGAGATTTTTTCTTGTGGTTTCGATAGGTGGTGCTATCGTCAATCCACGTTGATGGAGACTTCAACCCACGGAGGGTAACGGCTGCGAGAGTCCACGGAGGGCTCCACCCACGAAGGGTCCACGAAGAAGCAACCTTGTCTATGCCATCATGGCATCGCCCACGGAGGACTAGCCTTACTCGGGTAGATCTTCACGAAGTAGGCGATCTCCTTGCCCTTACAAACTTCTTGGTTCAACTCCACATCTTGACGGAGGCTCCCAAGCGACACCTAACCAATATAGGAGGCACCACCCTCCAAAAGGTAATAGATGGTGTTGGTGATGATGAACTCCTTGCTCTTGTGCTTCAAATGATAATCTCCCCAACACTCAACTCTCCTCACTTGATTTGGCTGTGGTGGAAGAAAGGATTGAGTGGAAAGCAACTTGGGAAGGCTAGAGATCAAGTTTCATATGGTGGGAGTGGAGCAACTTGATCTCAACACAAGGGTAGGTAGTTTTCTTCTCGTAAATGTAAGGTAGGAGTGGTAGTTCTTTCGATGGCTCTCTCCACGAATGAAGAGGGGGTGGAGGGTATTTATAGCCTCCACACAAAATCCAACCGTTACACACATTTGACCAATCTCGGTCGGACCGAAGTTGACAACTCGGTGAGACCGAAAGTTCAAATCATGTGAGCGTTGGGATTTTCGGTGGGACCGAAAATACAATCTCGGTGAGTCCGATTCTTCCAAAGACTAGGGTTTGCCAATCTCGGTGGGACCGACTTTATCATCTCGGTGACACCGATTTGATGATGAAGGTTCTGAAGCTTGGCAACACTAGTTTCGTGAGACCGAGTTGAATCGGAAAATCCGAAATTTCTAGGGTTTGGCTATATGGTCGAGGTGGTTCATCTCGGTGTGGTGAGTTTATGGAATCGGTGGGACCGAGATTACTTATGAGTGTATATTTGAAGTGAAGGGTGCTGATAGTTTAGGAGATGTATCACTAAGCACTTTGAGCAACCAGATCATTATCATAACCTCATCCCTTTTAATAGTATTGGCTTTCCTATAGACTCAATGTGATCTTGGATCACTAAACCAAAAATGGAGTCTTGAGCTTTTGCCAATGCTTGCCTTAGCATTTTGAGGGTCCACTTCTTGATCATTGCCATACCCATATCCTTGAACTTTCGAAATGATTCTCAAGAAACTATTAGTTCAATGATATATATGTTGTTATTAATTACCAAAACCACCCGGGGATTAGTTGCACTTTCAAAAAGGCCACGTGATTCTACAGAGTTAGCCAAGTTAGTATCAGAGGCAGCGGTTGCCGTTAGGTGTCATGTACATATCCTCCCAACATGGATTCAGTACAGGAATGACAAAGATGAAACCCAGTTCAACACCTTCCTCGACCATTTATCTGTAAGTATGGTTGTGTATGGAAACTAGTAATATCGTCTTGCTCTGTCCCATACTTTCTAGGTTGCTGATAATGAGACTCCCTTAATTTTCAACAGATGAGGTTCAAGTTGGATAGCCAAGATGATGCAAACGGACAAGCTTGCACCCATGTTTTCAAGTACGCTTTCTCATGACGATGTCGGTATAACTTGAGGAAAACTCACTTTGAAGGCAAGGCTAACAGTGAACTTTCCCAAACATCTCTAGTGGAAAATGTATCGGATGAAGACTGGAGGGCCCTTGTTAAACACTGGTCTGATCCGAAGTATCAGGTACATTATATATATGTGATCAGATCACATGTTGAAGTCCTATTTACGCATGTGCCACACAAATCTATCTTCTTGTAGGTGAACTGTTCAAAGAACAAGGCCAACCGTACGAAAGTGAAATTCCAACAGACGACAGGATCTTGTAGCTATATTGCACACTATGAGGCTCTTGTAATTAGCTGTTGTTTCACTCTTTTCGCTATATCATATTATCATATCTATATTGACTTGTTCGAAATGCAGAGGAAAGCCCGCAAGGACCAAAAAGTACCTGAACCAAATGTTGTGGAAATCTTCAAGGACTGTCACACCAGCAAGAAGAAGGGCATGACTACACCGGTCAAAGCCGCTGTTGTAAGTCCTTAATCCTCATGCCTTTTAACTACTACTTACTCTGACTTGTGCCTTGAACTGCATGTTTTGCAGTCAATGTCTATTACTCTTTTCAATTTTATACACAATTGTTTTAGCGTATCATTGCACCTTACAAGGATTAAAAGAGAGGAGTGATGTTCCTTTGATCTTGACCCGTAATCTAGTTCCATGCTGGACTTGCCCACACAACATTACAATTGCCTGTTTGTCTGTTCTCAGTTATCTTGTGATATGAATGATGTCATACTATGCTTACCATATTATAAACTTCGTCTCTTTATCCTTAGCCCTCAATACAATGTGAAGAAATAGACAATACATTAGCGATGGTACATGGTCATATGTTTGGAACCTGGTTTTATTATGTACTTTGCAACAAAAAACAACTAATATTTTACATGGGTTCACCGAATAAATTACGTATATAGACCAAAGCTATTTTGTTTGGTTTTTTGCCTCCTTAATATCTTACGTTACGGTACTACTAATGTAAAACCTCAAGTTTTCAATGAGCTATGGAAAAATGGTGGAACGCCACCTTACGAAGGTGGCGAGGCAACTATAACCGCAATGTCGGCTCTTGCTGCGGTGGGTCGAAGACAATCCACTAACGATTGCCAAAAGCATGTTCTGCGTATCTTTGGGTTGGTTGTTAAGGCAATATCGTCCAAACTGCCTCATGATCAAGATATGCAAGCTCAAAGCAATGTTGTATCTGCGGTCCAGACACAAGTCCATTCCCTAACAGAGACCCTTTGTGAAACAAGGAGAGACATTGTTCGATGTCATCAAGATATGCATGGTGTTTAAACTAGACTATCAGACATTTGCTATGTTGTTCAGGAGCCTAGGGGAAATGAAGGCGAGGGTTATGGTGCTCCATCAGACAATACTGACATGAAAGCATAATGATTAGGTCAAATGGTGAGCTTGAACTTACGGTGGTGCATTTATACGCTAGGCTGTTAAGTTTTATGCCAACCTTCCTTTTGTTATATAGTTGTAATTTGTTTTGGTGCGATACAAAATTTATTCTTAACGTGCAGCCACCGGCTGAAGAAAACAGCAAGCCATTTTTGTATAGTCTAGGGTGTTCCCTATATTTGCACTGGTGGCGATCTTTGATGCCGAGTGGATGTAATCTGTGCAATCGCCTTAATAGCCTAGCGTTAGATTCTGCCTTATTTATTTCCTAGTCTTCTTTTTCCCTGGTTTGTTAGTGGCCGTAACAACCATGGGCCATATACGGGCCGTAGGATCCATGGGTCTCCAACGGGCCGTAGGATCCATGGGTCTCCTATGGGCCATCGATAAACAGGCCTCCAACAGGGCCGTAGAACCGGTGGGCCTCGGGCCGTCAGATAAATGGGTCTACATGGGCCGTAAACGGGCGTAATTGGTATCGGCCCAGCACGGTAACGGGCCGTTAACAGGCCGTAGGACAGCAAAGGCTTAATTCTATCACAGGCATAACGGGTCGTTAATGGGCCAGAATATTGGATGGGCTGGAAATTGCGCAACGGGTTAACAGGCCAGAAACGGGCCGACTCTTGCCATGGGCCAAATTTGGCACATTAGGGTAACAGGCCAGTAACGGGCCGACTCTTGCCATGGGCCGAATTTGGCCCATTAGGGAACAGGCGATGAACGGGCGAAGTAATCGAGGGTGAAAAGGAGCCAAGAGCGTATGGGCCGTCAGCAGCCGAAAGCTAACATATTGAAAACGTCCCATGTAAATCATGGGCCGTTAACGGGTACAAAGAAAATTACTGTTCATTATGGGCTAGAGTCATCATTGGGCACGTAAAGGGCCAAAAGATCTGAAAGGCCTCATATGGGCGAAAACGTCGTGGGCCATACATGGGCCAAAAGTGAAATGGGCTGGTGTTATATTCGACGGCCCACATGACGTTGTTGGGCCGATTTCCTTTAGGGCATAACGGGCCATGAGTTAGCGGGCTGTAAATGGGCTATATGCGAACAGGCCGTTAACAGGCTTTCCATGGGCCGACCCGCCACCTTTTGACCAAGTCAAACGGGCCGGCCTTTTCACAGGAATGGGCCTCTGTTCGGTCGTGCTACATGTCGACGTATCATAGGCGCCTTCTGTCGAATGAGTGGATGACATCTGTCCCAACGATGAGCCGACACGTGTTTCCTCCAGCCAATGATGATTTTACACGTGGAAAATCCCCATTGGTCGGGGCTGTTAACGGGTTATCGGATCCAAAATCCGACCCAATAGCTTAACGGCGTTCCGTTACGGTGGATGCCACGTGTCGGTCACCCTTGACGAAAGCACTTCTGTGACGCGCAATTTATCGTCATGGAAGTGGACACTTCCGTGATGATAATTTTGGTAATGTCATGGAGCACTTGTACGACAGCATAGGTATGACTATCTTGATTCTGTCATAAAATCGTCATGGATGTACATGCATGACAAAAAACGCGACCTACTGTGACAAACACGTATCATCACGGAAGTGTATTTTTTTTGTAGTGGTAGTGCAGGAGCTCACGTGCCAGGAGCAACACGGCCTGTGCGTCCGTGGGGGCACGACGAGCGTGAGACAACGAACCAGCTGGGGTCAGTGACAGAGTGGCGGTGCGGCCTTCCCGCTGCACCGAGGGGTGCAGCGAAGACGCCTGCTGCTCATTCCTCGCCGGGCCGGTGGCGGCAGGAGATGGAGAACGACGAGGAGGCCCACCGACAGGAGCCATCTGGGCGACGCGGGCGGCAAGAGCAGCCCGACGCTCAGTGCGAGCTCGGTGAGCGTCTGCCATGAATGCGATGAAGCGATGGGACGCAGATCAGCGGAGAAAAGATTTCGGCACAACCCTACCTGGCGCGCCAAATGTCGGATAGTCCTATTTATAGAGGCCCTGGTCCTCTTCGCAAATATTCAGCGGGAAGGGATCCAACAACGACCATTTTTAAAGGGGACAACTAGTACAAGCTATCCTGACTAAAGGTGGTCTTCGCCTGCCAAAGGCACTGGTGATGACGCCGTCTTAGGCTCTGTGGTGACCTTCGTCCTGCCGCTCTGTTGGCCTTGATCTCGTTGCACCAATATGGAAACCTTTGCCTGATGCCTCGGTACTCCGCGCCTGCGCTTGCCCCCTTTGCATAAAAGGAAACAAGGACACTGCGCAGGCTGGCGCCCGCCTAACGCTCGCCTGGTCTTGATCGTCATTGCTTGCGTCACGGGCACCTCGCGAGGTACCCCTTGCCTTGATCTCTCCGCCTCCTCGCGAGCCTGCCTTGTGAGGCCGCCCGTGAGGAGGCCTTGTGTCGTCCTCCCCGCGAGGGTCTTGAGTATCAGTTGATGAAGACGGGCTGTACTAGGCCCCTGGTTGAGCCACGCTACAGGCCGCAGGCAGGCAAGTCTTGGGACCCCCATTCCTAGAACACCGACAATCATAATAAAGGATATTAATGTTTCTACCACCATCCATGAGTACCTTAGTGAATTTGTATCCACCAACTTGAGGCGCCACCACCAAAGCCAAGTGACCCGGATTATCAACCCGGGCGGGTGATCCTCTCGACTCCACATAATGGGTTGCTCAGACCATCGCAAGTAATGGGGAACTGCCGACTCAATGGTGTTCACATCCCTCTTGTGGAGCTTCTGGTCCCGCTTGCATAAACTTGTGGTGAAAACATGATATTACCCACTGTTCAACTGCTTTGGATGACTTTGATATCCAGATTGCTGCTGCTGCTCACCCCCCTGACCGGATTGTTGATTGTAAGCGCCCTGATTGCCTTGATGATTTTGATGACCCTGGAAGCCAGAATTAGAACCGCCACCACCGTAACACGGGCCATGAGAACCATCACCACTAGAACTTGAGCCGCCACCCGGCCCATAGTTGTTTTGGAATAAATTAGAATTTTTGAAATCCCTCTTTCCAAAGGTGAGCGGCTGGCCTCTCCTTCATACCATGCTTTGGACAGGGCTCATTCAGCAACTGCTCAAGATTGGGACCTGATCCACTAGTACGAGGAGGCGGCCTCCCCTTACGACGCTGACCATTGTTCTGCGTGTTCGTGTTAGCCACAAAATCTGAGTTACCATCAGCCTTGCGCTTACTGTTGCCCCCCTGATTCGCCGGGTTATGCTGCGGACCCTTGGCGTTGCCACTCTTCTTTCCCTTTCCCGGCTTGTCATCATTAGACTCGGGGTCCTTGGTACCATCAGAGTTGGCATATTTAATTAGAGCCGCCATCAGCTGCCCCATATCATTGCAATCACACTTGAGCCGCCCCAGCTTCTGCTTAAGAGGCAAAAACGACAGTTTTTCTCTAACATCAGAACTGCAGAGCCGACGTTGATGTTATCAGATGAGTGTATGATAGCCTTGACCCGGCGCACCCAATGGATCGTTGATTCACCCTCCTCTTGGGCGCAAGTGGATAAATCCACAATCGACATGGGTTGCTTGCATGTATCTTTAAAGTTCTGGATAAACCAGGCCTTTAGCTCACCCCATGACCCGATGGAATTGGCAGGCAACCCTTTTAACCTAGTACGGGCCGTCCCATCCAACATCATGGTGAAGTATTTAGCACACGTGGCATCGTTGACCTCCAACAGTTCCATGGACATCTCATAACTCTCAATCCACGCCTCAGGGGGTAAGTCGGTTGTGTAGTTAGGCACCTTACGAGGTCCTTTGAAATCCTTAGGCAGATGTTCGTTCCGAAGAGCCGACAGCAAACATGGTACACCCGTGGTTCTAGAGGTCACACCTGCCTCTACCGAAGTTGTTGGATGAACC
Organism: Aegilops speltoides; assembly: GCA_021437245.1. Classification (NCBI taxonomy): domain Eukaryota; kingdom Viridiplantae; phylum Streptophyta; class Magnoliopsida; order Poales; family Poaceae; genus Aegilops; species Aegilops speltoides. The sequence goes on from CM038144.1 coordinate 448,371,739, forward strand.
GGAAGGGGCTGGTGAGCCACCCACTGAGCCGCCTGCTCAGCCTCTTGAAGCGCTCTATCTTGTCCAACCAAGTCATGAGCTCCATCACGCGCCAGGTCATGCCCACGTGGCTGGTTACGACGCTGGTCATTGCTTGAAACGGACGGTGAGTCCATGCGTGTCGGGTGGTAGGTGTGACATATGCCAACAGGTGGCTTATCATTGTGGGAGCCAATAAGACATCGCCGGTGCCTGAAAACGGGATAAGGCAAAGACATGCACGCCGGCGAATCTTACCCAGCTTCGGGGCTCTCCGGGGAGATAATACCCCTACTGCTACTCTGCGGGGTCTCCGCATGATCACTAAGTTAACAAGTAGTTACAAGAGGCTCCTTGAGCTGTTTGGTGAGAGGGAGAAGAAGGGCAAGGCTATCTCTCCTCTCCCCTCTATGTGGTATCTAAAACTCTAAGAGATCAACCCTTTGCATGGGTGCCCTGGGGGGTTTATATAGGCCTACCCCCTAGGGGTACAATGGTAATCCGGCTGGGCACAGGCCCTAGCCGTCAGTGTCTATGTTCGCCGGCTTCTCCGCTGGCTGCTCGGGCCCGCCGGCTGCCGGCTTTCTGGTCGACAAGCTGGTCCCATCGCTCGGGGGCCTTGTCGGAGGCGGGTTACTGTTGCCTCACTCCTGATGACGAGGGCTTTGTCGAGGTAAGCATGGCTACAGTGCCGCCGCCTGGCGGGCGTTCACTGTAGCCTTACCTCGTCTTGTCCCCTTAATGAGGCGCCTCCTTCGAGGGAGGGAGCAAGCCGGCTGCTGAGAGCTGGCCACATCTCAGTCCGACTGGGGGAGGCCAGGCCGCATTCGGGCGTCTCTCTGACCGAAGGGGCCCGCCGCCTATGGGCCGTTCTGACAGCTCGTCGTGGGTGATGTCATGGTCAACATGGTAACAGTGTCACGCCGGATGGGTGATGGCCGCCCCGTATAGTGCACTATGACCATGCGTGCTCCGGGATTGGGGGGTGGCAGGCTTCACTGTAGCCACGCCCTGTCTCATCGCCATTATGTGGGCGCAGAGTTTGAGGGTACGATCTTGGCCGCCTGCTGGCGGCCGGGCTCTTGGAGTCTGCCTTCTTGTGGCCGGCTTCTTGGAGTCGGCCCTCTTGTGGCTTTCCTTGTGCGGGTTTAGGGACAGGCCGCGTCCCGGCAGCCGGCTTGAGAGATAGCCGGCCGAGGGAAAGGTGACCCCACACCTTGGATTCTTGAAGGCCCGATCGGCCTGTAATTTTTCTGAAGAGCCGGGCGGAGCCGTCTAAGCTACCCGTGATCATTTACTACGACAGTAGTCCCCGAAGCTGGTTGGGCTTCGAGGCTGAAGAGAGGACGAGAAGCTCAATCAGCTTCCTATCCTGAAGAGCCGGCAGCTAGGAGCCGGCTTTGATTAGGCGCGCCGTCTTTAGGAGGCTTCGTAGCTTGAAGGCGGGAATCAGGTGGCACGCGAGCCGGACTGCGTGATGATCGCCTGCCGCCTGCACGCCACATGGCACCCGCCAGTGGGACGGGCCTGCCAGCCCACGCGCACGACGAGACGTCGCCATAGTCTGGGGCCCGCCACTCCCAGGCCTTGGCCCAAGTGCGGATCTTCTGTGGCCCGAACGGGCCGTTCACCTTCTAGCGGCAGTTTCCGCACGCCTTTAGGGCCCGATAAACGCAGGACGTGGGGGAGTGGTCGCAGTTAATCCCACGTCCACCAATGCCTTGCCTCCTTGGCTTCGCCGCGTGAGGCTATAAGTAGGGGGGGAGGGGGAGCGGCAGACGCTCGCACGCTCGCCCTCGCTCCACCCCTTTTTCTTCCTCCTCCTCTTCTCCGCCACTGCAGCGCCTCGCCGCCGTGCTGCCCTTCTGCCAACCTTCTTGGCTTACCGTAGCTCTGTCGCAACGGGGTTGCGCATCCTCCGCCGTCGCGCCTTTCCTGTTGCTTCCTCATCCTCATGGCACTGTCCAGCTCTTGGGATGGTTCCAACGTCCATGAGGACCATATCGACTTCCTCCGCAAGACGCGGCGACTACCGGGTGCGGATTACGTGCGGGCTCGCGTCGCGCCGGAGACAGAGATCTCGCCGGTGCCGGAGGAGGATGAGCAGGTAATCATCCGCTCACACTGCCTGCGCGGCGTCGGCCTGCCGGCGAGCGGGTTCTTCCGCGCCTTCCTCGAGTTTTATCATCTCCAGCCGCATCACCTCACCCCAAACATGGTGATGCTGTTGTCGGCCTTCGTCACTCTGTGCGAAGGCTTTCTTGGCGTCCTCCCCACTCTCGAGCTCTGGGGGGAGTTCTTCCAATGCAAGCTTGGCATTGTCACAGCGGGCGTGCCCGCCCCATGCAGCGCCTTCATCGCCATGCGGAGGACGAGCGATAACAACCCATTTCCGCCCATCCCGCTAATCCAGTCGGTGAAGCTCTGGCAGCAATCCTACTTCTACGTGAAGAACGTCGCCCCGCAAGGCGACTTCGTCAATCTGCCGGCTTATGTAGCTGGTCCGCCGGCTGGGAGGCAGCTTTCATGGTCCTACCGAGCCAGGACGCTGTCTCCGGCTGGGGCTGCTGCTGTCGCCCGGCTCCGGGTGATGGTCCAGTCGGAAGGCTTGGTTGGGGCCGACCTGGTAGCCGCCTTTGTGGAGCGCCGTGTCATGACCGGTTTTTCAATAAAAATATTTATTGAGACACCGGTCTTTTGATGTCTAGTGTGAGGAAAATCCTCCTCACTGGTAGACAAAACTTTGATACAATAAGCCAGTAGCATTAATATATTACAGGGGTTGAACTAAAGTCGCTCAACAATTATTACAAGCACGCCAATAATTATACATATGGCGGATATGGCACAAAGGTGGGGTGGCAATACTACTGACTCGAGATAAAAGTGGTTGGTGGAGTAACACAGTGGAGTGGGTAGCAATACTACTACACTGGCGGCTCATCGAGCGTCGAGGTGAGGCTCGATGAATTTTATTTAGGTAGCGGAAGCGGTTATAATACAGTGACCAAAACCAAGGTCGCACGAGACTGACTGGGACTCCTCTAAGCGTCGGACTCGATATCGAACTCCTCATCCATGAGATCGCTTTACAAGACATCCGCCAAATCAACAAGCCAGGTGAGTACTTTGAAAGTACTCGCAAGATAGTTCGGACAAAAGATATAACAAATGCATGCATGAATGCGTCATGAGTATTTTAATAATGGCACATTTAATTCGTAAAAAACAAGACAGGTAAAAAGGGAGTCGGCGGTAGTCCGCTCGAAAACCCAACGAAAATAACTGTAAACCCAATCGGGTGTCTGAAGCGACGCCTCGAAAGGAAGATAAATAAATAAAGCATGCCGCAGTCGGGCGTCTAGGCGACACCACATAAAGGGCTTTAGAAGAAATGCCACAGTCGGGCGTCTAAGCGACGCCACATAGAGGGCTCTAAAATAAATGCCACAGTCGGGCGTCTGAGCGACGCCACATAAAGGGCTCTAAAATAAATGCCCCAGTCGGGCGTCTGAGCGACGCCACATAAAGGGATTTAAAATAAATGCCACAGTCGGGCGTCTGAGCGACGCCACATAAAGGGCTTATAGCAAAATAAATAATAACAATGCCGCAGTCGGACGTCTGAGCGACGCCACAGAAAGGGCTTATAGCAAAAATAAATAATAACAATGCCGCAGTCGGACGTCTGAGCGACGTCACAGAAAGGGCTTATAGCAAAGATAAATAATAACAATGCCGCAGTCGGACGTCTAAGCGACGTCACAGAAAGGGCTTATAGCAAAATAAATAATACAATCAGTCGGACGTCTGAGTGACGTCACAGAAAGGGCTTATAGTTCATTGTCATAACATGTGAGGGTTAATGTATGCAGAAAAAATATTCCACACAGATGGTTAACGGGTTAGTCCATCACAAGAATAAACATTAACCGAACTTAACACTCCTTTAGCTTACCGGGGTTTCTGTCACCAAGACTGACAATTGACAAGATAAAAAGGACACGGAACTAGGTCATGGATAGGATGTTGTAATGGGGAGTTGACTCTGCAGAGTTTGTACTAAAATACCCACAGCCAACGGATTTCCGTAGTCACGAAGGGCTAGTTCCGTTTATGGAATTTCGGAAGAAACACAACTTAACCGGTACACACCCATCCCACTTCACGTTGCCAGGAATCACCCTTGACAGCGTTTAAGAAAAACTTTGAGACGGGGAGATCACAATATCGAATAGCATGGGATCAAATTTATATACGCGCGCTCTAAGGGGTGCCCCCCTCTCGGTCCCAACTGGAAACACCCATGCCCCCTGACCAGATGAAAGGCTTTAATCCAGGGCCATGGAACCTTCATCCCGGCCTCTCCATTTGGTGTGTACCAGGGAAATGGTTTGCATCTTACTAAGCCATATCCCTTGCGGGAAACATGTGGCAGTACGAAAAGATGAATGAACGGGAGTTGATACCGGAGTCAAAAACATACTGGCATAAGACTGGCATGCTACAACACTACCATCTTAGCCATCTTCATGCCACCACGTGGCCATGCAACCTCATTTCCATGAACTCATGGATTCCCGAAACTCACTTGTCTCAGCTTTTCACGAAACAAATTTATCGGGATGCTTATGAACATGACATGAAACTATTCAATGCAAACATGCCAAGACACTCATCATATCAAGAGTTCAAACATGCTTGCCTGGCTCGGAGTAGTCGGGGCCTAGTTCGGCGAAGATCGCGTCTCCATCACCACCTTTGGTATCTACGGTACACAAAAATACACGCGCTATCATAAATACCGTGGGGTACAGAAAGTTGATCCAAATATTTTTCAAATAAATATGATAAAAAAACTAGACAAAAATTTGAAGAGGACAGAAAACGAATCACTCAAAAATTCGTTTCTGATAAAAAGTTATAAGGGTTTTAACCCAAGGGCCCATCTGTAATGAAACAGAAAGTTTCCAGGGGCTCACTTATAAAAACAGAAAATGATTCGATTGAAAATACGCCAGCCCAGAGGAGAGACGTACTTTGGCAGAAGACGCCTTCAGAAAACGGTTCGTTTAGAAAGGACTGAGAGGCTGACGGGCGGGCTCCACCTGTCGGGTTTGAAAATCCAAAAGGAGAGAAAGCAGAGCGACAATACTAAGATCTTGGTGGTCACCGGCGGCGATCCACGGCGAGGTAGAGTGATCGGACGGTACCTTCATGATCAGCACGTCCTTCCACGTCTGTGGGAGGTGGAAGTGGTCGCCAGCGAGCACTGTGTCGACGGCGGCCCTTGCTCCGGCGGACGACGGTTCGGGTGGTCGTGGACCTCGTCGGAGAGTGCTGTGGAGGGCAAATTGAGGAGGGAGTTAGATCTCTAGTAGCTAGAGGGGGTAGCTGACGGGGTTTGGGTACCGGAGACGGCCTCACCGGAGTGAATCAAGGTGGAGGCCGAGGCGGAACGAGGCGGCCGGAGTTGGGGGAGGAGACCTCCTCGAGGTCCTCTGGTGGCCAGTGGGGTCTTGGTGTGGTGCAGAGAGGGTGTGTGCTCGAGGGCGAGCTCGAGAGCCCTTTTTATAGGCGGTCCGAGGCGGTGGCTGAGAACGGGGTTCTCCGGCGAAGCTTATGGTGGTGCAGGGCATTGGTCGGGGAGTTTTAGGAGCTGAGCGCCGTCATGTAGGTTCACGGGTTCCGTTCAGGCATTAAACGAGCCGGGACTCGAAAGTTAGGCTGGGCTCAACGGAACGGGGCGGCGCGGGCCCGTCGGCGGCAGAGAGCAGCTCTGTGCATGCCGCGCCACGGCGACGGTGCCGCATGCGTGTGCTGGCAAGGGGATGGCCACGCGGAGCCATCAGGAGGCTTGGGCGGCGCCGAACGGCGTTGCACCGCCGTTCTGCTCTCTGTCGGCCGCTACGGTGGTTCGGCCGCTGCAAGACACGCCGGCGCAGGCGGGCCAAGGTGCCACCGACGCCAGGAACGCGCCAAGCGCGCGTGTGATTCTCCGGACAAGCAAGTTAGGCCGTGAGCAACGCGCCAAGTGCACTGTGAGCATGTGACTGAATTTCTGACGACGATCGACACTGCAACTCTGAACTTAACTGAAGATTAACAGAAACAGTGCATGCAAGGTGTTCGACAGAATGATCTAGGCATGTAGGGATTTTTCCTTCAGCTGATTTTTGGTGGAGTGGTCTCCAATTGCAACTATAGGTTTCCTGAATTTTTGTGGAATTTTTGGAGAAGTGTAGATATGAATTTCACCAAATTTGGCAAATCTGGTCCAAACTTACAATGAGTAAAATTTGAAATATTTGAAAAGAAGAAGAGTGGATCAAGATGGTTCTGGGTAGTAGGTACAAAGGACTATACATGGGTGTTGAGTTGAGGTGAAAAATCAAAAGCCTTTGGGTACTTGCTTTGCAAATCACTTAGGCTCAAAAGAAAAGACAGAATTATTTGGAAAGAGAAAATAATTGGAATAAAATCCAAAAATGGATTTTATTAGGTTGGACAGAATGTTTGGGTTGTATCCAAGTGGAAGGAGGGTTTTGAGGGGAGTTTTTACCATAAGTGGCATGGCAAAACAAAAATGGATCAAAACCAAATAAAATCCCAAAACCAAAAGGTTTTCTTTTTAGAAAAAAACTCAATCCAGAAAGAGTTTTTAGAGAGTAGACTTAGAAGAGGGTTTTTTTTTAAAAAAAATGACCTTCTTCAAACCAGCAAGGCTCTTTTTTTTGAAAATAAAACCATAAAATTTTTTGGAGTGTCACAGCACCTACCCCCTTAGGAAAAATCTCGTCCCCGAGATTTCAGCTGATCCTTAAACAGATGTGGGTGCTCTGTCCGAAGAAAATCCTCTCTTTCCCAAGTGGCTTCACTCTCGGTGTGATTGCTCCACTGAACTCTGAAAAATTTGATGGTTTTCTGTCTGGTTCTCCTTTCAGATTCTTCCAATATTTTCACTGGGTGTTCCCGATAGGTGAGGTCTGGTTGAACGTCGATGTCCTCATGGGATACTTGCTTCTCTGGGTTGCTCACACACTTCCTTAAGTGGGAGACGTGGAACACGTCGTGGATGTCGGACATTTCTTCGGGCAAGTCTAACTGGTAGGCTACCGTGCCTCTTCGTGCCACTATGCAGAATGGTCCAATGAATCTTGGTGCTAACTTCCCCTTAATCTTAAACCGTTGCAGTCCCCTCATAGGAGATACTCGCAGGTACACAAACTCACCGGGTTCAAAATTGACTCCACGATGTTTCTGATCGTAATAGCTTTTCTGTCGGCTCTGAGCTGTCTTAAGTCGGTCCCTGATTAGCTTGACCTTTTCCTCGGCTTCTTTGAGCATGTCTAGGCCGAAGATACGGCTGTCACCGGTCTCTGACCAATTTAGCGGGGTACGGCATCTCCGCCCGTACTAGGCTTCAAAGGGTGCCATTTGCAGGCTAGCTTGGTAACTGTTGTTGTATGCAAACTCGGCGTATGGTAGGCTTTCCTCCCAACTAGCTCCATAAGTGAGGACACATGCTCTCAGCATGTCTTCCAAAATTTGATTTACGCGCTCAGTTTGTCCATCGGTCTGTGGATGGTATCACGGTCTTTGAAAGCTAGTTGGGTTCCTGGGCTGTTGCAAGTGATCCCAAAATCTGGAGACGAATTGTGTGCCTCTGTCAGATATTATGGTCTTCGGAACTCCATGTAGGCAGACGATACGGGAAAGATAAAGCCTGGCGAGCTTCTGAGTGGTGTGAGTTGTCTTTACGGGAATGAAGTGCGCTACTTTAGTCAATCTATCCGTGATGACCCATATGGCATCATGCCCATGTCGTGACCTAGGTAGCCCAACAATGAAATCCATTCCAATCTCGTCCCATTTCCACTCGGGTATCTTATTTGGTTGCAATAGTCCGGCCGGTTTCTGGTGCTCGGCCTTTATGCGCTGACATGAGTCACAACACGCAATAAACGTGGCTATGTCCCTCTTTATACCATGCCACCAAAATGTTTCCTGAAGGTCTTTGTACATTTTTGTTCCTCCAGGGTGAATTGAATATGGGGCGGTGTGGCCTTCAGCCAAGATCTGCTGTTTAAGGTCATGAATATTTGGTACGCAAAGTCTATTCTCGTACCACAATATTCCTTTCTCATCGACAATGAATTCTGGGCCCTTGCCCAATTTCATCTTCCGTTTTATGCCTTCAATGCTGGGGTGACCACGCTGAGCCTCTTTAACTTTTTCTATCAGGGTAGGTTGTATCTCTAAGTTTGACACACTGCCTTCGGTGACCATCATTAGGTTGAGCTTAGCAAATTCCTGCCGAAACTCAGGCCTCAAGTTTGTCATGCTGTCGTTGTTTGGACTGGGGTTTCGACTTAGAGCATCTGCTACAACATTTGCTTTGCCTGGGTGGTAGTGGATTCCAACATCATAATCCTTTACTAATTCCAACCAGCGTTGTTGCCGTAAATTGAGTTCTGGTTGGGTGAAAATATACTTGAGGCTCTTATGGTCCGTGTATATTTCACAACGATTTCCAAGTAACAAGTGTCTCCATTCCTTGAGTGCATGGATAACTGCTGCTAACTCTAGGTCATGAGTAGGATAGTTTTCCTCATGCTTGCGAAGTTGTGCGAAACATATCGACAACCTTGCCTTCTGCATTAATATGCAACCGAGGCCCTTTCGAGATCGTCACAATATACCTCAAAATTCTTGTGTATGTCAGCACGATTAATCTTGGTCTTGTCGTCGATTTCCTCTTTAGTTCTTGGAAACTTTTCTCACAAGCTTCCGTCCATTCAAACTTCTTGTCCTTCTTGAGAAGTTGTGTCATTGGCTTTGCTATCGTGGAAAATCCTTCAATAATTCTTCGGTTGTACCCTGCCATTCCCAGAAAACTTCGTACGTCCGTTACGCTGGCTGGTGTTTTCCATCCAAGTACGGCCTTGACTTTCTCTGGGTCTACGGCAATACCTTCTTGGGTTAATACATGGCCCAGAAAACCTACTTGCCTTAGCCAAAATTCACATTTGCTGAATTTGGCGTATAACTGATGCTTCCTGAGTTCTGCTAGCACAATTCGGAGATGTTCAGCATGTTCTTCGGGTGTCTTGGAGTATATCAGAATGTCGTCGATGAATACCACAACAAACTTATCCATGTATTTCATAAATACTTTGTTCATGAGGTGAACAAAATATGCGGGGGCGTTCGTTAGCCCAAATGGCATCACCGTGAACTCATATAGTCCATATCTGGAGGTGAAGGTTGTCTTGGGAATATCTTCTGTCCGTACTTTTAATTGATGGTATCCTGACCTCAAGTCAATTTTTGATAATACCTTGGCCTGAGCGAGCTGATCAAATAAATCATTTATTCGTGGCATTGGATACTTGTTCTTGATTGTGACCATGTTAAGTGCTCGATAATCGATACACAATCTCAGTGTGCCATCCTTCTTTTTGGCAAATAATATGGGTGAACCCCAAGGTGAGGAGCTGGCTCGTATATACCCTTTGTCCAATAATTCCTTTATTTGCTTCTTCAATTCTACTAATTCGGATGGTGCCATTCTGTATGGTTTCTTGTATATGGGAGCGGTTCCTGGTGCTAGCTCAATGCTGAATTCTATTTCTCGGTCTGGTGGCATACCTGGCAGCTCTTCAGGAAATATGTCTGGAAATTCACATACCACCGGAACCTTGCTTAATTCAGAAATATCCACCTTATTCAATCTCGGTTGTCGGGATATTTTCCTCTCTTTGGCCGAAACTTTTATTGTTTTCCCGTGGTGATGGGTGAGGATTACGGTCCTGTTGAAGCAGTCAATAAAACCTTTGTTGGTGGTTAACCAATCCATCCCTAAGATGACGTCCAGCCCTTTATTCTCCAATACAATAAGGTTGGCGTGAAATTTTAATCCTTCAAACTCAATCATCACACCTTGGCAGTAACTCTGGGTGACTTTCTTAATCCCAGGGGACTTGACGATCATTGATTTTTCCAAGGGAAGAATCGAAAAATTATTTTGCAAAGAAAAACTTTTCGAAATGAATGAGTGAGAAGCTCCAGAATCAAACAAAACCATGGCAGGTATTGTGTTGACAGGAAACATACCAAGTACGATATCTGGGGCATTCTGTGCTTCCTCTCTGGTCACGTGGTTCAGGTGACCCTTCCTGTGATTGTTGTTGGGGTTGAAATTGTTGCGCTTGGGTGCTGAACTATTTCCACCGTTGTTTGGCTTCGGGGTCGAGTTCCTTGGCTTGGGGCACTGTTTGGCATAGTGCCCTTCTTCTCCACAAGCGTAGCAGGTCACGCCTGGACGATATGTGAACTCTTTGTCTCTAGCATGGAAATTCTTGACTGGTCGTGAGACATTTGTCGGGGTTTTGTGTGTACCACCTTTCTGAAAATCTGCCTTGCTTCGGGGATTGCGAGCGTGATTTTTCTGGTCCCTTTTTCGCTTGCGGAAATCTTCCAGGCTGTGCCTCTCATTTTCCAAGGTAATGGCCTTATCCACTAGCGTCTTGAAATCTGGAAAAGTGTGTACGACCAGTTGGCATTTAAGTGCAGGCGCCAGGCCGTCCAGGAATTTCTCCATCTTCTTACTTTCAGTCATACGCTCCTCATTGGCGTAGCAAGATAACAGTGTAAATTGTCCATTGTATTCTGACACTGTCATGGTCCTTTGCTTGAGATCATCGAATTCTCTCTTCTTGATTTTCATAAGGCTTTTCGGAATATGCGCCCCACGAAAACCTTCCTTAAAATCGTCCCAAGTTATATTACTCTCGTTGGGGTGCATGTGTAGGAAATTCTCCCACCATGATGCAGCTGCTCCTGTCAGATAGTGTGGTGCATATAGCACTTTTTCCTGGTCTGAACACTTGGCAATAATCAATTTTCTCTCCAAGTCTCGAAGCCAGTCCTCGGCCTCAAGAGGTTTGTCAGTATGAGAAAATGTTTGGGGACGCGTCTTCTGTAGCTCAGACAACTTGGATTGCTGCTGAAATTGTCCTTGGGGATTTCCCACATTGATGACCTGATTCATTAATTCCTGATGCTATTGCTGACTCTGCTCATAAAGGCGGCACATTTGTGAAAGTGCCGATTCACTGCCTGTTGGCTCGACCGTCCTGTGTGAAATTGTTCTTTGTGTTGTGCATCATAATTTTCCTCTGGCGGAGTTGGCATGGAGCGCGTCCAAGGACGAGGCATTTTTCACTCTGGGGATACATTTTGCAAAACTCATAAGAAAAGAAACTGAGTCGCAAAAATCAATAAATGCACAAGGACAAACAAAACCAAAAGGACACTCCAGGATTTTTTTTTTTGAAATAGACATCGTTTGCGCACAGAGAAGGACTGCTCATACATATCTTACACGCAGGCGGTAATTATACAATACATCACTCAGGATATGCGTACATATTCCTGACATGTTATTTAGGCTAGTGCACTTCTCCAGCTCCTACATGATGCGCAAACAGGCTACTACTCACAACCTATGTACATATCATACAAGTCGGTACATCGCATGGCGACTAAACACACTTAGTCGGAGGAAACGGTGAGGACCTCCTTTGCCTGCCGAGGTGAGATGCACGGTGAGGTGGGGACTCAACCTCCTCCTCGCTAATGAGGCTCCAGGCGTGAAGGCCATGCTGAGTAGATGGAGCAGGTGCCCTATATGGAGCAACACGCATGTGTGGGCGTGGTGGGTGGCGCAGAGCGGCTCGGAGTGGGTGCAATGGCTTGGTTGAATTCCTCGGTGGAAGGCGGCGACGAGGAATGGCGCGAGTGGCAGTGCATAAGATCTTTGAGGGCGAGACGAACGTCAGTGGTGGAGCGGTGTGCAGGAGCTCCCTCCTGTTGGCGGCACAGCCATGGACTGAGTCCATGCGGGCAGCCACGAGGTCGTCCACCAGGTTGTCGAAGGCTGCCTCTAGAGCTCGGAGATACCCGACGAGCATCTCAAAAGCCTCATCTCGCTCTCCTCTGGGGCAAGAGTATGAGTAGTGACAGGTGTATGGCACGTGGCATGGAAGGTAGCGGTAACGACGAGTCTTCATTGACGGAAGGTCTTCCCTGAGACGAGCTATCGCCTCACGGGCTGCCATCTGCATAGCATGCTTCTCTGTAGGCATGGCTCTCCCCAAGTACCAAAAGCGACGTAACTCAACACGCCCTCCCTTGAATTGCACCGCAGGCTGGTGCATGGTCAGACCGTCGTTGACCTTGTGCTGATAGAGTGAGAAGACTGGGCGCATGGACGGCCCCATCGCCACCTAGACGATGAAGGTGAGAAGCTTGACGAACCCATCGGGCTCGTTGGTGAACATCTAAGACTCGCAGTTGTTGTCGGCCATCTACAAAAGTAGGCAAAAATTCTAAGTGGTCAGACCATAAATTTATGCTGACTGCCAGAAAATGACTACATTTGCAAAAATAATAATTAGCTCTATTTTTGCTAATATCCGATTAGCGATCGCACCTAGTGGCTTCCTACAGTCAGCCTGGCTCTGGTACCAAGCTTGTCACGACCGGTTTTTCAATAAAAAAATTTATTGAGAGACCGATCTTTTGATGTCGGTGTGAGGAAAATCCTCCTCTTTGGTAGACAAAACTTTGATACAATAAGCCAATAGCATTAATATATTACGGGGTTGAACTGAAAGTCGCTCAACAATTATTACAAACACGCCAATAATTATACATATGGCGGATATGGCACAAAGTTGGGGTGGCAATACTACTGACTCGAGATAAAAGTGGTTGGTGGAGTAACACAGTGGAGTGGGTAGCAATACTAGTACACTGGCGGCTCATCGAGCGTCGAGGTGAGGCTCGATGAATTTTATTTAGGTAGCGGAAGCGGTTATATCTGATGACCAAAACCAGGTCGCATACGAGATCGTATTAGGACTCCTCTAAGCGTCGGACTCGCTATCGAACTCCTCATCCATGAGATCGCCTTCGTCAGCATCTGGCCAAATCAACAAGCCAGGTGAGTACTTTGAAATTACTCGCAAGACAGTTCGGACAAAAGATATAACAAATGCATGCATGAATGCGTCATGAGTATTTTAACAATGGCACATTTAATTCATAAAAAACAAGACAGGTAAAAAGGGAGTCGGCGGTAGTCCGCTCGAAAACCCAACGAAAATAACTGTAAACCCAATCGGGTGTCTGAAGCGACGCCTCGAAAGGAAGATAAATAATTAAAGCACGCCGCAGTCGGGCGTCTAGGCGACACCACATAAAGGGCTTTAGAAGAAATGCCACAGTCGGGCGTCTGAGCGACGCCACATAAAGGGCTCTAAAATAAATGCCACAGTCGGGCATCTGAGCGACGCCACATAAAGGGCTCTAAAATAAATGCCACAGTCGGGCGTGTGAGCGACGCCACATAAAGGGCTTTAAAATAAATGCCACAGTCGGGCGTCTGAGCGACGCCACATAAAGGGCTTATAGCAAAATAAATAATAACAATGCCGCAGTCGGACGTCTGAGCAATGTCACAGAAAGGGCTTATAGCAAAAATAAATAATAACAATGCCGTAGTCGGACGTCTGAGCAACATCACAAAAAGGGCTTATAGCAAAGATAAATAATAACAATGCCGCAGTCGGACGTCTGAGCGACATCACAGAAAGGGCTTATAGCAAAATAAATAATACAATCAGTCGGACGTCTGAGTGACGTCACAGAAAGGGCTTATAGTTCATTGTCATAACATGTGAGGGTTAATGTAGGCAGAAAAAATATTCCACACAGATGGTTAACGGGTTAGTCCATCACAGGAATAAACATTAACCGAAATTAACACTCCTTTAGCTTACCAGGGTTTCCGTCGCCAAGACTGACAATTGACAAGATAAAAAGGACACGGAACTAGGTCATGGATAGGATGTTGTAATGGGGAGTTGACTCTGTAGAGTTTGTACTAAAATACCCACAGCCAACGGATTTCCGTAGTCACGAAGGGCTAGTTCCGTTTATGGAATTTCGGAAGAAACACAACTTAAACGGTACACACCCATCCCACTTCACGTTGCCAGGAATCACCCTTGACAGCATTCAAGAAAAACTTTGAGACGGGGAGATCACAATCTCGAATAGCATGGGATCAAATTTATATACGCACGCTCTAAGGGGTGCCCCCCTCCCGGCCCCAACCGGAAACACCCATGCCCCCTGACCGGATGAAAGGCTTTAATCCAGGGCCATGGAACCTTCATCCCGGCCTCTCCATTTGGTGTGTACCAGGGAAATGGTTTGCATCTTACTAAGCCATATCCCTTGCGGGAAACATGTGGTAGTACGGAAAGATGAATGAACGGGAGTTGATACCGGAGTCAAAAACATACTGGCATAAGACTGGCATGCTACAACACTACCATCTTAGCCATCTTCATGCCACCACGTGGCCATGCAACCTCATTTCCATGAACTCATGGATTCCCGAAACTCACTTGTCTCAGCTTTTCACAAAACAAAATTTATCGGGATGCTTATGAACATGACATGAAACTATTCAATGCAAACATGCCAAGACACTCATCATATCAAGAGTTCAAACATGCTTGCCTGGCTCGGAGTAGTCGGGGCCTAGTTCGGCGAAGTTCGCGTCTCTGTCACCACCTCCGGTATCTACGGTACACAAAAATACACGCGCTATCGTAAATACCGTGGGGTACAGAAAGTTGATCCAAATATTTTTCAAATAAATATGATAAAAAACTAGACAAAAATTTGAAGAGGACAGAAAAAGAATCACTCAAAAATTCCTTTCTGATAAAAAGTTATATGGGTTTTAACCCAAGGGCCCATCTGTAATGAAATAGAAAGTTTCCAGGGGCTCACTTATAAAAACAGAAAACGATTCGATTGAAAATACGCCGACCCAGAGGGGAGACGTACTTTGGCAGAAGATGCCTTCAGAAAACGGTTCGTTTAGAAAGGACTGAGAGGCTGACGGGTGGGCTCCACCTGTCGGGTTTGAAAATCCAAAAGGAGAGAAACAGAGCGACAATACCGAGAGGAATCGGTGGCACGGCCAAGCATCCACGGCGAGGTAGAGTGATCGGACGGTACCTTCGTGATCAGCACGTCCTTCCACGTCTGTGGGAGGTGGAAGTGGTCGCCGGCGAAAGCACTGTGGTCGACGGGCGGCCCTTGCTCCGGGTGGACGGCGGTTCGGGTGGTCATGGACCTCGTCGGAGAGTCTTGCGGAGGGCAAATTGAGGAGGGGTTAGATCTCTGGTAGCTAGAGGGGTAGCCGACGGGGTTTGGGCACGGAGATGGCCTCACGGAGTGAATCAAGGTGGAGGCCAAGGCAGAGCAGGGCGGCGGAGTTGGGGGAGGAGACCTCCTCGAGGTCCTCTGGTGGCCTGGTGGGGTGCTGGTGTGGTGCAGAGAGGGTGTGTGCTCGAGGGCAAGCTCGGGAGCCCTTTTTATAGGAGGTCCGAGGCGGTGGCCGAGAACGGGGTTCTCCGGCGAAGCTTACGGTGGTGTAGGGCATTGGTCGGGGAGTTTTAGGAGCTGAGCGCCGTCATGGAGGTTCACGGGTTCCGTTCAGGCGTTAAACGAGCCGGGACTCGAAGCTTAGGCTGGGCTCGACGGAACGGGGCGGCGCGGGCCCGTCGGCAGCAGAGAGCATGCTCTGTGCGTGCCGCGCCACGGCGACGGTGCCGCATGCATGTGCTGCCAAGGGGATGGCCACGCGGAGCCATCAGGAGGCTTGGGCGGCGCCGAACGGTGTTGCGCCACCGTTCTGCTCTCTGTCGGCCGCTATGGTGGTTTGGCCGCCGCAAGACACGCCGACGCAGGCGGGCCAAGGTGCCACCGACGCCAGGAACGCGCCAACCGCACGTGTGAGGCTCCGGACAAGCAAGTTAGGCCGTGAGCAACGCGCCAAGTGCACTGTGAGCATGTGACTGAATTTCTGACGACGATCGACACTGCAACTCTGAACTTAACTGAAGATTAACAGAAACAGTGCATGCAAGGTGTTCGACAGAATGATCTAGGCATGTAGGGATTTTTCCTTGAGCTGATTTTTGGTGGAGTGGTCTCTCATTGCAACTAGAGGTTTCCTGAATTTTTGTGGAATTTTTGGAGAAGTGTAGATATGAATTTCACCAAATTTGGCAAATCTGGTCCAAACTTGCAGTGAGTAAAATTTGAAATATTTGAAAAGAAGAAAAGTGGATCAAGATGGTTCTGGGTTGTGGGTACTAAGGACTATACATGGGTGTTGAGTTGAGGTCAAAAATCAAAAGCCTTTGGGTACTTGCTTTGCAAATCACTTAGGTTCAAAAGAAAAGACAGAATTATTTGGAAAGAGAAAAATAATTGGAATAAAATCCAAAAATGGATTTTATTAGGTTGGACAGAATGTTTGGGTTGTATCCAAGTGGAAGGAGGGGTTTTGAGGGGAGTTTTTACCACAAGTGGCATGGCAAAACAAAAATGGATCAAAACCAAATAAAATCCCAAAACCAAAAGGTTTTCTTTTTAGAAGAAAACTCAATCCAGAAAGAGTTTTTAGAGAGTAGACTTAGAAGAGGTTTTTTTTAAAAAAATAATAATTTAAATGACCTTCTTCAAACCAGGCAAGGCTCTTTTTTTGAAAATAAAACCATAAAAAATTTTGGAGTGTCACACGCCGGGTGTCGGATTTCGGGTTCCGGCAGACCCTCTAGGTTCGAACTCTGGGGTGCACGCGGAGATCTCACCTCCAACCTACCTACACCTCGTCGCCTCACAAGGATCTAAACTACACAAAGAGCAACACAAGGGACACAAGGTTTATACTAGTTCGGGCCACCATTGCGGTGTAATACCCTACTCCAGTGTGTGGTGTGGTGGATTGCCTCAGGGGCTGATGATGAACAGTACAAGGAAGAACAGCCTCGCGAGGGTCTGTTCTTGGCCGGTGCGACGAACTGCTAGGGGGAGTTCAGTCGCTTCTCTCTCCCTCTCTCTCCAAGATGCCTCTACCCTGTGGGTGGCTAGTCCTATTTATAGGCAGAGGCCCTGGGCCTCTTCCCAGAGCGGGAACGGCGCCAACAATTGGCCATTTTGAAGGGGAACATCTAGTACACTTATCCTAACTAAAGTCGGTCCTGCCTGCCAAAGACCCTGACGGTGACACCGGCTTGGGCTCCACGATGACCTCCTTCCTGCCGTTGTACTGGTCTTGGTCTTGTTGCACCGAAATGGTTGCCTTTGCTTGGTGCCCTTGGCCTGTGCCTGCCTCCTTTGCACCAAAGGGGAAATGAGGACACTGCGCGGGCTGGCGCCCGCCTGGCGCCCTCGGTCGTCATGGCTTGCATCATGGGCACCTCGTGAGGTACCCCGCCTTGATCTCTCCGCCTCCTCGCGAGCCAGCCTGACGAGGTCGTGCTTGAGGAAGCTTCCTGTCGTCCGCCCCGCGAGGCTTGGCCCCTCGCGAGGGTCTTGAGCTTGTGTTGATGAAGATGGGCCGTACTAGGCCACCACTTGAGCCACGCTGCAGGCAGCAGCGAGCAAGTCTGGTACCCCTGTTCCCGAAGCGACAAGAGCCGGGCCCAAAGCGGCGCTGGACTTGGCTTAGTAGAGAAGCGAAGGGGCAAGTGCGAAGCGCCGTGGGCCCTAACAGCCTGCGGCCTTGGGCGCCGCGTGGCGGTTGATTGGACATGGGTGTCCCCACTTCCCCACGACGCCTCGGCAACTGCACGAATTGACAAGTCCCTGCATGCAAAGCGGGTCATGATTACCTATGATCGTGGAGGTCGACAGTTGGCCTTCTTCGGCTATAAGTACGGAACAGCGCATGCCCTTCCAGTCCATCTCTTCTTGCTTCTCCCTCTTCTCCATGGCTCCATCGAAGAGGTTCTCGGCCGCGGAGAAGGGGAAGGCCCGCCAGGTGGAGCCTGACTCTCCCCTGGTCAAGCGCGGTCGAGGCCGTCCTCGCAAGCACCCTGTGGCTCCCGTAGCGGCTTCCCGCGGCCGTGGATGCGATCTCCCACGCGGCGACGGGTGTCAGGCTATTGAAGGGGGGCGCACTACGACCGCGCGACCTCCTAGGCCATGCTTCCACTCGGCAGAGGTGCTGCCGGAGTTTGTCGTGTGGTCGGTGGAGCCGACCAGCACCTGGCTCCAGCTTCCCCGCTTCCTTTTAGGTGAACTTCCGGCCGGCGCCCTGAGCGGTCTCTGGCTCCAGGCGGACGGTTTCTGCAGCTGGGCCTCCTGGGCTTTGCTGGAGGTCTCGGCCGCCGGGAGCGTGGCCCTGACCCGCGGCTGGCAAACGTTTGCCCGCGCGCATGGTCTAAGCCGACGCTACACCCTGCACTTCAAGTTCAACGGCGATGCCACCCTCTACGTGAGGGTATTCGGGGAAGACGGTCGCCGCGCTGGGTGCTGCCCCGAGGACAACGACCGCGGCCGTGGGCCTAGCCCCGGCGACGATCAGGATGAAGATGACAGCGCGCGCGTGGTCGGCGGCGCTCGGGGCTCGTCGAGCTTCGGCGACTCTCCTTCGGACAGGGCTCCTCCAGCGGCGGCCGCGATCAGCCTCCGTGCTGCCGTGCCTGCCTGGAGGGAGGTAGCGGGTCTGCCCGC
Source organism: Aegilops speltoides (assembly GCA_021437245.1). Lineage (NCBI taxonomy): Eukaryota > Viridiplantae > Streptophyta > Magnoliopsida > Poales > Poaceae > Aegilops > Aegilops speltoides. Next base: position 448,390,369 of record CM038144.1, read on the forward strand.
CGTCACGCCTTAGTGAAGCGCGAGAGGGAGTCCGCCTGTGCTCCGGAGGCAGTTCGAGCCTTCGCCGCAAGTTGGTGTCTAGCGAGCCGCGCCTATTTTGTTCTTTTCCTTTTCCTGCGCAAAGAGACAGTAGTGTAGGGCCCCGCGGGGGCGTGCTTGGACTGTTGCTGTTAATTATTGTACTGTTTCCGCTATTTCTGTATTAGGCTTTTGTGCCACTCGCCTGCGCGTAGAAATTACTTAGCTTGGGGGCGACCTGTCGCGGTCTTCGCCTCCCGAGGCCGAGGCCTCGTCCAACGCTTCATGCCCTGCAAATATTAGTCAGGAGAGGTAGCTTCCAGCCTCAGTTGTGGAGGCGACCGACCCAGGTCCTGTGTTCGCGTCGCGGTGCCCGTGGGGCACGGACTGGGAGGGGTGCTCCCGTAGCGGACCCGGCTTGGGAAGCCTCAAACGATAGGGGCAGAAAACACTCGCGAGGGTGCCCGCGCCGCTCCCTCGCGAGACTCGCGCGAAAGAAACCAAGACAGGGGGCAAAAAAGGCAAAGAGTCACAAGCCAAAGACGGCAACAACTTCAATAAAACTTCAAATGGGAATGAACAAGCCAACTGCAGAAAGCAAATGAAAGAAGCCGCGTCCGGCACCTAGTCTAGTCTTCGAAGTCTTCTCACTAGCGCGGAGCTAAGTGCTGCCACTGGGCGTGGGCGGGAGCCCCCGAGGCCCGAGGGCGGCACTCCGGAGACTCTGGGGCGTGTACAGCCCCACTCATTATTACGTGCGAGTGTCACGGGCGGCGAGCTTCATAGACATTTGCCTTCTTTACAGGCACCGGGCCTTTTCCCTATCGCAGCAGCTTCATAGGCATTCGCCTTCTTCACGGGCACCGGGCCTTTTCCAAACGCGACAAATTCACAGGCATTCGCCTTCTTCACAGGCACATGGCCTTTTGCAAAACACGACAACTTCACAGCCATTCGCCTTCTTCACATGCACAGGGCCTTTTCCAAAACGCGACAACTTCACAGGCATTCGCCTTCTTCACAGGCACAGGGCCTTTTCCAAAATGCGAGAAATTCACAGGCATTCGCCTTCTTCACAGGCTCCGGGCCTTTTTTGGGGTAAAACCTTCTGAGATGCCGGATGTTCCACGCGTTCTGGACGGGCACCCCCTCCTGGGTCTCCAAGCGCGCGGAGCCGGGCCTGGAAACATGAACAACCTTGAACGGGCCCTCCCACATGGGAGAGAGCTTATGTAGTCCCTCCTTGGAGAGAACCCGTCTGAGCACGAGGTTCCCTACCTCAAGGGTCCTGGGGCGAATGTTGCGGCAGTGGTATCGCCGTAGTGCTTGTTGGTAACTTGCTGCTCGTAGTGCGGCTTCTCGACGATGCTCCTCCCCCATCACGAGATCCGTCCCCCGCATGGCATCCTGCTGCACCTCGTCGAACGCCAGGACCCGTGCGGAGCGACGTCTGACCTCATGAGGGAGGACCACTTCAGCTCCATAGAACAGGAAGAACGGGGTCTCGCGAGTCAGCGTGGTCGCGGTCATGCGGATGGACCACAACACAGACTGAAGTTCATCGTACGAGCCCCTGCCGCAGGCTTCTAGCTTCTTCTTGAAGGTCCTGGTTTTGAGGCCCCTCAGGACCTCCGCGTTGGCCCGCTCGGCCTGACCGTTGCTCCGCGGGTGTGCAACCGAAGCGTAGCATACCTGCGTCCCAAGGTTAGCACAATATGTTTTGAAGAGTTTACTGGTGAACTGCGAACCATTGTCGGTGATGATGCGGTTCAGCACCCCGAACCGGCTCACGATGCCCTTGATGAACTCGACCGCAGGACCTGCGGGGATGGTGCGGACGGCTTCCACTTCAGCCCACTTGGTGAACTTGTCCACGGCGACGTAGAGGTAGTGATAGCCTCCCGGCGCCCGAGGGAACGGGCCCAGGATATCCAGCCCCCAGACTGCGAATGGCCATGAGAGGGGTATAGTTTGCAGACATCCCGCCGGCTGATGGATCTGCTTGGCATGGAATTGGCAGGCCTCGCAAGCCTTCACCAGTTCCACGGCATCATTGAGCGCAGTGGGCCAATAGAACCCGCTGCGGAACGCCTTGCCAATGAAGGTCCGTGATGACGAATGATGCCCACAGTCTCCATCGTGTATGTCTGCCAGCAGCTCCTTCCCTTGCTCCCTGGAAATGCAACGCAGGGACACATCATTCGGTCACTTCCGGTAGAGCTCTCCATCCCTGATGCAGTATGCCGTGGCTTGCCGCGCCACACGCTCTGCTTCCTCCTCCTTTTCTGGCAAGGTCCCTTGCGTCAGGTAACACCTGAGCTCTATGATCCAGCATCCCTCCCGAGGCTCCAGCGCAGACGCGCTCCTGAGGCCGGGCCGTAGACCGGGGCTCCCGAGGCAGGTGGCTGGGGGAGCTCTTCCCGAGGCTGCACCGTGCTTGACAGCAATGGCGTCCCCGAGGGCTTGAAGAGCCGCTCCTCGAAGACGCCAGGTTCCTGAGGTACCCGCCTGGATGCCCGTTTGGCGATGTCATCAGCCTCTTGATTGGTGCCGCGAGGCACATGGAGATTTGAGTCCGGCTGCGGCTGGCAGTCGGCTCCTTTTCTTGCCTGGCGCGGGTGTTGCCCGCGGTCGGCGTTCGTGACGTTGCGCCGTGCTCTCGGCGTGGGGGAGGACTTTCAATGCGGACACTGGCTTCATGCCGCTCTCCGGCCGCGTCGATCAGCTGCTGGATGCGTCTGGTCATGCAGGGGAGCTCGTCGGCCCCAAGTCCATTCAGCTCGTCTATGGCCGCCTGGGCGGCGCCTAGGTTCTCGAGGGGTGTGGCATAGACTGGGCGGTCCGCTCCCAGCATGTCGGCGATGGCTGCATCACGCTTCTTGATGACGCCGATTCGGCTCGGCCCATCAGGGGGCGGCGTGCCAAAGGCGGTGCGGTCGACTTCGCGCTGGTGAGCCTCAGTGAGGCGTCTCATGGAGCCTATCTTCTGGCCCTCCGCGACGAGGGCGAGGCGGCGTGCCTCCAGTGCCTCGGCGTCGGCGTCGGCCGGAAGGGGGACAGACAAGTCATGCAGTGCCGCTTGTAGGGCGTCGTGGGCATTCTCGCCAGAGGCGACGTCGTGGCTGATGACCAGCACCTCGGTGATGGCGCTGCCACAGCTGTCGGCTCGAGGGAGCGGGTCGTTGAAGATCACTACGTTGGTTGGGAAAGCGTCGAACGATGCCATGTTGGAGTCGACAAGCATCGGGTCGGTGGAGCCAACCGACTCCAAATCCGCAGCAGGCTCGCTGGAGACGTGGAGTTGGTCGAGGAGGCTGACGAGGTGGCTCTCGGGGCAGCCTGTGCCCGCGTCGGATGCGGGCTCGTCGGAGATGCGAGCCTCGTCAAGAAGATCGGTGAGGCAGATCGCCGCACAGGCGTCAGCGACGCCTTGCAGCGCGTCGGGGCAAGCGCCATCGGGCGTGCCGGGCTGGCTACGCTTGCTGGGAAGGAAAAGGGTTCCTGTCCTGGACAGGTCTCCAGACGACGGTGCACCTCGCCCCATGATGGGCGCCAAATGTCAGGTGGTAGGTGCGACATATGCCAACGGGTGGCATATCATTGTGGGAGCCAATAAGACATCGCAGGTGCCTTGAAACAGGATAAGGTGAAGACATGCACACCAGCGAATCTTACCCAGCTTCGGGGCTCTCCGGGGAGATAATACCCCTACTGCTGCTCTGCAGGGTCTCGCATGATCACTAAGTTAACAAGTAGCTACAAGAGGCTCCTTGAGCTGTTTGATGAGAGGGAGAAGAAGGGCAAGGCTAGCTCTCCTCTCCCCTCTATGTTGTGTCTAAAACTCTAAGAGATCAACCCTTTGCATGGGTGCCCTGGGGGGTTTATATAGGCCTACCCCCCAGGGGTACAATGGTAATCCGGCTAGGCGCGGGCCCTAGCCGTCTGTGTCTATGTTCGCCGGCTTCTCCGCTGGTTGCTGGGGCCTGCCGACTGGTGGGTCCCGCCGGCTGCCGGCTTTCTGGTCGACAAGCTGGTCCCATCGCTTGGGGGCCTTGTCGGGGGCGGGTTACTGTTACCTCACTCCTGATGACGAGGGCTTTGTCGAGGTAAGCATGGCTACAGTGCCGCCGCCTGGCGGGCGTTCACTATAGCCTTACCTCGTCTTGTCCCCTTAATGAGGCGCCTCCTTCGAGGGAGGGAGCAAGCCGGCTGCTGAGAGCCGACCACATCTCAAGCCGACTGGGGGAGGCCAGGACGCATTCGGGCGTCTCTCTGACTGAAGGGGCCCGCCGCCTGCAGGCCGTTCTGACAGCTCGTCGTGGGTGACATCATGGTCAACATGGCAACAGTGTCGCGCCGGACAGGTTATGGCCGCCCCGTACAGCGCACTGTGACCACGCGTGCTCCGGGATTCGGGGGTGGCAGGCTTCACTGTAGCCACGCCCCGTCTCATCGCCGTTATGTGGGCGCAGAGTTTGAGGGTACGATCTTGGCCGCCTACTGGGGGCCGGGCTCTTGGAGTCGGCCCTCTTTTGGCTTTCCTCCTGCGGGTTTAGGGTCGGGCCGCCTCCCGGCAACCGGCTTGAGAGATAGCCGGCCGAGGGAAAGGCGGCCCCACGCCTTGGATGCTTGAAGGCCCGATCGACCTGTAATTTTTCTGAAGAGCCGGGGGGAGCCGGCTAAGCTACCCGTGGTCATTTACTCTGACAATGCGTCTGCTATAACTCCGGCTTGGGCGAGGAGTCAAATGAATCCTATCTCGATTGTAAGAATATGCCTCCTACTGCACCAATGCTTTCTGAAGCAACTCCCTAGCCCTTCGTGTTTCAGCCGCCACTGGAGAGTCATTATCCACTAGGAGAGCCGCCAATCGTGTCACCGTAGTGATCATGTTCTCCAAAGGGTTGGAATAATGACCCGGTGGTGTTGGCACATGCTGAGGCGGAGTATTATTCAAACGAGATGGTTCCGTCATGCGTGGTTGAACCAGTGTTCTAGCCCCAGGCACTGTAGCCCAGTTTACCTCCCGGCGGGTTACTGGTCCCCGCTCCAGACATGCAAAAGAGGTTTCTCGCCTCGTAAACAGGTGGTAGACGAGACTTGTGCCTCCTCCTCATGATTTTATTTGAACTCTTTTGATCCATCGTTAGCCGGAAAGCCTCTGACTGAATCCGCTGGGCCTGAGCATCCAGGGCAGCCTGTTCTGCGGCCATCCTGACGTCCTCTGTCGTCAGGTCTTCTTTGGCTTGTGCTACCTCATCATGCAGTTTTGCAGTTTCTGCGCTATGCTGAGCTTGATTAGCTAGGTTAACTTCTGCTGTTAACAAGGTTGTGAGCTTATCCAGCAAATCTGTCAACACCTGAGCCGGCAGGTGCATAGGGCCTCCTGCTCCGGCTATCGTCCTCGCCGCTGACCCGGAGATCATCGCTGCCGCGGTTGAAGAATTCTGCCCAGGCTATGTACCGGCCATGAAGATTGCGACCCTGTTCGGCGGCTTATAGAGGTCCAAAATACTATCGCCATCGGAACAGCCCCCAAGCCTGCCATCTTGCTATTGATATAATGAAGTAGTCTCACCTATGGACGACTGACCATCAGAGTAGATGGCCGTCTCACCACCAGACATGTCAAATTCTGCTCCATGCATGAATCCCACGAAGGCATGTTTCATGGCCGGCTGAGCTCAGGCGGGTCTTGCACGCTAAGCTATCTCGATGATGTCGGTGCAGATGTCTGGCTCAGGGCTCGGCTCGCCGATCTTGCCGATGAAGACGTGAATTCCGCTGAAGGGGACCCGGTACCCGTACTCAATTGAGCCGGCCTCGGGGCCTTCAGCCTGCATCATTGATGTAGAGCTTGCCGCGACGACTCTTGGTCATCCAGCCTGCAGCGTATCCCTTGATCCCTTCGAAGCTGCCCTTTAAGAACTCGAAACCACTGTGCGCTGGCCCCACGGTGGGTGCCAACTGTCGTGGAATAGTCACGACATATGTCCTGGCGTAAGGACTTAGTCGTGGAGCCATCGCAACTAGGTTAGCTTAAAGGGGCTAAATGGGACAAAGGACACGGGAGTTTATACTGGTTCGGCCCCTTGCATGGAGGTAAATGCCTAATCCAGTTTGAGGTGGTATTGCTTATGTCTCGATTACCAGGGAGCGAATACACTTGACCTAGCTTTCGATCTCTTGTTTCTTGCCCTGAACCGCCGCCGGGTCATCCCGTTATATACACATGTTGATGCCCAGCGGCTCACGAAGTCCCGACCGGCTCATGGACAACGTGTCCGGCTCGGTGACTAACTATACATGCCTTACAATACAAGTCTTACACATATGGCAGTTTACTCTTTTGGGCCTTAAGTCGCCCCTGGGACTTGGGCCCTCGCCTGTGAACCGCCATCTTCGATATCCTCATGGGCTTCTTATCATGAATCGCCATAGGTATAACTCGGCCCCACCTGGGCGGGTCATACATAATAGTTATATCCCCAACACACCACAAAAGAGTATTACATCGAATAGATGTCCAAGAACATCGTGGTGAAATTTGTATTGAGAATCAAAGAGAGAGAAGAAGCCATCTAGCTAATAACTGTGGACCCGAAGGTCTATGGTAAACTACTCACGCTTCATTGGAGAGGCAATGGTGTTGATGTAGAAGCCCTCCGTGATCGATCGATTCCCACTCCGGCAGATCGCCGGAAAAGGCCCCAAGATGGGATATCATGGGTACAGAAGGTTGCGGCGGTGGAAAAGTGGTTTCGTGGCTCCCCCTGATGTCTCTAGGGTATAAGAGTATATATAGGCGAAAGAAGTACGTCGGTGGAGCTACGAGGGGCCCACAAGGGTGGGGGTGCACCTATCGCCCTGGGCGCGCCCTCCTGCCTCATGGATGCCTCGTGGAATTTTTGACTTCAACTCCAAGTCTTCTGGTTTGCTTTCGGTCCAAGAAAGATCACCGCGAAGGTTTCATTCCATTTGGACTCCATTTGGTATTCCTTTTCTGCAAAACTCTAAAATAGGCAAAAAAACAGAAACTGGCACTGGGCCTCCGGTTAATAGGTTAGTCCCAAAAATAATATAAAAGAGCATATTAAAGCCCATCAAACATCCAAAACAGATAATATAATAGCATGATATAGTAAAAAATATAGATACGTTGGAGACGTATCAGCCAGCACGCCCGTCGATCCCACAACTCCTCTCATGGCTGCCGGACACCGTCCTCGCATTGGCCCCAAGTATTCTGAAAAATTGGATCCGGCAGATGTTTCGTCCTTAAACGAATTGCTAGACTGCATCGCCGCCCTAGGGGTCTCAACGGACTATGATCATATCGGGCTCAAGCCCGACCAGAGGGAAATTAGTCACCTACCGATCACCCACTTCGTGGTGATCATCGCGGAACCAGCCACAGACACTTCCCTCCCCATATTGAGGACCAAGTATGTTCGGGTACCCGAATCCCTTGAGCCAGATACTTCCCTTTCGGAAGGGACTTTACTCCAACCTGACTCTGGTTTGGGTGTAGGATTGCAAGAGTCTTTGCACTTAGCTGGACCCGAACCTGTTACTTTGGAAGCCATACCGGCTCTGAACACGGACGTGGGACAGGATCTAAAATTTAATTCACCCACCCACCACAAGCTATACTCTCCAAGCAACTCAGGTCCTCTAGATATATACGACCTGATGTATGTGCAGCAGCAGCCCTAGGAAATGGTCCACCACTTTTGGGCCAGATTCCTGCTTGTTAAAAACAAGATCAAGGATTGCTCGGACTACGACGTAGTTTCGGTCTTCCACCGTAATTGTACAGACGAAGGGATATTGAATGCCCTCGACCGTCGCCACATACAGAGTTTCACAGAATTATCGCATGAAGTACAAAAGTATTGTGCGATGGAAAGCATATGGAGGGCCCAGAAAACTCAACTGGAGCCCACCACCTCGACGTAGTGTGCGGCCCGGGCTAAAAGAATATACCCCGGCGGGTCACCCGACCATCGGGCTATGAACAGGAAGAACAAGCCCTTCACGGGACGTAGGTCCATTCTTGAAGAACTATTGGACAAACCCTGCCCGATCCATACTACTCCGCACACAGTCCCAACCCATAGCCTCCGGGCATGCTGGGTACTCCGACAGGTAGCAAAAAGTGGAGAGGCTATCCTCACCACAGCTCCAGAAGGATACTCACCGGAGAGGGGCAACTTTAATGTCCTAACAGTCTTCGAGACTTTCTCTTCCAACAATTGGTGAAAACGGGCGCTCCGCGACCTTGTCGAAGTCCATCAAGTTACCACACTGAGCCCCTGGAATGACACGGCAATAACCTTTATGGCCGAAGACGAACCAAAGGCTCGGTCAGTCCGAACACCTGCCGCCTTGGTACTAAACCCCATCGTTGACGGTTTCCGGCTTACTAAAGTGCTCATGGACGGCGGTAGTGGACTTAGCCTCATCTATGAGGCCACGCTCGATAAGATGCAGATGGATAGGTCACGCATCGAGCAAAGCAACACCACCTTTCGAGGTATTATCCCCAGTCAAGAGGCACACTACTCGGGAAAAATCAAACTGGATGTGGTTTTTGGCATGCCTGAGAACTAGAGATCCGAAGAGTTGCTTTTTCATGTGGTACCCTTTAACAGTGGGTATCACGCTATCCTCGGTCGGGACGCTTTCTCATGCTTTCAAGCTATACCCCATTATGGGTACATGAAGCTCAAAACGCCCGGCCCTAAGGGAATTATCACAATCTCGAGCGACCCGGACAAAACCCTTCGTGCCAAAAACAAAACCGCATCATTGGCCCTTGAAGCACTATCCGAGGCCCTAGCGGCACCTTATGAGCTACGATGGATAGGGAGGATGTGATCCTTGATAAGAGATCCAAGTCCACCTCTTTCAAGTCAACCGAAGAAATAATAAAATTTCAAGTGCACCCGACGGACCCCAATAAGACAGCGTCCATCGGAGCTCAGCTAGATCCGGCAGTGGACGCCGCCCTACGCGCATTCCTGCGCGAGAATTTGGATATTTTCGCCTGGCATCCTTCAGATATGCCTGGCATCCCATGAAGACTGGCCGGACAGAGTCTCAATATAATCAAGGGATTCAAACTCATGAAGCAGACACTACAATGATTCTCCGAACCCAAAGCGTAAGGCCATGGGAGAAGAGCTAGCCAAGTTATTAGATGCTGGGTTAATTAGGTAAATCAAACATCCAGATTGGTTAGCCAACCTAGTCATGGTACCTAAAAAGGACAAATCGTGGCGCCTGTATGTCGACTTCAAGGACCTCAACAAGGCTTGCCCTAAAGATCCCTTCCCATTGCCCCGCATCGACCAAATCATCGACGCAACTGCAGGACATGATTCTTTGTGTTTCCTTGACGCCTATTTCGGATACCATTAGATTAAAATGAAGGAATCGGACAAGGCGGCAACCGCGTTCATCGCCCCTTACGGTCCCTTCTGCTTCAATACTATGCCCTTCGGACTCAAAAACGCCGGGGCCACCTACCATCGCATGATTCAAACATGCCTGGAAAAGAAAATAGGCAAAGTAGTCGAACCATACGGGGACGACGTGGTCATCAAGACAAAACACGTCGAGACACTGGTGGACGATCTTCGCCTCACCTTCGACAATCTCCAAACATACGACGTCCGGCTTAATCCAGAAAAATGTGTCTTCGGAATTCCGGCCGGAAAGTTGCTGGGGTTCACTGTTTCCCATAGAGGAATCGAGGCAAACCCAGCCAAGATCCGAGCTCTGTCACAATTGGCCATACGAATAGACCTAAAGCGGGTCTGGAAACTAGCTGGGTGCGTCGCGGCTTTAAGCCGATTTATCTCCAAATTAGGAGAAAAAGCATTGCCATTATACAAGCTACTGCGCCATACTGACAACTTCAAATGGACGAACGAAGCCATAGCCGGATTGGAAGAAATCAAGGCCCTTGTCGCAAGCAACCCAATCTTGGCCGCACCTGGCGTTGGAGAGCATATGTTATTATACATTTTGGCAACTAACCAAGTAGTCAGTGTCGTCCTCGTCATCGAGCGAGGGGAGGAGGGACATAAGTTCCCCACCCAAAAACCAGTTTACTATGTATCAGAGGTCCTTACACCTCGCAAATCACGATACCCGAACTATCAGAAGATAGCCTACACAGTCTTCATGGCATCCCACAAACTTCAACACTACTTTCAAGAGTGTTTGGTCACAGTGGCATCTGAAGTACCCCTGATTGACATCATGAATAACAGGGACGCCACTAGCCGCATAGCCAAATGGGACATCGAGCTATTACCGTTTGAAATCACATACAAGCCACGCCGGGCTATTAAATCCTAGGCATTAGCCGACTTCATAGCCGAATGGACGGAAGCCGAACTCCCTAAAGAGTACATCTCATACTCTAATTGGATTATGTACTTCATGGCTCCAAAGTGCTGGTTGGACTGGGGGCTGGTGTAATCCTCACATCCCTATTGGGGACACAGTTCGCTACGTACTGCAAATTATGTATACAGACTCTAATAATGCAGCCGAATACGAGGCACTTCTACATGGTCTTCGCATGGCAGTGGGTATACAACGCTTGGAGGTGCGCGGTGATTCGAACCTTGCAATTTCCCAGGTCAATGGAGAGTTCGACGCAAAGGACCCAAAAATGGTGGAACATCGAAACACCAAATTAAAACTGTCAGCTCGGTTCGGCGGACTCGAGTTCCATCATGTCGCCCGAGAAAGTAATCAGGCAGCCGACTTCCTCGCTTGTATGGGCGCTTAGCACGACCCCGTGCCACCCAACACCTTTGTGGAAAGGCTCTTTAAGCCATCGGTGGTGTGGCAGGGTGAGAGTGAAGAAGGCAATGCAGACCTGATCACACCCTCAACCACCGAACACAATGCAGACAACATCGGAGGTCCGGTTACCGAGATAACACCCTCTTCTCACAAGATCATGGCGGTTATCGCCCCCTGGACCGAACCTTACCTGGCCTACCTTAATAGGCAAGAGCTCCCCGACGATCAAAACGAGGCGCGGTGCATAGTTCGGCACTCCAACGCCTTCAAAGTGCATGAGGGCGAACTATATAAAAGAAGTACAACCAGAGTCCTTCAAAGGTGTATCTCCGAAGAGGAGGGAAGGCAGCTCTTGGTGGAAATACATGCCGGCCTCGGCGGTCATCATGCCGCAGCCCGCGCCCTTGTAAGCAAGTCGCTCTGGACAGGCTTTTTCTAGCCTACGGCTCGAGCTGACGCTCAAGACCTTGTCCAACATTGCGTGGGCTGTCAACTTTTCGCCAATCAGAGCCACATGCCTCCCACCGCATTAAGAACAATCCCCATTACTTGGCCCTGGGGTCTTGACATGGTCGGACCCCTTAAAGGGGGAGGCCACAAAAAGAAATACTTGCTGGTAATGGTGGATAAATTCACTAAATGGATAGAAGCCAAACCAGTCAAAATAGCTGAGGCCGGACCAGTGATTGACTTTTTATATCCAGCGTAGTCCATCGTTATGGTGTCCCACACAGTATCATCACTGATAATGGATCTAACTTTACAGGTGATGAGGTGAAAACTTGGTGCGCTAAGTTGGGCATTAAACTCGACTACGCGTCCGTATATCACCCTCAAACAAACGACCAAGTCGAAAGGGCCAATGGTCTGATCATGAGTGGTATTAAGCCCAGACTAGTGCGCTCCTTATGAGAATCAGACACGCATTGGGTTGAGGAACTCGATTCCGTACTCTAGGGACTCCGGACCACGCCCAATCAAATGACCGGATACACACCTTTCTTTATGGTGTACGGTGCAGAAGTCGTACTGACCTGTGATATTATTCATGACTCACCTAGAGTGCACATGTATGAAGAGAAAGAAGCCGAACTAGATCGGCAAGACGACCTAGATGGACTTGAAGAGGAGCATGATGTTGCCAAGGCCCGTTCCGCATTCTATCAACAACAGGCCAAACATTACCAAAACAGAGAAGTAAGGGCTACAACATACAACGTCAGAGAACTTGTTCTACGCCTCCCGGAAAAAGGATAAGCTCAAACCTAAATGGGAGGGGCCCTTAATAATAGATGAAGTCCTTACTGGAGGAGCCTATCACCTTTGCAATGCCGAGGATAATCGCCTTGAGCCGAACCCATGGAACGCCGCCCGGCTCCGAAGATTTTACGCATAATTCGGCCTCCTTAGGTCTCAGTTTAAAACTAGGTTTTTTGTATTTTCTCTCCCCTTTTACCTTTTTCCCTTTTCCCCTTAATTGTATGTCCGGATCAACCGCATGGTTGGGAGTGCGCATCTTTAAATGTATACACCCCACCATACATGGGGGCTTCTTTTAAAAGAAGCATTTTATTGAAAAGCTTACATGCTTCTTTTGTCTGTACTATCTGTTGCTTCTGCCATTTTGTGCACCTCTATGACTTAAGGTTTTGCCAAGCTGGGTTGCCTCGCTCCTGTGCTTATACCCTACGTTCTCGATTGTTAGGCTAGGGTGTAAAGGGAGCACCTTTGTGATTATTACAACCGGGTTATCCGGCCCTGTACCTCAGACGGGTAAAGCCGAAAGCTAGCGTTCTTAAGGGAATAATTGGTCGGCGCATACTCAACAGGATGTTTCCGAAAAAACGCATAAAAGTGGCTATCTTTACTTCAGATACAAGCCCAGCCAGAGAAAAGGAACCCCTAACGGAACTATTTTTCTTGGAAGATGTTTCTTACATTAAACAGTAATATAACAAAACTTCACCAAACACATTTTGTTTGTTCGAGCAAATATGGCCGGATTGCCTGGTTTCCGACAATACTAAATGTTTCCTAGTCAAACATAGTATATGGAAACACTCCAACTTCTTAGTTCAGAGGTAGAAGCCGAAGGTCTGCGATGACAATTTTTTTTACAATTCGGTAGGAGATAAGTTTGGTCATAAAGTACATAGGTACATCGAATCAAACACCTACTCCTTTTCTACGCCATCTAGTAGACCATCTAATTTACAATCTTGTTGCGAAAATTTTGCCGCTGTCATTACTTGGTCATATACCAGGCTCATGGGAATTTCCTTCCCGTCAGGTCCCCGCGGTCCAACTCTAGCCATGTGGTTCGGGTCAATACCGGTATAGCGTGTCTTCACCATGCCCATGCCTCTCCAATGCCTTCACGGCATGCGGACGTCTTCCACAGCTCGAACTGAAGTTGGGCACCCTTGAATAGATAAACCAACCCCTCCATACTTTCTGCAGGGATGTCGGAAGGCCATAAGGCTTTGGCCATATTCTTCATAGCCTTCCGAGCACGCTCGTGCAACTTTGCCAGCTCCTTCAGAATGTCGCTTTGCAGGACAGGCATTTCCTCTTCGGGGCGGCCGGTCAACATACCTGTATCAATTGAACTATAACGTTAAATATTTTATGATCCTATCTATAATCCAGATGGTTCACAAGACATACCGAATATGCCGCCCTTCAGCTTCTGGTTTTCTTGTTGTGCCTCCAAGAGTTGAGCCTTCAAGCTCTTTATCTCTTCAGCCTATTTCTTCACTTCTTCTTCTAGTTTCTTATCGTTGCCGTAATACATTGGGACGCCCTTTGTTTCTTCAAGCTTGGAGACAGCGGCATTTTGCATTGTCCGGCTTGTCTCAAGCTCCTGGGTCAATGCACTGTTCTTCTCCTTGAGAACCTGCGGTTATCAAACGATCCTCAAATCAGTTTTGTCCTCCCGCTTTAAGTCTCGGGGGCTACTACTATCTATCCACTAAGTTCATAATTTTTCTTACCTGCATATCGTTAGAGAAGAGACAAGCAACCCCGGTGAGTCCATCCCGGACAGCTCGGATATATGCACCTACAGTGCTTAGGGCGGAAAACTCTTGCTCGTTAAGGCAAGGGCGGGCAAGGCTTCTTTCAAGTGACGATGATTCATCACACTCTCGACTTCGGAGTTTGTAACGGACATCTCATCCGACTCTCCGTGAGATGAACGAGCCTGCATCAGCAGGCGCCCTGTTCCGGTTAGTATCTCCGGTGCTGCATTAGCCGCGGCTCAGCTGGCTGGGATCTTGCTCACAGTCCGCCATATACCCCTCCCGCGATGATAGAAGGAGGATACAATTGACAATTCAGCTTCACGTCTGTAACAGCCTGATTTTTGGCCCTTTCTTTTTCTTTTGATTTTCTGAGGTATTTGCCCGAGTTTTCTGTTTCCGTGGCTTTGTGGTGCTGAAACCAAGAAGATACTCTCTTCTTTGCTTCGGGGTGGCTTGTCATACCCAAATATTTCCCAAGACCTGTCATTTTCATCCTTGGACCAAATCCCACTATTCTTTTTATTGTGAATATTCCTTTTCTATGAAAGGAATTATCCTTTTTGCCCTAGGTTGTGAAGAAACCTATATCTCCATCACTCCTAAAATTCCCAAATAATTCTCATAATTGTTTTGGGTCATACCTCCCACAAATATGGCAAAATATTTCATTTGTCATGTTTATCATCATCCTCAAATAATTCATTTCCTATTCTGCCCTAAATGGCACATTGTGAAGCAAGTGCTATTTTACCTTTCCCAATTGGCCTCAAACTCCTTGGACATCGTTTACTGTCCATATAATTGCGACATGCCAAAATGAAACCTCATTTGCATAGTAATTATTTAGTTATGATTTTCCAAAGTTTCTGTCCAGAAAGAAACTTTGTGAAGGAGGTACAATCTAGGCATATCCAAATGAGTTGCAATTTTGCATGGTCCTTCATATCATCAAATCATAGCCCTCCACCAAAGTTGAGCTCATGTAATGCCTCCATGTGAGCACAACTTCAAATGTTTGATTTTGTCCAAAATTTCAGTTTGTGAAGCAAGTGCATTTGATCTTGCTCCATTATGGCTGAAAATTTCCCTAGGCCTTCTATCATCCATATAACCTACCTCCACCTAAATTTGGGCATATTTCATCTAGCCATTTTTCCTCTAGAATTTTTGCAAGTTTCTGGTCAGTGGGAATGTTTGTGAAGGAAGTACCATTTTGGTTTATCCAAATGGTATGAAACATTTTTCATCATCTTCATATGACCAAATAACTCGCCTTGCCCAATTATAGCTCAAGTTGACACTCCACATGAGTGTTTCTTCATGATCATGTTTCGGACCAAATTATGCGGTTGTGAAGCAACTATATTAATCTTTGGTCCATTTCCATCAAAACCCCTGAGATTCTTTTCTTTTGTAGCCAATCATCCTGCATAACACCATTTGACCCAATCGGTTCCTCGTTGAGCATAGTGGCTTGATAAAGTTTGATGCAACAAACTTTAATCGATGCCTCACACCTCTCCTTGCCTCATGCTCTTGTTATTTAACTTCTGGGATGCCTTGGGGATCGAGGACTACACCGTAGACATGAATTGGCACCCAGGAGGCAGCATCTGCCATTTTGTGCACCTCTATGACTTAAGGTTTTGCCAAGCTGGGTTGCCTCGCTCCTGTGCTTATACCCTACGTTCTCGATTGTTAGGCTAGGGTGTAAAGGGAGCACCTTTGTGATTATTACAACCGGGTTATCCGGCCCTGTACCCCAGACGGGTGAAGCCGAAAGCTAGCGTTCTTAAGGGAATAATTGGTCGGCGCATACTCAACAGGATGTTTCCGAAAAAACGCATAAAAGTGGCTATCTGTACTTCAGATACAAGCCCAGCCAGAGAAAAGGAACCCCTAACGGAACTATTTTTCTTGGAAGATGTTTCTTACATTAAACAGTAATATAACAAAACTTCACCAAACACATTTTGTTTGTTCGAGCAAATATGGCCGGATTGCCTGGTTTCCGACAATACTAAATGTTTCCTAGTCAAACATAGTATATGGAAACACTCCAACTTCTTAGTTCAGAGGTAGAAGCCGAAGGTCTGCGATGACAATTTTTTTTACAATTCGGTAGGGGATAAGTTTGGTCATAAAGTACATAGGTACATCGAATCGAACACCTACTCCTTTTCTATGCCATCTAGTAGACCATCTAATTTACAATCTTGTTGCGAAAATTTTGCCGCTGTCATTACTTGGTCATATACCAGGCTTATGGGAATTTCCTTCCCGTCAGGTCCCCGCGGTCCAACTCTAGCCATGTGGTTCGGGTCAATACCGGTATAGCGTGTCTTCACCATGCCCATGCCTCTCCAATGCCTTCACGGCATGCGGACGTCTTCCACAGCTCGAACTGATGTTGGGCACCCTTGAATAGATAAACCAACCCCTCCATACTTTCTGCAGGGATGTCGAAAGGCCATAAGGCTTTGGCCATATTCTTCATAGCCTTCCGAGCAAGCTCGTGCAACTTTGCCAGCTCCTTCAGAATGTCGCTTTGCAGGACAGGCATTTCCTCTTCGGGGCGGCCGATCAACATACCTGTATCAATTGAACTATAACGTTAAATATTTTATGATCCTATCTATAATCCGGATGGTTCACAAGACATACCGAATATGCCGCCCTTCAGCTTCTGGTTTTCTTGTTGTGCCTCCAAGAGTTGAGCCTTCAAGCTCTTTATCTCTTCAGCCTATTTCTTCACTTCTTATTCTAGTTTCTTATCGTTGCCGTAATACATTGGGACGCCCTTTGTTTCTTCAAGCTTGGAGACAGCAGCATTTTGCATTGTCCGCTTGTCTCAAGCTCCGGTCAACGATTGTTCTTCTCCTTGAGAACCTGCGGTTATCAAACGATCCTCAAATCAGTTTTGTCCTCCCGCTTTAAGTCTCGGGGGCTACTACTATCTATCCACTAAGTTCATAATTTTTCTTACCTGCATATCGTTAGAGAAGAGACAAGCAACCCCGGTGAGTCCATCCCGGACAGCTCGGATATATGCACCTACAGTGCTTAGGGCGGAAAACTCTTGCTCCGTTAAGGCAAGGGCGGGCAAGGCTTCTTTCAAGTGACGATGATTCATCACACTCTCGACTTCGGAGTTGGTAACGGACATCTCATCCGACTCTCCGGGAGATGAACGAGCTCGCATCGCCAGCGCCCTCGTCTTAATTAGTATCTCGGTCTTTGATTAGTCAGCAGCTCGGTGGTGGGATCTTGCTCATAGTCCGCCATATACCCCTCCCGCGATGATAGAAGGAGGATACAAATGACAATTCAGCTTCACATCTGTAACAGCCTGATTTTTGGCCCTTTCTTTTTCTTTTGATTTTCTGAGGTATTTGCCCGAGTTTTTTGTTTCCGTGGCTTTGTGGTCTGGAAACTGAAGAAGATGCCCTCTTCTTTGCTTCCAGAGTGGCTTGTCATACCCAAATATTTCCCAAGACCCTGTCATTTTCATCCTTGGACCAAATCCCACTATTCTTTTTATTGTGAATATTCCTTTTCTATGAAAGGAATTATCCTTTTTGCCCTAGGTTGTGAAGAAACCTATATCTCCATCACTCCTAAAATTCCCAAATAATTCTCATAATTGTTTTGGGTCATACCTTCCACAAATATGGCAAAATATTTCATTTGTCATGTTTATCATCATCCTCAAATAATTCATTTCCTATTCTGCCCTAAATGGCACATTGTGAAGCAAGTGCTATTTTACCTTTCCCAATTGGCCTCAAACTCCTTGGACATCGTTTACTGTCCATATAATTGTGACATGACAAAATGAAACCTCATTTGCATAGTAATTATTTAGTTGTGATTTTCCAAAGTTTCTGTCCAGAAAGAAACTTTGTGAAGGAGGTACAATCTAGGCATATCCAAATGAGTTGCAATTTTGCATGGTCCTTCATATCATCAAATCATAGCCCTCCACCAAAGTTGAGCTCATGTAATGCCTCCATGTGAGCACAACTTCAAATGTTTGATTTTGTCCAAAATTTCAGTTTGTGAAGCAAGTGCATTTGCTTGCTCCATTATGGCTGAAAATTTTCCTAGGCCTTCTATCATCCATATAACCTACCTCCACCTAAATTTGGGCATATTTCATCTAGCCATTTTTCCTCTAGAATTTTTGCAAGTTTCTGGTCAGTGGGAATGTTTGTGAAGGAAGTACCATTTTGGTTTATCCAAATGGTATGAAACATTTTTCATCATCTTCATATGACCAAATAACTCTGCCTTGCCCAATTATAGCTCAAGTTGACACTCCACATGAGTGCTTCTTCATGATCATGTTTCTGGACCAAATTATGCAGTTGTGAAGCAACTATATTAATCTTTGGTCCATTTCCATCCAAAACCCCCAGGATTCTTTTCTTTTCGTAGCCAATCATCCCAGACAACACCATTTGACCCAATCAGTTCCCTGTTGAGCATAGTGGCTTGATAAAGTTTGATGCAACAAACTTTAATCGATGCCTCACACCTCTCCTTGCCTCATGCTCTTGTTATTTAACTTCTGGGATGCCTTGGGGATCGAGGACTACACCGTAGACATGAATTGGCACCCAGGAGGCAGCCTGGACACGCTTTGTCCGTGGTGATCACGGGTAGGCAAGGCCAAACGCGTGCTCTGGCGCCTCTGTCTTCTTCTCTCCCTCTGTGCTCTTGCTCCCTCGGCGCTCGCTAGCACCTTCCGCGTGATGTCGCCGTCCCACTGGAGCCCTTGCCCCCTCCGTCCTCTTCCCCAGTGAGCCGTCTCCGTTGTGAACAGAGTGCGCCCACGGACACATTGTAGATTGGTCGTATTCCTCCTCTGCTTGCTTCTCCCCCGTGCCCCTCGTCGTCTCCTGCCCGTGAGCCTGCTCCCTGCTCTCCTCTGTCGTCTTCCTTTGAGATCCCGAGCACGCACACGCGTCCGCGGCGCCGGACACGCGTCCGCGGTGGCACCCGAGCTCGAGCCGCCTTGCCCTGCCTATAAATGGCAGCCCTGAGCCCCTGCAAGCACACCACTGCCTCACTCCTCTCCCAGGACCCCGCCCAGCCTCTCAATCGAGCTCCTGGAGCTCTCTGTCCCCGCCCATGGCCGGAGCCTCGCCGTCGGTCGACGCTAAAATCCTAGCTCCGTGCCCCCTCCGCTTCGTCTAGCTCGGGATACCCCTACCACCACCCAGCAGCCGTCCCGTAGCCGTTCCACTCCGTTTCCTCCATCGCAGCCCTCTACTCGAATCATGCCGGAGCCGCCTTCCGCCTCGGTCGGATGTGCACCCGCTCATAACCCCATCGAGGCCCGTGCACTCCACGAATGGATGCGGCTCCGTCTCCTCGTCTCTCTGGTGGCCGCGGCGTCTCAAATGATGCCCGGAGTCGGCCGGAGTCCTCCCCGGAGCGGCGGCTCTCTGCATCACGGGCGAGCGGAGGATGAAGACGACGACCACGTCCCCCTGTTGCCTGCCAGTGGGCCCCGGCTGTAAGCGGCAGCAGCTACGCACGTGTGGAGCTGACGTGGCGGGCCCAGCGCTTAAGTAGAAGCGTAATAACTGTATACGCTTTCGTGTTCAGTAAGCGCACTTTTCCACCTATTCAGTCGGTTTTACGCTTTCTCTTTTGCGTAGAGGTATTTCTCAAAATACGCTTTCTATTTTTCAGCAGCCGACCGAATCTGTTAGTTTGTGAACGTTCACAGTTTTATCCCTTTTCTGCTTAAAAAGTGAACGGCCACAACTTTTTGCTCGAGACTCCGATTGAGGTGAAACCAACGCCCATGTATTCGTCTCATCAAGCCCGTTATGCTCCCATCATTTTCAATATGGTTTTACATACTGGAAATGACTATTTTGCTCTTGCCCCTTATCAGCCCCCTCTGAGAGAGAACCCTTTCCGGCGATTCTTTCTGCGGCTTCACCGCACTTCTCCCCGGTGTTTTCTTCGTCCGCAGGCAAGCCACAACACCCACTTGCATGATGGTCATGGAGTAGCCATGGTTCAACTTTAACATTTAATAACTGTTTGTTTGTTTACCTACTGCTGTTATCGTTGTTTCAGTACTGCTTATGGTTTCATGTTCACCTTCATGTTATGTTTTGATGCATCTGGTTAACTTGTGTTCTTGCTAGTATTACTTTCATTCTTGGTAGTCGTACGTGTTGATGTTGGTGATGGTCTTCGGTGCATGACTATCGTCTCTTCCGAGTGCCGTTGCTATGCCTGTTCCTTTACATCCCATTAGTTAAATGCTTGCATGTAGTGTTGTCGTTATGTTCTTGCATGTTATTTGATGCTGATGCTAGTAGTTATGCCATGAGTAGTGTTACGCTCATCAGTATGCCATGCTCATCTGGATAAATACTTCACTATTGTCATGCTTAAGAATTATGCTGCATCCATGTTTATGTTGATATCATGCTCATGCATTGTAGTTGCATCATGTTATTTGCATATGACTCAGCTTATTGCATTCAAGTTTAATCGGACTTAACTGAAGTTGAACAATTGTTGGCTGAGTCATGGTGCCTCTGAATCGAGCTGACGAGTGCAACCACATTTACCTTTATGAGGGGTCTTGATTCAGTCCTTTGTCGTGCCTCTCGCCGGTGCCTCCAACGAGGGAAGGTTATGCGTTGGTGCTACCTTGGCCGGGTAGGACAGCATAAGCCTTGTGTGCTCGTGTTTTGTTTTGAGCTCATGTCCCCGTTTGGGACCGTTTTGCCACGACGGTGGCCGTAGATGCCTTTGGTAGGCATGGGGCCACCCATGACTTAGCCCTGAGAGGGAGTTGGTCGGAGTGGCCGGGAGAGTGTCATGGCAAGGGAAGGGTTTCGTCAGAACGCTGTTGGTCCACCCGAATGGGAGTGCAAGGCCATGGGTTCTGTGATGTGGGTAAAGTGTGCTAACCTTTGCAGAGTGTGTGTTAAATCTATTGATAGCCATGCCTGCGGATAAGGGCCCAGTTCGGAAGTAGGTGACACTATGGGTCAACAGTAATAATAATGATGTGCTTAGTAACAACCCTGGTTTGATGATGAAAGAAGTTGGTTGATATTTATGTGATCGTGAGAAGATCACCGTGGTATCGAGGATACCGAGTTGTTGGATATTTGTGGTGTTATGCGAGAATCACGGGTAAAGGTCAAGCTCCTTGTGGTCATGTATTGATTACTACGGTATTGTTTATACCAAGCTATTTTGATCCTGAGATGATTGTGTGATGTCCGCAGATGGTAAGTGATGCATGTGATGGTCACGAGGTAACCCGAGTAGAGTAAGTTGGTGCATGATAGCGTCATCATGTTGCATGCTAGTTTCATCATGTTTATATGTTCATGCCATGTGTATATTGTGCTAGCCGTATCATGTTGTTCATGTCATGTTGTCTGATGATATCATGTTAATTCTTGTTAACCTGTAATTGCCATGCTGTTGTTTGCCTTGAATGCTTCCTGTTATTGTGAGCTTGCAAGTACATTCAATGTACTGACCTGGCGTGTCATGCCAGTTTGCAGGTCATGCCGGATTTGATTTCTTGTTTGCCGTGGATTCTTTTTTCCGAGCTAGGATACGCGTTCCAGCTAGAGTCCCTGCGGAGTGGAGTTCACCACCATCGTCGTTGTTCTGCTGCTAGAGTTATTCTGCAACTTCGAGTTGTTCTGCTGCGTGCATAGAGCAACAGTGGCAGGCGTAGTGTCGCCGTGCCGATGTAACCCCTTGTACGCAATATAGATTGTAATAAAGAGATGATTTGTTCTATGCTAAGCAGTGTCGTATTCCAAAAGACTTCTCCTTGATCTCTGGGCTGGAATACGGGGTGTTCCGGTTTCCCTGAGCCGGGGTGCCACAGGCATGGTATCAGAGCAGGTCTGGCTGTAGGACGCCCTAGTCCGTGCGAACGTTAGAAAATGGTAGAATAGACCCCGGTTGATTTGTTGCACTTGATTGCTGCATTTGTTTGTTGCACAGCATGCATATAGACTCATTATCTTGTCGCTAACGGTTTATCTTGTGAGTGCAGGTGGCATCGGTTTCAATCCACTACCTGCACCCTCTTTCTTAGCGTGCCTGCTCTTTGGTGTTCGGCGTTATCTCTGTCCCAGCAGAGTGATGCCCTGGTACCGAGTGTTCCAGACACCATTTGCAGGAGTTATGCTCAGGTATCGCGTAGATGCCTTTCTACCACCCACCCATATCGTTTTGGTATAGATTTGTTTCTATCTTGAATCGTGCCATCCACCTCGTCCCTTTCGCAACCCTTACTAATCTTTGTTATTAGAAAAGGGCAATGCCCTCAAGCCTTACTTTTCCACCACTACCCTACCCTGTCATCTCGTTCTTTGGACGTGTATAATTCCCTTTCGTACGCCTAATGATGATGTGGTCGTGACCTCCGTGTCTTGCTACATGATCGCCAAGTCCGTCCTCTCCTCCGTATCCATCCAGATCCAGCCGGTGTTCAGCCAGCACTTGGTGTAGCCTTGGTTACGCCAACTCTTTCCACACACAGACTCACTTTCGTGCACACCGCCACAGCATATTAGACCGTAGTACCAGAGTTTCAGCGACATTTGTGTGCTTAGGTGTGCATGCATATTATTGTGTGAGTAGCAGTAATATGTGTTGAGTGCTTTATATTATTAGTATGCTTGTGTGCTTTTGTTTTTGTAGTTTCTTTTTCTTCTTTCTTTGGCCTTCGATGTTACAAATTTTCCCCTTGTTAAAGTTGCTTGTCAATCAACACTGGACCCGAAGAATCAGCAAGGAGTTCAAATGTTTGGAAGCTCAGCTAACATAATCGAATTATCAGCAGACAACAGTGAAATTAGGAAAATCTTGTCTGAAGGCAAAATAAATCCTAGATGGACTGTCGGAATCAAGTCTCTCTCAGTGTGCACTCTTAAGGGCAGTGATGATCAAATCAGCAAGAAGATAAGCCATGTGCAAGATTGGCAGTATATTATCAGTCAAAGAAAGCAAGGATGTGCCATATACTCAGAAAGGAGGATAGTCTAGCATAAGTCAACCAATCTTCCTCAGTACGGCATTGGTGCAAGATATTCCACTATGGATTGACAACCTTTGGCAGTGTATCCCAAGAATAAGATCTGCAACAATTTGGCCAGAAGCAAGAATTAGTCATAAAGCAAGCCTGCCTCGGGAATTGGATTTTCATATATAAGCGGTAAGTATACCACCAAGGTCTTGCAAGTCACTTGAATGCAGAATTGATAGGCACATGAGGATTGTTAAAAGAAGGAAGCCAGCTATACACCGCAGTATGACAAAGGATTATGCAGATTGACGACAACAATGAGCTCAGTACAAGTACTGGTGAACCTGGAAAATGTTCCTGATTAGCTTGTCTTCTTTCTCCAGTAACAGCACCATGCCTGTGATCTGAGCTATGTTTAGCTATCCGGGGTGAATGCCGATTTTTATTTCTCTCTTCAACGATTGTCATGAGTTCTGAGCTGCTCTTCATCCGTCTCATACAGCTGTTGAGTTTCTTTTTGTGATAGTAGCCCTATAGCTGCTTTTTGGCTATGTTAGGGAGCTGCCACTTTCTTATTATCGACCCGGTCTCATGCTTTGAGCTGCTTTTTAGCCGTCCGGAGCCGTGGTTGAGTTATTTCAGTAATGTCCCAGATCTGAGTTGTAAAGACCGTTCTGGTCGCTACTATATTTATTTGCCGATTTCTTGCAAGGGTTCTGAAAGGATCGAGAAGAGGTGTCTAGAGGGAGGCTGAATAGACTCTAAGTAAGAAAAGTTACAGCTTTTAATTTCTTCAAGTTGAAGTGGAGTTTTGGCACAAGTTTTAACATTCATAATACATATCAAGCAATCATGGCAGGAGTATATGAGCAGCAGGAAGTAAAGCATGCAAATTGCAAGAATGTAAAGGGATGGGATTGGAGTGTGCAAACGCAATTTGGAGACACGGAGATTTTTTATCCGTGGTTCCGATAGGTAGTGCTATCGTACATCCACGTTGATGGATACTTCAACCCACGAAGGGTAACGGTTGCGCTAGTCCACAGAGGGCTCCACCCACGAAGGGTCCACGAAGAAGCAACCTTGTCTATCCCACCATGGCCGTCGCCCACGAAGGACTTGCCTCACTCAGGTAGATCTTCACGAAGTAGGCGATCTCCTTGCCCTTACAAACTCCTTGGTTCAACTCCACAATCTTGACGGAGGCTCCCAAGTGACACCTAACCAATCTAGGAGACACCACTCTCCAAAAGATAATAGATGGTGTGTTGATGATGAACTCCTTGCTCTTGTGCTTCAAATGATAGTCTGCCCAACACTCAACTCTCTCTCATAGGATTTGGATTTGGTGGAAAGAAGATTTGAGTGTAAAGCAACTTGGGGAAGGCTAGAGATCAAGATTTATGTGGTAGGAATGGAATATCTTGACGTCAACACAAGTGTAGGTGGTTCTCTCTCAGAAAATGTATGTTGGAAGTGTAGGCATGTTCTGATGGCTCTCTCCACGAATGAAGAGTGGGTGGAGGGGTATATATAGCCTCCACACAAAATATAACCGTTACACGCAATTCACCAAACTCGGTGGGACCGAATCATGAAACTCGGCAGACCGATTTAGTTCATAATGTGACCGTTGGGCATTTCGGTGGGACCGATATGATCAACTCGGTAGGACCGATGTGCTAGGGTTAGGGTAAAGCCTCAACTCGGTTTTACCGATTACACAAACTTGGTGGGACCGATTTGGGTAATATGCGAAATAGAGAGTTGGCCACGCAAACTCGGTGGGACCGATTGCATACCTCGGTGGGACCGAAATTATTGCAATAGGTAACAGAGAGTTTGCAAGCCCATCTTGGTAAGACTGAGATCCCATCAGTGAGACCGACTTGATTAGGGTTTCTGGAAGTGGCTATGTCATGAGAACTCGGTGGCGCTGGATAGAAAGATTCGGTAGGGCCGAGTTTGACTTTTGGTTTGGGACATATGTGGATGTGAGAAAGTGGTTGAGGGCTTTGGAGCATATCACTAAGCACTTTGAGCAAGCAAGCCATTAAGCAACACCTCATCCCCTCTTAATAGTATTGGCTTTCCTATGGACTCAATGTGATCTTGGATCACTAAAAGTAAAATGTAGAGTCTTGTGCTTTGAGCTTGAGCCAATCCTTTGTCCTTAGCATCTTGAAGGCTTTCCACATCCTCTAGTCCATGCCACTCCATTGTTGAACTTATCTGAGACATACTAGGTAAGAGTATTAGTCCAACAAGAGATATGTTGACATTAATTACCAAAATCACCCAGGGAGCACTTGTGCTTTCAATCTCCCCCTTTTTGGTAATTGATGACAACATACATCAAAGCTTTAGATAAAGATATAGAGAATAACAAGTAAAGCTTTGGAAAGACATGTAACATGCATAGGCTCCCCCTACATGTATGCAATCATGTAAATATGGAATATAGGAGCATGTGAATGCATAATCATGACAGAATAAGCAATGTGTTACATGTATCTTGGCTATATGCATCAGGGCAAATGTTGTGAATATAGGAAATGTACCTTCATGCTCATGAGTCCTTCTTGCAAACAGTATGTACATCAGCAAGAGATCCTCATACACATGACTGTGATGCATATACTTACCTTGTGGTCTTGAGTTGGCTTGCGAGGAAATGAACCTGCGTAAACAAGGTTAGATAACAGAGATACACCTACTAGCCAGAGCAAACAAAAGAAACCACAAGAGTACCAAGACAAGGATGACATGTAGAGAGTGAGTACTGAGTACCCCATTGGATATAGACATGTCCCCAAAGGCAAAGATGTGCAATGAATTCAAGTATTTCCTTCCCATAGATGTCTTGCTCCCCCTGAATCTAGCATGGGATACTGGGAGAAGATAGAGAACAGAAAATTAGAGCAAAGAAAAGAAACAGAGCTAAAACAAACAATCAAATATGAACATGTCTTTCCCCTCTTAAAGATATGTGACTTCTCTCCTCTTGAACACCAAGCATCTGGGGTCTTTTGAAGTGATACTTTTGTCTCCTTGTAGAAGAAATCTCTCCCCCTGAGTATTTTCTCCCCCTATAGAAATGATTAAGCTTTGATGTGATCTCTCTCTCCCCCTTTGACATCAATTTCCAAGAAGGGTTCTTCTGGATTTTTGTTACAAATGGGTTTCGTCCTTGAGTCATGGAATGAAGCAGCAAGTCGAATGTGATGCTGGTAGAGGACAAGAATCATTGAGTGGAGCTGGATCAAAAAGAATGTAGGAACAAGTGGCAAGATGTCTTTCCTGCAGTGAAATCGGTGGCACTGAGTTGTGTGCTTCGGTTACACCGAAAGGATTCGGTTGCACCGAAAACAACATACAGGTGCGACCAAGTTCATCACAAAGAAAACACTTGTCACCTCAGCTCACTAGACAAGTAAGATCTCACAAGGATTTGCAAGGAATTAACTGAAAGATTTGCAAAGAATTGGATGCAGGGAATGCAAAACAAAAAGGAATCAAAAAAGAAATCTAGATGAAGTTTTTTTTTGTTTTTTTGAAAGGGGAAACAAATATGCATGAGTAAAATGCAAGAGCGCAGAAAAGAACACAAGAGAGCTTCATCTAGAATTGGTCGGTGACAAAGTCACCTATGTTAGAGTATATTGACTTAGGAGTCAAGTGAGATCACTTGATCATAGGTCATACTCATTGTTTAAGCTCAAAATGGGGTTACCATCTTTCGTTTAAGCATTTTGATGTATTCTCATTGTCGGTGTACTAAAGTAGGGGTACCTTAGTATCCCGAACTTGTGCACGGGCAGTCGCAGCGCCCCGCGGCAAGGCTTGCCGGGCGCCCGCCAAGACCCTCCGTCATTTCCTATTACTGCCATTCAAGAACAAAGTATCAACTAAGAAGACAAAGGCCCCGGCAAGAGGAGCTTGCCGGGAGGCCACTCAAGGCGCTCAGAGAACTTGCCGCGACGCCCGCAGCGTCCGGCAAGGCGGCGGCCGACAAGCTTGCGGCGCCAAGAATAAGAGAAGGGTCATGCAAGGCGCTTGTCGCGGCAAGGCTGCCACCCAAAGACTCCAAAGACACCCAACGACGTGTCACCCTGTGGCCATCCGAGAGCACGTGGCGAGGCGCCGCACCGACCATGCGGAGCGAGGTGTAGCGGAGCCGACAAAGAGGCCATCGTGGCGGCCGGTGGCGCACCTAACGGTCGTTCGTTGCCTTGTTAGGCGGCCGGACGGGCATTAAATGCCCTTGTCCCCCCGTCGAGTTAGGTAGGGACATGTTGGTCATGTTGTACCAACCTGCGTTTTTACCTTTCTACCCCTTTTCTACATGCCACTGTCGGTGACCCCTTAGACTATAAAAGGAGGCCCATGCGCGCGTAGAAGGGGTTCATGGTTCGGAACTTTTCCACACTAGGGTTCCGCCGTTCGTAGATCCAACACCACCATACGCCGCGCCCTCGAGCAAGAACAAATAAAAACACAAGGCAGCGATAGGAGTTTTATCTCTCAGGAGAGCTCAGCTGGGTAAAATCGCCGTCTCCCCGCTGGCTCGACCTCGATCCGCTCTGCGACGCCTCTACTCCTTGCCGGACTAGAAGGGGCCCGCCCCATAGGTGCTCGTGCCCCGCAGAGACGCCCGACATCTTTGGCGCGCCAGGTAGGGGGGCGTCGAGGTCGTGAGCATCTGATCCGGTCTCCGCGCGCGCTACATCAACGCCTTCATCAACATGCCACCAAAGAAGAAGCCTTCGGAGGTGGCCACTCCGTCTACATCGATTCTACCACCACCGCCGGAGCAAACGGGCGGTGGAGTGGACGCCGGCGGAGGAGCGGGCGCCGACGGTGGGACTCACGTCGTCACCAGGTCCAAAAACAAGGCCCCGCAAGCGTCGGCGATCGTGCAGACACCACACCCTTCCCAGGAGGTGCAAGGTCGACAACGCCCCGGTGCTCCTAGCACCGTGCTCGCATTGGAGCAAGGCCAAGCTGGCGGGTCGCGGGACGTTCGAGATCAGCATGCACGCCAACATCTTCGGGCGCGAAAGTGAGGTCTGATCGCCGGACGGGTGTTGCTCCTCCCAATCCGGTTGGGAGTCCGAGCACATCCGCTCCTCGCGCCGCCGTCGCCACCGCCACCCAAGACAACAGAGAAGCGCGGCCCGAGCCCGGATGCTTCTAGATTACCCTCCGGCGCCACACAAGATTGACGACTGGAGGATGACCATTTACAGCCTCATCGGCTTCGCCAACGGCGACAAGCCCCGGCAACCGAGCGCATCGAAGCCACGGCAAGGCGCCCAGGCGCGAGCCGACGCCGACAAGACCGCTGGGGGTGCCACCTCCGTGCACTCCCAGCCTCGAAGGCCAAGATCGCCGACTCGTCGGGCCAACCCCAACGCCGACTCCACCGCGTCGTCGGACCTGCGAACCCGCCGCGATCAACGCCACGTTCTCCAAGAACGACGGCACGAAGACGCTCGCACTCGCATCGAGTGCAGAAGGGAAGCGCGACGTCAATCGACCAGCAGCGCCGCCCATGTCGATATGCATGCGCCCGGGGAACCAGCGACTTGCCGTAGATGCGGCAGTTGCCCTGCGTTCACCCGTGAGCTGCGGCAAGTCGATGGCCCAAATCCAAGAACTTCAAGCTCGGCGTGCGAGAAGTATGATGGCAGGATACATCCGTCGGAGTTCCTCAATATCTACACCATCGCGGTGCGAGCTGCGAAGCACGACGAGAAGATCTCGCCAACTACTTCCACGGTACTCAAGCCCAACGTCCGATCTTGGCTCATGCACTTGCCGGACGGCTCCATCTCTTCATGGGCGGACTGTGTCATCGGTTTGTCGGCGCCTTCACGGTGACCACAAACCCATGGCAGGAGAGCGATCTGCATCTGCCGCCCGAAGGAGGAGAGCCCTGCGCAGAATATATCTGAGATTCAGCCAGTGCAACACAACATCCCAGACGTCCACCCGCGCGGTTATCGGTAGCGTTCCATCGAACGTCGCGAATCAGCAGGATGAGGGAGGAGATGGCGATGTGCAAGATCAGAGGTGTCAGCGAGCTCTATGCTCTGGCCGACAAGTGTGCACGGGCTGAAGAGGGGAGGAAGATCCCCGGAGAGACTGCAGGAGCAGAAGGATCTGACAGTGAGGATGCCGCCCCGGCAAGGAAGAACCGGAGGCGGAACAACAGGAAAAGAAAGGCTAAGGATGTGCTAGTTGTTGAGCATTCCAGCAATGGAGGCGGCTCCGACAAGGCCAAAGCTGATGACTCCGGTGAGGCTGTGGTAGCCGCCGACAAGCAGGATGGCTCCGGCAAGCGGTATTGCAAGATCCACCGCACCAAGGGCCATGATCTCCAAACCTGCAAGAAAGTCGAGCAGATGGCGGAGCTCTGTAAAGCCTGAGTATGGCGCCGCGACAAGGAGAGAGCCCAGGGAGGTGGCGGGGGATCCGGCAAGAAGCTTCCCGCCCGGGGAGGGCACCGCGGCAAGGCCAAGCCACGGCAAGGAGACAGGCCTCCCCGTGGCCGCAACCAATCAAGTGGTTAGTGCTGCGTTAGTGGCGGAAAGGGAGGCAGATGATGAGCCAGCAGCCACGGAAAGCGAGTCCAGCGACAAGCAGGGGGCTTCTCCGACAAGCTCTGGCCCGGCAAGTCCTGATCCGACGAGTTCTGGCTCCGCCAAGGGTGGATCTGTGTAGTTGCCGGAAGAAACACCGAAGAAGAAGGTGCAGCGCCTAGTTTACTTTGTCAGTTCCCTTTTGCAGGGGGCTAGATCAAGGTACTCTGGTGTGCAGAAGTTGCTTTTTGGCCTACTCATGGCCTCAAGAAAGCTGCACCATTATTTTCAAGCACATGAGATCACGGTTGTCACTCGCTTCCGGTGAAGAGGATCTTGCAGAATCCGAAGCAACAGCAGGATTGTCGAGTGGGCTTTGGAATTGTCAAGCTTTGGCCTCAAGTTTGAAAGCACTTCAACTATTGAGCGGGCTTTGGCAGAATTTATAGCAGAATGGGCGCCAAC
The DNA here is from genome assembly GCA_021437245.1 of Aegilops speltoides. Taxonomy (NCBI): domain Eukaryota; kingdom Viridiplantae; phylum Streptophyta; class Magnoliopsida; order Poales; family Poaceae; genus Aegilops; species Aegilops speltoides. Next base: position 448,420,317 of record CM038144.1, read on the forward strand.
ACCGGACGAAGAACCTCGGAGAAGAGCATCCCGTCAAGGAAGTTAGCAAAGAATGGATCATGTACTTTGATGGTGCCTTCTCGCTGCAAAGCGCCCGGTCTTGGCGTACTACTCGTTGCCCCCACCGGAGAGCACCTCAAGTACGTGGTACAAATGCACTTTCCCAAGGAGCAAGCAACAAACAATACCGCGGAGTATGAGGGTTTGCTTGCCGGACTCAGGATCGCAGCTGAACTTGGGATCAAAAAGCTCATCGTCAGGGGTGACTCACGACTTGTCGTCCGCCAAGTCAACAAAGATTACGAGTCCGTTGATGGAAGCATACATTGACGAAGTGAGGAAGCTAGAGGAACATTTTGACGGCCTACAAATGGAACATGTTCCAAGGGCTCGAACGACATTGCGGATGGCTGTCAAAATGTGCCGCACTCAAGTTGCTGTGGAACCGAGGATTTTTGTGCTCAAGTCGACTCACCATCCATCACACCACCAACCGGACAGAGCAAGAAGAGAAAATTCCTCTTTGGCGACCACTTCCGGCAGAGCTCCGAAGCCGCCGCCAAGAAGGTTCCTGTGCTCAACACAGTAAAGAGCCGAGGAGCGATCTGCTCCGACAAGCCCCAAGGCTTGCCGTTAAAGGCGACGCTCCCGACAAGCGTGTCCCGACACACTTGTCGGGAACATCACGCCCGGCGGGATCCTGGTCCTTGCCATCGGCGGATGTTCTGCAGCAGCCTTTGCGCCTTTAATCCTCATTTGTCGAGCCACAAGCTCCGGCTGGGCACAGCCAATAGTCCATTTCCTTGAGACAGGGAACTTCCGAGGAACAAGAAGAGGCGTAAAGAGTAGCTCGGCAATCAAGTATGTACCAGTTTGTCAATGACATCTGCATGTAAGAAGATTCAACGGAGTGAAATTGAAATGCATTTCCCGGAAGATGGACAAGAGCTGTTGGCGGAGATACATGGAGGCATATGTGGTCACCACATTGGCGAAGAGCACTTGCGGTAAGGCTTTAAACAAGGTTTCTTCGGCCGACAGCCCTCCGGGATGCAACCGCACAAGTAACCAAGTGTGAAGCGTGCGGTTCCATTCCAAACAGATTCATCACCACTCAAGCTCTCCAAACAATCCCTTTATCTTGGCCATTTTGGTGCAGGGGCTCGACATCCTCGGCCCCTTTCCCGAAGTGTCGGGGCTTTGAGTACTTGTGCGTTGCAATTGACAAGTTCACAAAGTGGCCGGAAGTGGAACCCGATGAGGAAGGTGATAGCACGGTCGTGATCAAGTTCTTGGTCGATTGTTTGCCGTTTGGAATCCCTAGCAGGATCATCACCGACAATGGCACAAAATTTCTGAGTCACACCTTCATGCTGTCGCCCAAGATCTTGGCACCAAGATCTGCTTCGCTCATTGCTCACCCGAGAAGCAACGGTCAAGCGGAGAGGGCGAACGCATTGAAGTCTTCTTGCTGGCTCAAGACCAGAACTTTCGACAGGCTGCACAAGTCGGAAAAATTGGATCGGCGATTTGCGGTGGTTCTTTGGTCGATCAGACGACGCCAAATTGAGCCACCGGCGGACACCTTTTGCTCTTGTCTATGGAGCGAAGCGAGTTCTCCCCACGGAACTTCGTATCACGGATCGCCACGAGTGCTCGCTATGATGAGTTTGAGCAAGAGCAGCTGCGGCAAGATGACGACCGCTCCTCGAGGAGGATCGTCTTCAGTTGCTTTGGCGAGCTGCTCGCTACAGACAAGCTTTGCGCCGCTATCATAGCCGCATAAAGTTAACGCCGAAGCTCGAGGAAGGCGACCTTGTTCTTTAGCGCGTTCAATCCGCCAAGAATTCAAACAAGTTGGACTTGAAGTGGGAAGGCCCTTATCGGGTGAAACGAGTCACTAGGCCCATGTTGTCGCTTTTGAGACCGAAGATGGCATTCGGTGAGCAACTCTCTGGAACATAGAACATCTTCGCAAGTTTTACCCATAAAGCGCGGTTGCCGGACCCATTCCGCAACCACCTTTTATATAAGCCTTGTTGCTATGCATGTAACACTTTGTACAAAGCAGGCGCAGCTCGTGCGTAAATAAAGTTTATGTGCCCTGCACATCTTGTCAAATTTAGTGCATCTCTCTTTTTCTTGCATATATATCTGACACTTTGTGCAGCACTTACCCCCGGTAAGCAATAAAGAACCTTAGGGTTCCATATCATTATTTTCTCTTATTTCTTCTCAAAAAGAAGATTCCTCCGCCCACAAGTTCACCAGGGGGGGGGAAGGAGGAGATAAAGGAGATAAAGGTCTGGACCAGGCGTCGTTCAAAGGAATCTAGCCTTGCCGGGACGAAAACAACAGAAAAGCTAAGTCGCCAAAGTTTGAGCCTAGTCAATTTTAAATCTTTCAAGTTATATTCCTTGAATGTTCGTGCCTTGTATGGAAAACACTGCATGCGGAGGAATCGACTCGCGGCTAAGTTCTTGCCCTTGCTTTGTTTTCGAGCCCGCTCAACAATACAAGTGAGCTGCCACTAGTCCCGACAAGATTTCTGTCGGGCAAGACCGCCACTGGTTGTTGATGTTCCAGACTCAGCAAGCGTGCTTGCGGCGCAAGGTCCCTCAAAGCGTGGGGTAAAGCATACAAGGGATGTAACGAGTAAAGGAAATAACATAGCAAGCAAGAGAATAGAGTTGTATTACAAGAATGACTTATTGTGGCATCGACTAAATTGTTCTCGTAATCAAACGACAAAGAAGCAGGAAAAAAGGAGAAGAAGGGCGGCCTAATCCACGCGCGCCGTCGACCCTCCCGACCTCGTTCACCTTGTCCACGATGGGTGCGGCGATGGCCGTGAGCTCCTCAAGATCAGCGCCCTCAAGCAACTTCTTGGTGACACGGAGAGGTCGATGCGGGTTGGAAGAGGACCTTCACCAACACATTCTCCAAGACCCGGCGCCAGATCGCATGACTCGTCGGCCACTACTCGGGATCCTTTCCGGAGTTGCCGGAGAGCCGTCACCACATCCTTGAAGAAAAGCGTGAGCTTGGCGCTGGGTTGGAGATTCTCCTCAGTAGAGTACTCGAAGCCCGTCAAGTTCAGCTCCACCAACTCCTCGTCGATGAGCACGGCGATGCTGACGAGGCCCTCCATCCAGAGCTCCACCGTGGTCTTGAAGGTGTTCTGGGCCTCGGCGGCCCTCGTCAGCAGCTCCACGTTGCCCTTGAGCTCCTTCCTCAAGTCGTCCTCTCGCTTATTGGCGGCGTCCAGCGTCTCCGCCAAGGTAGCCAGTTTCAGCTCTAGATCGGCACTCGAGTCTTTGGCGGCGTTCAGCTCCTTGGTCTTCTCGGCAAGCTGAACTTGCAGCTCGCCATGTAGCGCGTCGTCCTTCTCGCCTTCCTTGTTGGAGTGCGGCAAGCTCTTCATTCTTCTTCCCCATATCCGCCTCCAGCCGCGCCACCCTCTCCTCTAAATCCTTCTTGGCGGCCTCGGCGGCCGCGGCTGCGTCCTTTGCCTCCTTGAGTGTCCCATGGCAGCGCGCTCTCGTGCCTCGAGCTCCTCCTCGTGACTGTCCATACTGGCTTTCTTACGTGTCACTCACCTTCCCGCCTGGACATCTCCTCGGCGGCGAGCCTCTCTTGCTCCTCGGCTTGACCTTCTCCGGGATGAACGCCTCCTTTGCCTCGTCGAGCCTCGCCTTCTCCTATGCAATGGATCGGAGGGCCTCTGGTTGCGGTTCAGGAGCTCTTGTGCATGTTTCTATGTCAACTCCGCTGCTTGCGACAAGCGCTTCCGGGACTCAAGCTTAGCTTGCCGGGCGCGTAGAGTGACACCAGCTTCGGAGCAAATTGCTCCTCCTCGGACTCGCCGCTGCTGCTTGGCAGCTGTCGACCACTGCGCAGCCCGGCAGAGGCAAGTACTTCCGTCAAACTCCTCTCCTTGGCTGGCACCTGGAGCTCGATGCCTGGGGAGCTTGATCTATCGCCCTCGCCCGACTTTCAAGTAAGCGCTGGCTGGGGCTCCTCGAGCCAATGGCTGCAAGGGCCGGAGGAGGTCGGTGGTCGGTCTGGCGCCTCGCGCTCCTGCGTCCTCCGGATCGTTAGTACGATCGCCGGACCCCTCGCCAGCCCCTGCGCCAGCGGCCTTGGCGGCCTCTTCGCCGGCGGGCTTCTCCGCGCCGGCCTCTTCCTCATCAGCGGCGACATCCCCAGTGTTGCCGTGCACGCCCTCCTCGCCGGTGGCCTCAGTTTCCATTGGGTCCCCAAGAGGAGGATCTGAAGACGGGAAGAGGAAGGGAAAATCAAGCAAATATCCAAAAGGAAGAAAAAGAAGGTCAGCAGAACCCAAGGGAGAGTCCCCGACGAGGAGGGTCACCTGTGCTGGGCTCTGTGATCATGGGCTCCACCACCGATGTCTCACTGGTTCCGCCCCTTGCCGGAGATCCCTTCCTTGCCGGAGAGGGCTCCCATATCGGGGAATCGGCCCTTGGTGGCGTAGTCGAAGCCGACGACACCTCCGGGTAGGCCTCCGACTGCTCCTGGTGGGCCTGCTACGCTCCTATATACAAAAGAGTCAACAATCAAGATGTTAGCGAGAAGAAGAAGCACCCATGCGCGCCCCACAACAGAAGCAAACCAATGCACTTACTGCTGGGGGGCTGTCTTTGGGAGCTGCTGCGAGGGAAGGGACCGGTCCGTCAAGGTGGTCTCGGACGATCTTACGCCACCACAGCAGGATCGTCCTCGATGTTAACCACGGGGACCTTGGCCCTCTTCGCCGCCCTCTCCGCCAGAGTCCTGAGACAGAGCAGGGGTTGGGAGAGAAGCAGATTAAATACAAGGCAAACAACAACAAGGATCAAAGAAAGACAAGTACAGTAAGAAGAAAGCCTTACTCCTCCTCCTCCTCCTCTTCATCATCATCGGAGCTCAGCGCGGAGAGGTCGAACTCCGGTACCCTCTCGGCGCGACGTGGCGGAGGAGTAGGCTCCCTCCGGCGCTGGCCGAGGATGCGGCGAGATCGGCGCGGCTGCCCGCCAAGACCCGCCTCGATGGCCAAGACTGACTGGGATCCTCCCGCAGCAATGTTGCTTGCCGCGGTGGAGCGTGTGAAGGAAATATGCCCTAGAGGCAATAATAAAGTTATTATTTATTTCCTTATTTCATGATAAATGTTTATCATTCATGCTATAATTGTATTAACCGGAAACATAATACATGTGTGAATGCATAGACAAAACAATATGTCACTAGTATGCCTCTACTAGACTAGCTTGTTAATCAAAGATGGTTATGTTTCCTGACCATGAACAAAGAGTTGTTATTTGATTAACGAGGTCACATCATTAGTAGAATGATCTGATTGACATGACCCATTCCATTAGCTTAGCACACGATCGTTTAGTATGTTGCTACTGCTTTTATCCATGACATATACATGTTCCGTAACTATGAGATTATGCAACTCCGTTTATCGGAGGAACACTTTGGTGCTACCAAACGTCACAACGAATCTGGGTGATTAGAAAGGAGTACTACTAGGTGTCTCCAAAGGCAGATGTTGGGTTGGCGTATTTGAGATTAGGTTTTGTCCTCCGATTGTCGGAGAGGTATCTCTGGGCCCTCTCGGTAATACACATCACTGAAGCCTTGCAAGCACTACAACTAATGAGTTAGTTGTGAGATGATGTATTACGGAACGAGTAAAGAGACTTGCCGGTAACGAGATTGAACTAGGTATTAGATACCGACGATCGAATCTCGGGCAAGTAACATACCGATGACAAAGGGAACAACGTATGTTGTTATGCGGTCTGACCGATAAAGATCTTCGTAGAATATGTAGGAACCAATATGGGCATCCGGTCCCGCTATTGGTTATTGACCGAGACGTGTCTCGGTCATGTCTACATTGTTCTCGAACCGTAGGGTCCGCACGCTTAAGGTTTCGATGATGGTTATTATGAGTTTATGTATTTTGATGTACCGAAGAAGTTCGAGTCCCGGATGTGACCACGGACATGACGAGGAGTCTCGGAATGGTCGAGACATAAAGATTGATATATTGACGGCTATATTCGGACACGAAAAGGTTAGGAAGTTTCCGGAGAAAACCGGAGTGGGAGGGTTACCGGAACCCCGGGAAGTTATGGGCCTTAGTGGGCCAAGAGGGAGAGAGAGGGCCGCACCGGAGGTGGCGCCCCTCTGTGGAGTCCGAATAGGACAAGGGAGGGGCGGCCCCCTTTCCTCTCCTCTCCTCTCTTTCCTTCCCCTTCTCCTTCCTAGTTGGACTAGGAAAGGGAGTCCTACTCAACTAGGAGGAGGACTCCCCCTCCTCCTGGTGCGCCTATAGGGGCGGCCGGCCCCCTCCCTCCTTTATATCTGAGGGGGGGCACCCTAGTACACACAAGTTTGATCTACGATCGTTCCTTAGCCGCAGCGGTGCCCCTCCACCATATTCCACCTCGGTCATACCGTCGTCAAGCTTAGGCGAAGCCCTGCGCCGTGAAACATCAAGATCGTCACCACGCCGTCGTCTTGTGGAACTCTCCCTCGACACTCGGCTGGATCGGAGTACGAGGACGCCATCGAGCTGTACGTGTGTCAAGAACTCGGGCGCCGGAGTAACGGCGTCGGGATCGGTCGGATCGCGAGGAGAACGTCGACTACTTCCTCTACGTTGTGATCGCTTCGCCGGGTCACGAGCGTACGAGACAACTCTCCCTCTCGTTGCTATGCATCACCATGATCTTGCGTGTGCGAGGAAATTTTTGAAATTACTACGTTCCCCAACGGTGGCATCCGAGCCAGTTTTTATGGTTTGATGTTTTGCACGAGTAGAACACAAGTGAGTTGTGGGCGATACAAGTCATACTACCTACCAGCATGTCATACTTTGGTTCAGCGGTATTGTGAGATGAAGCGGCCTGGACCGACATTACGCCAGACGCTTACGCGAGACTGGTTTCACCGCCACGAGCACTCGTTGCTTAAAGGTGATTGGTGGGTGCTGTCTCTCTCACTTTAGTTGAACTGAGTGTGGCTACGCCCGGTCCTTGAGAAGGTTAAACGAGTCTATTTGACGAAGTATCGTTGTGGTTTTGATGCGAGGTGAGACCGGTTCTTGCTTAAGCCCGTAGCAGCCACGTAAAATTTGCAACAACAAAGTAGAGGACGCCTAACTTGTTTTTGCAGGCATGTTGTGATGTGATATGGTCAAGACGTGATGCTATATTTTATTGTATGAGATGATCATGTTTTGTAACCGGTTATCGGCAATCGGCTGGAGCCATATGGTTGTCGCTTTATTGTATGCAATGCAATCGCCTCGTAATGCTTTACTTTATCACTAAGCGGTAGAGATAGTCGAGAAGCATAAGATTGGCGAGACGACAACGATGCTACGATGGAGATCAAGGTGTCGCGCGGTGGCGATGGTGATCATGGTGGTGCTGCGGAGATGAAGATCACGAAGCACAAGATGATGATGACCATATCATATCACTTATATTGATTTGCATGTGATGTTTATCCTTTATGCATCTTATCTTGCTTTGATTGACGGTAGCATTATAAGATGATCTCTCACTAAATTATCAAGAAGTGTTCTCCCGAGTATGCACCGCTGCCAAAGTTCGTCGTGCCCGGACACCACGTGATGATCGGGTGTGATAAGCTCACGTCCATCTACAACGGGTGCAAGCCAGTTTTGCACACGCAGAATACTCGGGTTATACTTGACGAGCCTAGCATATGCAGATATGGCCTCGGAACACGGAGACCGAAAGGTCGAGCATGAATCATATAGTAGATATGATCAACATAAGATGTTCACCATTGAAAACTACTCCATTTCACGTGATGATCGGTTATGGTTTAGTTGATTTGGATCACGTGATCACTTAGATGACTAAAGAGATGTTTTTCTAAGTGGGAGTTCTTAAGTAATATGATTAATTGAACTTAAATTTATCATGAACTTAGTACCTGATAGTATCTTGCTTGTTTATGTTTGATTGTAGATAGATGGCTCGTCTTTGTTGTTCCGTTGAATTTTAATGCGTTCCTTGAGAAAGCAAAGTTGAAAGATGATGGTAGCAATTACACGGATCGGGTCCGTAACTCGAGGATTATCCTCATTTTGCCTGTAAGAGTTAAATCCCGATGCACCGCTGGGTGCGAACTGCTTCGCCGATGTAACCGACGACGTTAAGAACGTCCCGCAGAGCAAAGTCGATGACTACTCTATAGTTCGATGTGCCATGCTTTACGGCTTAGAACCGGGACTTCAACGACGTTTTGAACGTCATGGAGCATATGAGATGTTCCAGAGTTGAAGTTGATATTCCAACAGTAATGCCCGGATTGAGAGATATGAAGTCTCCAATAAGTTCTATAGCTGCAAGATGGAGGAGAATAGTTCGTTAGTGAGCACATACTCGTAATGTCCGGGTACTACAATCACTTGACACAATTGGGAGTTAATCTTCGGATGATTGTGTCATTGATGTAATTCTTCAATCAACGCCACCAAGCTACAAAGGCTTCGTGATGAACTATAATATGCAAGGGTTAGTAAAGACTATACCGAGCTCTTCGCAATGCTAAAGGGCTGGAGGTAGAAATCAAGAAGGAGCATCAAGTGTTGATGGTCAATAAGACCACTAGTTTCAAGAAGAAAGGCAAAGGGAAGAAGAAGGAACTTCAAGAAGAACAACAAGCAAGTTCTGTGCTCAGAGAAGAAACCCAAGTCCGGACCTAAGCCTGAAATCGAGTGCTTCTATCGCAAGCGGTAGTCTTTGAAGCGGAACTGCCCCAAGTATTTGGCGGATAAGAAGGATGGCAAGGTGAACAAAGGTATATGTGATATACATGTTATTGATGTGTACCTTACTAGAGCTCGCAGAGCACTGGGTATTTGATATCGGTTACTCTGCTAATATTTGCAACTCAAACAGGGACTACGGATTAGCGAACACTAGCAAAGGACGAGGTGACGATGCGGCGTGGGAAATGGTTCCAAAGTCGATGTGATCGCGGTCGGCACGCTACCTCTACATCTACCTTCGGATTAGTTTTAGACCTAAATAATTGTTATTTGGTGCTGCGTTGAGCATGAACATTATATCCGGATCTTGTTTGATGCGAGACGGTTATTCATTTAAATCGAGAATAATGGTTGTTCTATTTATATGAGTAATATCTTTTATGGTCATGCACCCTTGAGGAGTGGTCTATTTTGATGAATCTCGATAGTAGTGATACACATATTCATAATGTTGAAACCAAAAGATGCAGAGTTGATAATGATAGTGCAACTTATTTGTGGTAATCGCCGCTTAGGTCATATCGGTATAAAGCGCATGAAGAAACTCCATACCGATGGACTTTTGGAGTCACTTGATTATGAATCACTTGGCACTTGCGAACCGTGCCTTATGGGCAAGATGACCGAACCCGTTCTCCGGTACTATGGAGAGAGCAACAGATTTGTTGGAAATCATACATACAGATGTATGTGGTCCGATGAATGTAGAGGCTCGTGGCGGATATCGTTATTTTCTCACCTTCACAGATGACTTAAGAAACATAAGTCTGAAACATTTGAAAAGTTCAAAGAATTTCAGAGTGAAGTTGAAAATCATCGTAACAAGAAAATTAAATTTCTACGATCCGATCGTGGAGGTGAATATTTGAGTTACGAGTTTGGTCTACATTTGAAACAATGCGGAATAGTTTTCAAGAACTCACGCCACCCGGAACACCACAGCGTAATGGTGTGTCCGAACGTCGAATCGTACTTTACTAGATATGGTGCGATCTATGATGTCTCTTCTGATTTACCGCTATCGTTTTGGGGTTATGCTCTAGAGACGGCCGCATTCACCTGAATAGAACACCGTCGAAATCCGCTGAGACGACACCTTATGAACTATGGTTTGGCAAGAAACCAAAGTTGTCGTTTCTTAAAGTTTGGGGATGCGATGCTTATGTGAAAAAACTTCAACCTCGATAAGCTCGAACCCAAATCGGAGAAATGTGTCTTCATAGGATACCCAAAGGAGACAGTTGGGTACACCTTCTATCACAGATCCAAGGCAAGACATTCGTTGCTAAGAATGGATCCTTTCTAGAGAAGGAGTTTCTCTCGAAAGAAGTGAGTGGGAGGAAAGTGGAACTTGATGAGGTGATAGTACCTTCTCCCTTACTTGAAAGTAGTTCGCAGTAAACCGGTTTCGAGACATCTACACCAAGTAGTGAGGAAGTTGATGATGTTGATCATGAAACTTGAGATCAAGTTCTTCGCAGAACCTCGTAGATCAACCAGAGTAAGATCCGCACTGAGTGGTACGGTAATCCTGCTGGAAGTCATGCTACTAGATCATGATGAACCCACGAACTATGAAGAAGCGATGGTGAGCCCAGATTCCGCAAAATGGCTTGAGGCCATGAAATCTGAGATGGGATCCATGTATGAAAACAAAGTATGGACTTTGGTTGACTTGCCCGAGGGTGGGCAAGCAATAGAAAACAAGTGGATCTTCAAGAAAAAGACCGACGCTGACGGTAATGTTACTGTCTATAAAGCTCGACTTGTCGCAAAAGGTTTTCGGCAAGTTCAAGGGATTGACTACGATGAGACCTTCTCACCCGTAGCGATGCTTAAGTCCGTCCGAATCATGTTAGCAATTGCGCATTTTATGATTATGAAATTTGGCAAATGGATGTAAAGACCGCATTCTGAATGGATTTACGGAAGAAGAGTTGTATATGATGCAACGAGAAGGTTTTATCGATCCAAAGGGAGCTAACAAAGTGTGCAAGCTCCAGCGATCCATCTATGGACTGGTGCAAGCATCTCGGAGTTGGAATAAACGCTTTGATAGTGTGATCAAAGCATTTGGGTTTGTACAAACTTTTGGAGAAGCCTTGTATTTACAAGAAAGTGAGTGGGAGCTCAGTAGCATTTCGATATTATATGTAGATGACATATTGCTGATCGGAAATGATATAGAATTCTGGATAGCATAAAGGGATACTTGAATAAGAGTTTTTCAATGAAAGACCTCGGTGAGGCTGCTTACATATTGGGCATTAAGATCTATAGAGATAGATCAAGACGCTTAATTGGACTTTCACAAAGCACATACCTTGACAAAATTTTGAAGAAGTTCAAGATGGATCAAGCAAAGAAAGGGTTCTTGCACGTGTTACAAGGTGTGAAGTTGAGTAAGACTCAATGCCCGACCACCGCAGAAGATAGAGAGAAAATGAAAGATGTTCCCTATGCTTCACCATAGGCTCTATCATGTATGCAATGCTGTGTACCGGACTGATGTGTGCCTTGCTATAAGTTTAGCAGGAGGTACCAAAGTAATCCAGAGTGGATCATGGACAGCGGTCAAGAACATCCTGAAGTACCGAAAAGGACTAAGGATATGTTTCTCGATATGGAGGTGACAAAGAGCTCATCGAACGGTTACGTTGATGCAAGCTTTGACACCGATCCGACGATTCTAAATCGCAGACCGGATACGATTTACACTAAACGGAGGAGCTGTCGGTTGGTGCAGTTCTAAACAAAGCGTCAGGCGGGATCTACATGTGAAGCGGAGTACATAGCAGCTTCGGAAGCAGCTAATGAAGGAGTGCGGATGAAGGAGTTCATATCCGATCTAGGTGTCATACCTAGTGCATCGGGTCCAATGAAAATCTTCGTGACACTATCGAGCAATTGCCTTAGCAAAGGAATCCAGATTTCACAAGAGGACCAAGCACATCAAGAGACGCTTCAATTCCATCCGGACTTAGTCCGGTGGGAGACATAGAGATTTGCAAGATACATACGGATCTGAATGTTGCAGACCCGTTGACTAAGCATCTTCCACGAGCAAAACATGATCAGCACCAAGACTCCATGGGTGTTAGAATCATTACTATGTAATTTAGATTATTGACTCTAGTGCAAGTGGGAGACTGAAGGAAATATGCCCTAGAGGCAATAATAAAGTTATTATTTATTTCCTTATTTCATGATAAATGTTTATCATTCATGCTATAATTGTATTAACCGGAAACATAATACATGTGTGAATGCATAGACAAAACAATATGTCACTAGTATGCCTCTACTAGACTAGCTTGTTAATCAAAGATGGTTATGTTTCGACCATGAACAAAGAGTTGTTATTTGGTTAACGAGGTCGCATCATTAGTAGAATGATCGATTGACATGACCCATTCCATTAGCTTAGCACACGATCGCTTAGTATGTTGCTACCGCTTTTATCCATGACATATACATGTTCCTCGTAACTATGAGATTATGCAACTCCTGTTTACGGAGGAACACTTTGGTGCTACCAAACGTCACAACGTGAATCGGGTGATTATAAAGGAGTACTACGGTGTCTCCAAAGGCGTATGTTGGGTTGGCATATTTGAGATTAGGTTTTGTCACTCCGATTGTCTGGAGAGGTATCTCTGGGCCTCTCGGTAATACACATCATCGAAGCCTTGCAAGCACTACAACTAATGAGTTAGTTGTGAGATGATGTATTACGTAACGAGTAAAGAGACTTGCGGTAACGAGATTGAACTAGGTATTAGATACCGACGATCGAATCTCGGGCAAGTAACATACCGATGACAAAGGAACAACGATGTTGTTATGCGGTCCGACCGATAAAGATCTTCGTAGAATATGTAGGAACCAATATGGGCATCCAGGTCCCGCTATTGGTTATTGACCGAGACGTGTCTCGGTCATGTCTACATTGTTCTCGAACCGTAGGGTCCGCACGCTTAAGGTTTCAATGGCGGTTATTATGAGTTTATGTATTTTGATGTACCGAAGAAGTTCGAGTCCCGGATGTGACCACGGACATGACGAGGAGTCTCGGAATGGTCGAGACATAAAGATTGATATATTGGACGGCTATATTCGACACGGAAAGGTTCGGAAGTTTCGGAGAAAACCGGAGTGCTTGGGAGGGGTTACTGGAACCCCGGGAAGTTATGGGCCTTAGTGGGCCAAGAGGGAGAGAGAGGGCCGCACCAGAGGTGCCCCCTGCAGGAGTCCGAATAGGACAAGGAGGGGGCGCCCCCCTTTCCTCTCCCTCTCCTCTCTTTCCTTCCCCTTCTCCTTCCTAGTTGGACTAGGAAAGGGAGTCCTACTCCAACTAGGAGGAGGACTCCCTCCTCCTTGCGCGCCTATAGGGGCCGGCGGCCTCCCCCTCCCTCCTTTATATATGGGGCGGGGGCACCCTAGTACACACAAGTTTGATCTACGGATCGTTCCTTAGCCGTGTGCGGTGCCCCTCCACCATATTCCACCTCGGTCATACCGTCGCAAGCTTAGGCGAAGCCTCGCGCCGGTGAAACATCAAGATCGTCACCACGCCGTCAGGTCGACGGAACTCTCCTCGACACTCGGCTGGATCGAGTACGAGGGACGCCATCGAGCTGTACGTGTGTCAAGAACTCGGGGCGCCGAGTAACGGCGTCGGGATCGGTCGGATCGCGAGGAGAACGACGACTACTTCCTCTACGTTGTGATCGCTTTCGCTTCGGGTCTACGAGGGTACGTAGACAACACTCTCCCCTCTCGTTGCTATGCATCACCATGATCTTGCGTGTGCGTAGGAATTTTTTTGAAATTACTACGTTCCCCAACAGCGTGTCCCACGGCGCCGCGGCTGCTGGACGGCCTGCTCCTCTGCCAGCTCTCCAACTCGACGGAGGCGCCTTCACGGTCGGAATTGGGGCTGCGCTGGGGGCTCCGCCTGCGGCAAGTTGCTCGAAGACGGCTGGCCGCTCGCGCCCTCCACGGGCTCGCTCGCTTTGACCTCGGCCTCCCCTTCACCATCACCTTCTCCGGCAAGATCTTCCCGGGCGGCAAGGCTTGCCGCCTCAGCTGCATCCGCCTCCGCTAGCATGAAGCCAAACTCGCCCGCGGCAGCGGCTGCCGCCGCCTCTTCGGCCCTGCTAGCAATGTACGCTAGCTCATTGGCAGTTGTGGCACGGGTGAGGAGCTTCTGCTTGTCGGAGTTGACTGCCACCTCCGACAAGTCATCGAAGAATTGCTGCACGACCTCGGCAGCGGGCTCTATCCAATTGGCACTTATCCCGTGCGAGTCGCACTCTGGCACCATTGCGCAGATGCGATCGCGCTGGGAGTTGTTACACAAGGGGACGACGCCCTGCGGCAACTGGAACCACTCTGGATGATTGGCGTCGTGCTTGAACATCTCCCTCAGCATCGCGTCAAGCTCCATGACCGTGAAGTTGAAGTTGAGGCCTGGGCGCAGCCTCATGAAATCCGCCGGGCCGCTAAACAGCCAGGCGGGCCTCCCCCTCTCCTGCAGAGGGGCGATACGACGGCGAAGGAAATCCGCGCCAACTGCCCCTGTCGTGAGTCCGGCATGCCTGAGCCGGAGGATTCGGGTGGTGGCGATTGTCAGCTTGGCGTCATCCGGCGACAGAGCACTCCAGTCGTTGCCACGCACCACCCGGGTCTGGCGCAACTTGGTGAACGGCGGCGGGTTGGCATCACAGATCCAGCACCACTCCGCCCTCCACTCGTCCCACTTGCTGCGGAGCTCGCCCGTCAAGTACACCTCCTTCATGCCCATCCGGAGGTCCAGCGATTCCGCCAGCCGGTGGCTCCTTTCGCCCGAGGGGAGAAATAATGACGAAAAAGAGCAACATTGGGGAGGATACCAACGAAGTTCTCGCAGAGAGGTAGCGAAACCGCCATTGTCGAACGGCGTTGGGGTGAAATCAGCAGATGAAACCCGTAGGTGTTCATGATGTCGCAAAAGAAATCGGAAAAAGGTGGGCAGAGCCCGCAATAGAAAAACACAGGGAAGAAGTAGTACCCTCTAGGGCACTTCTTCGATTTGGAGGCCTCCGCGGAAAGCACCGGCGTGCGTGGATGCGCCCGCGTCTCCATCGACCAGAAAAGGTAGAACTCCGCCCGCAACGCCTTCGGGGTGAGCTCGGGGAGGAAAAGCACATGTTTCTTGCGCAGCGCCTTGAGCTCCAGCGCCTCGGCCGACCAGCGGCCTTGAAGCCAGTTTTCGCAGCCTTCCGGTCTTGAGCCATGGCGGAAGCAGCGGGGAAGGCGAAGGCGCGGCGGCGGCGGCGGGCGAAGGGCGATGAGCACGGCTCTCTTCGACTTGGGAAGTGGAGGGAGCGCGGAGCTTGGAGGAAGGAGCGCAAGTGGCGGAAGTGGGGAACGGCCCGCTTCTCGCTTATAAATAGGGATCTGAACGTTACGCATTTCTTGGAGTTAAGTATTGACCACGTTCTCTCCCACGACGCCGCAATCGACGTGTGACGTTGCGGGAGGACGCGGTGGAAGCGGGGTGGGTTTTGTATGGACCCAGGCCGCGTGTGCCCGTGCACTGTTTTGGGCCTGGCCCAACAGCGCGGCACGTGTGTATGGCCCAGCCCGGGGCTCTGTCGGTGTACTAAAGTAGGGGTACCTTAGTACCCGAACTTGTGCACGGCAACAGGCGCCAGCAGCAAGGCTTGCTTGGCGCCCGCCAAGACCCTCTGTCATTTCCTATTACTGCCATTCAAGAACAAAGTATCAAATAAGAAGACAAAGGCCCGGCAAGAGGAGCTTGCGGGGGAGCCCACTCAAGGCGCCCAGAGGAACTTGCCGCGACGCTCACAAGCGTCCGGCAAGGCCAGCTGCATGTCGGCAAGCTTGCCGGCGCAATAAGAGAAGGTCAGCGGCAAGGCTGCCACCAAAGACTCCAAAGACACCCAACGACGTGTCACCCTGTGGCCATCCCAGAGCACGTGGCGAGGCGCCGCACAGCCATGCGGAGCGAGGTGGCAAGCGGAGCCGACAAAGAGGCCATCGTGGCGATTGGTGGCGCACCTAACGGTCGCTTCGTCAGATGTTAGGCGGACGGACGGGCATTAAATGCCCTTGTCCCTGCCGTCGAGTTAGGTAGGGGACATCATTGGTCCTTGTTGTACCAACCTGCATTTTTACCTTTCTACCCCCTTCCTACACTGCACTGCCGGTGACCCCTTAGACTATAAAAGGAGGCCCATGCGACGTAGAAGGGGTTCGGCGGTTCGAACTTTTCCACACCGGGTTCCGCCGTTCAGAGATCCAACACCACCATACGCGCGCCCTCGAGCAAGAACAAATAAAAACACAAGGCAGCAGAGGAGTTTTATCTCCGGAGAGCTCAAGCTGGGTAAAATCGCCCGCCTCCCCAGCTCGACCTCGATCTGCTCTGCGCGACGCCCGCCGCTCCCTTGCCGGACTAGAAGGGGCCCCCTGCCCCATAGGTGCTCGTGGCCACAGAGAGACGCCCCGACACTCATCTTGTTGTGTTGCTTTGAATCATGACTTGGAGTAAAGCTTCTCTAAGATGGAATAACATACCTTGGGTGGTGGTGTTGATCGTGATCATGTAGTTGAACTTGTGTAGGTTGCTCAAGGTTGATGTAGCTCATCAAGAGTTGGGAGCTCCACTTGGAATTTGAGTTCATCTACCTACATGGGTCAGTCTAGAAAGGAAGACCACTTGTGTATCCAAAATGACAATCATAAGACTCAATATAGAATTTGTCAAAGGATATGTTTGAAGGGTTTTGTGCTTCCTTTTCTTCAACCACCATTGTGTAGAGACTTGGTGATGTAGAAATTTGCTCAAGATGTGAGTGGGTTGCAATCTCATAGATTTAGATTCATCCAAGTACCTACAAGGGTTAGATGACCTGCAAGGGTGCAAATATATCCAAGACATATAAATAGCAACATGAAAGAAATATCAAGGATCAGTCAAAGGCTCATGCCTTGCATGTATCCAGTTGGAGTTCCTACTCCAAGTTTGAAGCATCAATGATGTTCAATTCACCTCTCAAACGGCAAAAGACTTTCTCATCAAGAGGTTTGGTGAATATATCCGCTAATTGCTTATCGGTGCGAACATGATTAAGATTAATGTCCCGTTTGGCAACGTGATCTCGAATGAAGTGATGACAAACTTCAATATGCTTAGTTCGGGAGTATTGCACGAGATTGTGAGAAATCTTGATAGCACTTTCTCACAATCTCGTGCAATGGAACATGTTTCACATATATCCCATAATCCTTGAGAGTTTGGGTCATCCAAAGTAATTGAGCACAACATGAACCAGCGGCAATGTATTCCGCTTCGGCGGTGGATAAGGATACCGAGTTTTGTTTCTTGGAGGACCAAGACACAAGAGATCTACCAAGAAATTGACAAGTACCTGAAGTGGACTTTCTATCAACCTTGTCTCTGGCATAGTCCAAATGGGAGTAACCAACAAGATTGAAACAAGACCTCTTAGGATACCAAATGCCAAAATTTGGTTTGTGTATTAAGTATCTCACTATCCTTTTCACAGCCTTAAGATGACATTCTTTAGGGGCCGCTTGATATCATGCACACATGCACACACTTATCATAATATCGGGACGAGAGGCACATAGATATAACAATGAACCAATCATGGAGCGGTAAACCTTTTGATCAACCGGTTCACCCTCTTTGGTCAAATCAAGATGTCCACTAGTAGGCATGGGTGTAGTCATACCTTTGCATTCTTGCATATTGAACTTCTTGAATAAGTCCTTGGTGTACTTTGTTTGAGATACAAAGGTACCTTCCTTAGTTTGCTTGATTTGCAAGCCGAGAAAGAATTTGAGTTCACTCATCATAGACATCTCAAACTTCTCTGACATTAGCTTTCCAAACTTCTCACTAAAGTGAGGGTTAGTTGAACCAAATATAATATCATCAACATAGATTTGGCACACAAATAGTTCTCCATTAACCCTTTAGTAAAAAGAGTAGAATCAATTTTTCCAATTTCAAAGCCTTTTTCAATAAGGAACTTGGTCAAGCATTTATACCACGCTCTAGGAGCTTGTTTAAGACCATAAAGAGCTTTGTGAAGTTTGTAGACATGATTAGGTTTCTTAGGATTGACAAAGCCAGGAGGTTGCTTAAAATAAACTTCCTCCTCTATTTCACCATTTAGAAAAGCACTTTTAATCTCCATTTGGTACAAGGTGATATCATGGTGATTAGCATAGGCAAGTAAGATGCGAATGGACTCAAGTCTAGCAACGGGGGCATATGTCTCACCATAGTCCATACCTTCGACTTGAGTGTAGCCTTGGGCGACGAGACGTGCTTTGTTGCGAACTACTTGTCCATCTTCATCTTTCTTGTTGCGAAACACCCATTTGGTACCAATGATGTTGTGGTTGTTGTCGGGCTTCTCAACCAATGTCCAAACTTGATTTCTCTCAGAGTTGTGTAGCTCTTCATGCATGGCGTTTATCCAATACGGATCTTCCAATGCTTCTTCAACCTTCATAGGTTCAATGCTAGAGATGAATGAATAATGTTCACAAAAGTTAGCCAAACGAGTTTTAGAGAGAGTCATTCTCCCGGTTTGGATATCATTGTAGATTTGCTCGACGGGATGGTCTTTGGCGACTCTTGCTCGAACTCGTGGAAGCTTTTGCTTGGATCTGGGTGGAACTTCTTCTTCATCTTGTTCTTCTTCTTGGCCTTCTTCATTGTTGACGCTGTTGTTCTCTTATCATGGTGGAGAAGGAGGTTGTTGATGTTCATCTTGGTGTACTTCCTCGTTTTCTTTGTCTTGGTGTGTCCCACTTGTGAATGCTTCCGTATCAACTCTTGGTTCACCTTGTCGTGAGGTGGAAGCTTCCACTTGGACGGACGAGGTACTCTCCTTCACCTCCATTGGACGAATCTTGCCAATAGACAAGTCTTGGATTGCTTCCGAAGGGTCTTTATCTCCTACATCAATTGGCAATTGCTCTACTTGCGAGCCGTTAGATTCATCAAACTTCACATCTACCGTCTCTTCAACCTTTCAGGTGAAATTATTGTAGACACGGTAAGTATGAGAGTTTGAGCCATAACCAAGTAGGAAACCTTCATGAGATTTAGATGCAAATTTAGAACGACGATGCTTATCAAGAATGTAGCACTTTGAGCCAAATACTCGAAAGTATCCAACTTGGGGTTTGTTACCGGTGAGGAGCTTGTATGCCGTTTTGCCGAGTAGCTTGTGAAGATACAAGCGATTTGTTGCATGACAAGCTGTCTCAACCGCTTCCGCTCAAAAGTGCTTCGGCGTCTTGTACTCATCAAGCATCATTCTCGCCATTTCGATGAGGGTCCGATTCTTCCTCTCAACAACTCCATTTTGTTGAGGTGTGTACGTAGCCAAGAACTCATGTGAAATCCCTTCTTCATCAAGGAAGGTGTCCGCATTTGCGTTCTTGAATTCCATTCCATTGTCGCTGCGAACCTTCTTGATCTTCACTTCAAATTGATTTTGGGCCTTCCTAGCGAAGTTCTTGAAGATCTTTTGGACCTGCGATTTATCATCGAGAAAGAACACCCTCGTAAATCTTGAAAAATCATCAACTATAACTAGACGAAAAGAATTCCCACCGATACTTTTTTAAGCGTTGGGACCGAAAAGATCCATGTGAAGTAGCTCGAGCGGCCTCCTCGTGGTCATGATGTTCTTCACGAGATGCCTTCCTCTAACCTGTTTACCTGCTTGACAAGCGCTGCAAAGTCTATCCTTATCAAATATGACATCATTAACACCGAGGATATGATTACCTTTAATAAGCTTGTCAAAGTTTCGCATGCCCACATGACCTAACCGTCTATGCCATAACCAACCTTTAGAGGATTTAGCAATTAAGCAAGTTCTAGGTTGAGCCTTTTTAGTGAAATCAACAATGTAAAGATCACCTCTACGTATACCGGTAAAGACCATTTTATGATTGTCTCTTCGAAACACTTGGCAATCTTCGAAACACTTGGCAATCTACTTCAGTAAATAGGACATTGAAACCAAAATCAGCAAGTCTAGATACTGAAAGTAAATTGTACCCAAGAGATTCAACAAGCATGACGTTTTGTATGGAGCTATCATGTGAGATGGCCACCTTACCCTTTGAGTTATCACCAAAAGTGACATACTTTCAAGGGTCGTTGTTTTTAGCAAGCTCACGAAACATATCTTTATCTCCGGAGTACATCCACTATCAAGAACCCATTCCTTTCCTCCTGCCATGTATCCCCGAAGATTTGCCATAAGACCAAAGTGTCTCATTGCATCATTAAGATCAAAGTCACTATCATCATCCTCATCATAGTATCCATGTTCAACATCGTCATGTGATTGATCAATTCCTAGAGAGGGTGGTTCATTAGAATGAGTTTGACAATGATCTTCTTTATGAATTCTAATAGCTTTGGAAATAATATTGCTAATAATTCCAACATCTCCTTTGGCACGCATAAGATTCGTAAGCTCAAATAGACAATCACCAAACTTAGGATCATTGGAATTCATCTTACTCAAGGCAATAGACTTATGGAGAATTTCATCTAGATTTTGTAAGGAATAATTTGGAAAACATTCCTCAAGAAATTTCCATATGGTGTAGGAACACTTAAGAGTAGGCAAGCAACCTATCAAGTTTCTAGGCAAACCTCTAGTGATAAGATCAACAGTTCTAAGATTGTGAATCATGTCAATTGACTCATCAAGGGTAGGATGCATAGGATCAACATGAGGTGCACAAGGGCTAGTAATGTACTTGTTCAAATGATATTCATTGAGAATCACAAGCATCTCATTTTTCCACTCATGAAAATACTCTCCATCAAGTATAGGCACTCTATGTCTAAGACTTCCCAAAGTAGACTCATCCATCTTTTTCCAATGGTGATTAAACCAAGGAAACAGAGATCAAGGCTCTGATACCAATTGAAAGGATCGAGAATAGGTGTCTAGAGGGGGGAGAATAGACTCTAAATAAGAAAAGTTGCATTTTTTAAATCTCTTTAAGTTGAAGTTGAGTTTTGGCACAAGTTTTAACATTCACAATACATATCAAGCAAGCATGACAAGAGTATATGAGCAGCGGAAAGTAAAGCATGCAAATTGCAAGAATGTAAAGGGATGGGATTGGAGTGTGCAAACGCAATTTGGAGACACGGAGATTTTTTATCCGTGGTTCCGATGGGTGGTGCTATCGTACATCCACGTTGATGGAGACTTCAACCCACGAAGGGTAACGGTTGCGTGAGTCCACGGAGGGCTCCACCCATGAAGGGTCCATGAAGAAGCAACCTTGTCTATCCCACCATGGCCATCGCCCACGAAGGACTTGCCTCACTTGGGTAGATCTTCATGAAGTAGGTGATATCCTTGCCCTTACAAACTCCTTGGTTGAACTCCACAATCTTGACGGAGGCTCCCAAGTGACATCTAACCAATCTAGGAGACACCATTCTCCAAAAGGTAATAGATGGTGGGTTGATGATGAACTCCTTGCTCTTGTGCTTCAAATGATAGTCTCCCCAACACTCAACTCTCTCTCACAGGATTTGGATTTGGTGGAAAGAAGATTTGAGTTTAAAGCAACTCGGGGAAGGCTAGAGATCAATATTTATGTGGTAGGAATGGAATATCTTGACCTCAACACAAGTGTAGGTGGTTCTCTCTCAGACAATGTATGTTGGAAGTGTAGGCATGTTCTGATGGCTCTCTCCACGAATGAAAAGTGGGTGGAGGGGTATATATAGCCTCCACACAAAATCTAACCGTTACACACAATTCACCAAACTCGGTGGGGCCGAATCATGAAACTTGGTCAGACCGATTTAGTTCATAATGTGACCGTTAGGCATTTCGGTGGGACCGATATGATCAACTCGGTAGGACCGATGTGCTAGGGTTAGGGTAAAGCCTCAACTCGGTTTGACCGATTACACAAACTTGGTGGGACCGATTTGGGTAATAAGCAAAATAGAGAGTTGGCCAGGCAAACCCGGTGGGACTGATTGCATACCTCGGTGGGACAGAAATTATTGCAATAGGCAACAGAGAGTTTGCAAGCCCATCTTGGTAAGACCGAGATCCCATCAGTGAGACCAACTTGATTAGGGTTTCTGGAAGTGGCTATGTCAAGAGAACTCGGTGGCGCCGGATAGAAAGATTCAGTAGGGCCGAGTTTGACTTTTGGTTTGGGACATATGTGGATGTGAGAAAGTGGTTGAGGGCTTTGGGGCATATCACTAAGCACTTTGAGCAAGCAAGCCATTAAGCAACACCTCATCCCCTCTTAATACTATTGGCTTTCCTATGGATTCAATGTGATCTTGGATCACTAAAAGTAAAATGTAGAGTCTTGTGCTTTGAGAATGAGCCAATCCTTTGTCCTTAGCATCTTGAAGGGGTTCCACATCCTCTAGTCCATGCCACTCCATTGTTGAACTTATCTGAAACATACTAGGTAAGAGTATTAGTCCAACAAGAGATGTGTTGACATTAATTACCAAAATCACCCAGGGAGCAATTGTGCTTTCAGGTTCGGATGATCATTTTTCCTACGATCAGAACTTGAGAGGTGATGAACCTGCCATTTAATGGGTAACCATATCAGAAGATGAGGATAAGAGTACACTTGTCAGAATATTGCACCCGACAGAAACTATGGTCACCCAGAGAAACAATACGACCCTGCTCCTTCAGCCAAGGATCTAGACAAGGAAAACAGTAATGAAGGAGCCAGACTGGTGATGCAGGTATGAAATTGTTGCAAGAATAGCATGGTGCAGATACCCCATACAGTCTGAGTCAGTATGGATCACCATGGATATTCACCTAAGGAGTCTGCTCAATTTTGGTAAGGACCCCATATCCAGACAACCCGCTCAGTCAACAGCATGTGCTCAGCTTTGTCAATATCAAATATCTGGGTGTGTGAAGTCCGACCAAAGGACAATTCAACCGCTTGACTCTAGCAACGATGGTAAAGCATCACATTGCCTACTATCCCCAAGGATATGCTGACAGAATGAGTGATCAGTAGGTGGGATAACAGTCTGGAAGCATGTGCCCTCAATTATGAGAATCACCAAAGGATAGTTTTACATGACTAAAAATTTCGTCTATCAAAACTACCATTAGTCAAGACTGCGGATAATATCATAAAGGTCCGTACCCATTTTTACTGGCCAAGACAAATATATGGTACGGATCCGATACTCAAGACAGTGGAGCCAATTAAGACGATTCAAAAACTTCTGTGATGAGTCAGAATCTGCCAGAAAACGGTTATGCCTCAACTCACAGTTTGGAAACCGAAGGACCTGCCTTTAGTGGAGAAACCCAATGCAAGGAGTCAGAGCTTGGGTGTTCATAAGGGAAATCTGATCACAAATTCATGGAATATTGTCAGTGCTGGATCAATCAGAAATCACTCTCGGATTTGTGAGACAGGCATATATTTCAGTCATGAGAACAAATCACAGTCAGCTAAGTCAGCAGATATGAAAAGAATTGGAGCCAATATAAGCATGAACATGTGAGATGAGATTTGTCAGGATGTGGATACAGTAAAGCAAACCACCCCAGAGCTAGTTAGGTAAGTCAGATAAAAAAATTAGTGGGAACAACATTAAAGGAAACAAGGATACCCGAGTTGGAAACGGTTTCCTTAAGGTCAGATATATTCAGACTTGTTCCCTGAGCAACCAAATCTTGAGGACGAGATTTCTTTAAGGGGGTAAGAGTTGTAACAGCCTGATTTTTGGCCCATTCTTTTTCTTTTGATTTTCTGAGGTTTTTTCCTGAGTTTTCTGTTTCCGTGGCTTTGTGGTCTAGAAACTGAAGAAGATGCCCTCTTCTTTGCTTCCAGATTGCCTTGTCATACCCAAATCCTTCCCAAGACCCTGTCATTTTCATCCTTGGACCAAATCCCAATATTATTTTTATTGGGAATATTCCTTTTCTATTAAAGGAATTATCCTTTTTGCCCTAGGTTGTGAAGCAACCTATATCTCCATCACTCCTAAAATTCCCAAATAATTCTCATAAATTGTTTGGGTCATACCTTCCTCAAATATGGCAAAATATTTCATTTGTCATGTTTATCATCATCCTCAAATAATTCATTTCCTATTCTGCCCTAAATGGGACATTGTGAAGCAAGTGCTATTTTCCTGTCCATAAAATTGCCACATGACAAAATGCAACCTCATTTGCCTAGTAATTATTTAATTAGGATTCTCCAAAGTTTCTGCCCAGAAAGAAACTTTGTGAAGGAGGTACAAGATAGGCATATCCAAATGAGTTGCAATTTTGCATGGTCCTTCATATCATCAAATCATAGCCCTCCACCAAAGATGAGCTCATGTAATGTCTCCATGTGAGCACAACTTCAAATCTTTGATTATGTCCAAAATTTCAGTTTGTGAAGCAAGTGCATCTTATCTTTCTTCATTATGGCTGATAATTTTCCTAGGCCTTCTATTATCCATATAACCTACCTCCACCTAAATTTGGGCATATTTCATTTAGCCATTTTTCCTCTAGAATGTTTGCAAGTTTCTGGTCAGTGGGAATGTTCGTGAAGGAAGTACCATTTTGGTTTATCCAAATGGAATGAAACCTTTTTCATCATCTTCATATGACCAAATAACTCTGCCTTGCCTAATTATAGCTCAAGTTAACACTCCATATGAGTGCTTCTTCATAATCTTGTTTCTGGACCAAATTATTCAGTTCTGAAGCAACTATATTAATCTTTGGTCCATTTCCATCCAAAACCCCCAGGATTCTTGTCTTTCGATAGTCAATCATCCCAGACAACTCCGTTTGACCCAATCAGTTCCCTGTTGAGCAAAGTGGCTTGATAAAGTTTGATGCAACAAACTTTAATCGATGTCTCACACAACTCCTTGTGTCCTTCTCTTGTTATTTAACTTCTGGGATGCCTTGGGGGTCGAGGAATACACCGTAGACATGAGCTGACACCCAGCAGGCAGCCTGGACACGCTTTGACCGTGGTGATCACGGGTAGGCAAGGCCAAACGCGCGCTCTGGCGCCTCTGTCATCTCCCCCTCTATGCTCTTGCTCCCTCGGCCCGCGACCATGTCTAGCGCCTTCCCCGTGATGTCACCGTCCCTCTGGAGCCCTTGCCCCCTCCGTCCCTTCCCTGGTGAGCCGTCTCTGTCGTGAACAGAGTGCGCCCACGGACGCGCTGTAGATTGGTCGTATTCCTCCTCTGTTTGCTTC
The DNA here is from genome assembly GCA_021437245.1 of Aegilops speltoides. Taxonomy (NCBI): domain Eukaryota; kingdom Viridiplantae; phylum Streptophyta; class Magnoliopsida; order Poales; family Poaceae; genus Aegilops; species Aegilops speltoides. Next base: position 448,445,461 of record CM038144.1, read on the forward strand.
TCCCCTGTGCCCCTCGTCGTCTCCTGCCCGTGAGCCTACTCCCTGCTCCCCTCCGTCGTCTTCCTTTGAGCTCCCGAGCGCGCACATACGTCCACGGCGCCGGACACGCGTCCACGGTGGCACCCGAGCTCGAACCGCCTTGTCCCGCCTATAAATGGCAGCCCCGAGCCCCTGCAAGCACACCACTCGCCTCACTCCTCTCCAGGACCCCGCCCAGCCGCTCAATCGAGCTCCTGGAGCTCTCTGTCCCCGCCCATGGCCGGAGCCTCGCCGTCGGTCGCCCCTCAAATCCTAGCTCTGTGCCCCTCCACTTCGTCTAGCCCCTCTTGATACCCCTACCACCACCCATCAGCCGTCCCGTAGCCGTTCCACTCCGTTTCCTCCACAGCAGCCCTCTGCCCGAATCACGCCGGAGCCGCCGTCCGCCTCGGTCGGATGTGCACCCGCTCATAACCCCATGGAGGCTCGTGCACTCCACGAATGGATGCGGATCCGTCTCCTCGTCTCTCCGGTGGCCGCGGCATCTCAAATGATGCCCGGAGTCGGTCGGAGTCCTCGCCGGCGCGCGCAGCTGCTCTCTGCATCGCGGGCGAGCGAAGGATGAAGACGATGACCACGCCCCCCTGTCGCCTGCCAGTGGGCCCCGGCTGTAAGCGGCAGCAGCTACGCACGTGTGGAGCTAACGTGGCGGGCCCAACACTTAAGTGGAAGCGTAATAACTTGAATACGCTTTCGTGTTCAGTAAGCGCACTTTTCCACCTATTCAATTGGTTTTACGCCTTCTCTTTCGCGAAGATGTATTTCTCAAAATACGCTTTCTATTTTTCAGCAGTCGACCAAATCTGTTAGTTTGTGAAATGTTCACAGTTTTAGCCCTTTTCTGCCTAAAAAGCGAACGGCCACAACTTTTTGCTCGAGACTCCGATTGAGGTGAAACCAATGCCGACGTCTTTGTCTCGTCAAGCCCGTTCTGGTACCATCATTCTCAATATGGTTTGACATACTGGAAATGACCATTTTTCCCTTGCCCCTTATCAGCCCCCTCCGAGAGAGAACCCATTCCGGTGATTCTTTCCGTGGCTTCACTGCACTTCTCCCTGGTGTTTTCTTCATCCCCAGGCAAGCCACAACACCCACTTGCATGACGGTCATGCAGTAGCCATGGTTTTCAACTTGAAAATTTAATAACTGTATGTTTGTCTACCTATTGCTGTTATCGTTGTTTCGGTACTGCTTATGGTTTCATGTTCACCTTCGTGTTATGTTTCGATGCATCTGGTTAACTTGTGTTCTTGCTAGTATTACTTTCATGCTTGGTAGTCGTACGTGTTGATGTTAGTGAGGGTCTTCGGTGCCTGACTATCATCTGTTTCGAGTGCTGTTGCTATGCCTATTCCTTTGCATCCCATTGGTTAATGTCGCGACCGGTTTTCTGGGTATTAATTTCCAAAAAATGGCCATTGTGCTCACCAGCCCTAGGATTACTGTTAGTAGATGAGACACCGACTTGATACAGAATTTCCAAGAAAAATGCGAAATATGTAGTACAAGACCATTCTGGCCTGGAGTACAACAAATGGTTTCTAGTGGTTGAGGGCGGAAGCGGTTTGTGGATCATCAGTGTCTATGGGTCCCCATTTCCCAAAGGAACAACCAACCAGGTTAACTCCTATCTTTGCGAGGCTGCTACCACCACTGCTTAGGTTCCGGGGCTGTCATCGCAACGCTCCTCTCCATGCAAGAAATCTGGCCAAGACAATAGCCAGGGACAAGCCAGTGAGTAATTTGAATGTACTCGCAAACATTATGAACACTGGGATAATATAAATGATAATCATGCACTGAAATATTCTATGATCACATCGTCAGTCATACATAAAAGTCTTTTATGCATGCGAGCAGGTTATTTATATGCAGCATGAATATGCAACAACGGAGTGTAAATAAAATGCCACAGTCGGGCGTCTGTGCGACACCACATAAAGGGCTTATAAAGTATATAAATAACAAGCAACGCCACAGTCGGGCGTCTCAGCGACACCACATAAAGGGCTTACAAATAATCACGGTGAATATCCAGGAGGTAGAACCATCCCAGGGGTACTCGATAATTCAAATAATATAACGGGTTAGTCCATAACAAAATAATAATCATGGTCCTCACAAGTCACAAGTCAGACTCCAAGTTCGGTTTAACAGTTTCTCCTCCAAAGACCGACACTAAGACCAATACTTGACCCATCCCAGACTGTAGTCCTTAACCATGGACACGAATATTCGAATAGGTTTAAACTCTGCAGAGGGTGTACTCTTTACCCACGAGTAACGGATTCCTTTAGTCCATCGGGACTAATTCCATCTACGGCCTTTTAGTTGAAAACACACCTAACTTGCACACACCAGCTTAACTCACCGGTGTCTGGAATCACCCATGACACTTGTCAAGCAAAACTCTAAGTGGGGAGGCTACAACCTCGCGTAGCATGGGATCAAATTTATATCACGCGCTCTAAGGGGTGGCCTCCCCTCTCGGTCCCAACCGAAACACCGTGTTAACGGACTGGTGGCTTTGCCACCGGCTACAACCGGTATCTTCCACCATGGCCTCTCTATATGGTGTGTGCTTGAAAGGGGTTGACGACTTACTAAACCGTACCCTACTTGTTGTAGAGACAAGTGGTAGTACGAAACAAGTATGGGGGTTACTGGAACAAGACTCGATCTATGGTCGACTCAGGATGTTTAAGTATTCCCTGCATGATTAGCATAACGAATATGTTTCATCCAACAGACAGAATCACCACTCATCATACCCCTCAAGCCATGCCGGACACGCTCGTCTCGACGAGGAACTAGGGACAAGCTCGGGTCTACCCAAGACAGAGACTTTCCGTTTTCCTTCCTGAGGCACGAAAGGCATACGAGGATGATCACTATCACAAGCATGTCCATTTCCAACAGCAAGGAAGTTTCCATTCATGCAAATGATCACATCACCACATAAAATAACGAGTTCTACATATTGTGGTGGTGTCATAATCATGTCAAACAATGCATGCAAAATATTATGCCAGGGTTCAGAATGCTTGCCTTCAAGGTGTGGTAAGGCAGGGTGCACTCCAAAACTTTTCAAAGCTTTCTCCTCTCTCCAAAAATCCTATTTAAAATATTTGGATCAATATATCATTTTAAAAACAGTACCAAAAAGTTGTATGAATTTTTTTGAAATAAATCTTAAAATAGACTAGACAAAATTTGAGGAAGGTAGGAAAAAGAATCAACTCATTTGGAGTTATAATTAAAAAGTTATAGGCAATCAAAGTTTTGGTCAAAATTTGTTTTTAAAAATAAAATGTAAAAAGAAAAAACGTTTGAATCGACCACGTCAAGGCGATTCTGGAAAATACGTTTCCACTTATCCAGCATGGACCGCGCGGGGAGTCACTGACAGTGGGTCCAGGTGGCCCACTAGTCAGGTTTGACTAGTCCACCTTCCCTCCTCTTCCTCTGCCCGAGAGGGGGCGGAACTCCGGCGACGCTCGCCGGCGAACGGCGGCACTGTTCGAGAAACAGAGGTCACCCGCGGGCTCAGGGGGCCGAGGCAGTCACTCTGGTGGTCGCTTTTCTGGCAGGGACGGAGGGAGTCACCGGCGGCGAGCTTCGCGGCGGCCGGTGGCTTTGGTGGCAAAGTGTGTTTGGGGCTACGGTGGCTTTCCGTCGCAGCTGGAGGTCTGGGCGGCTCCGCAAGACGAAGTGGAGTCGTTTGGTGGTGTTGGGAGGGCCGGGGAGGTTCGGGTTGTGACGAATGGAGACGGGAGGCGGCGGTGGCCGAACTGGCCGGAGTCGAGGAAGACGGCCTCTCCTGGTCGATTGCGAGCTAGGGGAGCGCCAATGGAGTGGCCTGAGGTTGCCTCCGGGCTCGGAGAGGTGCGGGGCTCCTTAAATAGGCGAGTCAAGGAGGTTTCCCGCGGCGGTGGATAAAATCGCCGGTGAACCGCCTCTCTGTTGCGGCAGGGCGTCGTGGCTCCGACGAGTGCTAGCAGACGAGCGTGAGGATAAGCCTGGACTGCTCAAGGGGCAGCTGGCGCGCGGCTGTGGCTTGGGCGGCACCGACCGTGGCAGAGACGCGCTGCAGACGCCGGCGTGCCGCCAAGGGGCTCTCACGACGGTGCTGTTGAAGGAAATATGCCCTAGAGGCAATAATAAAGTTATTATTTATTTCCTCATATCATGATAAATGTTTATTATTCATGCTAGAATTGTATTAACCGGAAACATAATACATGTGTGAATATATAGACAAACAGAGTGTCACTAGTATGCCTCTACTTGACTAGCTTGTTAATCAAAGATGGTTAAGTTTCCTAACCATGAACAAGGAGTTGTTATTTGATTAACAAGGTCACATCATTAGTTGAATGATCGATTGACATGACCCATTCCGTTAGCTTAGCACACGGTCGCTTAGTATGTTGCTATTGCTTCCTTCATGACTTATACATGTTCCTATGACTATGAGATTATGCAACTCCCATTTACCGGAGGAACACTTTGTGTGCTACCAAACGTCACAACGAATCGGGTGATTATAAAGGTGCTCTAGTGTGTCTCCGAAGGTACTTGTTGAGTTGGCGATTTCGAGATTAGGATTTGTCACTCCGAATGTCGGAGAGGTATCTCTGGCCCTCTCGGTAATACACATCACTTAAGCCTTGCAAGCATTTCAACTAATGAGTTAGTTGTGAGATGATGTATTACGGAACGAGTAAAGAGACTTGCCAGAACGAGATTGAACTAGGTATTGGATACCGACGATCGAATCTCGAGCAAGTAACATACCGATGACAAAGGAACAACGATGTTGTTGTGCGGTTTGACCGATAAAGATCTTCATAGAATATGTAGGAACCAATATGGGCATCCAGGTCCCGCTATTGGTTATTGACCGGAGACATGTCTCGGTCATGTCTACATTGTTCTCGAACCGTAGGGTCCGCACGCTTAAGGTTTCGATGATGCTTATATTATGAGTTTATGTATTTTGATGTACCGAAGGTTGTTCGAGTCCGGATATGATCACGGACATGACGAGGAGTCTCGAAATGGTCGAGACATAAAGATTGATATATTGGACGGATATATTTGGACAGGAAAGGTTCCGGAGAAGTTTGGAGCTCCGGAGGTTACCGAACCCCCGGAGGTATATGGGCCTTATTGGGCCCATGTAGGAGGAAGGAGAAGGAGCAAGGGAGGCGCGCCCCAAGCCCAATCCAATTGGGGAGGGGCGGCCCCCTTTCTTTCTCCTTCCCTCTTCCTATTACTACTACTAATACTACTTCCTAATACTAGTACTCTTTCCTTTCCCTCCAAATAAGATAAGGAAAGAGAGGAAACCTACTTGGAGTAGGTTTCCCCCTCCTCACGGCGCGCCCCCCCTAGGGCTGGCCACCTCCTCCCTCCCTCCTTTATATACGGAGGTAGGGGGGCACCCTAGAACACACAAGTTGATCATTGATCGTTCCTTAGCCGTGTCGGTGCCCCCTCCACGATATTACACCTCGATCATATTGTAGCGGTGCTTAGGCGAAGCCCCACGACAGAGAACATCGAGATCGCCACCACGCTGTCGTCTTGTGGAACTCCCCTCGAGCCTCTATTGGATTGGAGATTGAGGTGCGCCATCGATGCTGACGCTGTCAAGAACTCGGAGGTGCCGGAGTAACGATGCTTGGATCGGTTGGACCGGAGGACGACGACTACTTCCTCTACGTTGTGTCAACGCTCCGCTTCGGTCTACAAGGGTACGAGACAACACTCTCCCTCTCGTTGCTATGCATCACCATGATCTTGCGTGTGCGAGGAAATTTTTGAAATTACTACGTTCCACAACAGTGGCATCCGAGCCTAGGTTTTATGGTTTGATGTTATATGCACGAGTAGAACACAAGTGAGTTGTGGGCGATATAAGTCATACTTCTTACCAAAGATGTCATACTTTGGTTCGGGTATTGTTGGATGAAGCGGCCCGGACCGACATTACGCCAGACGCTTACGCGAGACTGGTTTTACCGCCGTGCTTTGCACACGGTGACTAGCGGTGTCTGCTTTCTCCAACTTTAGTTGAACCGAGTGTGGCTATGCCCGGTCCTTGCGAAGGTTAAAACAGCATCAACTTGACAAACTATCGTTGTGGTTTTGATCGTAGGTGAGATTGGTTCTTGCTTAAGCCCGTAGCAGCCACGTAAAACTTGCAACAACAAAGTAGAGGACGCCTAACTTGTTTTTGCAGGGCATGTTGTGATGTGATATGGCCAAGACATGATGCTATATTTTATTGTATGAGATGATCATGTTTTGTAACCGGTTATCGGCAATGGCGGGAGCCATATGGTTGTCGCTTATTGTATGAAATGCAACGCATTCGTAATTGCTTTACTTTATCACTAAGCGGTAGCGATAGTCGAGAAGCAATAGATGGCGAACGACAACGATGCTACGATGGAGATCAAGTTGTCGCGCGGTGACGATGGTGATCATGATGGTGCTTCGAGATGGAGATCACAAGCACAAGAAGATGATGGCCATATCATATCACTTATATTGATTGCATGTGATGTTTATCCTTTATGCATCTTATCTTGCTTTGATTGACGGTAGCATTTTAAGATGATCTCTCACTAAAATTATCAAGTAGTGTTCTCCCGAGTATGCACCGTTGCCAAAGTTTGTCGTGCCCAAACACCACGTGATGATCGGTGTGATAAGCTCTCACGTCCATCTACAACGGGTGCAAGCCAGTTTTGCACACGCATAATACTCAAAGTTATACTTGACGAGCCTAGCATATGCAGATATGGCCTCGAACACGGAGACCGAAAGGTCGGCGTGAATCATATAGTAGATATGATCAACATAAGATGTTCACCATTGAAAACTACTCCATCTCACGTGATGATCGGTTATGGTTTAGTTGATTTGGATCACGTGATCACTTAGATGACTAGAGAGATGTCTGTCTAAGTGGGAGTTCTTAAGTAATATGATTAATTGAACTAAAATTTATCATGAACTTAGTACCGATAGTATCTTGCTTGTCTATGTTGTTTGTAGATAGATGGCCCGTCTTTGTTGTTCCGCTGAATTTTAATGCGTTCCTTGACAAAGCTAAGTTGAAAGATGATGGTAGCAACTACGCGGACTAGGTCCGAATTTGAGGATTATCCTCATTGTCGCACGAGAAAAATTATGTCTGGAAGCACCGCTGGGTGCGAACTGCTTCTTGATGCAACCGACGATGTTAAGAACGTATGGCGAGCAAAGTCGATGACTTCTCGATAGTTCAATGTGCCATGCTTTACGGCTTAGAACCGGGACTTCAACGACGTTTTGAACATCATGGAGCATATGAGATGTTCCAGGAGTTGAAGTTGATATTCCAGAAGAATGCCCGGATTGAGAGATATGAAGTCTCCAATAAGTTCTATAGCTGCAAGATGGAGGAGAATAGTTCTATCAGTGAGCACATACTCAAGATGTCCGGGTATTGTAATCACTTGATTCAACCGGGAGTTACTCTTCCGGATGATAGCGTCATTGATGAATTCTCCAATCACTTCCACCAAGCTACAAGAGCTTCGTGATGAACTATAATATGCAAGGGATGGATAAGACGATTCCGAGCTCTTCGCAATGCTAAAAGTGCGGAGGTAGAAATCAAGAAAGAGCATCAAGTGTTGATGGTTAACAAGACCACTAGTTTCAAGAAAAGGGCAAAGGGAAGAAGAAGGAACTTCAAGAAGAACGACAAACAAGTTGTCTGCTCAAGAGAAGAAACCCAAGTCCGGACCTAAGCCTGGCGAGTGCTTCTACTACAAGCGATCGTCATTGAAGCGGAACTGCCCCAAGTATTTGGCGGATAAGAAGGATGGCAAAGTGAACAAAGGTATATGTGATATACATGTTATTGATGTGTACCTTACTAGAGCTCGCAGAGCACTGGTATTTGATATTGGTTACATTGCTAATATTTGCAACTCAAGCAGGACTACGGATTGCTTAACACGGCAAAGGACGAGGTGACGATGCGCGTGGGAAGCGGTTCCAAAGTCGATGTGATCGCGGTCGGCATGCTACCTCTACATCTACCTTGGGATTAGTATTAGACCTAAATAATTGTTATTTGGTGCGGCGTTGAGCATGAACATTATATATGGATCTTGTTTGATGCGAGACGGTTATTCATTTAAATCGAGAATAATGGTTGTTCTATTTATATGAGTAATATCTTTTATGGTCATGCACCCTGAAGAGTGGTCTATTTTGATGAATCTCGATAGTAGTGATACACATATTCATAGTGTTGAAGCCAAAAGATGCAAAGTTGATAATGATAGTGCAACTTATTTGTGGCACAGCCGTTTGGGTCATATCGGTATAAAGCGCATGAAGAAACTCCATACTGATGGACTTTTGGAATCACTTGATTATGAATCACTTGGTACTTGCGAACCGTGCCTCATGGGCAAGATGACAAAACGCCGTTCTCCAGTACTATGGAGAGAGCAACAGATTTGTTGGAAATCATACATACAGATGTATGTGGTCCGATGAATGTTGAGGCTCGTGGCGGATATCATTATTTTCTCACCTTCACAGATGATTTAAGCAGATATGGGTATATCTACTTAATGAAGCATAAGTCGAAACATTTGAAAAGTTCAAAGAATTTGAGTGAAGTTGAAAATCATCGTAACAAGAAAATAAAGTTTCTACGATCGATCGTGGAGGAGAATATTTGAGTTACGAGTTTGGTTTACACTTAAAACAATGTGGAATAGTTTCACAACTCACGCCACCGGAACACCACAGCGTAATGGTGTGTCCGAACGTCGTAATCGTACTTTACTTGATATGGTGCGGTCTATGATGTCTCTTACAGATTTACCGCTATCATTTTGGGGTTATGCTCTAGAGACAGCTACATTCACGTTAAATAGGGCACCATCGAAACCGCTGAGACGACACCTTATGAACTATGGTTTGGCAAGAAACCAAAGTTGTCATTTCTTAAAGTTTGGGGTTGCGATGCTTATGTGAAAAAGCTTCAACCTGATAAGCTCGAACCCAAATCGAAGAAATGTGTCTTCATAGGATACCCAAAGGAGACAGTTGGGTACACCTTCTATCACAGATCCGAAGGCAAGACATTTGTTGCTAAGAATGGATCCTTTCTAGAGAAGGAGTTTCTCTCGAAAGAAGTGAGTGGGAGGAAAGTAGAACTTGATGAGGTAACTGCACCTACTCCCTTATTGGAAAATAATACATCACAGGAACCGGTTTCTGTGACGTCAAAACCAACTAGTGAGGAAGTTGATGATAATGATCATAGAACTTGGATCAAGTTAATAGAACCACGTGGGTCGAGCAGAGTAAGATCCACACCGAGTGGTACGGTAATACTATTCTCGAAGTCATGCTACTAGATCATGATGAACCTACGAACTATGAAGAAGCGATGGTGAGCCCAGATTCCACAAAATGGCTTGAAGCCATGAAATCTGAGATGGGATCCATGTATGAGAACAAAGTATGGACTTTGGTTGACTTGCCCGATGGTCGGCAAGCAATTGAGAATAAATGGATCTTCAAGAAGAAGACTGACGCTGACGGTAATGTTACTGTCTACAAAGCTCGACTTGTTGCAAAAGGTTTTCAACAAGTTCAAGGAGTTGACTACAATGAGACCTTCTCACCCGTAGCGATGCTTAAGTCTATCCGAATCATGTTAGCAATTGCCGCATTTTATGGTTATGAAATTTGGCAAATGGATGTAAAAACTGCATTCCTGAATGGATTTACGAAGAAGAGTTGTATATGATGCAACCGAAGGTTTTATCGATCCAAAGGAGCTAACAAAGTGTGCAAGCTCCAACGTTCCATTTATGGACTGGTGCAAGCCTCTCGGAGTTGGAATAAACGTTTTGATAGTGTGATCAAAGCATTTGGTTTTATACAGACTTTTGGAGAAGCCTGTATTTACAAGAAAGTGAGTGGGAGCTCTGTAGCATTTCTAATATTATATGTGGATAACATATTATTGATTGGAAATGATATAGAATTTCTGGATAGCATAAAGGGATACTTGAATAAAAGTTTTTCTATGAAAGACCTCGGTGAAGTTGCTTACATATTGGGCATTAAGATCTATAGAGATAGATCAAGACGCTTAATTGGACTTTCACAAAGCACATACCTTGACAAAGTTTTGAAGAAGTTCAAAATGGATCAAGCAAAGAAAGGGTTCTTGCTCAGATTGCAAGGTGTGAAGTTGAGTAAGACTCAAAGCCCGACCACTGCAGAAGATAGAGAGAAAATGAAAAGTGTTCCCTATGCTTCAGCCATAGGCTCTATCATGTATGCAATCTTGTGTACTGACTGATGTGTGCCTTGCTATAAGTCTAGCAGGAGGTACCAAAGTAATCCAGAGTGGATCATCGGGCGGTCAAGAACATCCTGAAATACCGAAAAGGACTAAGGATATGTTTCTCGATATGGAGGTGACAAAGAGCTCATCGTAAATGGTTACGCCGATGTAAGCTTTGACATCGATCCGGACGATTCTAAATCGCAAACCGGATACGTGTTTACATTAAACGGTGGAACCGCTGTCGGTTGGTGCGGTTCAAAGCAAAGCGCCGTGGCGGGATCTACATGTGAAGCGGAATACATAGTCGCCGGAAGCAGCCAATGAGGGAGTCGGATGAAGGAGTTCATATCCGATCTAGGTGTCATACCTAGTGCATCGGGTCCAATGAAAATCTTTTGTGACAATATCGAGCGATTGCCTTAGCAAAGGAATCCAGATTTCACAAGAGAACCAAGCACATCAAGAGACGCTTCAATTCCATCCGGGATCTAGTCCAGGTGGGAGACATAGAGATTTGTAAGATACATACGGATCTGAATGTTGCAAACCCGTTGACTAAGCCTCTACCACGAGCAAAACATGATCAACACCAAGACTCCATGGGTGTTAGAATCATTACTGTGTAATCTAGATTATTGACTCTAGTGCAAGTGGGAGACTGAAGGAAATATGCCCTAGAGGCAATAATAAAGTTATTATTTATTTCCTCATATCATGATAAATGTTTATTATTCATGCTAGAATTGTATTAACCGGAAACATAATACATGTGTGAATATATAGACAAACAGAGTGTCACTAGTATGCCTCTACTTGACTAGCTTGTTAATCAAAGATGGTTAAGTTTCCTAACCATAAACAAGGAGTTGTTATTTGATTAACAAGGTCACATCATTAGTTGAATGATCGATTGACATGACCCATTCCGTTAGCTTAGCACACGATCGCTTAGTATGTTGCTATTGCTTCCTTCATGACTTATACATGTTCCTATGACTATGAGATTATGCAACTCCTGTTTACGGAGGAACACTTTGTGTGCTACCAAACGTCACAACGAATCGGGTGATTATAAAGGTGCTCTCTGGTGTCTCCGAAGGTACTTGTTGAGTTGGCGTATTTCGAGATTAGGATTTGTCACTCCGAATGTCGGAGAGGTATCTCTGGGCCCTCTCGGTAATACACATCACTTAAGCCTTGCAAGCATTTCAACTAATGAGTTAGTTGTGAGATGATGTATTATGGAACGAGTAAAGAGACTTGCCGTTAACGAGATTGAACTAGGTATTGGATACCGACGATCGAATCTCGGGCAAGTAACATACCGATGACAAAGGGAACAATGTATGTTGTTGTGCGGTTTGACCGATAAAGATCTTCGTAGAATATTTAGGAACCAATATGGGCATCCAGGTCCCGCTATTGGTTATTGACCGGAGACATGTCTCGGTCATGTCTACATTGTTCTCGAACCGTAGGGTCCGCACGCTTAAGGTTTCGATGATAGTTATATTATGAGTTCATGTATTTTGATGTACCGAAGGTTGTTCGGAGTCCCGGATATGATCACGGACATGACGAGGAGTCTCGAAATGGTCGAGACATAAAGATTGATATACTGGACGGATATATTTGGACACGGAAAGGTTCCGGAGAAGTTTGGAGCTCGAGAGGTTACTGGAACCCCCCGGGAGGTATATGGGCCTTATTGGGCCCATGTAGGAGGAAGGGAGAAGGAGCAAGGGAGGAGGGCGCGCCCCCCCAAGCCCAATCCGAATTGGGGAGGGGGGCCGGCCCCCCCTTTCTTTTCTCCTTCCCCCTCTTCCTATTACTACTACTAGTACTACTTCCTAATACTAGTACTCTTTCCTTTCCCCTCCAAATAAGATAAGGAAAAGAGAGGGAAACCTACTTGGAGTAGGTTTCCCCCTCCTCATGGCGCGCCCTCCTAGGGCCGGCCACCTCCTCCCTTCCTCCTTTATATACGGGGGTAGGGGGGCACCCTAGAACACACAAGTTGATCATTGATCGTTCCTTAGCCGTGTGCGGTGCCCCCCTCCACGATATTACACCTCAATCATATTGTAGCGGTGCTTAGGCGAAGCCCGCGACAGAGAACATCAAGATCGCCACCACGCCGTCGTCTTGACAGAACTCCCCTCGAGCCTCTCTGGATTGGAGATCGAGGGTGCGCCATCGAGCTGACGCGTGTCAAGAACTCGGAGGTGCCGAGTAACGGTGCTTGGATCGGTTGGACCGGGAGGACGTCGACTACTTCCTCTATGTTGTGTCAACGCTTCCGCTTCGGTCTACGAGGGTACGCAGACAACACTCTCCCCTCTCGTTGCTATGCATCACCATGATCTTGCGTGTGCGTATGAAATTTTTTGAAATTACTACGTTCCCCAACAGCTGTAGGGCACCAGGGACTGCTTGGCGTGATGCGGCGAGTAGACGAGTGAGTGGCGCGGCTCTGCAGAGCGGGAAAAACCCAGGGGCACGACGCGGCGGCTCGGGCGCGGCACGTGCAAAACGCGCGCTCTGGGCGCGCCTAGAGCACGCTCACCAGGTGCTCGGCGAAATGCCAATGCATGCCACAGAGCTTGGGTGAGGCTGGCACTTAGCAGACCTAGGTTAGGAGTAGCTTGGAGTATAGTGGACATGCTAGTTTGTCCAGAGGTGCAAGTTCACAGTGCAATGACAAAAGTCATGTCAAAGCGGTTCATGCACTCAAGGTGTTTGACAAAATGCCAGAGGCATTTAGGAAGTACTTGGGGTGGTCAAATCTTCCAGAGTGGGGTCTCTTTAGATGAATGAGAGGGTGGTGAGGTTAGTTTGCCAAATGTAGAAACTAGTTAGTGCAATATTAGAGAAAAAACAGTTTTTGGCAGAAACTAGAGGCTGTCATTTCATGGGCCAAAAATATTCCAATGGGTTCATGCTCCTGGTCTTAAGGGTTTAGCAGGGAGGACTACAAGTAGGAAAAGGAATCATGGATAAAGGAGCAACTTAACATATAGTTGGTGTACAAATCATCAAGTTGGACCAGAATGGAAAAGAGGTTGATTCACTCAATTTTTCTAAAGAACATCACTAGGTTTTTGCATAAAGTTGAATTGCATGCTACCACTGACATCCCATAATTTTGGTGAAGGCTTTAAATAAGTATTTAAATAGGCTGTGGTGCAAATCTGCCCACTGGACCAGATTTGAAAATATTGTGTAGAGCTGAAAATATCCAAAGATTGAAATATTTTTTTTCATAAAAAATGTTTTAAAAACATCACATGACATCTCCAAATTTTGGTGGGATTTTTGAATGAATTTATAAAAGGGTTGCAGTTCAAATAGGACCATAAAATCATGGGAACCATTTTTTTAAGAAAATAAAGATTATGAGAAATAAAATATGTAATTAATTCCACTGATAAAAGAAAAGTTTTTCTTGAGAGGATAAACAAGTCCAATAACATATTTGAAAGGTTTTCACTGAAGGGAACAACTCCATGATCAAAAGGAAGGAAATGTTTCAAAAATCAAAAGAGAGCCCAGAAAATAAAAGTTTTAATTTCCTGGCAAAATTTTAATTAACAAAACAAGGTTAAAATTTTGGGGTGTCACAACACTACCCCCCTTAAGAAAAATCTCGTCTTCGAGATTTGCTAAGAGCTGTTTAAAAAAATATTTTTACCGAATTGAAACAATTTCTTTACTTAAGCGGTAAAAAGCGGCTTTACTGAGAGGGCAATAAGTGGTGCAAAAATACAGTGTGGGACACTAGCGCTGCGTGGAAAAATCTACAGTTAGGGGGAAAAACGAGAGATTTCTACGCTGGATATAAATTTAGAATAAATTCTAAATCTTAAAATACGCTGGTCGCACCCGAGAGCACAGTGCTCCCTCTGACTAACAGGTGGACCCGGGGTCCACTGTCGGTGTCTTCTTCTTCCTTTGGCTCTCTCTTCTTCCTCTCTCCCGCGCGCTTTCCCGCGCTTTCTCACTGGCGACGCCGAGCGCGTAGGGCATCTAGGCCGTACTGCGGTAGTGCGTGGCGTGCTAGCTGCCGGTGCAGCGTGCAGTCACCTCGCGGGCAGTGTCTTTGTCGGCCATCTTTCATGGATTCGCCTCCGAACACTGGCGGTCGAGCGACGAGCGGCGCTGGTGGACCTCGCCCACCGTACACCGAGCTCGAGCTATAAAACGGTCGAGGTGTTCTTCTCTTTTTCCTCACACCTGGCCTCGCTTTTCCTTCTCCTTCCCTTTCCTCCGTTTCCGTTTGCCGGAGCTCGAGGCGAGGCTCTAATGGCGGAGGTGGTGCCGGACTGGTACGTGATCCTGCTGTGCGGAGGGCTGGCAGCGGTGCTGGGGCTCTCCGTGCTCCTGTGCGCGATGATCCTCGATGATCGTCGCGATGCTGCTGCTCGGGTGTTGGCTCTCCGCGGTGGTGGTGATCACGAGGAGTAGGTGGGGTGTGTCAGGTGCTGACTGTTGTTCGGAGGTGCACAGTTACATGTAACACCATTGCAAGGTTTTGCAAGCAGTGTATGTGTTCGAATGATTATGGTTGTGAGTCTGCTGCCGTGGTGCTGTGTGAAATAAAATAATCCACGTCGTGAGAAGGTGTAGATGCAGCAACTCAGGGAAAAGAAATCTCACTCCAGGATTTTTCGCGAGAGAAAACAGTAATACATTAAAGTCAAACCGCAACAGAACTACTCACATTAATAGAAACTAAATGATTTACTCGCCGCGCAAACTCGGGGTACCACGCATAAGTTATAACTTATAAATAAATGTTGCAATAATAAACACAGTGGTGACGTCTAAAATGGAAACGGTAACTGGACGGGGTCCCGAGAAAACGTCTCTGGTACTCGGATACACTCTTCTTCTATCGGGGAAAGTGGATTGACCAGTCGATGAATGTGTCTCTCCTGGTCGGGCCTCAGTGATCTGCCGATGGCGATCTGAGGATTTAAATCTGCGAGACTCTGGAGATAACCCATTACTCGCTGGGTCAAACGTTCTTGAGCGATGACGTACTAGACCAGGTTGGTCAGTACTGGGTCTCTCTCAATTCGTCCACCGGGAAAAGATGTTACTCCTCCGGGTGCTGCACGGCTCGGAAAGTAATAATACCCTCATTCGCTGGCATAGGGTACCGCGAATCGAAGGCGAGCAAGCGCTTTGTACGCAGCAGCTTCTACGGCCATAGGTGGGGTCGGCATAGATTTCCCCACGAAGGAGACCTCTGTTGGGTCTTGGTTTGGGTTTACGGGAGGGATGTGCACTGCTGCCCAGTATCTTGAGGTGGAAGGGGTGATTCTCGATTTGAACAGCTCGTACTGGGGTGGCTGGGTAGCGCCCATGGTACTGCCGGTAAAATCCCACAATATTTTGACAAAACTACCCGGGGTTGCATCTGGAGTTCTCAGATAAATACTAGGGCCCGGCATGGCAAGAAATGGTTTGTGAGGATGGTGCACAAGGTGAGGGGTGCTTGGCAGGGTCACGCGGTGGCCCTTTTATAGCATTGGAGCTGGGTCATTTTATCGTGGTGAAAGGTAATGAATTTGCCAGCTCAGCTCCAAGGGTCGGGGTCAAGCCACAGATACACACATCTCACTAAAGTGACGTATCACTGTGGGGGTCGTCGAGGTGGTTTTTGGTAACTGTGCCTGGGATAGAAATTTATACCGCATGCTGTCATATTCATGCAAGGCTACTATTTAAAACAGAGGCACGACGACAGGCCGCGTTTATTTATGAGATCACAGGATTACAAAGCGAAGATACATTGAGACTCGACACCACTCAAGTGACTTAGTCTACCTCGTTTATATCCAAGCGGGCGTGCCTTGTGGATGTCGAGGCTTCTCCTCGGGTCTTACTATCGGGATTAGCTGGAGGGGGTTGAGGGGCTGCAGGCTCGGGGTAGCGATGATGACCATCTCGGGGATTGTTGGCCACAACCCCGTTGGAGTGTGCTCCCAAGAGGCGACGAAGCACTTCTGGGGTCATCAAAGCACCTTGGCCGACGGCTGGGGTAGACCTCAGGGACTCGATCGGGTGTCCGAACAGCACGACCGGGTTGTCGGCGTCTGGTTCGTTCTCTTCTCTCGCCGGGGCTCGACGAACCAGCTCTCCACGAGCTGCGATCAGATCAATGGTGATTTGATCGAACAGTTCCTCTAGTGCTCCTACATAGCGCACTAGGTGCAATAATGCAGGATCTGTCTCGTGATCTCCGTTGGCAACTTGGGGTGGTCTACCATACCCTTCGCGTCTGGGGTAGTAGTGGAACGAGCAACAGTTAACTCTGGGCGACAAGTGCCGGAGTTGAACTATAGCCTCTCGCGCCGCTAGCTGGACGGCTTGTGGCTCAAAGGAAGTTGTCCTTCCGGTGAACCTGTAGGGGCGCTCGGGTGCTAGACCCCTACCGTAGATGTGTACAGTGGCCCAGAATTGACGGCTCTCACCGCTCATGGGTCGTTGGTACACAACATATTCCGGGGGCTCTTCTAACACATAGGCACGACTGGTGAGGTTTGCGAGTATGGTCACAAAGCCTCCAAGGTTGGTTGCTATGGTCTCATTGTGCACGACGGGGCCATGCATTGTGGCTCGGTTTGTGGTAGAGGCTGTGTTGTGCTGGGTTGAGGTTAGCTTGCCCTTTTTATAGGAAAAGGGGACGGAGTCTTCCTTCGCACGCTTGCGAATGAGACACCTTGGGTGCTGGACACTGGTGCGTGATCCACAGGCTAGGTTGATAGGTTGGGCACCGGCTGCCAAAATGTGTCGGGTCACTGTGTGGTTATCTTGCACGAGAAGCTTGGCTGGGGTTCGGTTATGGTCTGGTGGGTTGGTTTGCCTAAGCTTATTGACCTGGCTAAGATAGGATTAGCCAATGGTCAGCCTGGCTCTGATACCAAGTTTGTCGCGACCGGTTTTCCGGGAATTAGTTTCCAGAAAATGGCCGTTGTGCTCACCAGCCCCAGGATTATTGTTAGCTGATGAGACATAGACTTGGTACAGAATTTCCAAGCAAGATGCAAAATATGTAGTACAAGACCATTCTGGCCTGGAGTACAACAAATGGTTTCTAGTGGTTGAGGGCGGAAGCGGTTTGTGGATCATCAGTGTCTATGGGTCTCCATTTCCCACAGGAACAGCCGACCAGGTTAACTCCTATCTTCGCGAGGCTGCTACCACCACTGCTTAGGTTCCGGGGCTGTCATTGCAACACTCCTCTCCATGCAAGAAATATGGCCAAGACAATAGCCAGGGACAAGCCAGTGAGTACTTTGAATGTACTCACAAACATTATGAACACTGGGATAATATAAATGATAATCATGCACTGAAATATTCTATGATCACATCGTCAGTCATAAATAAAAGTCCTTTATGCATGCGAGCAGGTTATTTATATGCAGCATGAATATGCAACAACGGAGTGTAAATAAAATGCCATAGTCGGGCGTCTGTGCGACACCACATAAAGGGCTTATAAAGTATATAAATAACAAGCAATGCCACAGTCGGGCGTCACAGCGACACCACATAAAGGGCTTACAAATAATCACAGTGAATATCTAGGAGGTAGAACTATCCCCGGGATACTCGATAATTCAAATAATATAACGGGTTAGTCCATAACAAAATAATAATCATGGTCCTCACAAGTCACAAGTCGGACTCCAAGTTCGGTTTAACAGTTTCTCCAACAAAGTCCGACACTAAGACCAATACTTGACCCATCCCAGACTGTAGTCCTTAACCATGGACACGGCTATTCGAATAGGTTTAAACTCTGCAGAGGGTGTACTCTTTACCCACGAGTAACGGATTCCTTTAGTCCATCGGGACTAATTCCATCTATGGCCTTTTAGTTTAAAACACACCTAACTTGCACACACCAGCTTAACTCACCGGTGTCTGGAATCAACCACGACACCTGTCAAGCAAAACTCTAAGTGGGGAGGCTACAACCTCGCGTAGCATGGGATAAAATTTATATCGCGCACTCTAAGGGGTGGCCTCCCCTCTCGGTCCCAACCGGAAACACCCATGCCCCGGACGGGTGGCACGCCCACCGCTACAACCGGTATCTTCCACCATGGCCTCTCTGTACGGTGTGTGCTTGAAAGGGGTTGACGACTTACTGAACCGTACCCTACTTGTTGTAGAGACAAGTGGTAGTACAAAACAAGTACGGGGTTTACTGGAACAAGACTCAATCTATGGTCGACTCAGGAGGTTTAAGTATTCCCTACATGATTAGCATAACGAATATGTTTCATCCAACAGACATAATCACCACTCATCATACCCCTCATGCCATGCCGGACACGCTCGTCTCGATGAGGAACTAGGGACAAGCTCGGGTCTACCCAAGACAGAGACTTTCCCATTTTCCTTCCGGTAGGCACGAAAGGCATACGAGGATGATCACTATCACAAGCATGTCCATTTCCAACAGCAAGGAAGTTTCCATTCATGCAAATGATCACATCACCACATAAAATAACGAGTTCTACGTATTGAGGTGGTGTCATAATCATGTCAAACAATGCATGCAAAATATTATGCCAGGGTTCAGAATGCTTGCCTTCAAGGTGTGGTAAGGCAGGGTGCACTCCAAAACTTTTCAAAGCTTTCTCCTCTCTCCAAAAATCCTATTTAAAATATTTGGATCAATATATCATTTTAAAAACAGTACCAAAAAGTTGTATGAAATTTTTTGAAATAAATCTTAAAATAAACTAGACAAAATTTGAGGAAGGTAGGAAAAAGAATCAACTCATTTGGAGTTATAATTAAAAAGTTATAGGCAGTCAAAGTTTTGGTCAAAAATTTGTTTTTAAAAATAAAACAGAAAAATAAAAAACGTTTTGAACTGACCACGTCGAAGACGTATTCTGGAAAATACGTTTCCACTTATCCAGCATGGACCGCGCGGGGAGTCACTGACAGTGGGTCCAGGTGGCCCACTAGTCAGGTTTGACTAGTCCACCTTCCCTCCTCTTCCTCTGCCCGAGAGGGGGCGGAACTCCGGCGAAACTCGCCGGCGAACGGCGGCACTGTTCGAGAAACAGAGGTCACCCGCAGGCTCAAGGGGCCGAGGCGGTCACTCTGGTGGTCGCTTTTCTGGCAGGGACGGAGGGAGTCGCCGGCGGCGAGCTTTGCGGCGGCCGGTGGCTTTGGTGGCAAAGTGTGTTTGGGGCTATGGTGGCTTTCCGTCACAGCTGGGGGTCTGGGCGGCTCCGCAAGACGAAGTGGAGTCGTTTGGTGGTGTTGGGAGGGCCGGGGAGGTTCGGGTTGTGACGAACGGAGCCGAGAGGCAGCGCTGGCCGAACTGGCCGGAGTCGGGGAAGACGGCCTCTCCTGGTCGATTGCGAGCTAGGGGAGCGCCAATGGAGTGGCCTGAGGCTGCCTCCGGGCTCGGAGAGGTGCGGGGCTCCTTAAATAGGCGAGTCAAGGCGGTTTCCCGCGGCGGTGGATAAAATCGCCGGTGAACCGCCTCTCTGTTGCGGCAGGGCGTCGTGGCTTCGACGAGTGCTAGCAGACGAGCGTGAGGATAAGCCTGGACTGCTCAAGGGGCAGCTGGCGCGCGGCTGTGGCTTGGGAGGCACCGACCGTGGCAGAGACGCGCTGCGGACGCCGGCGTGCCGCCAAGGGGCTCTGACGACGGTGTTGTAGGGCACCAGGGACTGCTTGGCGTGATGCGGCAAGTAGACGAGTGAGTGGCGCGGCTCTGCAGAGCGGGCAAAACCCAGGGGCGCGACGCAGCGGCTCGGGCGTGGCACGTGTAAAACGCGCGCTCTGGGCGCGCCCAGAGCACACTCACCAGGTGCTCGGCGAAATGCCAGTGCATGCCACAGAGCTTGGGTGAGGCTGGCACTTAGCAGACCTAGGTTAGGAGTAGCTGGGAGTATAGTGGACATGTTAGTTTGTCCAGAGGTGCAAGTTCACAGTGCAATGACAAAAGTCATGTCAAAGCTGTTCATGCACTCAAGGTGTTTGACAAAATGCCAGAGGCATTTAGGAAGTACTTGGGGTGGTCAAATCTTCCAGAGTGGGGTCTCTTTAGATGAATTAGAGGTTGGTGAGGTTAGTTTGCCAAATGTAGAAACTAGTTAGTGCAATATTAGAGAAAAAACAGTTTTTGGCAGAAACTAGAGGCTGTCATTTCATGGGCCAAAAATATTCCAATGGGTTCATGCTCCTGGTCTTAAGGGTTTAGCAGGGTGGACTACAAGTAGGAAAAGGAATCATGGATAAAGGAGCAACTTAACATATAGTTGCTGTACAAATCATCAAGTTGGACCAGAATGGAAAAGAGGTTGATTCACTCAATTTTTCTAGAGAATATCACTGGGTTTTCGCATAAAGTTGAATTGCATGCTACCACTGACATCCCATAATTTTGGTGAAGGCTTTAAAGAAGTATTTAAATAGGCCGTAGTGCAAATCTGCCCACTGGACCAGATTTGAAAATATGGTGTAGAGCTCAGAATATCCAAAGATTGAAATATATTTTTGCATAAAAAATGTTTTAAAAACATCACATGACATCTCCAAATTTTGGTGGGATTTTTGAATGAATTTATAATAGGGTTGCAGTTCAAATAGGACCATAAAATCATGGGAAACAATTTTTTTAAGAAAATAAAGATTATGAGTAATAAAAAATGTAATTAATTCCACTGATAAAAGAAAAGTTTTTCTTGAGAGGATAAACAAGTCCAATAACATATTTGAAAGGTTTTCACTGAAGGGAACAACTCCATGATCAAAAGGAAGGAAATGTTTCAAAAATCAAAAGGGAGCCCAGAAAATAAAAGTTTTAATTTCCTGGCAAAATTTTAATTAACAAAACAAGGTTAAATGTAACGCCCCGGATCCGATGCGCCAGGTGTCCGTCAGTTATTTGCCGCCCTTGCCATGTCATGTGCTTGCGTGTTGCACTTTGCCATGTCATCATCTGCATTTCATATTATGTCATCATGTGCATCGCATTTGCATACGTGCTCGTTTCATGCATCCGAGCATTTTTCCCCGTTGTCCGTTTTGCAATCCGGCACTCCTATGTCCTCCAGCGCCCCCTTTTACCTCATTTCGTGAGTGGCCGGAAAATGTTCTCGGATTGGGTCGAAACTTGGCATGCGGTCTTATTATAGTATAGAAAGGCCGCCTGCCAAATTTCATCGCATTCGGAGTTCATTTAATAGCCCAACCGTCATCCTGGCACCGTTGTCGGATTATTGGTCGGATGTTTTCGGTCTCAGGAAACTGCTATCGGGTCGCACTTCATCTCTCTCTTCTCAGCCCAACCCCTCTTGCAACCCACCTGCATCCCACCTAGTTCCCCCTCTGTCCGGAGCCGTCGGATCGAGATCCGATGCCCGAAAACCCTCCGAAAACCCTCAAACCCTAGCCCCTACCCTTTATATACTCCTTTCACTTCCATTTTTGGCAGCCTACCCTTCCCCTCCTCGTTTTCACCGCCTCCTCCCACCTCGAGGGCCGCGCCGCCGCCTTCCCCTCCAGATCTGACGCGCCCCCACCTCATCCCTGCCACTTGGCGCCGCCCAACTGGCCAGCCGCCGCGGGCCAGGCGTTCTCCACCTCTCCCGTAGCGCCATGTCGCCCCTCAGCCTCCTCCACGCCGCCTGCGTTCGCCCAGCCGGGCAGCCCGCTGGCCCATCGGGGCCCATGCCCGAGCCCGTGTCTCCGCCACCACGCCCGAGCGCCTCGCCTGAGCACCGGAGTTCCAGCGTCGCCGCGCTGCTGCCGCCGCCACGTCGCCACGACCGCGCGCCGCGCTAAGCGCCGTGCCTCGCCGGACTCCGACGCCCGCCGCCAACGACCTCGTCGCCGCCTCCTCCTTTTCCTCACCGGGCGCCGCCCGACCTCCTCTGCAGCGGCGGCCCTCATCGCCGGGGATGCCGCGCCTGCATCACCCACCGACGGATCCGGCCTCGCCGGCCCCGGATCCGGGCGCCCCACGCCTCGCCCCGCCCCCGTTCATCGCCGGTGTCGCCATGGTCGCCGCCAATCACCGCCGAGATCGCCCAGTCCCGATTCGTCCCTGTACCCCGAACCAAACGCGCCTGCTGCACCGCCTCGTCCCCGGAACCGCGAGATCCCGTTTTCCCGCGAGGTGAAATTTCACCAAGTCCCGAAATAATTTACATTCTGGTGCCCTGTTCATTGCATCATATCTCCTTGCATACTGCTCCATTTCATGCGTGTAATATGTCAAAATGTTCGTCTCAATGAGTACTTCATTTCATTCCATTGCATCATGTTCATTCGAGTCCATCTTGATGCCTGAATCATCGTTGCAAGACTGCTATGTGATGTTAGTTTCAGATTCTTATCAGAACATGCTCTTTTGTCATTTTTGCCATGATTGATGTGTGCATCGTATGAACTTGAGCCCTACATATGTTTTGAAGTATGCCATGCCATCTTTACAGGGGTGTATGCCATGTATTTCTGTGATCTCTGTGGTGACTAGCACAAGCATGCAAACTAGGCTTCGTGATGTTGCTGATTTCAGTCCCTGTTCTGCTGTTATTTTTATGCCATGTAAACTTGATGCTACAGAGAGATCCATGCATATTTTGAGTATGTTCAGTAAGGATGTTTTGAACATATGGTTATGCTCTATCCATCCATGCCCTTGTTCGAAATTGTGGAGTAGTCTATAATGTCATTTTCGTGCTCTACTTTTGCTATAAAATGTTTCCTGGCAGATTGCTTACATGTTATTCAATTTTGCCAAGGTTGTTGTAGTTGATCCTTGCATGCTATATTGTTGTTCTTACCATGCCTAGCTTCTATGCCATGTCTAGTTTCTGGGTGTATGCTTAGTTTGTCATGAAATGCCTCGTAGTGGGTGCATCGAGCTCGTTAACATGCCTACTTGTTATATGTTTATGCCATGCTCCAGTTTTGCACTAAGTCTGAATCTGTTTATGTTTTTGCTATGTTCACATGCTTGCAATTGTATTTTCTGAACCCTTTTGGCTTATGGCCAGTAAGGGACTTTTGTTATATGCTTTGAGTAGATTCCTGCCATGCTCTAGTTTTACATGATAGCTTGTTGTAACTTGTTTCATAGCTCTAAACATGTCAACCTGATGTTATTTCTGCCATGTCCTGAAATTCTGCCAAGTCTGTGAACCTGTTATTATTTGCCATATTGCCATGTCCTTTTGAGAATGTTTTAGTAGTTTCTGGAGTTAGCTCAGTGTTCATGTTTTGTCATCACTACTAGGAAAAGGGCTATAGATAGTATTGATTCTAATGACGCACCAGGGAAGCAGTGCGCCACTACTATATACTAATGGCGCACCTGTTTGTGGTACGCCATTAGTGTGTAAGACACTAATGGCGCACCGTAAACAGAGTGCGCCACTAGTATGAATTACTTTTTTTCATTTTCCCATACATACTAATGGCGATCTGGTCCGTAATGCGCCATTACTATCTATAACTACTAATGGCGCACCAAGGTGCAAAGGCGCCATTAGTATATAAAACGCCATTCCCACTCCACCGCCGACCCGCCTGCACCTCCCTCCTCCGCCGCCGCCGACCCCCGCACCTCCCCACTCCACCGCCGACGCCCCACCGCACCTCCTCCCGCTCCACCGGCCGCCGTCGCCGACCCCCCGCCCCAAGACCGGCCCCCACTCCACCGCCGCCGACGACCACCCGCACCCTCTCCCCGCACCATCCCCGCCCGCTCCATCGTCACAAATGAATGCAACTAAAATTGCAAAAAAAAAACAAATTTGATTATATTTTCAAATAACAAATTTGATTATATTTTCAAATAATAAATTTGATGAAATTTTTTCATATTCATAAATATTTTCAAATAACAAATTTGATGATATTTTTAAAAAAATTATTACTGTTTTTATAAAAAAATATTACTGTTATGATTTAAACAAGTTTGAACATATTTAAACAAAATAAATAGCAAACAACATTTTAAATGCATAAATACAAAAAATGGGGAGCCTAGGAATTGAACCCGGGACCTCTGGTGTGTGTCTTCAGCGTCTTGACCAGTCGGGCTAGTGGGCTTGTTTTAATTTAGTTATAGGTTAGGTTGTATATAACCCGACGATCGTACTTATGGCGCACTAGGTTTAGGTGCGCCATTAGAACCCTCCCCACACCACCTACTCACCTCATGTGGCCTCGGTTCCCAACCGTCGCCCGCCGCTTCTAACGTCCGCCGAGCCGCCCACGCGCGCCCCCGCCTCCTCTCCCCTTCCTCCCCCTCGGCGCCGCCGCCCCTCCGTCGATCGCAGCCGCCCACGCGCCCGCCGCCTCCCTCTCCCTTTCTCCCCTCGGCGCCGCCGCCTCCCCCGAGCCCCGCCTCACTGGGAGCACCGCCTCGCCTCCCTCCCTAACCCTCGAGCCGCCAGAGACTTGGAGCCTCGGCGCGCCCCACGCCCACCAGAGAGGAGGCCCACGCCCACTAGGAGAGGAGGCCCGCGACCTCCCGCCTCCCCCAAGCTCGCCGTCTCCGCCCTCCATCGTCTCCGCTCCGGCCACCACCTCATCGTGGTGGGTAATCTTCATTGCCCTCCTCCCTCTGCCTCTCTTCTCCTCTCTTCCTCCTCTTCTCCTCCCGACCATGCCCTCTTCTTCTCTCTTTTGCTAGGTTTAGGTCAAATCCTCCCGGCCATGTCCATCTTCTTGCTCTGTAGCAAGTGTCCATCTTCTGTGTAGGCATGGCGATGATTTTGTTTAGAATGGGGCTTAATTTAGGAACCAAAATTGGTCGAACTGCTAGGAATTTTCTTTCAACTGCTAGTTATAGAAATGATAGTCACGCAGATTGCAAGTTTTCTGTCGTTCTGAATCGCTTGTGGAGAGACCCATCACGTAATTATGTTATCCCGCTTAAATCAATTTCTTGTGAAATGTTCCAAGATTTTGTTCAGTGTAGTTTCTTTATTAACATTTACACTCTGCTTCTCCTCCTGCTACTACCCACTAGTTTCAACCTTGCTTGATGAGGGCTTATATATTCTGTTGATGTGAATGTGGTTGTTTCCTTGCCCATCGGATGGTTAGCTCGTTATATTACATTTTGCTCTGAATATTGTTGTATATTACTTGTCTCATGCTAGAACTCTTGCTTTATATGTGTAAATATTTTTGTTATGTGCAAATATTTAATATATGCATCCATGCTAGTCATCGAGTTTTGTAGTCTCTTTGTGCCTTCATTGGGGTTTTCATGGATTGAACTAATGAGATTTTTTTATAAAAATCTATACGCTATCGGTAATGCCCTAGCTTATCTCGCTATCTGTAATGCCCTAGATTTTTTTATAAAATGTAGAATATCGATTGAAATATTGGGGAGCCTGGTTTATGAACCAGTTTCTTAGTCTGCCCTAGCTTCATTACACTTTTTATTGATTGCAATATTGGTGAGCATTGTGCTCTTGTTATGAGTACCCTCTCATCAATATTGGTGAGCATTGTGCTACTTCTTGTCTTAGATTTGTGATGCTTCTTTAATTTGCTGCTTGATGTCATTTTTAACATACTTATCAGTAGTTCTTTGTAGGTATGGTTTGGCACCTATGAAAACATTTGTCTTGGCACTTATATTCACGGTACTCATTTTTGCCCTTTCCTAACGGGAAGGTCTGCTCCTATACCTTTCGACGTCTTTGCTCCGGTGAGCAACCCATCAACTTGCAATCGCTGAATTTTCTCGTCACTTTTGTTAGAGCTTTATTATTTCAGCAAAACTGATAGATTTAGTTCATTTATATGCTTCCTCTTATCTTCTTTAGCAAGAGGCCGAGAGGTGGTAACAGATAGATTTAGTTCGTTGGTACAGATAAATTTGTTAATATTCTTCAGGAAGCTTGCTTGAGCTGTTTATATACTTGCTTGCTTGCTAGCAAAAACAGTAGCTTTGTTTACGGTGTTAACTAATTCATGCCACCAAATGGTAGAGACAGAGACCAGGTCTCTTCTAGTTTCCCATGAATTAATAAACCATGCATGGTATCAAGTGAGCCATGCACAACCATGAAAATAGCTTGATTGCTACTGTTTTAAATAGTTAGTCAAATGAATTGCTTGCTTGCTAGACTTGCTAGTTTGTTGGGTTTTGTCTCCGACCATTGTGTCGTGATGAATTTGCAGGTACCCCGAGAGGCCCTTGAGTTTGCCGGAATGTCGATTAACTTCCGTTCCGGCAAATTCGGGCACTCCATATGTCCTATTTTCAGCAAAAGGTCATGCTGAAATTTTCCGTGAATTTTAGCATGACTTTGCTAAAAATAGGACATATGGTGTACTTGCGACTAATGCATGTTTTATGATCTGTTGTAAGGGTAATTGGTCTCTTCTGCTGCTTATCAGAGATGGCGGGAAGCAGCCACCACCGATCTGCGACACCGCAGTACGAGTTGGATGCTTCCGAGTTCTTCACTATCATACTTGAGGCTTCAGTATCATCCATGATGTTGGTATATAAAACGAGAGATCTCCCATTCACCCATCTCATTATGATATCTGTTGTTTGCTACATCACTCATTTTCCCAAACCGCAGAGGCTGCCGACAGTTTATGAACATCTTGATGGGTGAAGATCCGCCAATAATGTGAAGCTGCGACAGCCGGCAGCGGGTTTCGCGATGAGATGTGCAGTTGGCGATCAAGAAGGGCCACATGTACTTGTCTCGTGGGTGGGAGAAGTTCTACCGTGCCACGACCTGCAGCTGGGGTACTTCCTTGTCTTCAGTACGACACGACGCCAACATGCTCATCGTGAAGGTGTACAACAAGACTATGTGTCGCATGCGATCTGTTGCCGATGATGATGCGGTACATTCTGCCTCTTCTTATTCCTCTACATTTGGCTTTGTCTCACATCGATTGTTAACGGTCATTGTTGCATTTTGGACAGGTAGGAGCAGAAGAAGAGCATCGCTACTGACCAAAGCAAAGGCGACTTGGTCAGAGTGAAGCAAGAAGCGATTCTGGTCAGAATGAAGCAAAGAAGTGATTCCGCACCAAAGATAGACAACAAGAAGGATGATCTGGACTAGAGTGCGGGAGAAGAGGAGCAGAGTGAGGATGTGGAGCTACATGACGATGGGCATCAGTGAGGATGACCTAAGCGCTGGTGGTGGTGACCAAGGGCAAGACATGGTGGTGGTGACCATGGGCAAGAGATGGAGGTGGTGAGGATGACCTAGCGATGGTCGTGCTCAAGGTGGCCTCGCGATGGTGGTGGTTCTCGACAATGACCACGCACCGATGGTGGCGCCGGCGATCCCACACCGGGCGACATGACCACGCCAATTGTGGTAGAAGACTACATCCCACTACCTCCATTGCCTCCACCGCCTCGCCGCTCTAGGCGATCGAGGAGATGAAGGAGAAGAAGGAGAAGAAGCGCCTACTTTGTCGGTATGTCGATCTCCTATAGGTTAGCTATCCAAAATGATATATATATACTTAGTTACCTATGTTATCGCTAATATGCTTAGTTTCCTATAGGTTAGCTTCATTTTACCTAAGTTGGCTCTAATATACTAACTTAGAGCTTATATGCTTAGTTTCCTATAGGTTAGCTCCAAAATAACTTATGTTAGCACAAAATGATCAAGTTTACATAATAAGCTTATAGTCCTTTTCTTAATCTTCTTCTTTTCCAAAATGACATAGGTTAGCTTCATTTTACCTAAGTTGGCTCTAATATACTAACTTAGAGCTTATATGCTTAGTTTCCTATAGGTTAGCTCCAAAATAACTTATGTTAGCACAAAATGATCAAGTTTACATAATAAGCTTATAGTCTTCTTCTTATTCTTCTTCTTTTCCAAAACTCTTCTTATTCTTCTTCTAGTGTTCTTCCTCTTCTAGTATTCTTCTAGTCTTCTTCTTTTTCTTCTTCTAACTTCTTGTTTATCATTTTGCAGATTTGATTTAATTGACGGAAGCTTGCATGGATGGGGTGCTTCTTTTCCATTTGTGTTTTTATTTTGTATCAATGTGAAACTTTTGTGAATTGATGGATAACGGTGTTGGATGAACAATGTGAAACTTTTGTAACAGCGGAACTATGTGTTGGCTATGTATGTATATATGATGAAACTTGTGTGTTGGATATGATTGCTATATGGATGCTTGTTGTATATATATATGTGTTGAATATCTCATATGTGAAATAGTGACCTGAGATTAAGAAGAAAAGAATTAAAAAGTTGTTACTAATGGCGACTACCATGTGTCATTTTGTAAGTATAGCAGATAATAGTGGCGAGATGTAGGCGTACTAATGGCGCCTTGCACAGTGCGCCATTAGAATACCAGATTCTAATGGTGCACATGTGGTGCGCCATTAGAAAAAAATTCTAATGGCGTGATGCTAGTGGCGCACCAGCCATGCGCCATTAGAAGGCAAAACTGGTGCGCCACTAGCATGCCTTTTCCTAGTAGTGCATGCTTTACCTGTACTTCATGCCCATGCCTTTGTTTTCACGTTGAGGTGCTGTAGCATGCTGTTTTGATGCTTGCAATATGCCTAGTTGCTGTTTTGGTCAGATTGTTGTTATGTCTTGTATAGAGTGTATGTGTTGAACCGTTGCTCCGTTTTGAGTGTGCTCTATATGAAACTTGCTTAGTTTTGCATGTAGGTTCATATTACTTTGTTGGATCCATGTCTTGAATGTGTTTGCTTGATGTTTGTATGCATTTTGCATCAATGCCATGCTTATCTTGTTTTGCTCATATCTTCTAGGCCGTAGCTCCGAATTAAATGAACTTTATATGTAACTTGACTAGAATTTCGTGTAGATCATCTTGGTGCATCTTAACTTGCTGTTTAACAACTTGAACATAAGGTTTATTCAGATCTGGACCAATTTCGAAATTTGCATATGAGGACTTACCGGAATTGTTATATGTCGTTTCCGGCCTCATTTAAACATGCTTTGATGCGTTGCTCTTGTATGCATCATCTCTTGCCATGAGTAGCTTCATGTAGCCTTGTCATGCATCATACTTGGTTGAGCATCATGCCTTGTTCATGTGTGGTGTGTTTACCATGTTGTGTGCTTCTCTCGATAGTTCCCGTTTCATTGCGTTCGTGAGGATTCGTTCGTCTATGCTTGGTTCGTCTTCGTGGCTTCATATTCTTCATGGACTCATTCTTCTTCCTTGCGGGATTTCAGGCAAGATGACCGTCACCTTGGATCTCATTACTATCATTGCTATGCTAGTTGCTTCGTTCTATCGCTATGCTGCGCTACCTATCGCTTGCTATATCGCTTGCTCTTCAAGCCTCCCAAATTGCATGAACCTCTAACCTTTGTTACCCTTCCTAGCAAACCGTTGTTTGGCTATGTTACCGCTTTTGCTCAGCCCCTCTTATAGCGTTGCTAGTTGCAGGTGAAGATGAAGATTGCTCCATGTTGGATTATGTTTATGTTGGGATATCACAATATCTCTTATATTATTAATGCATCTCTATACTTGGTAAAGGGTGGAAGGCTCGGCCTTATGCCTGGTATTTTGTTCCACTCTTGCCGCCCTAGTTTCCGTCATATCAGTATTATGTTCCCTGATTTTGCGTCCCTAACGCGGTTGGGTGATTTATGGGACCCCCTTGACAGTTCGCGTTGAATAAAACTTGTCCAGCAAGGCCCAACCTTGGTTTTACCATTTGCCTCACCACCACCTACTTTTCCCTTGAGAGTCGCTCTCTCGAGGGTCATCTTTATTTAGCCCCCCCGGGCTAGTGCTTCTCTAAGTGCTGGTCCGAACCGAGCTGCCTGCGGGGCCACCTTGAGGCAACCTGAGGGCTGGTTTTACTCGTAGCTAGTCTCATCCGGTGTTGCCCTGAGAACGAGATATGTGCAGCTCCTATCAGGATTGTCGGCGCATCGGGCGGCTTTGCTGGTCTTGTTTTATTACTGTCGAAATGTCTTGTAGCCGGGATTCCGAGACTGATCGGGTCTTCCCGGGGAGAAGGAATATCCTTCGTTGATCGCGAGAGCTTATCATGGGCCAAAATGGGAGACTGAAGGAAATATGCCCTAGAGGCAATAATAAAGTTATTATTTATTTCCTCATATCATGATAAATGTTTACTATTCATGCTAGAATTGTATTAACCGGAAACATGATACATGTGTGAATACATAGACAAACATATAGTCACTAGTATGCCTCTACTTGACTAGCTCATTAATCAAAGATGGTTATGTTTCCTAACCATAGACATGTGTTGTCATTTGATTAATGGGATCGCATCATTAGGAGAATTATGTGATTGACATGACCCATTCCGTTAGCCTAACACTTGATCGTTTAGTATACTGTTATTGCTTTCTTCATGACTTATACAAAGTTCCTGCAACTATGAGATTATGCAACTCCCGTTTACCGGAAGAACACTTTGTGTGCTACCAAACGTCACAACGAATCGGGTGATTATAAAGGTGCTCTCTGGTGTTTCGAAGGTACATATTGGGCTGGCATAATTCGAGATTAGGTTTTGTCACTCCGATTGTCGGAGAGGTATCTCTGGGCCCTCTCGGTAATACTCATCACCTAAGCCTTGCAAGCATTGTAACTAATGAGTTAGTTATAAGATGATGTATTACAGAACGAGTAAAGAGACTTGCCGGTAACGAGATCGAACTAGGTATTAGATACCGACGATCAAATCTCGGGCAAGTAACATACCGATGACAAAGGGAACAACGTATGTTGTTATGCGGTATGACCGATAAAGATCTTCGTAGAATATGTAGGAACCAATATGGGCATCCAGGTCCCGCTATTGGTTATTGACCAAGAATGGTTCTAGGTCATGTGTACATAGTTCTCGAACCCGTAGGGTCCGCACGCTTAACGTTTCGATGACAGTTTTATTATGAGTTTATAAGTTTTGATGTACCGAAGTTTGTTCGGAGTCCCGGATGTGATCACGGACATGACGAGGAGTCTCGAAATGGTCGATACATAAATAATAATATATTGGACGACTATATTCGGACACCAGAAGTGTTCCGGGTGATTTCGGAGAAAACCGGAGTGCCGGGGGGGTACGGAACCCCGGGAGAGTTAATGGGCCACATGGGCCTTGGTGGGAAGAGAGGGCGGCGGGGTGGGCGCGCGCCTCTCCCTCTGGTCCGGTGGACTAGGAGGGGGCGCCCTTCCTTCCCCCTCTCCCTTTCCTTCCCCTCCTAGTAGGAGTAGGAAAGGAGGAGTCCTACTCCTACTAGGAGGAGGATTCCTCCTCCTTGGCGCCCAAGGGCGGCCGCCTCCCCTTGCTCCTTTATATACGGGGCGGGGCACCCCATAGACACACAAGTTGATCTACGGATCGTTCCTTAGCCGTGTCGGTGCCCCCTCCACCATATTCCACCTTGGTCATATCATCACGAGTTTAGGCGAAGCCTGCGCCGTACAACATCATCATCGCCACCACGCCGTCGGCCGTGGAACTCATCTCGAGCTCGGCTGGATCGGAGGCGGAGATCGCCATCGAGCTGAACGTGTGCTGAACTCGGAGGCTCAGTATGTTCGGTGCTTGGTTCGGTCGGATCGTGAAGACGACGACTACATCAACCGCGTTGTGCTAACGCTTCGCTTACGGTCTCACGAGTGCGTGGGACGAACACTCTCCCTCTCATTGCTATGCCATCACCATGATCTTGCGTGTGCGTAGGAATTTTTTGAAATTACTACGTTCCCCAACAAATGGCATCCGAGCCTAGGTTTTATGCGTTGATGTTATATGCACGAGTAGAACACAAGTGAGTTGTGGGCGATACAAGTCATACCGCTTACCAAAGATGTCATACTTTGGTTCGGCGGTATTGTGAGATGAAGCGGCCCGGACCGACATTACGCGTACGCTTACGCGAGACTGGTTTCACCGTTACGAGCACTCGTGCTTAAAGGTGGCTGGCGGGTGTCTGTCTCTCTCACTTTAGCTAAATCGAGTGTGGCTACGCCCGGTCCTTGTGAAGGTTAAAACAGCACCAACTTGACAAACTATCATTGTGGTTTTTGATGCGTAGGTAAGAACGGTTCTTGCTAAGCCCGTAGCAGCCACGTAAAATTTGCAACAACAAAGTAGAGGATGTCTAACTTGTTTTTGCAGGGCATGTTGTGATGTGATATGGTCAAGACGTGATGCTATATTTTATTGTATGAGATGATCATGTTTTGTAACCGGTTATCGGCAATCGCGAGAGCCATATGGTTGTCGCTTTATTGTATGAAATGCAAACGCCTTGTAATTGCTTTACTTTATCACTAAGCGGTAGCGATAGTCGAGAAGCAATAGATGGCGAACGACAACGATGCTACGATGGAGATCAAGGTGTCGCTACCGGTGGCGATGGTGATCACGACGGTGCCGGAGATGGAGATCACAAGCACAAGATGATGATGGCCATATCATATCACTTATATTGATTGCATGTGATGTTTATCCTTTATGCATCTTATCTTGCTTTGATTGACGGTAGCATTTTAAGATGATCTCTCACTAAAATTATCAAGAAGTGTTCTCCCTGAGTATGCACCGTTGCCAAAGTTCGTCGTGCCCAGACACCACATGATGATCGGGTGTGATAAGCTCTCGTCCATCTACAATGGGTGCAAGCCAGTTTTGCACACGCGAATACTCAGTTAAACTTGACGAGCCTAGCATATGCAGATATGGCCTCGGAACACGGAGACCGAAGGTCGGCGTGAATCATATAGTAGATATGATCAACATAGTGATGTTCACCATTGAAAACTACTCCATCTCACGTGATGATCGGTTATGGTTTAGTGGATTTGGATCACGTGATCACTTAGATGACTAGAGAGATGTCTGTCTAAGTGGGAGTTCTTAAGTAATATGATTAATTGAACTTAAATTTATCATGAACTTAGTAGTTGATAGTATCTTGCTTGTCTATGTTTGTTTGTAGATAGATGGCTCGTCTTTGTTGTTCCGTTGAATTTTAATGCGTTCCTTGAGAAAGAAAAGTTGAAAGATGATGGTAGCAATTACGGATCGGGTCCGTAACACGAGGATTATCCTCATTGCTGCACGGAAAAGTTACGTCTGGAAGCACCGCTGGGTGCGAACTGCTTCTTGATGCAATTGACGACGTTAAGAATGTGCAGCGAGCAAATCGATGACTACTCTATAGTTCGATGTGCCATGCTTTACGGCTTAGAACCGGGTCTTCAACGAC
The DNA here is from genome assembly GCA_021437245.1 of Aegilops speltoides. Taxonomy (NCBI): domain Eukaryota; kingdom Viridiplantae; phylum Streptophyta; class Magnoliopsida; order Poales; family Poaceae; genus Aegilops; species Aegilops speltoides. Next base: position 448,479,160 of record CM038144.1, read on the forward strand.
ATTTTGAACGTCATGGAGCATATGAGATGTTCCAGGAGTTGAAGTTAATATTTCAAGCAAATGCCCGGATTGAGAGATATGAAGTCTCCAATAAGTTCTATAGCTGCAAGATGGAGGAGAATAGTTAATAATCACTTGATTCAACTGGGAGTTAATCTTCCTGATGATAGTGTCATTGATAGAATTCTCCAATCACTGCCACCAAGCTACAAGAGCCTTGTGATGAACTATAATATGCAAGGGATGAACAAGACTATTCCCAAGCTCTTCGCAATGCTAAAAGCTGCGGAGGTAGAAATCAAGAAGCAGCATCAAGTGTTGATGGTCAACAAGACCACTAGTTTCAAGAAAAAGGGCAAAGGGAAGAAGAAGGAACTTCAAAAGAACGGCAAGCAAGTTCTTTGCTCAAGAGAAGAAACCCAAATCTGGACCTAAGCACTGGCGAGTACTTCTACCGCAAGCGGTGGTCCTTTGAAGCGGAACTGCCCCAAGTATTTGGCGGATAAGAAGGATGGCAAAGTGAACAAAGGTATATGTGATATACATGTTATTGATGTGTACCTAACTAGAGCTCGTAGTAGCACTGGTATTTGATCTTGGTTACATTGCTAATATTTGCAACTCGAAGCAGTACTACGGAATAAGCGAGCACTAGCCAAGGGCGAGGTGACGATCTTGCGTGGGGAAGCGGTTCCAAAGTCGATGTGATCGCGGTCGGCACGCTACCTCTACATCTACCTTGGGATTAGTATTAGACCTAAATAATTGTTATTTGGTGCAGCGTTGAGGATGAACATTATATCTGGATCTTGTTTGATGCGAGACGGTTATTCATTTAAATCGAGAGAATAATGGTTGTTCTATTTATATGAGTAATATCTTTTATGGTCATGCACCCTTGAAGAGTGGTCTATTTTATTGAATCTCGATAGTAGTGATACACATATTCATAATGTTGAAGCCAAAAGATGCAGAGTTGATAATGATTGTGCAACTTATTTGTGGCAATCGCCGTTTAGGTCATATCGATTGTAAAGCGCATGAAGAAACTCCATCTTGATGGACTTTTGGAATCACTTGATTATGAATCACTTGGTACTTATGAACCGTGCCTCATGGGCAAGATGACTAAAACACCGTTCTCCGGTACTATGGAGAGAGCAACAGATTTGTTGGAAATCATACATACAGATGTATGTGGTCTGATGAATGTTGAGGCTCATGGCGGATATTGTTATTTTCTCACCTTCACAGATGATTTGAGCAGATATGGGTATATCTACTTAATAAAGCACAAGTCTGAAACATTTGAAAAGTTCAAAGAATTTCAGAGTGAAGTGGAAAATCATCGTAACAAGAAAATAAAGTTTCTACGATCTGATCGTGGAGGAGAATATTTGAGTTACGAGTTTGGTTTACAGTTGAAACAATGAGGAATAGTTTCGCAACTCACGCCACCTGGAACACCACAAAGAAATGGTGTGTCCGAACATTGTAATCGTACTTTACTTGATATGGTGCGATCTATGATGTCTCTTATCGATTTACCACTATCGTTTTGGGGTTATGCTTTAGAGACGGCCGCATTCACGTTAAATAGGGCACCATCAAAATCCGTTGAGACGACGCCTTATGAACTGTGGTTTGGCAAGAAACCAAAGTTGTCGTTTCTTAAAGTTTGGGGCTGCGATGCTTATGTGAAGAAACTTCAACCAGATAAGCTCGAACCCAAATCGGAGAAATGTGTCTTCATAGGATACCCAAAAGAGACTGTTGGGTACACCTTCTATCATAGATCCGAAGGCAAGACATTCGTTGCTAAAATGGATCCTTTCTAGAGAAGGAGTTTCTCTCGAAAGAAGTGAGTGGGAGGAAAGTAGAACTTGATGAGATAAGCAGTATCTACTCCATTATTGGAAAGTAGTTCATCACGAGAACCGGTTCTGTGACAATCGCACCAATTAGTGAGGAAGCTAATGATATTAATCATGAAACTTCAGATCAAGTTTCTCTTGAACCTCGAGGTCTACGAGTAAGATCCGCACGAGTGGTGCGGTAATCCTATTCTGGAAGTCATGTTACTTGACCATGATGAACCTACGAACTATGAGGAAGCGATGATGAGCCCAGATTCCACAAAATGGCTAGAAGCCATGAAATCTGAGATGGGATCCATGTATGAAAACAAAGTATGGACTTTGGTTGACTTGCCCGATGATCGCAAGCCATTGAGAATAAATGGATCTTTAAGAAGAAGATTGACGCTGATGGTAATGTAACTGTCTATAAAGCTCGACTTGTTGCAAAAGGTTTTCGACAAGTTCAAGGGGTTGACTACGATGAGACTTTCTCACCCGTAGCGATGCTTAAGTCTGTCCGAATCATGTTAGCTATTGCTGCATTTCATGATTATGAAATTTGGCAAATGGATGTCAAGACTGCATTCTTGAATGGATTTCTAGAAGAAGAGTTGTATATGATGCAACCGGAAGGTTTTGTTGATCCAAAAGGTGCTAACAAAGTGTGCAAGCTCCAGCGTTCCATTTATGGACTGGTGCAAGCATCTCGGAGTTGGAATAAACTCTTTGATAGTGTGATCAAAGCATATGGTTTTATCTGAGACTTTTGGAGAAGCCTGTATTTACAAGAAAGTGAGTGGGAGCTCAGAGCATTTCGATTTTATATGTAGATGACATATTATTAATTGGAAATGATATAGAATTCTGGATAGCATAAAGGGATACTTGAATAAAAGTTTTTCAATGAAAGACCTCGATGAAGCTGCTTACATATTGGGCATCAAGATCTATAGAGATAGATCAAGGCGCTTAATAGGACTTTCACAAAGCACATACCTTGACAAAATTTTGAAAAAGTTCAAAATGGATCGAGCAAAGAAAGAATTCTTGCCTGTGCTACAAGGTGTGAAGTTGAGTCAAACTCAATGCCCGACCACAGCAGAAGAAGATAGAGAAAATGAAAAATGTTCCTATGCTTCAGCCATAGGCTCTATCTTGTATGCAATCTTGTGTACAGACACTGACGTATGCTTAGCAATAAACTTGGCAGGAAGGTACCAAAGTAATCCAGAGTGGATCATGGACAGCGGTCAAGAACATCTGAAATACGAAAAGGACTAAGGATATGTTTCTCGTATATGGAGGTGACAAAGAGCTAGTCGTAAATGGTTACGTCGATGCAAGCTTTGACACCGATCCGACGATTCTAAATCGCAAACCGGATCGTGTTTTTATTAAGCGGTGGAGCTGTAAGTTGGTGCAGTTCTAAACAAAGCGTCGTGGCGGGATCTACATGTGAAGCGGAGTACATAAGCGCTTCAAGCGACAAATGAAGGAGTGCGGATGAAGGAGTTCATTTCGATCTAGGTGTCATACCTAGTGCATCGGGACCATTGAAAATCTTCGTGACAATTGGTGCAATTGCCTTGGCAAAGGAATCCAGATTTCACAAGAGGACCAAGCACATCAAGAGGCGCTTCAATTCCATTCGGGACCAAGTCCAAGTGGGAGACATAGAGATTTGCAAGATACATACGGATATGAATGTTGCAGACCGTTGACTAAGCCTCTCTCACGAGCAAAACATGATCAGCACCAAGACTCCATGGGTGTTAGAATCATTACTATGTAATCTAGATTATTGACTCTAGTGCAAGTGGGAGGCTCAAGGAAATATGCCCTAGAGGCAATAATAAAGTTATTATTTATTTCCTCATATCATGATAAGTGTTTATTATTCATGCTAGAATTGTATTAACGGAAACATGATACATGTGTGAATACATAGACAAACATATAGTCACTAGTATGCCTCTACTTGACTAGCTCATTAATCAAAGATGGTTATGTTTCCTAACCATAGACATGTGTTGTCATTTGATTAATGGGATCACATCATTAGGAGAATGATGTGATTGACATGACCCATTCCGTTAGCCTAGCACTTGATCATTTAGTATCTTGCTATTGCTTTCTTCATGACTTATACAAAGTTCACGCAACTATGAGATTATGCAACTCCGTTTACGGAAGAACACTTTGTGTGCTACCAAGCGTCTACAACGAATCGGGTGATTATAAAGGTGCTCTCTGGTGTTTCGAAGGTACATGTTGGGTTGGCATAAATCGAGATTAGGTTTTGCCACTCCGATTGTCGGAGAGGTATCTCTGGGCCCTCTCGGTAATACTCATCACCCAAGCCTTGCAAGCATTGTAACTAATGAGTTAATTATAAGATGATGTATTACGAGCGAGTAAAGAGACTTGCGATAGCGAGATTGAACTAGGTATTAGATACCGACGATCAAATCTCGGGCAAGTAACATACCGATGACAAAGGAACAACGTATGTTGTTATGCGGTTTGACCGATAAAGATCTTCGTAGAATATGTAGGAACCAATATGGGCATCCAGGTCCGCTATTGTTTATTGACCGAGAATGGTTCTAGGTCATGTCTACATAGTTCTCGAACCCGTAGGGTCCGCACGCTTAACGCTTCGATGGCAGTTTTATTACGAGTTTATAAGTTTTGATGTACGAAGTTTGTTGAGTCCGGATGTGATCACGGACATGACGAGGAGTCTCGAAATGGTCGATACATAAAGATTGATATATTGGGCGACTATATTCGGACACGGAAGTGTTCGGGTAATTTGGAGAAAACCGAGTGCGGGGTTACTGGAACCCCCGGAGAGTTAATGGGCCACATGGGCCTTGGTGGGAAGAGAGAGGCGGCGGGGTGGGCGCGCCCTCTCCCTCTAGTCGAATTGGACTAGGAGGCGGCGCCCCTTTCCTTCCCCCTCTCCCTTTCCTTCCCCTCCTAGTAGGAGTAGGAAAGGAGGAGTCCTGCTCCTACTAGGAGGAGGATTCCTCCTCCTTGGCGCGCCCAAGGGGCCGGCCGGCCTCCCCCCTTGCTCCTTTATATACGGGGGCGGGGGGGCACCCCATAGACACACAAGTTGATCTACGGATTGTTCCTTAGCCGTGTGCGGTGCCCCCCTCCACCATATTCCACCTCGGTCATATCGTCGCAGAGTTTAGGCGAAGCCCTGCGCCGATAGAACATCATCATCGTCACCACGCCGTCATGCTGACGAAACTCATCTCCGGAGCTCGGCTGGATCGGAGGCCGGAGATCGTCATCGAGCTGAACGTGTGCTGAACTCGGAGGCTCCGTACGTTCGGTGCTTGGATCGGTCGGATCGTGAAGATGTACGACTACATCAACCGCGTTGTGCTAATGCTTCCGCTTACGGTCTACGAGGGTACGTGGACGAACACTCTCCCCTCTCGTTGCTATGCCATCACCATGATCTTGCGTGTGCGTAGGAAATTTTTTGAAATTACTATGTTCCCCAACAGGGACACCCCTGCAGGGTTTGAACTTTTGAAAGCCGTGCCCGCGGTTATGTGGCAGATGGGAATTTGTTAATATCCGGTTGTAGTAAACTTGAAGTAAACTCTTCTAAAATACACCAACCGTGTGCGTAACCGTGAGTGTCTCTTTTCGGGGTTGATCGAGAGGAGAACACGGTTTCCGCGTTATGTCTGACGTAAGTAGGAGTTCAGGATCACTTCTTGATCATTACTAGTTGACGACCGTTCCTTTGTTTCTCTTCTCGCTCTCATTTGCGTATGTTAGCCACCATATGTGCTTAGCCGCTGCTGCAACCTCACCACTCTACCCCTTCCTTTCCCATTAAGCTTTGCTAGTCTTGATACCCATGGTAATGGGATTGCTGAGTCCTCGTGGCTCATAGATTACTACACCACCAGTTGCAGGTACAGGTTATGCGATGATCATGACGCGACAGCGATGTTACTTGTGTTGGAGTTCTTCTTCTTCTTTGTTGATCAGGGGATAGGTTCCAGGTCGGCAGCCTGGGTTAGCAGGGTGGATATTGTTTGAGTTTCTGTTTATGTTTCATCCGTAGTTGGATATTGATCTCTTGTATGATGTATTGTTGTATTCATGTGACATTGTATGTAATGGATGTATCCCCACTATTATGTAATGTTGATGTAATGATATCCACCTTGCAAAGCATTTCAATATGCGGGTCTATCCTTGGTGGGACCGTCGAGTTCCTTTTGGATAGGGTCGCATATTGGGCGTGACAAGTTGGTATCAGAGCCTCGACCGACCTTAGGAGCCCCCTTGATTGATCATGTAGTTTGGCCGTTGTTGAGTCTAGAAGAAAACTATTTTCGGAGTCTAGTTATATCGGAGTAGGAATTCTTTTACTCCTCCGCCTTAAATCGCTCTGGTGAGGAATCTTGACGTAGGTGTTTTGAGTCACTCCTCTTCCCCTTCAAATTTTTCTTTAGGATCACGTAGTTGGTTTTCCGATTGTTGTTCCTCTGCTCCTTTATCCGGTGCATTTCTCATCAAGTTGATTCGAGCCTCTTCATTTTTGCCAAGTTCAATCCTCAATTCTTCCTTCCGACGTCGTTGTTTTTCCCTGTCCGAAGTTGTTCTTGTTTTTCCCACCCGCCCTCCCTTCTTCCTCTCGAAACCGGAGTCTGTAATCGAGTATCACTCCTACTCGTGCGAAGTCTTTGCTTTCTTTCCTCAATGATTTCAACCGGTGTTTTCTCTTCAAGATATTCGTCGGTTTCCCCTTCCATGTGCCTTTGTTTTCCCGCCCTCCCACCCTTTTTCTTCCCTTAGCCCGAGTCTCTTTCGAGCATCAATTTCAGTCGTGCGGAACCTCTTCAGTCTTTCGTAAATTGTTTCAACCGGTGAATTCTCGTCTGGTTCATCATTGTTCGTCTTGCTTTCTTTTCGGTGGGTTTCAACTCAATTTTCTCGGTTAGATCATATTCTTTCCCTCGACTCAAGTGTTCCCTTTGCTTGTTCGCCTCTCGCCATTTTGTTATTCCGGAGTGATGAAGACATCTTAGAAGATTCGTGTTTGCATTCAATTATTTTGAGGTTGTCACCTCATTCAAAAATTTCAATCGTTCTGGTGCATCATTTCTCGTTCAAAAATCCTTTTCTAACGGTGTTATCTCTTCAGTGGGCCCTAACCCACAGGTCTTTTCCCAGGATCTTACCTGACTCTTCTAATTGCCCGGAGGTATTCTCAATCCTTTTCGAAGTTTGACGTAAGGATGAATTTCATCAGTCAGACGCCTTTCCAAGATCGATTCCAAATCATTTTCATCGTTGGCTCAACCTATTTGTTTTTCATTCTCCCGGAGTACCTCAACAATTCTGCATGGTGTTTCTCGTCGTCATGATCATCATTCGAAGACCGACGTAGAGTTTTCCCTAAATCGTGTCCGTTCTCCCGGAGATTCGCGGTGCTAGCTCGATGTTATCCTATTAAATGGTTTCCAGTCGTGCTATTCTTTTCATCCATCCGGAGTATGTTAGAAGTTGTTTTCCCGTTTCTTTTCACCGAAGGCCATCGTTCCAGAAGAATTCTTCGTCCTCACATTTCAGCTACCGTTATCCAATTATTCCGGTGCTTGGTTCAAGTATTCTTCAATCAGCTCGCGATACCTTCGTTATCTTGTCTCTTAATTCCCTCAAGTATCTTTGTGCTTTTATAATTCTTCCCAGCGATTCATTCTCTTTCATTAGTCATTTGCGAATTCTTACGGTGGTTCGTTCAAGATTCTTTTTCTTTGAGTATCATATTATTTCATTCATTCTTTTCAACCCTACCGGTGGTTCATGAAGACCTTCTCAAGTCTGCGATATGTCACTTCTCAATCCTTTTCAAGAAGAATAAGTAATATGCAAAATCCATTGCTTGTCATCAATTTAATTTGATGAAGGATAAGCATACAATAAATCTTATTCTTATTTCATCCAAGTGAGTAATCCCTTCCTTCGGAGTTTGTTCGTAATGAATAAATTCTAGTTCCAAGTGTTTTAATCTTTTATTTTCCGGAGTTCAAATTTCCTCGGCTATCTCGTCGGAACCTCCATCTAAATCATCGCAAGCTTTAATCTTATTCTTTTCATCCTTCAATTCTATCTCATTGTCCTTTTGTTTATCGGAGTTCTTCATGGTGGGTTCTTCAGGAGTTAATTCATTCTTTAAGAGTTCATCAAGATTCTTGTTGGTGGAGTTCAAATATCTTTTCTTCTCGCGTCTCGAAGTGCCAATAATTCCCCGTATTCTTTTGAAGTGGAGTTTTGCATTTCTTCGTTCTTCTAAGCTATCCAATCATTTTCGTTTGTGGCCGGTTATCACCTTATGATCTTGAGATGTTATTTATAAGACCACAACAAGCTTATTCTTTTCGTTGTTGAATTCCTCAACAACACTGTTTAAACCTTCCTTCTAAAGATGCTTTCTATTTCATTCGTGGCACAAGTTGTCATTTTCTTCTCCGTTCTTTTCATTCAACTCTTTTAGTTCTTTCCGGAGGTTTTGTGTCTTGTCTCCATCAAGTGTCATCCCATCTTGCGTAGCTCGTGTTCTATTCCTCCATGTTTAGCCGGAGTGCTGCCTAAATCCTTTCATTCGTATTTGTTTCTTATCTCGTTCTAACCGGAGTGGTTTCATAGACTATATGATCCCGTGAGTTTTTGATTCTCGGCATTCTCGTCGTTCCTCTCTTCTTCTCGAGTGCTCTCGATTCTTTGCTTCTTCTTTTGAGTTCTTGCTTCACCTCTTCCTCTTTCTCTTCTGTCTCGGTCCTAAGATCTCGGGACAAGATCTCTTGTTAGTGGAGGAGAGTTGTAACGCCCCGGATCCGATGCGCCAGGTGTCCGTCAGTTATTTGCCGCCCTTGCCATGTCATGTGCTTGCGTGTTGCACTTTGCCATGTCATCATCTGCATTTCATATTATGTCATCATGTGCATCGCATTTGCATACGTGCTCGTTTCATGCATCCGAGCATTTTTCCCCGTTGTCCGTTTTGCAATCCAGCACTCCTATGTCCTCCGGCGCCCCCTTTTACCTCATTGCGTGAGTGGCCGAAAAATGTTCTCGGAATGGGTCGAAACTTGGCATGCGGTCTTATTATAGTGCAGAAAGGCCGCCTGCCGAATTTCATCGCATTCGGAGTTCGTTTGATAGCCCAACCGTCATCCGTAGTGGCACCGTTGTCGGATTATTGGTCGGATGTTTTCGGTCTCAGGAAACTGCTATCGGGTCGCACTTCATCTCTCTCTTCTCAGCCCAACCCCTCTTGCAACCCACCTGCATCCCACTTAGTTCCCCCTCTGTCCGGAGCCATCGGATCGAGATCCGATGCCCGAAAACCCTCAAACCCTAGCCCCTACCCTTTATATACTCCTTCCACTTCCATTTTTGGCAGCCTACCCTTCCCCTCCTCGTTTTCACCGCCTCCTCCCACCTTGAGGGCCGCGCCGCCGCCTTCCCCTCCAGATCCGGCGCGCCCCCACCTCATCCCTGCCACTTGGCGCTGCCCAACTGGCCAGCCGCCGCGGGCCAGGCGTTCTCCACCTCTCCCGTAGCGCCACGTCGCCCCTCAGCCTCCTCTACGCCGCCGCGGTCCGTCCAGGCCCGGGCCAGGCCCACGAAGCCCATCGGGGCCCACGCCCGAGCCCGTGTCTCCGCCACCACGCCCGAGCGCCTCGCCTGAGCACGGAGTTCCAGCATCGCCGCGCTGCCGCCGCCGCCCGTCGCCACGACCGCGCGCGCCGCGCCAGCGCCGTGCCTCGCCGGACTCCGACGCCCCGCTGCCAACAACCTCGTCCGCCGCCTCCTCCTTTTCCTCACCGGAGGCACCGCCCGACCTCCTCTGCAGCGGTCGGCCCCTCATCGCCAGGGATGCCGCGCCTGCATCACCCACGGACGGATCCGGCCTCGCCGGCCCCGGATCCGGGCGCCCCACGCCTCGCCCCGCCCCCGTTCGTCACCGGTGTCACCATGGTCGCCGCCAATCACCGCCGGGATCGCCCAGTCCCGAGTCGTCCCCGTACCCCGAACCAAACGCGCCTGCTGCACCGCCTTGTCCCCGGAACCGCGAGATCCCGTTTTCCCACGAGGTGAAATTTCACCAAGTCCCGAAATATTTTACATTCTGGTGCCCTGTTCATTGCATCATATCTCCTTGCATACTGCACCGTTTCATGCGTGTGTCAAAATGTTCGTCTCAATGAGTACTTCATTTCATTCCATTGCATCATGTTCATTTGAGTCCATCTTGATGCCTGAATCATCGTTGCAAGAGTGCAATGTGATGTTAGTTTCAGATTCTTATCAGAACATGCTCTTTTGTCATTTTTGCCATGATTGATGTGTGCATCGTATGAACTTGAGCCGTACATATGTTTTGAAGTATGCCATGCCATCTTTACAGGGGTGTATGCCATGTATTTTTGTGATCTCTGTGGTGACTAGCACAAGCATGCAAACTAGGCTTCGTGATGTTGCTGATTTCAGTCCCTGTTCTGCTGTTATTTTTATGCCATGTAAACTTGATGCTACACAGAGATCCATGCATATTTTGAGTATGTTCAGTAAGGATGTTTTGAACATATGGTTATGCTCTATCCATCGATGCCCTTGTTTGAAATTGTGGAGTAGTCTATAATGTCATTTTCGTGCTCTACTTTTGCTATAAAATGTTTCCTGGCAGATTGCTTACATGTTATTCAATTTTGCCAAGGTTGTTGTAGTTGATCCTTGCATGCTATATTGTTGTTCTTACCATGCCTAGCTTCTATGCCATGTCTAGTTTTTGGGTGTATGCTTAGTTTGTCATGAAATGCCTCGTAGTGGGTGCATCGAGCTCGTTAACATGCCTACTTGTTATCTGTTTATGCCATGCTCCAGTTTTGCACTAAGTCTGAATCTGTTTATGTTTTTGTTATGTTCACATGCTTGCAATTGTATTTTCTGAACCCTTTTGGCTTATAGCCAGTAAGGGACTTTTGTTATATGCTTTGAGTAGATTCGTGCCATGCTATAGTTTTACATGATAGCTTGCTATAACTTGTTGTTTCATAGCTCTAAACATGTCAACCTGATGTTATTTCTGCCATGTCCTGAAATTCTGCCAAGTCTGTGAACCTGTTATTATTTGCCATCTTACCATGTCCTTTTGAGAATGTTCTAGTAGTTTATGGAGTTAGCTCAGTGTTCATGTTTTGTCATGCTTTACCTGTACTTCATGCCATGCCTTTGTTTTCACGTTGAGGTGCTTTAGCATGTTGTTTTGATGCTTGCAATATGCCTAGTTGCTGTTTTGGTCAGATTGTTGTTATGTCTTGTATAGAGTGTATGTGTTGAACCGTTGCTCCGTTTTTAGTGTGCTCTATATGAAACTTGCTTAGTTTTGCATGTAGGTTCATATTACTTTGTTGGATCCATGTCTTGAATGTGTTTGCTTGATGTTTGTATGCATTTTGCATCAATGCCATGCTTATCTTGTTTTGCTCATATCTTCTAGGTCGTAGCTCCGAATTAAATGAACTTTATATGTAACTTGACTAGAATTTCGTGTAGATCATTTTGGTGCATCTTAACTTGCTGTTTAACAACTTGAACATAAGGTTTATTCAGATCTGGACCAATTTCAAAATTTGCATATGAGGACTTACCGGAATTGTTATATGTCGTTTCCGGCCTCATTTAAACTTGCTTTGATGCGTTGCTCTTGTATGCATCATCTCTTGCCATGAGTAGCTTCATGTAGCCTTGTCATGCATCATACTTGGTTGAGCATCATGCCTTGTTCATGTGTGGTGTGTTTACCATGTTGTGTGCTTCTCTCGATAGTTCCTGTTTCATTGCCTCCCAAATTGCATGAACCTCTAACCTTTGTTACCCTTCCTAGCAAACCGTTGTTTGGCTATGTTACCGCTTTTGCTCAGCCCCTCTTATAGCGTTGCTAGTTCCAGGTGAAGATGAAGATTGCTCCATGTCGGATTATGTTTATGTTGGGATATCACAATATCTCTTATATTATTAATGCATCTAAATACTTGGCAAAGGGTGGAAGGCTCGGCCTTATGCCTGGTGTTTTGTTCCACTCTTGCCGCCCTAGTTTCCGTCATATCGGTATTATGTTCCCGGATTTTGCGTCCCTAACGCGGTTGGGTGATTTATGGGACCCCCTAACAGTTCGCGTTGAATAAAACTTGTCCAGCAAGGCCCAACCTTGGTTTTACCATTTGCCTCACCACCACCTACTTTTCCCTTCAGAGTCGCTCTCTCGAGGGTCATCTTTATTTAGCCCCGGGCGGTGCTTCTCTAAGTCTGGTCGAACCAGCTTACCTGCGAGGCCACCTTGAGGCAACCTGAGGGCTGGTTTTACTCGTAGCTAGTCTCATCCGGTGTTGCCCTGAGAACGAGATATGTGCAGCTCCTATCGGGATTGTCGGCGCATCGGGCGGCTTTGTTGGTCTTGTTTTATTCTTGTCGAAATGTCTTGTGGCAGGATTCCGAGGCGATCGGGTCTTCCCGGGGAGAAGGAATATCCTTCGTTGATCGCGAGAGCTTATCCTGGGCTAAGTTGGGATACCCCTGCAGGGTTTGAACTTTCGAAAGCCATGCCCGCGGTTATGTGGCAGATGGGAATTTGTTAATATCCGGTTGTAGTAAAATTGAAGTAAACTCTTCTAAAATACACCAACCATGTGCGTAACCGTGAGTGTCTCTTTTCGGGGTTGATCGAGAGGAGAACACGGTTTCCGAGTTATGTCTGACGTAAGTAGGAGTTCAGGATCACTTCTTGATCATTACTAGTTGACGACCGTTCCTTTGTTTCTCTTCTCGCTCTCATTTGTGTATGTTAGCCACCATATGTGCTTAGCCGCTGCTGCAACCTCACCACTCTACCCCTTCCTTTCCCATTAAGCTTTGCTAGTCTTGATACCCATGGTAATGGGATTGCTGAGTCCTCGTGGCTCACAGATTACTACACCACCAGTTGTAGGTACAGGTTATGCGATGATCATGACGCGACAGCGATGTTACTTGTGTTGGAGTTCTTCTTCTTCTTCGTTGATCAGGGGATAGGTTCCAGGTCGGCAGCCTGGGTTAGCAGGGTGGATATTGTTTGAGTTTCTGTTTATGTTTCATCCGTAGTTGGATATTGATCTCTTGTATGATGTATTGTTGTATTCATGTGACATTGTATGTAATGGATGTATCCCCACTATTATGTAATGTTGATGTAATGATATCCACCTTGCAAAGCGTTTTAATATGCGGGTCTATCCTTGGTGGGACCGTCGAGTTCCTTTTGGATAGGGTCGCATATTGGGCGTGACATTAAAATTTTGGGGTGTCACAGTTAAATGCTTGCATATGGTGTTGTCGTTATGTTCTTGCATGTTATTTGATGCTAATGCTAGTAGTTATGCCATGAGTAGTGTTGTGATCGTCAATATGCCATGCTCATCTGGATTAATGCTTCACTATTGTTATGCTTAAGATTTATGCTGCATCCATGTTTATGTTGATATCACGCTCATGCATTGTAGTTGCATCATGTTATTTTCTTATGACTCAGCTTATTGCATTCAAGTTTAACCGGACTTAATTGAACTTGAACAACTGTTGGCTGAGTCATGGTGCCTCAGAATCGAGCTGACGAGTACAACCACATTTACCTTTATGGGGGGTCTTGATTCGGTCCTTTGTCGTGCCTCTCGCCGGTGCCTCAAACGAGGGAAGGTTATGCACGGGCGCTACCTTGGCCGGGTACGACGGCATAATCCTTGTGTGCCCGTGTTTTGTTTTGAGCTCATGTCCCCGTTTGGGACCGTTTTGCCATGACGGTGGCCGAAGATGCCTTTGGTAGGCATGGGGCCACCCATGACTTAGCCCTGAGAGGGAGTTGGTCGGAGTGGCCGGAAGAGTGTCATGGCAAGGGAAGGGTTTCGTCGGAACGCCGTTGGTCCACCCGAATGGGAGTGCGAGGCCATGGGTTCTGTGATGTGGGTAAAGTGCGCTAACCTCTGCAGAGTGTGTGTTAAATCTATCGATAGCCGTGCCCGCGGATAAGGGCCCAGTTCGAAAGTAGGTTACACTATGGTTCAACAGTAATAATAATGATGTGCTTAATAACTGTCGGGAATATACCCCGCGGTATAAACCGCCGGATGTATGACCCGGCTAGAGTTTGGCGATTCACCGGCGACCCACTTGGACCTGGCGGTTTAAGATTCATTGGTAATCCGGCAGGTGGGTCAGAGGAGCGACAAGACCCGGTGGCCCAATGGGCGGTTTATGGAAGGCCGGATGGGCCGGTTTATGAGGAAAGCGTAAGGACTATTCTCCTACAAAGGAAGCAAGACTAGGACTCCATTTGTAATGGAGTAATCCTAATCCTACTAGGACTAGTCATGTAACCCGCCTCTTCAACGTATATAAGGAGGGGCAAGGCTCCCCAAAGAGGGACAAGCTACAAGCAAGAAGAAACAATCTTAGGGCTAGACACAAAGAGGAGAGCCGGTTTACGGTGACTCCCTCGTGATGATAATGAGACCTAGCCTCAAAGCAGCATGTAGGGTTTTTCTGGGATGATGTTTCCGGGGCCAAGTGTCTAAATCCCTGTCTTGTGTTGCGTCTCTCGATTCCGCTCAACCCCTCTCAAGCTACCACATAGATGCGTTTACCTCGCGACTAAGTCCTGACAGTAAGGACATCTGCCGTGACAATTCCACGACAGTTGACGCCCACCGTGGGGCTTGCGCACGGTGGTGTTGAGTTCTTGAAAGGATTTCTCACAGGGATCAAGGAGCTCGCGATTTGTCAGATGAAAGAAGAGCCGGCAATATTCATTGTTAAAGTGATTGGAGTCTTGGTTAGCTTCGGAGCGGCAGATATAAAATTTAAGTTTAGAAGAAATTAGGGTTACAACTTGTGCGCCGCCAGGTGTGCAAAACCGAACCGTAAACCAAGAACCGAACCGAAAAAAACAAAACCAAACCGAAAATTCGGTTTTTTCAGGTTGCGGTTTCAGTTTTCAATTCTACAAACCATTTAACATTCGGTTTTCTCGGTTTAAAACCGAAAACCGTTCGGTTAAACCGAAAGAACCGGAGTTTGCTTTTATGTGCAACAATACGAGCTGAGCCGTGCGCCACCCCTTCTTTTATAGCCATCACCCCGCGTGCTGCGGCTTCGATCGGCGAGGTGGGACTAAATCGCTGCGGCTTCGGAACAACGGCGAGGCACGCGCATGCGATGCTTGTGTGGGCTCAAAGTATCCAGCCCATAGGGCCGCTTTGTCGAGCGATCCACGTCCAGGAAGCCGATTGGTTTGTCGGTACTCGGGAGGATCGACCTGGGTCATACGCTGGTAGCCTCGTGGCCGTTGGAGATACGTAGGCTCTCTTTCCTTTTTTTTCTTCATCCCTCATCTAATCGATCATATCTGCTGCCATTTAATCTAAAAAATGTTAAGAAGAAATCATGTGGACCTCCGAAACCTGCCTAACCTCTCATATCTTCTGCCATCTAATTCCTATGACTAAATCATGTCTGTCATGTAGTAATAACCCAATGTACATACACAATTTTCACAAGAAAATCTAACCTACTGCACTGGACATGTGACCAAAAATTATTGTTGTTTACAAGTTCGCGTCAACTTTGGTTATTTTGGTTATTACCGAAACCGAACCGAAATTAAATGGTTATTACCGAAACCGAACCGTATCTATGTATAAAACCGTATAAACTGAAGTATAAAAACCCTATAAACCAAAAACCGTATAAACCAAACCGAAACAAACCGAAAAAACCGAATGCACACCCTGAACGCCGCCGCAGGCATCTCTGACAATCCGTCAATCCAAGGACACATCAAAATTTTCTGCTACAGCGCACCAACTCAGTACATCGAGACAGGCAGGAGTTGTCCGTACGTGCGCAGATCGCCCAAAACTGCAGCCGTGTGTTTTCCAACCAAGACAGCTAGTCTCGAGGAGACATTAACAAGCTACATGGCTGTTTGCATCAAACCTGGTATTTATTACTAGTACTACTAGTACTACTAGATCCCATACGAAGCCTCAAGTTTGCTCAAGCAAAAGGTGCTAGTTTTGGCACGATTCCCTATAGATGATGGATTAATTACGTGTTCTGCATCCTCACGTAAGGAACAAAAGCAATTGGCTGGCCGAATCTGGAGCAAATATGATTAGAAATCAGATAGCTACATATGAGAGAAAATCCAGGCTATCCCTTGGACGTACTAAGAAGAAGAAAAACAAATTACGGAAAGGGGTCACGAGCCCACGACATGGCGAACACGGATCGGGGATGGTCAAACAAACAACGACCCGGAGGGAGACGTGGGCGCGGACTCGGGCCTCGCTGGAATCACCGCGCCCCTGCGCCATGGCTCGCCTCGCGTCGTTTCGATTGACGACTGCTCGGCCCGCTCTAAACCGCCCTCGCGGCCCGTGCCTCCGCGGCTTCACTTGCGCCGCCGCGCCAAGTCCGGCACCTGGTGACCTCGCTTCGCCTAACCCACCACTGCCATGGCGTACCTTGTAGCCAAGGCGTTCCGACGGCAAGTATCCAAGGCCATTGATTTGTCCAGCGTGAAGACCAAAGTCAAACCGATCCATTGAGCACTTGAGTAATGTCCATGTGAAGGCTCAGCTATTGATCTGGACGAAAAGAAAAAAAAAATAGGTGGGAAACAGCCCACGATTTGGAAGTGAATTCCGTTATCGAGTCGTTGGGTGCCCCAAGGTACCTGCCTCAACTCGCCGCCTCGCCGGTGTAACTTCATTGTACGGCCACAAGCCGCTGTCACTAATTATATTGCATGGACGTCACCGTGAGCCGCCCTCGCTGCGCGCCTCAAGCCGGCCCCGCTTCTACACACCTCTGCAGCTGTACCTTGGACCACGCCCCCATACCTCTTGTCCGAGCCGCCGCGGTTTAAGCTGCTTCAACCTACTTGGCCTGGCATGCCCCTTTGTTGCCTTCAAATCGCCGGCGCCGCACTCTATCGCCCGCTTCGAGCGGCCCAGCCTCCTCTGCGTTGCCAAGGGACCGCCCCGCTTGCAACTTGAAGCCTAGATCATGTGAGGGACCAGCATGATGGTCAAGCGCTGCATGCAAAAATGTCCCAGGTCAACGAAACATCTGGTAGGGCCAGCCTCTCTAGCCCGGACGCTATATATGCGGATCATCTATCGTCTAGACAAAATCAGGTGATATCCATCCAGATTTGTTTTATTAGCGCATATCATTTTTTGTTAAAAAACAATGACTTCGTTTTGTAATATTTTTTGTGCAGGACGAATATATTAAAAAAAGGGGTGGTGTTGTACCACGGATCCACGTTCGGCGGTCTTTGCATGGCTTCACGCAGACGCGCGTGTCGCGACCGATTTACATCAAGCAGCGCCAGAACTTACCGTCGCACCGCCTTTACAGCGCCACAGACGACTTCGCTGTCGCCCTCGCGGCAGTTCACGTGTCGCGCCCGACCATAATGCCGTGGCCGACTTCATTGTGCGCCCGGCTTAAAACGTCGCGACCAAACTCACCCGTCGCGCAGTTTACCACGAGCGGCGGTTCACCGTGGCGACTTCAACTTCACCTAGCGATCATCAAATTCATGGCGGATTATTTTCGGCCTGGCACATCAGGTGATATCCATCTAAAATATATTTTATTGGTACATATTATTTTTTCTCAAAGAGCAGTTTATCTTTGTCTTGGTCTGCAATATTGTTGATGCAGGACAATTGTTCACTACATCAAAATGACGTGGTTAACTTGCCTGTCCGCGCCGGTTTACAACACCGCGGCCGGTTCATCTATTTGAGCCACCTCTGATGCTAAAATCATCTTTCCTGTCCGCCTCTCACGGCTTGGTCTACATCAACACACCAGCCGCGCTTTTATGCACGAGTTTGTCTATTGAGTATGAGCAAGTCACGGTTGGGGTAGCCGGTTTTCTTCGACAAATTGGAGGCAAGTTATCATCGGCCGCCGTCATGTTGATGGTTCAATGGACATGCGCACAAATCGCTGCCATTACGGTTTAGTCGACTTCAAATAGCAGTTGGAAGGAGCCATTGGCGAGTTGCGGACACGGCTCATACGGGATCATTTATAACCCACCGCGATCACCTCGACCTATACGTGGATTTACATCGCGTTATCAACACCAATAATATATACCTTCTGCTATGGTCAAAATATGGAGAATCTCAAGCCAACTCCTCGAGTTACCTTGAGACTCGGGGGCTGCAATGATATGACTCAGCAAATGTTGCCGGTTTTCTGTGAAGTCAAGAACCCCAGGACGTTGGAGGGAAAGATAACCCAGTCCCAGAGGCTACTGTTATTTTTATGAAAATTTAAAGGCCGTCAGCAATATTCCGGCTCATAATGATGCTTCCACACAGCGCTGAAGCCCTTAGTGTTTGGTTTATACCAGGTTTAAGAGGAAACTATCTCTTGCAAAGCTCTGAAGCTCTCAAATCCGGTATAAAAATGTCCGGTTCAAAAATGAATTAACTTCTCGCAAGTTCGAGTTTAAAGGCCGTCAGAAAATTTCCGGCTGAAAATGAAGATTCCGGTTAAAAATCCGGTTCAAGGGAAAGATGTCTCCCACAAAGCTTTGAAGCTCTCAATATCCGGTTTAACGTCCGGTTCAAGAAGGATTTATGTCTTGCAAAAAAGTTAAGGGGTGCAAAAGAGGACCTGCTGCCATGATGTGCGGTTCAAACATGGGTATCATGCCTTATTGGCTTATCATATTATTGATCACTTGGGGGATTGGTCATGTCTGAACCATAGTCACACCTCTTGATCGGGGCAATGCCACAATATCACTTGGGGCTTGGTCGCGTCCGAACCATAGCAACGCCATTTGGTAGGCGAAAAGCCACAACATCACTTGGGGACTTGGTCATGTCTGAACCATAGTCACGCCTCTTGATCGGCCTAGTGCCACAGCATCACTTGGGGGCTTTGGTCGAACCCGAACCATCGCTACATCTCTTGGTCGGCGTAATGCCAACGCATCATTTGGGGACCTGGCTGACTCGAACCATAGCTACGCCTGTTGGGGGCTTGGTCGTGTCGGACCATGGTAATGCCTCTTGATCGGTTTAAAGCCTCATTTGCAAATGATTTTATCTTTGCCTTTGCTTGAATTCTGTTCTTTTTTGCTAAAGACCTTTTACTTCTGTTGCGTTTTTAAACCGACATTGTTAATCCGGTTCGACTGCCAATTACAAATTGGCGGAACACGGTCAAATCTTAATCCGGAGACTATCTGCCTGGTTTGATTTTATGTTACCATCTTATTATGGAGTAAACCGGTGTTCATTAACCCGGCTTGACTTTCAATTACAAGTTGTCAGTATGTGATCAAATCATAATCCGGAGACTATCATCCCGGTCTGGTTTGACTACGAGTCGCCAGTATTGTATATGGTTAAACCGGTGTTTATCACAACCCGGTACGGTTTTGTCATAAACCGGCATAGTATGAAAGGAGTTATCATTACTCAAGATTGGGGTTATCACCCTTACTACAAAAGTTGGTAAACCAATGATGTGATTCAGTGTCACAGGTATGATATATTTCATATTTGATTATTCTTAAGTGCAGCCTTGGTTATAAACCTGGGTTATATGTTGGGCATTATGACCCGTCCGGCGGTAAACCGCCAAGACACTTTAAATTTGTTGTATGCAGAAACAGGTTGAATAAAGCATGATGATAAATTATCCGGTGTTTATTAAACCGGCCTGGCTTTAAGACGATATGTCGCCAGTATATGATGAGAAATTATCCGGTGTTTGTTAACCCGGCCTGGCTTTGGACTATAAGTCGCCAGTACATATTTGGATTGCGCCATTGGAATCATGCGCTTATAAATCATCGGGTTATATCATTCAAATAGCCAAACTTGGCTGAATTTTCATTATGATATAGAATGAATAAGGTTTTTCATACCAGATTATATTATCTTGAATAGCCAACATGGCTAGATTTTTATTATGGTTATTAATAACCGATATTATTGAGGTTTTCAAAGTCGCTTTAGCGCAATGAATATTATTTTGTCAAAGGATATGATTTATTCTACAATGGAAGGAATAGTCCCAAGTCGCTGCAGGTTTACGACCCGGCACTTGGGGGCTACATTATTCAAATTAAGATTGCATCAAATATGCAAGTCTCATGTCGCTGCAAGCATGCACCATGACACTTGGGGGCTAATGCAAAGTCATTGTTTGCTCACCTTATTGAAGACCCGACTCATCACATCGTAATGACCCGGCCCTTGGGGGCTACAGTGGTTGAAGTTTTTATGAGTATAAGACAATTACAAGTCCCAGGTTGCTGCAAGTAGAACAACCCGACACTTGGGGGCTACATAATATGGAGTATTCAGTTTTTACTAAATGACTGGGATGAACAACATGGATTTCTTCTGAAGTGGCAGTATTTATCTTGAAGCAAGTCTTAAGCCATCACTTTGTTCTGCTCAAGACTTGGGGGCTACAGGTATTATATTATTATCGAAGAACTATTTTCAAATTCTCTGTTTTGAGTAAACCGGATTGACCTGGCGTCACCAATCATTACGACCCTGTGTCTGCAACCCGGCATCATCAATAATCATGAACCGGTGTTTGCAACAATCATGAACCGGCGTTGGCAACAATCATGACCTGGAATTATCAGTTTTTATAACCCGACAAAGGTGGTAATCATAAACCGACAAGTTTTACATCTTCAAGCCGGCTGGATATCAGTTGAATATTTCAGAGATTAATATTTTTGTCAAGTCAGAGCATTGAAGGTCAAGTCAACTGGATTCTTTATTTACAAAATATCTTCTGCAAGGAAATCGATTATGAAACTGGTCTATTGACTCAGATTTTTTAGGAGGAAGAAATGACAAGGATTTAAGGATGATCAAGTGCTGGTTTACAAGAATATTTAAACCGGAGCACAACCCGACAAATTTGTTCTTGTGTTTATGTTGCAGATCAGTTTAACATGGATGAATCCAAATTAAACCGGGGGCTAATGTCGGGGATATACCCCGCGGTATAAACCGCCGGATGTATGACCCGGCTAGAGTTTGGCGATTCACCGGCGACCCACTTGGACCTGGCGGTTTAAGATTCATTGGTAATCCGGCAGGCGGGTCAGAGGAGCGACAAGACCCGGTGGCCCAACGGGCGGTTTATGGAAGGCCGGATCACGCTATGGTGGGCCGGTTTATGAGGAAAGCGTAAGGACTATTCTCCTACAAAGGAAGCAAGACTTGGACTCCACTTGTAATGGAGTAATCCTAATCCTACTAGGACTAGTCATGTAACCCGCCCCTTCAACATATATAAGGAGGGGCAGGGCTCCCCAAAGAGGGACAAGCTACAAGCAAGAAGAAACAATCTTAGGGCTAGACACAAAGAGGAGAGATGGTTTACGACGACTCCCTCATGATGATAATGAGACCTAGCCTCAACAGCATGTAGGGTTTTTACCGGATGATGTTTCACGGGGCCCGAAGCTGTCTAAATCCCTGTCTTGTGTTGCGTCTCTTGATTCCGCTCAACCCCTCTCAAGCTACCACATAGATGCGTTGGCCTCACGACTAAGTCCTGACACTAAGGACATCTGCCGTGACAATTCCACGACAACAACAACCCCGGTTCGATGATGAAATAAGTTGGTTGATATTTATGTGATTGTGAGAAGATCACCGTGGTATCGAGGATACCGAGTTGTTGGATATTTGTGGTGTTATGCGAGAATCACAAATAAAGGTCAAGCTGGTCATGTATTGATTACTACGGTATTGTTTATACCAAGCTTGGTTTGATCCTGAGATGATCGTGTGATGTCCGCGGATGGTAAGTGATGCATGTGATGGTTACGTGGTAACCCGAGCAGAGTAAGTTTGTGCATGATAGCGTCATCATGTTGCATGCTAGTTTCATCATGTTTATATGTTCATGCCATGTGTCGGGAATATACCCCGCGGTGTGACCCGGCTGGGACTTGGTGTTTCATTGGTAAGCCAGCGGATAGTTAAGCATTGTAAGCCGGCGGACAGTTAAGTAGGGTAAGCCGGCGGACAGTTAAGCATGGTATGCCTCCGAACATTTAAGCATGGTAAGCCGGCGGACAGTTAAGCCAGATGGTAAGCCAGATGGTAAGCCAGATGGTAAGCTAGATTGTAAGTCAGATTGGTAAGCCAGATTGTAAGTCAGATTGTAAGCCGGATTGTAAGCTGGCTTACGTAAAGAATCCCAAGATGTTAAGAAGCTCATGGTAAGACGTAAAAATAGGTTAAGTCCTAATCCGAGTTTGACTCTGCATGTAACCACCCCTTCAACTTATATAAGGAGGGGCGGGGCACCCCAAGAGGGGGAGGAAGAGAAAATAATCTTAGGGCTAGACATAACGAGGAGAGCCCACTTATGCGGCGACTCCCTCATGAGCATAATGAGACCTAGCCACAAACATCATGTAGGGCTATTACCAGATGATGTTGCCCGGGGCCCGAAGCTGTCTAAACCCTTGTCTTGTGTTGTGTCTCTCGATTCCGATCAACCCCTCTCAAGCTACCACATAGATGCGTTGGCCTCACGACTAAGTCCTCACACTAGGACATCTGCCGTGACATTTCCACGACAGTTGGCACCCACTATGGGGCCTGCGCGCGGTGGTGATGAGTTCTTGAAGGGATCTCTCCTAGGGATCGAGAAGTTTGCAATTTTTCGGATGAAACATAACCGGTTTGGAAGGATTTACATCAACCAGAAGTTCATCAGTCAAAGATCAAAGGAGTTTCTTCAGCGATGGATTATACAAGGTTGAGATCAAGAGGAGTTAGGGTTACGCCGCCATGCTACGAATTATTTGGTGGACGTTGAGTCGCCAAGATCAAAGGATTTTCCTATAGTGTCCGATCAACCGCCGCCGTCGTGTGTGCCTGCACTAAACTCCAAACCAGAGAAAACAAAGTCAAGCCAAGACCCGGTGGTAGATTGTTCAAAACTCTACGACTTGGAAAAGGACTCGGCCACGGTTGCAAGTGCCTCCGAGTTGCCCTCGGATTGTCCCGACTTGTCCATGGATCGCCACATCGCTGGCCCTCCGTCACTGAGAAGCTGCCTGGCACAACCCTCACATCGAGCCGCCGCCGCGCTTGCCTCCGCCTCTGCCGTATCTCCGCCCTCGCTGCAAGTCAACACTACCACGAGCTGCCACCAGAGTTCTGACCCGCCACGCTCCTTCGCGGAGTGGCTACATCTCCGTTGCCGTGGTCCAGATTGTTGCTTCTGCTGCCACCATGGTTTGTGCCATCGTCTTGGCCTCACCTTGGACGTGCTCACCTCTACCGAGTCGGGGCCGCCTCGTCGTCTTCGAGTCTCGCCCCCGCGGACCTGCCTTGTTTTCCGCTTCTGAGGGGACCCAACTCCGTCGCGGCCTCCGCTACCATTTCTAGCCGTTCCAAGCAGCGGGAGAGTCGATGTCGCCTCTATTTCAAGTCACCTCCATTGACCCGCTATCAATATGAGTCGCCATCGAGTCACCAAGCATCAAAGATCAAATTGTGTGGTCAGCCTCCGCCGCGTCCCCGTTCTGTCTGGCATGCCGCGCCGTTTCCTTTGTCATCGAGAGTTGCCCCCCTCTTCCGAGCCACCATGCATCTGCCTCAAGCCGCCACGGTTCTTCGCCCAACACTATATATGCGCTCTACAGGAATCAGTGGAGTAGCAAAAACAAAAACCCAGGGCACATGTGTATATGCAATGGAGAATCCATTAAACGCACATGTATGCGTGCATGACATGGGGCCATGAACTCCAGCAACATCATCAAGTTGTACAACTACGGGAAAGAACTGTTAGTGGGCTGCTAATGCAGTGTGTTATACTTTAGATATGGAGACCGCACCAGCATCTGCCCACGTTGGACCACCAGCAGACGCGTGCATAACTCGCCGAATCCCGTCGCCACAGGCTGCTGCACTCCAACGCCGGCCGACTACCGTAGCTCTGCCTCGCTGGGGCATCCTTGAGCCGCCCCTTCCTCGGGCTCACCCGCCTCTGAGCCCCCGACGCCGCCTCACCCGCGGCCCCTGGTTCATCTCTGCTTCCGCCACAAAAGCCGTCGTGCTGCCGCACTGCCAAAGTGCCAAGTCGCCGTTGCCAGCACGTATTCTTTGCCTTGAGCCATCGGATGCCTTGGGCCACTGCTTGCATGCTGCCACGACCACACACGGTTTCCTATTGCTGCACTTCAAGCCGCCAGGAGCCTCTTCTGCTGCGCCGTAAGCCGCCGATTCAGCCACACCTCTTCAACCCGCTGAACTCTGCCTTGCCGGGGGCCTTCCTCAACCGCAACTAGCACTGAGCCACCACGGTTTCACGCCCTCCCATCAACGGCCGCGCATCAAAGCTACCGGGGTCTCTCGTCGCTTCCAAGCCAACCACCAGTGTTCCATCGAGCCACCGGCGCCTCATCAAAACCGCTAGCAACAGCGCCTTCTCAACCCGACTCCTCACGTCGGGCCTCCGTCTCACTGAAGAACCGCCGGACGCCTCCATTGGATCGAGTCAGTCCGAGTCATCGCTGCGGGTCTGCCTCTGAGTTGCCGCCTGTCGCTGCCGTCTCTGGAGCAGCTACCCGTCTCCGAAGCCGTTGCATAGCAGAAGTGGCATCATCAATAACATCCGACATATCAAAATTCATAGCAGTAGCAGGTTTAGGCGTCGCAAGCTTACTAATAACAGAAGGAGAATCTAGTGCAGACCTAGATGGCAGTTCCTTACCTCCCCTCGTAGTTGAGGGCAAAATCCTGGTTCTTTCGTCTTTCAAGTTCCTCATAGTGATCAACAGATATAAATCCCAAGTGACTCAAAGAATAGATCTATGCTCCCCGGCAACGGCGCCAGAAATTAGTCTTGATAACCCACAAGTGTAGGGGATCGCAACAGCTTTCGAGGGTAAAGTATTCAACCCAAATTTATTGATTCGACACAAGGGGAGCCAAAGAATATTCTTGAGTATTAGCAGTTGAGTTGTCAATTCAACCACACCTGGATAACTTAGTATCTGCAGTAAAGTATTTAGTAGCAAAGTAGTATGATAATAAAGGTAACGGTAGCAAAAGTAATGTTTTCGGGTTTTGTAGTGATTGTAACAATAGCAACGGAAAAGTAAATAAGCGAAGCACAAGATGTGAAAAGATCGTAGGCAATGGATTAGTGATGGACAATTATGTCGGATGTGATTCCTCATGTAATATCTATAACATAGGGTGACACAGAACTAGCTCCAGTTCATCAATGTAATGTAGGCATGTATTCCGTAAATAGTCATACGTGCTTATGGAAAAGAACTTGGATGACATCTTTTGTCCTACCCTCCTGTGGCAGCGGGGTCCTAGCAGAAACTAAGGGATATTAAGGCCTCCTTTTAATAGAGAACCGAACCAAAGCATTAACACATAGTGAATACATGAACTCCTCAAACTACGGTCATCACCGAGAAGTATCCCGATTATTGTCACTTCGGGGTTGTCGGATCATAACACATAATAGGTGACTATAGACTTGCAAGATAGGATCAAGAACACACATATATTCATGAAAACATAATAGGTTCAGATCTGAAATCATGGCACTCGGGCCCTAGTGACAAGCATTAAGCATAGCAAAGTCATAGCAACATCAATCTCGAACATAGTGGATACTAGGATCAAACCCTAACAAAACTAACTTGATTACATGGTAAATCTCATCCAACCCATCACCGTCCAGCAAGCCTACGATGGAATTACTCACGCACGGCGGTGAGCATCATGAAATTGGTGATGGAGGATGGTTGATGATGACGACGGCGACAAATCCCCTCTCCGGGCCCGAAGGACTCGGATCGATCCTCGAGAGAGATTTGGGCTTGGCGGTGGCTCAGTATCGTAAAACGTGATGAAACTTTCTCTCTGATTTTTCTCTCCGCGAGACGGAATATATGGAGTTGGAGTTGAGGTCGGCGGAGCCTCAGGGGGCCCACGAGTCAGGGGGGGCGCGCCCAGGGGGAGGGCGCACCCCCACCCTCGTGAACAGGGTGTGGGCCCCCTGGTCTTGATTCTTTCACCAGTATTTTTTATATTTTCCAAAAAGTGCCTCCGTGGATTTTCAGGACATTCCGAGAACTTTTGCTTTCTACACATAAAACAACATCATGGCAGTTCTGCTGAAAACAGCGTCAGTCCGGGTTAGTTTCATTCAAATCATGCAAATTAGAGTCCAAAACAAGGGCAAAAGTGTTTGGAAAAGTAGATACATTGGAGACGTATCAACTCCCCCAAGCTTAAACCTTTGCTTGTCCTCAAGCAATTCAGTTGATAAACTGAAAGTGATAAAGAAAAACTTTTACAAACTGCCTTTGCTCTTGTTGTTGTAAACATGAAAAGCCAGCATTCTGGTTTCAGCAAATATTATGAACTAACCATACTCACAATAACACCCAGGTCCCACAATTACTCATATCAATAGCATAATCAGCTAGCGAGCCATAATAATAAAACTCAGATGACAACACTTTCTCAAAACAATCATAACATGATATAACAAAATGGTATCTCGCTAGCCCTTTACGAGACCATAAAACATAAATCAGAGCACCTTTAAAGATCAAGGGTGACTAAACATTGTAATTCATGGTAAAAGAGATCTAGTCAAGTCATACCCAATATATATCAATAGTAATGAATGCAAATGACAGTGTGCTCTCCAGCGGGTGCTTTTTAATAAGAGGGATGATGACTCAACATAAAAATAAATAGATAGGCCCTTCGCAGAGGGAAGCAGGGATTTCTAGAGGTGCTAGAGCTCGATTTTAAAATAGAGATTGAATAACATTTTGAGCGGCATACTTTCACTGTCAACGCAACAACTATGAGATGGATGTATCTTCCATACTACAGGCATTATAGGCAGTTCCCAAACAGAATGGTAAAGGTTTATACTCCCCCAACCACCAACAAGCATCAATCCATGGCTTGCTCGAAACAACGAGTACCTCCAACTAACAATAGCCCTGGGGGAGTTTTGTTTAATTATTTTGATTTGCTTTGATCTTTTTGGATCATGGGACTGGGCATCCCGGTTACCGGCCCTTTCTCGTGAGTGAGGAGCGGAGTCCACTCCTCTTGAGCCCACCTAGCATGGAAGATATAGGCAGCCCTAGTTGAAACATGAGCTGCTCGAGCATACAAAACAGAATTTCATTTGAAGGTTTGGAGTTTGGCACATACAAATTTACTTGGAACGGCAGGTAAATACCGCATATAGGAAGATATGGTGGACTCATATGGAATAACTTTGGGGTTTAAGGAGTTTGGATGCACAAGCAGTATTCCTGCTTATTACATGTGAAGGCTAGCAAAAGACTGGGAAGCGACCAACTGAGAGAGCGACAACAGTCATAAACATGCATTAAAATTAATTCACACTGAATACAAGCATGAGTAGGATATAATCCACCATGAACATAAATATCATGAAGGCTATGTTGATTTGTTTCAACTACATGAGTGAACATGTGCCAAGTCGAGTCACTCAATTCATTCAAAGGAGGATATCATCCCATCATACCACATCATAATCATTCTAATAGCATGTTGGCACGCAAGGTAAACCATTATAACTCATAGCTAATCAAGCATGGCATAAGCAACTATGATCTCTAAATGTCATTGCAAATATGTTTACTTTGTAATAAGCTGAATCAGGAACGATGAGCTCATCCTATTTACAAAAACAAGAGAGGTCGAGTTCATACCAGCTTTTCTTATCCCAGTAAGTCCATCATATATCGTCATTATTGCCTTTCACACTTGCACGACCGAACGATGTGTATAATAATAATAGTGCACGTGCATTGGATTAAGCTGCAATCTGCAAGCATTCAACTCAAGAGAGAAGACAGTGTAATATGGGCTCTAAGTTAAATAAAAAATCATGCATATGAGAGCCACTAAGCATTTTCAATATGGTCTTCTCGACCCCCAATGGAAAGAAAAGAAAATAAAATTATTTACACGGGAAAGCTCCCAACAAGTAAAAGAAGAAGGAGAAATCTTTTTGGGTTTTCATTTTAATTCTACTACAAACATGGGAATTAAACTAACTAATTTTTTGGTATTTCTTAAGGTTTATTAAACACACAAGAAGAAACTAGAAAAAGAAAATTAAACTACCATGGATAATACAATGAAAGAGTATGAGCACCGACGACTAGAATAGTGTGTGAGCATGAATGTAAAGTCGGTGAGAAATACATACTCCCCCAAGCTTAGGCTTTTGGCCTAAGTTGGTCTAATACAAAGGACTGCATGGCTAATATCCGTAGTTGTAGCTGGGGTCGTGCTGAGATGCAGCAGCAATTGCCTCCTGAGCTGCGGCATGTTGGCGAGCAGCCTCCGCTTTCCCCTCGTGTTCAGCTGCTTCCTCCCTGGTAACAACATATCTTCCTTTTGCCTGATAACCAAAAAGGAGAGGAGCAGGAAGAGTAACATGGACAACGTTGCGTCTGTCATAGATTAGTCGATACTAGAGGAATTGTTCATTCCTCCTAAGAAAATGATGGTTGACCATAGCATCATAATCTAAATAAGCAGGAGGTATCATCATGTCCCCCTCTTGTGGGGCTATACCAAGATAATTTGCCACACAGGTTGCATAAATTCCTCCAAATAAATCTCCAGCTCTACCATTATTCTGCAACCTACATGCAACTATTGCCCCCAAGTTATAACCTTTATAACCTAACACAGCACTCTTGAGGACACACAGATCAGGGACACACATATGGCATGCTTCATCTTTTCCGTTAATGCATCTACCAATGAAGAGAACAAAATAATGTATAGCAGGAAAATGAATGCTCCCTATGGTAGCTTGTGCTATGTCCTTGGATTCTCCCACAGTAATACTAGCAAGGAAATCTCTAAATTCAGATTTGTGAGGATCATTAATATTACCCCACTACGGAAGTTTGCAAGCAGTTGTAAAATCCTCTAAGTCCATGGTATAAGATGTATCATAAATATCAAATAGGACACTAGGAGAATTACGCGTACAGTTATATTTAAACCTCGGGACAAAGGAATCAGTCAATTGATAATACTGAGGACACTTATCTTGTAAGAAGTCATCCAGCTCAGCATTACGCACATATGCGTCAAATTTCTCCTTAAAACCTGCTTCGACCATAAAATCATCGGATGGCCACTCACAAGCTCGTACATCCGCGTCACTCGGTAATTCAACATCTTGCTCACGTATAGCAATCCTGGGTCCTTTCTTTACCGAGGAACCACCTTGGTACATTCTCCTAGACATAATTCTTTTTCTAAATTCTAAAATTTTAGTAACTTCAAAATAAAAGTGAATAGAACTAAACAAGATTGATAGCAACTACTCCTACGAGTGCCTAGAGCCTATATCATGCATTAGAATTGCTTGGGACCTCATAAATTTAACATGCAAGCTCGAGAACATGGTCACCTATGCAGCAAAAATTTGCAATGAATAAAGCACTAGAACAAAAACTAATTAGACCAATGGAGGAGTCACATACCAAGCAACAATCTCCCAAAGCAGTTTTGTGAATGGAGCTTTGAGCAAGGAGATCGAAAATCGCAGTAAAATGAGCTAGAACTCGTGCTTGAGCTAGATGGGGATTTTTTTGGGAAGAAGATGGAGTGTGTGGGTGCTAGCATAAGTGGAGGGGGGCTACCAGGGGCCCACGAGACAGGGAAGCGTGCCCAGGTGGGGTGGGCGCGCCCTCCACTCTCGTGGCCTGGTGCTTGCCCCTCCTGTAGTGATTTCAGTGCCTAAAATCCTCAAATATTCCATAAAAATCATACTAAATATGCAGGGCATTTGGAGCACTTTTATTTTCGGGATATTTTTATTGCACGGATAATTCAGAAAACAGACAGATAATACTATTTTTTCTTTATTTATTCTAAATAACAGAAAGTAAAAAGAGGGTACAGAAGGTTGTGCCTTCTAGTTTCATCCATCTCATGATCATCAAAATGAATCCACTAACAAGGTTGATCAAGTCTTGTTAACAAACTCATTCCGAATAACACGGAGCCAGAGAAATTCGAATAACACTAAGTTACCTCAACGGGGATATGAAAATCCCCAACAATAAGAATATCATACTTTTTCTTGACAGTATGGAGAGGAAATTCAAAACCTCCAACAATGATAGTTGGAACTTTTCCAATAGAATTGATGCTGTGAACTTGAGATTGTTTCCTCGGAAAGTGTACCGTATGCTCATTACCATTAACATGAAAAGTGACATTGCCTTTGTTGCAATCAATAACAGCCCCTGTAGTATTCAAAAAGGGTCTACCAAGGATAATCGACATACTATCATCCTCGGGAATATCAAGAATGACAAAGTCCGTTAAGATAGTGACATTTGCAACCACAACAGGCACATCCTCACAAATACCGACAGGTATAGCGGTTGATTTATCGGCCATTTGCAAAGATATTTCAGTAGGTGTCAACTTATTCAATTCAAGTCTATGATATAAAGAGAGAGGCATAACACTAACACCGGCTCCAAGATCACATAAAGCAGTTCTAACATAATTTCTTTTAATGGAGCATGGTATAGTTGGTACCCCCAGATCTCCAAGTTTCTTTGGTATTCCACCCTTAAAAGTGTAATTAGCAAGCATGGTGGACAGTTCATATCTTTCCTTTATTTGTAATGACATCCTTCATATACTTAGCATAAGGATTTACTTTAAGCATATCAGTTAAGTGCATACGTAATAAGATAGGTCTAATCATTTCAGCAAAGCGCTCAAAATCCTCATCATCCTTTGTCTTGGATGGTTTAGGAGGAAAGGGCATGGGTTTCTGATGGTTATCTTTCTCTACTGTGCTTCCTAGCAACAAAATCTCTCTTATCATAACGTTGATTCTTTGATTGTGGGTTATCAAGATCAACAACGGGTTCAATCTCTACATCATTATTTTTGCTAGGTTGTGCATCAACATGAACATTATCATTAACATTATCATTAGGTTCATGTTCATCACCTGATTGTGTTTCAGCATCAGAAATAGAAATATCATTGGGATTCTCAGGTGTGTCTATAGTAGGTTCACTATAAGCATGCGAAGTCCTATCGTTTTTCTTTTTCTTCTTTTTAGAAGAACTAGGTTCCTCTAAATTGTTTCTCTGAGAATCTTGCTCGATTCTCTTAGGGTGGCCTTCAGGATACAAAGGTTTCTGAGTCATTCTACCAGTTCTAGTAGCCACTCTAACAGCAAAGTCATTTTTATTATTTAATTCATCAAGCAAATCATTTTGAGCTTTAAGTACTTGCTCAGCTTGAGTAGCAACCATAAAAGCATATTTGCTAATGAGTTTGAGTTCACCTTTAACTCTAGCCATATTATCGCTCACGCGTCCTATCTCGAAAGCATTATTCTTTAACTCTCTACCAACATCAGCATTAAAACTTTCTTGTCTAGCCATAAAGTCATTAAATTCATCTAAGCATGGGCTATGAAATTTAGTAGAGGGGATTTCAACTTTATCATATCTATAGAGAGAATTTACCTTTACTACCTGTGTCGGGTTATCAAGACAATGTGGTTCTTCAACAGGCGGTATATTAAGACCATGTATTTCTTCAATAGGTGGTAAATTCTTAACATCTTCAGCTTTAATACCTTTTCTTTCATTGATTTCTTTGCCTCTTGCATATCTTCAGGACAAAGAAATAAAACACCTCTCTTCTTCGGAGTGGGTTTAGAAACAGGCTCAGGAGTTGGCTCAATTGGTTCAGGAATTGCCTCAGGAATTGGCTCAGGAAGGGTCCAATTATTTTCATTAGTCAACATATTATTCAATAGTAATTCAGCTTCATCGACTGTTCTTTCCCTGAAAACACAACCAGCACAACTATCCAAGTAGTCCTTGGAAGCATCGGTTAGTCCATTATAAAATATATCAAGTATTTCATTTTTCTTAAGAGGATGATCAGGCAAAGCATTAAGTAATCGGAGAAGCCTCCCGCAAGCTTGTGGGAGACTCTTTTCTTTGATTTGCACAAAATTGTATATTTCCCGCAAGGCAGCCTGTTTCTTATGAGCAGGGAAATATTTAGCAGAGAAGTAATAAATCATATCCTGGGGACTACGCACACAACCAGGAGCAAGAGAATTATACCAAGTCTTAGCATCACCATTTAATGAGAACCGAAATATCTTAAGGATATAATAATAGCGAGATTTATTATCATGAGTAAACAGGGTAGCTATATCATTCAACTTGGTAAGATGTGCCACAACAGTTTCAGATTCAAGGCCATAAAAAGGATCAGATTCAACTAATGTAATAATTTTAGGATCAACAGAGAATTCATAATCCTTATCAGTAACATAGATAGGTGAAGTAGCAAAAGCAGGGTCAGGTTTCATTCTAGCATTAAGAGACTGCTGCTTCCATTTAGTTAATAATTTCTTTAGATCATATCTATCATTGCAAGCAAAGATAGCTCTAGCAGCTTCTTCATTCATAACATAACCCTCAGGAACAACAGGCAATTCATAATCATTGGGAGAATTTTCATCATCACTGTCATCAATAATAGCATCTTCAATAATTTCGTTCCCTCTAACCCTAGCAAGTTGTTCATCAAGAAGTTCACCTAATGGCAAAGTAGTATCACACACAAAAGTATTTTCATCATAAGTATCATGCATAGCAGAAGTGGCATCATCAATAACATGCGACATATCAGAATTCATAGCAGTAGCAGGTTTAGGCGTCGCAAGCTTACTAATAACAGAAGGAGAATCTGGTGCAGAGCTAGATGGTAGTTCCTTACCTCCCCTCGTAGTCGAGGGCAAAATCTTGGTTCTTTCGTCTTTCAAGTTCCTCATAGTGATCAACAGATATAAATCCCAAGTGACTCAAAGAATAGAGCTATGCTCCCCGGCAACGGCGCCCGAAATTAGTCTTGATAACCCACAAGTGTAGGGGATAGCAACAGCTTTCGAGGGTAAAGTATTCAACCCAAATTTATTGATTCGACACAAGGGGAGCCAAAGAATATTCTTGAGTATTAGCAGTTGAGTTGTCAATTCAACCACACCTGGATAACTTAGTATCTGCAACAAAGTATTTAGTAGCAAAGTACTTTGATAATAAAGGTAACGGTAGCAAAAGTAATGTTTTCGGGTTTTGTAGTGATTGTAACAATAGCAACGGAAAAGTAAATAAGCGAAGCACAAGATGTGAAAAGCTCGTAGGCAATGGATCAGTGATGGATAATTATGTCGGATGCGATTCCTCATGTAATAGCTATAACATAGGGTGACACAGAACTAGCTCCAGTTCATCAATGTAATGTAGGCATGTATTCCGTAAATAGTCATACGTGCTTATGGAAAAGAACTTGCATGACATATTTTGTCCTACCCTCCTGTGGCAGCGGGGTCCTAGCAGAAATTAAGGGATATTAAGGCCTCCTTTTAATAGAGAACCGGGCCAAAGCATTAACACATAGTGAATACATGAAATCCTCAAACTACGATCATCACCGAGAAGTATCCCGATTATTGTCACTTCGGGGTTGTCGGATCATAACACATAATAGGTGACTATAGACTTGCAAGACAGGATCAAGAACACACATATATTCATGAAAACATAATAGGTTCAGATCTGAAATCATGGCACTCGGGCCCTAGTGACAAGCATTAAGCATAGCAAACTCATAGCAACATCAATCTCAGAACATAGTGGATACTAGGGATCAAACCCTAACAAAACTAACTTGATTACATGGTAAATCTCATCCAACCCTTCACCGTCCAGCAAGCCTACGATGGAATTACTCACGCATGGCGGTGAGCATCATGAAATTGGTGATGGAGATGGTTGATGATGACGACGGCGACGAATCCCCCTCTCCGGAGCCCCCAACGGACTCCAGATCAGCCCTCCTGAGAGAGATTAGGGCTTGGCGGCGGCTCCATATCATAAAACACGATGAAACTTTCTCTCTGATTTTTTTCTCCACGAGACGAAATATATGGAGTTGGAGTTGAGGTCGGTGAACCTCGGGGGCCCACAAGGCAGGGGCGCGCTGGGGAGGCGCGCCCCCACCCTCGTGGACAGGTGTGGGGCCCTGGTCTTGATTCTTTCGCCAGTATTTTTTATATTTTCCAAAAATTACCTCCGTGGATTTTCAGGACATTCCGAGAACTTTTTCTTTCTACACATAAAACAACATCATGGCAGTTCTGCTGAAAACAGCGTCAGTCCGGGTTAGTTTCATTCAAATCATGGAAGTTAGAGTCCAAAACAAGGGCAAAAGTGTTTGGAAAAGTAGATACGTTGGAGACATATCACCCTCTCACTCCTCTGCTCAAAAGCCGCACTGCTGTACCATCCCCGCCGCTGCTCCCTTCCCATGTGCTTGCACTGGTTGGAACAACAGAGAAGTAAAGGTCAAAGGTGTCAAATTGCTGGAAAAAAACCTGCAGAGGGATGACGTGGTTTGGTCAACCTGAGCCGGAGGATCTCTTCTGAGCCTCCGGTGTCGCGCTTTAAGCCGCCACCTCTATCATTGTTGCTGCAACCTTACAGCTGATACTTTTTGATAAAACATATCAGGTGAAATCCATCCTGTCAAGTTTCTATTGATACATTCTTATTTTCTTCGAGAACAATTACTCTCTGTGTAATTTCTTATGCAGAATTCACCATTACAAAGGAGACCATCAAGCTATGGCCCTTGCCTACACCGGATGGGTCAATGGACATGGTCAATTATAAATCGCCGAGATTCAACATATTCCAGCAATCCACTGGTCATATCATGGTCAAGCATGGAGAGTCTCAAGCCAACTCCTCGAGTAGTCTTAAGAGTCGGGGGCTACATGGACATGACTCAGTAAATGTTGCCAGTTTAAAGGCCGTCAGAAAATTTCTGGCTCAAAATGAAGAATTCCGGTTTAAAATCCGGCTCAAGGGAAATTTGTCTCTCACAAAGTTTTGAAGCTCTCAATATCCGGTTTAAAATTCCAGCTCAAGAAGAATTTATCTCTCGCAAAGTTTGAGTTCTCAGAAAAAATTAAAGGGACCAAAGAGAGTCTGTTGCAAAGCACAACTCAAACATATGTATCCTACTTCAACGGTCACTTGGGGGCTTCCTGTTCAAACATAGGTGTGTTCACCAAAGAGAACATAGCCGCCGGTACCCTCTTGATCGACGCAATGCCAAAACTTATGGTCACTTGGGGGCTTCCTGTTCAAACATAGGTGTATTCACCAAAGAGAACATAGCTGTCGGTACCCTCTTGGTCGGTGCAATGCCAAAACTTATGGTCACTTGGGGGCTTCCTGTTCAAACATAGGTGTATTCACCAAAGAGAACATAGCTGTCGGTACCCTCTTGATCGGTGCAATCTCAAAACTTATGGTCACTTGGGGGTTCATGTTCAAACATAGGTGTGCTCACCCAAGAGAACATAGCTGTCGGTACCCTCTTGATCGGCGCAATGCCAAAACTTATGGTCACTTGGGGGCTTCCTGTTCAAACATAGGTGTGTTCACCAAAGAGAACATAGTTGTCGGTACCCTCTTGATCGGCGCAATGCCAAAACACCTTATGGGTCGTATTCGAATCATAGCTGTCGTTACCCTCTTGATCAGCCCAAGGCCACAAACCACTTGGGGGCTTCCTGCTCGTATTCGAAGCATAGCTATTAACCCTTTTGGTCTGGCTTCCTACTCGTATTCGAAGAATAGCCTCATTTCTCTCTTTTTGCTTGGTTTTTTGAACGTTTTTTAGTTCATCTTGCTGCCATCTTGACATATGGTTTAAAGTGATTCAGGCCATGTAGCCTCAGTTCTCACAGCTCATATTTGAAGCATACCCGTGGTTTCTGATAACCCGACCTGGCTTTGGACGATAAGTCGTCAGTATATGATGATATTAAATGCATGGAAGTATTGGCTTCTAAGTTTTGGGTTATCACCCTTACTGCACAGGTATCATAAGCTGACAGTTTAATCACATGTCACAGGAACCGGTTTTCAAACCGGGTTATATTACTCAAATCTTTAATAGCCAACATGGCTGGATTTTTATTATGGTTATCAATAACCAATATTATGATGGAGGTCTTCAAAGTTGCTTTAGCGCAATGGCTATTATTTTATCAATGGATATGATTTGTTTTACAATGGAGGGAATAGTCTCGAGTTGCTGTAGGCTTACGACCCGGCACTTGGGGGCTACATTATTCAAATTGAAATTACCTCAAATACGCAAGCCCGATGTTACTGCCAGCATGCACCATGGCACTTGGGGGCTAATTCAAGATTACTTTTTATTGGCCTTATTGACGACCCGACTCATCACATCGTAACGAACCGGCCCTCGGGGGCTACTAATTGCTCCTGTCAAAAATTCAAGGTACACAAGCCTTAATCCATTATATTGAAAGGTCCACTACTCAGTTGGTAGAGTACAAAGCTCTTAACCTTGTGGACGTGGGTGTCGGTGTCAAAACCGGCGGATCTCGGGTAGGGGATCCCGAACTGTTCATCTAAGGTCGATGGTAACAGGAGACGGGGGACACGATGTTTACCCAGGTTCGGGCCCTCTCTATGGAGGTAATACCCTACTTCCTGCTTGATTGATCTTGATGAATATGAGTATTACAATAGTTGATCTACCACGAGATCGTAATGGCTAAAACCCTAGAAGTCTTGCCTATGGGATTATGATTGTCCCCTATGGACTAACGCCTCCAGTTTATATAGACACTGGAGGGGCTAGGGTTGTACAAAGTCGGTTACAGAGAAAGGAATCTACATATCCAAATCGCCAAGCTTTGCCTTCCACGCAAAGGAGAGTCCCATCCGGACACGGGAAGAAGTCCTCTGTCTTGTATCTCCATAGCTCAACAGTCTAGCCCATGTGTATAGTCCGGCCGTTCGAGGACCCCTTACTCCAGGACTCCCTGAGTAGCCCCTGAACCAGGCTTCAATGACGATGAGTCTGATGCGCAGATTGTCTTCGGCATTGCAAGGCGAGTTCCTTCTCTGAATACTTCAAAGTAGACTTCGAACACAAGAATCGTGTCCGGTTTTGCAAAACAAGCTCCACACGCAACTGTAGAGAGTATAATATTTCACGAGTCCAATCCGCTGACAACTTTTTATAGCGTGACATCACGTCACCGCCCGGCCATTATTCGAACCATTTTTTAGCCTGCTGCTCCGTATTTCGAGGCATGGTTTTTACTGGCAGGTCTTGTCAAAGCAGAGATCATGTCCCCTTATTTTGGGATTCTCATCAATACGGGCATGGGTAACCCAACCATGCCATACGCACGGCCCATGGGGAATAGACGAGTTTTAAGGCGAGTGGGAAGGCGCATAATATTTATCGCCTTTATAAAGGGATAAGGATTCACCCCTTTTTCACCCATGCCTTCTACTTCCTCTTCCCATCCATTCTCGAGCTCCAGCGCCCAAGCTCTCACCTTTTTCGTCCAAAAAAGCACTCCAACCATGTCCGGATCTAGAGCAGTAGGCTAGTGGATGGCCTCCTCTGTCAAGGAGAAGGACATCACAAAGCTCCAGGAGGCCGGGTACGTGGCCAAGGAAATCGCCCATCCGCTTCCAGCCAAGGGGCAGGTCATCCCCACCCCGGCGCCCCAGGAGAGGGTGGTGTTCATCTCACACTTCGTCCGCGGGCTGGGATTCCCTCTCCACCCATTTGTCCGCGGACTCATGTTCTACTACGGGCTGGACCTCCATGATTTGGCCCCCAACTCCATCCTCAACATCTCGGCATTTATTGTCGTGTGCGAGGACTTCCTCCACATCCCACCTCACTTTGGACTATGGCTGAAGACCTTCAATGTGAAGCCAAAGGTGGTGAGCAGTCAGCAAGCAGAGTGCGGAGGCGCCATGGTGGGAAAGATTCCCAATGTCACCTGGCCCGAAGGCTCCTTCGTGGAGACTATCAAAGGGTGGTAGTCGGGGTGGTTCTACATCACAGAGCCGTGCGGCACCAACTTGGCAGCTGTTCCCGCATTCTGGTCCGGAGTCCCGATGCGGCTTACCTCCTGGCAAGAGAAAGGCCCGACCTGGTCTTCCCTAGACGAGCTGACGGGGCTTCAGACGCGCATCCAGAACATGATAAACAAGAGAATCAAGCTCATCAACGTGATCCAGGTGATGCTTGTGCGCCGGATCCTTCTATGCCAATGCTGGACTTGCCATCTATGGGAGTTCGATCCGGCCAAGCACCAGACCCTACAGGAGCTCTTCGGCACGACGCACGAAGATATCTGGAAGGTGCTCTTCAAGGCCAACGAGGCACCGCCGCCCACGACCAAGGATCATGGGCATGACTTGACGCACCCTGCTAGTCCGGTAAGTTCTTTCATGCTTTTAAGGTATACCCTTTACTTGCATACTCGAGGAAGGCATCTAAGACTCCCCATTAATTTTTCAGGCCTGGACAGAGATGGCAGAGCGGATTAACTGTCCGGCTCCGTTGCCCAAAGACCCAGAAGTCTTGCTTCTGATGAAGATGCTTGAGGGAGTCCTGGATTAGGGGGTGTCCGGATGGCCGGACTATAACCTTTGGCCGGACTCCTGGACTATGAAGATACAAGATTGAAGACTTCGTCCCGTGTCCGGATGGGACTTTCCTTGGCGTGGAAGGGAAGCTTGGCGATATGGATATCTAGATCTCCTCCCATTGTAACCGACTCTGTGTAACCCTAGCTCTCTCCAGTGTCTATATAAACAAGAGGGTTTTAGTTCGTAGGACGAACAACAATCATACCATAGGCTAGCTTCTAGGGTTTAGCCTCTTTGATCTCGTGGTAGATCTACTCTTGTACTACCCATATCATCAATATTAATCAAGCAGGAGTAGGTTTTTACCTTCTAGGGCTAGTTTTTTTAGCTGGGTTAGAGCAAACTAGCTCAAACTAACCCCTCTTGTTTCGATAATTTGAGGCTATTTCAACCCAAACTAGCTCTAACTCAGGGATCCAAACAAAGAGGAGTGTTACTGTATATGCTACAGTGTGGACCGTAGCACATTGTTTTTTATGGCCATATCACCACATTGTTTTCTACTGCTGGTTCACTGGGCTACCGTGGTTCGCACTGCTGGTTCACTAGGCTACCGTGGTTCGCACTCCTCTGACCTGAGTAGTAGTAGTATAGTACTAGTATATACCGCATCATTCTTTGCTCCTTCTTACTACTCTGACATGTGGGAGAGCCAGCATCCGGGTCGACGTGTCATGCACCAGATTAGAGCGTGGAGCGGAAGGGGCATCACCCGGTCGGGCGCCGATAATTCATGACTATAGTGAGTGGTTATATCACAAGTCTTTCCAGCGATGCACCGTCAAATCACACAGCCCCACTCTCTCACCCTCCTCGCCTCTCTGTCAAACCGCCTACCGAAAAGCGCAGACGTCTTGCCGGGAAAAGCCCGCCCTCAACTTTTAACTACTGCGAAAATAGTTCGAGCTTCTTCGTTCTATATAAATACAGTACTTACTGTATGTTTATTCACCCGCAGGGTTGTTCAATGAATAGAGGGCGGGGAGCACAATTGAACAATACTGTTGTACTAATAGTAGTAAGTAGGAGTCGTACAGTAGTCACCTTAAATAGAGAGTTTCTTTTCTTTAATGCCACGTACAAAAATTGAAACGCTTGTTGTGGAGAGAAAAAAGATAATCACTCTACTATTTATGGACGCAGGGGCCTGAGTGCTTGCTTTACTAGGGTTGCTCTCTTCATTCTCTCATCCTCTCCAGATATAAACAAGACAGCGGTAGCGACATTTTCTCTCTGCTCACCGCTGGTCACAGATCCGGCCGGATCCCTTCGGCCGATGTGTGTAGAGGACTAAAAGGTGCATCGTTCACGCGGTTATCGCCGCCGAGGGAGGAAACCCATAGCGGCCGGAGGGGCCCGATCCTCTGCCCGTGCCGTTCTCTCCGACACAGTGCCGGCTCGGGAGGTCCTCCGACCCTTCTTCCTCCATGTCGTATTGTCCACAGATCCGACCTGCCGCAGCCGACATCCCGGCGACCCTCAGGTATAAGTTCTTGGCGGCCTTGCTCTCGCCTGACTCCCACGTGTCTGCATGTGCATCTTTTTCTACTCCCATCAACTCTTCCAAAGCCACCTAAATTTTTAGTATTATTAGAGGTAAAGCTACTTCATGCATTCGAATCTAGGGCTTTGTTCAAACAACGAAGAAAGGGGGGAAAGTTGTAGCATGAATCTAGGACTTGATTCAAAGAGGAAATAATATGGTGAAAGTAGTAGAGACCGGATATCCAACCGGTCTCTTGATTGAAAAGGGAAATAATGGGAAAACATGGTACGAACTGGATAAGGAACAGATCTATTATTGGTTGAAAAAAGGATAGAAAGTGGCGGCTGGTGGACAAGTTAACAGAGCATGTCCAGGATTAGATTTGCTGCCATCACATAGTAAAAGGTCTCCAGGATTAGATTTGCTGCCCTCACATAGTAAAAGGTCTCAGGATTAGATTTGCTGCCCTCACATAGTAAAAGGTCTCAGGATTAGATTTCTTTTACGACATAGTAAAAGGTCTCGAGGATTAGATTTTCTGCCCTGACATAGTAAAAGGTCTCCAAGATTAGATTTGCTGCCCTCACATAGTAAAAGGTCTCCAGGATTAGATTTTCTGCCCTCACATAGTACAAGGTCTCCAGGATTAGGTTTGCTACCCTCACATAGCATGAACAAACTCGGCATCACCACTTTATGCCTCCTTGTAGGTACATTATGCTGATGCGAACACTCTCGCATGTCCTTATACCAACCTTTTACTATTGTTAATGTAAGGGCACATGTAAAATGAAGCGATCACACTGTTACCTTACGGACATGTCTAACCAGTGTTATTGTTAATCTAATGCCTTCAGTGATAAGATGCAATTAAACTGTGTTACAAATGGCACTCCTACTGTTTTCCCCAGTATGATAAGTAAGTTGCTCCTTTACGCTGCTGAGTGTCCTGGTGTCCCCACGGTCCCATGCCCTTAAACCAACTCTTTAGCTGCTGTTGATTTACTATGTCTGGTAAACAAGCAATGCCACCATTAAAGTAATCCCATATTTGAGGAATCTCATTGTTGATCGTAATGCTTCTGGTAACAAGAAGCATTGCTGACGTTTTAAAATTTCTACTGTCCTTGCGTGATTGCCATGAACATAATTAAGATGCTTCTTTTCATTTTGTATATGTTTGGTATATTCTTATTGAGCAGCAACTGTTTACTTTCTATCTTTTTGTGCAGATAGGGATATCCATTTCACCTTGTTGCTATTGTGACCTTTTGGTGAATTGCACAAAACACTTTTGTTTGGAATGAGTGTCTTGTGCAGTTCAACTAATATGTCACGTGGGCAACATCTCTCAATTTTGGTGGAACTGCACAAAATGGTGATTGGAGTTTCCAAAATCTCCGTCAAGTTCTGCTGGTAATCTCGTGCAACGTTTTATTAGCCTTTGCAAGATGGAGCCTTCACTCTCACCTTAATGGCACTTTATTTTAGTGGAACTGCACAAAAGGATAAGAAAATTATAGTTGCACCTTACATGAGCCAGACAGCCAACCTTAATGTTCCTCAATTTTAGTGCAACTACTAAAGAAGAACCTGCCAGCTCACAGGAGTAAGTACATCTTGCTAGCTGAATGATGCAATCTTTGCTTCATTTTAGGTGAACTGCACAAAAAGGCGCATGAATTGAATCATGAAACTCCAGGCAGGCCTCATCCTAGTGGAGCTGCAGGTTGACTTCAAGGAGGCCACTATTAAAGTGAAATCATGCTCTTCTTGTTTGTGCTGTGCAAACAGGAATACTCAACTACAGATGTTGTGACGGTCAAGAGCATTCGCCAAGTTCTTCGATTGTATGACATGGCTAGCCAAGATGGATTTAATCTCGATATTCACTTTATCAAAAGGCTCTAATGGGTTGGCTCTGAATCTTGCAAGCTGGGAATCAATGAGATGTGTAGGCATCTTTGTTGTACTTATTATTTGAATCTTATTTGTTGGTTCTGAATCTTGCAAGCTGGGAATCAATGAGACGTGTAGCCATCTTTGTTGTACTTATTATTTGGATCTTAATTGTTGGTTCTGAATCTTACAAGCTGGGAATCAATGAGATGTGTAGGCATATTTGTTATACGTATTATTTGGATCTTATTTGTTGGTTCTGAATCTTGCAAGCTGAGAAACACGACATGATGATGCAGAGGACAACAACCATAACAAATAGTTCAAACTTGGTAGTATTATCTTTGTGAAAGTGCGATATGTGCTGATCGTGTGCGTCCTGAGAATAATAATTCTAATTGTTGTGCATGTTGATCCTGTGGCACTGATAGAACGAGCCAATGCATTGCTTGTTTTAAGTATAAATTTCTATTAAAGCTAATTAAATTTAAGTAAAGTGACCACTAACTCCTGTTATTACAGTACCAATATAGACCCGCTCATGAACCGACGTGTGGCCGGAGTAGGTTTATTAATGGAGGCGTTTGAATGCGCCAAGGGTGCATCTTCGCCGGCGTGCAGCGGACGAGGAGGGTAGTGCTTGTTGTCGCTTTACACACTCAGCTTCTTGTTGAATCCAGTTCCCAAGAGCTAAAAAGCGAACTGCTGCCGCCTACACACTCGTTCACTCGAAGAGACTCAATGGAGATCCGAGGGTGAGCACGCTAGATATGGACTTGACAAGGAGTTCCCTTTGAGTTCGCCGTTCAGTCCTATGGCTGCACCAAGTTGAATGTGATGTACACCAACGATACAGACTCGGTGAAGCTCTGCCTCGCCTCAGTCCTATGGCTGCACCAGGTTCTGGAGCATTCGCCCGTTTCATCGGCAGCGCCGACTGCACCT
The DNA here is from genome assembly GCA_021437245.1 of Aegilops speltoides. NCBI lineage: Eukaryota > Viridiplantae > Streptophyta > Magnoliopsida > Poales > Poaceae > Aegilops > Aegilops speltoides. Next base: position 448,522,130 of record CM038144.1, read on the forward strand.
TCGCTACGGTGGAGATAAGGAAGAATGCAAAGATTCGGCCATCTGGTGCAACAAGCTTGTCGACATCAAGAAGCAATACAAGATCATCAGTAATGGGCAGGAGAAGGACTCTGTGGTTGACCTCGTTGAGACCATCATCGACCCCTGATACGCAACATGAAAGAAGTCGACCTGAACACGTGGGAGGTACTTCTGAATCTAGCCTACATAACCTACGCGGCCAAGGACGCATACGCATGCTACGACATGTACAGGCATATCTTGGACATGAGGGCGTGTCTACTTCCCGTAACCGACGAGTACACGGACAGCCGCATCATCATGAGCAAGCATGCCAGGAAGGTCTAGATGTTGTACTTTATCTGTTTATAAGCACCTTTATCATCTAAGTGTTTCATGCATTAGCCTATGTGTCGTAATTATCTATTTTGTCCGAAATATTTCTTTTAAGAACGCATTAACCTGATTGCTATTTTAGTGGCTATTTGCTTATGTATGTAACTAGTTCACTTGTCCGTTAAAAAAAACTAGTTCGCTCGGCTGTCGTGCTTTGAATCTCCTTCCTCCCAACATATTCCCCTCCTTAGGTGGACCCAGCAAGTCTCTGTATTTTCTCCCACTTTCTTTTTCGATGTGAATTGAGTTTTCTCCCAGTACTTTCCCCTAGAACCAACTCAACTGTCCCACGTCTAGCCTAAAAAGTAATAATACCCCATGATACGTCTCCGTCATATCTACTTTTCCAAACACTTTTGCCCTTGTTTTGGACTCTAGCTTGTATGATTTGAATGGAACTAACCCGGACTGACGCTGTTTTCAGCAGAATTGCCATGATGTTGTTTTATGTGCAGAAAACAAAAGTTCTCAGAATGACCTGAAACTCCACGGAACATCTTACAAAAAATAAAAAAAATCCTCACCAAAGATGAAGACCAGGGTCCCCACATCTTGTCCATGAGGGTGGGGGGCGGCCCCCTCCAGGGCGCGCCCCCCTACCTCGTGGGCCCCCTGGAGCTCTTTCGACGCCAACTCCAACTCAATATATTCGCTTTCGGAGAGAAAGAAAATCAGAGAGAAGAAATCATCACGTTTTACGAGACGGAGCTGCCGCCAAGCCCTAAAACCTCTCGGGAGGGCTGATATGGAGTCCGTTCGGGGCTCCGGAGAGGGGGATTCGTCGCCGTCGTCATCATCAACCATCCTCCATCACCAATTTCATGATGCTCACCGCCGTGCGTGAGTAATTCCATCGTAGGCTTGCTGGACGGTGATGGGTTGGATGAGATCTATCATGTAATCGAGATAGTTTTGTTAGGGTTTGATCCCTAGTATCCATTATGTTCTGAGATTGATGTTGCTATGACTTTGCTATGCTTAATGCTTGTCACTAGGGCCCGAGTCCCATGATTTCAGATCCGAACCTATTATGTTTTCATGAATATATGTGATTTCTTGATCCTATCTTGCAAGTCTATAGTCACCTATTATGTGTTATGATCCGACAACCCCGAAGTGACAATAATCGGGATACTTATCGGTGATGACCATAGTTTGAGGAGTTCATGTATTCACTATGTGCTAATACTTTGTTTCGGTTCTCTATTAAAAGGAGGCCTTAATATCCCTTAGTTTCCATTAGGACCCCGCTGCCACGGGAGGGTAGGACAAAAGATGTCATGCAAGTTCTTTCAGAGATGTCCTTGCGCTTGCTTGCCAGAAAAAATTTCTGCGGCGGCGCGACGGATATTCTGGCGCATGCATGTGATCGTCCATAGCTAGATTGATCAGATCTCCCGCTGGGCGAGGTTGCATGATGACATGAAAGCCTCGTTTGAACAGGCTACCGGCGTCATCCGACAACTAAGGGAGGGCAATGAGAGGCTCCGGGCCGAGCGCGACCTGCTGAGGGCAAAGATCGTTCGAAGTGCAAACCAGCAGGAGGAGACCAGTGCCTTGTTGAAGAGGACCGACGTCATCGTCGAGAAACTTATGGACGAGAATGACATGCTCCGCAACAAACGCCAAAGGTTGGTGGAGGCATCCGTGGATGTTCTCAAGCAGCGTCTTGAGGACACGAAAGAGCTCATTGCCGCTCGCCGCGCAGACTAGTTCCCGCGGCCTGCAGCAACGCATCAAGAAAGTAGAGATCAGCGAGCCATATCCTTGTCTTCCTTCTCTTTTTGCCCTTGTGTATTTTGGATGTAGCCGCATGTGGCTTTTTTAGTTATCTTTCTAATTATGTAAGACAATTAATCGTCCTTATATATTCATCAGTCTTGCTATAAGTCGCAGTAGATGCTATATAGGTCCGTCGGATCTTACATCAAGATCCGTGCTTTCAGATTTTCTTTTTTTCTCTCTTAAATCTCAGTCGACTCAGACATAGCCACGCCATTAAACAGAGGCTCGGGCGCCATTAATGGAGACCTTGGGAGAGAGGTGGACGGCAGATGGAGTTCAAAGGGCTCTCCTCCCGATAAGCATGCGCAGGGGTCTGATCGCACGCCTCTCGTACTCAAATAGCTACCCTGCATGGCGCCTCCTAGCTAATAAAAAATGGGGGCGTGTGGCGGCATATAAATGGTAGTAAATAGAACGCCCATGGTTTCAATAATACTTGTGTTTCCGATGTAACATGACAGCACTTGTTCCAAAATGACTTTGTTGATTGTTAATGTGTGCGCCTTCGCATCGGACTGCAAAATTACCACAGCATGTTGGTGCCATGTCATGGCACCAAGCCAAGTTTCATTATTTTCATGCGTGTTTTGGATTTATAGGAATTAAAAAGCTAAGTTTCTCAATGTTTCCAGCCCAGCCACGACGCCCAAAATTTTGAATTTCATTCCCATTTCTTGCATGGAACCTAAAAATTTACCCGAGGACACACATGTGATTTTTCAACCAACTTTGGTGCACTGGAACATGTGCTTGTATTTCAAATTTGAATTATGCACACAAAGGTGACACGTTCCCTCCCAGAACCACGAGCCTTCTTGAGAGAAGCTCCGATTTGCAAGAAGCTTATACCAATTTTTTTTCCTATTCGGCCAATTTTTTTTACCATGGCATGGTACTACCATGACATGACACCATGCCAAGTTTCATGATTTTAAAACCAAGTTTCTCAATGTTCTCGACCGAGCCACGATGCCCAGATGTTTGAATTTTATTCTCATTTTTTGCATGGGACCTAGAAATTCACCCGAGGACACAAATGTGATTTTTCAACCAACTTTGGTACACGGGAGCATGTGCTTGTAGTTCAAATTTGAATTATGCACATTAAATGACCAAAAACTCAATTAATGTGTAAATAAGGCCAAACGAAGCTGGAACAATTCCAAAATTTAACAGGGCACTCATGTAGTTCTATGTTGCCTTTGTAAATAAACTCAAGGGGGACAGCGTATATTTTTTCGCACTCAAAGGTGGCACGTTCCCTCTCAGAACCACGAGCCTTCTTGAGAGAAGCTACGGTTTGCAAGAAGCGTATACCAAAATCTGTTCCTATTCGGCCAATTTTTTTACCACAGCATACTAGTACCATGACATGACACCCATTCCAAGTTTCATGATTTCTAGTGTGTTTTGGATTTACAAGAATTTTAAAACCAAGTTTCTCAATGTTCTCGGCCGAGCCACGATGCCCAGATGTTTGAATTTTATTCTCATTTCTTGCATGGGACCTAGAAATTCACCCGAGGACATAAATGTGATTTTTCAACCAACTTTGGTGCACGAGAGCATGTGCTTGTAGTTCAAATTTGACTTATGCACATTAAATGACCAGAAACTCAATTAATGTATAAAAAATGACAAACGAATCCAAAATAATTCAAAAATTTAATAGGGCACTCATGTAGTTCTATGTTGCCTTTGTTAAGAAACTCAAGGGGGGCAGCGTATATCGTTTCACACTCAAAGGTGGCACGTTCCCTCTTAGAACTACAACCTTCCAAATCGGCCCAATTTTTACCACAACATGTTTTAGTGCCATGACATGACACCATGCCAAGTTTGATGATTTCCAGGCGAGTTTTGGATTTACATGAATTTAAAATCTAAGTTTCTCGATGTTCTCGGCCGAGTCATGACGCCTAGATGTTTGAATTTCATTCTCATTTCTTCCATGGGACCTAGAAATTCAACCAAGGACACACATGTGATTTTTCAACCAACTTTGGTGCACCGGAACATGTGCATGCAGTTCATATTTAGATTATGCACATTAAAAGTCCAGAAACTCAATTAATGTATAAAAAGGCGAAATGAACCTGAAATAATTCCACAATTTAACAGAGCACTCATATAGTTCTATGTTGCATCTGTAAAGAAAATCAGGGGGAGGCAGCGTATATTGTTTCGCACACAAAGGTGTCACGTCCCCTCTCGGAACCACAAGGCTTGTTGAGAGAATCTCTGGTTTTGCAAGAAGCTTATACCAAAACTTGTCCCAATTCAGCCAAAAATTATACATATGAAAACAGGGTTTAGATTATCCTGAACATCTCGCTACCTAGACCAATAATGTACTATGATTTGAATTCAACATAAAATGGATACAAATATTTGAATTGGAGAGCGTATGGTACATGTAGTTCATAGTGAAATATGATTACTGCTATATGCATGTTTTTGTTATCAAGATAATATTTAAATTATTGTATAACTTGACAACAATCGTATTCAAATAAGGAAAATTGATTTAAATTTAGTCCATATGGTAGACGACAATATATATGTTCACATGGTGGAGTAAAATGTTCATATATGATGGAAGATCAAAATGTACGATTACATCAATTATAAACCGCAAGGTCACCTAACGATATATTCGAATTCAACATAACATGGATTCAAAAATTGAAATTCAAGATCCTGGCATTTGTAATCATATAAAAAGGGACATTACTCTTTCTTTGGTGGGAATTGATTTGTTTTTTGTTGTTGTTGAGGGAAGTGCGAATCGATTTGGTACTGTGCAGGGTGATCTTGTTCTCCCGATTTTTTTACTTTTCTTTGTAGTTATTTCAATGGCATCTATAGCAATATAGTAAAAGGGGACATGACCCTCTTGTGTCTTGTATGAATTTTTTTTACACATTAAGTTTGTTCTGCCGAACAAGGAATCCGCACCTTGTTATCCCAAAATTTTCAAGCTCGAGTATCTTTTGTCTCACCTGCTTTGAAACTCCCGCCTCTTCAATCCGCGTTGCGCCTTATTATCCCAAAATTTCGACGCGTGCGAGAACTCCCTCCTCATCTGAAATCGGTCCCGCAGCCCAGACACGCGAAATCCCCCTTCTACCCCTGAGCCGGAAATGAAGCTCCACGTCGCGGTGTCAAAACCGGTGGGGGTACGCTGGTAACTTACCCTACATTTCGGACAAGCGCGTCCCTAAGCTTGGCTCCCCCTCCCCGTTAGCCCCCCCATTCGTACACCGAGGCCGCCAAAACCCGTGAAACCCCATGCTCCTCCGTCAGCCTCTCTACCGCCGCCCAGCTGGAGACTCTTCCCCGACTACATCGTCCACCGCAACAGCTCGCCGTCCCTCATCCACCGCACTAGATGAGGATCCGTTGTCGATCTCGTCGTCCCGCCGGATCAGCCGCCCCGTCCTCCACCTCCAAGGAGTTGCCCCGAGGTTCGCCTCATCTATCGTGCCACCTCAATCCCCACAGCGCCGTCTTGACCTGCCCCACCGGAACCGCAGCACCCTCACCAATTCCTCCGATGAAGCCGAGGCCAACTCGGCGCCACCAAGGAGGTTCTACACTCACCGCTGCATTATATCTTTTATTCGATCTCACAGGGCTGCCGGTGCTCAATACCGAGCAGACATGGCGGGTCTCCATCAACGGCGCCGTTGCCGGCCACATCATCCATGACGTCTCTCCCCCATGTCGTTGCTTCCTCGGCGGCGACTTCCATAATGGCACTAGCTGCAGCTGCTTCGGCTCTCGCTCGCGCTGCGGCTCTGTTCTTGCTGTCGGTCGCGCTGCTGCACTGCTCTTGCTTTCGTTCGTGCTGCTGCTCTGCTCTTTCTCTTGCTTGCGCTGCTGCTGCTGCTGCACGACCTCCGGCAGCTACTGAGTTGTTCTTTGCTTTAGCTTTTCGCTTTCATGGTGCTAGTGCACGACTTGCTCTCTGCTAGTGCGTCCCCTGCTCAAGCATCTGCTGATTTAGATCACTGCTTCTCTGCTACTAGTGCTCAAATGCCCTAAACATCTATTCCAATGCTCTGCTACTAGTTTAATCAGTTTCGATAGTAAAATTCAGTTTCGACTGTAAAGTTCATTTTCTTCAGTTACGTTCAGAGTGAACAGTACTTACAGCATCTGTTAGAGCGGCCATGGCACGGCTGTTGCGTTTTACATCTAGCACTTTTTGGTGATGTATTTTACATCATCTATTACAGATGATATTAGGGTCCCACTTCAGATTAACGTTGTCTGTCTTGTCCTGCTTCAGCCTCGTCGTCGTACACCTTACCGGAGCTGCTCCAACAACGGAACCGTCCATCACAGCGGAGCAGTAACCTCGGTGCCATTTCCAGAGGCCTAGGATCTTCTTCCCCGCCTCCGACAGTCACACCAGCATCATCACCATCCTCCACGTCCAACCCAATGATGCTGAGGTCCACAAGGCTATGCCAAAGAGGTTATACACTCGTCGCATCACTTTGTTACTCTGAATTCATGTCGATCCCTCAGGGATCCTTTGCTATGGAACTACTATTCATGCAAATCTGTTAGAAGGAGTGGAGCAAAGCAAAACTAGAGGATTTTTTCCTTTGGTGTCTCTTTTGAAGAAAAAACGTAGGAATTTTATTCACTTGGACGTCCTTTTCAAATTAATATGCATGAAGAACAGAACTAATTGCATTACTGGCATAATAAGGTTCTTATTTTTTTCATTTTCACGTGGTTTGACTTTAATTTGACCACGTTTCTCCATTCCTGCGTTCTTCCAATTCATGTGAACCAAACCCCCAGGTTCACTGAAATCCTATGTTTCCAGATGCTCTGTTTTGCACGTGCATTCCTATCCTATCCCTATGTTTTTCCTGTCCCTGCGCTTATAGAATCCTCCAATTCTAAGGAGCCCTTACAGATTTACTTCATTTTCAGATAGGTGTCAAAGAAAACACATTTGTGTTATGTCCTGCTCCTACCGTGCCGTCATCCACCCCACCTGAGGTGCACATCGACAAAAGCGTTCACTGCAGCAGAGATCCCCCCTGCAGACTTTCTTTCGCCACCTCAGATCATCTTCCCCGTTGCCAGCAGCCATGCCAACTGCATTACCATCATCGACTGAGCAGATGAACCTGAGGACTACACAGTTCCGGAAGAGAGGTCGCAGTCTTTCGTGTTTGCTTACGTTATACATCGGTTATTTTTACCTGCTACTTTATCGTTCAAACTTGAGTTTTGAAATGCCCATGGGTCTCATATCGAGCCAGCAATGAATAGTATCTGTCTACTATCTGGTTCATCTGGGGTCTTCCATGTGGTTCATGTTGGGTGGGCAACAAACAATAGATGATCCATTGTCTATCTTTTTAAACTAAAGCTATAATCTACCTGCTATCATTAGTTTTGGATCCATCCACTCGTTTGCTACCATCAGTCTTGATTTTTGCACGCACCCCTTAGGCCTTACAAAATCTAACTATTTTTATTATTATGCATGTCGAATATTGTACACAATCGTACTGAACATGTAGAGAAAAAGAGAAGACCGTTGCGTGGGAATATAATGTCATGCAGACACCACTCCATGATCGAAGTGGCCCCCCTCCTGCATTTCCAGATTGTATTCCAGAGGAAGATAACTGTTCAGATGAGGATTCAGAAGGAGCCGACCACGCCTGTTTACCACCTGAGGTGTTTGCTCTAACCTGGCATGCTGACTACATATGGAACAAAATGAGTGAATTTACTCTCTAAAATATGTCTATATACATCCGTATGTGGTAGTCCATTTGAAATCTCTAAAAAGAAAAATATTTAGGAACAGAGGGAGTATATGGGAATTATGCAATGCCATCTTCTTTAGTCAGGCATCATATACGTGAATCATGCAATGCCATCCTGTTTAGCCAGTCAACGTATATGTGAATAGTATCGTGCCATATTTTTTCCATAATGTATTCCATTTGTCAACAATGTTTATACATTCATCTACTCTTCCTGTGCATCATCCATTTGAGTCGGTCATGGGAAAATCTGGAGTGAAAACAAGGTCTTCTAAGCAGTCCGTGCTACCTGTCGATGCAGATTTCTTGTTGGTTACAGATAGCTCCTCAAAGGAGGATTCTGAGACAGATGACCAGTCGTATCCCCCCCCGAGGTGCATGCTCTAACTTGGCTGGGTTATATTGCTCATATCATGCATATGGTGTCTTGCATTGCCATGCCATCTGCTTAGATTAGACATGCTTTGTGTGAATGCCTCTTGTTTGCTTTCTATATTAGATATGTGAATTATGCAATGCCATTTTTTTCAGCCAGTTATCATATATGTGAATTATGCACCGCCATGGAGCCAGGCATCATATATGTGAATTATCTCATGCCATCCTTTTTTTCATTACGTATTCCATTTGTCGACAATCTGTGTATATTGAACTACTCTTCATGTGTATCAGCCATTTGAGCGGTTATGGAAAAATCTGGAGTGAAAACAAGGTCTTGAGCAGAAATGGTACTGTTGAAGCATATATCTCGATGGTTCTGAGGAGCTCCTCGGAGGAGGATTAGAGACAAATGACCAGTCCTATATCCCACCTGAGGTGTATGCTCTAAGTTGCAATGTTTATATTTCTCATATGATGCATATGGTGTCTTGCATTGCTTAGTTTAGACATCATATGCACAATATTGAATTCCATCTGCTTAGTTTAGAGATCATACATGCGAGTGCCAGATGCTTCGTATATGAATCAATTATGTCAATTATATCATGCCATCATGTATACTTAGACAACATGTATGTGTTTATTTCATCCCAACCTATTTTATAAAGACATCATATAGTTTTGTCATGTCATCCTATTTAGGTACTCATCAAATGTTGAATTATGCCATTATATCCTGTTAAGTTATCCGTCATATATCTGAAACTGTGTCATGCTATCCTGTTTAGTTAGGCATCATATATGTTAAATTGTGTCATGTTGTCCTGTTTGGTTAGACAACATATATGTGAATTACCACATCTGTCTATCATACAATGTATGTACGTACGTTCAATTTCTTTTCTTGTTTATCAGCCATTTGAATTGGAGGGGGTGATGGCAGTATCTAAGGGAGCAAAAACCCGTTCTTCACAAAAGACAGTGCTACTCGTCGATGCAGATAGAACCATGGTTGTACTGGCCCACAAACTAGCCCCACCACACATAATCGAGACTCTTCCAGATTGCACACTTACACCGTTGGGCAGAGAACCAGCTACAACCCATCTAACCGCAACCCCAGTGGATAATAACCCACTTCTAGTTGACAAAGCACCATGTCCACCACAGAGTACCCCCACACGAGCAGTTTGTAAAGCTACTGCATTGCCCAAAGCACGAAGACCACCATAGCTAACCCAAACTCCATGTTTAAAGCATAAGAGCAACTGTTCTCCGGTCAGATTCCATAGCAATGGTCCATACTCCTTTGCTGTTGGATCATTGTATTTATTCATACCAACTACTTTCAAATTTGAAGGATCCATTTGAAACTCCAATGGTATAATGGTATGTTTTAAACCTATTTCTTTAAGCTGGATTGCTGTTCTAACTTCTTGCTCTATGTTGATTTCACTTTAAGTTGTATAAGCGGTTATGTTCTCATGTGATGCACATTACAAGTCTGCCGATCTTTGTGTAGTTTCTCACACTTATATTCTGTCTATGCTGTTGTGTCTTAAAAATATATGAGTTGAACTGTGTCTCTATCTTGATTAGGGAACATAAACTAGAATGATATGGACAATAAAGTTACCATAGTACATAGATATATGTTTGTTTCATGCTGTTATCCTGTCCACCATACTACTGAACTGGTTTACCAAAATGAGTTTCGTATACTACAAGCCAAACATGTGATGTGTCTGCTTGTTTCTCTTGTAGTATGCAAACAGAATATTGGAGAAGAGCACCCCACTATGCAATGGTAGAGAAAGTAATGCAGATAAGGTTCAAGATAGTGAGACAACCTGTTGGTCTCCAAGAAAGGTGATAAAAGCGATCTTGTAGGCAAGAAGAAAACCCCACGATCCTGCGTTGATGTAGTGTTCGATTCTTGACCGATCTGGTGGCACAAGCTCTTTGAACTCATTGCTGAATCACTTGGCTTCTTGAGTCTCAGCTACAAGCTGAAAGGCATCGATCGATTATGTTGCGGCAAGAAGCGAAGGGTGAGAAGTCCTGCAGAATTCAGATGGGTACTTTCTTGTGCAACAACAATATTTGGAGGATTTAAGCGCCAAACAAGAGAAAGTTAAGAAGCTTGCTAAGCATCTTGCCGACATTATGGGTACCGGGATATTGTTTCTTGAACTCTTCAAGTGGTTTGATTCTCGACTTGTTTTGTCTTGGCGTTTATATCTGCTTTGTTCCCTATATTTGCTTTGGTGGCGAACTTTGATGCCCAGTGGATTTAATATGTGTAATAGCTGTGATAGCCTAGCATAAGTTGCTTGCTTATTTATTTCCTTGTTGTCTTGTTTATTTGTTTTCTTGTAGTCAGTGCAGTTCTTTTTCCGCAGTTTGCTAGTGGCTGCAATAACCTATTTTTTCAAACTAGGCCATAGTAACCATGGGCTAATATTTACCGTAGTGACACTGGGCCTCCTACGGGCCGTAAAAATAGTGGGCCTTCTACGGGCCGTAGAAACAATGGGCCTTCTACGGGCCGTAGAAACAATGGCCTTCTAAGGGCCGTAGAAACAATGGGCCTTCTACGAGCTGTATCATCAATGGGCCTTATACGGGCCATATGTCGATTGGCCAAACATGGGCCAATAACAGACCGCATTATGGCCGTAAACGGGCTAGAGTTGGAATCGTCCGTTCATGGGCCGACCATAACGGGCCATCGTTAATAGGCTGTATTTGATGACGCTATGAAAATGGCCCAACAAATTAACGAACCACAAACGGGCCGACTGTAACCACAGGCTGAATTTGGCCCAAGCGTAAAATAGCGATAATGGGCGTAAGTAAGCGAATCTTTGAAATGAGCCCAAGAATTAATGGGCTCTGAGAAGGCCGAAAGATAACATGGGCTGGAAATAGCCCAACGGAATAACAGGCCGTTAATGGGTATAAAGTGATACACTGTTCATTACAGGACAGTTTCACCACGGGCCGTTAATGGGTGTAAAGTGATACACTGTTCATTACGGGCTAGTTTCACCGCGGGCAGTTAATGGTCCAAGAGTTACAAAGGGCCTCATATGGGCCGAAAAGACGTCATGGGCCATACATGGGCCAGAAGTGAAAACGGGCTGGAATCATATTGGATGGCCTAGATGACGCTACTGGGCCTAATTCGGATAAGGCGTAACGGGCCTTGGGTTAGCGGGCTATAAATGGGCTATATGCGAATAGGCCGTTATCAGGCTTTCCATGGGTCGGCCCGCCACCTTTTGACCAAGTCAAACGGGCTGGCCTTTTCACAAGAATGGCCTCTATTGGGCCGTGCCACGTGTCGATGTATCATAGGCGCCTTCTGTCCAATGAGTGGATGACATCTGTCCCAATGATGAGCCGACACGTGTTTCCTCCAGCCAATGATGATTTTACACGTGGAAAATCCCCATTGGTCGGGGCTGTTAATGGGTTATCGAATCCAAAACCCGACCTGATAGCTTAACGACGTTCCGTTACGGTGGATGCCACGTGTCGGTCACCCTTGACGAAAGCACTTCTGTGACACGCAATTTATCATCATGGAAGTGGACACTTCCATGATGATAATTTCGGTAATGTCATGGAACACTTCTATGATAGCCCAGGTATGACTATCTTGATTCTGTCATAAAATCGTCATGGATGTACATGCATGACAAAAAACGCGACTACTGTGACAAACACGTATCATCACGGAAGTGTATTTTTTTGTAGTGCAAGAGACTGGGAAGCAACCAACTGAGAGAGTGACAACAGTCATGAACATGCATTAAAATTAATCAACACCGAGTGCAAGCATGAGTAGGATATAATCCACCATGAACATAAATATCGTGAAGGCTATGTTGATTTTGTTTCAACTACATGCGTGAACATGTGCCAAGTCATGTCACTCGAATCATTCAAAGGAGGATACCACCCTATCATACCACATCACAACTATTTTAATAGCATGTTGGCATGCAAGGTAAACCATTATAAGCTCCTAGCTAATTAAGCATGGCATAAGCAACTATAATCTCTAATTGTCATTCCAAACATGTTTATTCATAATAGGCTGGATCAGGAACGATGAACTAATCATATTTACAAAAACAAGAGAGGTTGAGTTCATACCAGCTTCTCTCATCTCAATCAGTCCATCATATATCGTCATTATTGCCTTTCACTTGCACGACCGAACGATGTGGATAATGATAATAGTGCATGTGCATTGGACTAAGCTGGAATCCGCAAGCATTTAATTCAAGGCAGAAGACAAGGTAATGTGGGCTCTTGGTTAAATCAACAATCATGCATATGAGAGCCACTAAACATTTTCATTACGGTCTTCTCCTCTCGACCCCCAAAGGAAAGAAAAGAAATAAAACTATTTACACGGGAAAGCTCCCAACAAGCAAAAGAAGAATGAGAAATCTTTTTGGTTTTCTTTTAATTACTACTACAAGCATGGAAATTAAACTAACTAACTTTTTTCATTTTTCTTAAGGTTTATCAAACACACAAGAAGAAAGCTAGAAAAAGAAATTAAACTAGCATGGATAGTATAATGAAAAAGTGTGATCACCGACAACTAGGATGAGTGTGTGAACATGAGTGTAATGTCGGTGAGAAATACATACTCCCCCAAGCTTAGGCTTTTGGCCTAAGTTGGTCTATGACCATGGGTAGCCTGGCTGATGTCCAAAGTTGTAACTGGGGTCGTACTGAGATGCAGCAGCCATTGCCTCCTAAGCTGCAGCATGGCGGCGAGCCACCTCCATCCCCCTCTCGTACTCGTTTGCCTCCTTCCTGGTTATAACATATCTTCCTTTTGCCTGATAATCAAAGAGGGCAGGAGCAGGGAGAGTAATATGAACAGTGCAACATTTGTCAAAGATTAGCCAATACTGGAGGAATTGTTCATTCCTCTCAAGAAAATGATGATTAACCATGGCATTATAATATAAATAAGCGGGAGGCAACTCCCTATCATTTTCATGTGCAGGTATGCCAAGATAATTAGCTACACGGGTTGCATAAATTCCTCCAAACAAGTCTCCAACTAAACCATTATTATGCAACCTACATGCAACAATTGCCCCCAAGTTGTATTGTTTATCACCTAATATAGCACTCTTGAGAACACAAAGATCAGGAACACACATATGACATGCTTCATCTTTACCGTTAATGCATCTACCAATGAAGAGAGCAAAAATAATGTATAGCAGGAAAGTGAATGCTCCCTATGGTAGCTTGTGCTATTTCTCTAGATTCTCCCACAATGATACTAGCAAGAAAATCTTTATATTCAGATTTACAAGGTTCATTAACACTGCCTCACTGAGGGATTTTACAAGCAGTAGTGAAATCTTCTAGGTCCATGGTATATGATTTATCATAAATATCAAATAGGACAGTTGTAGAATTACGCGAAGATGTAAATTTAAACCTTCTCACAAAGGATCCAGTCAAATAGTAGTGCTGAGGACACTTATCTTGCAAGAAGTCCTCAAGATTGGCTTTACGCACCTATGCATCAAATTCATCCTTGATGCCCGCATTGACCATAAGCTCCTCTAACGGCCATTCACAAGGCCGCACGTCAGCTTCCCACGGTGGTTCGTCGTCTTGCTCACGTATTGCAAGCCTGGGTCCTTTCTTCCTTGAAGAACCACCTTGGTACATTTTCTTGGACATATTTCTTCCTTTGAAAAATTTCTGAAATTTTTAGTAACTCAAAATAAAAGTGAATCAAACTCAACAAATTTGATAGCAACTACTCCCACAACTGCCTAGAGCCTATATCATGCATTAAAATTTGACATGCAAGCTCAAGAACAGGGTCACCTAGGCAGCAAAAATTTGGAATGAATAAAGCACTAGAACAAAAACTAATTGGACCATTGGAGGAGCCACGTACCAAAGAACAATCCCCAAAGCAGTTTTGTGAATGAAGCTTTGAGCAAGGAGATCAAAAATGGCAGCAAAGTGAGCTAGAACTCTTGCTTGAGCTGGATGGTGATTTTTTTGGGAGGGAAATGAAGTGTGTGGGTGCGCCCTGTAGGGGTGGGCACGCCCTGGACCCTCGTGGCCAGGTGCTTGCTCCCCCTGCTGTGTTCTCAGTGCCATATATTCTCAAATATTTCACAAAAAATCATATTAAATTTGTAGGGCATTTGGAGAACTTCTATTTTTTGGGTATTTTTTATTGCAAGGATAATTCATAAAACAGACAGAAAATACTATTTTTACTTTATTTAACCTAAATAACAGAAAGTAAAAGGAGGGTATGGAAGGTTGTGCCTTCTAATTTCATACATCTCATGATCATCAGAAGGAATCCACTAACAAGGTTGATCAAGTCTTGATAACAAACTCATTCCGAATAACATGGAACCGGAGAAATTTTGAATAACACTAGGTTACCTCAATGGGGATATGAACATCCCCAATAATAAGAATATCATATTTCTTCTTGATAGTAGGAAGAGGAAATTCAAAGCCTCCAACAATTATAGTTGGAATTTTTCCAACAGAAATGATGCTATGAACTTGAGGTTGTTTCCTCGGAAAGTGTACCGTATGCTCATTACCATTAACATGAAAAGTGACATTGCCTTTGTTGCAATCAATAACAGCCCCTGCAGGATTCAAAAAGGGTCTACGAAGGATAATCGACATACTATCGTCCTCGGGAATATCAAGAATAACAAAGTCTGTTAAAATAGTAACGTTTGCAACCACAACAGGCACATCCTCACAAATACCGACAGGTATAGCAGTTGATTTCTCGGCCATTTGCAAAGATATTTCAGTAGGTGTCAACTTATTCAATTCAAGTCTACAATATAAAGAGAGAGGCATAACACTAACACCGGCTCCAAGATCACATAAAGTAGTTTTAACATAGTTTCTTTTAATGGAGCATGGTATAGTTGGTACTCCTGGGTCTCCAAGTTTCTTAGGTATTCCACCCTTAAAAGTATAATTAGCAAGCATGGTGGAAATTTCAGCTTCGTTATCTTTCTTTTATTTGTAACAATATCTTTCATGTATTTAGCATAAGGATTTACTTTAAGCATATCGATTAAGCATACGTAAGAAGATAGGTCTAATCATTTCAACAAAGCGCTCAAAATCCTCATCATCCTTTTTCTTGGATGGCTTAGGAGGAAAAGGCATGGGTTTCTGAACCCATGGTTCTCTTTATTTACCGTGCTTCCTAGCAACAAAGTCTCTCTTATCATAACATTGATTCTTTGATTGTGGGTTATCAAGATCAACAAAGAGGTTCAATTTCTACATCATTATTATTGCTAGGTTGAGCATCAACATGAACATTATCATTAACATTATCACTAGGTTCATGTTCATCTCCAGATTGTGTTTCAGCATCGAAATATAAATATCATTGAGATTCTTAGGTGTGTCTACAACAGGTTCATTAGAACCATGCAAAGTCCTATCATTTTTCTTTTTGTTCTTTTTAGGAGGACTAGGTGCATCTGAATTATTTCTCTGAGAATCTTTCTCAATTCTCTTAGGGCGGCTTCGAGGATACAAAGGTTCTGAGTCATTTTACCAGTTCTAGTAGCCACTCTAACAGCAAAATCATGTTTATTATTTAATTCATCGAGCAAATCACTTTGAGCCTTAAGTACTTGTTCTGCTTGAGTGGTAACCATAGAAGCATATTTACTAATGAGTTTAAGTTCACCTTTAACTCTAGCCATATAATCACTCAAGCGTCCAATCATGTAAGAATTACTCTTTAATTCTCTACCAACATAAGCATTGAAATTTTCTTGTCTAGCCATAAAGTCATCAAATTCATCCAAGCATTGGCTAGCAAACTTAGTAGATAGGATTTCAGCTTTATCATATCTATAGAGAGAATTTACCTTTACTACCTGTGTTGGGTTATCAAGACCATGTGTTTCTTCAATAGGTGGTAAATTAAGACCATGTATTTGTTCAACAGGAGGTAAATTCTTAACATCTTTCGCTTTAATACCTTTTTCTTTCATAGATTTCTTTGCCTCTTGCATATCTTCAGGACTGAAAAATAGAACACCTCTTTTCTTTGGAGTTGGTTTATGAGTTGGCTCAGGAAGTGTCCAATTATTTTCATTAGTCAACATATTATTCAATAGCAATTCAGCTTGATCGACTGTTCTTTCCCTGAAAACACAACCAGCACAACTATCCAAGTGGTCCTTGGAAGCATCAGTTAGTCCATTATAAAAGACATCAAGTATTTCATTTTTCTTAAGAGGATGATCAGAAAAGCATTAAGTAATCGAAGAAGCCTCCCCCAAGCTTGTGGGAGACTCTCTTCTTTAATTTGCACAAAATTATATATTTCCCTCAAGGCAGCTTGTTTCTTATGAGCAGGAAAATATTTAGTAGAGAAGTAATAAATCATATCCTGGGGACTACGCACACAATCAGGATCAAGAGAATTAAACCAAGTTTTAGCATCACCCTTTAATGAGAATGGAAATATCTTAAGGATATAATAGTAGCGAGATTTCTCATCATTAGTGAACAGGGTGGCTATATCATTTAACTTAGTAAGATGTGCCACAACGGTTTTAGATTCATAGCCATAAAAAGGATTAGATTAAACCAAAGTAATTATCTCAGGATCGACAGAGAAATCATAATCCTTAACAGTAACAAAGATAGGTGAAGTAGCAAAAGCAGGGTCATATTTCATTCTAGCATTCAGAGTTTTCTGTTTCAGTTTAGCTAATAACTTCCTAAGATCAGATCTAATTGCAAGCAAGAAAATGTCTAGCAGTTTCTTCATCCATAACATAACCCTCAGGAACAACAGGCAATTCATACTTAGGGGGAGGACCTTCATCATCACTATCTTCAATAATTTCATTTTCAATAATTTCATTCTCTCTAACCCTAGCAAGTTGTTCATCAAGAAATTCACCTAATGGCACAGTAGTTTCAAGCAAAGAAGTAGCTTCATCATAAGTATCATGCATAGCAGAAGTGGCATCATCAATAACATGCGACATATCAGAATTAATAGCAGAAGCAGGTTTAGGTGTCGCAAGCTTACTCATAATGAAGGAGAATCTAGTGCGAGCTAGATGGCGTTCCTTACCTCCGTCGTAGTTGAGGGATAAATCTTAGTTCTTTCGTCTTTCAAGTTCCTCATAGTGATCAGCGGATATAAATCCCAAGTGACTCAAAGAATAGAGCTATGCTCCCGGCAGCGGTGCGGAAAATAGTCTTGATAACCCACAAGTATAGGGGATCGCAACAGTTTTCGAGGGTAGAGTATTCAACCCAAATTTATTGATTCGACACAAGGGGAGCCAAAGAATATTCTCAAGTATTAGCAGTTGAGTTGTCAATTCAACCACACTTGGATAACTTAGTATCTGCAGGAAAGTACTCAATAGCAAAGTAGTATGGTAGTAATGGTAACAGTAGCAAAGGTAACGGTAGCAGTTTTGTAGTAATTGTAATAGTAGCAAAGGTAAAGTAAATAAGCAAAGCACAATATGTGAGAAGCTTGTAGGCATTGGATCAGTGATGGACAATTATGTCGGAAGCGGTTCATCATGTAATAGTTATAACATAGGGTGACACAGAACTAGCTCTAGTTCATCAATGTAATGTAGGCATGTATTCCGAATATAGTCATACGTGCTTATGGAAAAGAACTTGCATGACATATTTTGTCCTACCCTCCCGTGGCAGTGGGGTCCTAGTGGAAACTAAGGGATATTAAGGCCTCCTTTTAATAGAGTACCGGACCAAAGCATTAACACATCTTGAATCGTGAACTCCTCAAACTACGGTCATCACCGAGAAGTATCCCGATTATTGTCACTTCGGGGTTGTCGGATCATAACACATAATAGGTGACTATAGACTTGCAAGATAGGATCAAGAACTCACATATATTCATGAAAACATAATAGGTTCAGATCTGAAATCATGGCACTCGGGCCCTAGTGACAAGCATTAAGCATAGCAAAGTCATAGCAACATCAATCTCAGAACATAGTGGATACTAGGGATCAAACCCTAACAAAACTAACTTGATTACGGGTAAATCTCATCCAACCCATCACCGTCCAAGCAAGCCTACGATGGAATTACTCACGCCGCGGCGGTGAGCATCATGAAATTGGTGATGGAGGATGGTTCATGATGACGACAATGACGACTCCCCTCTCCGAGCCCCGAGCGGACTCTAGATCAGCCCTCCCAAAAGAGATTAGGGCTTGGCGGCGGCTCCGTATCGTAAAACACGATGAAACTTTCTCTCTGATTTTTTCTCCGCGAAAGAAAATATATGGAGTTGGAGTTGAGGTCGGTGGACGTTTGCTACGTCTTGATCTTGTGTTGGTTTTCCTTGAAGAGGAAAGGGTGATGCCGCAAAGTAGCATAAGTATTTCCCTTTTTGAGAACCAAGGTATCAATCTAGTAGGAGGCTCCTCAAAAGTCCCACGCACCTACACAAACAAACAAGAACCTCGCAACCAACGCAATAAAGGGGTTGTCAATCCCTTCATGGACACTTGCGAAAGTGAGATCTGATAGAGATAATATGATAAGATAAATATTTTTGGTATTTTTATGATATAGATTGGAAAGTAAAAGATGCAAATAAAAGTAGATGGCAAACTTATATGATAAAAGATAGACCCGGGGGCCATAGGTTTCACTAGTGGCTTCTCTCAAGATAGCATAAGTATTACAACGGGTGAACAAATTAGTGTCGAGCAATTGATAGAAAAGCGAATAATTATGAGATTATCTAGGCATGATCATGTATATAGACATCACGTCCGTGACAAGTAGACCGACTCCTGCCTGCATCTACTACTATTATTCCACACATCGACCGCTATCCAGCATGCATCTAGAGTATTAAGTTCATAAGAAGAGAGTAACGCATTAAGAAAGATGACATGATGTAGAGGGAAAACTCATGCAGTATGATATAAACCCCATCTTTTTATCCTCGATGGCAACAATACAATCGTGCCTTGCTGCCCTCGGCATCCTTTGGGAAAGGACACCGCAAGATCGAACCCAAAGCTAAGCACGTCTCCCATTGCAGGAAAGATCAATCTAGTAGGCCAAACCAAACTGATAATTGAAGAGACTTGCAAAGATAACTTAATCATACATAAAAGAATTCATAGGATATTCAAATATTTCTCATAGATAAACTTGATCATAACCCACAATTCATCGGATCTCGACAAACACACATAAAAGAGTTACATCGAATAGATCTCCAAGAAGATCAAGGAGAACTTTGTATCGAGATTCAAAGAGAGGGAAGAAGAAGCCATCTAGCTAATAACTATGGACCCGAAGGTCTGTGGTAAACTACTCACAACTCATCAGAGAGGCCTTGGAGATGATGTAGAGGCCCTCCATGGTGGATTCCCCCTCCGGCTGAGCGCCGGCGATGGCTCCAAGATGGGATCTCGCGGATACAGAAGGTTGCGGCAGTGGAATTAGGTTTTCGTCGTATCCTCTAATGTTTTCAGGGTATGGGGTATATGTAGGCGAAGGAAGTATGCCACTGGAGCAACGAGGGGCCCATGAGGGTGGGGGCGCATCGGGCACCCTCGTGGCCGCCTCGCTTGTTGCTTGACGTCCACTCCAAGTCTCCTGGTTGGTATTTGTTCAAAAAAGATCATTCACAAAGGTTTAATTCCGTTTGGACTCCGTTTGATATTCCTTTTCTTCGAAAAACTGAAATAGGCAAAAACAGCAATTCGGGCTGGGCCTCCGGTTAGTAGGTTAGTCCCAAAAATGATATAAAAGTGTAAAGTAAAGCCCATAAACATCCAAAACGGGTAATATAATAGCATGGAACAATCAAAAATTATAGATATGTTGGAGACGTATCAAGCATCCCCAAGCTTAATTCATGCTCGTCCTCGAGTCGGTAAATGATAAAAACAGAATTTTTGATGTGGAATGCTACCTAGCATAATTCTCAATGTAATTTTGTTTATTGTGGCATGAATGTTCAGATCCAAATGATTCAAAATAAAAGTTCATATTGACATAAGAAACAGTAATACTTCAAGCATACTAACAAAGCAATCATGTCTTCTCAAAATAACATGGCATTAGAAGGTTCATCCCTACAAAATCATATAGTTTGGTCATGCTTCATTTTCATCACACAAAAGTACTCTCATCTTGCACACCCCAGATGACAAGCCAAGCAATTGTTTCATATTTAGCAATCTCAAACATTTTTCAACTTTCACGCAATACATGAGTGTGAGCCATGGATATAGCACTATGGGTGGAATAGAATATGATGATGGAGGTTCTGTGGAGAAGACAAAAAAGGAGAAAGTCTCATATTGACGAGGATAATCAACGGGCTATGGAGATGCCCATCAATTGATGTCAACATGAGAAGTAGGGATTGCCATGCAACGGATGCACTGGAGCTATAAATTTATGAAAGCTCAACAAAAGAAACTAAGTGGGTGTGCATCCAACTTCCTTGCTCACGAAGACCTAGGGCATATTGAGGAAGCCCATCATTGGATTATACAAGCCAAGTTCTATAATGAAAAATCCCACTAGTATATGAAAGAGACAACAAATGAGACTCTCTATATGAAGAACATGGTGCTACTTTGAAGCACAAGTGTGGAAAAAGATAGTAACATTGTCCCCTTTTTATTTTCTTCCTTTTTTCTTTTTTTGGGTCTTTTTTTATTTAGCCTTTCCTTTTTTTGGCCTTTTTTTTTCTTTTTGGCCTTTTTTTTATAAGGGACAATGCTCTAATAATGATGATCATCACACTTCTATTTATTTACAACTCATGAGTTACAACTCAAAACTAGAACAAGATATGACTCTGTATGAATGCCTCCGGCGATATACCGGGATGGGCAATGATGCAAAAGTGACATGTATGAATTTATGAAGGTGGCTTTGCCACAATACGATGTCAACTACATGATCATGCAAGGCAATATGACAATGATGATGCGTGTCATGATAAACGGAACGATGGAAAGTTGCATGGCAATATATCTCTGAATGGCTATGGAAATGCCATAATAGGTAGGTATGGTGGCTGTTTTGAGGAACATATAAGGAGGTTTATGTGTGATAGAGCGTATCGTATCACGGGGTTTGGATGCACTGGCGAAGTTTGCACCAACTCTCAAGGTGAGAAAGGGCAATGCACGGTAACGAAGAGGCTAGCAATGATGGAAGGAGAGAGTGCGTATAATCCATGGATTCAACATTAGTCATAAAGAACTCATATACTTATTGCAAAAATCTACAAGTCATCAAAAACCAAGCACTACGCGCATGCTCCTAGGGGGATAGATTGGTAGGAAAAGACCATCGCTCGTCCCCGACCGCCACTCATAAGGATGACAATCTAAGAACACCTCATGTTTCAAATTTGTTACATAACGGTTACCATACGTGCATGCTAGGGGACTTGCCGACTTCAACACAAGTATTTCTCAAATTCACAATTACCCAACTAGCATGACTCTAATATCACCACCTTTATATGTCAAAACAATTATCAAGCATCAAATTGATCATAGCATCCAATTCACTTCCTATGATAGTTTTTATTATACCCAACTTGGATGCTCGTCATTCTAGGACCAATTTTATAACCATAGCAAATACCATGCTGTTCTAAAAGACTCTCAAAATAAAATAAATGAAGCATGAGAGATCAATAATTTCTACAAAATCAAGCCGCCGCCGTGCTCTAAAAGGTATAAGTGAAGCACTAGAGCAAAAACTATCTAGCTCAAAAGATATAAGTGAAGCACATAGAGCATTCTAATAAATTCCAAATCATGTATTTCTCTCCCAAAAGGTGTGTAAAGCAAGGATATTGTGGTAAACGAGAAAGAAAAGACTCATATCATACAAGACGCTCCAAGCAAAACACATATCATGTGGCGAATAAAAATATAGCTCCAAGTAAAGTTACCGATAGACGAAGACGAAAGAGGGGATGCCTTCCGGGGCATCCCCAAGCTTAGGCTTTTGGTTGTCCTTGAATATCTTGGGGTTCCATGGGCATCCCCAAGCTTAGGCTCTTGCCACTCCTTATTCCATAGTCCATCAAATCTTTACCCAAAACTTGAAAACTTCACAACACAAAACTCAACAGGAAATCTCATAAGCTCCGTTAGTGCAAGAAAGAAAATCCACCACATAAGGTACTGTAATGAACTTATTATTTATTTATATTGGTGTTAAACCTACTGTATTCCAACTTCTCTATGGTTCACACCCCCCGATACTAGCCATAGATGCATCAAAATAAGCAAACAACACACGAAAAACAGAATCTATCAAAAACAGAACAGTATGTGGCAATCTATAACTTTCCAATACTTATGGAACTCTAAAAATCCTACCAAAATAGGAAGTCCTAGTAAATTTTTCTGTTGATCTACAGAAAAAAGAATCAAGGCAAAAGCATGTTTCTGTGATTTACCGAATTTTTTCTTGTGCGCTAAAGTTTCTGTTTTTCAGCAGAATCAAATTAACTATCACCGTAGGTTATCCTATAGGTTCTACTTGGCACAAACACTAATTAAAACATAAAACCACATCTAAACATAAGCTAGATGAATTATTTATTGAATAACAGCAAGTAAATATATTGGTTGTCTCCCAACAAGCGCTTTTCTTTAAAGCCTTTTAGCTAGGCATTGCTAATTTTAATGATGCTCACATGAAAGACAAGAATTGAAGCGCAAAGAGAGCATCATGAAACACGTGACAAACACATCTAAGTCTAACATACTTCCTATGAATAGGCATATTATAGGCAAACAAATTATCATAGAAAGCAAAAACTAGCATATGCAAGGAAGTGGAAAGAAACAATAGCAATCTAAACATAACAAGAGGTAATTTAGTAACATGGAAATTTCTACAACCATATTTTCCTCTCTCATAATTATTACATGTAGGATCATAAGAAAATTCAACAACATAGCTATCACATAACATATTCTCAACATGATCCACATGCATGCAAAGTTGACACTCTTCCAAGATAGTGGGATTATCATTAACTAAAGTCATGACCTCTTCGAACCCACTTTTATCAAAAACTTCATAAGATTGAACATTCTCCAAATATGTGGGATCTAAAGTTGACACCCTTCCAAACCCACTTTCAATATTATTGCAAACATTATTATCAATCTCATATTCATCATGGGGCTTAAATAAATTTTCAAGATCATAAGAAGAGTCACCCCAATCATGATCATTGCAACGTGTAGTAGAAATAGCAAAACTAGCATCCCCAAGCTTAGGGTTTTGGATATTATTAGCACAGTTGACATCAAGAGAATTTAAAATAAAATAATTGCAATCATGCTTTTTATTCAAGGAGCTATCGTGAATCTCTTCATAAATTTCTTCATCACAACTTTCAGATTCACGAAATTCAAGCAAAACCTCATAAAGATAATCTAGTGCACTCAAATTACTAGAATTTGGTTCATCATAATTGGATCTCTTAAAAAGATTGGCAAACGGATGAGGATCCATAGATCCTAGGTTCTCTTTTTAGCAATAAATAAACAGCTATTCCAACCAAACGAGCAAACAAGCCAAGTAAGATATCAAAGCAAACGAAAAGACGAACAGAAGAAGGGCGAATAAAACGGCAAGGAGGAAAACGAGAGGCAAATGGCAAATAATGTAATGCGAGGGAGATGAGTTTGTGATGGGTACTTGGTATGTCTTGACTTGAGCGAAGACCTCCCCGGCAACGGCGCCGGAAATCCTTCTTGCTACATCTTGAGCTTGCGTTGGTTTTCCTTGGAGAGGAAAGGGTGATGCAGCAAAGTAGCGTAAGTATTTCCCTCAGTTTTTGAGAACCAAGGTATCAATCCAGTAGGAGGCTCCTCAAAAGTCCCACGCACCTACATAAACAAACAAGAACCTCGCAACCAACGCAATAAAGGGGTTGTCAATCCCTTCACGACCACTTGCAAAAGTGAGATCTGATAGAGATAATATGATAAGCTAAATATTTTTGGTATTTTTATGATATAGATTGGAAAGTAAAATATGCAAATAAAAGTAGATGGCAAACTTATATGATAAAAGATAGACCCGGGGGGGCATAGGTTTCACTAGTTGCTTCTCTTAAGATAGCATAAGTATTACGATGGGTGAACAAATTACTGTCGAACAATTGATAGAAAAGCGAATAATTATGAGATTATCTAGGCATGATCATGTATATAGGCATCACGTCCGTGACAAGTAGACCGACTCCTGCCTGCATCTACTACAATTATTCCACACATCGACCGCTATCCAGCATGCATCTAGAGTTTTAAGTTCATAAGAACAGAGTAACGCATTAGGAAAGATGACATGATGTAGAGGGATAAACTCATGCAATATGATATAAACCCCATCTTTTTATCCTCGATGGCAACAATACAATACGTGCCTTGCTGCCCTAACATCCTTTGGGAAAGGACACGCAAGATCGAACCCAAAGCTAAGCAGTTCTCCCATTGCAGGAAAGATCAATCTAGTAGGCCAAACCAAACTGATAATTCGAAGAGACTTGCAAAGAAAACTTAATCATACATAAAAGAATTCAGAGGAGATTCAAATATTTTTCATAGATAAACTTTATCATAAACCCACAATTCATTGGATCTCGACAAACACACCGCAAAAAGAGTTACATCGAATAGATCTCCAAGAAGATCAAGGAGAACTTTGTATTGAGATTCAAAGAGAGAGAAGAAGAAGCCATCTAGCTAATAACTATGGACCCGAAGGTCTGTGGTAAACTACTCACAACTCATCGGAGAGGCCTTGGAGATGATGTAGAGGCCCTCCATGGTGGATTCCCCCTCCGGCGGAGCGCCGGTGACAGCTCCAAGATGGGATCTCGCAGATACAGAAGGTTGCGGCGGTGGAATTAGGTTTTCGTTGTCTCCTCTGATGATTTTAGGGTACGGGGGTATATGTAGGCGAAGCAAGTACGTCCGTGGAGCAACGAGGGGCCCATGAGGGTGGGGGCGCACCCAGCCCTAGGGGGCACGCCGGGCACACTCGTGGCCGCCTCGCTTGTTGCTTGACGTCCACTCCAAGTCTCCCGGTTGGTATTTGTTCCAAAAAGATCGTTCCCGAAGGTTTCGTTCCGTTTGGACTCCGTTTGATATTCCTTTTCTTTGAAACACTGATATAGGCAAAAAAACAGCAATTCGGGCTGGGCCTCCGGTTAGTAGGTTAGTCCCAAAAATGATATAAAAGTGTAAAGTAAAGCCCATAAACATCCAAAATGGGTAATATAATAGCATGGAACAATAAAAAATTATAGATACGTTGGAGACGTATCAATGTCCAGGGGGCCCACGAGGCAGGGGGCGCCCCCCAGGGGAGGGGGGCACCCCCCACCCTTGTGGACAGGGTGTGGGCCCTCTGACGCTGATTCTTTCGCCAGTATTTTTTATTTATTCTGAAAAGTTGCTCCGTGGATTTTTAGGTCATTCTGAGAACTTTTATTTCTGCACAAAAATAACACCATGGCAGTTCTGCTGAAAACAACGTCAGTCCAGGTTAGTATTAAAGTCATGCAAGTTAGAGCCCAAAATAAGGTCAAAAGTGTTTGGAAAAGTAGATACGACGGAGACGTATCATGGGGTCATGTTCATCCACTGTCTACTGCCTTGCTCCAGCCTCCACGGGCTAATGTTCATACACCGTCGAGGTCCTCCAGCCTCCACCAGCCACTATTCATCCAGGGGCTACTGTTCATCCAGCCTCCACCAGCTACTGTTCATAGAGCCTCCACGGAGGTCCTGTTCATCCACCCCCAACCGGCTGGGGTACAGCGGCCTCCTCGGGGTCCTGTTCATCCAGCCGCAACTGCCTACTACCATGGGGTCCTTTTCATCCAACCCCACCGGGAACTGTTCATCCACAGCCAACCAACCGGCTCGACTCACCACGTCTCGACTCGTTCTACGTACCGCGCACATGGTAGCAACGGTCACTGTTCATTGAGAGGCAACCCAAC
Organism: Aegilops speltoides; assembly: GCA_021437245.1. Taxonomy (NCBI): domain Eukaryota; kingdom Viridiplantae; phylum Streptophyta; class Magnoliopsida; order Poales; family Poaceae; genus Aegilops; species Aegilops speltoides. Next base: position 448,548,602 of record CM038144.1, read on the forward strand.
ACCGGTTGGCTACGTCTTGCACGGGGGCTCAATTGGCATCAGTAATGTGACGCCCCTGATTCAATCGTACACTAATCATACATGCAAATGTGTACGATCAAGATCAGGGACTCACGGGAAGAAATCACAACACAACTCTAGACATAAATTAAAATAATACAAGCTTTATATTACAAGCCAGGGGCCTCGAGGGCTGGAATACAAATGAGTCAGTGAAAGCAACAATATCTGAGTACAGACATAAGTTAAATAAGTTTGCCTTAAGAAGGATAGCACAAAAGCAACAACGATCGAAAAGGCAATGCCTCCTGCCTGGGAGCCTCCTAACTACTCCTGATCATCGGCATCCGTCACGTAGTAGTAGGCATCCTCAGGATAGTAATAGCCGTCGGTGGTGGCGTCTGGATCCTGGGCTCCACCGTCTGGTTGCAGCATCCGAGAAGAATGGAAAGAGGTGGAAAAAGGAGAGCAAAGCAACAGTGAGTACTCATCCAAAGTACTCGCAAGCAAGGATCTACACTACATATGCATTGGTATCAATGAAATGGGTAGTATCTATGGACTGAACTACAGAATGCCAGAAGAGAAGGGGAAAGCCTAGCCTATCAAAGACTAGCATCTTCAAGCAGCTCCAAGCATCTTGCAGCAATCAGAAGAGTATAAAATAGCAATTTATATTTAACAAACATGTTGTAGAAATAACGCCCAGACATCCTTCCCCGACTCCCTGCGAGAAAGCAATCTCGGAGCGACATATCCATTACATGCCCCAGCATTCAGTATCCAGTATCCAGTTCTAGTTGTATCGATCAGGATACAACTCCGAGCGTCTATTACCGTGGACCCGGATATTTGAATAGATAATACTTCCCTGCAGGGGTGCACCAACTTACCTAACACGCTCGATCAACTAAGGTCGGACACACCATCAGTTCATGACCGCCCTCGGCCTATCAACACACCATAGTCCTACCTAGGCTCATCAGAGAGGCCAACACGCCGGTCTACATCCTAAGCGCGCATGCGTCTCAGGCCCATCGGCCTTTGTACTCCTGCACATTGCGTACGCGGCTGGTGAGCAGACCTAGCCCCCCTTATACAAGGTGAGGCATTCCAGTCCAACCCGATGCGCGCCACTCCATCGCTGACACCCGTTGAGCTTTTGGCTGACACATACAATGCAGAGTGCTCATACTTATTCCCGTGCGGTGGTTAGTATGAAAAAGGCCAGAGGCCTACTCAGATCAAATATCCAAATCGTTAGTGTCTTGGTAGTGTGCGGTAACGATCAATGATCCACGATATGTGGTCCCGTCGCCCTGTCTCATGGACTTGCGGCAAGGGCTAAGAATGCCCGGCCGCACCACGTGGAAAACTTGCGGGTATCCTCCAGATCAACCCGACCTCACATCACTCATGGGTACCCCTCAGGCCGACCCAATGTCATCATGGTTCTGCGGTAAGTCAAAGTAATTGTGTGTCCGAAACAACAATGGGGGAACCCGAGGAATCACCCTCAATGGATTCCAACTCGATGTAAACATCAAGGTGGACTCAGAGGAATCACCCTCGATGGTCCACACTTGAGGGGTTGCACGACAGAGTCATTATAGAGAGTGGTGAAGGAGGGTCACCCTCGATGACCACGACCAAATAGATACACTACAGGGTTAACATCAGAAGTGTTGACGAGGTATCACCTCGGCACTCGATAATAATTCTGCAGAGTCGTACAACTAAGGGGGTGTTGTGCGGTGTGGGGACCAGGGAGGTAGGCGTGCTCGCACGCTCGGGGCGTGGCAGCGCATGGTGTGGGCATAGGCGAAGCGGCTATAGTAGGCAACACCACAAAGACGCTTGTGGCGAGAGGCTGGAGCAGGGGCCACGGGCGGCAGCGAGCGGCGAGCGGGGCAGCAGATTGACAATAGGCAGCAGCAACAGCGTAGTAGAGCATAGGAAAGAAGCAAAGCAGCAGAGCAGTAGAGCAACAGAGCAACTGAAGGAGTAGTAGGCGCGCGTACGTGGACACTGAGGTTCGGCCATGGCGGCCGCCGGCTCGTACAGGCGACTACGACAACGAATCAAGACCGGGGTTGATGAGGATTCGGAGGAGGAGCTCACAGCAAGCTCGGGGGCGCGGTCGAGGAGGTCGGGGGTAGACCGGAGCGGTGGGAATCGACGACGATGGTCAATGATGTAGGTGACAAAGACGACGGTGATGGTGAGCGTACAGAGCCTCCCCGGTCCAAGCCAATAGCTTAGATCAAGGAGGCGATGGTGGTGAAGCTTGTGGACACCTCCGGGTGGCTTGAGGTGGGCACGGGTCGCAGCATCGACGACGACAAGGCGAGGGCCAAGCATCACGGGGAAGAAAACGGCACGAGGGGGAAGGGTGGGGGCTAGGGTTCGTGTCCAGGGGTTCGGGGGAGGTCAAATGCACCGCATGGAGGCAACGGATGGACAGCGTGTGGCATTCAAAGCCATGGACGTGATGCGTGCGTCCATGGCGCCTCTGATGAACATGGAAGAAGGAGATATGGGGAGTTAGGCAGGGTTGTTGCACTGTGCATCAGGCCCAGGTACAAAGTAGCTCCTTTTAGCTCTTTTCACTTTTCCTTTTCTATTTCTGTTTTGCATTTTTGCCTTAGCTTTGCATTTAGTTCCTGTACTAAATGAATTTTTCCAGGGTTGAAACTTGGCACATAATTCCAGTGCATTAGCCTAGGGCCACACAGAAAGTTTCAGGTGGTTTCGGAAACGTAATAATATTTGTTGGAATTTAAACGGCCAAATTAAGTGTTGTTGGTCCACTAAAATATTGCCAGGGCCAGAATAAAAAACCAATTTCAGTTGATTTCTTCATCACAATTTCTGGGGGATTATTTGCAAAATTACGAACACTTTTATTTTAATATCTGAAGAACTATTTTTTGCACTTCTATTAAGAATTTAAATTTGAGTTGAATTAATTATTTAATTGCATTTTAAGTATGAAAATATGATGACATGGCATATTAGGGGAAGATCACTGTAGCTTGATTATTGGGGCATTACAAATCTCCTCCACTACAAGAAATCTCGTCCCGAGATTTAAGAGGTGGAGTAAGGGGGCAGTTATGGTTACAAAATTATAACGGATCTTCTTGGTCTTGGTTGCTCTTCTCGGAGAAGTCAATCCCTTCCGTTGACGTCTTCATTCCTCTGCTCCAGGTCATCATGATGGAGTCGTCATCCTTTCTTCGGGGTCTTCATCGTACTTACGAAAGGACAAGGGGTAACTTTGGAAGAATGCTCCTCTACAAGGTTGCTTATCTGGTAGATATCATCAGGGACGGTGGCGGAAAGTAAGTCTTGAATTGAAACTTAAAAATATCGAGAGCAAAGTAAGAAGATGCAAATAGAAGCTTCAAGCCAATAGACAATCATTCGATGCCTGAAACAGAGCGTGAAAGGAGTTCAGAGCAACGAGTAAGTATTGCGGTTGAAACCAGAATAGATCTCTAGGAAGGTGGCTCGTGAATCTCATACGAATCCAAGTGGTAGAATAACCTTGGAAGCAGGGATGCACAGGATTCAGGTTTTAATCATGTGGAACTGTGGGTTACGGGCCCACCATGCGAGTTAGAATTCAGAAGGGTGCTGACATTTTGCCCGGTCAAGATAGCAAGGCATGTCAGAGAATAGCCTGTCAGTTATGTCGGCAACAACTTTGGTACCAAGGGCAAGGGACGAATAGAACCATTTTCCTGCTTGTTGAAACGAGGCGGACCAACACGCAAATTTCTCATCCATCGGTGGTTACCGGAATGTCATCGACAATAGTAACGGGGTTATACTTGACAGGGTAGTACACCAAGGTGTTTACCTAAGCAAGGAATTATATCTGCTGAGGTAAGTTAGATTACAGGAAAGGTTAAACAAAACAATGGAAAGGAAAATACGATTAGTGTATTAATCAAACCAACAGAAAGGAAAAAATGTTTATAGCCGAGTATCAAGAGTATATCTTTCCCAAGGAAAGGTTGAGCATGATATACATGATAAGGCTCCAAGTATGAAACCATTTAGAAAAAGGGGCAAGGAATTTATAAGGTTTACCCATACAATGGTGTTTGGATAATTGATCAAGAAACATTTAGCATTATGCTTCCAATGTTCCTGTTGATGTTTGAGTAACACAGTCATGCTTTGGGATAGCTTTGACATGGTCATCAGATAAAGTTCGGACTTTGGAAACAAAGGATCCATCGGAAACAACTTATAAAATAAGTCAAAATATTTCAGCAAGGAAAAGATGAGGATGTGGCCAACGGGTTCAGCTGCAATCCATCGACATGTCAAAAAGGATGCATTTCCAAAATTATATGAACAAGTTTGTGTTGGGGGGGCAAGAATGTTGTCGATGATAACACAAATTATCGAGGGGCAAGGATGGTATTTGTCCTCATGAATTCAATTGATATCCTGGAAGAGCTCAGAATGTTGATGATGATCATGACACATTTGTCGAGAGATTTCATGAAGATGTAATTGATCGGTGGTGACATCAAGTCAAATGAATGATGAAGCGAAAGGTTAATGGAACCACGGGTACGACACAAACTCAAAACGAAGCTTGCTGTTCAAGGCGAAATGATATGATGAGGAAGATCAATGTAAGCTTAGCTCATCGTCGAAAATTGTGCTCCAGGAAGGACCAGGTAGCACAGTTAAAATTTAGCATGATAATGATATAGCTGATTAGGCTAGGAATAACTTGAAGGATTATTAAACTCGTAAGCAACGAAAATTACTTAAGAGTTATTGGATTGGAGTGCGGATTCCATTCACTTATCGGTGTTCTTGAGTGACTAATAACTCAGAACCCGGGGGAGATCCGAAATCGGTGAGAAGCAAAACTAGATGAAGACTCATAGGAAGCAACATAGTTCTTTGATATTCTTGAGATACCAGAGGGTATTAATCGAAGGAAGATCAAAATAGAGGTTGCGGAGATGTATTGATCTGTAGAAGACAAGTGCTTTAACTTGTCCGAGAAATGGAAATAAAGGGGAACAATCATGGTCAGAACCACGGTTGCAAAGGACCAAACATAGATGCTAGATGAACTTATAACAAGGGGGTTATTATTATCACAAGAAGCTTCCATCATAAGTTCCACATCAGGTCCATGGGCATGAACCCAAAGGTTCAAGGTCGACTCCCACTTCTTCAATGCATAACCTTCCATTCACTTCTCGTTTTCGATGAAGTTGTAGTGTTGAAATTATATCTGGCAAAACACCAGAAGAGTATGACCCGGGAAAACTCTCGGGTTCTCACGGATTAGAGAAGGCATAGGTCCAACCCATCGGGGCATCTTAGGAACATATACCACCAACTTCATGACTAATTAACACCAGCTTGAAAGTATAGCATGGTTCACAAAAAGAGAGGATACTATTTACCATAGGCATTATGTATCCAAGGAGAGGACCACAAGATTATTGTATACGAAGGACGTTCTCAGATAAAATCCAACAAAGGATCTGTTGGTCCACCACAGAGCTGATGTGAGTATCGATACTCAATCAAAAGAAGAAAGAATGCCAAAGCATCAAATTATTGAATTATCCGAATAATTTGAGGCTTAATTACAAAGGAATTACAATTTCCAAATCAGAAGGTCAAAAGCAGACGCTCTGGTCAAATAGGAGTAAGTTGAACAGACTTAGATCGACAATCAGTCAAGGTTTGACTTGTCGAGAACCAGCTCATATCCAGGGTGACGTCTAAGCCGAAGGGAATAATTCTAATTGTGATTGATGACTGCGAGCATTCACAAGCATATCGAATCAAATGTTCAAAATTATTATGACAAAGGATGCTAATGAATATCGCTAAACATAGGGAATTAACCATAGTTCAGGCAGGCAAGAAGAATCGCAAAAGTAGTAACCTGTAGAGGATTCTCGGAAGATCAGATAGCATTACAAAGTATTTTGTGAAACACATGAACAACTGTGGGTGAACAGATACTCGACAATTGCGATTAATTATCCGTAGGGGTATTCATGTGGCAAAGAACTGCGAGGCAGTAGGCTCAACAGATTCTCGGGACAATGGAGAGTATTTCGGGGCATCTTGTAATAACAAGAGCAACAGGAAATGATTGTATGAAGGGCAAGTGTATGTAGTTACCCATAAGCATATATCGGTGGTAGGGAATCGCAAAAGCGACGGGCACATGTCTCAAGAGAACATCGTATAGTATCTTTGAAATCTTCTAGTGCAGCAGGCGATCAGTTGTAACAAGGGGCTCTCCGGGAGGAATTAGTTACGAGAACCTAGAGTTAGAGTAAGCAAAATCATTTAACCCGAATAGAAGAGAGATCAGAGTCCCGGAGTAAAGATCGAGGAGTAAAAGATCCTAACACCAGCCGATGGTGACGTGGGCCCGTAAGCCGCACAGCCATGTTAGTAAAAATTTTGTAATGACTAGACTCAACTTCGGCCAAGGAGTTGGAAAGGGGGCTACCTACAGACAGTCGGCTCTGATACCAACTTGTGATGCCCCCGATTCAATCATACACTAATCATACACGCAAATGTGTACGATCAAGACCAGGGACTCATGGGAAGATATCACAACACAACTCTAGACACAAATTAAAATAATACAAGCTTTATGTTACAAACTAGGGGCCTTAAGGGCTCGAATACATAAGCTCGAATACAAACGAGTCAGCAGAAGCAACAATATCTGAGTACAGACATAAGTTAAACAAGTTTGCCTTAAGAAGGCTAGCACAAAAGCAACAACGATCGAAAAGGCAAGGCCTCCTGCCTGGGAGCCTCCTAACTACTCCTGGTCATCAGCGTCCGTCACGTAGTAGTAGGCACCCTTGGGGTAGTAGTAGCCGTCGGCGGTGGCGTATGGATCATGGGCTCCACCATCTGGTTGCAGCATCTGAGAAGAATGGAAAGAGGTGGAAAAGGGGGAGCAAAGCAACCGTGAGTACTCATCCAAAGTACTCACAAGCAAGGATCTACACTACATAAGCATCGGTATCAATGAAATGGGTAGTATCTGTGGACTGAACTGCAGAATGCCAGAAGAGAAGGGGAAAGCCCAGCCTATCAAAGACTAGCATCTTCAAGCAGCTCCAAGCATCTTGCAGCAATCAGAAGAGTATAGAATAGCAGTTTATATTTAACAAGAACGCCCAGAGATCCTTCCCCAACTCCCTGCGAGAAAGCAATCTCGGAGCCACATATCCATTACATGCCTCAGCATTCAGCATCCAGTTCTAGTTGTAGAGATCGGGATACAACTCTGAGCGTCCGTTACCGTGGACCTGGCTATCCGAATAGATAATACTTCCCTGTAGGTGTGCACCAACTTACACAATAAGCTCGATCAACTCCGGCCAGACACACCATCAGGTCATGACCGCCCTTGGCCGATCAACACATCGCAGTCCTACCTAGGCTCATTAGAGAGGCCAGCACTCCGGTCTACATCCTAAGCACACAGGGGTCTCGGGCCCATCGCCCTTTGCCCTCTTGCATATTGCATACGCGGCCGGTGAGCAGACCTAGCCCCCTTATCCAATGTGAGGCGTTCCAATCCAACCCAGCGTACGCCGCTCCATCGCTGACGTCTATCGAGCTTTCGGCTGATACATGCAATGCAGAGTGCACATACTTATTCCCACGTGGTGGTTAGTGCGAAAAAGGCCAGAGACCTACTTGAATCAAATATCCAAACTGTTAGTGTCTTGGTAGTGTGCGGTAATGATCAATGATCCACGATATGTGGTCCCATCGCCCCATCTCACGGACTTGCGGCAAGGGCTTAGAATTCCAGGTCGCGCCGCGTCGAAAAATTGCGGGTATCGCCCAGATCAACCCGACTTCACATCACTCGCGGGTACCCCTCTGGGCCGACCCGATGTAATCATGGTTCTGTGGTAAGTCAAAGTAACTGTGTGTCCGAAACAGCAATGGGGGAACCCGAGGAATCACCCTCAATGGATTCCCACTTGATGTAACCGTCAAGGTGGACTCGGAGGAATCACCATCGATGGTCCACACTTGAGAGGTTGCACGATAGAGTCGTTATCGGGAGTGGTGAAGGAGGAATCACCCTCGATGACCACGACCGAATAGCTACACTATAGGTTAACATCAGAAGTGTTGACGAGGTATCACCCTCGGCACTCGATAATAACTCTGCAGAGTCGTACAACTAAGGGGGGTGATGTGCGGCGTCGGGGCCTGGACATCGATCGTGTTGATCGAGTCATCGAACATAAAGCGGGGCAACTGGGACAAGGTGGGGATCACTGATGGATCTCTAACCAACCTATATTAAACAGTTTAGAATAAGCAGGAAAGGTATGAAGAACATGGTGCTACTTTGAAGCACAAGTGTGGAAAAAGATAGTACCATTGTCCCCTTTTTATTTTCTTTCTTTTTTCTTTTTTTGGGTCTTTTTTTATTTAGCCTTTACTTTTTTGGCCTTTTTTTCTTTTTGGCCTTTCTTTTTTTTGTAAGGTACAATGCTCTAATAATGATGATCATCACACTTCTATTTATTTACAACTCAAACTAGAACAAGATATGACTCTGTATGAATGCCTCCGGCGATATACTGGGATGGGCAATGATGCAAAAGTGACATGTATGAATTTATGAAGGTGGCTTTGCCACAATACGATGTCAACTACATGATCATGCAAGGCAATATGACAATGATGATGCGTGTCATGATAAACGGAACGGTGGAAAGTTGCATGGCAATATATCTCTGAATGGCTATGGAAATGCCATAATAGGTAGGTATGGTGGCTGTTTTGAGGAAGATATAAGGAGGTTTATGTGTGATAGAGCGTATCGTATCACGGGGTTTGGATGCACCGGTGAAGTTTGCACCAACTCTCAAGGTGAGAAAGGGTAATGCACGGTAACGAAGAGGCTAGCAATGATGGAAGGAGAGAGTGCGTATAATCCATGGACTCAACATTAGTCATAAAGAACTCATATACTTATTGCAAAAATCTACAAGTCATCAAAAACCAAGCACTACGCGCATGCTCCTAGGGGGATAGATTGGTAGTAAAAGACCATCGCTCGTCCCCGACCGCCACTCATAAGGATGACAATCTAAGAACACCTCATGTTTCAAATTTGTTACATAACGGTTACCATACGTGCATGCTAGGGGACTTGCCGACTTCAACACAAGTATTTCTCAAATTCACAATTACCCAACTAGCATGACTCAAATATCACGACCTTTATATGTCAAAACAATTATCAAGCATCAAATTGATCATAGCATCCAATTCACTTCCTATGATAGTTTTTATTATACCCAACTTGGATGCTCGTCATTCTAGGACCAATTTTATAACCATAGCAAATACCATGCTGTTCTAAAAGACTCTCAAAATAAAATAAATGAAGCATGAGAGATCAATAATTTCTACAAAATCAAGCCATTGCCGTGCTCTAAAAGGTATAAGTGAAGCACTAGAGCAAAAACTATCTAGCTCAAAAGATATAAGTGAAGCACATAGAGCATTCTAATAAATTCCAAATCATGTATTTCTCGCCCAAAAGGTGTGTAAAGCAAGGATGATTGTGGTAAACGAGAAAGAAAAGACTCATATCATACAAGACGCTCCAAGCAAAACACATATCATGTGGCGAATAAAAATATAGCTCCAAGTAAAGTTACCGATAGACGAAGACGAAAGAGGGGATGCCTTCCGGGGCATCCCCAAGCTTAGGCTTTTGGTTGTCCTTGAATATCTTGGGGTTACATGGGCATCCCCAAGCTTAGGCTCTTGCCACTCCTTATTCCATAGTCCATCAAATCTTTACCCAAAACTTGAAAACTTCACAACACAAAACTCAACAGGAAATCTCATAAGCTCCGTTAGTGCAAGAAAGAAAAACCACCACATAAGGTACTGTAATGAACTCATTATTTATTTATATTGGTGTTAAACCTACTGTATTCCAACTTCTCTATGGTTCACACCCCCCGATACTAGCCATAGATGCATCAAAATAAGCAAACAACACACGAAAAACAGAATCTATCAAAAACAGAACAGTATGTGGCAATCTATAACTTTCCAATACTTATGGAACTCTAAAAATCCTACCAAAATAGGAAGTCCTAGGAAATTTTTCTGTTGATCTATAGAAAAAAGAATCAAGGCAAAAGCATGTTTCTGTGATTTACCGAATTTTTTCTTGTGAGCGCAAAGTTTCTGTTTTTCAGCAGAATCAAATTAACTATCACCGTAGGTTATCCTATAGGTTCTACTTGGCACAAACACTAATTAAAACATAAAACCACATCTAAACATAAGCTAGATGAATTATTTATTGAATAACAGCAAGTAAATATATTGGTTGTCTCCCAACAAGCGCTTTTCTTTAAAGCCTTTTAGCTAGGCATTGCTAATTTTAATGATGCTCACATGAAAGACAAGAATTGAAGCGCAAAGAGAGCATCATGAAACACGTGACAAACACATCTAAGTCTAACATACTTCCTATGAATAGGCATATTATAGGCAAACAAATTATCATAGAAAGCAAAAACTAGCATATGCAAGGAAGTGGAAAGAAACAATAGCAATCTAAACATAACAAGAGGTAATTTAGTAACATGGAAATTTCTACAACCATATTTTCCTCTCTCATAATAATTACATGTAGGATCATAAGCAAATTCAACAACATAGCTATCACATAACATATTCTCAACATGATCCACATGCATGCAAAGTTGACACTCTTCCAAGATAGTGGGATTATCATTAACTAAAGTCATGACCTCTTCGAACCCACTTTTATCAAAAACTTCATAAGATTGAACATTCTCCAAATATGTGGGATCTAAAGTTGACACTCTTCCAAACCCACTTTAAATATTATTGCAAACATTATAATCAATCTCATATTCATCATGGGGCTTAAATAAATTTTCAAGATCATAAGAAGAGTCACCCCATCATGATCATTGCAACAAGTAGTAGAAATAGCAAAACTAGCATCCCCAAGCTTAGGGTTTTGGATATTATTAGCACAATTGACATCAAGAGAATTTAAAATAAAATCATTGCAATCATGCTTTCTATTCAAGGAGCTATCGTGAACCTCTTCATAAATTTCTTCATCACAACTTTCAGATTCACGAAATTCAAGCAAAACCTCATAAAGATAATCTAGTGCACTCAAATTACTAGAATTTGGTTCATCATAATTGGATCTCTTAAAAAGATTGGCAAACGGATGAGGATCCATAGATCCTAGGTTCTCTTTTTAGCAATAAATAAACAACTATTCCAACCAAACGAGCAAACGAGCCAAGTAAGACATCAAAGCAAATGAAAAGACGAACAGAAGAAGGGCGAATAAAACGGCAAGGGTGAAGTGGGGCAGAGGAAAACGAGAGGCAAATGGCAAATAATATAATGCGAGGGAGATGAGTTTGTGATGGATACTTGGTATGTCTTGACTTGAGCGAAGACCTCCCCGGCAACGGCGCCGGAAATCCTTCTTGCTACATTTTGAGCTTGCGTTGGTTTTCCTTGGAGAGGAAAGGGTGATGCAGCAAAGTAGCATAAGTATTTCCCTCAGTTTTTGAGAACCAAGGTATCAATCCAGTAGGAGGCTCCTCAAAAGTCCCACGCACCTACATAAACAAACAAGAACCTCGCAACCAACGCAATAAAGGGGTTGTCAATCCCTTCACGACCACTTGCAAAAGTGAGATCTGATAGAGATAATATGATAAGCTAAATATTTTTGGTATTTTTATGATATAGATTGGAAAGTAAAATATGCTAATAAAATTAGATGGCAAACTTATATGATAAAAGATAGACCCGGGGGGGGGGGCATAGGTTTCACTAGTTGCTTCTCTCAAGATAGCATAAGTATTACGATGGGTGAAAAAATTACTGTCGAATAATTGATAGAAAAGCGAATAATTATGAGATCATCTAGGCATGATCATGTATATAGGCATCACGTCCGTGACAAGTAGACCGACTCCTGCCTGCATCTACTACTATTACTCCACACATCGACCGCTATCCAGCATGCATCTAGAGTATTATGTTCATAAGAATAGAGTAACGCATTAAGAAAGATAACATGATGTAGAGGGATAAACTCATGCAATATGATATAAACCCCATCTTTTTATCCTCGATGGCAACAATACAATACGTGTTTTGCTGCCCCTCATCCTTTGGGAAAGGACACCGCAAGATTGAACCCAAAGCTAAGCACTTCTCCCATTGCAGGAAAGATCAATCTAGTAGGCCAAACCAAACTGATAATTCGAAGAGACTTGCAAAGATAACTTAATCATACATAAAAGAATTCAGAGGAGATTCAAATATTTCTCATAGATAAACTTTATCATAAACCCACAATTCATCGGATCTCGACAAACACACCGCAAAAAGAGTTACATCGAATAGATCTCCAAGAAGATCAAGGAGAACTTTGTATTGAGATTCAAAGAGAGAGAAGAAGAAGAAGCCATCTAGCTAATAACTATGGACTCGAAGGTCTGTGGTAAACTACTCACAACTCATTGGAGAGGCCTTGGAGATGATGTAGAGGCCCTCCATGGTGGATTCCCCCTCCGGCGGAGCGCCGGTGACGGCTCCAAGATGGGATCTCGCAGGTACAGAAGGTTGCGGCAGTGGAATTAGGTTTTCGTTGTCTCCTCTGATGTTTTTAGGGTACGGGGGTATATGTAGGCGAAGCAAGTACGTTCGTGGAGCAACGAGGGGCCCATGAGGGTGGGGGCGCGCCCAGCCCTAGGGGGCACGCCGAGCACACTCGTGGCCGCCTCGCTTGTTGCTTGACGCCCACTCCAAGTCTCCCGGTTGGTATTTGTTCCAAAAAGATCGTTCCCGAAGGTTTCGTTCCGTTTGGACTCCGTTTGATATTCCTTTTCTTCGAAACACTGAAATAGGAAAAAAAGCAATTCGGGCTGGGACTCCGGTTAGTAGGTTAGTCCCAAAAATGATATAAAAGTGTAAAGTAAAGCCCATAAACATCCAAAACGGGTAATATAATAGCATGTAACAATAAAAAATTATAGATACGTTGGAGACGTATCAACGTCCAGGGGGGCCATGAGGCAGGGGGCGCCCCCTAGGGGAGGGGGGCACCCCCCACCCTTGTGGACAGGGTGTGGGCCCCCTGACGCTGATTCTTTTGCCAGTATTTTTTATTTATTTTGAAAAGTTGCTCCGTGGATTTTCAGGTCATTCTGAGAACTTTTATTTCTGCACAAAAATAACACCATGGCAGTTCTGCTGAAAACAACGTCAGTCCGGGTTAGTATTAAAATCATGGAAGTTAGAGTCCAAAATAAGGTCAAAAGTGTTTGGGAAAGTAGATACGACGGAGACATATCACGGGGTCATGTTCATCCACTGTCTATTGCTTTGCTCCAGCCTCCACGGGCTACTGTTCATACACCGTCGAGGTCCTCCAGCCTCCACCAGCCACTATTCATCCAGGGGCTACTGTTCATCCAGCCTCCACCAGTTACTGTTATAGAACCTCCATGGAGGTCCTGTTCATCCACCCCCAACCGGCTGGGGTACAACGGCCTCCTCGGGGTCCTGTTCATCTAGCCGCAACTGCCTACTACCATGGGGACCTTTTCATCCAACCCCACCGGGAACTGTTCATCCACAGCCAACCAACCGGCTCGACTCACCACGTCTCGACTCGTTCTACGTACCGCGCACACGGTAGCAACGGTCACTGTTCATTGAGAGGCAACCCAACACCGGTTGGCTACGTCTTGCACGGGGGCTCAATTGGCATCAGTAATGTGACGCCCCCGATTCAATCATACACTAATCATACATGCAAATGTGTACGATCAAGATCAGGGACTCACGAGAAGAAATCACAACACAACTCTAGACATAAATTAAAATAATACAAGCTTTATATTACAAGCCAGGGGCCTCGAGGGCTGGAATACAAATGAGTCAGTGAAAGCAACAATATCTGAGTACAGACATAAGTTAAATAAGTTTGCCTTAAGAAGGATAGCACAAAAGCAACAACGATCGAAGAGGCAAGGGCTCCTGCCTGGGAGCCTCCTAACTACTCCTGGTCATCGGCATCCGTCACGTAGTAGTAGGCACCCTCGGGATAGTAGTAGCCGTCGGTGGTGGCGTCTGGATCCTGGGCTCCACCGCCTGGTTGCAGCATCCGAGAAGAATGGAAAGAGGTGGAAAAAGGAGAGCAAAGCAACAGTGAGTACTCATCCCAATTACTCGCAAGCAAGGATCTACACTACATATGCATTGGTATCAATGAAATGGGTAGTATCTATGGACTGAACTGCAGAATGCCAGAAGAGAAGGGGAAAGCCTAGCCTATCAAAGACTAGCATCTTCAAGCAGCTCCAAGCATCTTGCAGCAATCAGAAGAGTATAAAATAGCAATTTATATTTAACAAACATGTTGTAGAAATAACGCCCAGACATCCTTCCCCGACTCCCTGCGAGAAAGCAATCTTGGAGCCACATATCCATTACATGCCCCAGCATTCAGTATCCAGTATCCAGTTCTAGTTGTATCGATTAGGATACAACTCCGAGCGTCTATTACCGTGGACCCGGCTATTTGAATAGATAATACTTCCCTGTAGGGGTGCACCAACTTACCCAACACGCTCGATCAACTAAGGTCGGACACACCATCAGGTCATGACCGCCCTCAGCCGATCAACACACCATAGTCCTACCTAGGCTCATCAGAGAGGCCAACACGCCGGTCTACATCCTAAGCCCGCATGCATCTCAGGCCCATCGGCCTTTGTACTCCTGCACATTGCGTACGCGGCTGGTGAGCAGACCTAGCCCCCCTTATACAAGGTGAGGCATTCCAGTCCAACCCGATGCGCGTCATTCCATCGCTGACGCCCGTTGAGCTTTCGGCTGATACATACAATGCAGAGTGCTCATACTTATTCTCGTGCGGTGGTTAGTATGAAAAAGGCCAGAGGCCTACTCTGATCAAATATCCAAATCGTTAGTGTCTTGGTAGTGTGCGGTAACGATCAATGATCCACGATATGTGGTCCCGTCGCCCTGTCTCATGGACTTGTGGCAAGGGCTAAGAATGCCCGGCCGCACCACGTGGAAAACTTGCGGGTATCCTCCAGATCAACCCGACCTCACATCACTCACGGGTACCCCTCGGGCCGACCCAATGTCATCATGGTTCTGCGGTAAGTCAAAGTAATCGTGTGTCCAAAACAACAATGGGGGAACCCGATGAATCACCCTCAATGGATTCCAACTCGATGTAAACATCAAGGTGGACTCAGAGGAATCACCCTCGATGGTCCACACTTGAGGGGTTGCATGACAGAGTCGTTATCGAGAGTGGTGAAGGAGGGTCACCCTCGATGACCACGACCAAATAGATACACTACAGGGTTAACATCAGAAGTGTGGACGAGGTATCACCTCGGCACTCGATAATAATTCTGCAGAGTCATACAACTAAGGGGGGTGATGTGCGGTGTGGGGACCAGGGAGGTAGGCGTGCTCGCACGCTCGAGGCGTGGCAGCGCGTGGTGTGGGCATAGGCGAAGCGGCTATAGTAGGCAGCACCGCAGCACGCATCTGCAGTAGCTGGAGCAGGGGGCGCGTGCGGCAGCGAGCGGCGAGCGGGGCAGCAGATTGACAATAGGCAGCAACAACAGCATAGTAGAGCATAGGAAAGAAGCAGAGCAGTAGAGCAGTAGAGCAATAGAGCAACTAAAGGAGTAGCAGGCGCGCGTACGCGAACACTGAGTTTCGGCCATGGCGGCCGCCGGCTCGTACATGCGACTACGGCAACGAATCAAAACCGGGGTTGATGAGGATTTGGAGGAGGAGCTCACAGCAAGTTCGGGGGCGCGGTCGAGGAGGCCGGGGGTAGACCGGAGCGGTGGGAATCAACGACGATGGTCAATGATGTAGGTGACGAAGACGACGGTGATGGTGAGCGTACAGAGCCTCCCCGGTCCAACCCAATAGCTTAGCTCAAGGAGGCGATGGTGGTGAAGCTTGTGGACACCTCCGGGTGGCTTGAGGTGGGCACGGGTCGCGGCATCGACGACGACAAGGCGAGGGCCAAGCATCAAGGGGAAGAAAATGGCGCGAGGGGGAAGGGTGGGGGCTAGGGTTCGTGTCCAGGGGTTCGGGGGAGGTCAAATGCATCGTGTGTCATTCAAAGCCATGGACGCGATGCGTGCGTCCATGGCGCCTGTGATGAACATGGAAGAAGGAGATATGGGGAGTTGGGCTGGGTTGTTGCACTGTGCATCAGGACCAGGTGCAAAGTAGCTCCTTTTAGCTCTTTTCACTTTTCCTTTTCTATTTCTGTTTTGCATTTTTGCCTTAGCTTTGCATTTAGTTCCTGTACTAAATGAATTTTTCCAGGGTTGAAACTTGGCACATAATTCCAGTGCATTAGCCTAGGGCCACACAGAAAGTTTCAGGTGGTTTCAGAAACGTAATAATATTTGTTGGAATTTAAACGGCCAAATTAAATGTTGTTGGTCCACTAAAATATTGCCAGGGCCAGAATAAAAAACCAATTTCAGTTGATTTCTTCATCACAATTTCTGGGGGATTATTTGTAAAATTACGAACACTTTTATTTTAATATCTGAAGATCTATTTTCTGCACTTCTATTAAGAATTTAAATTTGAGTTGAATTAATTATTTAATTGCATTTTAAGTATGAAAATATGATGACATGGCATATTAGGGGAAGATCACTGTAGCTTGATTATTGGGGCATTACAAATCTCCTCCACTACAAGAAATCTCTTCCCGATATTTAAGAGGTGGAGTAAGGGTGCAGTTATGGTTACAAAATTATAACGGATCTTCTTGGTCTTGGTTGCTCTTCTCGGAGAAGTCAATCCCTTCCGTTGACGTCTTCATTCCTCTGCTCCAGGTCATCATGATGGAGTCGTCATCCTTTCTTCGGGGTCTTCATCGTACTTACGAAAGGACAAGGGGTAACTTTGGAAGAATGCTCCTCTACAAGGTTGCTTATCTGGTAGATATCATCAGGGACGGTGGCGGAAAGTAAGTCTTGAATTGAAACTTAAAAATAGCGAGAGCAAAGTAAGAAGATGCAAATAGAAGCTTCAAGCCGATAGACAATCATTCGATGCCTGAAACAGAGCGTGAAAGGAGTTCAGAGCAACGAGTAAGTATTGCGGTGGAAACCAGAATAGATCTCTAGGAAGGTGGCTCGTGAATCTCATACGAATCCAAGCGGTAGAATAACCTTGGAAGCAGGGATGCACAGGAGTCAGGTTTTAATCATGTGGAACTGTGGGTTACGGGCCCACCATGCGAGTTAGAATTCAGAAGGGTGCTAACATCTTGCCCGGTCAAGATAGCAAGGCATGTCAGAGAATAGCCTGTCAGTCATGTCGGCAACAAATTCGGTACCAAGGGCGAGGGACGAAGAGAACCATTTTCCTGCTCGTTGAAACGAGGCGGACCAACAGGCAAATTTCTCGTCCATCGGTGGTTACCGGAATGTCATCAACAATTGTAACGGGGTTATACTTGACAGGGTAGTACACCAAGGTGTTTACCTAAGCAAGGAATTATATCTGCTGACATAAGTTAGATTACAGGAAAGGTTAAACAAAACAATGGAAAGGAAAATATGATTAGTATATTAATCAAACCAACAGAAAGGAAAAAATGTTTATAGCCGAGTATCAAGAGTATATCTTTCCCAAGGAAAGGTTGAGCATGATATACATGATAGGGCTCCAAGTATGAAACCATTTAGAAAAAGGGGCAAGGAATCTATGAGGTTTACCCATACAATGGTGTTTGGATAATTGATCAAGAAACATTTAGCATTATGCTTCCAATGTTCCTGTTGATGTTTGAGTAACACAGTCATGCTTTGGGATAGCTTTGACATGGTCATCAGTTAAAGTTCGGACTTTGGAAACAAAGGATCCATCGGAAACAACTCATAAAATAAGTCAAAATATTTCAGCAAGGAAAAGATGAGGATGTGGCCAACGGGTTCAGCTGCAATCCATCGACATGTCAAAAAGGATGCATTTCCAAAATTCTATGAACAAGTTTGTGTTGGGGGGCAAGAATGTTACCGATGATAACACAAATCATCGAGGGGCAAGGATGGTATTTGTCCTCATGAGTTCAATTGATATCCTGGAAGAGCTCAGAATGTTGATGATGATCATGACACATTTGTCGAGAGATTTCATGAAGATGTAATTGATCGGCGGTGACATCAAGTCAAATGAATGATGAAGCAAAAGGTTAGTGGAACCACGGGTACGACACAAACTCAAAACCAAGCTTGCTGTTCAAGGTGAAATGATATGATGAGGAAGATCAATGTAAGCTTAGCTCATCATCGAAAAATGTGCTCCAGGAAGAAGGACCAGGTAGCACAGTTAAAATTTAGCATGATAATGATATAGCCGATCAGGCTAGGAATAACTTGAAGGATTATTAAACTCGTAAGCAATGAAAATTACTTAAGAGTTATTGGATTGGAGTGTGGATTCCATTCACTTATCGGTGTTCTCGAGTGACTAATAACTCAGAACCCGGGGGAGATCCGAAATCGGTGAGAAGCAAAACTAGATGAAGACTCATAGGAAGCAACATAGTTCTTTGATATTCTTGAACCCGGGGAAGGCAGCGTATATCGTTTTGCACACAAAGGTGACACGTCCCCTCTCGGAACCACAAGGCTTGTTGAGAGAATCTCTGGTTTTGCAAGAAGCTTATACCAAAACTTGTCCCAATTCAGCCAAAAATAATTCATATGAAAACAGGGTTTAGATTATCATGAACATCTCGCTACCTAGACCAATAATGTACTATGATTTGAATTCAACATAAAATGGATACAAATATTTGAATTGGAGAGCGTATGGTACATGTAGTTCATAGTGAAATATGATTACTGCTATATGCATGTTTTTGTTATCAAGATAATATTTAAATTATTGTATAACTTGACAACAATCGTATTCAAATAAGGAAAATTGATTTAAATTTAGTCCATATGGTAGACGACAATATATATGTTCACATGGTGGAGTAAAATGTTCATATATGATGAAAGATCAAAATGTACGATTACATCAATTATAAACCGCAAGGTCACCTAACGATATATTCGAATTCAAGATAACATGGATTCAAAAATTGAAATTCAAGATCCTGGCATTTGTAATCATATAAAAAGGGTCAGTACTCTTTCTTTTGGTGGGAATTGATTTGTTTTTGGTTGTTGTTGAGGGAAGTGCGAATCGATTTGGGACTGTGCAGGGTGATCTTGTTCTCCCGATTTTTTTACTTTTTTTTGTAGTTTTTTCAATGGCATCTATAGCAATATAGTAAAAGGGGACATGACCCTCTTGTGTCTTGTATGAATTTTTTTACACATTAAGTTTGTTCTGCCGAACAAGGAATCTGCACCTTGTTATCCCGAAATTTTCAAGCTCGAGTATCTTTTGTCTCACCTGCTTTGAAACTCCCGCCTCTTCAACCTGCGCCGCGCCTTGTTATCCCAAAATTTCGATGCGCGCGAGAACTCCCTCCTCATCCGAAATCGGTCCCGCAGCCCAGACACGCGAAATCCCCCTTCTACCCCTGAGCTGGAAATGAAGCTCCACGTCATGTGTCAAAACCGTGGGGTACACTGGTAACTTACCCTACATTTCGGACAAGCGCGTCCCTAAGCTTGGCTCCCCCCTCCCCCTTAGCCCCCCCATTCATAAACCAAGGCCGCCAAAACCCGCGATACCCCACGCTCCTCCGTCAGCCTCTCGACCGCCGCCCAGCTGGAGACTCTTCCCCGACTACATCGTCCACCGTAACAGCTCGCCGTCCCTCATCCAGCGCACTGGATGAGGATCCGTTGTTGATCTCGTCGTCCCGCCGGATCAGCCGCCCCATCCTCCACCTCCAAGGAGTTGCCCCGAGGTTCGCCACGTCTATCCCGCCACCTCAATCCCCACAGCGCCGTCTTGACCTGCCCCATCGGAACCGCAGCACCCTCACCAATTCCTCCGATGAAGCCGAGGCCAACTCGGCGCCACCAAGGAGGTTCTGCACTCACCGCTGCATTATATCTTTTATTCGATCTCACAGGGCTGCCGGTGCTCGATACCGAGCAGACATGGCGGGTCTCCATCGACGACGCCATTGCCGGCCACATCATCCATGACGTCTCTCCCCCATGTCGTTGCTTCCTCGGCGGCGACTTCCATAATGGCACTAGCTGCAGCTGCTTCGGCTCTCACTCGCGTTGTGGCTCTGTTCTTCCTGTCGGTTGCGCTACAGCACTGCTCTTGCTTTCGTTCGTGCTGCTGCTCTGCTCTTGCTTTCGCTTGCGCTGCTGCTGCTGCTGCACGACCTCCGGGAGCTACAGGAGTTCCTGCTTTAGCACTCGCTCGCGGTGCTAGTGCACGACTTGCTCTCTGCTAGTGTGTTCCCTGCTCAAGCATCTGCTGATTTAGATCACTGCTTCTCTGCTACTAGTGCTCGAATGCCCTAAACATCTATTGCAATGCTCTGCTACTAGTTTAATCAGTTTCGACAGTAAAATTAAGTTTCGACTGTAAAGTTCATTTTCTTCAGTTACGTTCAGAGTGAACAGTAGTTACATCATCTGTCAGAGCGGCCGTGGCGCGGCTGATGCGTTTTACATCTAGCACTTTTTGGTGATGTATTTTACATCATCTATTGCAGATGATATTAGGGTCCCACTTCAGATTAACGTTGTATGTCTTGTCCTGCTTCAGCCTCGTCGTCGTACACCTTACCGGAGCTGCTCCAACAACGGAACCATCCATCACAGCGGAGCAGTAACCTCGGCGCCGTTTCCAGAGGCCTAGGATCTTCTTCCCCGCCTCCGACAGTCACACCAGCATCATCACCATCCTCCACGTTCAACCCAATGATGCTGAGGTCCACAAGGCTATGCCAAAGAGGTTATACACTCGTCGCATCACTTTGTTACTCTGCATTCATGTTGATCCCTCAGGGATCCTTTGCTATGGAACTACTATTCGTGCAAATCTGTTAGAAGGAGTGGAGCAAAGCAAAACTGGAGGATTTTTTCCTTTGGTGTCTCTTTCAAGAAAAACGAGGAATTTTATTCACTTGGACGTCCTTTTCAAATTAATATGCATGAAGAACAGAACTAATTGCATTACTGGCATAATAAGATTCTTATTTTTTCATTTTCACGTGGTTTGACTTTAATTTGACCACGTTTCTCCATTCCTGCGTTCTTCCAATTCATGTGAACCAAACCCCCAGGTTGACTGAAATCCTATGTTTCCAGATGCTCTGTTTTGCATGTGCATTCCTATGCTATTCCTATGTTTTTCCTGTCCCTGCGTTTATAGAATCCTCCAATTCTAAGGAGCCCTTACAGATTTACTTCATTTTCAGATAGGTGTCAAAGAAAACACCTTTGTGTTATGTCCTGCTCCTACCGTGTCGTCATCCACCCCACCTGAGGTGCACCATCGACAGAAGCGTTCACTGCAGCAGAGATCCCCCCTGCAGACTTTCTTTCGCCGCCTCAGATCATCTTCCCCGTTGCCAGCAGGCATGCCAATTGCATTACCATCATCGACTGAGCAGATGAACCTGAGGACTACACAGTTCCGGAAGAGAGGTCACAGTCTTTCGTGTTTGCTTACGTTATACATCGGTTATTTTTACCTGCTACTTACTCGTTCAAACTTGAGTTTTGAAATGCCCATGGGTCTCATATCGAGCCAGCAACAAATAGTATCTGTCTACTATCTGGTTCATCTGGGGTCTTCCATGTTGTTCATGTTGGGTGGGCAACAAACAATAGATGATCCATTGTCTATCTTTTTAAACTAAAGCTATAATCTACCTGCTATCATTAGTTTTGGATCCATCCACTCGTTTGCTACCATCAGTCTTGATTTTTGCACGCACCCCTTAGGCCTTACAAAATCTAACTATTTTTTTATTATGCATGTCGGATATTGTACACAATCGTCTGAACATGTAGAGAAAAGAGAAGACCGTTGCGTGGGAATATAATGTCATGCGGACACCACTCCATGATCGAAGTGCCCCCCTCCTGCATTTCCAAATTGTATTCCAGAGGAAGATAACTGTTCAGATGAGGATTCAGAAGGAGCCGACCACGCTTGTTTACCACCTGAGGTGTTTGCTCTAACCTGGCATGCTGACTACATATGGAACAAAATGAGTGAATTTACACTCTAAAATATGTCTATATACATCCGTATGTGGTAGTCCATTTTAAATCTCTAAAAAGACAAATATTTAGGAACAGAGGGAGTATATGGGAATTATGCAATGCCATCTTCTTTAGTCAGGCATCATATACGTGAATCATGCAATGCCATCCTGTTTAGCCAGTCAACGTATATGTGAATTGTATCGTGCCATATTTTTTCCATAATGTATTCCATTTTTCAACAATGTTTATACATTCATCTACTCTTCCTGTGCATCAGCCATTTGAGTCGGTCATGGGAAAATCTGGAGTGAAAACAAGGTCTTCTGAGCAGTCAGTGCTACACCGTCGATGCAGATTTCTTCTTTGGTTACTGAGATAGCTCCTCGAGGAGGATTCAGAGACAGATGACCATCAGATCCCCGAGGTGCATGCTCTAACTTGGCTGGGTTATATTGCTCATATCATGCATATGGTGTCTTGCATTTCCATGCCATCTGCTTAGATTAGACATGCTTTGTGTGAATGCCTCCTGTTTGCTTTCTATATTAGATATGTGAATTATGCAATGCCATGTTTTTCAGCCAGTTATCATATATGTGAATTATGCACCGCCATGGAGCCAGGCATCATATATGTGATTTATCTCATGCCATCCTGTTTTTCATTACGTATTCCATTTGTCGACAATCTGTGTATATTGAACTACTCTTCATGTGTATCAGCCATTTGAGCCGGTTATGGAAAAATCTGGAGTGAAAACAAGGTCTTCAGAGCAGGAAATGGTACCTGTTGAAGCATATATCTCGATGGTTACAGGGAGCTCCTCAGAGGAGGATTCAGAGACAGATGACCAGTCCTATATCCCACCTGAGGTGTATGCTCTAAGTTGCAATGTTTATATTTCTCATATGATGCATATGGTGTCTTGCATTGCTTAGTTTAGACATCATATGCACAATATTGAATTCCATCTGCTTAGTTTAGAGATCATACATGCGAGTGCCAGCTGCTTCGTATATGAATCAATTATGTCAATTATATCATGCCATCATGTATACTTAGACAACATGTATGTGTTTATTTCATCCCAACCTATTTTAGAAAGACATCATATAGTTTTGTCATGTCATCCTATTTAGGTACTCATCATATGTTGAATTATGCCATTATATCCTGTTAAGTTATCCGTCATATATCTAAAACTGTGTCATGCTATCCTGTTTAGTTAGGCATCATATATGTGAAATTGTGTCATGTTGTCCTGTTTGGTTAGACAACATATATGTGAATTACCACATCTATCTATCATACAATGTATGTACGTACGTTCAATCTCTTTTCTTGTTTATCAGCCAGTTGAATTGGAGGGGGTGATGGCAGTATCTAAGGGAGCAAAAACCCGTTCTTCACAAAAGACAGTGCTACCTATCGATGCAAATAGAACCATGGTTGTACTGGCCCACAAACTAGCCCCACCACACATAATCGAGACTCTTCCAGATTGCACACTTACACCGTTGGGCAGAGAACCAGCTACAACCCATCTAACCGCAACCCCAGCGGATAATAACCCACTTCTAGTTGACAAAGCACCATGTCCACCACAGAGTACCCCCACACGAGTAGTTTGTAAAGCTACTGCAGTGCCCAAAGCACGAAGACCACCACAACTAACCCAAACTCCATATTTAAAGCATAAGAGGAACTGTTCTCAGGTCAGATTCCATAGCAATGGTCCATACTCCTTTGCTGTTGCATCATTGTATTTACTCATACCAACTACTTTCGAATTTGAAGGATCCATTTGAAACTCCAATGGCGCAACAGGTATGTTTTAAACCTATTTCTTTAACTGGATTGCTGTTCTAACTTCTTGATCTATGCTGATTTCAGTTTAAGTTGTATAAACAGTTATGTTCTCATGTGATGCACATTACAAGTGCTGCCGATTCTGTGTAGTTTCTCACACTTATATTCTGTCTATGCTGTTGTGTCTTAAAAATATATGAGTTGAACTGTGTCTCTATCTTGATTAGGGAACATAAACTAGAATGATATGGACAATACAGTGACCATAGTACATAGATATATGTTTGTTTCATGCTGTTATCCTGTCCACCATACTACTGAACTGGTTTACCAAAATGAGTTTCGTATACTACAAGCTAAACATGTGATGTGTCTGCTTGTTTCTCTTGTAGTATGCAAATAGAATATTGGAGAAGAGCACCCCACTATGCAATGGTAGAGAAAGTAATGCGATAAGGTTCAAGATAGTGAGACAACCTGTTGGTCTCCAAGAAAGGTGATAAAACGATCTTGTAGACAAGAAGAAAACCCCACGATCCTGCGTTGATGTAGTGTTCGAGTTATTGGCCAGTACCGCTGGCATAAGCTCTTCGAACTCGCTGCCTGAATCACTTCGGCTTCTTCAGTCTCAGCTACAAACTGAAAGGCATCAGTCAGCTGTGTTGCGGCAAGAAGCCGAAGGACTGAGGAAGTCCCTACAGAATTTAGATGTGTACTTTCTTGTGCAACAGCAAGCGCTGGAGGATTTAAGCGCCAAACAAGAGAAAGTTAATAAGCTTGCTAAGCATCTTGCAAACATTATGGGTACCTGTGATATTGCTTCTTGAACTCTTCTCAAGTGGTTTCATTCTGGACTTGTTTTTTCTGCGCTTATATATCTGCTTTGTTCCCTATATTTGTGGCTAACTTTGATGCCTAGTGGATGTAATATGTGTAATAGCTGTGATAGCCTAGCATAAGTTGCTTGCTTATTTATTTCCTTGTTGTCTTGTTTATTTGTTTTCTTGTAGTCAGTGCAGTTCTTTTTCCGCGGTTTGCTAGTGGCTACAATAACCAATTTTTTCAAACTAGGCCCCAGTAACCATGGGCTAATATTTCTTGTAGTGACTTTGGGCCTCCTACGGTCCGAGAAACAATGGGCCTTCTACGGGTCAGAGAAAGCAATGGGCCTTCTACGGGTCCGAGAAACAATGGCCTTCTAAGGGCCGAGAAACAATGGGCCTTCTACGAGCAGTATCATCAATGGGCCTTATACGGGTCAGATGTCGATTGGCCAAACATGGGCCAATAATAGACCGCATTATGGCCGTAAACGGGCTAGAGTTGGAATCGTCCGTTCATGGGCCGACCATAACGGGCCATCGTTAATAGGCCGTATTTGATGACGCTATGAAAATGGCCCAACGAATTAACGGACCACAAACGGGCCGATCAGAACCACGGGCTGAATTTGGCCCTGGCGCGTAAAATGACAAGAACGGGCCGTAAGTAAACGAATCGCCGGAAATGAGCCCAAGAATTAATGGGCTCGAGAAGGCCGAAGATAACATGGGCTGGAACGTCCCAACGGAATAACAGCCGTCAATGGGTATAAAGTGATACTTTGTTCATTGCGGGCCGATTTCACCACGGGCCGTTAATGGGTGTAAAGTGATACTTCGCTCATTACGGGCCGATTTCGCATGGCGATTAATGGTCCAAGAGTTACAAAGGGCCTCATATGGGCCGAAGACGTCATGGGCCATACATGGGCCGGCGAAAACGGGTCGAATCATATTGATGGCCTAGATGACGCTACTGGGCCTAATTCGGATAAGGCGTAACGGGCCTTGGGTTAGCGGGCTGTAAATGGGCTATATGCGAATTGGCCGTTATCAGGCTTTCCATGGGTCGGCCCGCCACCTTTTGACCAAGTCAAACGGGCTGGCCTTTTCACAAGAATGGGCCTCTATTGGGCCGTGCCACGTGTCGATGTATCATAGGCGCCTTCTGTCCAATGAGTGGATGACATCTGTCCCTATGATGAGCCGACACGTGTTTCCTCCAGCCAATGATGATTTTACACGTGGAAAATCCCCATTGGTCGGGGCTGTTAACGGGTTACCGAATCCAAAACCCGACCTGATAGCTTAACGGCGTTCCGTTACGGTGGATGCCACGTGTCGGTCACCCTTGACGAAAGCACTTCTGTGACACGCGATTTATCGTCATGGAAGTGGACACTTCCATGATGATAATTTCGGTAATGTCATGGAACACTTCTATGATAGCACAGATATGACTATCTTCATTCTGTCATAAAATCGTCATGGATGTACATGCATGACAAAAAACGCGACTACTGTGACAAACACGTATCATCACGGAAGTGTATTTTTTTGTACTGCAAGAGACTAGGAAGCGACCAACTGAGAGAGTGACAACAGTCGTGAACATGTACTAAAATTTATCAACACCGAGTGCAAGCATGAGTAGGATATAATCCACCATGAACATAAATATCGTGAAGGCTATGTTGATTTTGTTTCAACTACATGCGTGAACATGTGCCAAGTCATGTCACTCGAATCATTCAAAGGAGGATACCACCCTATCATACCACATCACAACCATTTTAATAGCATGTTGGCATGCAAGGTAAACCATTATAAGCTCCTAGCTAATTAAGCATGGCATAAGCAACTATAATCTCTAATTGTCATTGCAAACATGTTTATTCATAATAGGCTGAATCAGGAACGATGAACTAATCATATTTACAAAAACAAGAGAGGTCGAGTTCATACCAGCTTCTCTCATCTCAATCAGTCCATCATATATCGTCATTATTGCCTTTCACTTGCACGATCGAACGATGTGGATAATGATAATAGTGCACGGCATTGACTAAGCCGAATCCGCAAGCATTCAATTCAAGGGAGAAGACAAGGTAATATGGGCTCTTGGTTAAATCAACAATCATGCATATGAGAGCCACTAAACATTTTCTTTACGGTCTTCTCCTCTTGACCCCCAAAGGAAAGAAAAGGAATAAAACTATTTACACGGGAAAGCTCCCAATGAGCAAAAGAAGAACGAGAAATCTTTTTGGTTTTCTTTTAATTACTACTAAAAGCATGGAAATTAAACTAACTAACTTTTTTGGTTTTTCTTAAGGTTTATCAAACACACAAGAAGAAAGCTAGAAAAAGAAATTAAACTAGCATGGATAGTACAATGAAAAAGTGTGATCACCGACAACTAGGATGAGTGTGTGAACATGAGTGTAATGTCGGTGAGAAATACATACTCCCCCAAGCTTAGGCTTTTGGCCTAAGTTGGTCTATGGCCATGGGTAGCCTGGCTGACGTCCAAAGTTGTGGCGGGTCGATCGAGATGCAGCAGCCATTGCCTCCTGAGCTGCATCATGGCGGCGAGCCACCTCCATCCTCCTCTCGTACTCGTTTGCCTCCTCCCTGGTTATAACATATCTTCCTTTTGCCTGATAATCAAAGAGGGTAGGAGCAGGGAGAGTAATATGAACAGTGCGACGTTTGACAAAGATTAGCCGATACTGGAGGAATTGTTCATTCCTCTCAAGAAAATGATGATTAACCATGGCATTATAATATAAATAAGCGGGAGGCAACTCCCTATCATTTTCATGTGCAGGTATGCCAAGATAATTAGCTACACGGGTTGCATAAATCCCTCCAAACGAGTCTCCAACTAAACCATTATTATGCAACCTACGTGCAACAATTGCCCCCAAGTTGTATTGTTTATCACCTAATATAGCACTCTTGAGAACACAAAGATCAGGAACACACATATGACATGCTTCATCTTTACCGTTAATGCATCTACCAATGAAGAGAGCAAAAATAATGTATAGCAGGAAAGTGAATGCTCCTTATGGTAGCTTGTGCTATTTCTCTAGATTCTCCCACAATGATACTAGCAAGAAAATCTTTATATTCAGATTTACAAGGTTCATTAACACTGCCTCACTGAGGGATTTTACAAGTAGTAGTGAAATCTTCTAGGTCCATGGTATATGATTTATCATAAATATCAAATAGGACAGTTGTAGAATTACGCGAAGATGTAAATTTAAACCTTCTCACAAAGGATCCAGTCAAATAGTAGTGCTGAGGACACTTATCTTGCATGAAGTCCTCAAGATTGGCTTTACGCACATATGCATCAAATTCATCCTTGATGCCCGCATTGACCATAAGCTCCTCTGACGGCCATTCACAAGGCCGCACGTCAGCTTCCCACGGTGGTTCGTCATCTTGCTCACGTATTGCAAGCCTGGGTCCTTTCTTCCTTGAAGAACCACCTTGGTACATTTTCTTGGACATATTTCTTCCTTTGAAAAATTTCTGAAATTTTTAGTAACTCAAAATAAAAGTGAATCAAACTCAACAAATTTGATAGCAACTACTCCCACAACTGCCTAGAGCCTATATCATGCATTAAAATTTGACATGCAAGCTCAAGAACAGGGTCACCTAGGCAGCAAAAATTTGCAATGAATAAAGCACTAGAACAAAAACTAATTGGACCATTGGAGGAGTCACGTACCAAAGAACAATCCCCCAAAGCAGTTTTGTGAATGAAGCTTTGAGCAAGGAGATCAAAAATGGCAGCAAAGTGAGCTAGAACTCGTGCTTGAGCTGGATGGTGATTTTTTTGGGAGGAAAATGAAGTGTGTGGGTGCAGGAATAAGTGGAGGGGGGACACCGTGGGCCCATGAGGAAGGGGGCGCGCCCTGTAGGGGTGGGTGCGCCCTGTAGGGGTGGGCACGCCCTGGACCCTCGTGGCCAGGTGCTTGCTCCCCCTGCTGTGTTCTCAGTGCCATATATTCTCAAATATTTCACAAAAAATCATATTAAATTTGTAGGGCATTTGGAGAACTTCTATTTTGGGGTATTTTTTTATTCCAAGGATAATTCATAAAACAGACAGAAAATACTATTTTTACTTTATTTAACCTAAATAACAGAAAGTAAAAGGAGGGTACAGAAGGTTGTGCCTTCTAATTTCATCCATCTCATGATCATCAAAAGGAATCCACTAACAAGGTTGATCAAGTCTTGATAACAAACTCATTCCGAATAACATGGAACCGGAGAAATTTCGAATAACACTAGGTTACCTCAATGGGGATATGAACATCCCCAATAATAAGAATGTCATATTTCTTCTTGATAGTAGGAAGAGGAAATTCAAAGCCTCCAATAATTATAGTTGGAATTTTTCCAACAGAATTGATGCTATGAACTTGTGGTTGTTTCCTCGGAAAGTGTACCGTATGCTCATTACCATTAACATGAAAAGTGACATTGCCTTTGTTGCAATCAATAACAGCCCTGCAGTATTCAAAATGGTCTACGAAGGATAATCGACATACTATCGCCCTCGGGAATATCAAGAATAACAAAGTCTGTTAAAATAGTAACGTTTGCAACCACAACAGCACATCCTCACAAATACCGGCATGTGTATAGCAGCTTGATTTATCGACCATTTGCAAAGATATTTCAGAGGTGTCAACTTATTCAATTCAAGTCTACAATATAAAGAGAGAGGCATAACACTAACACCGCTCCAAGATCACATAAAGTAGTTTTAACATAGTTTCTTTTAATGGAGCATGGTATAGTTGGTACTCCCGGTCTCCAAGTTTCTTAGGTATTCCACCCTTAAAAGTATAATTAGCAAGCATGGTGGAAATTTCAGCTTCGTTATCTTTCTTTTATTTGTAACAATATCTTTCATGTATTTAGCATAAGGATTTACTTTAAGCATATCGCTTAAACGCATACGTAAGAAGATAGGTCTAATCATTTCAACAAAGCGCCAAAATCCTCATCATCCTTTTTCTTGGATGGCTTAGGAGGAAAAGGCATGGGTTTCTGAACCCATGGTTCTCTTTCTTTACCGTGCTTCCTAGCAACAAAGTCTCTCTTATCATAACATTGATTCTTTGATTGTGGGTTATCAAGATCAACAGCAGGTTCAATTTCTACATCATTATTATTGCTAGGTTGAGCATCAACATGAACATTATCATTAACATTATCACTAGGTTCATGTTCATCTCCAGATTGTGTTTCAGCATCAGAAATATAAATATCATTGAGATTCTTAGGTGTGTCTACAACAGGTTCATTAGAACCATGCAAAGTCCTATCATTTTTCTTTTTGTTCTTTTTAGGAGGACTAGGTGCATCTGAATTATTTCTCTGAGAATCTTTCTCAATTATCTTAGGGCGGCTTTCAGGACACAAAGGTTCCTGAGTCATTTTACCAGTTCTAGTAGCCACTCTAACAGCAAAATCATGTTTATTATTTAGTTCATCGAGCAAATCACTTTGAGCCTTAAGTACTTGTTCTGCTTGAGTGGTAACCATAGAAGCATATTTACTAATGAGTTTAAGTTCACCTTTAACTCTAGCCATATAATCACTCAAGCGTCCAATCGTGTAAGAATTACTCTTTAATTCTCTACCAACATAAGCATTGAAATTTTCTTGTCTAGCCATAAAGTCATCAAATTCATCCAAGCATTGGCTAGCAAACTTAGTAGATAGGATTTCAGCTTTATCATATCTATAGAGAGAATTTACCTTTACTACCTGTGTCGGGTTATCAAGACCATGTGTTTCTTCAATAGGTGGTAAATTAAGACCATGTATTTCTTCAACAGGAGGTAAATTCTTAACATCTTTCGCTTTAATACCTTTTTCTTTCATAGATTTCTTTGCCTCTTGCATATCTTCAGGACTGAAAAATAGAACACCTCTTTTCTTTGGAGTTGGTTTATGAGTTGGCTCAGGAAGTGTCCAATTATTTTCATTAGTCAACATATTATTCAATAGAAATTCAGCTTGATCGACCGTTCTTTCCCTGAAAACACAACCAGCACAACTATCCAAGTGGTCCTTGGAAGCATCAGTTAGTCCATTATAAAAGATATCAAGTATTTCAGTTTTCTTAAGAGGATGATCAGAAAAGCATTAAGTAATCGAAGAAGCCTCCCCCAAGCTTGTGGGAGACTATCTTCTTTAATTTGCACAAAATTATATATTTCCCTCAAGGCAGCTTGTTTCTTATGAGCAGGAAAATATTTAGCAGAGAAGTAATAAATCATATCCTGGGGACTACGCACACAATCAGGATCAAGAGAATTAAACCAAGTTTTAGCATCACCCTTTAATGAGAATGGAAATATCTTAAGGATATAATAGTAGCAAGATTTCTCATCATTAGTGAACAGGGTGGCTATATCATTTAACTTAGTAAGATGTGCCACAACGGTTTCAGATTCATAGCCATAAAAAGGATTAGATTCAACCAAAGTAATTATCTCAGGATCGACCGAGAAATCATAATCCTTATCAGTAACAAAGATAGGTGAAGTAGCAAAAGCAGGGTCATATTTCATTCTAGCATTCAGAGTTTTCTGTTTTAGTTTAGCTAATAACTTCTTAAGATCAGATCTAATTGCAAGCAAGAAAAATCTCTAGCAGTTTCTTCATCCATAACATAACCCTCAGGAACAACAGGCAATTCATACTTAGGGGGAGAACCTTCATCATCACTATCTTCAATAATTTCATTTTCAATAATTTCATTCTCTCTAACCCTAGCAAGTTGTTCATCAAGAAATTCACCTAATGGCACAGTAGTTTCAAGCAAAGAAGTAGCTTCATCATAAGTATCATGCATAGCAGAAGTGGCATCATCAATAACATGCGACATATCAGAATTAATAGCAGAAGCAGGTTTAGGTGTCGCAAGCTTACTCATAACAGAAGGAGAATCTAGTGCAGAGCTAGATGGCAGTTCCTTACCTCCCCTCGTAGTTGAGGGATAAATCTTAGTTCTTTCGTCTTTCAAGTTCCTCATAGTGATCAGCGGATATAAATCCCAAGTGACTCAAAGAATAGAGCTATGCTCCCCGGCAACGGTGCCAAAAAATAGTCTTGATAACCCACAAGTATAGGGGATCGCAACAGTTTTCGAGGGTAGAGTATTCAACCCAAATTTATTGATTCGACACAAGGGGAGCCAAAGAATATTCTAAAGTATTAGCAGTTGAGTTGTCAATTCAACCACACTTGGATAACTTAGTATCTGCAGCAAAGTACTCAGTAGCAAAGTAGTATGGTAGTAATGGTAACAATAGCAAAGGTAACGGTAGCAGTTTTGTAGTAATTGTAATAGTAGCAAAGGTAAAGTAAATAAGCAAAGCACAATATGTGAGAAGCTTGTAGGCATTGGATCAGTGATGGACAATTATGTCGGAAGCGGTTCATCATGTAATAGTTATAACATAGGGTGACACAGAACTAGCTCTAGTTCATCAATGTAATGTAGGCATGTATTCCGAATATAGTCATACGTGCTTATGGAAAAGAACATGCATGACATATTTTGTCCTACCCTCCCGTGGCAGTGGGGTCCTAGTGGAAACTAAGGGATATTAAGGCCTCCTTTTAATAGAGTACCGGACCAAAGCATTAACACATACTGAATACGTGAACTCCTCAAACTACGGTCATCACCGAGAAGTATCCCGATTATTGTCACTTCGGGGTTGTCGGATCATAACACATAATAGGTGACTATAGACTTGCAAGATAGGATCAAGAACTCACATATATTCATGAAAACATAATAGGTTCAGATCTGAAATCATGGCACTCGGGCCCTAGTGACAAGCATTAAGCATAGCAAAGTCATAGCAACATCAATCTCAGAACATAGTGGATACTAGGGATCAAACCCTAACAAAACTAACTTGATTACATGGTAAATCTCATCCAACCCATCACCGTCCGGCAAGCCTACGATGGAATTACTCACGCACGGCGATGAGCATCATGAAATTGGTGATGGAGGATGGTTCATGATGACGACGGCGACGACTCCCCCTCTCCAGAGCCCCGAACGGACTCTAGATCAGCCCTCCCAAAAGAGATTAGGGCTTGGCGGCGGCTCCGTATCGTAAAACACGATGAAACTTTCTCTCTGATTTTTTCTCCGCGAAAGCAAATATATGGAGTTGGAGTTGAGGTCGGTGGACGTGTGCTACGTCTTGAGCTTGCGTTGGTTTTCCTTGAAGAGGAAAGGGTGATGTAGCAAAGTAGCATAAGTATTTCCCTTTTTGAGAACCAAGGTATCAATCTAGTAGGAGGCTCCTCAAAAGTCCCACGCACCTACACAAACAAACAAGAACCTCGCAACCAACGCAATAAAGGGGTTGTCAATCCCTTCATGGACACTTGTGAAAGTGAGATCTGATAGAGATAATATGCTAAGATAAATATTTTTGGTATTTTTATGATATAGATTGGAAAGTAAAAGATGCAAATAAAAGTAGATGGCAAACTTATATGATAAAAGAAAGAACCGGGGGCCATAGGTTTCACTAGTGGCTTCTCTCAAGATAGCATAAGTATTACAGTGGGTGAACAAATTAGTGTTGAGCAATTGATAGAAAAGCGAATAATTATGAGATTATCTAGGCATGATCATGTATATAGGCATCACGTCCGTGACAAGTAGACCGACTCCTGCCTGCATCTACTACTATTATTCCACACATCGACCGCTATCCAAAGATGCATCTAGAGTATTAAGTTCATAAGAATAGAGTAACGCATTAAGAAAGATGACATGATGTAGAGGGATAAACTCATGCAATATGATATAAACCCCATATTTTTATCCTCGATGGCAAAAATACAATACGTGCCTTGCTGCCCCTGCTGTCACTAGGAAAGGACACCACAAGACTGAACCCAAAGCTAAGCACTTCTCCCATTGCAGGAAAGATCAATCTAGTAGGCCAAACCAAACTGATAATTCGAAGAGACTTGCAAAGATAACTTAATCATACATAAAAGAATTCATAGGATATTCAATTATTTCTCATAGATAAACTTGATCATAACCCACAATTCATCGGATCTCGACAAACACACCGCAAAAAGAGTTACATCGAATAGATCTCCAAGAAGATCAAGGAGAACTTTGTATTGAGATTCAAAGAGAGGGAAGAAGAAGCCATCTAGCTAATAACTATGGACCCGAAGGTCTGAGGTAAACTACTCACAACTCATCAGAGAGGCCTTGGAGATGATGTAGAGGCCCTCCATGGTGGATTCCCCCCGCGGAGCTCCGCGATGGCTCCAAGATGGGATCTCGCGGATCTGTAAGGTTGCGGCGGTGGAATTAGGTTTTAAATCAGATCCTCTAATGTTTTCAGGGTATGGGGGTATATGTAGGCGAAGGAAGTATGCCAGTGGAGCAACAAGGGGCCCATGAGGGTGGGGGCGCATCGGGCACCCTCGTGGCCGCCTCGCTTGTTGCTTGACGTCCACTCCAAGTCTCCTGGTTGGTATTTGTTCCAAAAAGATCATTCACAAAGGTTTAATTCCGTTTGGACTCCGTTTGATATTCCTTTTCTTCGAAAAACTGAAATAGGCAAAAACAGCAATTCGGGCTGGGCCTCCGGTTAGTAGGTTAGTCCCAAAATGATATAAAAGTGTAAAGTAAAGCCCATAAACATCCAAAACGGGTAATATAATAGCATGGAACAATCAAAATTATAGATACGTTGGAGACGATCAAGCATCCCCAAGCTTAATTCCTGCTCGTCCTCGAGTAGGTAAATGATAAAAACAGAATTTTTGATGTGGAATGCTACCTAGCATAATTCTCAATGTAATTTTGTTTATTGTGGCATGAATGTTCAGATCCAAATGATTCAAAATAAAAGTTCATATTGACGTAAGAAACAGTAATACTTCAAGCATACTAACAAAGCAATCATGTCTTCTCAAAATAACATGGCATTAGAAGGTTCATCCCTACAAAATCATATAGTTTGGTCATGCTTCATTTTCATCACACAAAAGTACACTCATCTTGCACACCCCCGATGACAAGCCAAGCAATTGTTTCATACTTTAGCAATCTCAAACCTTTTTCAACTTTCACACAATACATGAGTGTGAGCCATGGATATAGCACTATGGGTGGAATAGAATATGATGATGGAGGTTGTGTGGAGAAGACAAAAAAGGAGAAAGTCTCATATTGACGAGGATAATCAATGGGCTATGGAGATGCCCATGAATTGATGTCAACATGAGAAGTAGGGATTGCCATGCAACGGATGCACTGGAGCTATAAATTTATGAAAGCTCAACAAAAGAAACTAAGTGGGTGTGCATCCAACTTGCTCGCTCACGAAGACCTAGGGCATATTGAGGAAGCCCATCGTTGGATTATACAAGCCAAGTTCTATAATGAAAAATTCCCACTAGTATATGAAAGAGACAACAAATGAGACTCTCTATATGAAGAACGCCCCGCTGCCAGATCCAGTTCGGATCGGCCTCCCGGAGTTTAGTGCTGCTCCCTTGAAGAAACGCCTCAGCTGGCGCCCGCGGAGCCCCGGATTGGAGCAAGACAAGAGCGTCCACTACTTGATGGGCCGGATAAGATTAATGGCTCATTCCGGCTTGACCATGATCGGAGTCATGGCGACATGCATCAAGCGAGGGGTACAACCACTGCAGTACAGAGGCCACCCTATGTGGGATTTCAACGGGGAGGACGATGCTACCCGACACGGCCAAGAAGGGCGGATTCGACCGAGGATCTCGTGAAGATCCTGTCCGCCTGTATAAGGGGAGAAGGAGGATTTCTTCAACGAACCCTTTGAATGGGTTTTCCATGATCAACCCTGAGGATGGGTAAGTGAACACCTTGAAGGGCTCAACCCATGCTTTCAAGTTTAAGCTTATATTATGTCTTCGGCGCAGATCTACGCCGGACTGTGGAGGACATGGTGAGTCCTGCTCCGCAACCCGAGGATCCGAAGGATCTCGGTCCGCCTCGAAGAGGACCCGACATCGAGGTGGAGCTGATCGACGGGTGTATCACCAGCTCAGCATAGACAATGCTTTGGTCGCCATTACGGCGGACTACCCCGACTAAGTCCGCTTCCTGTGACCGCGATCAAGTCCGGACACCGTATCTCTTCCTGCCCATCTCGACCTTCGCGAACGATGGTATTTTGCAGAAGCGCCTTTACGGCAGAAGCCGAGCCAGCGGCGGCCGACCAACAGAGGCCATCCAACCAGCAGCGGAAAAGGAGCGCAATGCGGACGGAAACGCCGCCGCAAAGGTATAGCTCAGATTCGAATTTTAGAGCAACGCTCCGAGGAAATGCCTGAGTGCTCATGATCTTTAGAGAAAAGCGCCCGCCGGATCAGCGAAGCGCCTGGAATTGCCGATCCGACCAACACCGCCAGGCTCCAGCGCCGGACCGGAGGGGAGGCAAGCGCGAAGACGTGAGTCGGATCCTTCTCCAACGGAGGATACCGATAGACTGTCCGCCACCAAGTTCGAGGTGGAGAGCGCCATGAACCATAGGCGCCACGACAAGATTTCAAGAAGCTTTTCCCCGAGGCATTGATGCCTTTAACGCTGGGACGCGATCTCCGTGCTGCTCAAAATGGTTTTACCAGAGCTACGGAGCAAGATGTGAAAGACATACGGTAAGGGAATTTTAATGGTTGTATATACCAAGAGCCCCGAGACTTAAAGTAGTTATGCTAACTGATTTAAGGATCATTGGAAATTTCTGCACTTAACGAGAAGAACGCCCACTGTCTCGGAGCTGCAAGATTGCAAGGCCCAACTTGAGGTCAAGATTTGCTGCCGCAGGAGGAGACGGAAAGACCCTCCCGGTAACACATTTTTATTAATAAATATAAGCGCTGTGCGGCGTGCGTATGAAGTCTAATAATGACATTGCAGGTACCACGGACAAGATCCGGACAGTAAGATTGCTACGCCACTAAAGGTCGGAGAGTGTGCTGAATAGGGTTCAGCAGGAAAGGAACAAGCTCCAGGATGCCAGCGCCAAGCTCGGAGAAGAGTAGAGAGGCGCTCAAGCCGAGCTATCCGGCTCCGTTAAGGAGAATCAGCGGCTTCGTCGCGGCATTTATAGTAAGTGCTTGAGCGAACTCTTTTGAAAAGAAGAGTTCAGCGAGGAAGTATTTTGACATGATATGTCTTGTAGGTATACTCACGGGTCGTCCTGCAGAGGAGATTCCCATATCAATGGGTGATCAACTTCCCGAACTGTTGCAGCTACTCGAACGAAGTTCGGCAGCAATGAGCGGCGCTGCTCAGCTTTATGGCCAGCCCTCACCCTACCCGAGGGCCTCGGGAGCTTATGGAGAAGCTGCAGGAGTGCGGCAGCACTTCCGTTTGTGGAAGATTTCGCTTGCCGTCAAGGTGCCGTGGAGGCTTGGGCCATGGTGAAGACGCGGTACAAGAAGGCGGACCCCAACCACATGGCCGAAGTTGGACCGGTGGGGCCCGATGGGAAGGAGATCCCTGTGAGTTTAGTATATAGCCAAGTAGAGTTAGCTGCTAATTTTACCAATGGGACTGTAAACTAGACAGCCTGTTAGACGGGATTGAGGAGGAATACAATCAATAAATTTGACAATGTATGTTATCCTTTAAAGTGACATGTGAAATGCCTTCTAGCCGGATTGTAGATCGCTTGTCTTTGCCGACCTTTTCGCCCGACCTCGGGACCCTAGAGTCCTGAGTGTGTCCGAATACCTTTTTGTCGAGAAACAACCTTGGTATGCATGGAGACCAGCGAGGGGTCATTAGTGCTTTATCGCATAAGTGCCCAACTAGTTATGTTATATTACATGGTTAGTAAAAACATCTTCCAGGAGAATAGTTCCGTTAAGGGTTCCTTTCATTTGGGAGGCATGCCCTAAATTGCATGTCCGGACTGCAAAGAAAGCGAAGAAACATCCGGGGCAAATAGATAAATAGGTAAAAGTCATCTTTTAAGTCACCGACCAAATATTCCCTTAAGAACACTAGCTTTCGGCTTCACCCACCGAGGTACACATCCGGCCGACCGGCAAGATTAATCGCAGAGGTGCTCCTTTACCTCCTAGCCGAACAATCGGGAACGAGGGGTAAGCACAGAGCCAGCAACCCAGCTTGGCCAAAACTTAAGTCATATCGATGCATATAATGGCGAGTAAAAGGTACATGTGGAAGCTTGACACATGTGTTGGGTATGAGACCGGATAATTGAGCTTCTGTAAAAGAAGCCCCCAGGAATAATGAGTGCGTATGGCACATCATGCGTATGTAAAGAATGCAAAAATAGGCCCGGAAGGGCTTTTAAGTGAAAAAGGATAAAAAGAGAAACAAAAGACAGCCGAAGTATAAAAGTGTGGACGTGGGAAGGGGACAAACTCTTAGTCCGGCGCTAGGCATAGAATCGTCGAAGGCAGGCTGCGTTCCATGGGTTCGGCTCGAGTCGGTTATCCGACGCATTTCGTAGACGGTATGCTCCGCCGGTCAAGACTTGATCGACAATGAAGGGCCCTCCCATCCGGGCTTGAGCTTGTCCTTTTTCTTGTCCGCAGCGAGAACTAGTTCACCAACGTTGTAAGTCTTGGCCCGTACTTCTCTGCTTTGATATCTTCAGGCCTGCTGTTGATAGAATGCGGAACGAGCCTTCGCGACGTCACGTTCTTCCTCCAATGTGTCCAAGCTGTCCTGCCGATCAAGCTCGGCCTCTCTTTCCTCAAAGATGCGCACTCGAGGTGAGTCATGAATAATGTCACAGGGCAAGACTGCCTCTGCGCCGTATACCATAAAAAATGGTGTGAATCCAGTAGTACGGTTAGGCGTTGTCCGCAGCCCCCAAAGTACGGAGTCGAGCTCCTCGACCCATTGTGCGACGGATTTAGTGAGTGACCTCACTAGTCTGGGTTTAATGCCGCTCATTATTAGACCATTTGCTCTTTCCACTTGACCGTTGGTTTGAGGGTGATAGACTGACGTGTAGTCGAGCTTGATGCCCATATTTTTGCACCATGACTTAACCTCGTCGGCTGTGAAGTTCGTGCCGTTGTCGGTGATGATGCTGTGGGGACTCAGAACGTGTACCTCCCTTATATAAAGTCTATCACTGGTCCGGACTCGCGTTTTGACCGGTTTGGCCTCTATCCATTTGGTGAACTTATCCACCATGACCAATAGGT
This sequence comes from Aegilops speltoides, assembly GCA_021437245.1. NCBI lineage: Eukaryota > Viridiplantae > Streptophyta > Magnoliopsida > Poales > Poaceae > Aegilops > Aegilops speltoides. Next base: position 448,587,837 of record CM038144.1, read on the forward strand.
ACTTTTTCTTGTGGGTTCCCTTTAAGGGGTCCAACCATGTCAAGCCCCTGCACCGCGAATGGCCAGGTAATGGGTATGGTTTTGAGGGCGGTGGGTGGCATATGGCTCGATTAGCAAAGAGGCGACAACCAACGATCGCTGGACCAAGTCTGTAAGGCGTCCGCCCGAGCCGTCGGCCAATAAAATCTGTCGGAATGCCTTTCCTACAAGGGCCCGGCTGCTGCGTGGTGTCCGCCTAGTCCGCATGAATTTCAGCCAGAGGTTTCGCCTTCTTCTTCGGAGATACACCTTTGAAGGACTCGGTGGTACTTTTCTTATAAAGTTCTCCTCGTGGACCTTGTAGGCCTTCGATCACGGACTATGCAATGGGCCTCATTTTGGTCTTCGGAAGTTCCCGCCAAGCAAGTAGGCTAGGAAATGTTCATCCACGCAGCAATTACTGCCATTATGACGTGGGCGGAGGGTGTTATGTCATCTGCCGAATCACCGTTGGTGCGGTTTTCTCCGGTTTATCGCTACGGACTCCTCTTCCCATAGTACGGATGGCTTGAAGAGCCGCTCCAGAAGATATTTGAGGACAGCATCACGTTTCGCACCGATGCGCGCGTGCGTGACGCCGGCCGCTTGGTTATTATCTCGGCTATGTGATGAAATTCGAGTCCTTCAAACCGAGCTGACATTTTAGGACAGCGCTATGATATGCTGCCATTTTCGGATCCTTGGCGTCAAGTCTCCGCTTATTTGGGATATTGCAAGGTTGGAGTCCCCGCGCACCTCTAGGCGTTGAATGCCCATGGAGACCGCCATCCGGAGACCATGTAACAGGCCTCAGATTCGCTGCATTGTTGGAGTCCGTGTACATTATTTGAAGTACATATGGATCAGATTCCGTGGGGACGCCAAGACGACGCCAGCCCCCATCCGCCAACATTTTGGAGTCGTCGAAATGCATAGTCCATTGAGTATGCGCCGTACTTTTAGGGAGTTCGCTTCATCCATTCGGCACGAAGTCAACCAAAACTTGTGACTTTATAGCTCGCCGAGGTTTGTAAGTGATGTCGAATGGTAAGAGCTCGATGGCCCATTTTGCTATCCCGCCCGCTAGCGTCGCGGTTATTTATAATGTCATTGAGTGGTACTTCAGAGGCCATCGTTATCGAGCACTCTTGAAAGTACGCCGAGCTTTCGAGACGCCATGAACACCGCATATGCTATCTTCGATAGTGCGGGTAACGGATTCTGAGGGGTTAACACGGTGGATACATAATACACTGGTTTTTAAGAGGGAATTTATGCCCTTCGCCGCTTCGCTCGACGACGAGGACTGCGCTTACAACTTGATGTGTTGCTGCGATGTATAACAACATTGGTTCACCCAAACTGGGCGCAGCCAGGACCGGATTTGTTGCCAATATGTCCTTTATTTCTTCGAGTCCGCAGCGGCGCATCCGGCCCACTGGTGTTCGTGCGCCGAGGAGGCGATAGAGGGCAACGCCTTTTCTCCTAAACGGGAGATAAGCGGCTTAAGGCTGCCACGCATCCCGTTAATTTTTGTATTTCCTTGAGGTCTTTTGGAATATCCAGCTGTGTGAGCTCGGATTTTGGCCGGATTTGCTTCAATTCCTCTACCGGATACTGATGAAGCCCAGCAGTTTTTCCGCTGGTACCAAAACGCATTTTTCCGGTTCACTTGATGTCATATGCTCGAGGTTGTCGAATGTGAGCCTCAAATCGCCTACTAAAGTTTCGACGTGTTTTGTTTTGACAACTACGCCGCTCACGATGCCTCAACTGTTTTGCCGATCTGGGTGGCGGACATGTTTGAATCATGCGCCGATATGTTGCGCCGGCGCTTTTTAGTCCGAAGGTCATCGTGTTGAAGCGAATGGTCCATATGGAGTGATAAATGCCGCTATGCTTGGTTCGCTTCCGCCATCTTGATTTGATGATAGCCGTAGTATGCGCCCAGAAGCACAACGAATCGTGCCTATTTGTGGCATCGATAATTTGATCAATGCGGGAGAGGGAAGGATCCTTTGGGCAAGCTTTATTGAGGTCTTTAAAATCGACTACGTAGGCGCCAGATTTATCCTTCTTGGTACCATCACCAAATTTGCTAGCCAGTCCGGATGTTTGATATCTCTAATGAATCCGCTTCCAATAGTTTGGCTAGCTTTTCTCCCATTGCTCGCCTTTTGGGCTCGGAAAATCGCCGAGCCTGTTTGACCGGCTTAAACCTTTTAGGATGTTTAGGCTGTGTTCGCCAACCTGCGAGGGATTCCGGCATGTCCGGAAGGATGCCAAAGCGAAGATATCCCAATTTTGCGAAGGAATTCGCGATCTTGGCGCCAACTTCGGTTCAACTGTGCCCGATGGAGGCCGTCTTTGTTGGGTCCGCTGGATGGACCTGGAATTTTATTATTTCATCTGCTGGTTTGAAGGAGGTGGACTTGGATCTTTATCAAGTATCACATCGCCCCTGTTCACCGTGAGAGCTTGTGCGGTGAGTTCCTCCGCCGCTAAGGCTTGGATAGTGCCTCGAGGGCTAGTGCGGCTGTCTTGTTTTCGCGCAGAGTGCTATGTCCGGATCACTAGCGAGAGTGATTATTCCGCTGGGCCCATGCATTTTGAGCTTCATGTACCCGTAATGAGGTATTGCTTGAAAAATTGTGAATGCCTCTCGTCCTAATATGGCGAGATACCCACTGCTGAACGGGGCCACCTGGAACGTGACTTCTTCAGATCTATAATTGTCCGGAGAGCCGAACACCACATCGAGTGTGATTTTTCCGGTGCAGCGCGCTTCCCGGCTAGGGATTATTCCTCTAAAGGTTGTGCTGCTTCGCTCAATACGGCTCCAATCAATTTCCATTTTTCGCAGAGTTTCCTCATAAATGAGGTTTAGTCCGCTGCCGCCATCCATGAGGACTTTTGTCAGTCGAAAGCCGTCCACTATGGGACTAAGTACCAAAGGCGGCCGGGCTCGTTGTTCGGAATGTGGGCTCGTCGCTGGCATTGAAGGTAATAGTTGAGTCGCTCCATGGATTTGCTGTTGCTACTTGGTAGACTTCGGCGAGTTCGCAGATTGTTCGTTTTCGCATATTATTTGATGCGAAAGTCTCGAAGACTGTTGATACCGTGCTGGTATTGTTGGAGTGGTTTCCTGAGCTAGGAGCTCTTCGCCACTTTTGGCCACCGCCGTAATATCCAACATGCTCGAAGGCTATGTGTTGGAACGGCTCCTCTCAGACTATGAAGCTTACAGGTCCATTGAGCCATCCCTCCAAGACGGTTCTGTTTCCCTTATTGGGTTTTTGTTTTTCGCTTTTGCATCCGGGGCCTTAGTGTAAGGTGCCCTTTATCGCATGGATCGGGTTTGGGGCCGATTATCCCAAAATTGATTTTCGGTTTTCCGAAACTTCCATCGCACAAGATTTCGCATAATGGATGCCGATCGGTGAAGCGCGTAATTTTGCACGATCAATGGCGCTTAGTATTCCCTTGTCCGCGCTTATTGCAGAAAATTGATATTGCGTTTTCCTCTCGGCAGTCCTTTATCCCGTCCATAACCAGGAGGAATCGCCCAAGAGTGATGTATTGTTTTCAGAGGCTCTTGCCGATTAGAGATAGATCGCATATGTCCGGGCGGGTGGTGGGAATAAAACCGATCCCCGCCCATCTTGAGGCTCAAAGGCCAAGGAGTTTCCGAATTCGAAGTTTGGCTTGTCGGACGAATCCAATGAGTCCGGGGCGATGCATGATTTTAAGTTCAATGCTCGATCAAGTACGCCCCTCCGCTGAATCCGCATGGAGGGTTCGGGAATCCGGACATGAATTTTCTTCAACACTGGCAAAGAGTTGCTGTATTGCTCCTCTACCATTGCGACGTGGTGGGTGGCCTGGGGAGAGTTAATCTCTCTCAGATCGGTTTTAAGCCCAATCTGGTTGTAGTCCGTAGCAACTCCCAGGGCGGCGATGTGATCCAAGAGCTCGTTAACAGACGAGAGCTCTATTGGATCTAACTGTTCGGCAGCTTTAGGGCTGACGCGAAGATTGCTTCCGACGACTTGAGAAGTCATTGCCGAAGCGGCGGCCGGACAGGCGGTCATAAGAAAACCACCAAGCCGGATAGTTTGGCCGGCGGCCAAGGCCCCTCCGGCGAGAACACCGTCTTTGAAGACGGGTAGAGGCATCCGCTCTATTGGTGACGACACAGAGGAACTCTCAATGAAAGCACCAATGTCGGTGTCAAAACCGGCGGATCTCAGGTAGGGGGTCCCGAACTGTGCATCTAGGCGGATGGTAACAAGAGACGAGGGACACAATGTTTTTACCCAGGTTCGGGCCCTCTCGATGGAGGTAAAACCCCACGCCCCGCTTGATTAATATTGATGATATGGGTAGTACAAGAGTTGATCTACCACGAGATCAAGGAGGCTAAACCCTAGAAGCTAGCCTATGGTATGATTGTTGAGATGTATGTTGTCCTACGGACTAAAGCCCTCCGGTTTATATAGACACCGGAGGAGGCTAGGGTTACACAGAGTCGGTTACAATGGTAGGAGATCTACATATCCAGATTGCAAGCTTGCCTTCCACGCCAAGGAAAGTACCATCCGGACACGAGCCGAGTCTTCAATCTTGTATCTTCAGAGTCTTGGAGTCCGGCGGATATTGATATCCGATCGTCCGGACACCCCTAGTCCAGACTCCTCAAGAGCCCTTAACCAGGCTTCAATGACGATAAGTCCAGCGTGTTTATAGTCTTCGGCGTTGCAAGGCGGGTTCTCCCTTCAAATTCAATGTACCTGCCGAATAGTGTCCGGCTTCATCTTGAATACTGTGTTCCTCGGCTTCTATGCCAAATAATGGCCCTCTTCCATGCGTCGCACGAATGCGAAAAGCCAGGGTGTCTTTTGCATTTCACCCCCTAATTGTGCGAGTCGTCCGCCTATAAAAGAGGCAGGAATCCAGATCCAAACCGCACCGTCTTCCTCCCGCGTATACTCCATCGAAGCGCCTCTGACCTAGAAATCCATTCCACCATGGATCGTCAACGCGGCTCTTCTTCACGCGCTCCTAGCCCACCGCCGGGGAATTGGAGGAGGTGCTCCATTTCTCACAACGAGCTCGTGAAGCTCCAAACGGAGGGGTTTCTCCCTCCGGCCTTCATGGTTCCAGTCCGGGCCGGACTGGTTACTTTTCAAGGTGGGAGGCAGGCGGAGGACACTCCAAGCCCCAATAAGGACGAGCGAGTGTGCTTTGTCCCCTATCTGATAAGGGGGCTCGGATTTCCAATACATCCGTTCCTCCGGAGGCTCCTGAAGTTCTACGGACTCCAACTCCACCACCTCATGCCCGCCTCTATGTTGCATATCGCGGGCTACATAGCTCTTTGTGAGCTATTCCTGGGCATCGAGCCCCATTTTTCATTGTGGAAGAGGCTGTTTTGCCTCGTACCCCGTTCTCACCAGGGGTCCATATATCAAGTGGGCGGCGCCGAAATATGGCGCGATCGCCGGACCGGATACCTATCCGTACTCCTAAGAAGGCGTCCAAGACTGGCCCTCGAGTGGTTTATATAGGAGACGCCCGCTGCCAGATCCGGGCCGGATCGGCCTCCGGAGTTTAGTGCTGCTCCTTGAAGAAACCACTCACCGGCGCGCCATGAGCCCCGATTGAGGAAGACAAGAGCGCCCACTACTTGATGGGCCGGATAAGATTAATGGCTCATTCCGCTTGACCATGATCGAGTCATGGCAACATGCATCAAGCGAGGGTATAGCCACTGCAGATAGAGGCCACCCTATGTGGGATTTCAACGGGAGGACGATGCTACCCGACACGGCCAAGAAGGGTCGGATTCGACCGAGGATCCGTGAAGATCCCGTCCGCCTGCATAAGGGGAGAAGGAGGATTTCCTTGAACGAACCCTTTGAATGGGTTTTCCATGATCAACCCTAGAGGATGGGTAAGTGAACACCTTGAAGGGCTCAACCCATGCTTTCAAAGTTTAAGCTTTTATATTATGTCTTCGGCGCGGGATCTACGCCGGATGTGGAGGACATGGTGAGTCCTGCTCGCAACCCGAGGATCCGTAGGATCTCGGTCCGCCTCCAAGAGGACCCGACATCAAGGTGGAGCTGATCGACGGGTGTATCACCAGCTCAGATAGACAATGCTTTGGTCGCCATTACGGCAGACTACCCCGACTAAGTCCGCTTCCCTGTGACAATGACCAAAGTCCGGACACCGGTATCTCTTCCTGCCCATCTCTCGACCTTCGCGAACGATGGTATTTTGCAGAAGCGCCTTTACGGCAGAAGCCGAGCCAGCGGCGGCCGACCAACAGAGGCCATCCAACCAGCGGCGGAAAAGGAGCGCAATGCGGACGGAAACGTCGCCGCAAAGGTATAGCTCAGATTCGAATTTTCAGAGGAATGTTCCGAGGAAACGCTGAGTGCTCATGATCTTTAGAGAAAAAGCGCCACGGACTGCGAAGCGCAGGAATTGCCGATCCGACCAACACCGCCAGCTCCAAGACTGGACTGGAGGGGAGGCAAGCGCAAGACGCGAGCCGGATCCTTCTCCAACGGTGGATACCGGCTGCATCGTCCGCCACCAAGTTCGAGGTGGAGAGCGCCATGAACCATAGGCGCCACGACAAGATTTCAAGAAGCATGATTTTCCCCGATGCATTGATGCCTTTAACGCTGGGACGCGCGATCTCCGTGTTGCTCAAACTGGTTTTACCAGAGCCACGGAGCAAGATGTGAAAGACATACGGTAAGGGAATTTTAATGGTTGTATATACCAAGAGCCCCGAGACTTAAAGTAGTTATGCTAACTGATTTAAGGATCATTGGAAATTTCAGGCACTTAACGAGAAGAACGCCCAACTGTCTCTGGAGCTGCAAGATTGCAAGACCCAACTTGAGGTCAAGATTTGTCGCCGCAGGAGGAGACGGAAAGACCCTCCTGGTAACACATTTTTATTAATAAATATAAGCGCCAGCGGCGCGTGCGCTGAAGTCTAATAATGACATTGCAGGTACCACGGACAAGATCCGGACAGTAAGCATTGCTACGCCACTAAAGGCCGGCGAGAGTGTCTTGAATAGGGTTCAGCAGAAAGGAACAAGCTCCAGGATGCAACGCCAAGCTCGGAGAAGAGTTGAGAGGCGCCAGCCGAGCTGTCCGCCCGCTAAGGAGAATCATGGCTTCGCGCGGCATTTATAGTAGTGCTTGAGCGAACTCTTTTGAAAAGAAGAGTTCGGCGAGGAAGTATTTTGACAAGATATGTCTTGTAGGTATACTCACGGGTCGCCCCGCAGAGGAGATGCCCATATCAATGGGTGATCAACTTCCGAACTGTTGAAGCTACTCGAACGAAGTTCGGCAGCAATGAGCGGCGCTGCTCGGGCTTTGTGGCCAGCCCTCACCCTACCCGAGGGCCTCGGGAGCTTATGGAGAAGCTACAGGAGTGCGGCAGCGCCTGCTTGTGGAAGATTTCGCTTGCCGCCAAGGTGCTGTGGAGGCTTGGGCCATGGTGAAGACGCGGTACAAGAAGGCGGACCCCAACCACATGGCCAAGTTGGACGGTGGGGCCCGATGGGAAGGAGATCCTGTGAGTTTAGTATACAGCCAAGTAGAGTTGGCTGCTAAATTTTACCAACGGATGTAAACTAGACAGCTGTTAGACGGGATTGAGGAGGAATACAATCAATAAATTTGACAATGTATGTTATCCTTTAAAGTGACATGTGAAATGCCTTCTAGCCGGATTGTAGATCGTTTGTCTTTGCCGACCTTTTCGCTTTGACCTCGGGACCCTAGAGTCCGGAGTGTGTCCAAATACCTTTTTGGTCAAGAAACAACCTTGGTATGCATGGAGACCAGGCGTAGGGGTCATTAGTGCTTTATCAGACAAGTGCCCAACTAGTTATATTATATTACATGGTTATTAAGAAACATCTTCCAGGGAGAATAGTTCCGTTAAGGGTTCCTTTCGCTAGGAGGCATGCCCTAAAGTGCATGTCCGGACTGCAAAGAAAGCAGTAAAACATCTGGGGGCAAATAGATAAATAGGTAAAAAATTCATCTTTTAAGTCACCGACCAAATATTCCCTTAAGAACGCTAGCTTTCGGCTTCACCCAGTCTGAGGTACACACCCGGTGACCCGGCAAGATTAATCGCAGAGGTGCTCCTTTACCTCCTAGCCAACAATCGGGAACGAGGGGTAAGCACAGAGAGCCAGCAACCCAGCTTGGCCAAAACTTAAGTCATATCGATGAATATAATGGCGAGTAAAAGGTACATGTGGAAGCTTGACACATGTGTTGGGTATGAGACCGGATAATCGAGCTTCGTAAAAGAAGCCTCAGAATAATGAGTGCGTATGGCACATCATGCGATGTAAAGAATGCAAAAATAGGCCCTAAGGGCTTTTAAGTGAAAAAGGATAAAAGAGAAACAAAAGACAGCCAAGTATAAAAGTGTGGACGGGGAAGGGACGAACTCTTAGTCCGGCGCTAGGCATAGAATCGCCGGAGGCGGCTGCGCTCCATGGGTTCGCTCAAGTCGGTTATCCGACGATTTAAATAGACGGTATGCTCCACCGGTCAAGACTTGATCGACAATGAAGGGCCCTCCCATCCGGGCTTGAGCTTGTCCTTTTTCTTTTCCGGCAGGCGTAGAACTAGTTCACCAACGTTGTAAGTCTTGGCCCGTACTTCTCTGCTTTGATATCTTCGGGCCTGCTGTTAATAGAATGCAGAACGAGCCTTCATGATGTCACGTTCTTCCTCCAATGTGTCCAAGCTGTCCTGCCGATCAAGCTCGGCCTCTCTTTCCTCATACATGCGCACTCGAGGTGAGTCATGAATAATGTCACAGGCAAGACTGCCTCATACCAGATACCATAAAAATGGTGTGAATCCAGTAGTATGGTTAGGCGTTGTCCGCAGCCCCCAGAGTACGGAGTCGATCTCCTCGACCCATTGTGCGTCGGATTTAGTGAGTGACCTCACTAGTCTGGGTTTAATGCCGCTCATTATTAGACCATTTGCTCTTTCCACTTGACCGTTGGTTTGAGGGTGATAGACTAACGTGTAGTCGAGCTTGATGCCCATATTTTTGCACCATGACTTAACCTCGTCGGCTGTGAAGTTCGTGCCGTTGTCGGTGATGATGTGGGGACTCAGAACGTGTACCACCCCGATATAAAGTCTATCACTGGTCCGACTCGCCGCTTTGACCGGTTTGGCCTCTATCCATTTGGTGAACTTATCCACCATGACCAATAGGTACTTTTTCTTGTGGGTTCCCCCTTTAAGGGGTCCAACCATGTCAAGCCCCTGCACCGCGAACGGCCAGGTAATGGGTATGGTTTTGAGGGCGGTGGGTGGCATATGGCTCGATTAGCAAAGAGTCGACAACCAACGATCGCCTGGACCAAGTCCTGGCGCTCGCCCGAGCCGCCGGCCAATAAAACTCTGTGCGGAATGCCTTTCCTACAAGGGCCGGGCTGCTGCGTGGTGTCCGCCTAGTCCGCTTGAATTTCAGCCAGAGGTTTCGCCTTCTTCTTCGTAGAATACACCTTTGAAGGACTCCGTGGTACTTTTCTTATAAAGTTCTCCTCGTGGACCTTGTAGGCCTTCGATCACGGACTATGCAGCGGGCCTCATTTTGGTCTTCGGAAGTTCCTGCCTAAGCAAGTAGGCTAGAAAGGTTCTGTCCACGCGCAATTATCGCCATTATGACGTGGGCGGAGGGTGTTATGTCATCTCGCCAATCACCGTTGGTGCGGTTTTCTCCGGTTTATCGCTACCGACTCCTCTTCCCATAGTACGGATGGCTTGAAGAGCCGCTCCAGAAGATATTTGAGGGATGGCATCACGCCGCACCGCGCGCGCGCTGTGACGCCGCCGCTTGGTTATTATCTCGGGCTATGTGATGAAATTCGAGTCCTTCAAACCGAGCTGACATTTTTAGGACAGCGCTGCGATATGCTGCCATTTTCGATCCTTGGCGTCAAGTCTCCGCTTATTTGGGATATTGCAAGGTTGGAGTCCCGCGCACCTCTAGGCGTTGAATGCCCATGGAGACCGCCATCCGGAGACCATGTAACAGGCCTCAGATTCGCTGCATTGTTGGAGTCCGTACATTATTTGAAGTACATATCGGATCAGATCTCCGTGGGGACGCCAAGACGACGCCAGCCCCCATCCGCCAACATTTTGGAGTCGTCGAAATGCATAGTCCAATTGGAGTATGCGCCGCACTCTTTAGGGAGTTCGCTTCATCCATTCGGCACGAAGTCAACCAAAACTTGTGACTTTATAGCTCGCCGAGGTTTGTAAGTGATGTCGAATGGTAAGAGCTCGATGGCCCATTTTGCTATCCTGCCTGCTATGTCGCGGTTATTTATAATGTCATTGAGTGGTACTTTAGAGGCCATCGTTATCGAGCACTCTTGAAAGTAGTGCCGAGCTTTGAGACGCCATGAACACCGTGATATGCTATCTTCGATAGTGAGGGTAACGGATTTGCAGGGGTTAACACAAAGGATACATAATACACTGGTTTTTGAAGAGGGAATTTATGCCCTTTCGCCGCTCGCTCGACGACGAGGACTGAGCTTACAACTTGATGTGTTACTGCGATGTATAACAACATTGGTTCGCCCAAAGTGGGCGCAACCAGGACAGGATTTGTTGCCAATATGGCCTTTATTTCTTCGAGTCTGGCAGCGGCGGCATCCGTCCACTGGTGTTCGTGCGCCGAGGAGGCGATAGAGGGCAATGCCTTTTCTCCTAAACGGGAGATAAGCGCTTAAGGCTGCCACGCATCCCGTTAATTTTGTATTTCTTGAGGTCTTTTGGAATATCCAGCTGTGATGAGCTCGGATTTTGGCCGGATTTGCTTCAATTCCTCTACGGATACGATGAAGCCCAGCAGCTTTTCCGCCGGTACCGAAAATGCATTTTTCCGGTTCACTGATGTCATATGCTCCGAGGTTGTCGAATGTGAGCCTCAAATCGCCTACTAAAGTTTCAACGCAGTTTTGTTTTGACGACCACGCCGCTCACGTATGCCTCGACTATTTTGCCGATCTGGGTGGCCAGACATGTTTGAATCATGCGCTGATATGTTGCGCCGGCGTTTTTGAGTCTGAAGGGCATCATGTTGAAGCAGAATGGTCCATATGGGGTGATAAATGCCGTTGCAGCTTGGTCTGCTTTCGCCATCTTGATTTGATGATAGCCAGAGTATGCGTCCAGGAAGCACAACGAACCGTGCCCTGCTGTGGCATCGATAATTTGATCGATGCGGGGGAGAGGGAAGGGATCCTTTGGGCAAGCTTTATTGAGGTCTTTAATATCGACATAGAGGCACCAGGATTTATCCTTCTTTGGTACCATCACCAAATTTGCTAGCCAGTCCGGATGTTTGATATCTCTAATGAATCCGGCTTCCAATAGTTTGGCTAGCTCTTCTCCCATTGCCTATCTTTTGGGCTCGGAAAATCGTCGAAGGGCCTGTTTGACTGGCTTAAATCCTTTTAGGATGTTTAGGCTGTGTTCTGCCAACCTGCGAGGGATTCCGGGCATGTCCGAAGGATGCTAGGCGAAGATATCCCAATTTTGCCGAAGGAATTTCGCAAATCTTGGCGCCAACTTCGGTTCAACGTGTGTTCGATGGAGGCCGTCTTTGTTGGGTCCGCTGGATGGACCTGGAATTTTATTATTTCATCTGCTGGTTTGAAGGAGGTGGACTTGGATCTTTTATCAAGTATCACATCGCCCCTATTCACCGAGAGCAGCGGTGAGTTCCTCCGCCGCTAAGGTTTTGGATAGTGCCTCAAGGGCTAGTGCGGCTGTCTTGTTTTCGGCGCGGAGTGCTATGTCCGGATCACTAGCTAGAGTGATTATTCCGCTGGGCCCAGGCATTTTGAGCTTCATGTACCCGTAATGAGGTATTGCTTGAAAAATTTTGAATGCCTCTCATCCTAATATGGCGTGATACCCACTGCTGAACGGGGCCACCTGGAACGTGACTTCTTCGGATCTATAATTGTCCGGAGAGCCGAACACCACATCGAGTGTGATTTTTCCGGTGCAGCGCACTTCCCGGCTAGGGATTATTCCTCTAAAGGTTGCGCTGCTTCGCTTAATACGGCTCCAATCAATTTCCATTTTTCGCAGAGTTTCCTCATAAATGAGGTTTAGTCCACTGCCGCCATCCATGAGGACTTTTGTCAGTCGAAAGCCATCCACTATGGGACTAAGTACCGGCTGGCCGGGCTCGTTGTTCGAATGTGGGCCCGTCACTGGCATTGAAGGTAATAGCTGTGTCGCTCCATGGATTTGCTGTTGCTACTTGGTAGACTTTGGCGAAGTTAGCGGATTGTTCGTTTTGATATTATTTGATGCGAAAGTCTCAAGACTATTGATACCGCGGCTGGTATTGTTGAGTGGTTTCCGAGCTAGAAGCTCTTCGCCACTTTTTGCCACCGCCGTAATATCCAACATGCTCAAGGCTATGTGTTGGGACGACTCTCTCGACTATGAAGCTTACAGGTCCATTGAGCCATCTCTCCAAAGACGGTTCTGCTTCCCTTATTGGGTTTTTGTGTTTTCGCTTTTGCATCCGGGGCCTTAGTGTAAGGTGCCCTTTATCATGGATCGGGTTTGGGGCGGATTATCCCAAAATTGATTTTCGGTTTTCCGAAACTCTCCATCGCACAAGATTTCGCATAATGGATGCCGATCGGTGAAGCGTAATTTTGCGACGATCAATGGCGTTTAGTATTCCCATGTCCGTGCAGTTATTGCAGAAAATTGATATTGCATTTTCCTCTCGACAGTCCTTTATCCTGTCCATAACCAGGAGAAATCTGGCCCAGTAGTGATGTACTGTGTCAGTAGGGTCTTGCCGTATTAGAGATAGATCGCATATGTCTGGGCGGGTGGGTGGAATAAAATCCGGATCCCTGCCCATCTTGAGGCTCAAAGGCCAAGGAGTTTCCGAATTCGGAAGTTTGGCTTGCTGGACGTAATCCAGCGAGTCCGGGGCGATGCATGATTTTAAGTTCAATGCTCGATCGAAGTACGCCCCTCCGCGGAATCTGCATGGAGGGTTCGGGAATCCGGACATGAATTGTCTTCAACACCGCAAAGAGTTGCCAGATTGCTCTACCATCGCGACGCAGGGTGGCCCGGGAGAGTTAATCTCTCTCGATCGGTTTTAATCCCAATCTGGTTGTAGTCCGTAGCGACTCTGTAGTAGCGATGCGATCCAAGAGCTCGTTAATGCACGAGAGCTCTATTGGATCTAACTGTTCGGCAGCTTTAGGGCTGACGCGAAGATTGCTTCCGACGACTTGAGAATTAATTGCCGAAGCGGCGACCGGACAGGCGGTCATAAGAAAACCACCAAGCCGGATAGTTTGGCCGGCGGCCAAGGCCCCTCCGGCGAGAACACCATCTTTGAAGACGGGTAGAGGCATCCGCTCTATTGGTGACGACACAGAGGAACTCTCAATGAAAGCACCAATGTCGGTGTCAAAACCGGCGGATCTCGGGTAGGGGGTCCCGAACTGTGCATCTAGGCGGATGGTAACAAGAGACGAGGGACATAATGTTTTTACCCAGGTTCGGGCCCTCTCGATGGAGGTAAACCCTTAGTCCTGCTTGATTAATATTGATGATATGGGTAGTACAAGAGTAGATCTACCACGAGATCAAGGAGGCTAAACCCTAGAAGCTAGCCTATGGTATGATTGTTGAGATGTATGTTGTCCTACGGACTAAAGCCCTCCGGTTTATATAGACACCGGAGGAGGCTAGGGTTACACAGAGTCGGTTACAATGGTAGGAGATCTACATATCCAGATTGCCAAGCTTGCCTTCCACGCCAAGGAAAGTACCATCCGACACGAGCCGAGTCTTCAATCTTGTATCTTCGTAGTCTTGGAGTCCGCGGATATTGATAGTCCGACCGCCGGACACCCCTAGTCTAGGACTCCTCAAGAGTCCCTAACCAGGCTTCAATGACGATAAGTCCAACGTGTTTATAGTCTTGGCGCTGCAAGGCGGGTTCTCCTTCAAATTCCATGTACCGCCGAATAGTGTCCGCTTCATCTTGAATACTGTGTTCCTCGGCTTCTACGCCAAATAATGGCCCTCTTCCACGCTGTCGCATCTAATGCGAAAAGCCGTGGTGTCTTTTGCATTTCAACCCCTAATTGTGCGAGTCGTCCGCCTATAAAAGAGGCAAGAATCCAGATCCAAATCGCACCGTCTTCCTCCCGCGTATACTCCATCAAAGCGCCTCTGACCTAGAAATCCATTCCACCATGGATCGTCAACGCGGCTCTTCTTCACGCGCTCCCAGCCCACCGCCGGGGAATTGGAGGAGGTGCTCCATTTCTCACAACGAGCTAGTGAAGCTCCAAACGGAGGGGTTTCTCCCTCCGGCCTTCATGGTTCCAAATCCGGGCCGACTGGTTACTTATCAAGGTGGGAGGCAGGCGGAGGACACCCAAGCCCCAATAAGGAGGAGCGAGTGTGCTTTGTCCCCTATCCGATAAGGGGCCTGATTTCCAATACATCCGCTCCTCCGGGGCTCAAGTTCTATGGACTCCAACTCCACCACCTCACGCCCGCCCTGTTGCATATCGCGGGCTACGAGCTCTTTGTGAGCTATTCCCGGCATCGAGCCCCATTCTCGCATTGTGGAAGAGGTTGTTTTGCCTCGCACTCGCTCTCACGAGGGGTCCATATATCAAGTGGGCGGCGCCAAATATGCGCGATCGCCGGACCGGATACCTATCCGGTACTCCCAAGAAGGCGTCCGAAGACTGGCCCTCGGAGTGGTTTTATATAGGAGACGCCCCGCTGCCAGATCCAGTTCGGATCGGCCTCCCGGAGTTTAGTGCTGCTCCCTTGAAGAAACCCTCAGCTGGCGCCCGCGGAGCCCCCGATTGGAGGAAGACAAGAGCGTCCACTACTTGATGGGCCGGATAAGATTAATGGCTCATTCCGGCTTGACCATGATCGGAGTCATGGCGACATGCATCAAGCGAGGGGTACAGCCACTGCAGTACAGAGGCCGCCCTATGTGGGATTTCAACGGGGAGGACGATGCTACCCGACACGGCCGCAAAGGGCCGGATTCGACCGAGGATCTGGTGAAGATCCTGTCCGGCCTGTACAAGGGGGAGAAGGAGGATTTCCTTCGAACGAACCCTTTGAATGGGTTTTCCATGATCAACCCGAGAGGATGGGTAAGTGAACACCTTGAAGGGCTCAACCCATGCTTTCGAAGTTTAAGCTTCTTATAATATGTCTTCGGCGCAGATCTATGCCGGATTGTGGAGGACATGGTGAGTCCTGCTCCACAACCCGAGGATCCGTAGGATCCTCGGTCCGCCTCCAAGAGGACCCGACATCGAGGTGGAGCTGATCGACGGGTGTATCACCAGCTCAGATAGACAATGCTTTGTCGCCATTACGGCAGACTACCCGGACTAAGTCCGCTTCCCAGAGACCGCGATCAAGTCCGGACACCGTATGTCTTCCTGCCCATCTCGACCTTCGCGAACGATGGTATTTTGCAGAAGCGCCTTTACGGCAGAAGCCGAGTTCGCGGCGGCCGACCAACAGAGGCCATCCAACCAGCAAAGCGGAAAAGGAGCGCAATGCGAACGGAAACGCCGCCGCAAAGGTATAGCTCATATTCGAATTTTCGAGCAACGCTCCGAGGAAACGCCTGAGTGCTCATGATCTTTGTAGGAGAAAAAGCACTACCGGATCATGCGAGCGCAGGAATTGCCGATCCGACCAACACCGCCGTGCTCCAGCTACCGGACTGAGGGGGAGGCAAGCGAAGACGTGAGCCGGATCCTTCTCCAACGGAGGATACCGGCTGCATCGTCCGCCACCAAGTCGAGGTGGAGAGCGCCATGAACCATAGGCGCCACGACAAGATTTCAAGAAGCGCTTTCTCGATGCATTGATGCCTTTAACGCTGGGACGCGATCTCCGTGCTGCTCAAAATGGTTTTACCAGAGCCACGGAGCAAAGATGTGAAAGACATACGGTAAGGGAATTTTAATGGTTGTATATACCAAGAGCCCCGAGACTTAAAGTAGTTATGCTAACTGATTTAAGGATCATTGGAAATTTCAGTGCACTTACCAAGAAGAACGCCTAACTGTCTCTCGGGAGCTGCAAGATTGCAAGGCCCAACTTGAGGTCAAGACTTGCTGCCGCAGGAGGAGACGGAAAGACCCTCCGGTAACACATTTTATTAATAAATATAAGCGCCAGCGGCGTATGCCATGAAGTCTAATAATGACATTGCAGTACCGCCGACAAGATCCGGACAGTAAGATTGCTACGCCACTAAAGGTCGGCGAGAGTGTGCTGAATAGGGTTCAGCAGAAAGGAACAAGCTCCAGGATGCAGCGCCAAGCTCGGAGAAGAGTTGAGAGGCGCCAGCCGAGCTGTCGGCTCCGTTAAGGAGAATCAGCGCTTCGTCGCGGCATTTATAGTAGTGCTTGAGCGAACTCTTTTGAGAAGAAGAGTTCGGCGAGGAAGTATTTTGACATGATATGTCTTGTAGGTATACTCACGGGTCGCCCCTGCAGAGGAGATGCCCATATCAATGGGTGATCAACTTCCGAATGTTGAAGCTACTCGAACGAAGTTCGGCAGCAATGAGCGGCGCTGCTCAGCTTTATGGCCAGCCTCACCCTACCCGAGGGCCTCGGGAGCTTATGGAGAAGCTGCAGGAGGCGGCAGCGCCTGCTTGTGGAAGATTTCGCTTGCCGTCAAGGTGCTGTGGAGGCTTGGGCCATGGTGAAGACGCGAAGATAAGAAGGCGGACCCCAACCACATGGCCGAAGTTGGACCGGTGGGGCCCGATGGGAAGGAGATCCCTGTGAGTTTAGTATACAGCCAAGTAGAGTTGGCTGCTAAATTTTACCAACGGGACTGTAAACTAGACAGCCTGTTAGACGGGATTGAGGAGGAATACAATCAATAAATTTGACAATGTATGTTATCCTTTAAAGTGACATGTGAAATGCCTTCTAGCCGGATTGTAGATCGTTTGTCTTTGCCGACCTTTTCGCTTCGACCTCGGGACCCTAGAGTCCGGAGTGTGTCCGAATACCTTTTTGGTCGAGAAACAACCTTGGTATGCATGGAGACCAGGCGTAGGGGTCATTAGTGCTTTATCAGACAAGTGCCCAACTAGTTATGTTATATTACATGGTTAGTAAGAAACATCTTCCAGGGAGAATAGTTCCGTTAAGGGTTCCTTTTTTGGGAGGCATGCCCTAAAGTGTATGTACGGACTGCAAAGAAAGCAAGAAACATCCGGGGCAAATAGATAAATAGGTAAAAGTCATCTTTAAGTCATCGACCAAATATTCCCTTAAGAACGCTTAGCTTTCGGCTTCACCCACCGAGGTACACATCCGCCGACCCGGCAAGATTAATCGCAGAGGTGCTCCCTTTACCTCCTAGCCGAACAATCGGGAACGTAGGGGTAAGCACAGGAGCCAGGCAACCCAGCTTGGCCAAAACTTAAGTCATATCGATGCATATAATGGCGAGTAAAAGGTACATGTGGAAGCTTGACACACGTGTTGGGTATGAGACCCGGATAATTGAGCCTCTGTAAAAGAAGCCCCCAGGAATAATGAGTGCGTATGGCACATCATGCGTATGTAAAGAATGCAAAAATAGGCCCGAAAGGGCTTTTAAGTGAAAATGGATAAAAGGAGAAACAAAAGACAGACGAAGTATAAAAGTGTGGACGGGGGAAGGGGACGAACTCTTAGTCCGGCGCTAGGCATAGAATCGTCGGAGGCGGGCTGCGTTCCATGGGTTCGGCTCGAGTCGGTTATCCGACGCATTTCATAGACGGTATGCTCCGCCGGTCAAGATTTGATCGATAATGAAGGGCCCTCCCATCCGGGCTTGAGCTTGTCCTTTTCTTTTCCGCAGCGAGAACTAGTTCACCAATGTTGTAAGTCTTGGCCCGTACTTCTCTGCTTTGATATCTTCGGGCCTGCTGTTGATAGAATGCGGAACGAGCCTTCGCGACGTCACATTCTTCCTCCAATGTGTCCAAGCTGTCCTGCCGATCAAGCTCGGCCTCTCTTTCCTCATACATGCGCACTCGAGGTGAGTCATGAATAATGTCACAGGTTAAGACTGCCTCTGCGCCAGATACCATAAAAAATGGTGTGAATCCAAGAGTACGGTTAGGCGTTGTCCGCAGCCCCAGTGAGTACGGAGTCGAGCTCCTCGACCCATTGTGTGTCGGATTTAGTGAGTGACCTCACTAGTCCGGGTTTAATGCCGCCATTATTAGACCATTTGCTCTTTCCACTTGACCGCTGGTTTGAGGGTGATAGATCGACGTGTAGTCGAGCTTGATGCCCATATTTTTGCACCATGACTTAACCTCGCCGGCTGTGAAGTTCGTGCCGTTGTCGGTGATGATGCTGTGGGGACTCAGAACGTGTACCACCCTCGATATAAAGTCTATCACTGGTCCGACTCTGCCGCTTTGACCGGTTTAGACTCTATCCATTTGGTGAACTTATCCACCATGACCAATAGGTACTTTTTCTTGTGGGTTCCCCTTTAAGGGTCCAACCATGTCAAGCCCCTGATCGCGAACGGCCGGGTAATGGGTATGGTTTTGAGGGGTGGGTGGTATATGGCTCGATTAGCAAAGAGTCGACAACCAACGATCGCCGACCAAGTCCTGTCGTCTCGCCCGAGCCGCCGGCAATAAAATCCTCGTGCGGAATGCCTTTCCTACAAGGGCCCGGCTGCTGCGTGGTGTCCGCCTAGTCCGTATGAATTTCAGCCAGAGGTTTCGCCCTTCTTCTTCGGAGATACACCTTTGAAGGACTCGGTGGTACTTTTCTTATAAAGTTCTCCTCGTGGACCTTGTAGGCCTTCGATCACGGACTATGCAGCGGGCCTCATTTTGGTCTTCGGAAGTTCTGCCAAGCAAGTAGGTTCTGCCCACGCCGCAATTATCGCCATTATGACGGGCGGAGGGTGTTATGTCATCCGCCGAATCACCGTTGGTGCGGTTTTCTCCGGTTTATCGCTACCGACTCCTCTTCCCATAGTACGGATGGCTTGAAGAGCCGCTCCAGAAGATATTTGGAGGATAGCATCACGCTTCGCACCTATGCGTGCTGTGACGCCGGCTGCTTGGTTATTATCTCGGCTATGTGATGAAATTCGAGTCCTTCAAACCGAAATGACATTTTAGGACAGCGCTGCGATATGCTGCCATTTTGGATCCTTGGCGTCAAGTCTCCATTTATTTGGGATATTGCAAGGTTGGAGTCCCCGCGCACCTCTAGGCGTTGAATGCCCATGGAGACCGCCATCCGGAGACCATGTAACAGGCCTCAGATTCGGCTGCATTGTTGGAGTCCGTACATTATTTGAAGTACATATCGATCAGATCTCCGTGGGGACGCCAAGACGACGCCAGCCCCCATCCGCCAACATTTTGGAGTCGCCGAAATGCATAGTCCATTGAGTATGCGCCGCACTTTTAGGGAGTTCGCTTCATCCATTCGCCATTTAAGTCAACCAAAACTTGTGACTTTATAGCTCGTCGAGGTTTGTAAGTGATGTCGAATGGTAAGAGCTCGATGGCCCATTTTGCTATCCTGCCCGTGCGTCATGTTATTTATAATGTCATTGAGTGGTACTTCAGAGGCCATCGTTATCGAGCACTCTTGAAAGTAGTGCCAGAGCTTTCGAGACGCCATGAACACCGCATATGCTATCTTCTGATAGTGCGGGTAACGGGATTTGCAGGGGGTTAACACAGTGGATACATAATACACTAGTTTTTGAAGAGGGAATTTATGCCCTTCTGTCGCTCGTTTGACGACGAGGACTGCGCTTACATCTTGATGTGTTGCTACGATGTATAACAACATTGGTTCGCCCAAAGTGGGCGCAGCCAGGACCGGATTTGTTGCCAATATGGCCTTTATTTCTTTCTGTCCGGTAGCGGCGGCATCCGTCCACTCGAAGTGTTTGGTGCGCCTGAGGAGGCGATAGAGGGGCAACGCCTTTTCTCCTAAACGGGAGATAAAGCGGCTTAAGGCTGCCACGCATCCTGTTAATTTTTGTATTTCCTTGAGGTCTTTTGGAATATCCAGCTGTGACAGAGCTCGGATTTTGGCCGGATTTGCTTCAATTCCTCTACCGGATACGATGAAGCCCAGCAGCTTTCCGGCTGGTACGCCGAAAACGCATTTTTCCGGGTTCAGCTTGATGTCATATGCTCTGAGGTTGTCGAATGTGAGCCTCAAATCGTCTACTAAAGTTTCGACGTGTTTTGTTTTGACGACCACGCCGCTCACGTATGCCTCGACTGTTTTGCCGATCTGGGTGGCGGACATGTTTGAATCATGCGCCGATATGTTGCGCCGCGCTTTTGAGTCCGAAGGGCATCGTGTTGAAGCAGAATGGTCCATATGGAGTGATAAATGCCGCTGCGGCTTGGTTCGCTTCCGCCATCTTGATTTGATGATAGCGAGTATGCGCCCGTGAAGCACAACGAATCGTGCCCTGCTGTGGCATCGATAATTTTATCGATGCGGGGGAGAGGGAAGGGATCCTTTGGGCAAGCTTTATTGAGGTCTTTAAAAGCGACGCAGAGGCGCCAGGATTTATCCTTCTTTGGTACCATCACCAAATTTGCTAGCCAGTCCGGATGTTTGATATCTCTAATGAATCCGGCTTCCAATAGTTTGGCTAGCTCTTCTCCCATTTCCTGTCTTTTGGGCTCGGAAAATCGTCGAAGGGCCTGTTTGACTGGCTTAAATCCTTTTAGGATGTTTAGGCTGTGTTCTGCCAACCTGCGAGGGATTCCGGGCATGTCCGAAGGATGCCAGGCGAAGATATCCCAATTTTGCCGAAGGAATTCGCGCAGTGCGGCGTCAACTTCGGGGTTCAACTGTGCCTTGATGGAGGTCGTCTTTGTTGGGTCTGTTGGATGGACCTGGAATTTTATTATTTCATCTGCTGGTTTGAAGGAGGTGGACTTGGATCTTTTATCAAGTATCACATCGTCCTCGTTCACCGTGAGAGCGCAATGTGGTGAGTTCCTCCGCCGCTAAGGCTTCGGATAGTGCCTCGAGGGCTAGTGCGGCTGTCTTGTTTTCGGCGCGGAGTGCTATGTCCGGATCACTAGCGAGAGTGATTATTCCGCTGGGCCCAGACATTTTGAGCTTCATGTACCCGTAATGAGGTATTGCTTGAAAAATTGTGAATGCCTCTCGTCCTAATATGGCATGATACCCACTGCTGAACAGGGCCACCTGGAACGTGACTTCTTCGGATCTATAATTGTCCGGAGAGCCGAACACCACATCGAGTGTGATTTTTCCGGTGCAGCGCGCTTCCCGGCTAGGGATTATTCCTCTAAAGGTTGTGTTGCTTCGCTCAATACGGCTCCAATCAATTTCCATTTTTCGCAGAGTTTCCTCATAAATGAGGTTTAGTCCGCTGCCGCCATCCATGAGGACTTTTGTTAGTCGAAAGCCGTCCACTATGGGACTAAGTACCAGGCGGCCGGGCTCGTTGTTCGTAATGTGGGCTCATCGCTGGCATTGAAAGTAATAGCTGTGTCGCCCATGGATTTTTGTTGCTACTTGGTAGACTTCGCGAAGTTCGCGGATTGTTCGTTTTGCATATTATTTGATGCGAAAGTCTCAAGACTGCTGATACCGTCTTTGGTATTGTTGGAGTGGTTTCCCGGAGCTAGAAGCTCTTCGCCACTTTTGGCCACCTGCCGTAATATCCAACATGCTTGAAGGCTATGTGTTGGGACGGCTCCCTCTGTACTTTGAAGCTTACAGGGTCCATTGAGCTATCCCTCCAGTACGGTTCTGATTCCCTTATTGGGTTTTTGTTTTTCGTTTTTGCATCGGGCCTTAGTGTAAGGTGCCCTTTATCATGGATCGGGTTTAAATGGATTATCCCAAAATTGATTTTCGGTTTTCCGAAACTCTCCATCGCACAAGATTTTCGCATAATGGATGCCGATCGGTGAAGCGCGTAATTTTGCGACGATCAATGGCGTTTAGTATTCCCTTGTCCGTGCGCTATTGCAGAAAATTGATATTGCGTTTTCCTCTCGGCAGTCCTTTATCCTGTCCATAACCAGGAGGAATCGCCCAAGAGTGATGTAATCGCTTCAGAGGCTCTTGCCGTATTAGAGATAGATTGCATATGTCTGGGCGGGTGGGTGGAATAAAATCTGGATCCTTGCCCATCTTGAGGCTCAAAGGCCAAGGAGTTTCTGAATTCGGAAGTTTGGCTTGCTGGACGTAATCCAGCGAGTCCGGGGCGATGCATGATTTTAAGTTCAATGCTCGATCGAAGTCCGTCCCTCCGCGGGAATCCGGCATGGAGGGTTCGGGAATCCGGACATGAATTGTCTTCAACACTGGCAAAGAGTTGCCATATTGCTCCTCTACCACTGCGATGTGGTGGGTGGCTTGGGGAGAGTTAATCTCTCTCAGATCGGTTTTAATCCCAATTTGGTTGTAGTCCGTAGCGACTCCCAGGGCGGTGATGCGATCCAAGAGCTCGTTAACAGACGAGAGCTCTATTGGATCTAACGGTTTGGCAGCTTTAGGGCTGATGTGAAGATTGCTTCCGACGACTTGAGAAGTCATTGCCGAAGCGGCGGCCGGACAGGCGGTCATAAGAAAACCACCAAGCCGGATTGTTTGGCCGGTGGCCAAGGCCCCTCCGGCGAGAACACCGTCTTTGAAGACGGGTAGAGGCATCCGCTCTATTGGTGACGACACAGAGGAACTCTCAATGAAAGCACCAATGTCGGTGTCAAAACCGGCGGATCTCGGGTTGGGGGTCCCGAACTGTGCGTCTAGGCGGATGGTAACAAGAGACGAGGGACACAATGTTTTTACCTGTGTGGGCCCTCTCGATGGAGGTAAAACCCTACGTCCTGCTCGATTAATATTGATGATATGGGTAGTACAAGAGTAGATCTACCATGAGATCAAGGAGGCTAAACCCTAGAAGCTAGCCTATGGTATGATTGTTGAGATGTATGTTGTCCTACGGACTAAAGCCCTCCGGTTTATATAGACACCGGAGGAGGCTAGGGTTTACAGTAGTCGGTTACAATGGTAGGAGATCTACATATCCGTATTGCCAAGCTTGCCTTCCACGCCAAGGAAAGTACCATCCGGACACGAGCCGGAGTCTTCAATCTTGTATCTTCGTAGTCTTGGAGTCCGGCGGATATAGATAGTCCGACTGTCCGGACACCCCCTAGTCCAGGACACCCTCAATCATCACACTTCTATTTATTTACAACTCATGAGTTACAACTCAAAACTAGAACAAGATATGACTCTGTATAAATGCCTCCGGCGATATACCGGGATGAGCAATGATGCAAAAGTGACATGTATGAATTTATGAAGGCGGCTTTGCCACAATACAATGTCAACTACATGATCATGCAAGGCAATATGACAATGATGATGCGTGTCATGATAAACGGAATGGTGGAAAGTTGCATGGCAATATATCTCTGAATGGCTATGGAAATGCCATAGGTAGATATGGTGGCTGTTTTGAGGAAGATATAAGGAGGTTTATGTGTGATAGAGCGTATCGTATCACGGGGTTTGGATGCACCGGCGAAGTTTGCACCAACTCTCAAGGTGAGAAAGGGCAATGCACGGTAACGAAGAGGCTAGCAATGATGGAAGGAGAGAGTGCGTATAATCCATGGACTCAACATTAGTCATAAAGAACTCATATATTTATTGCAAAAATCTACAAGTCATCAAAAATCAAGCACTACGCGCATGCTCCTAGGGGGATAGATTGGTAGGAAAAGACCATCGCTCGTCCCCGACCGCCACTCATAAGGATGACAATCTAAGAACACCTCATGTTTCAAATTTGTTACATAACGGTTACCATACGTGCATGCTAGGGGACTTGCCGACTTCAACACAAGTATTTCTCAAATTCACAATTACCCAACTAGCATGACTCTAATATCACCACCTTTATATCTCAAAACAATTATCAAGCATCAAATTGATCATATCATCCAATTCACTTCCTATGATAGTTTTTATTATACCCAACTTGGATGCTCGTCATTCTAGGACCAATTTTATAACCATAGCAAATACCATGCTGTTCTAAAAGACTCTCAAAATAATATAAATGAAGCATGAGAGATCAATAATTTCGACAAAATCAAGTCATGCCGTGCTCTAAAAGGTATAAGTGAAGCACTAGAGCAAAACTATCTAGCTCAAAAGATATAAGTGAAGCACATAGAGTATTCTAATAAATTCCAAATCATGTATTTCTCTCCCAAAAGGTGTGTAAAGCAAGGATGATTCTGGTAAACTAGAAAGAAAAGACTCATATCATACAAGACGCTCCAAGCAAAACACATATCATGTGGCGAATAAAAATATAGCTCCAAGTAAAGTTACCGATAGAGCGAAGATTTAAAGAGGGATGCCTTCCGGGGCATCCCCAAGCTTAGGCTTTTGGTTGTCCTTGAATATCTTGGGGTGCCATGGGCATCCCCAAGCTTAGGCTCTTGCCACTCCTTATTCCATAGTCCATCAAATCTTTACCCAAAACTTGAAAACTTCACAACACAAAACTCAACAGGAAATCTCATAAGCTCCATTAGTGCAAGAAAGAAAAAACACCACATAAGGTACTGTAATGAACTCATTATTTATTTATATTGGTGTTAAACCTACTGTATTCCAACTTCTCTATGGTTCACACCCCCCGATACTAGCCATAGATGCATCAAAATAAGCAAACAACACACGAAAAACAGAATCTATCAAAAACAGAACAGTATGTGGCAATCTATAACTTTCCAATACTTATGGAACTCTAAAAATCCTACCAAAATAGGAAGTTCTAGGAAATTTTTCTTTTGATCTACAGAAAAAAGAATCAAGGTTAAAGCATGTTTCTGTGATTTACCGAATTTTTTCTTGTGAGCGCAAAGTTTCTGTTTTTCAGCAGAATCAAATTAACTATCACCGTAGGTTATCCTATAGGTTCTACTTGGCACAAACACTAATTAAAACATAAAACCACATCTAAACATAAGCTAGATTAATTATTTATTTAATAACAGCAATTAAAAATATTGGTTGTCTCCCAACAAGCGCTTTTCTTTAAAGCCGTTTAGCTAGGCATTGCTAATTTTAATGATGCTCACATGAAAGACAAGAATTGAAGCGCAAAGAGAGCATCATGAAACACATGACAAACACATCCAAGTCTAACATACTTCCTATGAATAGGCATATTATAGGCAAACAAATTATCATAGAAAGCAAAAACTAGCATATGCAAGGAAGTGGAAAGAAACAATAGCAATCTAAACATAACAAGAGGTAATTTAGTAACATGGAAATTTCTACAACCATATTTTCCTCTCTCATAATAATTACATGTAGGATCATAAGCAAATTCAACAACATAGCTATCACATAACATATTCTCAACATGATCCACATGCATGCAAAGTTGACACTCTTCCAAGATAGTGGGATTATCATTAACTAAAGTCATGACCTCTTCGAACCCACTTTTATCAAAAACTTCATAAGATTGAACATTCTCCAAATATGTGGGATCTAAAGTTGACACTCTTCCAAACCCACTTTCAATATTATTGCAAACATTATTATCAATCTCATATTCATCATGGGGCTTAAATAAATTTTCAAGATCATAAGAAGAGTCACCCCAATCATGATCATGCAACAAGTAGTAGAAATAGCAAAACTAGCATCCCCAAGCTTAGGGTTTTGGATATTATTAGCACAATTGACATCAAGAGAATTTAAAATAAAATCATTGCAATCATGCTTTTTATTCAAGGAGCTATCGTGAATCTCTTCATAAATTTCTTCATCACAACTTTTAGATTCACAAAATTCAAGCAAAACCTCATAAAGATAATCTAGTGCACTCAAATTACTAGAATTTGTTTCATCATAATTGGATCTCTTAAAAAGATTGGCAAATGGATGAGGATCCATAGATCCTAGGTTCTCTTTTTAGCAATAAATAAACAACTATTCCAACCAAACGAGCAAACAAGCCAAGTAAGACATCAAAGCAAACGAAAAGACGAACAGAAGAAGGGCGAATAAAACGGCAAGGAGGAAAATGAGAGGCAAATGGCAAATAATGTAATGCGAGGGAGATGAGTTTGTGATGGGTACTTGGTATGTCTTTACTTGAGCGAAGACCTCCCCGGCAACGGTGCCGGAAATCCTTCTTGCTACATCTTGAGCTTGCGTTGGTTTTCCTTGGAGAGGAAAGGGTGATGCAGCAAAGTAGCGTAAGTATTTCCCTCAGTTTTTGAGAACCAAGGTATCAATCCAGTAGGAGGCTCCTCAAAAGTCCCACGCACCTACATAAACAAACAAGAACCTCGCAACCAACGCAATAAAGGGGTTGTCAATCCTTCACGACCACTTGCAAAAGTGAGATCGATAGAGATAATATGATAAGCTAAATATTTTTGGTATTTTTATGATATAGATTGGAAAGTAAAATATGGAAATAAAAGTAGATGGCAAACTTATATGATAAAAGATAGACCCGGGGGGGCATAGGTTTCACTAGTTGCTTCTCTCAAGATAGCATAAGTATTACGATGGGTGAACAAATTACTGTCGAACAATTGATAGAAAAGCTTAATAATTATGAGATTATCTAGGCATGATCATGTATATAGGCATCACGTCCGTGACAAGTAGACCGACTCTGCCTGCATCTACTACTATTATTCCACACATCGACCGCTATCCAAAGATGCATCTAGAGTATTAAGTTCATAAGAACAGAGTAACGATTAAGAAAGATGACATGATGTAGAGGATAAACTCATGCAATATGATATAAACCCCATCTTTTTATCCTCGATGGCAACAATACAATACGTGCCTTGCTGCCCTGCCACTTTGAGGAAAGGACACGGCAAGATTAAACCCAAAGCTAAGCACTTCTCCCATTGCAAGAAAGATCAATCTAGTAGGCCAAACCAAACTGATAATTCGAAGAGACTTGCAAAGATAACTTAATCATACATAAAAGAATTCAGAGGAGATTCAAATATTTCTCATAGATAAACTTTATCATAAACCCACAATTCATTGGATCTCGACAAACACACCGCAAAAAGAGTTACATCGAATAGATCTCCAAGAAGATCAAGGAGAACTTTGTATTGAGATTCAAAGAGAGAGAAGAAGAAGCCATCTAGCTAATAACTATGGACCTGATGGTCTGTGGTAAACTACTCACAACTCATCGGAGAGGCCTTGGAGATGATGTAGAGGCCCTCCATGGTGGATTCCCCCTCCGGCAGAGCGCCGGTGACGGCTCCAAGATGGGATCTCACAGATACAGAAGGTTGCGGCGGTGGAATTAGGTTTTCGTCGTCTCCTCTGATGTTTTTAGGGTACGGGGGTATATGTAGGTGAAGCAAGTACGTCCGTGGAGCAACGAGGGGCCCATGAGGGTGGGGGCGCGCCCAGCCCTAGGGGGCACGCCGGGCAAACTCGTGGCCGCCTCGCTTGTTGCTTGACGTCCACTCCAAGTCTCCCGGTTGGTATTTGTTCCAAAAGATCGTTCTCAAGGTTTCGTTCGCTTGGACTCCGCTTGATATTCCTTTTCTTTGAAACACCGATATAGGCAAAAAAAGCACAATTGGCCGGGCCTCCGGTTAGTAGGTTAGTCCCAAAATGATATAAAAGTGTAAAGTAAAGCCCATAAACATCCAAAACGGGTAATATAATAGCATGGAACAATAAAAATTATAGATACGTTGGAGACGTATCAACGTCCAGGGGGCCCACGAGGCAGGGGGCGCCCCCTAGGGGAGGGGGCACCCCCCACCCTTGTGGACAGGGTGTGGGCCCTCTGACGCTGATTCTTTCGCCAGTATTTTTTATTTATTCTGAAAAGTTGCTCCGTGGATTTTCAGGTCATTCTGAGAACTTTTATTTCTGCACAAAAATAACACCATGGCAGTTCTGCTGAAAACAACATCAGTCCGGGTTAGTATTAAAGTCATGCAAGTTAGAGTCCAAAATAAGGTCAAAAGTGTTTGGAAAAGTAGATACGACGGAGACGTATCACGGGGTCATGTTCATCCACTATCTACTGCCTTGCTCCAACCTCCACGGGCTACTGTTCATACACCGTCGAGGTCCTCCAGCCTCCACCAGCCACTATTCATCCAGGGGCTACTGTTCATCCAGCCTCCACCAGCTACTGTTCATAGAGCCTCCACGGAGGTCCTGTTCATCCACCCCCAACCGGCTGGGGTACATCGGCCTCCTCGGGGTCCTGTTCATCCAGCCGCAACTGCCTACTACCATGGGGTCCTTTTCATCCAACCCCACCGGGAACTGTTCATCCACAGCCAACCAACCGGCTCGACTCACCACGTCTCGACTCGTTCTATGTACCGCGCACATGGTAGCAACGGTCACTGTTCATTGAGAGGCAACCCAACACCGGTTGGCTACGTCTTGCACGGGGGCTCAATTGGCATCAGTAATGTGACGCCCCTGATTCAATCGTACACTAATCATACATGCAAATGTGTACGATCAAGATCAGGATAGTAGTAGCCATCGGTGGTGGCGTCTGGATCCTGGGCTCCACCGTCTGGTTGCAGCATCCGAGAAGAATGGAAAGAGGTGGAAAAAGGAGAGCAAAGCAACAGTGAGTACTCATCCAAAGTACTCGCAAGCAAGGATCTACACTACATATGCATTGGTATCAATGAAATGGGTAGTATCTATGGACTGAACTGCAGAATGCAAGAAGAGAAGGGGAAAGCCTAGCCTATCAAAGACTAGCATCTTCAAGCATCTCCAAGCATCTTGCACCAATCAGAAGAGTATAAAATAGCAATTTATATTAAACAAACATGTTGTAGAAATAACGCCCAGACATCCTTCCCCGACTCCCTGTGAGAAAGCAATCTCGGAGCCACATATCCATTACATGCCCCAGCATTCAGTATCCAGTATCTAATTCTAGTTGTATCGATCAGGATACAACTCTGAGCGTCTATTACCGTGGACCCGGCTATTTCAATAGATAATACTTCCCTGCAGGGGTGCACCAACTTACCCAACACGCTCGATCAACTAAGGTCGGACACACCATCAGGTCATGACCGCCCTCGGCCGATCAACACACCATAGTCCTACCTAGGCTCATAAGAGAGGCCAACACGCCGGTCTACATCCTAAGCGCGCATGCGTCTCAGGCCCATCGGCCTTTGTACTCCTGCACATTGCGTATGCGGCTGGTGAGCAGACCTAACCCCCCTTATACAAGGTGAGGCATTCCAGTCCAACCCGATGCGCGCCACTCCATCGCTGACGCCCGTTGAGCTTTTGGCTGACACATACAATGCAGAGTGCTCATACTTATTCCCGTGCGGTGGTTAGTATGAAAAAGGCCAGAGGCCTACTCAGATCAAATATCCAAATCGTTAGTGTCTTGGTAGTGTGCGGTAACGATCAATGATCCACGATATGTGGTCCCGTCACCCTGTCTCATGGACTTGCGGCAAGGGCTAAGAATGCCCGGCCGCACCACGTGGAAAACTTGCGGGTATCCTCCAGATCAACCCGACCTCACATCACTCACGGGTACCCCTCGGGCCGACCCGATGTCATCATGGTTCTGCGGTAAGTCAAAGTAATCGTGTTTCCGAAACAACAATGGGGGAACCCGAGAAATCACCCTCAATGGATTCCAACTCGATGTAAACATCAAGGTGGACTCAGAGGAATCACCCTCGATGGTCCACACTTGAGGGGTTGCACGACAGAGTCATTATAGAGAGTGGTGAAGGAGGGTCACCCTCGATGACCACGACCAAATAGATACACTACAGGGTTAACATCAGAAGTGTTGACGAGGTATCACCTCGGCACTCGATAATAATTCTATAGAGTCGTACAACTAAGGGGGTGATGTGCGGTGTGGGGACCATGGAGGTAGGCGTGCTCGCACGCTCGGGGCGTGGCAGCGCATGGTGTGGGCATAGGCGAAGCGGCTATAGTAGGCAGCACCGCAGCACGCAGCGGCAGTAGCTGGAGCAGGGGGCGCGGGCGGCAGCGAGCGGCGAGCGGGGCAGCAGATTGACAATAGGTAGCAGCAACAGCGTAGTAGAGCTTAGGAAAGAAGCAGAGCAGCAGAGCAGTAGAGCAACAGAGCAACTGAAGGAGTAGTAGGCGCGCGTACATGGACACTGAGGTT
Source organism: Aegilops speltoides (assembly GCA_021437245.1). Classification (NCBI taxonomy): domain Eukaryota; kingdom Viridiplantae; phylum Streptophyta; class Magnoliopsida; order Poales; family Poaceae; genus Aegilops; species Aegilops speltoides. The sequence continues at coordinate 448,618,239 of CM038144.1, forward strand.
CGGCCATGGCGGCCGCCGGCTTGTACAGGCGACTACGGCAACGAATCAAGACCGGGGTTGATGAGGATTCGGAGGAGGAGCTCACAGCAAGCTCGGGGGCGCGGTCGAGGAGGCCGGGGGTAGACCGGAGCGGTGGGAATCGACGACGATGGTCAATGATGTAGGTGACGAAGACGACGGTGATGGTGAGCGTACAGAGCGTCCCCGGTCCAACCCAATAGCTTAGATCAAGGAGGCGATGGTGGTGAAGCTTGTGGACACCTCCGGGTGGCTTGAGGTGGGCACGGGTCGCGGCATCGACGACGACAAGGCGAGGGCCAAGCATCACGGGGAAGAAAACGGCGCGAGGGGGAAGGGTGGGGGCTAGGGTTCGTGTCCAGGGGTTCGGGGGAGGTCAAATGCACCGCATGGAGGCAGCAGATGGACAGCGTGTGGCATTCAAAGCCATGGACGCGATGCGTGCGTCCGTGGCGCCTGTGATGAACATGGAACAAGGAGATATGGGGAGTTGGGCTGGGTTGTTGCACTGTGCATCAGGCCCAGGTACAAAGTAGCTCCTTTTAGCTCTTTTCACTTTTCCTTTTCTATTTCTGTTTTGCATTTTTGCCTTAGCTTTGCATTTAGTTCCTGTACTAAATGAATTTTTCCAGGGTTGAAACTTGGCACATAATTCCAGTGCATTAGCCTAGGGCCACACAGAAAGTTTCAGGTGGTTTCGGAAACGTAATAATATTTGTTGCAATTTAAACGGCCAAATTAAGTGTTGTTAGTCCACTAAAATATTGCCAGGGCCAGAATAAAAAACCAATTTCAGTTGATTTCTTCATCAGAATTTCTGGGGGATTATTTGCAAAATTACGAACACTTTTATTTTAATATTTGAAGAACTATTTTCTGCACTTCTATTAAGAATTTAAATTTGAGTTGAATTAATTATTTAATTGCATTTTAAGTATGAAAATATGATGACATGGCATATTAGGGGAAGATCATTGTAGCTTGATTATTGGGGTATTACAAATCTCCTCCACTACAAGAAATCTTGTCCCGAGATTTAAGAGGTGGAGTAAGGGGGCAGTTATGGTTACAAAATTATAACGGATCTTCTTGGTCTTGGTTGCTCTTCTCGGAGAAGTCAATCCCTTCCGTTGACGTCTTCATTCCTCTGCTCCAGGTCATCATGATGGAGTCGTCATCCTTTCTTCGGGGTCTTCATCGTACTTACGAATGGACAAGGGGTAACTTTGGAAGAATGCTCCTCTACAAGGTTGCTTATCTGGTAGATATCATCAGGGATGGTGGCGGAAAGTAAGTCTTGAATTGAAACTTAAAAATATCGAGACCAAAGTAAGAAGATGCAAATAGAAGCTTCAAGCTGATAGACAATCATTCGATGCCTGAAACAGAGCGTGAAAGGAGTTCAGAGCAACGAGTAAGTATTGCGGTTGAAACCAGAATAGATCTCTAGGAAGGTGGCTCGTGAATCTCATACGAATCCAAGCGGTAGAATAACCTTGGAAGCAGGGATGCACAGGAGTCAGGTTTTAATCATGTGGAACTGTGGGTTACGGGCCCACCATGCGAGTTAGAATTCAGAAGGGTGCTGACATCTTGCCCGGTCAAGATAGCAAGGCATGTCAGAGAATAGCCTGTCAGTTATATCAGCAACAACTTTGGTACCAAGGGCGAGGGACGAAGAGAACCATTTTCCTGCTTGTTGAAACAAGGCGGACCAACAGGCAAATTTCTCATCCATCGGTGGTTACCGGAATGTCATCGACAATAGTAACGGGGTTATACTTGACAGGGTAGTACACCAAGGTGTTTACCTAAGCAAGGAATTATATCTGCTGAGATAAGTTAGATTACAGGAAAGGTTAAACAAAACAATGGAAAGGAAAATATGATTAGTGTATTAATCAAACCAACAGAAAGGAAAAAATGTTTATAGCCGAGTATCAAGAGTATATCTTTCCCAAGGAAAGGTTGAGCATGATATACATGATAAGGCTCCAAGTATGAAACCATTTAGAAAAAGGGGCAAGGAATTTATGAGGTTTACCCATACAATGGTGTTTGGATAATTGATCAAGAAACATTTAGCATTATGCTTCCAATGTTCCTGTTGATGTTTGAGTAACACACCATGCTTTGGGATAGCTTTGACATGGTCATCAGATAAAGTTCGGACTTTGGAAACAAAGGATCCATCGGAAACAACTTATAAAATAAGTCAAAATATTTCAGCAAGGAAAAGATGAGGATGTGGCCAACGGGTTCAGCTGCAATCCATCGACATGTCAAAAAGGATGCATTTCCAAAATTATATGAACAAGTTTGTGTTGGGGGGGCAAGAATGTTGTCGATGATAACACAAATTATCGAGGGGCAAGGATGGTATTTGTCCTCATGAATTCAATTGATATCTTGGAAGAGCTCAGAATGTTGATGATGATCACGACACATTTGTCGAGAGATTTCATGAAGATGTAATTGATCGGCGGTGACATCAAGTCAAATGAATGATGAAGCGAAAGGTTAATGGAACCACGGGTACGACACAAACTCAAAATGAAGCTTGCTGTTCAAGGCGAAATGATATGATGAGGAAGATCAATGTAAGCTTAGCTCATCGTCGAAAATTGTGCTCCAGGAAGGACCAGGTAGCACAGTTAAAATTTAGCATGATAATGATATAGCTGATTAGGCTAGGAATAACTTGAAGGATTATTAAACTCGTAAGCAACGAAAATTACTTAAGAGTTATTGGATTGGAGTGCGGATTCCATTCACTTATCGGTGTTCTCGAGTGACTAATAACTCAGAGCCCGGGGGAGATCCGAAATCGGTGAGAAGAAAAACTAGATGAAGACTCATAGGAAGCAGCATAGTTCTTTGATATTCTTGAGATACCATAGGGTATTAATCGAAGGAAGATCAAAATAGAGGTTGCGGAGATGTATTGATCTGTAGAAGACAAGTGCTTTAACTTGTCCGAGAAATGGAAATAAAGGGGAACAATCATGGTCAGAACCACGGTTGCAAAGGACCAAACATAGATGCCAGATGAACTTATAACAAGGGGGTTATTATTATCACAAGAAGCTTCCATCATAAGTTCCACATCAGGTCCATGGGCATGAACCCAAAGGTTCAAGGTCGACTCCCACTTCTTCAATGCATAACCTTCCATTCACTTCTCGTTTTCGATGAAGTTGTAGTGTTGAAATTATATCTGGCAAAACACCAGAAGAGTACGACCCGGGAAAACTCTCGGGTTCTCACGGATTAGAGAAGGCATAGGTCCAACCCATCGGGGCATCTTAGGAACATATACCACCAACTTCATGACTAATTAACACCAGCTTGAAAGTATAGCATGGTTCACAAAAAGAGAGGATACTATTTACCATAGGCATTATGTATCCAAGGAGAGGACCACAAGATTATTATATACGAAGGACGTTCTCAGATAAAATCCAACAAAGGATCTGTTGGTCCACCACAGAGCTGATGTGAGTATCGATACTCAATCAAAAGAAGAAAGAATGCCAAAGCATCAAATTATTGAATTATCCGAATAATTTGAGGCTTAATTACAAAGGAATTACAATTTCCAAATCAGAAGGTCGAAGCGACGCCCGTTAAATAGGAGTAAGTTGAACAGACTTAGATCGACAATCAATCAAGGTTTGACTTGTCAAGAACCAGCTCATATCCGTGGTGACGCCTAAGTCAAGGAATAATTTAATTGTGATTGATGATCGCGAGCATTCACAAGCATATCGAATCAAATGTTCAAAATGATTATGACAAAGGATGCTAATGAATATCGCTAAACATATGGAATTAACCATAGTTCAGGCAGGCAAGAAGAATCGCAAAAGCAGTAACCTGTAGAGGATTCTCGGAAGATCAGATAGCATTACAAAGTATTTTGTGAAACACATGAACAACTGTGGATGAACAGATACTCGAGAATTGCGATTAATTATCCGTAGGGGTATTCATGTGGCAAAGAACTGCGAGGCAGTAGGCTCAACAGATTCTCGGGACAATGGAGAGTATTTCGGGGCATCTTGTAATAACAAGAGCAACAGGAAATGATTGTATGAAGGGCAAGTGTATGTAGTTACCCATAAGCATATATCGGTGGTAGGGAATCGCAAAAGCGACGGGCACATGTCTCAAGAGAACATCGTATAGTATCTTTGAAATCTTCTAGTGCAGCAGGCGATCAGTTGTAACAAGGGGCTCTCCGGGAGGAATTAGTTACGAGAACCTAGAGTTAGAGTAAGCAAAATCATTTAACCCGAATAGAAGAGAGATCAAAGTCCCGGAGTAAAGATCGAGGAGTAAAAGATCCTAACACCACCCGATGGTGACGTGGGCCCGTAAGCCGCACAGCCATGTTAGTAAAAAATTTGTAATGACTAGACTCAACTTCGGCCAAGGAGTTGGAAAGGGGGCTACCTACAGACAGTCGGCTCTGATACCAACTTGTGATGCCCCCGATTCAATCATACACTAATCATACATGCAAATGTGTACGATCAAGACCAGGGACTCATGGGAAGATATCACAACACAACTCTAGACACAAATTAAAATAATACAAGCTTTATGTTATAGACCAGGGGCCTTAAGGGCTCGAATACATAAGCTCGAATACAAACGAGTCAGCAGAAGCAACAATATCTGAGTACAGACATAAGTTAAACAAGTTTGCCTTAAGAAGGCTAGCACAAAAGCAACAACGATCGGAAAGGCAAGGCCTCCTGTGTAACACCCCTAGTGCCATGCTACAGTAACCCTCTGTGATTAAGCTAATCATTTACCCAAACAGTGCTTAATCACCTTTGTCCAATATCCCATTTGAAATTCCAGTCAATTCAAATTCAAGTGAAGTTTAAAGTTCATCAAAGTTGCCGGAAAAATGTTCATCATCTGTCAAAAATTCCATAATAATTATTTGTTAAGGAACACAACATCACTTTGGTGCAAAGATGAACATTAGCAATTATAACAGCACCAATTCAGCATTTTTAAATGCTATCCTATTTTGAAAAATACCAAATGAATTCTTCCGTCTCCAAAATAATTGTGGTAATCGTCTATGATCACTGAGGATTTAATGGGACACCTCCCAAATTTTTGCTAAGTGAAATAGCTGGCCAAATAATTCCCTTTCACTCTCAGAATAGAAAACAAAAGGAAATAGAAAAGGGCCTAGTTACTAATGTGCACTTGTAGCCCATTGCTACAAAGCAGCACAGCCCAGCCCACTCCTCCCCGCTGGTCGTCCCTTCCCTGCTCACCCGACCGAGGCGCGCCCAGCTGTCGCCGCCCGACCGCCTCGCCACCCGTTGCTTTCGCGCCGAGGGATAAGGCCGGTCTTCTGGCCTCGCGGCTCCCCACTCCCACTTGCGCTCTCCTCCCCAGATCCACCTTTCCCTCTCCTCACGCCACTCCTCCTCCCGAAGCGCCACTGTCGCTGTCGGCCGGTTGATCCATGCGGCCACCGCTGTCCCCGCCCTCTCCGACGAGTCCCCGAGCGCCATTGTGCCCAGCGACGCCTTCCTCGACCACCGACCAAGCCAGAGCCCCCACAAGCAAGCACGGCGACCTCTTCTTCCTCCTCTCGCCCGACGAACGCCGACGCCGAATTGCCACTCGCGCTGCCCCGAGCCCATCGAGCACACCCACAGCACCCAAAGGAGCTCCCCTCCCTATCCCTCTCCCCGTGTTCTTCCCGCGCCATGGCAGCCTCGCCATCGCCGCCCAACCTAGCTCCGCCAAGATAGCTCGCCGTCGACGCTAGAAGTCGCTGTTAGGCTCGCCGAGCTCGCGAGCCGTGTTTCAAGACGCGCCAGGGCTTCAGAGCGCTTAGCTAGCTCGCTCCGTCATGCCGAGTATAGCCGGATCCGCTCGTGCCCGAACTCCGGCGCCACCTCCGCCGTTTGCCGTCGCCGGCACCGGCATTTTCCGGCCGGGCCACCACCGCAGTTCGACACGTGCTGCTCCGCTTGTTCGAACGCACCTTAGCCGCGCGAAATGGTTGCCTGTTGGCAAAATCCGAAGAGGCCCGAGGCCCTCCGCCGCATTTTGGCGTCGCCGGCGTCGAGCCGCCGGCCACCGCCGACGTGGCTGGCCTGGGGCCACGCCAGAACCACTGCTAGTGGGCCCCTTGGTCCCGGTGAATGGGTTGACCACCAATCGCCGATGTGGCAGCCCCTGTCTCGACATGCGGGCCCCACCGCCTAGTTAATTAACTAAAACGTTTAGTAAATAAAAACTAATTAGTTAACTAAATGAGGCATCGCAAGGGGCCCACCCTCTAATTAACCCTCTGTTAGTCTAAATTAACACCGTTAAAGTCACAGAGGTGACATCCGGGTCCCACTCGACCCACAGGTCGTTTTGACCTGGTCACGAGTCTGCTGATCACGACATCATCCCCACGCGACCGACATCATAATTCCTTTTCGTTAATTTTAATAATTCTAGAAAATGTTTAAAACTTTGAAAAATCATATCTTTTAATCCGTGAACTTCGGATGAAAATATTTTCTACATGAAAGTTGCTCAGAACGACGAGACGAATCCGGATACGCAGCCCGTTCGTCCGCCACGCGTCCCTAGCATAGAGAACCTGCAACATTTCACCTCCGGTTCATCTCGTCTAAAACATGAAACACCGGGATACTTTCCGGATGTTTCCCCCTTCACCAGTATCACCTCATACCGCGTTAGAACACGCCTAGCTCGCTTGTCGACTGTTATGCACTTGCTTGCTATGTATTTACTCGCTTCTCCCCTCTTCTCTCCGGTAGCCCCCATGACGATGCAGATGCCCCTGTGGACTACTACGTCACCGACGACCCCTCCTTCTTGTCTGAGCAACCAGGCAAGCCCCCCCCCTTGATCACCAGATATCGCCTATTCTCCTCTATACTGCTTGCATTAGAGTAGTGTAGCATGTTACTGCTTTTCGTTGATCCTATCCTGATGCATAGCCTGACATTGTTGCTACATCTGTTGATACCTTACCTGCAATCCTAAATGCTTAGTATAGGATGCTAGTTTATCATCATTAGCCCTACATTCTTGTCAGTCTGCCTTGCTATACTATCGGGCCGTGATCACTTGGGAGGTGATCACGGGTATATACTTTACATACATACATACTATATAGATGGTGACTAAAGTCGGGTCACTCATTGAGTACCCGCAAGTGATTCACGATGAGGGGCTGAAGGACAGTGGCTCCATCGCGGTAGAGGTGGGCTCGGGTTCCCGACGGCCCCGATCGTTACTTTGTGGCGGAGCGACAGGCAGGTTGAGACCACCTAGGAGACAGGTGGGCTGGCCTGATCGGCGCTCGCGGATACTTAACACGCTTAACGAGATCTTGGTATTTGATCCGAGTCCGCCATTTGGTCTATACGCACTAACCATCTACGCGGGAGTAGTTATGGGTATCCCGACGTCGTGGTATCACCAAGCCTTCTTGACGTCGGCCGATCGAGTGGCGCTACCGGATTGGAACGTAAGCTTCGCACTTGTATTAAGGGGCTAGTTCGCTTTTCAAGATCGAACAACATGGTGTGCAAAGGCGATGGGCCTGCACCCGCGCCATAGGAGTTAGACCGGCGTCGACCTCTCTGTTGTGCCTAGGTGGGGCTGCGATGTGTTGATCTTCCGAGGCCGGGCATGACCCAGAAAGTGTGTCCGCCAAATGGGATCAAGCGTGTTGGGTTATGTGGTGCACCCCTGCAGGGAAGTTTATCTATTCGAATAGCCGTGTCCCTCGGTAAAAGGACGACCCGGAGTTGTACCTTGACCTTATGACAACTAGAACCGGATACTTAATAAAATACACCCTTCCAAGTTCCACAGACAACCCGGTGATCGCTCTCTAACAGGGAGACGAGGAGAGGATCGCCGGGTAGGATTATGCTACGCGATGCTACTGGAGATGCTACTGGAGATGCTACTTGGAGGACTTCAATCTACTCTCTTCTACATGCTACAAGACGGTGGCTGCTGTAAGTGTAGTCTTGACGTGATTAGCTATCCCCTCTTATTCTCGCATTCTCGCAGTTCACCCATCGATATGGCCCTTTACACATATACCCATGCATATGTAGTGTAGTTCCTTGCTTGTAGTACTTTGGATGAGTACTCACGGTTGCTTTCTCCCCTTTTCCCTTTCCTTCTTTTCGGTTGTCGCAACCAGATGCCGGAGCCCAGAGCCGACGCCACCACCGTCGACTTACTACTACACCTGGAGGTGCCTACTACTACGTGTAGGTCACGATTTACGACTGTGAGTAGTTTAGGAGGATCCAGCAGAGGCTTGCGCCTCTTTCGATCAGATCCCGCTTTGTGCTAGCCATCTTATGGCAACTTGTTTAACTTATGTCTGTACTCAGATATTGTTGCTTCCACGACCCGCCTATGATCGAAAGCACTTGTATTCGAGCCCTCGAGGCCCCCGGCTTGTATTATGATGCTTGTATGACTTATCTATGTTTTAGAGTTGTGTTGTGATATCTTCCCGTGAGTCCTCGATCTTGATCGTACACGCTTATGCGTGCATGATTAGTGTACGATTGAATCGGGGGCGTCACAAGTTGGTATCAGAGCCGACTGCCTGTAGGAATCCCCCTTTCCAACTCCTTGGCCGAAGTTGAGTCTAGTCATTGCAGAACTTTTACTAACTTGGCTATTTGCCTTACGGGCCCACGTCGCCATTGGGTGGTATTAGGATCTTTTATTCCTCGACCTATACTCTAGAATCTGATCTCTCTTCTATTCGGGTTAAATGATTTTTGCTAAATCTAACATTAGGATCTCGTTATCGCTTTCACCCGGAGAGCCCCTTATTAATGATGGTCGCTCATGCACGTGAAGACCTCAAGATACTCTCCGCTGTTAACCCGAGAACTTATGTTCATCGACGGTAATTCCTTCCACGGTCAACCCTTATGGATAACTACTTGCAGTTGTTATTATTACATTCATCCCCGCTTGGTCTTGTTATTACAGATACCTCGAAACACTCGTCGTTGTTTCGATAATCCTTTGGTCTTATCGCCTTGCTGTTTTTGTCACTGAATACCCCTAAGAATAAATTTCTCGCACCTTCGAGTATCCGCTCATCCCAGCTTGTTCGGTGTTTCACAAAAGTCTTTGAAATACTATTCAATCCTCCAAAATCCTTAGCAGCTTTATTGCTCGCAAATACTTGTCTACTTGCATTATGGATGCTTCCCATATATCCGCAATATTCACTAGTATGTTTTGACACCGCCATTTTGATCCTATTGATTCAACATGTGTGCGAATGCACACAATCATCTATCAACCCTTCTAAATTATCTTTCCGCTCGGGCATCATTTTTGAACATGATCCGGTTCTCGACCAAACTATTTGTCGTCAATTGTGCCTCGGGTCTATCCAACTTATCCATCTTTGACCGTAGCGCCCGCTCCCGATCCTTCGCTTTGGAAATCATAATACCTTTGTTACCAAAGCATCGAATTATTCAGATGTTCTATGATCCGACGATTTGCATCCTTTCCTCCTCTTATTGAGTACCGACACTCACATCAACTCCGTTGTGCACCGCTAGGCCCATTGCTGGGTTATTATCCATTAGTATCCTTCACATTGGAAAAATTCTTGTGAGTTATTCCCATGATACATAATGTCTTTGACAATCGGTATCTTCTGCTTTGTCAACCCTGCTCTACTTCCGAGCTAGAGTTAATTGCTCCTGTAGCTTGTGGTATATGTTTCTAGGATTCCCTTATGGGTTGAACCTATGCCTTCTTTAGTCTATGTGAACCCGAAGTTGATGCGGGTTATATCTATTGGTGTTTTGACAGAAATATTTTCAAATCTATAAATTCTTCGAAGACGGGAAGTGAATGATAGGTTATGCATTGGAGAAGTGGGAGTCGACCTTGAACTTTGTGTTCATGCCCATGGACACGATGTAGATCTTGTCATGTAAGCTTCTCGTGAACAATAATTATCCCCTTGATATAATTTTATCTTATATCTAGGATTTGGTCTTTTGCAATCGTGGTTTCCGACCATATTGTTCTTCCTTGATCCAATTTCTTGGACAATTTCAAGCACTTGTCTTCTGCGGATCAATACCCCAGTCCAACCTCTACTTTGATCCGTCTTCGAGTATTGCCCCCTGGTATCTCGAGATTGTCACGGAACTGCATAACTTCTTATGAGTTCTTCATCAAGTGCTACATTCTCATTGATTCCTATTTTTCACGGGCTTTGAGTTATTAAACACTCAAAGACACCGATAATCGACCGGAGTCCGTGATCGCGATTAAACAAGTCTTGGTAACCTTCATTACTTACGAGTTTGAACTCAATCACGTCATTCCTAGCCTATTTGGCTATATCCTTGTCGTGCCGATTTTAACTGTGCTACCTGGTCCTTCTTCCCAGAGCACAATTTTTGACGATGAGCTAAGCTTACGTCGATCTTCCTCATCATATCATTTCGCTTTGGACAACAAGCTTGCTTTGGAGTTTGTGTTGTACCCATGGTTTCAATAACCTTTTGCTTCATCATTCCTTTGACTTGATGTCATCGCCAATTGATTACATCTTCATGAATTCTCTCAACAAATGTGTCGTGCTCGTCATCAGCATTGTGAGCTCTTCCAGGATATCAATGGAATTCATGATGAGAAAAACAATCCTTGCCCTCGATGATTAGTGTTATCATCGACCACTCTACTACCTTTCCTCTAACACAAACTTGTTCTTGTTTCGTGTTATACCTTGAGTTCCTTGCTATCCAGCAATTGTTCTTCTTTACATTGGAGTATTGCCATCTTTTATGTCAAGAATGTCGTGAGAGTTTCACCACCTCTTAAGGAATTCTTGATACAGTGAGGCTTCTCACCATCATAATTCTTCTCTTGGTCCCCGTGTTGAGTGAACTCTGTTATGAGAATTTAATATCTCTAGCAACCTTGCTACTTCAGAGTTAATGGACAATAATTCCAATGTAGTGTGGTGGTTGCTAAATTTCCATTCCGACGTTGGTCGTGCAACCCAGCCCATATTTCGGGTGCCCCTTTCAACCAATATTTAATTGTGTATGTTTTCATCGAGCATACATCATTATATCGTTTGATCTGACAAGTGTTGCCACCTTGTTCACATCATTGTGGAAATCCATCTTTTGTTAATCTCGATGAATAGTCGCTGAGTCCATCAGCCAGCTCCTCGTCTTCTCCTTGGTTTAATGTTGAACTCTTGTTCCGAAATTCGCTTCCATAGTTCATTCTCCGAGAATCTTACAATGTCATCTCGTCAATTTGTGTTGCACATTTTCTTCTCAGACATCCTGAGTTTGAGGTATCCTAACACCGATCAAATCTGAATCTCGGTCAGATATGAAGGTTGGAACATTTTTCCCAAGAGTTATAACACTGGTCCTTTATAACCCGGTAAGGTGATGGCATGCCCAGCACACCTGGCCGAATGACCTGCTGTTATAGTTTCCTTATTAGCAAGGTTATCCATTCTTCCATGAGGAAATTGTAAGACTTATTCTACAAGTTGTTCCTGATGGATCCTTCCTGTATCCAAAGTCAGTCCTTTGCTTGAAGACCATGTCAATACTATCTCGAAGCATGTCCGTGGTACTCCGCTTTTCAACAAGGACATTTGAAGCCCAATGCTAAATGTTTCGTGCTCAATTATCCAAATACCGCTGTATGGATAATGTCATGAAAATTTCTCTCCCCTCACCTAGAGGCTTTTCTACCTTATATCCTGTCAAGGATATCAATCTCTACTTGTCCTTGGTAAGGATATACCCTTGAAATATGTGTTTAGACACATTTTCCTTTCCATTGTTCTGCTTTAAACCGATAATCACTTTTCCTTTCCATTGGTTTGTTTGACCTCTCTTGTGATCTATATAATCTAAGCAAGAATGATTCATCGCTATGTAAACACCTCGGTGCGTAATTCCACAAGCAAAACCCTGTTACTATTGTTGATGACATTTCGGTAACCACCGATGGACAGGAACCTTGCCTATTGGTCCGCCTCGTTCAACGAGCAGGAAAATGGTTCTCTTCGTCCCTCGCCCTTGGTATCGATGTTGTTGCCGACATAACTGACAGACTACCCTCTGACACGCCTTGCTATCATGGCCATGCAAGATGTCGGCCCCTTTTCTACTTTCAACCACATGGTGGGCCCATAACCCACAGTTCCACAGGATCGAAACCTGACTCCTGTACATCCTTGATTCCGAAGTATCCTTTTTACTCGACTTCGTATGTAATTCATGAGCCACCTTCCTAGTGATCTGTTCTAGTATCAGACGCAATAATTTTTTTTGTTGTTGCTCTGAACCCCTTTCACCTTTTGATTAGGCATCGAATGATTCCTGCCCGTTAAAACTTCTCATGGTACCCTCATACTTTGCTCTCGACGTTTTATTTAAGTTCAACTCGAGAGATACTTCCGCCTCATTCCCTGATTTGTTCACCAGATATTTAACCCTATAAGGGTCAGTTCTCCCGAAGTTACTCTTTACTTCCCCACTTAAATCTCGGGACGAGATTTCTTGTAGTGGAGGAGATTTGTAACACCCTAGTGTCATGCTACAAGAACCCTCTGTGATTAAGCTAATCATTTACCCAAACAAAGGCTTAATCACCTTTGTCCAATATCCCATTTGAAATTCCAGTCAATTCAAATTCAAGTGAAGTTTAAAGTTGATCAAAAGTTGCGGAAAAATGTTCATCATCTGTCAAAATTCCATAACAATTATTTGTTAAGGAACACAACATCACTTTGGTGCAAAGATGAACATTAGCAATTATAATAAGCACCAATTCAGCATTTTTAAATGCTATCCTATTTTGAAAAATACCAAATGAATTCTTCGGTCTCCAAGATAATTGTGGTAATCGTCTATGATCACTGTGGATTTAATGGGACACCTCCCAAATTTTTGCTAAGTGAAATAGCTGGCCAAATAATTCTCACTCTCAGAATAGAAAACAAAAGGAAATAGAAAAGGGCCTAGCTACTCTGTGCACTTGTAGCCCATTGCTACAATTGCACAGCCCAGCCCACTCCTCCCCCATGGTCGTCCCCTTCCCTGCTCACCCGACCGAGGCGCTGCCGCAGACGGTCGCCGCCTCGACCGATCGCCACCCGCTGCTCGCGCCGAGGGGATAAGGTCGATCCTCCTGGCCTCGTCAGCTCCCCACTCCCACTTGCGCCTCTCCTCCCCCAGATCCACCTTTCCCCTCTCCCTCACGCGCTCACTCCTCCCGAGCGCCACCGTCGCCGTGCGTCGGTTGATCCCGTGGCCACCGCTGTCCCCGGCCCTCTCCGACGAGTCCCCGAGCGCCATCGTGCCCAGCGACGTCTTCCTCGACCACCGGACCAAGCCAGGAGCCCCCACAGCAAGCGCGGCGACCTCTTCTTCCTCCTCTGCTCCGACGAACGCCCGGGCCGAATTCGCCACCTCACGCCTGCCCCGAGCCCATCGAGCACACCCCACAGCGCCCGGTGAGCTCCTCCTCCCTATCCTCTCTCCCGTGTTTTCCCCGCACCATGGCAGCCTCGCCATCGCCGCTCAACCTAGCTCCGCCAAGATAGCTCGCCATCGACGCTAGAAGTCGCTGTCGAGGCTCGCCCGAGCTTCATGATCGTTTCAAGACGCGTAGTGCTCAGAGCGCTTAGCTAGCTTCGCCCGCCGCGCCGAGTATAGCCGGATCCGCTTCGTTCGAACTCCGGCGCCGCCTCCGCTGTTGTCGTCGCCGGCACCGCCTTTTCCGCCGGGTCACCACCGCAGATTCGACGCGCTGCTCCGCTGCTCAACGCACCTTAGCTGCTGAAATGGTCGCTTTGTTGGCGAAATCCGACGAGGCCCGAGGCCCTCCGCCGCATTTTGGCGTCGCCGGCATCGAGCCGCCGGCCACCGCCGACGTGGCTGGCCCGGGGCCACCCCAGAGCCACTGCTAGTGGGCCCCGCGGGTCCCAGCTGAATGGGTTGACCCAGTCAACTGCTGATGTGGCAGCCCGTGTCCCTGACATGCGGGCCCCACCGCCTAGTTAATTAACTAAAACGTTTAGTAAATAAAAACTAATTAGTTAACTAAATGAGGCACTGGCAAGGGGGGCCCACCCTCTAATTAACCCTCTGTTAGTCTAAATTAACACCGTTAAAGTCATAGAGGTCGACATCCGGGTCCCATGGACCCACAGTGTCATTTAACCTGGTCGTGAGTTCTGCTGATCACGACATCATCCCCACGCAATGCTGACATCATAATTCCTTTTCTGTTAATTTTAATAATTCTAGAAAATGTTTAAAACTTTGAAAAATCATATCTTTTAATCCGTAACTCAGATGAAAATATTTTCTACATGAAAGTTGCTCAGAACGACGAGACGAATCCGGATACGCAGCCCGTTCGTCCGCCACGCGTCCCTAGCATAGAGAACCTGCAACATTTCACCTCCGGTTCATCTGTCCGAAAACATGAAACACCGGGGATACTTTCCCGGATGTTTCCCCCCTTCAACGGTATCACCTCATACCGCGTTAGAACACGTCTAGCTCTGCTTGTTGACCTGTTATGCACTTGCTTGCTATGTATTTACTGTTTCTCCCCCCTCTTCTCTCTGGTAGCCCCCGTGACGATGCTGATGCCCCTGTGGACGACTACGTCACCGACGACCCCTCCTTGTCTGAGCAACAAGGCAAGCCCCCCCCCCTTGATCACCAGATATCGCCTATTCTCCTCTATACTGCTTGCATTAGAGTAGTGTAGCATGTTACTGCTTTCCGTTGATCCTATCCTGATGCATAGCCTGACATTGTTGCTACATCTGTTGATACCTTACCTGCAATCCTAAATGCTTAGTATAGGATGCTAGTTTATCATCATTAGCCCTACATTCTTGTCAGTCTGCCTTGCTATACTATCGGGCCGTGATCACTTGGGAGGTGATCACGGGTATATACTATACATACATACATACTATACAGATGGTGACTAAAGTCGGGTCAGCTCATTGAGTACCCGCAAGTGATTCTGATGAGGGGGCTGAAAGGACAGGTGGCTCCATCCCGGTAGAGGTGGGCCTGGGTTCCCGACGGCCCCCGACTGTTACTTTGTGGCGGAGCGACAGGGCAGGTTGAGACCACCTAGGAGACAGGTGGGCCTGGCCCTGTTCGGCGTTCGCGGATACTTAACACGCTTAACGAGATCTTGGTATTTGATCTGAGTCTGGCCATTTGGTCTATACGCACTAACCATCTACGTGGGAGTAGTTATGGGTATCCCGACGTCGTGGTATCAGCCGAAGCCTTCTTGACGTCGGCCGATCGAGTGGCGCTACCGGATTGGATCGTAAGCTTCGCACTTGTATTAAGGGGCTAGTTCGCTTTCGTCACAGATGCAACATGCAGTGTGCAAAGGCGATGGGCCCGGACCCTGCGACATAGGAGTTAGACCGGCGGTCGACTCTCTGTTGTGCCTAGGTGGGGCTGCGACGTGTTGATCTTCCGAGGCCGGGCATGACCCAGAAAGTGTGTCCGCCAAATGGGATCAAGCGTGTTGGGTTATGTGGTGCACCCTGCAGGAAGTTTATCTATTGAATAGCCGTGTCCCTCGGTAAAAGGACGACCCGGAGTTGTACCTTGACCTTATGACAACTAGAACCGGATACTTAATAAAATACACCCTTCCAAGTTCCACAGACAACCCGGTGATCGCTCTCTAACAGGGAGACGAGGAGAGGATCGCCGGGTAGGATTATGCTACGCGATGCTACTGGAGATGCTACTGGAGATGCTACTTGGAGATGCTACTTGGAGGACTTCAATCTACTCTCTTCTACATGCTGCAAGACGGTGGCTGCCAGAAGCGTAGTCTTTGACAGGATTAGCTATCCCCCTCTTATTCTGGCATTCTGCAGTTCAGTCCACTGATATGGCCTCCTTACACATATACCCATGCATATGTAGTGTAGTTCCTTGCTTGCGAGTACTTTGGATGAGTACTCATGGTTGCTTTCTCCCCTTTTTCCCCTTTCCTTCTTTTCCGGTTGTCGCAACCAGATCGGAGCCAGAGCGACGCCACCGTCGACCACGACTACTACTACATCGGAGGTGCCTACTACTACGCAGTGTCGGCCGACGATGACCAGAGTAGTTTAGGAGGATCTCAGGCGGGAGGCTTGCGCCTCTTCGATCTCAGATCCCGGTTTGTGCTAGCCATCTTATGGCAACTTGTTTAACTTATGTCCGTACTCAGATATTGTTGCTTCCACGACTCGTCTATGATCGAGCACTTGTATTCGAGCCCTCGAGGCCCCTGGCTTGTATTATGATGCTTGTATGACTTATCTATGTTTTTTGAGTTGTGTTGTGATATCTTCCCGTGAGTCCCTGATCTTGATCGTACACGTTTGCGTGCATGATTAGTGTACGATTGAATCGGGGGCGTCACATCCTGCCTGGGAGCCTCCTAACTACTCCTGGTCATCAGCGTCCGTCACATAGTAGTAGGCACCCTCGGGGTAGTAGTAGCCGTCGGTGGTGGCATCTGGATCATGGGCTCCACCATCTGGTTGCAGCACCCGACAAGAATGGAAAGAGGTGGAAAAGGGGGAGAAAAGCAACCGTGAGTACTCATCCAAAGTACTCACAAGCAAGGATCTACACTACATAAGCATCGATATCAATGAAATGGGTAGTATCTGTGGACTGAACTGCAGAATGCCAGAAGAGAAGGGGAAAGCCCAGCCTATCAAAGACTAGCATCTTCAAGCAGCTCCAAGCATCTTGCAGCAATCAGAAGAGTATAGAATAGCAGTTTATATTTAACAAGAACGCCAGAGATCCTTCCCGACTCCTGAGAAAGCAATCTTGGAGCCACATATCCATTACATGCCTCAGCATTCAGTATCCAGTTCTAGTTGTAGAGATCGGGATACAACTCCGAGCGTCCGTTACCATGGACCCGGCTATACGAATAGATAATACTTCCCTGTAGGTGTGCACCAACTTACACAACAAGCTCGATCAACTCCGGCCAGACACACCATCAGGTCATGACCGCCCTTGGCCGATCAACACACCGCAGTCCTACCTAGGCTCATCAGAGAGGCCAGCACTCTGGTCTACATCCTAAGCGCACAAGGGTCTCGGGCCCATCGCCCTTTGCACTCTTGCATATTTCATACGCGGCCGGTGAGCAGACCTAGCCCCCTTATCCAAGGTGAGGCGTTCCAATCCAACCCGGCGTACGCCGCTCCATCGCTGACGTCTATTGAGCTTTCGGCTGATACATGCGATGCAGAGTGCACATACTTATTCCCACGTTGTGGTTAGTGAGAAAAAGGCCAGAGACCTACTTGAATCAAATATCCAAACTGTTAGTGTCTTGGTAGTGTGCGGTAATGATCAATGATCCACGATATGTGGTCCCATCGCCCCATCTCACGGACATCGATCATGTTGATCGAGTCATCGAACATAAAGCGGGGCAACTGGGACAAGGTGGGGATCACTGATGGATCTCTAACCAACCTATATTAAACAGTTTAGAATAAGCAGGAAAGGTATGAAGAACATGGTGCTACTTTGAAGCACAAGTGTGGAAAAAGATAGTAACATTGTCCCCTTTTTATTTTCTTTCTTTTTTCTTTTTTTGGGTCTTTTTTTATTTAGCCTTTCCTTTTTTTGGCCTTTTTTTTCTTTTTGGCCTTTCTTTTTTTTATAAGGGACAATGCTCTAATAATGATGATCATCACACTTCTATTTATTTACAACTCATGAGTTACAACTCAAAACTAGAACAAGATATGACTCTGTATGAATGCCTCCGGCAATATACCGGGATGGGCAATGATGCAAAAGTGACATGTATGAATTTATGAAGGTGGCTTTGCCACAATACGATGTCAACTACATGATCATGCAAGGCAATATGACAATGATGATGCGTGTCATGATAAACGGAACGGTGGAAAGTTGCATGGCAATATATCTCTGAATGGCTATGGAAATGCCATAATAGGTAGGTATGGTGGCTGTTTTGAGGAAGATATAAGGAGGTTTATGTGTGATAGAGCGTATCGTATCACGGGGTTTGGATGCACCGGCGAAGTTTGCACCAACTCTCAAGGTGAGAAAGGGCAATGCACGGTAACGAAGAGGCTAGCAATGATGGAAGGAGAGAGTGCGTATAATCCATGGACTCAACATTAGTCATAAAGAACTCATATACTTATTGCAAAAATCTACAAGTCATCAAAAACCAACCACTACGCGCATGCTCCTAGGGGGATAGATTGGTAGGAAAAGACCATCGCTCGTCCCCGACCGCCACTCATAAGGATGACAATCTAAGAACACCTCATGTTTCAAATTTATTACATAACGGTTACCATACGTGCATGCTAGGGGACTTGCCGACTTCAACACAAGTATTTCTCAAATTCACAATTACCCAACTAGCATGACTCTAATATCACCACCTTTATATCTCAAAACAATTATCAAGCATCAAATTGATCATATCATCCAATTCACTTCCTATGATAGTTTTTATTATACCCAACTTGGATGCTCGTCATTCTAGGACCAATTTTATAACCATAGCAAATACCATGCTGTTCTAAAAGACTCTCAAAATAATATAAATGAAGCATGAGAGATCAATAATTTCTACAAAATCAAGCCGCCGCCGTGCTCTAAAAGGTATAAGTGAAGCACTAGAGCAAAAACTATCTAGCTCAAAAGATATAAGTGAAGCACATAGAGTATTCTAATAAATTCCAAATCATGTATTTCTCTCCCAAAAGGTGTGTAAAGCAAGGATGATTGTGGTAAACTAGAAAGAAAAGACTCATATCATACAAGACGCTCCAAGCAAAACACATATCATGTGGCGAATAAAAATATAGCTCCAAGTAAAGTTAGCAATAGACAAAGACGAAAGAGGGGATGCCTTCCGGGGCATCCCCAAGCTTAGGCTTTTCGTTGTCCTTGAATATCTTGGGGTGCCATGGGCATCCCCAAGCTTAGGCTCTTGCCACTCCTTATTCCATAGTCCATCAAATCTTTACCCAAAACTTGAAAACTTCACAACACAAAACTCAACAGGAAATCTCATAAGCTCCGTTAGTGCAAGAAAGAAAAACCACCACTTAAGGTACTGTAATGAACTCATTATTTATTTATATTGGTGTTAAACCTACTGTATTCCAACTTCTCTATGGTTCACACCCCCCGATACTAGCCATAGATGCATCAAAATAAGCAAACAACACACGAAAAACAGAATCTATCAAAAAGCAGAGCAGTATGTAGCAATCTATAACTTTCCAATACTTATGGAACTCTAAAATCCTACCAAAATAGGAAGTCCTAGGAAAATTTTCTGTTGATCTACATTAAAATAATCAAGGCAAAAGCATGTTTCGTGATTTACCGAATTTTTTCTTGTGAGCATAAAGTTTACATTTTTCAGCAGAATCAAATTAACTATCACCGTAGGTTATCCTATAGGTTCTACTTGGCACAAACACTAATTAAAACATAAAACCACATCTAAACATAAGCTAGATGAATTATTTATTGAATAACAGGAAGTAAAAATATTGGTTGTCTCCCAACAAGCGCTTTTCTTTAAAGCCTTTTAGCTAGGCATTGCTAATTTTAATGATGCTCACATGAAAGACAAGAATTGAAGCGCAAAGAGAGCATCATGAAACACGTGACAAACACATCTAAGTCTAACATACTTCCTATGAATAGCCATATTATAGGCAAACAAATTATCATAGAAAGCAAAAACTAGCATATGCAAGGAAGTGGAAAGAAACAATAGCAATCTAAAAATAACAAGAGGTAATTTTGTAACATGGAAATTTCTACAACCATATTTTCCTCTCTCATAATAATTACATGTAGGATCATAAGCAAATTCAACAACATAGCTATCACATAACATATTCTCAACATGATCCACATGCATGCAAAGTTGACACTCTTCCAAGATAGTGGGATTATCATTAACTAAAGTCATGACCTCTTCGAACCCACTTTTATCAAAAATTTCATAAGATTGAACATTCTCCAAATATGTGGGATCTAAAGTTCACACTCTTCCAAACCCACTTTCAATATTATTGCAAACATTATTATCAGTCTCATATTCATCATGGGGCTTAAATAAATTTTCAAGATCATAAGAAGAGTCACCCCAATCATGATCATTGCAACAAGTAGTAGAAATAGCAAAACTAGCAACCCCAAGCTTCGGGTTTTGGATATTATTAGCACAACTGACATCAAGAGAATTTAAAATAAAATCATTGCAATCATGCTTTTTATTCAAGGAGCTATCGTGAACCTCTTCATAAATTTCTTCATCACAACTTTCAGATTCACGAAATTCAAGCAAAACCTCATAAAGATAATCTAGTGCACTCAAATTACTAGAATTTGGTTCATCATAATTGGATCTCTTAAAAAGATTGGCAAACGGATGAGGATCCATAGATCCTAAGTTCTCTGTATAGCAATAAATAAACAACTATTCCAACCAAACGAGCAAACGAGCCAAGTAAGACATCAAAGCAAACGAAAAGACGAACAGAAGAAGGGCGAATAAAACGGCAAGTGTGAAGTGGGGCAGAGGAAAACGAGAGGCAAATGGCAAATAATATAATGCGAGGGAGATGAGTTTGTGATGGATACTTGGTATGTCTTGACTTGAGCGAAGACCTCCCCGGCAACGGCGCCGAAAATCCTTCTTGCTACATTTTGAGCTTGCGTTGGTTTTCCTTGGAGAGGAAAGGGTGATGTAGCAAAGTAGCATAAGTATTTCCCTTAGTTTTTGAGAACCAAGGTATCAATCCAGTAGGAGGCTCCTCAAAAGTCCCATGCACCTACATAAACAAACAAGAACCACGCAACCAACGCAATAAAGGGGTTGTCAATCCCTTCACGACCACTTGCAAAAGTGATATCTGATAGAGATAATATGATAAGCTAAATATTATTGGTATTTTTATGATATAGATTGGAAAGTAAAATATGCAAATAAATGTAGATGGCAAACTTATATGATAAAAGATAGACCAGGGGGGCATAGGTTTCACTAGTTGCTTCTCTCAAGATAGCATAAGTATTACGATGGGCGAACAAATTACTGTCGAACAATTGATAGAAAAGCGAATAATTATGAGATTATCTAGGCATGATCATGTATATAGGCATCACGTCCGTGACAAGTAGACCGACTCCTGCCTGCATCTACTACTATTACTCCACTCATCGACCGCTATCCAGCATGCATCTAGAGTACTAAGTTCATAAGAACAGAGTAACGTATTAAGAAAGATGACATGATGTAGAGGGATAAACTCATGCAATATGATATAAACCCCATCTTTTTATCCTCAATGGCAACAATACAATACGTGCCTTGCTGCCCCTGCTGTCACTGGGAAAGGACACCGCAAGATTGAACCCAAAGCAAAGCACTTCCCCATTGCAAGAAAGATCAATCTAGTAGGCCAAACCAAACTGATAATTCGAAGAGACTTGCAAAGATAACTTAATCATACATAAAAGAATTCAGAGGAGACTCAAATATTTCTCATAGATAAACTTTATCATAAACCCACAATTCATCAGATCTCGACAAACACACCGCAAAAAGAGTTACATCGAATAGATCTCCAAGAAGATCAAGGAGAACTTTGTATTGAGATTCAAAGAGAGAGAAGAAGAAGCCATATAGCTAATAACTATGGACCCGAAGGTCTGTGGTAAACTACTCACAACTCATCGGAGAGGCCTTGGAGATGATGTAGAGGCCCTCCATGGTGGATTCCCCCTCCGGCGGAGCGCCAGTGACGGCTCCAAGATGGGATCTCGCAGATACAGAAGGTTGCGGCGGTGGAATAAGGTTTTCGTTGTCTCCTCTGATGTTTTTAGGGTACGGGGGTATATGTAGGCGAAGCAAGTACGTCCGTGGAGCAACGAGGGGCCCATGAGGGTGGGGGCGCGCCCAGCCCTAGGGGGCACGCCAAGCACACTCGTGGCCGCCTCGCTTGTTGCTTGACGCCCACTCCAAGTCTCCCGGTTGGTATTTGTTCCAAAAAGATCGTTCCCGAAGGTTTCGTTCCGTTTGGACTCCGTTTGATATTCCTTTTCTTCGAAACACTGAAATAGGCAAAAAACAGCAATTCGGGCTGGGCCTCCGGTTAGTAGGTTAGTCCCAAAAATGATATAAAAGTGTAAAGTAAAACCCATAAACATCCAAAACAGGTAATATAATAGCATGGAACAATAAAAAATTATAGATACGTTGGAGACGTATCAACGTCCAGGGGGCCCATGAGGCAGGGGGCGCCCCCAAGGGGAGGGGGGCACCCCCCACCCTTGTGGACAGGGTGTGGGTCCCCTGACGCTGATTCTTTCGCCAGTATTTTTTATTTATTTTGAAAAGTTGCTCCGTGGATTTTCAGGTCATTCTGAGAACTTTTATTTCTGCACAAAAATAACACCATGGCAGTTCTGCTGAAAACAGCGTCAGTCCGGGTTAGTTTGGGAAAGTAGATACGACGGAGACGTATCACGGGGTCATGTTCATCCTTGTCTATTGCCTTGCTCCAGCCTCCACGGGCTCTTGTTCATACACCGTCGAGGTCCTCCGGCCTCCACCAGCCACTATTCATCCGAGGCTACTGTTCATCCACCTCCACCACTCATCGTTCATAGAACCTCCACGGAGGTCCTGTTCATCCACCCCAAGCGGGTGGGGTACAGCGGCCTCCTCGGGTCTGTTAATCTAGCATAGAATCGCCTACTACCATGGGGTCCTTTTCATCCAACCCCACCGAACTGCTCATCCACTGACCAACCAACCGCTCGACTCACCATGTCTCGACTCGTTCTACGCATCGCAGCACACGGTAGCAACGGTCCTTCGTTCATTGAGAGGCAACCCAACACCGGTTGGCTACGTCTTGCACGGGGGCTCAATTGGCATCAGTAATGTGACGCCCCCGATTCAATCGTACACTAATCATATATGCAAATGTGTACGATCAAGATCAGGGACTCACGAGAAGAAATCACAACACAACTCTAGACATAAATTAAAATAATACAAGCTTTATATTACAAGCCAGGGGCCTCGAGGGCTGGAATACAAATGAGTCAGTGAAAGCAACAATATCTGAGTACAGACATAAGTTAAATAAGTTTGCCTTAAGAAGGATAGCACAGAAGCAACAACGATCGAAAAGGCAAGGCCTCCTGCCTGGGAGCCTCCTAACTACTCCTGGTCATCGGCATCTGTCACGTAGTAGTAGGCACCCTCGGGATAGTAGTAGCCGTCGGTGGTGGCGTCTGGATCCTGGGCTCTACCGCCTGGTTGCAGCATCCGAGAAGAATGGAAAGAGGTGGAAAAAGGAGAGCAAAGCAACAGTGAGTACTCATCCAAAGTACTCGCAAGCAAGGATCTACACTACATATGCATTGGTATCAATGAAATGGGTAGTATCTATGGACTGAACTGCAGAATGCTAGAAGAGAAGGGGAAAGCCTAGCCTATCAAAGACTAGCATCTTCAAGCAGCTCCAAGCATCTTGCAGCAATCAGAAGAGTATAAAATAGCAATTTATATTTAACAAACATGTTGTAGAAATAACGCCCAGACATCCTTCCCCGACTCCCTGCGAGAAAGCAATCTCGGAGCCACATATCCATTACATGCCCCAGCATTCCGTATCCAGTATCCAGTTCTAGTTGTATCGATCAGGATACAACTCCGAGCGTCTATTACCGTGGACCCGGCTATTTGAATAGATAATACTTCCCTGTAGGGGTGCACCAACTTACCCAACACGCTCGATCAACTAAGGTCAGACACACCATCAGGTCATGACCGCCCTCGGCCGATCAACACACCATAGTCCTACCTAGGCTCATCAGAGAGGCCAACACGCCGGTCTACATCCTAAGCGCGCATGCGTCTCAGGCCCATCGGTCTTTGTACTCCTGCACATTGCGTACGCGGCTGGTGAGCAGACCTAGCCCCCCTTATACAAGGTGAGGCATTCCAGTCCAACCCGATGCGCGCCATTCCATCGCTGACGCCCGTTGAGCTTTCGGCTGATACATACAATGCAGAGTGCTCATACTTATTCTCCTGCGGTGGTTAGTATGACAAAGGCCAGAGGCCTACTCAGATCAAATATCCAAATCGTTAGTGTCTTGGTAGTGTGCGGTAACGATCAATGATCCACGATATGATGGAAGATCAAAATGTACGATTACATCAATTATAAACCGCAAGGTCACCTAACGATATATTCGAATTCAACATAACATGGATTCAAAAATTGAAATTCAAGATCCTGGCATTTGTAATCATACAAAAAGGGACATTACTCTTTCTTTTGGTGGGAATTGATTTGTTTTTGGTTGTTGTTGAGGGAAGTGCGAATCGATTTGGTACTGTGCAGGGTGATCTTGTTCTCCCGATTTTTTTACTTTTTTTTGTAGTTTTTTCAATGGCATCTATAGCAATATAGTAAAAGGGGACATGCGCCTCTTGTGTCTTGTATGAATTTTTTACACATTAAGTTTGTTACGCGAACAAGGAATCCGCACCTTGTTATCCTGAAATTTTCAAGCTCGAGTATCTTTTGTCTCACCCGCTTTGAAACTCCGCCTCTTCAACCCGCGCGCGCCTTGTTATCCCAAAATTTCGACGTCGCGAGAACTCCCTCCTCATCCAAATCGTCCCGCAGCCCGACACGCGAAATCCCCTTCTACCCTCGGTAGGAAATGAAGCTCCACGTCGCGGTGTGAAAACCGGTGGGGTACACTGTAACTTACCCTACATTTCGGACAAGCGTCCCTAAACTTGGCTCCCTCCCCTTAGCCCCCCCATTAAACCGAGGCCGCCAAAACCCATGAAACCCCGCTCCTCCGTCGGCCTCTCGACCGCCGCCCAGTGGAGACTCTTCCCGACTACATCGCCCACCGCAATAGCTCGCCGTCCCTCATCCAGACCTTGGATGAGGATCCGTTGTTGATCTCGTCGTCCCGCCAGATCAGCCACCCCATCCTCCACCTCCAAGGAGTTGCCCCGAGGTTCGCCTCGTCTATCCCGCCACCTCAATCCCCACAGCGCCGTCTTGACCTGCCCCACCGGAACCGCAGCACCCTCACCAATTCCTCCGATGAAGCCGAGGCCAACTCGATGCCACCAAGGAGGTTCTGCACTCACCGCTGCATTATATCTTTTATTCGATCTCATAGGGCTGCCGGTGCTCGATACCGAGCAGACATGGCGGGTCTCATCGACGGCGCCATTGCCGGCCACATCATCCATGACGTCTCTCCCCCATGTCGTTGCTTCCTCGGCGGCGACTTCCATAATGGCACTAGCTGCAGCTGCTTCGGCTCTCGCTCGCGCTGTGGCTCTGTTCTTGCTGTCGGTCGCGCTACTGCACTGCTCTTGCTTTCGTTCGTGCTGCTACTCTGCTCTTGCTCTCGCTTGCGCTGCTGCTGCACGACCTCCGGCAGCTACAGGAGTTGCTGCTTTAGCACTCGCTCGCGGTGCTAGTGCACGACTTGCTCTCTGCTAGTGCGTTCCCTGCTCAAGCATCTGCTGATTTAGATCACTGCTTCTCTACTACTAGTGCTCGAATGCCCTAAACATCTATTGCAATGCTCTGCTACTAGTTTAATTAGTTTCGACAGTAAAATTTAGTTTCGACTGTAAAGTTCATTTTCTTCAGTTACGTTCAGAGTGAACAGTACTTACAGCATCTGTCAGAGCGGCCGTGGCGCGGCTGATGCGTTTTACATCTAGCACTTTTTGGTGATGTATTTTACATCATCTATTGCAGATGATATTAGGGTCCCACTTCAGATTAACGTTGTATGTCTTGTCCTGCTTCAGCCTCGTCGTCGTACACCTTACCAGAGCTGCTCCAACAACGGAACCATCCATCACAACGGAGCAGTAACCTCGGCGCCGTTTCCAGAGGCCTAGGATCTTCTTCCCCGCCTCCGACAGTCACACCAGCATCATCACCATCCTCCGCGTCCAACCCAATGATGCTGAGGTCCACAAGGCTATGCCAAAGAGGTTATACACTCGTCGCATCACTTTGTTACTCTGCATTCATGTCAATCCCTCAGGGATCCTTTGCTATGGAACTACTATTCGTGCAAATCTGTTAGAAGGAGTGGAGCAAAGCAAAACTGGAGGATTTTTTCCTTTGGTGTCTCTTTCGAAGAAAAAACATAGGAATTTTATTCACTTGGACATCCTTTTCAAATTAATATGCATGAAGAATAGAACTAATTGCATTACTGGCATAATAAGATTCTTATTTTTTTTCATTTTCACGTGGTTTGACTTTAATTTGACCACGTTTCTCCATTCCTGCGTTCTTCCAATTCATGTGAACCAAACCCCCAGGTTGACTGAAATCCTATGTTTCCAGATGCTCTGTTTTGCATGTGCATTCCTATGCTATTCCTATGTTTTTCCTGTCCCTGCGTTTATAGAATTTTCCAATTCTAAGGAGCCCTTACAGATTTACTTCATTTTCAGATAGGTGTCAAAGAAAACACCTTTGTGTTATGTCCTGCTCCTACCGTGTCGTCATCCACCCCACCTGAGGTGCACCATCGACGAAGCGTTCATCGCAGCAGAGATCCCCCGCAGACTTTCTTTCGCCTCAGATCATCTTCCCGTTGTTGCGCAGCCATGCCAACTGCATTACCATCATCGGTGAGCAAATGAACACGAGGACTACAGTTCTGGAAGAGAGGTCGTAGTCTTTCGTGTTTGCTTACGTTATACATCGGTTATTTTTACCTGCTACTTTCTCGTTGAAACTTGAGTTTTGAAATTCCCATGGGTCTCATATCGAGCCAGCAACGAATAGTATCTGTCTACTATCTGGTTCATCTGGGGTCTTCCATGTGGTTCATGTTGGGTGGGCAACAAACAATAGATGATCCATTGTCTATCTTTTTAAACTAAAGATATAATCTACCTGCTATCATTAGTTTTGGATCCATCCACTCGTTTGCTACCATCAGTCTTGATTTTTGCATGCACCCCTTAGACCTTACAAAATCTAACTATTTTTTTATTATGCATGTCGGATATTGTACACAATCGTACTGAACATGTAGAGAAAAAGAGAAGACCGTTGCGTGGGAATATAATGTCATGCAGACACCACTCCATGATCGAAGTGCCCCCTCCTGCATTTCCAAATTGTATTCCAGAGGAAGATAACTATTCAGATGAGGATTCAGAAGGAGCCGACCACGCCTGTTTACCACCTGAGGTGTTTGCTCTAACCTGGCATGCTGACTACATATGGAACAAAATGAGTGAATTTACATTCTAAAATATGTCTATATACATCCGTATGTGGTAGTCCATTTTAAATCTCTAAAAAGACAAATATTTAGGAACAGAGGGAGTATATGGGAATTATGCAATGCCATCTTCTTTAGTCAGGCATCATATACGTGAATCATGCAATGCCATCCTGTTTAGCCAGTCAACGTATATGTGAATTGTATCATGCCATATTTTTTCCATAATGTATTCCATTTGTCAACAATGTTTATACATTCATCTACTCTTCCTGTGCATCAGCCATTTGAGTCGGTCATGGGAAAATCTGGAGTGAAAACAAGGTCTTCGAGCGATCGATGCTACTGTCGATGCAGATTTCTTGTTGGTTCTGAGATAGCTCCTCGGAGGAGGATTGAGAGATAGATGACCGGTCGACGCCCCGAGGTGCATGATCTAACTTGGCTGGGTTATATTGCTCATATCATGCATATGGTGTCTTGCATTGCCATGCCATCTGCTTAGATTAGACATGCTTTGTGTGAATGCCTCCTGTTTGCTTTCTATATTAGATATGTGAATTATGCAATGCCATGTTTTTCAGCCAGTTATCATATATGTGAATTATGCACCGCCATGGAGCCAGGCATCATATATGTGAATTATCTCATGCCATCCTTTTTTTCATTACGTATTCCATTTGTCGACAATCTGTGTATATTGAACTACTCTTCATGTGTATCAGCCATTTGAGCCGGTTATGGAAAAATCTGGAGTGAAAACAAGGTCTTGAGCAGGAAATGGTACTGTTGAAGCATATATCTCGATGGTTCAGGAGCTCCTCGGAGGAGGATTCAGAGACAGATGACCAGTCCTATATCCCACCTGAGGTGTATGCTCTAAGTTGCAATGTTTATATTTCTCATATGATGCATATGGTGTCTTGCATTGCTTAGTTTAGACATCATATGCACAATATTGAATTCCATCTGCTTAGTTTAGAGATCATACATGCGAGTGCCAGCTGCTTCGTATATGAATCAATTATGTCAATTATATCATGCCATCATGTATACTTAGACAACATGTATGTGTTTATTTCATCCCAACCTATTTTAGAAAGACATCATATAGTTTTGTCATGTCATCCTATTTAGGTACTCATCATATGTTGAATTATGCCATTATATCCTGTTAAGTTATCCGTCATATATCTAAAACTGTGTCATGCTATCCTGTTTAGTTAGGCATCATATATGTGAAATTGTGTCATGTTGTCCTGTTTGGTTAGACAACATATATGTGAATTACCACATCTATCTATCATACAATGTATGTACGTATGTTCAATTTCTTTTCTTGTTTATCAGCCATTTGAATTGGAGGGGGTGATGGCAGTATCTAAGGGAGCAAAAACCCGTTCTTCACAAAAGACAGTGCTACCCATCGATGCAGATAGAACCATGGTTGTACTGGCCCACAAACTAGCCCCACCACACATAATCGAGACTCTTCCAGATTGCACACTTACACCGTTGGGCAGAGAACCAGCTACAACCCATCTAACCGCAACCCCAGCGGATAATAACCCACTTCTAGTAGACAAAGTACCATGTCCACCACAGTACCCCACACGAGCAGTTTGTAAAGCTCTTTGCAGTGCCCAAAGCACGAAGACCACCACAGCTAACCCAAACTCCATATTTAAAGCATAAGAGCAACTGTTCTCAGGTCAGATTCCATAGCAATGGTCCATACTCCTTTGCTGTTGCATCATTGTATTTACTCATACCAACTACTTTCGAATTTGAAGGATCCATTTGAAATTCCAATGGTGCAACAGGTATGTTTTAAACCTATTTCTTTAACTGGATTGCTGTTCTAACTTCTTGCTCTATGCTGATTTCAGTTTAAGTTGTATAAACAGTTATGTTCTCATGTGATACACATTACAAGTGCTGCCGATGCTGTGTAGTTTCTCACACTTATATTCTGTCTATGCTGTTGTGTCTTAAAAATATATGAGTTGAACTGTGTCTCTATCTTGATTAGGGAACATAAACTAGAATGATATGGACAATACAATGACCATAGTTCATAGATATATGTTTGTTTCATGTTGTTATCCTGTCCACCATACTACTGAACTGGTTTACCAAAATGAGTTTCGTATACTACAAGCTAAACATGTGATGTGTCTGCTTGTTTCTCTTGTAGTATGCAAATAGAATATTGGAGAAGAGCACCCCACTATGCAATGGTAGAGAAAGTAATGCAGATAAGGTTCAAGATAGTGAGACAACCCTGTTGGTCTCCAAGAAAGGTGATAAAAATGATCTTGTAGACAGTAAGAAAACCCCATAGTCTTGCGTTGATGTAGTGTTCGAGTTCTTGGCGATCACCGGCACAAGCTCTTGAACTCATTTGCTGAATCACTTGACTTCTTGGTCTCAGCTACAAGCTGAAAGGCATCAGTCAGCTGTGTTGCAGCAAGAAGACGAAGGACTGAGGAAGTCCCTGCAGAATTTAGATGCGTACTTTCTTGTGCAATGACAGAAGTTGGAGGATTTAAGCGCCAAACAAGAGAAAGTTAATAAGCTTGCTAAGCATCTTGCCGAGATTATGGGTACCTGGATATTGTTTCTTGAACTCTTCTCAAGTGGTTTCATTCGGACTTGTTTTTTGCGGCGTTTATATCTGCTTTGTTCCCTATATTTGCACTTGGTGGCGAACTTTGATGCCCAATGGATGTAATATGTAATAGCTGTGATAGCCTAGCATAAGTTGCTTGCTTATTTATTTCCTTGTTGTCTTGTTTATTTGTTTTCTTGTAGTCAGTGCAGTTCTTTTTCCGCGGTTTGCTAGTGGCTGCAATAACCTATTTTTTCAAACTAGGCCCCAGTAACCATGGGCTAATATTTACTGTAGTGACACTGGGCCTCCTACGGCCGTAGAAACAGTGGGCCTTCTACGGGCCGTAGAAACAGTGGGCCTTCTAGGGGCCATAGAAACAATGGCCTTCTAAGGGCCGTAGAAACAATGGGCCTTCTACGAGCTGTATCATCAATGGGCCTTATACGGGCCGTATGTCGATTGGCCAAACATGGGCCAATAACGAGATCGCATTATGGCGTAAGCGGGCTAGAGTTGGAATCGTCCGTTCATGGGCCGACCATAACGGGCCATCGTTAATAGGCCGTGTTGACGACGCTATGAAAATGGCCCAACAAATTAACGGACCACAAGCGGGCCGATCAGTAACCACGGGCTGAATTTGGCCCCAAGCGTAAAATGACGAACGGGCCGTAAGTAAACAAATGCTGGAAATGAGCCCAAGAATTAATGGGCTCTGAGAAGGCCGAAAGATAACATGGGCTGGAAACGGCCCAACGGATAACAGGCCGTTAATGGGTATAAAGTGATACACTATTCATTACGGGCCAGTTTCACCACGGGCCGTTAATGGGTGTAAAGTGATACACTGTTCATTACGGGCCAGTTTCACCGCGGGCAGTTAATGGTCCAAGAGTTACAAAGGGCCTCATATGGGCCGAAAAGACGTCATGGGCCATACATGGGCCAGAAGTGAAAATGGGCTAGAATCATATTGGATGGCCTAGATGACGCTACTGGGCCTAATTCGGATAAGGCGTAACGGGCCTTGGGTTAGCGGGTTGTAAATGGGCTATATGCGAATAGGCCGTAATCAGGCTTTCCATGGGTCGGCCCGCCACCTTTTGACCAAGTCAAACGGGCCGGCCTTTTCACAAGAATGGGCCTCTATTGGGCCGTGCCACGTGTCGATGTATCATAGGCGCCTTCAGTCCAATGAGTGGATGACATCTGTCCCAATGATGAGCCGACGCGTGTTTCCTCCACCAATGATGATTTTACGTGGAAAATCCCCATTGGTCGGGCTGTTAACGGGTTATCGAATCCAAAACCCGACCGATAGCTTAACGGCGTTCGTTACGGTGGATGCCACGTGTCGGTCACCCTTGACGAAAGCACTTACGGACACGCGATTTATCGTCATGGAAGTGGGCACTTCCATGATGATAATTTCGTAATGTCATGGAACACTTCTATGATAGCACGGTATGACTATCTTGATTACGTCATAAAATCGTCATGAATGTACATGCATGACAAAAATGCGACTCTTGTGACAAACACGTATCATCACGGAAGTGTATTTTTTGTCTTGCAAGAGACGGGAAGCGACCAACCGAGAGAGTGACAACGATCATGAACATGTACTAAAATTAATCAACACCGAGTGCAAGCATGAGTAGGATATAATCCACCATGAACATAAATATCGTGAAGGCTATGTTGATTTTGTTTCAACTACATGTGTGAACATGTGCCAAGTCATGTCACTCGAATCATTCAAAGGAGGATACCACCCTATCATACCACATCACAACCATTTTAATAGCATGTTGGCATGCAAGGTAAACCATTATAAGCTCCTAGCTAATTAAGCATGGCATAAGCAACTATAATCTCTAATTGTCATTGCAAACATGTTTATTCATAATAGGCTGAATCAGGAACGATGAACTAATCATATTTACAAAAACAAGAGAGGTCGAGTTCATACCAGCTTCTCTCATCTCAATCAGTCCATCATATATCGTCATTATTGCCTTTCACTTGCACGACCGAACGATGTGGATAATGATAATAGTGCACGTGCATTGGACTAAGCTGGAATCCGCAAGCATTCAATTCAAGGGAGAAGACAAGGTAATATGGGCTCTTGGTTAAATCAACAATCATGCATATGAGAGCCACTAAACATTTTCATTACGGTCTTCTCCTCTCAACCCCCAAAGGAAAGAAAAGGAATAAAACTATTTACACGGGAAAGCTCCCAACAAGCAAAAGAAGAACGAGAAATCTTTTTGGTTTTCTTTTAATTACTACTACAAGCATGGAAATTAAACTAACTAAATTTTTTGGTTTTTCTTAAGGTTTATCAAACACACAAGAAGAAAGCTAGAAAAAGAAATTAAACTAGCATGGATAGTACAATAAAAAAATTTAATCACCGACAACTAGGATGAGTGTGTGAACATGAGTGTAATGTCGGTGAGAAATACATACTCCCCCAAGCTTAGGCTTTTGGCCTAAGTTGGTCTATGGCCATGGGTAGCCTGGCTGACGTCCAAAGTTGTAACTGGGGTCATACTGAGATGCAGCAGCCATTGCCTCCTGAGCTGCAGCATGGCGGCGAGCCACCTCCATCCTCCTCTTGTACTCGTTTGCCTCCTCCCTGGTTATAACATATCTTCCTTTTGCCTGATAATCAAAGAGGGCAGGAGCAGGGAGAGTAATATGAACAGTGCGACGTTTGTCAAAGATTAGCCGATACTGGAGGAATTGTTCATTCCTCTCAAGAAAATGATGATTAACCATGGCATTATAATATAAATAAGCGGGAGGCAACTCCCTGTCATTTTCATGTGCAGGTATGCCAAGATAATTAGCTACACGGGTTGCATAAATCCCTCCAAACAGTCTCCAACTAAACCATTATTATGCAACCTACGTGCAACAATTGCCCCCAAGTTGTATTGTTTATCACCTAATATAGCACTCTTGAGAACACAAAGATCAGGAACACACATATGACATGCTTCATTTGTACCGTTAATGCATATACCAATGAAGAGAGCAAAAATAATGTATAGCAGGAAAGTGAATGCTCCCTATGGTAGCTTGTGCTATTTCTCTAGATTCTCCCACAATGATACTAGCAAGAAAATCTTTATATTCAGATTTACAAGGTTCATTAACACTGCCTCACTGAGGGATTTTACAAGCAGTAGTGAAATCTTCTAGGTCCATGGTATATGATTTATCATAAATATCAAATAGGACAGTTGTAGAATTACGCGAAGATGTAAATTTAAACCTTCTCACAAAGGATCTAGTCAAATAGTAGTGCCGAGGACACTTATCTTGCATGAAGTCCTCAAGATTGGCTTTACGCCCATATGCATCAAATTCATCCTTGATGCCCGCATTGACCATAAGCTCCTCTGACGGCCATTCACAAGGCAAGACATCGACTTCCCACGGTGGTTCGTCGTCTTGCTCACGTATTGCAAGCACGGGTCCTTTCTTCCTTGAAGAACCACCTTGGTACATTTTCTTGGACATATTTATTCCTTTGAAAAATTTCTGAAATTTTAGTAACTCAAAATAAAAGTGAATCAAACTCAACAAATTTGATAGCAACTACTCCCACAACCGCCTAGAGCCTATATCATGCATTAAAATTTGACATGCAAGCTCAAGAACAGGGTCACCTAGGCAGCAAAAATTTGCAATGAATAAAGCACTAGAACAAAAACTAATTGGACCATTGGAGGAGTCACGTACCAAAGAACAATCCCCCAAAGCAGTTTTGTGAATGAAGCTTTGAGCAAGGAGATCAAAAATGGCAGCAAAGTGAGCTAGAACTAGTGCTTGAGCTGGATGGTGATTTTTTTGGGAGGAAAATGAAGTGTGTGGGTGCAGGAATAAGTGGAGGGGGGACACCGTGGGCCCATGAGGAAGGGGGCGCGCCCTATAGGGGTGGGCGCGCCTGAGAGGTGGGGGCGCTACAGGGGTGGGCACGCCTGACCTCGTGGCAGTGCTTGCTCCCCCTGATGTGTTCTCAGTGCCATATATTCTCAAATATTTCAGAAAAAATCATATTAAATTTATAGGGCATTTGGAGAACTTCTATTTTTGGGGTATTTTTTATTACAAGGATAATTCATAAAACAGACAGAAAATACTATTTTTACTTTATTTAACCTAAATAACAGAAAGTAAAAGGAGGGTATAGAAGGTTGTGCCCTCTAATTTCATCCATCTCATGATCATCAAAAGGAATCCACTAACAAGGTTGATCAAGTCTTGATAACAAACTCATTCCGAATAACATGGAACCGGAGAAATTTTGAATAACACTAGGTTACCTCAATGGGGATATGAACATCCCCAATAATAAGAATATCATATTTCTTCTTGATAGTAGGAAGAGGAAATTCAAAGCCTCCAATAATTATAGTTGGAATTTTTCCAACAGAATTGATGCTATGAACTTGAGGTTGTTTCCTCGGAAAGTGTACCGTATGCTCATTACCATTAACATGAAAAGTGACATTGCCTTTGTTGCAATCAATAACAGCCCCTGCAGTATTCAAAAAGGGTCTACGAAGGATAATCGACATACAATCGTCCTCGGGAATATCAAGAATAACAAAGTCTGTTAAAATAGTAACGTTTGCAACCACAACAGGCACATCCTCACAAATACCGACAGGTATAGCAGTTGATTTATCGGCCATTTGCAAAGATATTTCAGTAGGTGTCAACTTATTCAATTCAAGTCTACAATATAAAGAGAGAGGCATAACACTAACACCGGCTCCAAGATCACATAAAGTAGTTTTAACATAGTTTCTTTTAATGGAGCATGGTATAGTTGGTACTCCTGGGTCTCCAAGTTTCTTAGGTATTCCACCCTTAAAAGTATAATTAGCAAGCATGGTGGAAATTTCAGCTTCCGTTATCTTTCTTTTATTTGTAACAATATCTTTCATGTATTTAGCATAAGGATTTACTTTAAGCATATCAGTTAAACGCATACGTAAGAAGATAGGTCTAATCATTTCAACAAAGCGCTCAAAATCCTCATCATCCTTTTTCTTGGATGGCTTAGGAGGAAAAGGCATGGGTTTCTGAACCCATGGTTCTCTTTCTTTACCGTGCTTCCTAGCAACAAAGTCTCTCTTATCATAACATTGATTCTTTGATTGTGGGTTATCAAGATCAACAGCAGGTTCAATTTCTACATCATTATTATTGCTAGGTTGAGCATCAACATGAACATTATCATTAACATTATCACTAGGTTCATGTTCATCTCCAGATTGTGTTTCAGCATCAGAAATATAAATATCATTGAGATTCTTAGGTGTGTCTACAACAGGTTCATTAGAACCATGCAAAGTCCTATCATTTTTCTTTTTGTTCTTTTTAGGAGGACTAGGTGCATCTGAATTATTTCTCTGAGAATCTTTCTCAATTCTCTTAGGGCGGCTTTCAGGATACAAAGGTTCCTGAGTCATTTTACCAGTTCTAGTAGCCACTCTAACAGCAAAATCATGTTTATTATTTAATTCATCGAGCAAATCACTTTGAGCCTTAAGTACTTTTTTCTCGCTTGAGTGGTAACCATAGAAGCATATTTACTAATGAGTTTAAGTTCACCTTTAACTCTAGCCATATAATCACTCAAGCGTCCAATCATGTAAGAATTACTCTTTAATTCTCTACCAACATAAGCATTGAAATTTTCTTGTCTAGCCATAAAGTCATCAAATTCATCCAAGCATTGGCTAGCAAACTTAGTAGATAGGATTTCAGCTTTATCATATCTATAGAGAGAATTTACCTTTACTACGTGTCGGGTTATCAAGACCATGTGTTTCTTCAATAGGTGGTAAATTAAGACCATGTATTTCTTCAACAGAGGTAAATTCTTAACATCTTTCGCTTTAATACCTTTTTCTTTCATAGATTTCTTTGCCTCTTGCATATCTTTAGGACTGAAAAATAGAACACCTCTTTTCTTTGGAGTTGGTTTATGAGTTGGCTTAGGAAGTGTCCAATTATTTTCATTAGTCAACATATTATTCAATAGCAATTCAGCTTGATCGACGGTTCTTTCCCTGAAAACACAACCAGCACAACTATCCAAGTGGTCCTTGGAAGCATCAGTTAGTCCATTATAAAAGCATTAAGTAATCGAAGAAGCCTCCCCCAAGCTTGTGGGAGACTCTCTTCTTTAATTTGCGCAAAAATATATATTTCCCTCAAGGCAGCTTGTTTCTTATGAGCAGGAAAATATTTTGCAGAGAAGTAATAAATCATATCCTGGGGACTACACACACAATCAGGATCAAGAGAATTAAACCAAGTTTTAGCATCACCCTTTAATGATAATGGAAATATCTTAAGGATATAATAGTAGCAAGATTTCTCATCATTAGTGAACAGGGTGGCTATATCATTTAACTTAGTAAGATGTGCCACAACGGTTTCAGATTCATAGCCATAAAAAGGATTAGATTCAACCAAAGTAATTATCTCAAGATCGACAGAGAAATGATAATCCTTATCAGTAACAAAGATAGGTGAAGTAGCAAAAGTAGGGTCATATTTCATTCTAGCATTCAGAGTTTTCTGTTTTAGTTTAGCTAATAACTTCTTAAGATCAGATCTAATTGCAAGCAAGAAAATCTCTAGCAGTTTCTTCATCCATAACATAACCCTCAGGAACAACAGGCAATTCATACTTAGGGGGAGAACCTTCATCATCACTATCTTCAATAATTTCATTTTCAATAATTTCATTCTCTCTAACCCTAGCAAGTTGTTCATCAAGAAATTCACCTAATGGCACAGTAGTTTCAAGCAAAGAAGTAGCTTCATCATAAGTATCATGCATAGCAGAAGTGGCATCATCAATAACATGCGACATATCAGAATTAATAGAAGAAGTAGGTTTAGGTGTCGCAAGCTTACTCATAACAGAAGGAGAATCTAGTGCAGAGCTAGATGGCAGTTCCTTACCTCCCCTCGTAGTTGAGGGATAAATCTTAGTTCTTTCGTCTTTCAAGTTCCTCATAGTGATCAGCAGATATAAATCCCAAGTGACTCAAAGAATAGAGCTATGCTCCCTGGCAACGGTGCCAGAAAATAGTCTTGATAACCCACAAGTATAGGGGATCGCAACAGTTTTCGAGGGTAGAGTATTCAACCCAAATTTATTGATTCGACACAAGGGGAGCCAAAGAATAATCTCAAGTATTAGCAGTTGAGTTGTCAATTCAACCACACTTGCATAACTTAGTATCTGCAGCAAAGTACTCAGTAGCAAAGTAGTATGGTAGTAATGGTAACAGTAGCAAAGGTAACGGTAGCAGTTTTGTAGTAATTGTAATAGTAGCAAAGGTAAAGTAAATAAGCAAAGCACAATATGTGAGAAGCTTGTAGGCATTGGATCAGTGATGGACAATTATGTCGAAGCGGTTCATCATGTAATAGTTATAACATAGGGTGACATGTAACTAGCTCTAGTTCATCAATGTAATGTAGGCATGTATTCGAATATAGTCATACATGCTTATGGAAAAGAACTTGCATGACATATTTTGTCCTACCTCCCGTGGCAAGTGGGGTCCTAGTGGAAACTAAGGGATATTAAGGCCTCCTTTTAATAGAGTACGGACCAAAGCATTAACACATCTTGAATACGTGAACTCCTCAAACTACGGTCATCACCGAGAAGTATCCCGATTATTGTCACTTCGGGGTTGTCGGATCATAACACATAATAGGTGACTATAGACTTGCAAGATAGGATCAAGAACTCACATATATTCATGAAAACATAATAGGTTCAGATCTGAAATCATGGCACTCGGGCCCTAGTGACAAGCATTAAGCATAGCAAAGTCATAGCAACATCAATCTTAGAACATAGTGGATACTAGGGATCAAACCCTAACAAAACTAACTTGATTACATGGTAAATCTCATCCAACCCATCACCGTCCGGCAAGCCTACGATGGAATTACTCACGCACGGCGGTAAGCATCATGGAATTGGTGATGGAGGATGGTTCATGATGACGACAGCGACGACTCCCCATCTCCAGAGCCCCGAACGGACTCTAGATCAGCCCTCCCAAAAGAGATTAGGGCTTGGCGGCAGCTCCGTATCGTAAAACACGATGAAACTTTCTCTCTGATTTTTTCTCCGCGAAAGCAAATATATGGAGTTGGAGTTGAGGTCGGTGGACGTTTGCTACGTCTTGAGCTTGCGTTGGTTTTCCTTGAAGAGGAAAGGGTGATGCAGCAAAGTAGCATAAGTATTTCCCTTTTTGAGAACCAAGGTATCAATCTAGTAGGAGGCTCCTCAAAAGTCCCACGCACCTACACAAACAAACAAGAACCTCGCAACCAACGCAATAAAGGGGTTGTCATTCCCTTCATGGACACTTGAAAGTGAGATCGATAGAGATAATATGCTAAGATAAATATTTTTGGTATTTTTATGATATAGATTGGAAAGTAAAAGATGCAAATAAAAGTAGATGGCAAACTTATATGATAAAAGATAGACCCGGGGCAATAGGTTTCACTAGTGGCTTCTCTCAAGATAGCATAAGTATTACGATTGGGTGAACAAATTAGTGTCGAGCAATTGATAGAAAAGCTTAATAATTATGAGATTATCTAGGCATGATCATGTATATAGGCATCACGTCCGTGACAAGTAGACCGACTCTTGCCTGCATCTACTACTATTATTCCACACATCGACCGCTATCCAAAGATGCATCTAGAGTATTAAGTTCATAAGAATAGAGTAACGATTAAGAAAGATGACATGATGTAGAGGATAAACTCATGCAATATGATATAAACCCCATCTTTTTATCCTCGATGGCAACAATACAATACGTGCCTTGCTGCCCCTCATCCTTTGGGAAAGGACACCGCAAGATCGAACCCAAAGCTAAGCACTTCTCCCATTGCAGGAAAGATCAATCTAGTAGGCCAAACCAAACTGATAATTCGAAGAGACTTGCAAAGATAACTTAATCATACATAAAAGAATTCATAGGATATTCAAATATTTCTCATAGATAAAGTTGATCATAACCCACAATTCATCGGATCTCGACAAACACACCGCAAAAAGAGTTACATCAAATAGATCTCCAAGAAGATCAAGGAGAACTTTGTATTGAGATTCAAAGAGAGGGAAGAAGAAGCCATCTAGCTAATAACTATGGACCCGAAGGTCTGTGGTAAACTACTCACAACTCATCAGAGAGGCCTTGGAGATGATGTAGAGGCCCTCCATGGTGGATTCCCCCTCCAGCGGAGCGCCGGCGATGGCTCCAAGATGGGATCTCGCGGATACATAAGGTTGCGGCAGTGGAATTAGGTTTTCGTCGTATCATCTAATGTTTTCAGGGTATGGGGGTATATGTAGGCGAAGGAAGTATGCCAGTGGAGCAACGAGGGGCCCATGAGGGTGGGGGCCCATCGGGCACCCTCGTGGCCGCCTTGCTTGTTGCTTGACGTCCACTCCGAGTCTCCTGGTTGGTATTTGTTCCAAAAAGATCATTCACAAAGGTTTAATTCCGTTTGGACTCCGTTTGATATTCCTTTTCTTCGAAAAACTAAAATAGGCAAAAACAGCAATTCGGGCTGGGCCTCCGGTTAGTAGGTTAGTCCCAAAAATGATATAAAAGTGTAAAGTAAAGCCCATAAACATCCAAAACGGGTAATATAATAGCATGGAACAATCAAAAATTATAGATACGTTGGAGACGTATCAAGCATCCCCAAGCTTAATTCCTGCTCGTCCTCGAGTAGGTAAATGATAAAAACAGAATTTTTGATGTGGAATGCTACCTAGCATAATTCTCAATGTAATTTTGTTTATTGTGGCATGAATGTTCAGATCCAAATGATTCAAAATAAAAGTTCATATTGACATAAGAAATAGTAATACTTCAAGCATACTAACAAAGCAATCATGTCTTCTCAAAATAACATGGCATTAGAAGGTTCATCCCTACAAAATCATATAGTTTGGTCATGCTTCATTTTCATCACACAAAAGTACACTCATCTTGCACACCCCCGATGACAAGCCAAGCAATTGTTTCATACTTTAGCAATCTCAAACTTTTTTCAACTTTCACGCAATACATGAGTGTGAGCCATGGATATAGCACTATGGGTGGAATAGAATATGATGATGGAGGTTGTGTGGAGAAGACAAAAAAGGAGAAAGTCTCATATTGACGAGGATAATCAACGGGCTATGGAGATGCCCATCAATTGATGTCAACATGAGAAGTAGGGATTGCCATGCAACGAATGCACTGGAGCTATAAATTTATGAAAGCTCAACAAAAGAAACTAAGTGGGTGTGCATCCAACTTGCTTGCTCACGAAGACCTAGGGCATATTGAGGAAGCCCATCGTTGGATTATACAAGCCAAGTTCTATAATGAAAAATTCCCACTAGTATATGAAAGAGACAACAAATGAGACTCTCTATATGAAGAACATGGTGCTACTTTGAAGCACAAGTGTGGAAAAAGATAGTAACATTGTCCCCTTTTTTATTTTCTTTCTTTTTTCTTTTTTTGGGTCTTTTTTTATTTAGCCTTTCCTTTTTTGGCCTTTTTTTTTTCTTTTTGGCCTTTCTTTTTTTATAAGGGACAATGCTCTAATAATCATGATCATCACACTTCTATTTATTTACAACTCATGAGTTACAACTCAAAACTAGAACAAGATATGACTCTGTATGAATGCCTCCGGCGATATACCGGGATGGGCAATGATGCAAAAGTGACATGTATGAATTTATGAAGGTGGCTTTGCCACAATACGATGTCAACTACATGATCATGCAAGGCAATATGACAATGATGATGCGTGTCATGATAAACGGAACGGTGGAAAGTTGCATGGCAATATATCTCTGAATGGCTATGGAAATGCCATAATAGGTAGGTATGGTGGTTGTTTTGAGGAAGATATAAGGAGGTTTATGTGTGATAGAGTGTATCGTATCACGGGGTTTGGATGCACCGGCGAAGTTTGCACCAACTCTCAAGGTGAGAAAGGGCAATGCACGGTAACGAAGAGGCTAGCAATGATGGAAGGAGAGAGTGCGTATAATCCATGGACTCAACATTAGTCATAAAGAACTCATATAATTATTGCAAAAATCTACAAGTCATCAAAAACCAAGCACTACGCGCATGCTCCTAGGGGGATAGATTGGTAGGAAAAGACCATCGCTCGTCCCCGACCGCCACTCATAAGGATGACAATCTAAGAACACCTCATGTTTCAAATTTGTTACATAACGGTTACCATACGTGCATGCTAGGGGACTTGCCGACTTCAACACAAGTATTTCTCAAATTCACAATTACCCAACTAGCATGACTCTAATATCACCACCGTTATATCTCAAAACAATTATCAAGCATCAAATTGATCATAGCATCCAATTCACTTCCTATGATAGTTTTTATTATACCCAACTTGGATGCTCGTCATTCTAGGACCAATTTTATAACCATAGCAAATACCATGCTGTTCTAAAAGACTCTCAAAATAATATAAATGAAGCATGAGAGATCAATAATTTCTACAAAATCAAGCCACCGCCGTGCTCTAAAAGGTATAAGTGAAGCACTAGAGCAAAAACTATCTAGCTCAAAAGATATAAGTGAAGCACATAGAGTATTCTAATAAATTCCAAATCATGTATTTCTCTCCCAAAAGGTGTGTAAAGCAAGGATGATTGTGGTAAACTAGAAAGAAAAGACTCATATCATACAAGATGCTCCAAGCAAAACACATATCATGTGGCGAATAAAAATATAGCTCCAAGTAAAGTTAGCAATAGACAAAGACGAAAGAGGGGATGCCTTCCGGGGCATCCCCAAGCTTAGGCTTTTGGTTGTCCTTGAATATCTTGGGGTGCCATGGGCATCCCCAAGCTTAGGCTCTTGCCACTCCTTATTCCATAGTCCATCAAATCTTTACCCAAAACTTGAAAACTTCACAACACAAAACTCAACAGGAAATCTCATAAGCTCCGTTAGTGCAAGAAAGAAAAACCACCACATAAGGTACTGTAATGAACTCATTATTTATTTATATTGGTGTTAAACCTACTGTATTCCAACTTCTCTATGGTTCACACCCCCCGATACTAGCCATAGATGCATCAAAATAAGCAAACAACACACGAAAAACAGAATCTATCAAAAACAGAACAGTATGTAGCAATCTATAACTTTCCAATACTTATGGAACTCTAAAAATCCTACCAAAATAGGAAGTCCTAGGAAAATTTTCTGTTGATCTACATTAAAAATAATCAAGGCAAAAGCATGTTTCTGTGATTTACCGAATTTTTTCTTGTGAGCGCAAAGTTTCTGTTTTTCAGCAGAATCAAATTAACTATCACCGTAGGTTATCCTATAGGTTCTACTTGGCACAAACACTAATTAAAACATAAAACCACATCTAAACATAAGCTAGATGAATTATTTATTGAATAACAGCAAGTAAAAATATTGGTTGTCTCCCAACAAGCGCTTTTCTTTAAAGCCTTTTAGCTAGGCATTGCTAATTTTAATGATGCTCACATGAAAGACAAGAATTGAAGCGCAAAGAGAGCATCATGAAACACGTGACAAACACATCTAAGTCTAACATACTTCCTATGAATAGGCATATTATAGGCAAACAAATTATCATAGAAAGCAAAAACTAGCATATGCAAGGAAGTGGAAAGAAACAATAGCAATCTAAAAATAACAAGAGGTAATTTAGTAACATGGAAATTTCTACAACCATATTTTCCTCTCTCATAATAATTACATGTAGGATCATAAGCAAATTCAACAACATAGCTATCACATAACATATTCTCAACATGATCCACATGCATGCAAAGTTGACACTCTTCCAAGATAGTGGGATTATCATTAACTAAAGTCATGACCTCTTCGAACCCACTTTTATCAAAAATTTCATAAGATTGAACATTCTCCAAATATGTGGGATCTAAAGTTCACACTCTTCCAAACCCACTTTCAATATTATTGCAAACATTATTATCAGTCTCATATTCATCATGGGGCTTAAATAAATTTTCAAGATCATAAGAAGAGTCACCCCAATCATGATCATTGCAACAAGTAGTAGAAATAGCAAAACTAGCAACCCCAAGCTTAGGGTTTTGGATATTATTAGCACAATTGACATCAAGAGAATTTAAAATAAAATCATTGCAATCATGCTTTTTATTCAAGGAGCTATCGTGAACCTCTTCATAAATTTCTTCATCACAACTTTCAGATTCACGAAATTCAAGCAAAACCTCATAAAGATAATCTAGTGCACTCAAATTACTAGAATTTGGTTCATCATAATTGGATCTCTTAAAAAGATTGGCAAACGGATGAGGATCCATAGATCCTAAGTTCTCTGTATAGCAATAAATAAACAACTATTCCAACCAAACGAGCAAACGAGCCAAGTAAGACATCAAAGCAAACAAAAAGACGAACAGAAGAAGGGCGAATAAAACGGCAAGTGTGAAGTGGGGTAGAGGAAAACGAGAGGCAAATGGCAAATAATATAATGCGAGGGAGATGAGTTTGTGATGGATACTTGGTATGTCTTGACTTGAGCGAAGACCTCCCCGGCAACGGCGCCGAAAATCCTTCTTGCTACATTTTGAGCTTGCGTTGGTTTTCCTTGGAGAGGAAAGGGTGATGTAGCAAAGTAGCATAAGTATTTCCCTCAGTTTTTGAGAACCAAGGTATCAATCCAGTAGGAGGCTCCTCAAAAGTCCCATGCACCTACATAAACAAACAAGAACCTCGCAACCAACGCAATAAAGGGGTTGTCAATCCCTTCACGACCACTTGCAAAAGTGAGATCTGATAGAGATAATATGATAAGCTAAATATTATTGGTATTTTTATGATATAGATTGGAAAGTAAAATATGCAAATAAATGTAGATGGCAAACTTATATGATAAAAGATAGACCGGGGGGGCATAGGTTTCACTAGTTGCTTCTCTCAAGATAGCATAAGTATTACGATGGGCGAACAAATTACTGTCGAACAATTGATAGAAAAGCGAATAATTATGAGATTATCTAGGCATGATCATGTATATAGGCATCACGTCCGTGACAAGTAGACCGACTCCTGCCTTCATCTACTACTATTACTCCACTCATCGACCGCTATCCAGCATGCATCTAGAGTATTAAGTTCATAAGAACAGAGTAACGCATTAAGAAAGATGACATGATGTAGAGGGATAAACTCATGCAATATGATATAAACCCCATCTTTTTATCCTCAATGGCAACAATACAATACGTGCCTTGCTGCCCCTGCTATCACTGGGAAAGGACACCGCAAGATTGAACCCAAAGCAAAGCACTTCCCCATTGCAAGAAAGATCAATCTAGTAGGCCAAACCAAACTGATAATTCGAAG
This sequence comes from Aegilops speltoides, assembly GCA_021437245.1. Taxonomy (NCBI): domain Eukaryota; kingdom Viridiplantae; phylum Streptophyta; class Magnoliopsida; order Poales; family Poaceae; genus Aegilops; species Aegilops speltoides. Next base: position 448,662,830 of record CM038144.1, read on the forward strand.
AGACTTGCAAAGATAACTTAATCATACATAAAAGAATTCAGAGGAGACTCAAATATTTCTCATAGATAAACTTTATCATAAACCCACAATTCATCAGATCTCGACAAACACACCACAAAAAGAGTTACATCGAATAGATCTCCAAGAAGATCAAGGAGAACTTTGTATTGAGATTCAAAGAGAGAGAAGAAGAAGCCATATAGCTAATAACTATGGACCCGAAGGTCTGTGGTAAACTACTCACAACTCATCGGAGAGGCCTTGGAGATGATGTAGAGGCCCTCCATGGTGGATTCCCCCTCCGGCGGAGCGCTAGTGACGGCTCCAAGATGGGATCTCGCAGATACAGAAGGTTGCGGCGGTGGAATAAGGTTTTCGTCGTCTCCTCTGATGTTTTTAGGGTACGGGGGTATATGTAGGCGAAGCAAGTACGTCCGTGGAGCAACGAGGGGCCCATGAGGGTGGGGGCGCGCCCAGCCCTAGGGGGCACGCCAAGCACACTCGTGGCCGCCTCGCTTGTTGCTTGACGCCCACTCCAAGTCTCCCGGTTGGTATTTGTTCCAAAAAGATCATTCCCGAAGGTTTCGTTCCGTTTGGACTCCGTTTGATATTCCTTTTCTTCGAAACATTGAAATAGGCAAAAAACAGCAATTAATTTGGGCCTCCGGTTAGTAGGTTAGTCCCAAAAATGATATAAAAGTGTAAAGTAAAACCCATAAACATCCAAAACAGGTAATATAATAGCATGGAACAATAAAAAATTATAGATACGTTGGAGACGTATCAACGTCGTGGGGCCCATGAGGGGGGGCCCCAGGGGGGGCACCCCACCCTTGTGGACAGGTGTGGGTCCCCGACGCTGATTCTTTCGCCAAGATTTTTATTTATTTTGAAAAGTTGCTCCGTGGATTTTCAGGTCATTCTGAGAACTTTTATTTCTGCACAAAAATAACACCATGGCAGTTCTGCTGAAAACAGCGTCAGTCCGGGTTAGTTTGGGAAAGTAGATACGACGGAGACGTATCACGGGGTCATGTTCATCCACTGTCTATTGCCTTGCTCCAGCCTCCACGGGCTACTGTTCATACACCGTCGAGGTCCTCCAGCCTCCACCAGCCACTATTCATCCAGGGGCTACTGTTCATCCAGCCTCCACCAGCTACTGTTCATAGAACCTCCACGGAGGTCCTGTTCATCCACCCCCAAGCGGCTGGGGTACAGCGGCCTCCTCGGGGTCCTGTTAATCTAGCCGCAACTGCCTACTACCATGGGGTCCTTTTCATCCAACCCCACCGGGAACTGCTCATCCACAGCCAACCAACCGGCTCGACTCACCATGTCTCGACTCGTTCTACGTACCGCGCACACGGTAGCAACGGTCACTGTTCATTGAGAGGCAACCCAACACCGGTTGGCTACGTCTTGCACGGGGGCTCAATTGGCATCAGTAATGTGACGGCCCCGATTCAATCGTACACTAATCATATATGCAAATGTGTACGATCAAGATCAGGGACTCACGAGAAGAAATCACAACACAACTCTAGACATAAATTAAAATAATACAAGCTTTATATTACAAGCCAGGGGCCTCGAGGGCTGGAATACAAATGAGTCAGTGAAAGCAACAATATCTGAGTACAGACATAAGTTAAATAAGTTTGCCTTAAGAAGGATAGCACAGAAGCAACAACGATCGAAAAGGCAAGGCCTCCTGCCTGGGAGCCTCCTAACTACTCCTGGTCATCGGCATCTGTCACGTAGTAGTAGGCACCCTCGGGATAGTAGTAGCCGTCGGTGGTGGCGTCTGGATCCTGGGCTCCACCGCCTGGTTGCAGCATCCGAGAAGAATGGAAAGAGGTGGAAAAAGGAGAGCAAAGCAACAGTGAGTACTCATCCAAAGTACTCGCAAGCAAGGATCTACACTACATATGCATTGGTATCAATGAAATGGGTAGTATCTATGGACTGAACTGCAGAATGCTAGAAGAGAAGGGGAAAGCCTAGCCTATCAAAGACTAGCATCTTCAAGCAGCTCCAAGCATCTTGCAGCAATCAGAAGAGTATAAAATAGCAATTTATATTTAACAAACATGTTGTAGAAATAACGCCCAGACATCCTTCCCCGACTCCTGAGAAAGCAATCTCGAGCCACATATCCATTACATGCCCCAAAGATTCCGTATCCGATATCCGATTCTAGTTGTATCGATCAGATACAACTCCGGCGTCTATTACCGTGGACCCGCTATTTGAATAGATAATACTTCCTGTGAGGGTGCACCAACTTACCCAACACGCCGATCAACTAAGGTCGACACACCATCAGGTCATGACCGCCCTCGGCCGATCAACACACCATAGTCCTACCTAGGCTCATCAGAGAGGCCAACACGCCGGTCTACATCCTAAGCGCGCATGCGTCTCAGGCCCATCGGTCTTTGTACTCCTGCACATTGCGTACGCGGCTGGTGAGCAGACCTAGCCCCCCTTATACAAGGTGAGGCATTCCAGTCCAACCCGATGCGCGCCATTCCATCGCTGACGCCCGTTGAGCTTTCGGCTGATACATACAATGCAGAGTGCTCATACTTATTCTCCTGCGGTGGTTAGTATGACAAAGGCCAGAGGCCTACTCAGATCAAATATCCAAATCGTTAGTGTCTTGGTAGTGTGCGGTAACGATCAATGATCCACGATATGATGGAAGATCAAAATGTACGATTACATCAATTATAAACCGCAAGGTCACCTAACGATATATTCGAATTCAACATAACATGGATTCAAAAATTGAAATTCAAGATCCTGGCATTTGTAATCATACAAAAAGGGACATTACTCTTTCTTTTGGTGGGAATTGATTTGTTTTTGGTTGTTGTTGAGGGAAGTGCGAATCGATTTGGTACTGTGCAGGGTGATCTTGTTCTCCCGATTTTTTTACTTTTTTTTGTAGTTTTTTCAATGGCATCTATAGCAATATAGTAAAAGGGGACATGCGCCTCTTGTGTCTTGTATGAATTTTTTTACACATTAAGTTTGTTCTGCCGAACAAGGAATCCGCACCTTGTTATCCTGAAATTTTCAAGCTCGAGTATCTTTTGTCTCACCTGCTTTGAAACTCCCGCCTCTTCAACCCGCGCCGCGCCTTGTTATCCCAAAATTTCGACGTGCGCGAGAACTCCCTCCTCATCCGAAATCGGTCCCGCAGCCCAGACACACGAAATCCCCCTTCTACCCCTCAGCCGGAAATGAAGCTCCACGTCGCGGTGTGAAAACCGGTGGGGGTACACTGGTAACTTACCCTACATTTCGGACAAGCGCGTCCCTAAACTTGGCTCCCCCTCCCCCTTAGCCCCCCCCCATTCGTAAACTGAGGCCGCCAAAACCCGCGAAACCCCACGCTCCTCCGTCAGCCTCTCGACCGCCGCCCAGCTGGAGACTCTTCCCGACTACATCGTCCACCGCAATAGCTCGCCGTCCCTCATCCAGCGCACTGGATGAGGATCCGTTGTTGATCTCGTCGTCCCGCCAGATCAGCCACCCCATCCTCCACCTCCAAGGAGTTGCCCCGAGGTTCGCCTCGTCTATCCCGCCACCTCAATCCCCACAGCGCCGTCTTGACCTGCCCCACCGGAACCGCAGCACCCTCACCAATTCCTCCGATGAAGCCGAGGCCAACTCGATGCCACCAAGGAGGTTCTGCACTCACCGCTGCATTATATCTTTTATTCGATCTCATAGGGCTGCCGGTGCTCGATACCGAGCAGACATGGCGGGTCTCATCGACGGCGCCATTGCCGGCCACATCATCCATGACGTCTCTCCCCCATGTCGTTGCTTCCTCGGCGGCGACTTCCATAATGGCACTAGCTGCAGCTGCTTCGGCTCTCGCTCGCGCTGTGGCTCTGTTCTTGCTGTCGGTCGCGCTACTGCACTGCTCTTGCTTTCGTTCGTCTGCTGCTCTGCTCTTGCTCTCGCTTGCTGCGCTTGCTTTGCACGACCTCCGGCAGCCTCTGAGGAGTTGTTGCTTTAGCACTCGCTTCGCGGTGCTAGTGCACGACTTGCTCTCTGCTAGTGCGTTCCCTGCTCAAGCATCTGCTGATTTAGATCATCGCTTTCTACTACTAGTGCTCAATGCCCTAAACATCTATTGCAATGCTCGCTACTAGTTTAATCAGTTTCGACGGTAAAATTTAGTTTTGATTTGTAAAGTTCATTTTCTTGCCACGCTCGAGTGAACAAGACTTACAAGATCTGTCGAGCGGCCGTGGCGCGTGATGCGCGTTTACATCTAGCACTTTTGGTGATGTATTTTACATCATCTATTGCGATGATATTAGGGTCCCACTTCAGATTAACGTTGTATGTCTTGTCCGCTTCAGCCTCGTCGTCAGTACACCTTACCGAGCTGCTCCAACAACGGAACCATCCATCACAACGGAGCAAGAACCTCGGCGCCGTTCCAGAGGCCTAGGATCTTCTTCCCGCCTCCGAGCAGTCACACCAAACATCATCACCATCCTCCGCGTCCAACCCAATGATGCTGAGGTCCACAAGGCTATGCCAAAGAGGTTATACACTCGTCGCATCACTTTGTTACTCTGCATTCATGTCAATCCCTCAGGGATCCTTTGCTATGGAACTACTATTCGTGCAAATCTGTTAGAAGGAGTGGAGCAAAGCAAAACTGGAGGATTTTTTCCTTTGGTGTCTCTTTCGAAGAAAAAACGTAGGAATTTTATTCACTTGGACGTACTTTTCAAATTAATATGCATGAAGAATAGAACTAATTGCATTACTGGCATAATAAGATTCTTATTTTTTTTTCATTTTCACGTGGTTTGACTTTAATTTGACCACGTTTCTCCATTCCTGCGTTCTTCCAATTCATGTGAACCAAACCCCCAGGTTGACTGAAATCCTATGTTTCCAGATGCTCTGTTTTGCATGTGCATTCCTATGCTATTCCTATGTTTTTCCTGTCCCTGCGTTTATAGAATTTTCCAATTCTAAGGAGCCCTTACAGATTTACTTCATTTTCAGATAGGTGTCAAAGAAAACACCTTTGTGTTATGTCCTGCTCCTACCGTGTCGTCATCCACCCCACCTGACGTGCACCATCGACAGAAGCGTTCACTGCAGCAGAGATCCCCCCTGCAGACTTTCTTTCGCCGCCTCAGATCATCTTCCCCGTTGCCAGCAGCCATGCCAACTGCATTACCATCATCGACTGAGCAAATGAACCTGAGGACTACACAGTCCGAAGAGAGGTCGCAGTCTTTCGTGTTTGCTTACGTTATACATCGGTTATTTTTACCTGCTACTTTCTCGTTGAAACTTGAGTTTTGAAATTCCCATGGGTCTCATATCGAGCCAGCAACGAATAGTATCTGTCTACTATCTGGTTCATCTGGGGTCTTCCATGTGGTTCATGTTGGGTGGGCAACAAACAATAGATGGTACATTGTCTATCTTTTTAAACTAAAGCTATAATCTACCTGCTATCATTAGTTTTGGATCCATCCACTCGTTTGCTACCATCAGTCTTGATTTTTGCATGCACCCCTTAGACCTTACAAAATCTAACTATTTTTTTATTATGCATGTCGGATATTGTACACAATCGTACTGAACATGTAGAGAAAAAGAGAAGACCGTTGCGTGGGAATATAATGTCATGCAGACACCACTCCATGATCGAAGTGCCCCCCTCCTGCATTTCCAAATTGTATTCCAGAGGAAGATAACTGTTCAGATGAGGATTCAGAAGGAGCCGACCACGCCTGTTTACCACCTGAGGTGTTTGCTCTAACCTGGCATGCTGACTACATATGGAACAAAATGAGTGAATTTACATTCTAAAATATGTCTATATACATCCGTATGTGGTAGTCCATTTTAAATCTCTAAAAAGACAAATATTTAGGAACAGAGGGAGTATATGGGAATTATGCAATGCCATCTTCTTTAGTCAGGCATCATATACGTGAATCATGCAATGCCATCCTGTTTAGCCAGTCAACGTATATGTGAATTGTATCATGCCATATTTTTTCCATAATGTATTCCATTTGTCAACAATGTTTATACATTCATCTACTCTTCCTGTGCATCAGCCATTTGAGTCGGTCATGGGAAAATCTGGAGTGAAAACAAGGTCTTCGAGCGATCGGTGCTACACGTCGATGCAGATTTCTTGCTGGTTATAGATAGCTCCTCAGAGGAGGATTCAGAGATAGATGACGGTCAGATCGCCCCGAGGTGCATGCTCTAACTTGGCTGGGTTATATTGCTCATATCATGCATATGGTGTCTTGCATTGCCATGCCATCTGCTTAGATTAGACATGCTTTGTGTGAATGCCTCCTGTTTGCTTTCTATATTAGATATGTGAATTATGCAATGCCATGTTTTTCAGCCAGTTATCATATATGTGAATTATGCACCGCCATGGAGCCAGGCATCATATATGTGAATTATCTCATGCCATCCTTTTTTTCATTACGTATTCCATTTGTCGACAATCTGTGTATATTGAACTACTCTTCATGTGTATCAGCCATTTGAGCCGGTTATGGAAAAATCTGGAGTGAAAACAAGGTCTTGAGCAGAAATGGTACTGTTGAAGCATATATCTCGATGGTTACAGGGAGCTCCTCGGAGGAGGATTCAGAGACAGATGACCAGTCCTATATCCCACCTGAGGTGTATGCTCTAAGTTGCAATGTTTATATTTCTCATATGATGCATATGGTGTCTTGCATTGCTTAGTTTAGACATCATATGCACAATATTGAATTCCATCTGCTTAGTTTAGAGATCATACATGTGAGTGCCAGCTGCTTCGTATATGAATCAATTATGTCAATTATATCATGCCATCATGTATACTTAGACAACATGTATGTGTTTATTTCATCCCAACCTATTTTAGAAAGACATCATATAGTTTTGTCATGTCATCCTATTTAGGTACTCATCATATGTTGAATTATGCCATTATATCCTGTTAAGTTATCCGTCATATATCTAAAACTGTGTCATGCTATCCTGTTTAGTTAGGCATCATATATGTGAAATTGTGTCATGTTGTCCTGTTTGGTTAGACAACATATATGTGAATTACCACATCTGTCTATCATACAATGTATGTACGTTCAATTTCTTTTCTTGTTTATCAGCCATTTGAATTGGAGGGGGTGATGGCAGTATCTAAGGGAGCAAAAACCCGTTCTTCACAAAAGACAGTGCTACCCATCGATGCAGATAGAACCATGGTTGTACTGGCCCACAAACTAGCCCCACCACACATAATCGAGACTCTTCCAGATTGCACACTTACACCGTTGGGCAGAGAACCAGCTACAACCCATCTAACCGCAACCCCAGTGGATAATAACCCACTTCTAGTAGACAAAGCACCATGTCCACCACAGAGTACCCCCACACGAGCAGTTTGTAAAGCTACTGCAGTGCCCAAAGCACGAAGACCACCACAGCTAACCCAAACTCCATATTTAAAGCAAAAGAGCAACTGTTCTCAGGTCAGATTCCATAGCAATGGTCCATACTCCTTTGCTGTTGCATCATTGTATTTACTCATACCAACTACTTTCGAATTTGAAGGATCCATTTGAAATTCCAATGGTGCAACGGGTATGTTTTAAACCTATTTCTTTAACTGGATTGCTGTTCTAACTTCTTGCTCTATGCTGATTTCAGTTTAAGTTGTATAAACAGTTATGTTCTCATGTGATACACATTACAAGTGCTGCCGATGCTGTGTAGTTTCTCACACTTATATTCTGTCTATGCTGTTGTGTCTTAAAAATATATGAGTTGAACTGTGTCTCTATCTTGATTAGGGAACATAAACTAGAATGATATGGACAATACAATGACCATAGTTCATAGATATATGTTTGTTTCATGTTGTTATCCTCTCCACCATACTACTGAACTGGTTTACCAAAATGAGTTTCGTATACTACAAGCTAAACATGTGATGTGTCTGCTTGTTTCTCTTGTAGTATGCAAATAGAATATTGGAGAAGAGCACCCCACTATGCAATGGTAGAGAAAGTAATGCAGATAAGGTTCAAGATAGTGAGACAACCCTGTTGGTCTCCAAGAAAGGTGATAAAAATGATCTTGTAGACAGTAAGAAAACCCCACAGTCTTACGTTGATGTAGTGTTCGAGTTACTGGCTAGTACCGCTGGCACAAGCTCTTCGAACTCGCTGCCTAAATCACTTCGGCTTCTTCAGTCTCAGCTACAAGCTGAAAGGCATCAGTCAGCTGTGTTGCAGCAAGAAGCCGAAGGACTGAGGAAGTCCCTGCAGAATTTAGATGCATACTTTCTTGTGCAACAGCAAGCGCTGGAGGATTTAAGCGCCAAACAAGAGAAAGTTAATAAGCTTTCTAAGCATCTTGCCAGCATTATGGGTACCCAGGGTATTGTTTCTTGAACTCTTCTCAAGTGGTTTCAGTTCTGGACTTGTTTTGCTGCGGCGTTTATATGCTGCTTTGTTCCCTATATTTGCACTGGTGGCGAACTTTGATGCCCAGTGGATGTAATATGTGTAATAGCTGTGATAGCCTAGCATAAGTTGCTTGCTTATTTATTTCCTTGTTGTCTTGTTTATTTGTTTTCTTGTAGTCAGTGCAGTTCTTTTTCCGCGGTTTGCTAGTGGCTGCAATAACCTATTTTTTCAAACTAGGCCCCAGTAACCATGGGCTAATATTTACTGTAGTGACACTGGGCCTCCTACGGGCCGTAGAAACAGTGGGCCTTCTACGGGCCGTAGAAACAGTGGGCCTTCTAGGGGCCGTAGAAACAATGGCCTTCTAAGGGCCGTAGAAACAATGGGCCTTCTACGAGCTGTATCATCAATGGGCCTTATACGGGCCGTATGTCGATTGGCCAAACATGGGCCAATAACAGACCGCATTATGGCCGTAAACGGGCTAGAGTTGGAATCGTCCGTTCATGGGCCGACCATAACGGGCCATCGTTAATAGGCCGTATTTGATGACGCTATGAAAATGGCCCAACAAATTAACGGACCACAAACGGGCCGACTGTAACCACGGGCTGAATTTGGCCCACAAGCAGAAAATGACAGTAACGGGCCGTAAGTAAACGAATGCTGGAAATGAGCCCAAGAATTAATGGGCTCTGAGAAGGCCGAAAGATAACATGGGCTGGAAACGGCCCAACGGATAACAGGCCGTTAATGGGTATAAAGTGATACACTATTCATTACGGGCCAGTTTCACCACGGGCCGTTAATGGGTGTAAAGTGATACTTCGTTCATTACGGGCGATTTCACCGCGGCGATTAATGGTCCAAGAGTTACAAAGGGCCTCATATGGGCCGGAAAGACGTCATGGGCCATACATGGGCCAGAAGTGAAAATGGGCTAGAATCATATTGGATGGCCTAGATGACGCTACTGGGCCTAATTCGGATAAGGCGTAACGGGCCTTGGGTTAGCGGGTTGTAAATGGGCTATATGCGAATAGGCCGTAATCAGGCTTTCCATGGGTCGGCCCGCCACCTTTTGACCAAGTCAAACGGGCCGGCCTTTTCACAAGAATGGGCCTCTATTGGGCCGTGCCACGTGTCGATGTATCATAGGCGCCTTCAGTCCAATGAGTGGATGACATCTGTCCCAATGATGAGCCGACACGTGTTTCCTCCAGCCAATGATGATTTTACACGTGGAAAATCCCCATTGGTCGGGGCTGTTAACGGGTTATCGAATCCAAAACCCGACCTGATAGCTTAACGGCGTTCCGTTACGGTGGATGCCACGTGTCAGTCACCCTTGACGAAAGCACTTCTGTGACACGCGATTTATCGTCATGGAAGTGGGCACTTCCATGATGATAATTTCGGTAATGTCATGGAACACTTCTATGATAGCACAGGTATGACTATCTTGATTCTGTCATAAAATCGTCATGAATGTACATGCATGACAAAAAATGCGACTACTGTGACAAACACGTATCATCACGGAAGTGTATTTTTTTGTACTGCAAGAGACTGGGAAGCGACCAACTGAGAGAGTGACAACAGTCATGAACATGTACTAAAATTAATCAACACCGAGTGCAAGCATGAGTAGGATATAATCCACCATGAACATAAATATCGTGAAGGCTATGTTGATTTTGTTTCAACTACATGTGTGAACATGTGCCAAGTCATGTCACTCGAATCATTCAAAGGAGGATACCACCCTATCATACCACATCACAACCATTTTAATAGCATGTTGGCATGCAAGGTAAACCATTATAAGCTCCTAGCTAATTAAGCATGGCATAAGCAACTATAATCTCTAATTGTCATTGCGAACATGTTTATTCATAATAGGCTGAATCAGGAACGATGAACTAATCATATTTACAAAAACAAGAGAGGTCGAGTTCATACCAGCTTCTCTCATCTCAATCAGTCCATCATATATCGTCATTATTGCCTTTCACTTGCACGACCGAACGATGTGGATAATGATAATAGTGCACGTGCATTGGACTAAGCTGGAATCCGCAAGCATTCAATTCAAGGGAGAAGACAAGGTAATATGGGCTCTTGGTTAAATCAACAATCATGCATATGAGAGCCACTAAACATTTTCATTACGGTCTTCTCCTCTCAACCCCCAAAGGAAAGAAAAGGAATAAAACTATTTACAGGGAAAGCTCCCAACAAGCAAAAGAAGAACGAGAAATCTTTTGGTTTTCTTTTAATTACTACTACAAGCATGGAAATTAAACTAACTAAATTTTTTGGTTTTTCTTAAGGTTTATCAAACACACAAGAAGAAAGCTAGAAAAAGAAATTAAACTAGCATGGATAGTACAATAAAAAAATTTAATCACCGACAACTAGGATGAGTGTGTGAACATGAGTGTAATGTCGGTGAGAAATACATACTCCCCCAAGCTTAGGCTTTTGGCCTAAGTTGGTCTATGGCCATGGGTAGCCTGGCTGACGTCCAAAGTTGTAACTGGGGTCGTACTGAGATGCAGCAGCCATTGCCTCCTGAGCTGCAGCATGGCGGCGAGCCACCTCCATCCTCCTCTTGTACTCGTTTGCCTCCTCCCTGGTTATAACATATCTTCCTTTTGCCTGATAATCAAAGAGGGCAGGAGCAGGGAGAGTAATATGAACAGTGCGACGTTTGTCAAAGATTAGCCGATACTGGAGGAATTGTTCATTCCTCTCAAGAAAATGATGATTAACCATGGCATTATAATATAAATAAGCGGGAGGCAACTCCCTGTCATTTTCATGTGCAGGTATGCCAAGATAATTAGCTACACGGGTTGCATAAATCCCTCCAAACAAGTCTCCAACTAAACCATTATTATGCAACCTACGTGCAACAATTGCCCCCAAGTTGTATTGTTTATCACCTAATATAGCACTCTTGAGAACACAAAGATCAGGAACACACATATGACATGCTTCATTTGTACCGTTAATGCATATACCAATGAAGAGAGCAAAAATAATGTATAGCAGGAAAGTGAATGCTCCCTATGGTAGCTTGTGCTATTTCTCTAGATTCTCCCACAATGATACTAGCAAGAAAATCTTTATATTCAGATTTACAAGGTTCATTAACACTGCCTCACTGAGGGATTTTACAAGCAGTAGTGAGATCTTCTAGGTCCATGGTATATGATTTATCATAAATATCAAATAGGACAGTTGTAGAATTACGCGAAGATGTAAATTTAAACCTTCTCACAAAGGATCTAGTCAAATAGTAGTGCTGAGGACACTTATCTTGCATGAAGTCCTCAAGATTGGCTTTACGCCCATATGCATCAAATTCATCCTTGATGCCCGCATTGACCATAAGCTCCTCTGACGGCCATTCACAAGGCCGCACATCAGCTTCCCACGGTGGTTCGTCGTCTTGCTCACGTATTGCAAGCCTGGGTCCTTTCTTCCTTGAAGAACCACCTTGGTACATTTTCTTGGACATATTTCTTCCTTTGAAAAATTTCTGAAATTTTTAGTAACTCAAAATAAAAGTGAATCAAACTCAACAAATTTGATAGCAACTACTCCCACAACTGCCTAGAGCCTATATCATGCATTAAAATTTGACATGCAAGCTCAAGAACAGGGTCACCTAGGCAGCAAACATTTGCAATGAATAAAGCACTAGAACAAAAACTAATTGGACCATTGGAGGAGTCACGTACCAAAGAACAATCCCCCAAAGCAGTTTTGTGAATGAAGCTTTGAGCAAGGAGATCAAAAATGGCAGCAAAGTGAGCTAGAACTAGTGCTTGAGCTGGATGGTGATTTTTTTGGGAGGAAAATGAAGTGTGTGGGTGCAGGAATAAGTGGAGGGGGGACACCGTGGGCCCATGAGGAAGGGGGCGCGCCCTATAGGGGTGGGCGCGCCCTGTAGAGGTGGGCGCGCCCTGTAGGGGTGGGCACGCCCTGGACCCTCGTGGCCAGGTGCTTGCTCCCCCTGATGTGTTCTCAGTGCCATATATTCTCAAATATTTCAGAAAAAATCATATTAAATTTATAGGGCATTTGGAGAACTTCTATTTTTGGGGTATTTTTTATTACAAGGATAATTCATAAAACAGACAGAAAATACTATTTTTACTTTATTTAACCTAAATAACAGAAAGTAAAAGGAGGGTATAGAAGGTTGTGCCCTCTAATTTCATCCATCTCATGATCATCAAAAGGAATCCACTAACAAGGTTGATCAAGTCTTGATAACAAACTCATTCGAATAACATGGAACAGGAGAAATTTTGAATAACACTAGGTTACCTCAATGGGGATATGAACATCCCCAATAATAAGAATATCATATTTCTTCTTGATAGTAGGAAGAGGAAATTCAAAGCCTCCAATAATTATAGTTGGAATTTTTCCAATGAATTGATGCTATGAACTTGAGGTTGTTTCCTCGGAAAGTGTACCGTATGCTCATTACCATTAACATGAAAAGTGACATTGCCTTTGTTGCAATCAATAACAGCCCCTGCAGTATTCAAAAAGGGTCTACGAAGGATAATCGACATACAATCGTCCTCGGGAATATCAAGAATAACAAAGTCTGTTAAAATAGTAACGTTTGCAACCACAACAGGCACATCCTCACAAATACCGACAGGTATAGCAGTTGATTTATCGGCCATTTGCAAAGATATTTCAGTAGGTGTCAACTTATTCAATTCAAGTCTATAATATAAAGAGAGAGGCATAACACTAACACCGGCTCCAAGATCACATAAAGTAGTTTTAACATAGTTTCTTTTAATGGAGCATGGTATAGTTGGTACTCCTGGGTCTCCAAGTTTCTTAGGTATTCCACCCTTAAAAGTATAATTAGCAAGCATGGTGGAAATTTCAGCTTCCGTTATCTTTCTTTTATTTGTAACAATATCTTTCATGTATTTAGCATAAGGATTTACTTTAAGCATATCAGTTAAACGCATACGTAAGAAGATAGGTCTAATCATTTCAGCAAAGCGCTCAAAATCCTCATCATCCTTTTTCTTGGATGGCTTAGGAGGAAAAGGCATGGGTTTCTGAACCCATGGTTCTCTTTCTTTATCGTGCTTCCTAGCAACAAAGTCTCTCTTATCATAACATTGATTCTTTGATTGTGGGTTATCAAGATCAACAGCAGGTTCAATTTCTACATCATTATTATTGCTAGGTTGAGCATCAACATGAACATTATCATTAACATTATCACTAGGTTCATGTTCATCTCCAGATTGTGTTTCAGCATCAGAAATATAAATATCATTGAGATTCTTAGGTGTGTCTACAACAGGTTCATTAGAACCATGCAAAGTCCTATCATTTTTCTTTTTGTTCTTTTTAGGAGGACTAGGTGCATCTGAATTATTTCTCTGAGAATCTTTCTCAATTCTCTTAGGGCGGCTTTCAGGATACAAAGGTTCCTGAGTCATTTTACCAGTTCTAGTAGCCACTCTAACAGCAAAATCATGTTTATTATTTAATTCATCGAGCAAATCACTTTGAGCCTTAAGTACTTTTTCTGCTTGAGTGGTAACCATAGAAGCATATTTACTAATGAGTTTAAGTTCACCTTTAACTCTAGCCATATAATCACTCAAGCGTCCAATCATGTAAGAATTACTCTTTAATTCTCTACCAACATAAGCATTGAAATTTTCTTGTCTAGCCATAAAGTCATCAAATTCATCCAAGCATTGGCTAGCAAACTTAGTAGATAGGATTTCAGCTTTATCATATCTATAGAGAGAATTTACCTTTACTACCTGTGTCGGGTTATCAAGACCATGTGTTTCTTCAATAGGTGGTAAATTAAGACCATGTATTTCTTCAACAGGAGGTAAATTCTTAACATCTTTCGCTTTAATACCTTTTTCTTTCATAGATTTCTTTGCCTCTTGCATATCTTTAGGACTGAAAAATAGAACACCTCTTTTCTTTGGAGTTGGTTTATGAGTTGGCTTAGGAAGTGTCCAATTATTTTCATTAGTCAACATATTATTCAATAGCAATTCAGCTTGATCGACGGTTCTTTCCCTGAAAACACAACCAGCACAACTATCCAAGTGGTCCTTGGAAGCATCAGTTAGTCCATTATAAAAGCATTAAGTAATCGAAGAAGCCTCCCCCAAGCTTGTGGGAGACTCTCTTCTTTAATTTTGCAAAAATATATATTTCCCTCAAGGCAGCTTGTTTCTTATGAGCAGGAAAATATTTTGCGAGAAGTAATAAATCATATCCTGGGGACTACACACACAATCAGGATCAAGAGAATTAAACCAAGTTTTAGCATCACCCTTTAATGATAATGGAAATATCTTAAGGATATAATAGTAGCAAGATTTCTCATCATTAGTGAACAGGGTGGCTATATCATTTAACTTAGTAAGATGTGCCACAACGGTTTCAGATTCATAGCCATAAAAAGGATTAGATTCAACCAAAGTAATTATCTCAAGATCGACAGAGAAATGATAATCCTTATCAGTAACAAAGATAGGTGAAGTAGCAAAAGTAGGGTCATATTTCATTCTAGCATTCAGAGTTTTCTGTTTTAGTTTAGCTAATAACTTCTTAAGATCAGATCTAATTGCAAGCAAGAAAATCTCTAGCAGTTTCTTCATCCATAACATAACCCTCAGGAACAACAGGCAATTCATACTTAGGGGGAGAACCTTCATCATCACTATCTTCAATAATTTCATTTTCAATAATTTCATTCTCTCTAACCCTAGCAAGTTGTTCATCAAGAAATTCACCTAATGGCACGATAGTTTCAAGCAAAAAGTAGCTTCATCATAAGTATCATGCATAGCGTAGTGGCATCATCAATAACATGCGACATATCGTAATTAATAGCGAAGTAGGTTTAGGTGTCGCAAGCTTACTCATAACAGAAGGAGAATCTAGTGCAGAGCTAGATGGCAGTTCCTTACCTCCCCTCGTAGTTGAGGGATAAATCTTAGTTCTTTCGTCTTTCAAGTTCCTCATAGTGATCAGCGGATATAAATCCCAAGTGACTCAAAGAATAGAGCTATGCTCCCTGGCAACGGTGCCAGAAAATAGTCTTGATAACCCACAAGTATAGGGGATCGCAACAGTTTTCGAGGGTAGAGTATTCAACCCAAATTTATTGATTCGACACAAGGGGAGCCAAAGAATAATCTCAAGTATTAGCAGTTGAGTTGTCAATTCAACCACACTTGCATAACTTAGTATCTGCAGCAAAGTACTCAGTAGCAAAGTAGTATGGTAGTAATGGTAACAGTAGCAAAGGTAACGGTAGCAGTTTTGTAGTAATTGTAATAGTAGCAAAGGTAAAGTAAATAAGCAAAGCACAATATGTGAGAAGCTTGTAGGCATTGGATCAGTGATGGACAATTATGTCGGAAGCGGTTCATCATGTAATAGTTATAACATAGGGTGACACAGAACTAGCTCTAGTTCATCAATGTAATGTAGGCATGTATTCCGAATATAGTCATACATGCTTATGGAAAAGAACTTGCATGACATATTTTGTCCTACCCTCCCGTGGCAGTGGGGTCCTAGTGGAAACTAAGGGATATTAAGGCCTCCTTTTAATAGAGTACCGGACCAAAGCATTAACACATACTGAATACGTGAACTCCTCAAACTACGGTCATCACCGAGAAGTATCCCGATTATTGTCACTTCGGGGTTGTCGGATCATAACACATAATAGGTGACTATAGACTTGCAAGATAGGATCAAGAACTCACATATATTCATGAAAACATAATAGGTTCAGATCTGAAATCATGGCACTCGGGCCCTAGTGACAAGCATTAAGCATAGCAAAGTCATAGCAACATCAATCTTAGAACATAGTGGATACTAGGGATCAAACCCTAACAAAACTAACTTGATTACATGGTAAATCTCATCCAACCCATCACCGTCCGGCAAGCCTACGATGGAATTACTCACGCACGGCAGTAAGCATCATGGAATTGGTGATGGAGGATGGTTCATGATGACGACAGCGACGACTCCCCATCTCCAGAGCCCCGAACGGACTCTAGATCAGCCCTCCCAAAAGAGATTAGGGCTTGGCGGCGGCTCCGTATCGTAAAACACGATGAAACTTTCTCTCTGATTTTTTCTCCGCGAAAGCAAATATATGGAGTTGGAGTTGAGGTCGGTGGACGTTTGCTACGTCTTGAGCTTGCGTTGGTTTTCTTGAAGAGGAAAGGGTGATGCAGCAAAGTAGCATAAGTATTTCCCTTTTTGAGGACCAAGGTATCAATCTAGTAGGAGGCTCCTCAAAAGTCCCACGCACCTACACAAACAAACAAGAACCTCGCAACCAACGCAATAAAGGGGTTGTCATTCCCTTCATGGACACTTGCGAAAGTGAGATCTGATAGAGATAATATGCTAAGATAAATATTTTTGGTATTTTTATGATATAGATTGGAAAGTAAAAGATGCAAATAAAAGTAGATGGCAAACTTATATGATAAAAGATAGACCCGGGGGCAATAGGTTTCACTAGTGGCTTCTCTCAAGATAGCATAAGTATTACAGTGGGTGAACAAATTAGTGTCGAGCAATTGATAGAAAAGCGAATAATTATGAGATTATCTAGGCATGATCATGTATATAGGCATCACGTCCGTGACAAGTAGACCGACTCTTGCCTGCATCTACTACTATTATTCCACACATCGACCGCTATCCAGCATGCATCTAGAGTATTAAGTTCATAAGAATAGAGTAACGCATTAAGAAAGATGACATGATGTAGAGGGATAAACTCATGCAATATGATATAAACCCCATCTTTTTATCCTCGATGGCAACAATACAATACGTGCCTTGCTGCCCCTACTGTCACTGGGAAAGGACACCGCAAGACTGAACCCAAAGCTAAGCACTTCTCCCATTGCAGGAAAGATCAATCTAGTAGGCCAAACCAAACTGATAATTCGAAGAGACTTGCAAAGATAACTTAATCATACATAAAAGAATTCATAGGATATTCAAATATTTCTCATAGATAAAGTTGATCATAACCCACAATTCATCGGATCTCGACAAACACACCGCAAAAAGAGTTACATCAAATAGATCTCCAAGAAGATCAAGGAGAACTTTGTATTGAGATTCAAAGAGAGGGAAGAAGAAGCCATCTAGCTAATAACTATGGACCCGAAGGTCCGTGGTAAACTACTCACAACTCATCAGAGAGGCCTTGGAGATGATGTAGAGGCCCTCCATGGTGGATTCCCCCTCCGGCGGAGCGCCGGCGATGGCTCCAAGATGGGATCTCGCGGATACATAAGGTTGCGGCAGTGGAATTAGGTTTTCGTCGTATCATCTAATGTTTTCAGGGTATGGGGGTATATGTAGGCGAAGGAAGTAGGCCAGTGGAGCAACGAGGGGCCCATGAGGGTGGGGGCCCATCGGGCACCCTCGTGGCCGCCTCGCTTGTTGCTTGACGTCCACTCCGAGTCTCCTGGTTGGTATTTGTTCCAAAAAGATCATTCACAAAGGTTTAATTCCGTTTGGACTCCGTTTGATATTCCTTTTCTTCGAAAAACTAAAATAGGCAAAAACAGCAATTCGGGCTGGGCCTCCGGTTAGTAGGTTAGTCCCAAAAATGATATAAAAGTGTAAAGTAAAGCCCATAAACATCCAAAACGGGTAATATAATAGCATGGAACAATAAAAAATTATAGATACGTTGGAGACGTATCAAGCATCCCCAAGCTTAATTCCTGCTCGTCCTCGAGTAGGTAAATGATAAAACAGAATTTTGATGTGGAATGCTACCTAGCATAATTCTCAATGTAATTTTGTTTATTGTGGCATGAATGTTCAGATCCAAATGATTCAAAATAAAAGTTCATATTGACATAAGAAACAGTAATACTTCAAGCATACTAACAAAGCAATCATGTCTTCTCAAAATAACATGGCATTAGAAGGTTCATCCCTACAAAATCATATAGTTTGGTCATGCTTCATTTTCATCACACAAAAGTACACTCATCTTGCACACCCCCGATGACAAGCCAAGCAATTGTTTCATACTTTAGCAATCTCAAACTTTTTTCAACTTTCACGCAATACATGAGTGTGAGCCATGGATATATCACTATGGGTGGAATAGAATATGATGATGGAGGTTGTGTGGAGAAGACAAAAAAGGAGAAAGTCTCATATTGACGAGGATAATCAACGGGCTATGGAGATGCCCATCAATTGATGTCAACATGAGAAGTAGGGATTGCCATGCAACGAATGCCTGGAGCTATAAATTTATGAAAGCTCAACAAAAGAAACTAAGTGGGTGTGCATCCAACTTGCTTGCTCACGAAGACCTAGGGCATATTGAGGAAGCCCATCGTTGGATTATACAAGCCAAGTTCTATAATGAAAAATTCCCACTAGTATATGAAAGAGACAACAAATGAGACTCTCTATATGAAGAACATGGTGCTACTTTGAAGCACAAGTGTGGAAAAAGATAGTAACATTGTCCCCTTTTTTATTTTCTTTCTTTTTTCTTTTTTTGGGTCTTTTTTTATTTAGCCTTTCCTTTTTTTGGCCTTTTTTTTTCTTTTTGGCCTTTCTTTTTTTACAAGGGACAATGCTCTAATAATCATGATCATCACACTTCTATTTATTTACAACTCATGAGTTACAACTCAAAACTAGAACAAGATATGACTCTGTATGAATGCCTCCGGCGATATACCGGGATGGGCAATGATGCAAAAGTGACATGTATGAATTTATGAAGGTGGCTTTGCCACAATACGATGTCAACTACATGATCATGCAAGGCAATATGACAATGATGATGCGTGTCATGATAAACGGAATGGTGGAAAGTTGCATGGCAATATATCTCTGAATGGCTATGGAAATGCCATAATAGGTAGGTATGGTGGTTGTTTTGAGGAAGATATAAGGAGGTTTATGTGTGATAGAGTGTATCGTATCACGGGGTTTGGATGCACCGGCGAAGTTTGCACCAACTCTCAAGGTGAGAAAGGGCAATGCACGGTAACGAAGAGGCTAGCAATGATGGAAGGAGAGAGTGCGTATAATCCATGGACTCAACATTAGTCATAAAGAACTCATATAATTATTGCAAAAATCTACAAGTCATCAAAAACCAAGCACTACGCGCATGCTCCTAGGGGGATAGATTGGTAGGAAAAGACCATCGCTCGTCCCCGACCGCCACTCATAAGGATGACAATCTAAGAACACCTCATGTTTCAAATTTGTTACATAACGGTTACCATACGTGCATGCTAGGGGACTTGCCGACTTCAACACAAGTATTTCTCAAATTCACAATTACCCAACTAGAATGACTCTAATATCACCACCTTTATATCTCAAAACAATTATCAAGCATCAAATTGATCATAGCATCCAATTCACTTCCTATGATAGTTTTTATTATACCCAACTTGGATGCTCGTCATTCTAGGACCAATTTTATAACCATAGAAAATACCATGCTGTTCTAAAAGACTCTAAAAATATTATAAATGAAGCATGAGAGATCAATAATTTCTACAAAATCAAGCCGCCACCATGCTCTAAAAGGTATAAGTGAAGCACTAGAGCAAAAACTATCTAGCTCAAAAGATATAAGTGAAGCACATAGAGTATTCTAATAAATTCCAAATCATGTATTTCTCTCCCAAAAGGTGTGTAAAGCAAGGATGATTGTGGTAAAATAGAAAGAAAAGACTCATATCATACAAGACGCTCCAAGCAAAACACATATCATGTGGCGAATAAAAATATAGCTCCAAGTAAAGTTACCGATAGCGAAGGCGAAAGAGGGATGCCTTCAGGGCATCCCCAAGCTTAAACTTTGGTTGTCCTTGAATATCTTGGGGTGCCATGGGCATCCCCAAGCTTAGGCTCTTGCCACTCCTTATTCCATAGTCCATCAAATCTTTACCCAAAACTTGAAAACTTCACAACACAAAACTCAACAGGAAATCTCATAAGCTCCGTTAGTGCAAGAAAGAAAAACCACCACATAAGGTATTGTAATGAACTCATTATTTATTTATATTGGTGTTAAACCTACTGTATTCCAACTTCTCTATGGTTCACACCCCCCTATACTAGCCATAGATGCATCAAAATAAGCAAACAACACACGAAAAACAAAATCTATCAAAAACAGAACAGTATGTAGCAATCTATAACTTTCCAATACTTATGGAACTCTAAAAATCCTACCAAAATAGGAAGTCCTAGGAAATTTTTCTGTTGATCTACAGAAAAAATAATCAAGGCAAAAGCATGTTTCTGTGATTTACCGAATTTTTTCTTGTGAGCGCAAAGTTTCTGTTTTTCAGCAGAATCAAATTAACTATCACCGTAGGTTATCCTATAGGTTCTACTTGGCATAAACACTAATTAAAACATAAAACCACATCTAAACATAAGCTAGATGAATTATTTATTAAATAACAGCAAGTAAAAATATTGGTTGTCTCCCAACAAGCGCTTTTCTTTAAAGCCTTTTAGCTAGGCATTGCTAATTTTAATGATGCTCACATGAAAGACAAGAATTGAAGCGCAAAGAGAGCATCATGAAACACGTGACAAACACATCTAAGTCTAACATACTTCCTATGAATAGGCATATTATAGGCAAACAAATTATCATAGAAAGCAAAAACTAGCATATGCAAGGAAGTGGAAAGAAACAATAGCAATCTAAACATAACAAGAGGTAATTTAGTAACATGGAAAATTCTACAACCATATTTTCCTCTCTCATAATAATTACATGTAGGATCATAAGCAAATTCAACAACATAGCTATCACATAACATATTCTCAACATGATCCACATGCATGCAAAGTTGACACTCTTCCAAGATAGTGGGATTATCATTAACTAAAGTCATGACCTCTTCGAACCCACTTTTATCAAAAACTTCATAAGATTGAACATTCTCCAAATATGTGGGATCTAAAGTTGACACTCTTCCAAACCCCCTTTCAATATTATTGCAAACATTATTATCAATCTCATATTCATCATGGGGCTTAAATAAATTTTCAAGATCATAAGAAGAGTCACCCCAATCATGATCATTGCAACAAGTAGTAGAAATAGCAAAACTAGCATCCCCAAGCTTAGGGTTTTGGATATTATTAGCACAATTGACATCAAGAGAATTTAAAATAAAATCATTGCAATCATGCTCTTTATTCAAGGAGCTATCGTGAATCTCTTCATAAATTTCTTCATCACAACTTTCAGATTCACGAAATTCAAGCAAAACCTCATAAATATAATCTAGTGCACTCAAATTACTAGAATTTGGTTCATCATAATTGGATCTCTTAAAAAGATTGGCAAACAGATGAGGATCCATAGATCCTAGGTTCTCTGTTTAGCAATAAATAAACAACTATTCCAACCAAACGAGCAAACGAGCCAAGTAAGACATCAAAGCAAACGAAAAGACGAACAGAAGAAGGGCGAATAAAACGGCAAGGGTGAAGTGGGGCAGAGGAAAACGAGAGGCAAATGGCAAATAATGTAATGCGAGGGAGATGAGTTTGTGATGGGTACTTGGTATGTCTTGACTTGAGCGAAGACCTCCCCGACAATGGCGCCGGAAATCCTTCTTGCTACATCTTGAGCTTGCGTTGGTTTTCCTTGGAGAGGAAAGGGTGATGCAGCAAAGTAGCGTAAGTATTTCCCTCAGTTTTTGAGAACCAAGGTATCAATCCAGTAGGAGGCTCCTCAAAAGTCCCACGCACCTACATAAACAAACAAGAACCTCGCAACCAACGCAATAAAAGGGTTGTCAATCCCTTCACGACCACTTGCAAAAGTGAGATCTAATAGAGATAATATGATAAGCTAAATATTTTTGGTATTTTTATGATATAGATTGGAAAGTAAAATATGCAAATAAAAATAGATGGCAAACTTATATGATAAAAGATAGACCCGGGGGGGCATAGGTTTCACTAGTTGCTTCTCTCAAGATCGCATAAGTATTACAATGGGTGAACAAATTACTGTCGAACAATTGATAGAAAAGCGAATAATTATGAGATTATCTAGGCATGATCATGTATATAGGCATCATGTCCGTGACAAGTAGACCGACTCCTGCCTGCATCTACTACTATTACTCCACACATCGACCGCTATCCGCATGCATCTAGAGTATTAAGTTCATAAGAACAGAGTAACGATTAAGAAAGATGACATGATGTAGAGGATAAACTCATGCAATATGATATAAACCCCATCTTTTATCCTCGATGGCAACAATACAATACATGCCTTGCTGCCCTAACATCCTTTGGGAAAGGACACCGCAAGATTGAACCCAAAGCTAAGCACTTCTCCCATTGCAAGAAAGATCAATCTAGTAGGCCAAACCAAATTGATAATTCGAAGAGACTTGCAAAGATAACTTAATCATACATAAAAGAATTCAGAGGAGATTCAAATATTTCTCATAGATAAACTTTATCATAAACCCACAATTCATCGGATCTCGACAAACACACCACAAAAAGAGTTACATCAAATAGATCTCCAAGAAGGTCAAGGAGAACTTTGTATTGAGATTCAAAGAGAGAGAAGAAGAAGCCATCTAGCTAATAACTATGGTCCCGAAGGTCTGTGGTAAACTACTCACAACTCATCGGAGAGGCCTTGGAGATGATCTAGAGGCCCTCCATGGTGGATTCCCCCTCCGGCGGAGCGCCGGTGACGGCTCCAAGATGAGATCTCGCAGATACAGAAGGTTGCGGCGGTGGAATTAGGTTTTCGTCGTCTCCTCTGATGTTTTTAGGGTACGGGGGTATATGTAGGCGAAGCAAGTACGTCCGTGGAGCAACGAGGGGCCCATGAGTGTGGGGGCGCGCCCAGCCCTAGGGGGCACACCGGGCACACTCGTGGCCGCCTCACTTGTTGCTTGACGTCCACTCCAAGTCTCCCGGTTGGTATTTGTTCCAAAAAGATCGTTCCCGAAGGTTTCGTTCCGTTTGGACTCCGTTTGATATTCCTTTTCTTCGAAACACTGAAATAGGCAAAAAAAACAGCAATTCGGGTTGGGCCTCCGGTTAGTAGGTTAGTCCCAAAAATGATATATAAGTGTAAAGTAAAGCCCATAAACATCCAAAACGGGTAATATAATAGCATGGAACAATAAAAAATTATAGATACGTTGGAGACGTATCAACGTCTAGGGGGCCCACGAGGCAGGGGGCGCCCCCTAGGGGAGGGGGGATCCCCCACCCTTGTGGACACGGTGTGGGCCCTCTGATGCTCATTCTTTCGCCAGTACTTTTTATTTATTCTGAAAAGTTGCTCCGTGGATTCTCAGGTCATTCTGAGAACTTTTATTTCTGCACAAAAATAACACCATGGCAGTTCTGCTGAAAACAGCATCAGTCCGGGTTAGTATTAAAATCATGCAAGTTAGAGTCCAAAATAAGGTCAAAAGTGTTTGGAAAAGTAGATACGACGGAGACGTATCACGGGGTCATGTTCATCCACTGTCTACTGCCTTGCTCCAGCCTCCACGGGCTACTGTTCATACACCGTCGAGGTCCTCCAGCCTCCACCAGCCACTATTCATCCAGGGGCTACTGTTCATCCAGCCTCCACCAGCTACTGTTCATAGAGCCTCCACGGAGGTCCTGTGCATCCACCCCCAACCGGCTGGGGTACAGCGGCCTCCTCGGGGTCCCGTTCATCCAGCCGCAACTGCCTACTACCATGGGGTCCTTTTCATCCAACCCCACCGGGAACTGTTCATCCACAGCCAACCAACCGGCTCGACTCACCACGTCTCGACTCGTTCTATGTACCACGCACACGGTAGCAACGGTCACTGTTCATTGAGAGGCAACCAAACACCGGTTGGCTACGTCTTCCACGGGGGCTCAATTGGCATCAATAATGTGACGCCCCTGATTCAATCGTACACTAATCATACATGCAAATGTGTACGATCAAGATCAGGGACTCACGGGAAGAAATCACAACACAACTCTAGACATAAATTAAAATAATACAAGCTTTATATTACAAGCCAGGGGCCTCGAGGGCTGGAATACAAATGAGTCTGTGAAAGCAACAATATCTGAGTACAGACATAAGTTAAATAAGTTTGCCTTAAGAAGGATAGCACAAAAGCAACAACGATCGAAAAGGCAAGGCCTCCTGCCTGGGAGCCTCCTAACTAATCCTGGTCATCGGCATCTGTCACGTAGTACTAGGCACCCTCGGGATAGTAGTAGCCGTCGGTGGTGGCGTCTGGATCCTGGGTTCCACCGTCTGGTTGCAGCGTCCAAGAAGAATGGAAAGAGGTGGAAAAAGGAGAGCAAAGCAACAGTGAGTACTCATCCAAAGTACTCACAAGCAAGGATCTACACTACATATGCATTGGTATCAATGAAATGGGTAGTATCTATGGACTGAACTGCAGAATGCCAGAAGAGAAGGGGAAAGCCTAGCCTATCAAAGACTAGCATCTTCAAGCAGCTCCAAGCATCTTGCAGCAATCAGAAGAGTATAAAATAGCAATTTATATTTAACAAACATGTTGTAGAAATAATGCCCAGACATCCTTCGCCGACTCCCTGCGAGAAAGCAATCTCGGAGCCACATATCCATTACATGCCCCAAACATTGGTATTCGATATCCGATTCTAGTTGTATCGATCAGGATACAACTCTGAGCGTCTATTACCGTGGACCCGGCTATTTGAATAGATAATACTTCCCTACAGGGGTGCACCAACTTACCCAACATGCTCGATCAACTAAGGTCGGACACACCATTAGGTCATGACCGCCCTCGGCCGATCAACACACCATAGTCCTACCTAGGCTCATCAAAGAGGCCAACACGCCGGTCTACATCCTAAGCGCGCATGCGTCTCAGGCCCATCGGCCTTTGTACTCCTGCACATTGCGTACGCGGGTGGTGAGCAGACCTAGCCCCCTTATACAAGGTGAGGAATTCCAGTCCAACCCGATGCGCGCCACTCCATTGCTGACGCCCGTTGAGTTTTCGGCTGATACATACAATGCAGAGTGCTCATACTTATTCCCGTGCGGTGGTTAGTATGAAAAAGGCCAGAGGCCTACTCAGATCAAATATCCAAATCGTTAGTGTCTTGGTAGTGTGCAGTAACGATCAATGATCCACTATGTGGTCCCTTCACCCTGTCTCATGGACTTCCGGCAAGGGCTAAGAATGCCCGGCCGCACCACGTGGAAAACTTGCGGGTATCCTCCAGATCAACCCGACCTCACATCACTCATGGGTACCCCTCGGTCCGACCCGATGTCATCATGGTTCTGCAGTAAGTCAAAGTAATCGTGTGTCCGAAACAACAATGGGGGAACCCAAGGAATCACCCTCAATGGATTCCAACTCGATCTAAACATCAAGGTGGACTCAGAGGAATCACCCTCGATGGTCCACACTTGAGGGGTTGCACGACAGAGTCGTTATAGAGAGTGGTGAAGGAGGGTCACCCTCGATGACCACGACCAAATAGATACACTACAGGGTTAACATCAGAAGTGTTGACGAGGTATCACCTCGGCACTCGATAATAATTCTGCAGAGTCGTACAACTAAGGGGGGTGATGTGCGGTGTGGGGACCAAGGAGGTAGGCGTGCTCGCATGCTCGGGGCGTGGCAGTGCGTGGTGTGGGCATAGGCGAAGCGGCTATAGTAGGCAGCTGCTTGACATGCAGTGGCGATGAGCTGGAGCACGGGTGCAAGCGGCAGCGAAGCAAGAAGCGGGCAGAGATAGACAATAGGCAGCAGCAACAGCGTAGTAGAGCATAGGAAAGAAGCAGAGCAGCAGAGCAGTAGAGCAACAGAGCAAGCAAGGAGGAGTAGCGGCAGCGTCTGTGACACCGAGGTTCGCCATGGCGGCCGCCGGCTTGTCTGAGCGACTACGGCAACGAATCAAGACCGGGGTTGATGAGGATTCAAGGAGGAGCTCACAGCAAGCTCGGGGCGGTTGAGGAGGCGAGGGTAGACCGGAGCGGTGGGAATCGGCGACGATGGTCAATGATGTAGGTGACGAAGACAGCGGTGATGGTGGCGTCTGAGCCTCCCGGTCCAACCTAATAGCTTAGATCAAGGAGGCGATGGTGGTGAAGCTTGTGGACACCTCCAGTGGCTTGAGGTGGGCACGGGTCGCGGCATCGATGACGACAAGCCGAGGGCCAAGCATCACGGGGAAGAAAACGGCGCGAGGGGGAAGGGTGGGGGCTAGGGTTTGTGTCCAGGGGTTCGGGGGAGGTCAAATGCACCGCATGGAGGCAGCGGATGGACAGCGTGTGGCATTCAAAGCCATGGACGCGATGCGTGCGTCCATGGCGCCTGTGATGAACATGGAAGAAGGAGATATGGGGAGTTGGGCTGGGTTGTTGCACTGTGCATCAGGCCCAGGTGCAAAGTAGCTCCTTTTAGCTCTTTTCACTTTTCCTCTTCTATTTCTGTTTTGCATTTTTGCCTTAGCTTTGCATTTAGTTCCTGTACTAAATGAATTTTTCCAGGGTTGAAACTTGGCACATAATTCCAGTGCATTAGCCTAGGGCCACACAGAAAGTTTTAGGTGGTTTCGGAAACGTAATAATATTTGTTGGAATTTAAACGGTCAAATTAAATGTTGTTGGTCCACTAAAATATTGCCAGGGCCAGAATAAAAAACCAATTTCAGTTGATTTCTTCATCACAATTTCTGGGGGATTATTTGCAAAATTACGAACACTTTTATTTTAATATCTGAAGAACTATTTTCTGCACTTCTATTAAGAATTTAAATTTGAGTTGAATTAATTATTTAATTGCATTTTAAGTATGAAAATATGATGACATGGCATATTAGGGGAAGATCACTGTAGCTTGATTATTGGGGCATTACAAATCTCCTCCACTACAAGAAATCTCGTCCCGAGATTTAAGAGGTGGAGTAAGGGGGCAGTTATGGTTACAAAATTATAACGGATCTTCTTGGTCTTGGTTGCTCTTCTCGGAGAAGTCGATCCCTTCCGTTGACGTCTTCATTCCTCTGCTCCAGGTCATCATGATGGAGTCATCATACTTTCTTCGGGGTCTTCATCGTACTTACGAAAGGACAAGGGGTAACTTTGGAAGAATGGTCCTCTACAAGGTTGCTTATCTGGTAGATATCATCAGGGACGGTGGCGGAAAGTAAGTCTTGAATTGAAACTTAAAAATATCGAGAGCAAAGTAAGAAGATGCAAATAGAAGCTTCAAGCCGATAGACAATCATTCGATGCCTGAAACAGAGCGTGAAAGGAGTTCAGAGCAACGAGTAAGTATTGCGGTTGAAACCAAAATAGATCTCTAGGAAGGTGGCTCGTGAATCTCATACGAATCCAAGCGGTAGAATAACCTTGGAAGCAGGGATGCACAGGAGTCAGGTTTTAATCATGTGGAACTATGGGTTACGGGCCCACCATGCGAGTTAGAATTTAGAAGGGTGCTGACATCTTGCCTGGTCAAGATAGCAAGGCATGTCAGAGAATAGCCTGTCAGTTATGTCGGCAACAACTTCGGTACCAAGGGCGAGGGACGAAGAGAACCATTTTCCTGCTCGTTGAAACGAGGCGGACCAACAGGCAAATTTCTCGTCCATCGGTGGTTACCGGAATGTCATCAACAATAGTAACGGGGTTATACTTGACAGGGTAGTACACCAAGGTGTTTACCTAAGCAAGGAATTATATCTGCTGAGATAAGTTAGATTACAGGAAAGGTTAAACAAAACAATGGAAAGGAAAATATGATTAGTGTATTAATCAAACCAACAGAAAGGAAAAAATGTTTATAGCCGAGTATCAAGAGTATATCTTTCCCAAGGAAAGGTTGAGCATGATATACATGATAGGGCTCCAAGTATGAAACCATTTAGAAAAAGGGGCAAGGAATTTATGAGGTTTACCCATACAATGGTGTTTGGATAATTGATCAAGAAACATTTAGCATTATGCTTCCAATGTTCCTGTTGATGTTTGAGTAACACAGTCATGCTTTGGGATAGCTTTGACATGGTCATCAGATAAAGTTCGGACTTTGGAAACAAAGGATCCATCGGAAACAACTTATAAAATAAGTCAAAATATTTCAGCAAGGAAAAGATGAGGATGTGGCTAACGGTTCATTTGCAATCCATCGACATGTCAAAAGGATGCATTTCCAAAATTATATGAACAAGTTTGTGTTGGGGGGGCAAGAATGTTGTCGATGATAACACAAATCATCGAGGGGCAAGGATGGTATTTGTCCTCATGAATTCAATTGATATCCTGGAAGAGCTCAGAATGTTGATGATGATCACGACACATTTGTCGAGAGATTTCATGAAGATGTAATTGATCGGCGGTGACATCAAGTCAAATGAATGATGAAGCGAAAGGTTAGTGGAACCACGGGTACGACACAAACTCAAAACCAAGCTTGCTGTTCAAGGCAAAATGATATGATGAGGAAGATCAATGTAAGCTTAGCTCATCGTCGAAAATTGTGCTCCAGGAAGAAGGACCAGGTAGCACAGTTAAAATTTAGCATGATAATGATATAGCCGATTAGGCTAGGAATAACTTGAAGGATTATTAAACTCGTAAGCAATGAAAATTACTTAAGAGTTATTGGATTGGAGTGCGGATTCCATTCACTTATCGGTGTTCTCGAGTGACTAATAACTCAGAACCCGGGGGAGATCCGAAATCGGTGAGAAGCAAAACTAGATGAAGACTCATAGGAAGCAACATAGTTCTTTGATATTCTTGAGATACCAGAGGGTATTACTCGAAGGAAGATCAAAATAGAGGTTGCAGAGATGTATTAATCTGTAGAAGACAAGTGCTTTAACTTGTCCGAGAAATGGAAATAAAGGGGAATAATCATGGTCAGAACCACGGTTGCAAAGGACCAAACATAGATGCCAGATGAACTTATAACAAGGGGGTTATTATTATCACAAGAAGCTTCCATGATAAGTTCCACATCAGGTCCATGGGCATGAACCCAAAGGTTCAAGGTCGACTCCCACTTCTTCAATGCATAACCTTCCATTCACTTCTCGTTTTCGATGAAGTTGTAGTGTTGAAATTATATCTGGCAAAACACCATAAGAGTATGACCCGGGAAAACTCTCGTGTTCACACGGATTAGAGAAGGCATAGGTCCAACCCATCGGGGCATCTTAGGAACATATACCACCAACTTCATGACTAATTAACACCAGCTTGAAAGTATAGCATGGTTCACAAAAAGAGAGGATACTATTTACCATAGGCATTATGTATCCAAGGAGAGGACCACAAGATTATTGTATCTGAAGGGCGTTCTCGGATAAAATCCAACAAAGGATCTGTTGGTCCACCACGAGTGATGTGAGTATCGATACTCAATCAAAAGAAGAAAAAATGCCAAAGGATCAAATTATTGAATTATCTGAATAATTTGAGGCTTAATTACAAAGGAATTACAATTTCCAAATCAGAAGGTCAAGGCGCGCCCGTCAAATAGGAGTAAGTTGAACAGACTTAGATCGACAATCAATCAAGGTTTGACTTGTCGAGAACCAGCTCATATCCAGGGTGACGTCTAAGCCGAAGGGAATAATTCTAATTGTGATTGATGATTGCGAGCATTCACAAGCATATCGAATCAAATGTTCAAAATGATTATGACAAAGGATGCTAATGAATATCGCTAAACATATGGAATTAACCATAGTTCAGGCAGGCAAGAAGAATCGCAAAAGCAGTAACCTATAGAGGATTCTCGGAAGATCAGATAGCATTACAAAGTATTTTGTGAAACACATGAACAACTGTGGATGAACAGATACTCGACAATCGTGATTAATTATCCGTAGGGGTATTCATGTGGCAAAGAACTGCGAGGCAGTAGGCTCAACAGATTCTCGGGACAATGGAGAGTATTTCGGGGCATCTTGTAATAACAAGAGCAACAGGAAATGATTGTATGAAGGGCAAGTGTATGTAGTTACCCATAAGCATATATCGGTGGTAGGGAATCACAAAAGCGATGGGCACATGTCTCAAGAGAACATCGTATAGTATCTTTGAAATCTTCTAGTGCAGCAGGCGATCAGTTGTAACAAGGGGCTCTCCGGGAGGAATTAGTTACGAGAACCTAGAGTTAGAGTAAGCAAAATCAGAAGAGAGATTAGAGTCCCGGAGTAAAGATCGAGGAGTAAAAGATCCTAACACCACCCGATGGTGACGTGGGCCCGTAAGCCGCACAGCCATGTTAGTAAAAAAAGTTGTAATGACTAGACTCAACTTCGGCCAAGGAGTTGGAAAGGGGGCTACCTACAGACAGTCGGCTCTGATACCAACTTGTGATGCCCCCGATTCAATCATACACTAATCATACACGCAAATGTGTACGATCAAGACCAGGGACTCATGGGAAGATATCACAACACAACTCTAGACACAAATTAAAATAATACAAGCTTTATGTTACAAGCCAGGGGCCTTAAGGGCTCGAATACATAAGCTCGAATACAAACGAGTCAGCAGAAGCAACAATATCTGAGTACAGACATAAGTTAAACAAGTTTGCCTTAAGAAGGCTAGCACAAAAGCAACAACGATCGAAAAGGCAAGGCCTCCTGCCTGGGAGCCTCCTAGCTACTCCTGGTCATCAGCGTCCGTCACGTAGTAGTAGGCACCCTCGGGGTAGTACTAGCCGTCGGCGGTGGCGTCTGGATCATGGGCTCCACCATCTGGTTGTAGCATCCGAGAAGAATGGAAAGAGGTGGAAAAGGGGGAGCAAAGCAACCGTGAGTACTCATCCAAAGTACTCACAAGCAAGGATCTACACTACATATGCATCGGTATCAATGAAATGGGTAGTATCTGTGGACTGAACTGTAGAATGCCAGAAGTGAAGGGGGAAGCCCAGCCTATCGAAGACTAGCATCTTCAAGCAGCTCCAAGCATCTTGCAGCAATCAGAAGAGTATAGAATAGCAGTTTATATTTAACAATAACGCCCAGAGATCCTTCCCCGACTCCCTGCGAGAAAGCAATCTCGGAGCCACATATCCATTACATGCCTCAGCATTCAGTATCCAGTTCTAGTTGTAGATATCGGGATACAACTCCGAGCGTCCGTTACCGTGGACCCGGCTATCCGAATAGATAATACTTCCCTGTAGGGGTCAACAACTTACACAACAAGCTCGATCAACTCCGGCCAGACACACCATCAGTTCATGACCGCCCTTGGCCGATCAACACACCGTAGTCCTAACTAGGCTCATCAGAGAGGCCAGCACGCCGGTCTACATCCTAAGCGCACAGGGGTCTCGGGCCCATCGCCCTTTGCACTCTTGCATATTGCGTACGCGGCCGGTGAGCAGACCTAGCCCCCTTATCCAAGGTGAGGCGTTCCAATCCAACCCAGCGTGCGCCGCTCCATCGCTGACGTCTATTGAGCTTTCGGCTGATACATGCGATGCAGAGTGCACATACTTATTCCCACGTGGTGGTTAGTGCGAAAAAGGCCAGAGACCTACTCGAATCAAATATCCAAACTGTTAGTGTCTTGGTAGTGTGCGGTAATGATCAATGATCCACGATATGTGGTCCCATCGCCCCATCTCACGGACTTGCGGCAAGGGCTAAGAATTCCCGGTCGCGCTGCATCGAAAAATTGCGGGTATCCTCCAGATCAACCCGACTTCACATCACTCGCGGGTACCCCTCTGGGCCGACCCGATGTAATCATGGTTCTGTGGTAAGTCAAAGTAACTGTGTGTCCGAAACAGCAATGGGGGAACCCGAGGAATCACCCTCAATGGATTCCCACTTGATGTAACCGTCAAGGTGGACTCGAAGGAATCACCATCGATGGTCCACACTTGAGAGGTTGCACGATAGAGTCGTTATCGGGAGTGGTGAAGGAGGAATCACCCTCGATGACCACGACCGAATAGCTACACTATAGGGTTAACATTAGAAGTGCTGACGAGGTATCACCCTCGGCACTCGATAATAACTCTACAGAGTCGTACAATTAAGGGGGTGATGTGCGGCGTCGGGGCCTGGACATCGATCATGTTGATCGAGTCATCGAACCTAAAGCGGGGCAACTGGGACAAGGTGGGGACCACTGATGGATCTCTAACCAACCTATATTAAACAGTTTAGAATAAGCAGGAAAGGTATGAAAGCAGGTTATGCATCAGAATAGGAGCAATCAATTACAGTAGCAAAATCTAATGCAAGCAAGAGAGAATGGAATGGGCGATATCGGGATGGTCAAATGGGGGGCTTGCCTGGAAGCTCTGCTGAAAGGGAAGAAGGGTCATCGTCGATGTACTCGATCACAGTGGCATCATTGGTCTTGGGGTCTACCGAAAAGAAGTAACGAAGGGGGGACATAATAAATAACAGAGTAAATAGATGCATCACTAAGCATGACATGATAATATGCAGAGCTAGGGTTGACCTAATGTAGTGCTACACGTTGTAGACGGAGGGGGAAAACATTCGAGGATGATTTCCCGACATTATACAGATTCCGAACAAACGAAAGAGAGGGACGGTTCTATGTTCAGCATGCTAGGGGCATGTGACAGATGAACGGACTGCGTACTCAGATTCGTTGGATTTTTCTGAGCAACTTTCATGTTGAAAACATTTTCATCCGAGTTACGGTTTATTTTCTATGATTTTCTAAATTTTAAGTGATTTTCTGGATTCTTTCTAATTCAAATTAATTAAAAAATAGTGAATACCATTTGTACACAACAACACCTAGCCACTGTGTATAACAGGTGGGGCCAGGGGTTGGGCTGACTCAGTGAACAATTGACTGGTCAGCCGATGAATAGTACAAGTGGGGCCTACTTGTCATTGAAACAGTATTTTAATTGGGCTTTTAAAAAAATAGGCCCCACATGACATTGACTGCATCTAGACCAAATCAGTCAAATTAGATAATGCCTTTTGGGTTATCACTAATGGGGGGATTAGCTCCTAATACCAATAGGGGGCCGGCCCAGGTCGTAGTGGCCTAGGCGGCCACACACACGAACACACACAACACGCACCTATAGCATAGGCACTCTATAACAGGCCCGATCTACCAGTTCGATCTAGATCTGAGGAGGAAGGAGGAGGAGTAGGTGAGATCGGTAGGAGGAGAAGGGGAAAGTGGATACCAGGAGAAGAGCAACTTCTCTCTGTCGATTTAGCCGGATACAATTTGATGCCTACAACTGGTGCCAACCCACCTACTTAACATGGAGCTCGCAGGCTCACTCCGGCCCAACAAGGCCACACACCCGAGACACACGCGGCCCGCTAAGGGCTGATTCCTTTGTCGAGCCAGCTGGTGCCTTGCCCCGTTCCTCTTCATGCTTGTCAGCTGGTGGGGATGCCTTGTCAGTCGTGACATCCTCCCCCCCCTTGAGTTGAGGCTTGTTGCCAAGCCGGTGTTGTTGGAAATCGACGACGAAGCTCAGCGGGTTCCTCCCAGGTGGCTAGCGATGTGGGAAGCACACTCCATTATACCAGAAGACGGGGTTGCATCTCTCTTTGAACACGGACCAGCTTGGTGTCCATAATGGCCTCCGGCTGGTGTTCGACCTGCAGAATGGAATTAGCAGGAGGAAGATCGCGACTCACCTGGGTGCTAGGATCAATAGCTTTCTTCAGTTGCAAGACATGTACCACCGGGTGTATCTTACTGTCATTCGGCAACTGGAGTTTGTATGCCACTTTCCGATCTTGGCGAGCACTTGGTAGGGGCCATAGTAACAGAACACCAGCTTCTGGTAAGGGTGATGTGCCACTGATGTTTGGATGAATGGCTGGAGTTTGAGGAAGACCATATCACCCAGCTCGAACGAACGGTTCGTGCGATGCTTGTCTGCCTGAGTTTTCATATGGTCCTGAGCATGCTTCAGTTGTTGCTGTAAGTGTTGAACCATCACTTCTCGTTCTGGTAGCCAAGCTGCCAGGTCCGGCACTGTGCTTTCTTCCACTTGAGTGACAACAAACTCCCTTGTCAGATGTCCGTAGATTACTTCAAACGGGATACGCCCTAGAGAGGAGTGGAATGTTGTGTTATACCAATATTCAGCCAGGAATAACCACTTGATCCAGTTGCTGGGGCACGAATGCACTGCACAGCACAGATATCCTTCCAAGCACTGGTTTACACACTCTGTCTGCCCGTCAGTTTGTGGATGGTATGACGAACTCAAACGCAACTGAGTCTGGGGCAGCTTGAACAACTCCTGCCAAACTGCACTTCTGAAGATTCGGTCTCTGTCATATATAATCGCCAAGGGCAGCCCGTGGAGTCGAAAGATGTTCTTCATGAAGGCTGTAGCCACAGTCAAGTCTGTGAGGATGAATCAATGGCACGAAATGAGCATATTTGGAGAACATATCCACCACTACCAAAATCACATCATGCCCTCCAGATTTGGGAAGACCTTCGATGAAATCCAGAGAGATCACCGCCCAAGGTCGCTTTGGAATGGGCAGGGGTTGCAACAGCCCCGCGGGAGCGATTCGTTCTGTCTTTGCACGTTAGCAAGTAACACACTCCTTGACGTACTATTCAATCTGAGCCTTCATGCCTTTCTAGAAGAAGAGGTTCTTGATTCTACGATACGTGGCATAGAAACATGAGTGCCCACCAACTGCACTGTCGTGGAGAGCCTTGATCAGTGATTGTCGAATTGTGTTATCCGAGCCAATCCATATACGCCCCTTGTAGCGCATGACACCATCCTTTAGGGAGTAATTTGGGTCACTTCCAGGGTCCAGCGTGACTTGCACCATTTTGTTTTGAATTTCCTTATCCTAGCGATAACTGACAGCCACTGCTTCCAACCATGCTGGCTTGCACACTGAAATCACTGCAACCTCTGCTTTAGTGTCATGCTCACACCGCGAGAGCGCATCCGCTGCCTTGTTAGTGATGTCTACCTTGTACTGGATCTGGAACTGCAGTCCCACCAATTTCGTGAAGGCTCGTTGCTGGATTGGTGTGTTCAGCCTCTGGTCGGTCAGATTCAGCAAGCTCTTTTGGTCAGTGCATACCACAAACTCTGCATGTTGTAAATATGGCCGCCAGTGATCAACAGCCAAAATCAGGGCAAGACACTCTTTTACATACGCTGATAGGCCAAGGTTGCGTTGCGCCAATGCCTTACTCAAGTAGGCCAAGGGGTGGGAGTCTTGCATCAGGACAGCACCTACACCCGTAGCACTTGCATCAGTTTCCACAACGAGTTTCTTGTTGAATTAGGTAAGGCGAGCACTGGGGCCTGGATTAGCGCTTGCTTCAACTCTGCAAATGCTGCATCCACTATCAGTGTCCAAATGAAGAGGGTGCCTTTCTTCAACATATCAGTCAAGGGCCGGGATATGATGCTGAAGTTTCTGACGAACTTGCGGTAGTACCCAGCTAACCCCAAAAACCCTCGCAACTTGCGAGCTGACTCTGGTCGTGGCCAATCACGGACTGCTATGATATTGCTCTCATCATTGGCCACACCTTCTTTGCTTATTGTGTGTCCCAAGTAGTCAATCTTGCGTTGTGCAAAGGAGCATTTGGACATTTTGACCTTCAGACCATGTTGTGCCAAAATACTCAACACTTGTCGCAACAATTCCACGTGCGCTTAGGGTTGCTGAGTGTGTGAGGATATCATCCATGAAAACGAGCACTCCATATCTGAGCAAGGGGCTCAGCACCGTGTTCATTCCTCCTTGGAATGTTGCTGATCCTCCGGTCACTCCATAAGGCAACACCTTGAATAGAAAGCGCCCTTGGTGCATTGTGAAGGCTGTTTTGGGTTCATCCTCTTCCCGCAACCTGATTTGATGGTAGCCCGCTCGCAGATCCATCTTTGAGAACCAGCACGACCCTACAAGCTCATCTAATAGCTCATCGATGACGGGCAACGGATACGTGCTCTTCAGTGTAATTGCGTTCAGATGGCGATAGTCCACGCAGAGACGCTAGGTGATGTCCTTCTTCTTCACCAGCAACACGGGTGACGAGAACGGGCTTGTACTAGGCACTATCAATCCAGCTCTAAGCATTTCCTTCACTTGCATCTCAATCTCTGTCTTTTGTTCAGGTGTATAGCGATACGGTCGAATATTAACTGGCTTGGCTCCAGGGATAATGGGAATTGCATCTTCCCAAGTGTGTTGTGGAGGAAGGTCAGTGGGCTTCTCAAACACCACACTGTATTCTTGCAGCACTGCCTGGACTTCCACTGGTATGTGCTCCACCACCACATCATCCCCAATTGCATGCAAACAGATAATGTGAGCTACAGCATCAGCCTCTTCTAATGCATGTAGCTGAGCAGAGGAGATTTGTTGGACTTGTTGTAATTGCGTTTGCACCCCTGTCAACTGAATCTGCAGCCCTTCATGAGTGAATGTCAGTTGCTTCATGGACCAATCGACCCACATAGGTCCACATGATTTGAGCCAATCCATGCCCACTATCATATCATAGCAACCAAGCGCCAACACTCTGAGATCAGTGACAAATTCATGTCCTTGTGTCTTCCATTTGCATGCTTGTACCACTCTAGAACATGATAAGGTTCCCCGTCTGCTATTTTGATTGCAACTGTGGCCATAGCTTGAATTGGTAGTTGCAGTCGTTCCACCACTGTATCGCTGAGAAAGCTATGAGAGCTGCCCGAGTCCACTAGGATCAACATCTCCTATCCACCTATCTGCCCCAGCAACCTAACGGTACGAGGAGTGGTCTGGCTTGTTGTGGCTCCCTTGGATATGCACAACAGAACATCCTCATCGGAATCGGAATCTGGCCCTGCTGGTGCTAGTGCACCTTGATGCGCTTGCAGCAGCTCCAGCAGCTCTTCCACCACATGTAATTGAATTGTAGGGCCACATTGATGCCCTTGGCCCCATTGCTCACCACACTTGAAACAGAGTCCCCGGGCACACCTGTAGTTACGAAGGGCTACAACTCGATCATCGCCTCTGGCTTGGTCACGGTGATCCAGAGGGTTTGCTGCATCGATCGCCCGTCGATCTTCAGCAGCAGGCGGGGGCCCCGGCAACATCTGCCGGGCGGGTGGAGCGACAATCGCCAGTAAAAGTCATTGGCCTGGGGGCCGCTAGTTAGCTGCATCTTGCCGCCTGTACTCCTTGCGCGGCAATGCCTCCATCAGCTCCTCCTGCAACGTAGCCAAGGAAAAGGCAGAGTCCAAGTCCTTTGGTTGATGAAGCATAACAACAGTGCGAATCTCGCCCTTGAGACCATCTAGAAACTAGGTAGTAAAGTACACTAGATCGAACGATGGGTTGTGAGCTAAGATGTGATGCATCAATTCTTCAAATCGTGTCATGTAATCAGCCACAGTTCCTGACTGACTGAGTGTGTTAAACTGACGAAGGTGAGACTGGTACTGCTCCCTACCAAATTTATAACACAAAGCCTCACAAAGTGACGCCCAAGTGAATGAAGCACTCTGCGCCTCATAGAGTTGCAGCCATCTGGCCGCTGTGCCCGTGAAATTCAGCGTGGCTACACGAACCCAGAGATCCGGAGCCACTCCGTACACATCGAAGTACTTCTCACACTTGGTCTTCCAGAACTGCGGATTTTTCCCCATCGAAGGATGGAAAATCCATCTTGGGAAAGGCCCAGTGAGCGTGATGCGCGAATGGAACAAACTGGGTGTCCTGAGTGACCCTTTTTCCGCTTCTAGACCACTATCACCGCGAGGAGAAGCAGGTATGATAGATTGAGAGGAGAACGCACCCTTTCCCAGAGGTGGCGCGAGGGTAGTGACTACCCCGTGTGCCCTGCCCCCGGATTTTCTGATCTCGCGTGGCCAGACGGCCCGTGGTGCTCGAGGTCGCCCGTAGACTCGGTCGGTGCACCGTGCACCACTTGCTTTGCCGGTGGATGCTGCGGATCCGCCAGCGTAGGGTGGAGAGCGATCCGCCCCACTTGAGATCGGAGCTCATCAAGTTGTTGTTGCAGGTTGGTGACCGCCGGGCGCCATAGCTCGAGCGACGTTTGGATCGCTTCCAGCCGGACCTCGTTGGCGATGCGGCTCTCGCTGACCACCTTGGCCAACGTCGCCAGTTGCTCCTCCATCGCGGCGGCGTGCGTGGCTTGCTTGGTGGCGTAGCGCGGCTTGCGGTACAGATTCTCCAGATCGCTGACCTCTGATACCGTTTGTAACAGGCCCAATCTACCAGTTCGATCTAGATCTAAGGAGGAAGGAGGAGGAGTAGGTGAGATCGGTAGGAGGAGAAGGGGAAAGTGGTTACCAGGAGAAGAGCAGCTTCTCTCTGTCGATTTAGCCGGATACAATTCGATGCCTACAACTGGTGCCAACCCACCTACTTAACATGGAGCTCGCAGGCTCACTCCAGCCCAACAAGGCCACACACCTGAGACACACGTGGCTCGCTAAGGGCTGATTCCTTCGTCGAGCCGGCTGGCGCCTTGACCCGTTCCTCTTCATGCTTGTCAGCTGGTGGGGATGCCTTGTCAGTCATGACACACTCGACCATGGCCATAGCCACAGGCGAGGCGAGCGCGGGATAACTTCGGCGAGTGTTGGCGTGCACCAAAGAAGACTGGTGCTAGTAAGCGATGGCGGCAGCAGAAGCGACAACAACAAAGATAGCAAAGGGCGGCACGAGCGAAGAAGCCGAGACGCGGGCGCGCACGCACACACTATGCAGGGACACTGGCGGTTGTAGCCTGCAGCCCCTGCCGCATGCAAAGAAGACGGCACCAGCGGTAGGCGTGCTTTCAAGACGCTTCGGGCATGGCGCATGGTGTGTGGGCACAGTAAAGCGGCTGCAGATGGCAGCTCTGCGACATGCGATGGCGATAGCCGGGCAGAAGCGCAGGGGGAGCGGCGGCGAAAGGGCAGCGGAGCGACAATAGGCAGCTGCAGCGTAGTAGAGCATAGGCAAGAAGCAGAGCAGCAGGCGCGCGTACGCGGACACTTAGGTTCGGCCATGGCGGCCGCCGGCTCGTACAGACGACTACGGCAATGAATCAAGACCGGGGTGATGGTGATTTGGAGGAGGAGCTCACAACGAGCTCAGGGGCGCAGTCGAGGAGGCCGGGGGTAGACCGGAGCGGTTGGAATCGACGACGACGGTCAGCGATGTAGGTGACGAAGACGACAGCGATGGTGAGCATACAAAGGCTCCTCGGTCCAACCCAATAGCGTAGATGAAGGAGGCGATGGTGGTGAAGCTTGTGGACACCTCCGAGTGGCTTGAGGTGGGCATCGGTCGCGGCATCGACGATGACAAGGCGAGGGCCGAGCATCACGGGGAAGAAAACGGCGCGAGGGGGAAGAGTGGGGGCTATGGTTCATGTCCAGGGGTTTGGGGGAGGTCAAATGCACCACGGGATGGCAGCGGATGGACGATGTGTGGCATTCGAAGCAATGGACGCGGTGCGTGCGTCCACGGCGCGTGTGATGAATAGGGAAGAAGGAGATAGGGGGGTTGGGCTGGGTTGTTGCACTGTGCATCAGGCCCAGGTGCAAAGTTGCTCCTTTTAGCTCTTTTCCTTTTCTATTTCTGTTTTGTATTTTTGCCTTAGCTTTGCATTTAGTTCCTGTACTAAATGAATTTTGCCAGGGTTGAAACTTGGCACATAATTCCAGTGCATTAGCCTAGGGCCACACACAAAGTTTCAGGTGGTTTCGGAAACGTAAGAATATTTGTTGGAATTTAAACGACCAAATTAAATGTTGCTGGTCCACTAAAATATTGTCAGGGCCAGAATCAAAACCCAATTTCAGTTGATTTCTTCATCACAATTTCTGGAGGATTATTTGCAAAATTATGAACACGATTATTTTAATATCTAAAGAACTATTTTCTACACTTCTATTAAGAATTTAAATTTGAGTTGAATTAATTATTTAATTGCATTTTAAATATGATAATATGATGACATGGGATATTAGGGGAAGATTACTGTGGCTTGATTATTGGGGCATTACAGTAAGCATCAGCAGTGATCGACCGCTCAATTCAGTTAGCAGCAACAGCGAAGGAATCGCTCGGGTTCAGTTAACAACCAAGGGATCGATTGCTCGGGTTCAGTACCGTGCGATCGGTCGAGTTCGATTAATAACGCCTACACACGCTGTGGCGTACCAGAGAACGCGAAACCTCCGCGCATCGCTCGGCCTCGACCACCCACCGTAACCGAAAACTCCCTGATATTTTGCTCGCCCTCGCTTCTACAACGGATTTTTTCGTCATGGACGGCCCAAGTAATGTCATGCAGCTGCATCTCCGGCCCGCCCAGGACAAAAAGCCCATTTTCTATCATGTTTTTATGTCATAGAAGTAGGAGCCTGCCACATTTGTGATGATATCGGGTTTTGTCATAATTATCGTCATAGAAGTGTCATAAGCATGAAAAAAAATTGTTCGGCCAAAATGTCACAGATGTTTCTTTTTTTTGTAGTGTAAGGAGATGGTGCTTTATGACTTTTGTGAGGTTTGCAAGTTACCTTATGAGGGCAGCGTCGATGAGCCATTCCCTAGAGGTGTGGAAGATTTTATTGATAAAGTTACCGCTGGGAAAAGGAGAAAGGTGTCGGAAGCGAGAGTGGCTAGTTTACATTTTCCTGTTTTGCACAACTACTCATTATTTGTTGGGAGAGTGGAGGCCTTAGTGCTCCTGACCTTGCTATTTTGCACCATGCTTTACTTCGTGATAAAACTTTTAGTTTGGGTGTTATGGTTACTCGACGGTTGAGTTTAAACCATACAAAGGGTTCTATCTTTGGAGGTATCTATGCCTCCCGCCTCGCTAAATGATTTGAAATACCCATTAGGCACGATGAGAGAGAGGAGAAGCTACTGCCCACTGATACGTCTCCAACGTATCTATAATTTTTGATTGTTCCATGCTATTATATTACCCATTTTGGATGCTTATGGGCTTTACTATACACTTTTATATCATTTTTGGGACTAACCTATTAACCGGAGGCCCAGCCCAAATTGTTGTTTTTTTGCCAATTTTAGTGTTTCGCAGAAAAGGAATATCAAACAGAGTCCAAACGGAATGAAACCTTCGGGAGAGTTATTTTTGGAACAAACACAATCCGGAAGACTTGGAGTGGACGTCAAGAAGTAAATGAGGCGGCCACGAGGCAGGAGGGTGCGCCCTAGGGGATGGGTGTGCCCCCCACCCTCGTGGGCCCCTCGTGGCTCCCCTAACCGACTTCCTTTGCCTATATATACTTGCATACCCTGAAAACATCCAGGAGCACCACGAAACCCTATTTCCACCGCCGCAACCATACATGCCGTGAGATCCCATCTTGAGCCTTTTAGGCGCTCACGGGGGGAATCGATCATGGAGGGCTTCTACATCAACGCCAAGGCCTCTTCGATGAAGTGTGAGTAGTTTACCACAGACCTTCGGGTCCATAGTTATTAGCTAGATGGCTTCTTCTCTCTCTTTGAATCTCAATACAAAGTTCTCCTCGATCTTCTTGGAGATCTATTCGATTTAACTCTTTTTGCGGTGTGTTTGTCGAGATCTGATGAATTGTGGGTTTATGATCAAGTTTATCTATGAGAAATATTTGAATCTCCTTTGAATTCTTTTATGTATGATTGGTTATCTTTGCAAGTCTCTTCGAATTATCAGTTTGGTTTGGCCTACTAGATTGATCTTTCTTGCAATGGGAGAAGTGCTTAGCTTTGGGTTCAATCTTGCGATGTCCTTTCCCAAAGGATGTTAGGGCAAGAAGGCACGTATTGTATTGTTGCCATCGAGGATAAAAAAGATGGGGTTTATATCATATAGCTTGAGTTTATCCCTCTACATCATGTCATCTTGCCTAATGCGTTACTCTGTTCTTATGAACTTAATACTCTAGATGCATGCTGGATAGCGGTCGATGTGTGGAGTAATAGTAGTAGATGCAGAATCATTTCAGTCTACTTGTCGCGGACGTGATGCCTATATACATGATCATGCCTAGATATTATCATAACTATTCACTTTTCTATCAATTGCTCGAAAGTAATTTGTTCACCCACTGTAATACTTATGCTATCTTGAGAGAAGCCACTAGTGAAACCTATGGCCCACGGGTCTATTTTCCATCATATAAGTTTCTGATCTACTTTATTTTGCAATCTTTACTTTTCAATCTATATCATAAAAATACCAAAAATATTTATCTTATCTTTTTATCTCTATCAGATCTCACTTTCGCAAGTGGCCGTGAAGGGATTGACAACCCCTTTATCGCGTTGGTTGTGAGGTTCCTATTTGTTTTTATAGGTACGAGGGACCTCCTACTGGATTGATACCTTGGTTCTCAAAAACTGAGGGAAATACTTACGCTACTTTGCTGCATCACCCTTTCCTCTTCAAGGGAAAACCAACGCAGTGCTCAAGAGGTAGCAAGAAGGATTTCTGGCGCCGTTGCCGGGGAGGTCTACGCACAAGTCAAGACATACCAAGTACCAATCACAAACTCTTCTCCCTCGCATTACATTATTTGCAATTTTCCTCTCATTTTCCTCTCCCCCACTTCACCCTTGTCGTTTTATTCGCCCTCTCTTTCCCGTTCGCCTCTTTTTTGCTTGCTTCTTGTACTTGCTGCCACTATGTCTGAAACTGGGGAGGTTATCGTTGATAAGGACAATAGTAATAACATGGGAAACTTTGATGCTTTTGATGATCCCGTTGAAGAACCCAACGTATTACATACTAAAAAAATTCGAATCGGTAGTGGTAATATTATTGGAAAGGGGGTTATTCAAGATTTCTTTACTTGTGTCGGTGCTTTGCCCGCTATGGGTGGATCTATTCTTCATAGAACTAGTAGTCTTGCAGATGCTATATCCTTGCTTATAGTTGAACTTGAAAGACAGCTTATGCATACGCATCCTTGCATACAAAGGATTTTCCTAGAATTTTCCAATATTGAGCATTCTTCTGTTAAGCGTGCAGCTACTATCTTTTTGGCACATGAGTTTAGATTTATAATGAAAGAAGCTAAAGAAATTTTTGCGCACTATAGAGTGGATGGTGGTCGTCCTCCCATAGAGGCGATCCTATTTAATCAAGAAGACATGATGCATTTACAATCTTTAGACCCTGTTACTTATAATGAAAACCTTAGAAAAAAGGTTCCTACCGATGTTTTAGTTGATAGAATTTCTGAGCTTAATGATGACTTTGCTATTCAAAACAATGGGTTAGGATTTTCTCTTGAGCAAAGGCTCATGACTTTTTGCCAAAAGAATGCTTATAATGTTGAATTGGTTGTGCAATATGAGGGGCCAAAGGAGGAACCCATACCTCCCGAGCTTGA
Source organism: Aegilops speltoides (assembly GCA_021437245.1). NCBI lineage: Eukaryota > Viridiplantae > Streptophyta > Magnoliopsida > Poales > Poaceae > Aegilops > Aegilops speltoides. The sequence goes on from CM038144.1 coordinate 448,706,814, forward strand.
TCTTGGGGACTTTTGTCCCATTAAATTTAGCCCTTTTGATTACTTTTGCTTGCCACAAAGGAAACTTGCTGCTGAACGTAGGGAATATGAGATGAGTTTTCGTGATTTACCTTATCATTATGGCAATACGTAGATCTATTCTCGCTTTTATGCCTAGCTAGGGGCGTTAAACGATAGCGCTTGTGGGGAGGCAACCCAACTTTATTTTTGTTCCTTACTTTTTGCTCCTGGTTAGTAATAAATAATTCATCTAGCTTCTATTTAGATGTGGTTTTATGTTTAATTAGTGTTTGTGCCAAGTAGAACCTATAGGATCATCTTGGGTGATGGTTAATTTGATCTTGCTGAAAAACAGAAACTTTTGCACACATGAGAATTATTTTAATAAATCACAGAAACGTGCAAACCAACCCATGGTTGGATGGTTAGAGGGACTGTGGTATCCCCAGCCCACCAGGGTTCAAATCCTGGTGCTCGCATTTATTCCTGGATTTATTCCAGATTTTCGGCGATGCGATTGGGAGGAGACGTTCCCGTCGACGACGAGGCGCTTATGGTGACTTCGTAAATCTCAAGATGATATGCCGGCTCAGTCTTTCAGAGGTTCTCATAGGAGTAGGGTGTGCGCTCATAGGGGTGAGTGTATGCGCGTGTATATGAGCGCTTGTGTCTGTACTGATGTTCAAAAAATCACAAAAACGTGCTTTTGAGTTGATTATTATTGCAGAAGATTAACAGACAAATTGCCTAGGACTTCCTATTTTGGTAGGACTTTTAAGGTTCCAGAAGTATTCAAAAGTTACAGATTACTACAGACTGTTATGTTTTTGACAGATTCTGTTTTTCGTGTGTTGTTTGCTTATTTTGATGAATCTATGGCTAGTATCGTGGGGTATGAACCATACAGAAGTTGGAATGCAGTAGGTTTAACACCAATATAAATAAAGAATGAGTTCATTACAGTACCTTAAAGTGGTGGTTTTCTTTCTTGCACTAACGGAGCTCATGAGATTTTCTGTTGAGTTTTGTGTTGTGAAGTTTTCAAGTTTTGGGTAAAGATTTGATGGACTATGGAATAAGGAGTGGCAAGAGCCTAAGCTTGGGGATGCCCAAGGCACCCCAAGGTAATTCAAGGACAACCAAAAGCCTAAGCTTGGGGATGCCCCGAAAGGCATCCCCTCTTTCGTCTTCGTCTATCGATAACTTTACTTGGAGCTATATTTTTATTCACCGCATGATATGTGTTTTTCTTGAAGCGTCTTGTATGATATGAGTCTTTGCTTTTTAGTTTACCACAATCATCCTTGCTGTACACACCTTTTGGGAGATACACACATGATTCGCAATTTATTAGAATACTCTATGTGCTTCACTTATATCTTTTGAGCCAGACAATTTTGCTCTAGTGCTTCACTTATATCTTTTTAGAGCACGGCGGTGGTTTTATTTTGTAGAAATTATTGATCTCTCATGCTTCATTTATATTATTTTGAGAGTCTTTTAGAACAGCATGGTATTTGCTATGGTTATAAAATTGGTCCTAATATGATGGGCATCCAAGTTGGGTATAATAAAAATTATCATAGAAAGTGCATTGAATACTATGATAAATTTGATACTTGATGATTGTTTTGAGATATGAGGATGGTAATATTAGAGTCATGCTAGTTGGGTAGTTGTGAATTTGAGGAATACTTGTGTTAAAAGTTTGTGATTCCCGTAGCATGCATGTATGGTGAACCGTTATGTGATGAAGTTGGAGCATGATTTATTTATTGATTGTCTTCCTTATGTGTGGAGGTCGGGATCGCACGATGGTTAGCTCCTACCAACCCTTCCCCTAGGAGCATGCATGTAGTACTTTGTTTTGATAACTTGTAGATTTTTGCAATAAGTATATGAGTTCTTCATGACTAATGTTGAGTCCATGGATTACACGCACTCTCACCCTTCCACCATTGCTAACCACTCTTGTGTCGGGCAACTTTCGTCGGTACCATACACCCACCATATAGCTTCCTCAAAACAGCCACCATACCTACCTATTATGGCATTTCCATAGCCATTCCGAGATATATTGCCATGCAACTTTTCACAGTTCTGTTATTTATGACACGCACCATCATTGTCATATTGCTTTTGCATGATCATGTAGTTGACATCGTATTTCTGGCAAAGCCACCATTCATAATTATTTCATACATGTCGCTCTTGATTCATTGCATATCCCGGTACACCGCCGGAGGCATTCACATAGAGTCATATTTAGTTCTAAGTATTGAGTTGTAACTCTTGAGTTGTAAGTAAATAAAAGTGTGATGATCTTCATTATTAGAGCATTGTCCCAAGTGAGGAAAGGATGGTGGAGACTATGATTCCCCCACAAGTCGGGATGAGACTTCGGACTTTATGAAAAATAAAAGAGGCCAAAGAATCCCAAATAAAAAAAAGAGGTCAAAGAAGCCCACCAAAAAAATGAGATAAAAAGAGAGAAGGGACAATGTTACTATCCTTTTTCCACACTTGTGCTTCAAGGTAGCACCATGATCTTCATGATAGAGAGTCTCCTATGTTGTCACTTTCATATACTAGTGGGAATTTTTCATTATAGAACTTGGCTTATATATTCCAATGATGGGCTTCCTCAAAATGCCCTAGGTCTTTGTGAGCAAGCTAGTTGGATGCACACCCACTTAGTTTCTTTTGATGAGCTTTCATACACTTATAGCTCTAGTGCATTCGTTGCATGGCAATCCCTACTCACTCACATTGATATCTATTAATGGGCATCTCCATAGCCCTTTGATACGCCTAGTTGATGTGAGACTATATTCTCTTTTTTTTGTCTTCTTCACAACCACCGTCCTATTCCACATATAGTGCTATGTCCATGGCTCGCGCTCATATATTGCGTGAAGATTGAAAAAGTTTGAGAATACTAAAGTATGAAACAATTGCTTGGCTAAAACTGGGGTTGTGCATTATTTAAATATTTTGTGTGATGAAGATAGAGCATAGCCAGACTATATGATTTGTAGGGATAACTTTCTTTGGCCATGTTATTTTGAGAAGACATGATTACTTTGTTAGATTGCTTGAAGTATTATTACTCTTATGTCAATATTAAACTTTTATCTTGAATCATTTGGATCTGAACATTCATGCCACAATAAAGAAAATTACATTGAGAAATATGTTAGGTAGCATTCCACATCAAAAATTATGTTTTTATCATTTACCTACTCGAGGACGAGCAGGAATTAAGCTTGGGGATGCTTGATACGTCTCCAACGTATCTACAATTTTTGATTGTTCCATGCTATTATATTACCCGTTTTGGATGTTTATGGGCTTTACTATACACTTTTATATCATTTTGGGACTAACTTATTTACCAGAGGCCCGGCCCAAATTGCTATTTTTTTGCCTATTTTAGTGTTTCGCAGAAAAGGAATATCAAACGGAGTCCAAGTGGAATGAAACCTTCGGGAGAGTTATTTTTGGAACAAACGCAATCCAGAAGACTTGCAGTGGAAGTCAAGAAGTAAACAAGGCGGCCACGAGGCAGGAGGGCGCGCCCCCCACCCTCGTGGGCCCCTCGTGGCTCCCCTGACCGACTTCCTTCGCCTATATATACTTGCATACCCTGAAACCATCCAGGAGCACCACGAAACCATATTTCCACCGCCGCAACCTTCTGTACCCATGAGATCCCATCTTGGAGCCTTTTCTGGCGCTCCACCGGAGGGGGAATCCATCATGGAGGGCTTCTACAACGCCAAGGCCTCTCCGATGAAGTGTGAGTAGTTTACCACAGACCTTCGGGTCCATAGTTATTGCTAGATGGCTTCTTCTCTCTCTTTGAATCTCAATACAAAGTTCTCCTCGATCTTCTTGTAGATCTATTCGATGTAACTCTTTTTGCGGTGTGTTTGTCGAGATCCGATGAATTGTGGGTTTATGATCAAGTTTATCTATGAGAAATATTTGAATCTCCTTTGAATTCTTTTATGTATGATTGGTTATCTTTGCAAGTCTCTTCGAATTATCAGTTTGGTTTGGCCTACTAGATTGATCTTTCTTCTTTGTCGTGTCAAATGGCGGATCCGGGTAGGGGTCGATCTCAAGCGTCAAGGCTGATGGTAACAGAAGCAAGGGACACAGATGTTTACCTGAGTTCAGCCCTCTCGATGGAGGTAAAACCCTACTTCTGCTTGATTAATATTGATGATATGGGTAGTACAAGAGTAGATCTACCACGAGATCGTAGAGGCTAAACCCTAAGAGCTAGCCTATGATGGTATGATTGTAATTGTGATCGATCTACTAAGGAACAACCTCTCCGGTTTATATAAACATCGGAGAGGGCTAGGGTTTACATGGAGTCGGTTACAAGGAAGGAAATATAGTATCCGGATCGCCTAGCTTGCCTTCCACGCCAAGGAAAGTCCCATCCGGACACGGGCCGAAGTCTTGAGTCTTGTATCTTCACGCTTTAATAGTTCGGACGTCGTACACAGTCCGGCTGTCTGGATACCCCCTAATCCAGGACTCCCTCAGTAGCCCCTGAACCAGGCTTCAATGACGATGAGTCCAGTGCGCAGTATTGTCTTCGGCATTGCAAGGCGGGTTCCTTCTCCGAATACTCCAAAGTGCTTGTTATGATGAATAGTGTCCGGCCTCCAATCAATGTTGTGCTCCTCGACTTCGGTGTCTCAGTAATGACTATCTCCACGTGTCGAGCGAATGCGAGGAGTCGAGGCATTTTTGCATTTGCCACCCTCGATCCTCCGGGCGAACTGTCTATTTGAAGGGGCGGAGATTCTCATATCCAAACCTCACTCTCCCTCCCAGAGCCAGCATCCAACAGAGTGCTCCGCAAAAAGCCATTCCAACATGGCTGGCCCTTGCAGCTCATCTGCTTGCCCTTCTCGTTCCAAGTCGGGGGATTGGGGAGAGTGTTTAGTTCCTCATAGCCGTTTGACAAAGTTACAAATCCAAGGGTTTCTGCCACCGGCGTTCATGGTCTCCGTCCGAGCTAGAATAGCCACTTATGACGGAGGAGACCAAGCTGAGGGATCTCCTAACCCATCTCCGGAGGAGCATATATGTCTGATCCCTCATCTGCTGAGGGGCGTCGGGTTCCCTATCCACCCGTTTCTTCACGGGCTCGGAGTTCTCTGACCTCCGATTACGATCTTACCCCTGCCTCTATTCTGCACATAGCGGGGTATGTTGCCCTGTGCGAGCTGTTTTTAGGTTGCGAACCACACTTCGGATTATGGCGGAAGCTGTTCTGCCTCGTCCCTCGCACCCAGGGAGAGTCCCTATGCCAAGTGGACGGGGCCGAAGTATGGCGCATTGCCGAGACCGGATACCTGTCCTGTAATTATAGAATTTAAAATATGACAACGCCCTTTGTGTCTGGTAGGAAGAAGAATAACCGGACTATATTCGGAGACCCTACTAATCACGCCTCCACCAGCCGGGTTGCATAACCGGCTTCGGGGGTGGATGCGGACACGGGGCCCGCGCCGCATGGCTCTCCGACAGAGAGTGCGGACATGCTCTCAGCCACGAATTCTGAAGTAGAGAGCGCCATGAATCACAGGCGCCAACGGGCCGTACTTCGGAACAACATCTTTTCCAAAGAGGCGTTTAATGCCTTCAATTCAGTGGACGCGTACGTCCAAGCTGCTCGGGGCGGGCTTGCCCAAGCGACAAACCAGTATACCAAAGACATACGGGTGAGAAATTTTGATAAGTATGTATAGCAGTAGCCCCTGAGACTTGAAACGGTTGAAACAACAGTTTTAAGGATCAATTTATGTACAGGTCCTTGTAGAGAAGAACGAGCAATTGTTTCGGGAGCTGGAGGACTGCAAGGCCGAACTGAGGGCCGCAGTTGCCAAGTTAGAGGAACCCCAAAGGCCCTCATCTGGTAATAATTATCACAATTGTGCGAAGATGCACCAGTAAGTAAATGGATAATATGACAAGTTTAACAAAAAATTCTGCAGACAATCCCGGGGTGAATCCGGAGGGCGTAGGAGAGGATGCATCGCATCTCAAAAAGCAGCTAGAGGCTGGCGAGCGCATTCTTACGCGAGTTAGGAGGGAGAAGAACGATCTTCAAGATGCCAAAGTCCAGTTGGACGTGGAGTTAAAAGATCTCCGCGCTCAGCTGGCGGACTCCATGAAGGAGAACAAGAGGCTTCGACGCGGCATTTACAGTAAGTGCCTAGACGAACTGTTGTACAGTTCGGCGAGGAAGTATATTGAAAGAATTTTGCTTGCAGGAATGTTAACGGGTCGCCCCGAGGAGGAGATGCCCTCATCTGCAAATGATTTACTGCAAGACCTTTCGCGACTGCACGATCGAGCTCGGCAAGTGATGCAGGGTGTTGCTCGGGCTTTGTGGCCATCAAGCCTACTGCCGAATGGCCTGGGGGAACTTGTGGACCTGCTTCAAGGAGCCCGGCGGTGCTTCCGTTTATGGAAGATATCAGCATGCCGGCAAGGAGCAAGAGAAGCCTGGGCAATGGTGAAGACACGCCACACCAAGCTGGACCCGAACCATATGGCCGAAGTGGGGCCGGAGGGGCCCGATGGGCAAGAAATTCCCGTTAGTCTGGTGTATGACCAGGTAGCGTTAGCCGCTAAGTATTCTCAATAGGATTGTAATCTAGATATCTTGTTGGACGGTATAGAAGAGGAATGTAATCAGTCCAAATGACTGTGTAAATTAATGGGCATGATTAGCCCCTAGCCGGATTAAAACCATTTGTCATGGCGGACCTTTTCGCTTCAGCCCCCGGGTCCTATAGTCTGAGGTGTGTCCGAATACCCGCTCAGCTATACAAAACCGGGGTATGCGTGGAAACAAGGCGTAGGGGTCATAAGTGCTTGAACAGACAAGTACCCAACTAGTTATGTTATATTACATGGGTAGTAAGAAACATCTTCCAGAGAGAATAGTTCCGTTAGGGGTTCCTTTCCCTGGGTACGCATGCGATGATGCACATGTCCGGACTGCGAACAATGGCGCATGATACAAGACTTCTGGGGATTTATGCTATGATAAACGAATACATCTTTTGTTCGCCGACTGAATATTCTCTTAAGGAAGCTAGCTTTCGGCTTCACCCAGTCTGAGGTACACATCCGACTGAACCGGCATTAACAATCATAGAGGTGCTCCCCTTATGCCCTAGCCGAATTAACGGGAACGTAGGGCATAAACACAAGAGCTAGGCAACCCAGCTTGGCAACATCTTAAGTCATATCGATGCATATAATGGTGAAGAAAAGGCACATATGGAAAAATAATGCATATGCGACGGGCAAAAAGCCATGTGAGTAATCATTTTAAGCTTCCGTATAGGAAGCCCCCAGGTATTGCTTACACACTTAGTGCGGCCGGAGCGATCCGGAAATCTGCACTGTATTGAATACTTTGTGTGAAGATAGAAAAAAGGTCGAGAAAGGAAAAGGGGATGGGGCACAATTAAAAGGGAGGGGTTAGGAGACGAACACTGTGTTCGGCGCTAGGTGTAGAATCTCCGTAGTCTTGCCGCGTTCCATGGGTTCGGCTCGAGTCTGTTATCGGATGCATTACGTAAGCGGTACGCTCCTCCGGTGAGAACTTTGTCAATGACGAAGGGACCCTCCCACTTGGGTTTGAGTTTGTCCTTCTTCTTCTCCGGTAGTCGTAGAACGAGCTCGCCAATATTGTAAGTTTTGGCCCGCACTTCTCTGCTTTGGTATCGTCGAGCCTACTGCTGATAGAATGCGGAACGGGCTTTTGCGACATTGCGCTCCTCCTCCAGGGCATCCAAATTACCCTGCCGATCTAACTCGGCTTCCTTCTCTTCGTACATGCGTACGCATGGCAAATCATGTATTATGTCGTAAGGTAGTACTGCTTCCGCGCCCTACACCATAAAAAATGGTGTGTATCCGGTGGTGCGATTTGGCGTGGTCCATAGCCCCCAGAGTACGGAGTCGAGCTCCTCCACCCAGTGCATATCCGACTCTTTCAAGGATCGCACTAGCCTGGGTTTGATACCGCTCATAATGAGACCATTTGCCCGCTCTACCTGGCCGTTAGTTTGTGGATGGTAGACAGAAGCGTAATCGAGCTTGATGCCCATTTTTGCGCACCAAGTTTTCACTTCGTCGGCTGTGAAATTTGAGCCATTATCAGTGATCTTTGTTGTGGGGACACCGTGTCGATTATACGACCCGGATATGGAGTCTATTCTGGTCGGATTAATTTGTTTTGTTGGTTTAGCTTCTATCCATTTGGTGAATTTGTCCACCATGACCAATAAGTATTTTTTTCTTATGGCTTCCCCCTTTAAGAGGTCCGACCATATCCAGCCCCCAGACCGCAAAGGACCAAGTTATGGGGATTGTTTGTAGAGCGGTAGGGGGCATATGACTCTGATTGGCAAAGAGCTGGCAACCGACGCAATGTTGGACAAGGTCTTGTGCGTCTTCTCGGGCCGTCAGCCAATAGAAACCTGTACGGAAGGCCTTGCTGACTAATGCCCGAGCCGCGGCGTGGTGCCCGCCCAGGCCGGCATGGATTTCAGCCAAGAGCTGCCGCCCTTCCTCTTCGGAGATGCATCTTTGAAGTACTCCGGTAGCACTTTTCTTGTAGAGTTCTCCTTCGTAGACTTTGTAAGCTTTAGAGCGCTGGACAATGCAGCGTGCTTCATTTTGGTCTTCGGGGAGCTCCTGCCTATTTAGGTAGGCCAAGAAGGGCTCGGTCCACGGGGCGATTACAGCCATGATTTCGTGGGCCGAGGACGTTATTTCGGGGGTAGAACCTCCGACTATGTCTGATGGTTCGGAATCCGGGGGTGTATTCGGGTCCGTTCTAGTATTGCCGAACTCACCTTCCCATACTACGGATGGCTTGAACAGCCATTCCAAGAATATGTTAGGTGGGACAGGGTCGCGTTTAGCGCTATGCGAGCGATGACATCCGCCGCTTGATTGTTTTCTCGAGCCACATGGTGGAATTCGAGCCCCTCGAACCGAGCTGACATTTTGAGGACGGCATTACGGTAGGCCGCCATTTTCGGGTCCTTGGCATCAAAATCTCCGTTTATCTGTGATATTGCGAGGTTCGAGTCCCCGCGCACTTCTAGGGGTTGAATGCCCATAGAGACTGCCATCCAAAGACCGTGCAGAAGAGCCTCATATTTGGCTGCATTGTTGGAGTCTGTGTATAATATTTGGAGGACGTACTGGACCGTGTCGCCGGTGGGAGATGTCAGGACTACCCCTTCTCCCAATCCGGCCAGCATTTTAGAGCCGTCAAAGTGCATGATCCAGTTTGAGTATGCGCCGTACTCTTTAGGGAGTTCGGCTTCTATCCATTCGGCGACGAAGTCAGCCAACACTTGCGACTTGATGGCCCGCCGTGGTTTGTACATTATGTCGAACGGAAGGAGCTCAATAGCCCACTTGGCAATCCGGCCCGTAGCATCGCGGTTATTTATTATGTAATTGAGTGGTACTTCGGAGGCCACCGTAATCGAACACTCTTGAAAGTAGTGTCGTAGCTTCCGGGATGCCATGAACACCGCATATGCTATTTTTTGATAGTGTGGGTATCGGGATTTGCATGGGGTTAGGACCGTGGACACGTAGTAGACCGGCTTCTGGAGCGGGTATTTGTATCTGTTGGCCTCTCGTTCGACGACGAGCACTGCGCTTACGACTTGATGCGTTGCAGCTATGTACAACAGCATAGGTTAAATCGATATTCGCGTATTTATTATCTTGGATTCCGCCAATAAGGTCTTTATTTCATCCAGTCCGGCCGTGGCTGCCTCCGTCCATACAAAGTGTTCGGTGCACCGAAGAAGGCGATAAAGCGGTAGTGCCTTTTCTCCTAACCTGGAGATAAAGCGGCTGAGAGCAGCCACGCATCTGGCTAGCTTTTGGATGTGCTTGAGGTCTGTTGGTATAGCCAACTGTAACAGAGCTCGGATTTTTGCCGGATTCGCCTCAATTCCTCTGTTGGAAACGATGAAGCCCAGCAGTTTCCCCGATGGGACACCGAAGACGCAGTTTTCCGGATTCAATTTGATGTCGTATGTCCGGTGGTTTTTGAATGTGAGCCTCAAGTCATCTATCAGGGTTTCGACGTGTCTAGTTTTTATGACCACGTCGTCCACATATGCTTCTACTGTTTTGCCGATTTGTTTTTCCAGGCATATTTGAACCATGCGTTGATAGGTTGCGTCGGCATTCTTGAGCCCGAAGGGCATAGTGTTGAAGAAAAAAGGGCCATATGGCATTATAAAAGCTGTTGCAGCTTGGTCAGACTCTGCCATCTTTATTTGATGGTATCCAGAGTATGCGCCGAGAAAACACAGCGATCGTGTCCCGCTGTGGCATCGATGATTTGATCGATGCGAGGGAGGGGAAAGGGATCCTTGGGGCAAGCCTTATTGAGGTCTTTGAAGTTAACGCATAGGCGCCAGGATTTGTCCTTCTTTGGTACCATCACCAAATTTGCCAGCCACTCCGGATGTTTGCTCTGATGAATCCGGCCTCGAGTAACTTGGCTAACTCTTCCCCCATTGCCTGTCATTTGGGCTCTGAGAATCGCCTTAGGGTTTGCTTGACTGGTTTATATCCTTATAGAATATTGAGGCTGTGTTCGGCTAGTCTGCGCGGGATGTTGTCCCGTTGTGTGGCCCATAAGAAGATCCTCGCCACTTTTTGCCACCTGCCGGAGTATCCAACATGCCTTAAGGCTATGAGTAGGTGGTGTATCCGGAGTACCGTCGAGCTTACATGGCCCGTCGAGCCAATCTTCCAATACGGATCTCTGCCCTGGAGTGGGCTTTGGTTTCTTGGGGGTTGGGTCAGACGACTTATGAGAGTTCGTTCGTTTAGTTTGGACAAAGGTTTTGGCGAGTGAGGGAGTCCTGGACTAGGGGGTGTCCGGACAGCCGGACTATCAATATCCGCCGGACTCCCAGACTACGAAGATAGAAGATTGAAGACTCCGGCTCGTGTCCGGAAGGTACTTTCCTTGGCGTGGAAGGCAAGCTTGGCAATACGGATATGTAGATCTCCTACCATTGTAACCGACTACTGTGTAACCCTAGCCTCTCCGGTGTCTATATAAACCGGAGGGCCTTAGTCCGTGGGGCGAACATACATCTCAACTATCATACCATAGGCTAGCTTCTAGGGTTTAGCCTCCTTGATCTCGTGGTAGATCTACTCTTGTACTACCCATATCATCAATATTAATCAAGCGGGGCGAGGGTTTTACCTCCATCGAGAGGGCCCGAACACAGGTAAAAACATTGTGTCCTCGTCTCTTGTTACCATCCGCCTAGACTTGCATCCAGGACCCCAACTTGAGATCCGCGGTTTTGACACCGACATTGGTGCTTTCATTGAGAGTTCCTCCGTCGCCGTCCGATAGGCTCGATGGCATCTTCAACCATCAACATTGTCGGTGAGACTTTTCTCCCGGACAGATCTTCGTATTCGGGCGGCTTTGCTGCGGGCAATTCTCTTGGCCATCTGGAGCAGATCGAAAGCTATGCCCCGGCGTCAGTCGATTCGGAAGCTTAAACTTCACGGCCGATGACCACGGAGACTTGATCTTGACGGACTCGAGCCACTGTAGCCAGCGTTGCTTTGTGACGATGGGCATGATCTAGCTCGTCGCCGGACGGTGCTTTGGTGGCCCTTTTCGGATCGCTTGCCACTAGCGAGCCGATTGCCCATATCGAGGGCGGTGGATGAGCGCCGCCACAGGGCTTCAACATCCACGGCGATGGGCGAATACCAATCTTGTCCCCGCAAAACTCATGATCAGTCGGCGCGGACTCGCCCGGACTCGAGCCTCCGCGCCCCTACCAATTAATCCGGATTAGGCGCGGTTATGGAATTCACCGCGCGGACATCTTTCGGCACTTTCGCCTTTTGGCGATATCTGAATTCTTGAAGCATCTCTCGCTATCGAAGAGTCTGGCGGACTGCGGCGGGATGGTTGGAGTTCAGACGATGGAGAAATTGAGCCCACCACCACCCACTTTGTAGCCAGCTGTCGAGGATCTAACCGACATGCTAGACTACGACTCGGCGACATCGGCGCTATGGGCGGCGATGGGAGGCGAACAAGAGCGCCTACTGAGGCCTTTGGAAGGCCACCTCGTCATATAGCGTATACATGGTGGATACCCCAAAAGAAGGGATGGCGAAAAGGAAGCGAGGCAGATTCTCTAAAGAAGCAGCCCAAGCGCCGACGTCGTGGCGCCGCTCAAAATCCCGCCACAACAAGAATGAAAATTCCGGCCGGAGACAATAACACTCGGAGAGTGCGAAGACAATCCCCTCCCAAGACTCAAATAAGCGGAGGACGCAGAAGCAAGCCCTCACGGCAGGCGGCGGGCGAAGGGTTGAGGATGATAACTATATGCCTCCCTCGAAGACGAAGCAAGCCTCAACGATGATGAATTCGCCGTACACGAGGATCCCGTCGAACAAGAGCGCTTCAAACGCGGGCTCATAGCCACGGCAAATAGCCTAAAGAAAAGCAAGCAACAGCTCCAAGCTGATCAAGATCTGGCCGGCCGATCGATGGACCGAGGTCCTCGCGTCGAAGAATATAAACTCGAGCGCCCCTCCAAAAGTTACCCAAGATGCAAGCTGCTCCCCGATTAGAGGAGGAAGCATACATACCTTCATCACCGGCGCATGACATGGCGACCGACCACCCGTGGCGCGACAGAGAGGCATTCAGGCCCCAGCCAAAACCGTACCCGGCATCGCTCCAAGAGTACAAGCCAGCGAACGCGCCGGACTTGCGAGACATATTGGAGGACAAAGCAAGACAATCCAGATCCATCTATCGATCACGTGGGCGCCCTCGACCCACGCGAATACCGTCGCGCGGACATAACGCCGGCGGGCCGAACATAGCGCGACGGCGCTCCCTCGAAGCTGCGTCGCGATATTGCTCAATCTGGGCGCCGCACACCCGTTATGCTTCACTGATGAAGTAATGGATCATCAGATCCCCGAAGGGTTTAAACCCGTAAATATCGAATCTTACGATGGTACAACAGACCCCGTGGTGCGGATCGAAGATTATCTTCTCCACATCCATATGGCCCGCGGCGACGATCTCCACGCCATCAAATATCTCCCACTCAAGCTTAAAGGACCAGCTCGGCATTGGCTTAACAGCCTGCCCGCAGAGTCAATTGGGTGTTGGGAAGACCCGGAGGCCGCGTTCCTTGATAACTTCCAAGGCACATATGTGCGACCACCATACGCCGATGACCTAAGCCACATTATTGAAAGCAGCAGCACGAATCGGCCGGACAATTTTGGACATGGTTCTTGACGAAGAAAAATCAAATCGTCATTGTCCGGATCGGAGGCCCTTGCAGCCTTCAAACATAACATCCGGGACGAATGGCTAGCCCGGCTTTGGGCGAGGAAAAGCGAAATCCATGGCAGCCCTCACATCGTTAATGACCGCTTTTGTGCGGAGAGGACAGTAGCTAGCCCGACAACAATCTCATAAAAATTTTGGCGTCCGGACACTAAGGACAACAACGGCAGTCACGTCGAATCAAAAACAAAGCGCCGCGTAACGGCGACGACAAGGAGGATCGGCGATCAATGCGGATTCGAGCTCAAACCCGTCAACGGAAGAAGCCATTTAAAAGAACCACTCCGGGTCCATCCAATTTGGACCGAATACTCGACCGCTCATGCGGATACACGGCACTTCAAAAGCCGCCTAATCACACCAATAGAGATTGTTGGGTGTTCAAGCGAGCTAACAAGTTAATTGCGAACACAATGACAAGGGGCTAAATAGCGATGACGAGGAAGAGACCCGCCGCCGAACAATAGAGAACGAAGGTTTCCCCCACAAGTGCGGACGGTGAATATGATTCTGCGACCCATATACCCAAGAGGAGAGGAAGCGCGCCCACTGGGGCGTCTATGCGATGGAGCAGTCGCCCCAAAGTTCAATCCATGGTCCTCTGTCCGATCACTTTCGATCGAAGAGACCATCCGACCAGCATCGCCATGGCGGATTCGCGCATTGGTCTTAGACCCAATCATCGATGGATTTCACCTCACAAGAGTCCCGATGGGCGGCGGCGGCTGAACCTGCTTTATCGGGACACGGTCGCATAAAATGGGCATAGACCCATCGAGGATCAAACCTACAAAGACAACCTTTAAAGGTGTCATCCGAGTGGAAGCCAGTATGTGACAGCTCGGTCACACTGGAAGTGGTCTTGGATCCCGGATAATTTTCGGTTAAGAGTTAATCTTGATATAGTCCGTTCAGTAGCGGCTATCATGCTCGCTTTCGGACGAACGCGTTTAAAATTCAGCGGTGCCGCATTATGCATACCTAAAGCTCAAGATGCGGGCCCTCGTGGAGTCATTACGGTCGATGGGAATACGGGCGCTCCTCGAGCGGAGGAACATCTGGCTCTCATGGCGGAAATCTGAGCAGCCTTCTCAGCGATTCTCAAGTCCGCAATTAAAAAGCGGACACAACCGCGCCGGAGCAATGCCAACCAAAACCACTGGCGCGATCGAGCATCGTGTAGCAATGCGGCCCCAACCCTCGCCGCGCATGATCGCAAGAATAACACTCGCGTACATCATTACGCTTTGGAGATACCATGGGCGCGAGGAAAGGGGCACAAGGAACCAAGAGTGCGGCTCGACCACACGAGGGCTCACACTACGCCCCCTTGTTTTTATTTTATCTTTTCTTCTTTGCGTATCTGAGATTCCATTAACGAAGCCACGTCCGATGGCGAACTTCGCCGAATTCACGATCAGTGATCCAGGGATTAAAAAAGGCTGCGACGAACACTCAGGTGGTCTCAATTACGAGCATTAAATTCGATTACATACACCAAGTATGCAGCTTATCCCTGGAGAGGGACATGTTAATTTAGTCCAAATCCCTTGCTTATTGCACTATTTGTATCGATCCGCTTTATTAGCGGACCTTCTTTCATAAATAACGCAGCACTTCTTTTTTTGCAAGTACATTACCTTTTCATTGCAATTCGTTATCTCTTATATATGTTCATTATATGACATCTTGCACCCGTATACTTTAGTGCGGCCGAATCGCCAGGGCTACATTCCCCAAATTATGGTGTGATTAAGTCGAACACTTTCACAAGTCGGCACCCGAACTTATAGAATTCTATGGCTAAGTGAGAGTGTTCAAGCATTATAAGTCCGGTTGCCTTGTTCGTCGTGTTGGCGCCTCCTAGATGGACCCAAAAATGGGAACAAGAGTGCTCAAGTTTATCACGAACACCCCAAAGACTCGTGGCTTGGGGTGAAGCCAACGACTTGCCATCTCTCGGATTTAACAAGCGGCCGCCTGAAGGTAATATTTTAAATTATAAAAGCATTGCTCATGGCGCCTATGAGCGAAGTTTTCGCTACCAGGATAAAAATCTGGCGAGTTCACTCAAAGATTACATTTCGGGGCACTCATACGCAATATCGCGAGCTCCCTTCAGACAACTTTATAATATCGCTCGGCGTGCGATGCTCCTTGCCGGCGGCGGTGGATCCGTGAAGCTTCTCGCATCTAGTTTTCCCCATTGCACCTTTATGCGGGCAAGGGCCCGACAGCGCCTTCAATGCGGTGAGCGCTTGATTACATCCACTGGGGCATGCATCCACCCGCCACACTAGGCCAAAGTAGTTGCCGGGCATGGCTGTCGAGCCACAATGGACGGGTATGAGGCCCTTCATGGCCTCCTCGGCTACCTGTGGAGTTCGACCGTTGCCAATTTGGTCGCAGGGGCTGCCGGATGGCGGCCTCAAAGATCTTGAGACCGAAGACCTTCTCCGTCGAGCTCCCTCCTCGCGCCACGATAGAATCGGCGGCATCGACGCCTACGCTGGCAGATCCGCAAACGCATACGAGAGCTCGAATTCGGGTAAGTATCCGGTAATTTACATTAACATGCTTGCTCTGCATGAAAACGCCTTACCGCAGCTATCTTCTTTATATCCTCTACCTCTGAAGGGCCTTACAGGCCCGGCCTTGGCGGACTTGGCACTTCGAGGCCGAGGCAAGCTCGGACTCGAGTCTTGGAGTCACGCTCCAAACTCTCATGCTTTTCCTTGAGAGCACGGAGCTCTTGCGAACTTCCGCCACGGTGCCGCTTGCTTTTCTTGCTCGGCCGTTACGTGGCGATTGCGCTCGGCCACGGACACGGCATCCTTGAGCTGCCACCTCGTTAGTGGCCCTGCAATACACATATTATCCTTATTAATTTTGTTTGCAACCAAAACCCTTTTACGTAAGGTACTTATTTAAAGTGGTGTTATTCACCTTCTTTTCCTCGATTTGCCTCTTGGCATGGCGAGCTCTTGCTCCGACCGCTCAAGGTCCATCTTGACGCCTCGACCTCCGCCGTTAATGCGGCAGAGGTCAAGAAATAAGCGCAACTGCAAACCCATATTGACATATTTTTAGAAACCTGCGTATATCTTGTTAGATCCTTAGTCGGCTTTTCTTTCCGAACACGAACTAAGCATCGAGAACTCTTGTCTATGCGGTATTACATTACATAATTTTAAACTTCTTACCTCAAAGCACATTAGAAGGCTGCTGCGAGCTTCGGTCACCCGCCCTTGGCAAGCCTGGACCTTCTCAATCACCGCACTCATAAGAGTGCGGTGTTCTTCCTCGATGGAAGTGCCTTTAAGCACCTCCAGCAGGTTATCCGGCGCCTCCGGTTGGACGGAGGCCGCCGGCGTCACGATCCTGCCCTTCTTTCGAAGGGGCCGCTTGCCGGACTCTGGAACCGTTACGGGTTCCGCAGTAGAGTCCGGCACGAAGTCCGGGAGGCTGCCTGACAGCACCTCCAGAGCCTCCCCCTGGTGGGTCCCTCTGTGGGATTTCGCCTCGTCGTCCTCGTCGACGCGTGGGTAGAGGCAGTCGGGATGGAATTTACATCCGACGGTGCCAAAGACCCGCTCATCGAGTCGGGAAGATCGTCAACGGCCGGACTACAGGCAGAATGCGGCGTTAGAAGGACACTACATGACATACAATGTACGGCATATAAATGATCCGAATACTTACGATCCTGCCGGACGCCTGGCCCTTGGAGGTCATTCATCCTCGACAACGCTGATGTTGTTGGCGTCTGGGATAGTTCTCCCCCTCCACGGACCCTTCGGCCGCCCGATCGGGAAGCCTTCCTCTTCCTCTCTCCTCCTCGGAGAGAGTACTCCTCCTCCTCCTCGTCTTGGGAGGAGTCCTCGTCGTCGTCAGGCGCTTTGATTCTGAGAACTCTTTCGAGTCCCGTGGCCACCTTCTTGGCCTTCTTCTCGGCACCACGTGCGGTGCGGAACCAGCCAGCCCGCTAAGCGGGCATCCATTGGTTCTTCGGCATGGGAGCCAGGCTGATGAGCAGCTCGGCCTTCTCCATCCATTCCTGTCAAAGGAAGAGGCAGATTAAAAACCTCGCTAGAGTCAATCTAATTATCACAAGAGTCCCATAATGGGGTCACTTACCTCGTCAGTCGGAGACTACGAGCTGAATCCGCGGTCTTCGGTCGCGGATGCGGGGGCTTCGGCGCCCTTGAACAGCACCCTCCAGGCACCTTCGTGCGTGGTATCGAAGAGCCCGCTCAACGTCTGGTGTTGTTCCGGATTAAACTCCCACAAATTGAATGCCCGTTCTTGGCATGGGAGAATCCGCCGGAGGAGCATGATCTGGACCACGTCGACGAGCCGGAGCCTATTGCTCACCATCTTCTTGATGCAGGCTCGAAGTCCCGTCACCTCCACCGGATCACCCCTTGCAAGCCCTTCTCTTTCCGGGAGGTGAGCGTGTGGGGATTCGAGATCTAAATTGGGGCCGCCGCCCATGTAGGCTTGCTTGCGGCTCGGTGATGTAGAACCACCCCGATTGCCACCCTTGACGGAGTCCACGAAGGTCCCTTCTAGCCAAGGGGCGTTGGGCGGCTGCCCAACATGGCGCCTCCGATTCTCGCCTTGCGTCCCTTCACAACCTTGACAGCGTTGAAGGTCTTGAGCCACAGGCGAAGTGGGGCGGATGCGAGAAAGGCCTCGCGACACGACGATAAACACCGAGATGTTGAGGATGAAGTTGGCGCGGATCGTGGAAATCCGGGCCGTAGTAAAACATGAGCCCCCGGACGAATGGATGGAGTGGAAAGCCCGATCCGCGGAGGAAGTGGGGAGGAAGACGACCCTCTCATGAGGCCCAGGGTAGGGATGAGCTGCCCGTGTCGAGGCGGACCGTCTGCCGATATCATTTGGAAGGTATCCGGCGTCGCGCAGCTTGGTGATGTCCTCCTCCTTAGCGGTGGAGGCCATCCATTTACCTCCGCTCCGGACATGTTAGGAGAAAGGTCGAGTGAGATCGCGAGCTTAGGCGTTGGAGCTTGAGTTCGCGAGGATGGATAAGCAAAGGAGGAAGAAAGCGTGGGTGAGAAGGTAAATCCTTATCCCTTATATATAGGCGACAAAACTATGTGTCCCTCACCGGCCGGTAAAACTCGCTTATCTCCCAAGCGCCACCATCAATGGCAATTTGGGTTACCCACGCACGTATTGATGAGAATCCCGAATAAAGGGAACACGATCTCCGCCCGACAAGGCGTGCCAAGAAACCGCCGCTAAAGCGTCTTTGAGGTGGAATAGTAAGAAGCGATTCAAGCGAGGGCTTGGGCGTGGCGTGATGTCACGCCGCATATCGTCGGCAGATTGAGCTAAGTGTATATTTTATTCTCTACGTTGGA
The DNA here is from genome assembly GCA_021437245.1 of Aegilops speltoides. Lineage (NCBI taxonomy): Eukaryota > Viridiplantae > Streptophyta > Magnoliopsida > Poales > Poaceae > Aegilops > Aegilops speltoides. The sequence continues at coordinate 448,725,648 of CM038144.1, forward strand.
ATGTGGAATTTATTTTGTAGAGCGGACACTATCACGGTGTTCATTATCTTCTCCGGATTATTCAAGGGAGGAACCCGCCTTGCAATGCCGAAACATTATGCACGCCGGACTTATCGTCATTGAAGACCGGTTCGAGGGCTCTTGAGGAGTCTGGACTAGGGGTGTCTGGACAGCCGGACTATCAATATCCGCGGACTCCCGGACTACGAAGATAGAAGATTGAAGACTCGGCTCGTGTCAGGAAGGTACTTTCCTTGGCGTGGAAGGCAAGCTTGGCAATCTGGATATGTAGATCTCCTACCATTGTAACCGACTCTGTGTAACCCTAGCCTCTCCGGTGTCTATATAAACCGGAGGGCCTTAGTCCGTAGGACGAACATACATCTCAACTATCATACCATAGGCTAGCTTCTAGGGTTTAGCCTCCTTGATCTCGTGATAGATCTACTCTTGTACTACCCATATCATCAATATTAATCAAGCAGGCGTAGGGTTTTACCTCCATCGAGAGGGCCCGAACACAGGTAAAAACATTGTGTCCCTCGTCTCTTGTTACCATCCGCCTAGACGCTGGTCCGGGACCCCCTACGAGATCCGCCGGTTTGACACCGGCGGCGAGAGCGAGACTATCCTGCAGTGCTGTTTGGGTCTTCCAGCGCTCTCCATCGCACTGATACTTCCATACTATGGTTGCCAAGTCCGCGAAGCGTACTATGTCGCAGCAACTTATAGCATTGAGGAGTCCTTTGTCCGTGCAGTTTTTGCAGAAAAGTGAGACCACGTCCTCCTCGCGGCAGTCCCTGACCTTGTTAAGCGCAAGGAGGAATCTGGCCTAGTAGCGATGTACGGTTTCCTGGGGCTCTTGCCTGATGCGAGAGAGGTAGTTTAGGTCCGGTTTAGAGTCCGGATTTTGATCCGGTCTGACGCCCAAGGGCGCGGGCGGCCCCGAGCTAAACATTTCGATGTCTGGGTGCCCAATTTCTTGACCCGATGCCGGTTCTAAGGCGGGACACAGGTCGAGTTTTCTTCTGGCGGTCTTTGGCTCAAGGAGTTCGGTGATCCGAACACAACTTGTCCTCAAAGTTGAGGGGCAATCCGCATGTGGTTCCTCCACTATTGCTATCTCGTGGGTGGCCGGCGGGAACCTTATGTCCCTCTGGTCGGGTTTAAGCCGAATCCGGCCGTAGTCTGTAGTGAGTCCCAGAGCAGCGATGCGATCCAAGAGTTCGTTAAGGGAGGAGAGCTCCATTAGATCCATCCGTTCGGCAAATTCCGAACTGACGTGGAGGTTATGATTGATGACCCGAGAAGTCATCGTCGGCGCCACCGCCGATGGGGCGGCCATGATAAAGCCACCAAGCCGAAGCGTCTGGCCTACAGCCAGAACCCCCTCCGAAGTAATGTTGTCTTTGACGATAAGACGAGCCATCGAGCCTGACAGCGACGACACAGAGGAACTCACAATGAAAGCACCAATGTCGGTGTCAAAACCGGCGGATCTCGAGTAGGGGGTCCCGATCTGTGCATCAAGGCTGATGGTAACAGGAAGCAAGGGACACAGATGTTTACCTGAGTTGGGCCCTCTCGATGGAGGTAAAACCCTACTTCTGCTTGATTAATATTGATGATATGGGTAGTACAAGAGTAGATCTACCACGAGATCATAGAGGCTAAACCCTAAGAGCTAGCCTATGATGGTATGATTGTAATTGTGATCGGTCTACTAAGGACCAACCTCTCCGGTTTATATAGACACCAGAGAGGGCTAGGGTTTACATGGAGTCGGTTACAAGGAAGGAAATATAATATCCGGATCGCCTAGCTTGCCTTCCACGCCAAGGAAAGTCCCATCCGGACACGGACCGAAGTCTTGAGTCTTGTATCTTCACGCTTCAATAGTCTGGACGTTGTACACAGTCCGGCTTTCCGGATACCCCCTAATCCAGGACTCCCTCATAGGGATGAAAACGGCGCGAAAACGGACGGAACTGGTTCCTATCATATTTGTTTTCATATTTTTTCTGAATGTAAGCGAATCTGAAACCACAGAAGCGAATACTGAAGCAGATACTCTAGGAAACAAACATGGAGCGAATACAGAGCGGACGCGGAAACAAAACTTTGTGTTGACCGGAACTTAAAACCCCTTGAATCATATAGAAATACAGACAAAAAACAAACAAATTGATAGAATTCTTAACATGGCTACAAATTAATATGGTTGTGTCGGTAACATAGGGTAGTATTATAGTAGTACATGACAATTTCGTATATAGTCTAGCTGAGTATGTGTGTGGTAGTAAAAGGTGGTATTTAAATGATACATTCTGCTCTTTCTACTCATTGTGTTATTGTGTGTTGTTTGGTAGTTGGCTACAAAGTAGCCATGAGGCTATAGTAGAAACAGAAATTCCATATTAACAGAAACAGAAAGTTCCATTTCCACGTGTGTTCCACCAGAAAACACCATTCCGTTTTTGTTTCCGTTTTTGCATAAAAAATTCCATTTCCATTTCCATTTTGCAAATTTCCATTTCCGTTTTCATATTTCCTCTCCGTTTCCATTTTTCCTCCAAAAAAGCGGAAACTTTCCACTCCATTTTCATCCCTACTCCCTCACTTGCAATGGGAGAAGTGCTTAGCTTTGGGTTCAATCTTGTGGTGTCTTTTCCCAGTGATAGCAGGGGCAGCAAGGCACGTATTGTATTGTTGCCATCGAGGATAAAAAGATGGGGTTTATATCATATTGCTTGAGTTTATCCCTCTACATCATGTCATCTTGCCTAATGCGTTACTCTGTTCTTATGAACTTAATACTCTAGATGCATGCTGGGTAGTGGTCGATGTGTGGAGTAATAGTAGTAGATGCAGAATCATTTCGGTCTACTTGTCGCGGACATGATGCCTATATACATGATCATGCCTAGATATTCTCATAACTATGCATTTTCTATCAATTGCTCGACAGTAATTTGTTCACCCACCGTAATACTTATGCTATCTTGAGAGAAGCCACTAGTGAAACCTATGGGCCCGGGTCTATTTTCCATCATATTAGTTTCTGATCTACTTTATTTTGCAATCTTTACTTTTCAATCTATATCATAAAAATACCAAAAATATTTATCTTATCTTTTTATCTCTATTAGATTCCACTTTTGCAAGTGGCCGTGAAGGGATTGACAACCCCTTTTTATCACGTTGGTTGCACGGTTCTTATTTGTTTGTGTAGGTACGAGGGACTTGCGTGTAGCCTCCTACTGGATTGATACCTTGGTTCTCAAAAACTGAGGGAAATACTTACGCTACTTTGATGCATCACCCTTTCCTCTTCAAGGGAAAACCAACGTAGTGCTCAAGAGGTAGCACCCATCGTATACTTAGATTACGACAGTATGGTAGCACATGATTTTATTAAGAAAGACGATGACAAGAGACTCATCTATAACCTGGTATTTAGCAAGAAGACTTGTCAGGTTATTACCTTGCCTGTACCTTTTTTGTTTGATATTCATTCAGGCAGGTACTTCATCATGCCTGCAAACATTTATGCATCTTTGGGAGGGACGCATCCCAGTTCTGACGAGCCATCACGATCCGTGTCGAGTCTATTTATCAGTGGGAGCCGTAGGAGCTCGCTAACTAGTGGAACCCCCAGGATCCTCCTCAGTACACCGGAGAGGGATACTTTGATCCATGGGCATAGACCAACTTAGGCCAAAAGCCTAAGCTTGGGGAAGTACGTATTTCTCACCGACATTACATTCATGTTCACACACTCATTCTAGTTGTCAGTGTTCATACTTTTTCATTGCATTATCCATGTTAGTTTATTTTCCTTTTTCCCGCTTTCTTCTTGTGTGTTTGAAAAACTTTGAGAAAAACCAAAAAAAATAATTGTAGCTTATTTTTAGTTTCCTTCCCATGTTTATTTAGTTGTAGTATTAAAAGAAAACCCAAAAAGATTTCTCATTCTTCTTTTGCTTGTTGGGAGCTTTCTCGTGTAAATAGTTTTTCTCGTTCTTGTTTTACTTTGTTTAGAAAAACAAAAACTCCAAAAATATTTCAGTGTGTTTCTTTGAAATACTTTTCTTTGGGGGTCGAGAGGAGAGGACCATGATGAAATTGTTGAGTGGCTCTCGTATGCATTATTGTTGATCTAACAAAGAGCCCATATTACCTTGTCTTCTCCTTTGAATAAATGCTTGCAGATTCCAACTTAGTCCAATGCACGTGCACTATTATTATTATTTACACCGTTCGGTCATGCAAGTGAAAGGCAATAATGAAAATATATGATGAAATGATTGAGATGAGGAAAAGCTGGTATGAACTCGGCCTATCTTGTTTTTATAAATATGATTAGTTCATCGTTCTTGATTCAGCCATTATGAATGAAATATGTTTGCAATGAAAATTAGAGATTATAGTTACTCATGCCATGCTTACTTAGCTAGGAGTTTATAATGGTTTACCTTGTGTGCCAACATGCATTTAAAATGGTTGTGATGTAGTATGATAGGATGGTATCCTCCTTTGAATGATTTAAGTGGCTTGAATTGGCACATGTTCATGCATGTAGTTGAAACAACAATCAACATAGCCTCCATGATATTTATGTTCATGGTGATTTATATCCTACTCATGCTTGCACTCAATGTTGGTCAATCTCAATGCATGTTTATGATTGTTGTCACTCTCTAGTTGGTCGCTCCCCAGTCTTTTTCTAGCCTTCACTGGTATTAAGCGGGAATACTACTTGTGCATCCATCTCCATAAACCCAAAGTTGTTCCATATGAGTCCACCATACCTACCTATATGCGGTATTTACCTGCCGTTCCAAGTAAATTTGCATGTGCCAAACTCTAAACCTTCAAATGATAATATGTTTTGTATGCCCGAATCGCTCATGTAGCGACTAGGGGCTGTCAGTATCTTCCATGCTAGGTGGGTTATTCTCACGACGAGTGGACTCCGCTCGCATTCACGAGAAAATGGCTGGTAATCGGGATGCCCAGTTCCATGCTCAAATCAAATCAAAATAAAATTGCAAACAACCCCCCCCCCAGGATTGTTGTTAGTTTGACGGTACCCATTGTTTTGGGTCAGCCATGGAGTGTGCTTGTTGGTGGTGGGGGAGTAAAAAATTTACCATTCTGTTTGGGAACCTCCTATAATGTATCTAGTATGGAAGATACCGAGATCTCTTGGTTGTTATGTTGACAATGAAACCATACCGCTCAAAATATTATTCATCTCTGTTTTTAAAACTCGAGCTCTGGCACCTCTGCAAATCCCTGGATCCCTCTGCGAAGGGCCTATCTATTTACTTTTATTGTTGAGTCATCATCCTCTTATAAAAAGCACCAGTTAGTGAGCACCACGGTCATTTGTATACATTGTTATTAATTGATATTGAGTATGATTGGATCTTTTTGCCATGAATTACAGTGTCTAGTCAGTCCTTGATCTTCAGAGGTGCTCTGCATTTATGTTTTGCGGTCTCAGAAAGGGCTAGCGAGATACCATTTTGTCATATCCTATCATGATTGTTTTGAGAAAGTTTGTCATCTCAGATTAATTATTATTACTCGCTAGTTGATTATGCCATTGATATGAGTAAATGTGAGACCTAAATGTTATTGTGAATATGGTTAGTTCATAATCTTTGCTGAAAACTTGAATGCTGGCTTTACATATTTGCAACAACAAGATCAAACAGAGTTTGTAAAAGTTTTTCTTTATCACTTTCAGTTTGTCAACTGAATTGCTTGAGGACAAGCAATGGGTTAAGCTTGGGGGAGTTGATACGTCTCCATTGTATCTACTTTTCCAAACTCTTGTGCCCTTGTTTTGGACTCTAATTTGCATGATTTGAATGGAACTAACCCGGACTGACTTTGTTTTCAACAGAATTGCCATGGTGTTATTTTGTGCAGAAATAAAAGTTCTCGGAAATCGGAATGACCTGAAACTTCACAGAGAATATTTTTGGAATAAATAAAAAATATTGGCGAAAGAATCAACAGAGGGGGACCCACAAGCTTTCCACAAGGGTGGAGGGCGCGCCCACCCCCTTGGGCGCGCCCCCTGCCTTGTGGGTCCCCTGAACCTCCATCGACCTCAACTCCAACTCCATATATTCACGTTCGGGGTGAAAAAAATCAGAGACAAGGATTCATCGCGTTTTACGATACGGAGCCGCCGCCGCCTCATGTTCTTCATCGGGAGGGCAGATTTGGAGTCCATTCGGGGCTCCAGGGAGTGGAATCCGTTGCCATCATCATCATCAACCATCCACCATCACCAATTTCATGATGCTCATTGTCGTGCGTGAGTAATTTCTTCATAGGCTCGCCGGTCGGTGATGGGTTGGATGAGATTTATCATGTAATCAAGTTAGTTGTGCTAGGGTTTGATCCCTAGGATCCACTATGTTCTGAGATTGATGTTGCTATGACTTTGCTATGCTTCATGCTTGTCACTAGGGCCCAAGTGCCATGAATTCAGATTTGAACACTTTATGTTTCCATGAATATATTTGTGTTCTTGATCCGGTCTTGCAAGTTATAGTCACCTACTACGTGTTATGATTCGGCAACCCCGGAGTGACAATAGTCGGGACACTTCCCGGTGATGACCGTAGTTTGAGGGGTTCATGTATTCACTAAGTGCTAATGCTTTGGTCCGGTTCTCTATTAAAAGGAGGCCTTAATATCCCTTAGTTTCCTATAGGACTCCGCTGCCATGGGAGTGTAGGACAAAAGATGTCATGCAAGTTCTTTTCCATAAGCACGTATGACTATATTCGGAATACATGCCTACATTATATTAATGAATTGGAGCTAGTTATGTGTCACCCTAGGTTATAACTATTGCATGATGAATGCCATCCGACATAATTCTCCATCATTGATCCATTGCCTACAAGCTTTTCACATATTGTTCTTTGCTATGTTACTTTGCCGTTGGCACTGTTACAATTGCTACGAAACTGCTACTGTTACTTTTATCACTTTTACCATTACTTCAATACAACTTTGCTACTAAATACTTTGCTCCAGATATTAAGTCTTTCAGGTGTGGTTGAATTGTCAACTCAGCTGCTAATACTTGAGAATACTCTTTGGCTCCCCTTGTGTCGAATCAATAAATTTGGGTTGAATACTCTACCCTAGAAAACTGGTGCGATCCCCTATACTTGTGGGTTATCAACACCCACCGCTGCCAGATCTGCGGCAAGCCGGGTCACACCGCGAAGGACTGCCAGTACCGCTATGAGGAGGACGATGATTCCTCCCAGGATGAAGACAAGGTTGTTGCGGCGGCCGATGGCTCCTATGGGATCGACGCCAACTGGTATGTCGATAGTGGTGCTAACAACCACATCACCAGCGAGCTCGAGAAGGTGACCATGAAGGAGAAGTACAGTGGCAAGGATCAAATCCACACTTCCAGTGGTGAAGGTATGAGGATCCGTCACATTGGTCATTCAATTTTTAATACCCCTAGTCGTAAAATTCACCTCACGAAAATCTTGCATGTTCCTAGTGCTCACAAAAAATCTTCTTTCCATCCATAGAATTGCTATTAACAATCATGTTTTTCTCGAGTTTCATCCTTATTTCTTTTTGATCAAGGATCAGGCAATGAGGACAATTCTCTATCGAGGTAGATGTGTTCGAGGGCTCTACCATTGGTTCCGGAGTTTAGAAGATTCAATAAACAAGCCTATGGTGTTGTCAAGCTTTATGCAACACGGTGGCATGATCGATTAGGACATCTTGCTTTTCTTTAGTTGAAAATTTGCTTAGGAAAAATAAGCTGTCGTATGTTGGTGAGTGCAATGTCGAAACTATTTGTGATTCATGTCAACGAGCTAAGAGTCATCAGTTGCCTTATCCTATCTCCACTAGTGTTTCTACAAAACCCTTGCAATTAATTTTTTTCTGATGTGTGGGGCCCTGTTCCCAACTTTGTTGGTAGACACACGTATTATGTGAGATTTATTGATGACTACAGTAAATTTTTATGGAACTATCTTCTTAAGAAAAGATCCGATGTCTTTCAAGTTTTTCAAAACTTTCAAGCACTCGTTGAACGTCAGTTTGACAGCAAAATCATTGTTGTTCAATCTGATTGGGGAGGGGAGTATGAAAAATTGAACTCCTTCTTCCAAACCCTGGGCATATCTCATCATGTGTCTTGTCCGCATGGTCACCAACAAAACGGATCAGTTGAATGCAAGCATAGGCATATTGTAGAGGTTGGTCTAGCTCTCCTAGCTGGTGCTTCTATGCCTCTCAAATTTTGGGATGAAGCTTTTCTCATGGTTGTTCACATCATAAACATGTTACCCAGTCGTGTCATTAACAATGAAACCCCCATGGAACGCCTTCTCCACACCAAACCAAACTACACATCGCTTCATGTGTTTGGTTGTGCTTGCTGGCCAAATCTTCGTCCCTACAACAATCGAAAGCTCATTTTTCGCTCAAAAATGCGGTTTTCTTGGGTATAGTGCTCAACACAAGGGCATAAAGTGCCTTGACATCTCCACTGGTCGCGTCTACATCTCACGGGATGTTGTTTTTGACGAGACCAAGTTCCCCTTTGTGGGTCTCCATCCTAATGCCAGTGCCCTCCTTCGCAAAGAAATTCTACCTTTGCCATCTCATGTCTATGGCTATGATCAAGGGAGAATTAATAATTGTGATGATCATATGTTGACTAACCCTCTTACTAGCATTCATGAGCTTGGTAATGATGCAGAAAATAGCAGTAGCGGAAACGGCATTGAAAATGGCGAAGAAACCAGCACAAAATCGCCATATTTCATGTGCCCAAATCTGGGGAGCGAATCCGCCTCGGGATCCATCCCTGAGCAGTGCAGGCGATCTCCTCCAGGATCCGCGTCGTCAGCCTCGCCAGATGGGTCAGGTGCGGGCGGTCATGCGGGTTCCAGCGACCCAGCCCGCACCACGCAGCAGCACCAGACGGGGTGTGAGGTGTCTTCCAGCCCGCGCGAGTCACCGCTCGCCAGTTGGCAGCAAACCACTGGCTTGAGCCGCTCACGGTTCTCCACCGAGCCGCTCTGCTACAAGCGGCACGCTATGATGCGCCAGACAAGTGAGCGTCGTCCCAACAGGCCCGCGGAATCATGAGGCAATGATGATGCGCTCGGTCGACCAGGATCGTTTGCGGCTGAAAACTTCATCGAGCAACAACCAGCTACCACAGAGGATCCGATGCGCGTCGAGGCTGCCTCAGCCCACGACAAAAAACTGTTGCTGCAGGCAGATCCTCCTCGGGATCTGGTGATGGGAAATCTCCTGTATGCGGTGCAGGATCTTCTGTGCCAGAAAACTCTGTTGCAGCCGCACCTTGTCGCACGAGGCTACAACAAGGGGTAATCCAACCTGTTAATTATAAACATGTAACCAAATATGGTCTAATTTGCTCTACAGGTGAACCAGGAGAACCCAACACCCTTGAAGAAGCCCTCGGTGATGAAAATTGGAAAAAGGCAATGCATGAAGAACTCATGGCACTAAAGGAAAACAGAACATGGCATCTAGTTCCTCCACAGCAAGGTAAAAACCTCATCGATTGCAAATGGGTGTTTAGAATAAAGAGAAAGGCCGATGGAACCATTGATCATTACAAATCTAGACTTGTTGCAAAAGGATTCAAACAACGGTATGGCATCGATTATGAGGATACATTTAGTCTAGTTGTAAAAGCTCAACATCCGTCTTGTTTTGTTTATTGCTGTTTCTAGGGGATGGAGCCTACGATAGCTAGACGTGTAGAAGCATTCCTCCATGGTGTTCTGGAAGAGGAGGTTTACATGAAACAACCTCCTGGGTTTGAAAACAAGCATGCACCATCTTATGTGTGCAAACTTCACAAGGCTGTATATGGGCTAAAACAAGCTCCAAGAGCGTGGTACTCCCGTCTCAGTAAAAAGATGCAGGCACTTGGCTTTGTTCCTTCAAAATCTGACACTTCGTTATTCATCTATAACAAGTCCAATACATCCATATTTGTTCTCATATATGTTGATGATATTATTGTCACAAGCTCATCTGATGAAGCAATAGTAGGACTTTTGAAGGATTTGAGTGCAGAGTTTGCCCTCAAGGATCTGGGAGATCTGCACTACTTCCTAGGGATTGAGGTAAAGTAACATAAAGATGGACTTCACCTCTCTTAGGAAAAGTATGCAGCTGATCTGGTGAAAAAGGCTGGCTTGCAAGGTTGTAAACCTACAGTCACTCCTTTATCCAGTACAGAAAAATTATCTCTTGCTGAAGGAGAACTGTTGAGTTCAGAAAATAGCCCAAAATGCAGAAGTCTAGTAGGAGCACTCCAGTACCTCACACTTACCAGACCTGACATTTCCTTCGTTGTTAACAAAGTGTGTCAGTTCCTTCATGCACACACTACAGTTCATTTGACTACTGCCAAACGTATAGCCAGATATGTGAAAAATACCTTGAACACCGGTTTGAATTTCAGCAAGTCATCCTCTACACTTGTCAGTGCTTTTTCTGATTCAGATTGGGCAGGTTGTCTGGATGACAGACGCTCCACTAGTGGTTTTGCAGTATTATTTGGACCTAACTTGATATCATGGTGTGCAAGAAAACAAGCCACTATTTCCAGGTCTAGCACAGAGGCAGGATACAAAACACTAGCCAATGCAACAACAGAGATTATCTGGGTGCAATCCATCCTGAAGGAACTAGTTGTGAAAGGTACTAAAGCTCCGTGTTTATGGTGTGATAATCTAGGTGCTACCTACCTACCAGCAAATCCAGTTTTTCATGCCAGAACAAAGCACATCAAGATAGATTTTCATTTTGTCAGAGAAAGAGTTGCAAACAAACTCTTAGACATTCGGTTCATTCACTCCAAAGACCAAGTTGCAGATGGGTTTACAAGGGCTCTACCTTCAAGAAGCTTTGAAGACTTCACGCATAATCTCAACTTGATGAAGTTGCAATTAAGGGAGGGTGTTAAACATATGTAACATCGTACATGAGAATTATAACGTGATAGAATTCTTGGGTTCGGTTGGTTAGGGTTAGAGGCACATGGTTTATCTCCTGTAACAACTTTCCTCTATCTCTATCTTTCTTGATATCCAAGATGTAATCTCCTCAACTATATGCGCTATCCAGGAAGGCGCGCCCCTACCTATAACATGTACGACGTCCCCTCTCATTGAGGTAAACCGTTTTCGCTATCGCACAGGACGCACAACAGGCACCAAGATTTTGATCGGATGGATGATGATGATGGGATGCAGGGAGGCACTAACATAAGCGGATACATAGGATATGATACTCCCTTTAATCTCAACCATAGCATTAAGTAACAAGTCCCATTTAATCCCAATCACAATATTAAGTAACAAGTCCCCTTTAATCCCATATTGTGCAAGTATTATAACAATATGCCCCAAGTATTGTGTCACATCCTAGCTAGTCCATGCATTAGAGTGTTGCATCATGTCTAATTTTCATCAGAAACTTGAATTGGGGAAGACAGAACCCCCAGAACTCCTCTGAATTCAACTAAGGCTTACTAAAAATATTTTCAATGAACCTGAACTGCCCTTCTAAAAGTTCACCCTCTTTGTCTTGGGTTAGGACCTCTGGCAAAATTGGTGCACAATTTTCTAGGTCAACAGAAGGTCATTGAATTAAATCATATGTAAATTGCATTTGGGCATTTAAATGCTAGTAAATATTTTGAATGCTCAAATAATTCTAAAAATAAGTGTGGGCTGTTGGAGATTTTCTAAACAGAGCCTCTGATTATTTTCGGGATTTTTAGAAGTGCCTAACTATTTTTAATAAAGCCACAAACTTACAGAAAAATATAAAAAGAAAAACAAAGCAGAGCAGAGGCTTACCTGGCGCCCACCTGGCAAGCCCACCTGCCGCCCAGCCCAGCCACCGCTCCAATGAATTGCTTAGCTCGGCCAGCGAGCGGCCAGTACTCGACGTCGGCACCAGTAGGCCAGCGCCACGTTGCCGCCGCCACGCTTCCTCCTCGCCGTTCTGCGCATACTGGTCGGTCACACTCCTCCCCCGAGCTCACAGACACGCTCTTTCCTTCCCAGCTCCTCTCCCTCGCTCTTTCGCACCATGGCCGACGCCACCGCAGCCGCACCGTCGCCGTAGTCGCGCTCTCCATCGTCCCTGCGTCGCGCCACCGTGTCCAGAAGCTCCGCCGCCCTCCTCTTCTTCGAGCAAGCCGAGCCCCGAGTGCTCGCTTGCCTCGAAGCCTCTACACCGACCTCGCCCGACTCCGCCACCGCCAAAGATCCCTTTTGCCGTCACCGCCGCACCAGTTCATCCCCGACCGCGTCATCTGCACCGTGGTGACCGCCGTGAGCTCACCTATCTCCTGCCCCTTCTCGTTCTCGCTCTCGAGCCCTGCATCGACTGCATGAAGCTTCACCGCACGTGCCACCGCTGAGCTCGTCGCCGACGTGTCTCCGGCCAACCACCGGCCACACCGACGTGTCCAACACACTCACTGCATCCCCAAGAGCCCAACGCACCTCACCACGTGCCTCGCCGTGTCCTGTAGCCTCGGGTTCATCTTCACCCGACTCCGGCGACCGCCAAGGTCATCGCCGGCGACGTTCCCGGCCACCCCGAGATCAACCACCACCACCAAATGTCGCGGCTTGTTCCCAGCTACGCGTAGATGCCCTCTGCCGCTCATTTGGTCGCCGAAACGCGCTAATGCACTCTCACCGTCGCGTCTGGCCTCGCGTCTGACCTTTTTGACTTTGACAGGGTGGGCCCAGGTTGACTCCCCTGAGTCTATGACAAGTGGGGCCCCCTCTGCTAATTAACTCAGATTAGTTTTAAATTTAGTTAGTTTAAATAACTGCTGACACGCGGGACCCACTGGTCAGGTTGACCTGGACGTCCCCTTTGACCACTGACGTCACCCTGACGCATTGCTGACGCAATAACTAATTTCTGGATTTATTTTTATAAGGACAATTCCAGAAATTGTTGCAAACTTCAAAAATTCATAGAAATTAATGTGTAACTCCAAATACAAAGATTTATATATGAATTTTGATCAGAAAAATTCAATCTATCCATTGGTATTGGTTTCATGCATGACAGAACAAGTTAACCTTGCTGTTTAAGCAATATAAGATAATGCACTAATATGGCTATGTTAAATGAACTAACATTTGAATCTTTGATTCAAATGAGCTCATTCCTTTCTGTTTTAGCTTGCATTAGGCCAAGACACATTCATATTGCCATGTCATAGCATGCATCATATTGTTGCATATCGTCATGTATTGATTATGTTCGGTGTGTCTTTCATGGTAGGTTCTGCCTCCTAGGATAACCCCGAATATCCATCTGAAGGGCAATACTCTACTACCACTACATCAGGCAAGCAACCCATTGATCATTCCGATACAAACCCATGATCTCGCTTCTGCTCTTGTTTACTGCATTAAGACAACGCGATTCAAACTGATGTGTGTTGTGGTAGTTGAACCCACTTCCTTTGCATGACCTGTCATTGCCACAGTAACTAGATGAAACCCACTAGCATGTGTAGGAGTTGATTGAGCCATATTTGTGTTTCCTACCATGCTATGCTTGCTATGCTTAGAGTTGTGTCAGGTCTGGCTCATCGGGATGATGAACTAGAGTGAAAGGTTGTGTCGGGAACGAGAGTGAAGTGTTGAACATGATTTGGTAAAGGTATCGATGAGAGGCCATGTAGGAGTACATGGTGGGTTGTTTCATTGAGGCCGTCCTTAAGAACTGAGATCTGTGTGTGTGATTTAAGATTCAGCTACTACCACACATTGGGCCCGAAACCAATGGACCCTCTCGACTTATTAACCACTCTTGTCCTCTGTCCGGGAGTTGCAAAGTAGTTTCTGGTGTTTGTAGTATCTTTGGGGGCACGCTTGTGTGACCTTAGGGGTGGGCTGTGTTGCGGTAGGCACATGGCCCGGTGTACCGATTTGCCCGTTTGGTGTCTCGGGAACCCTGCACACATCGTTCGGGGCCGTTAGTGGAAACCTCAGTCGGACTCCCTGCGGATGGAACCCGAATAGGCGATAAACCTGGACTAGGGACTTGTGTGTTTAGTCTGGTCGTGGCCGACACCCTCGCTGGGCTTCCGCTTGAAGGTTGTCGAGTACATGTCGTGTAGCGGCGATAAGTGGTGAGAGCGTGAGTGAAGAAGTACACCCCTGCAGGGTATAAAACTATTCGAATAGCCGCGTTCGCGGTAAAGGACTACTTGGTCACCTATACAGTTCATAGACAAGTAAACGGATACTACTCAAAGGCTCAAGATAAGTGTGAGTACCGTGGATGGCCCTCTCGTAGGTTGACGAGAGAGGATCCACGGTGGAGTATTGTGTTGGTGATTAGTGGACTCGTGTGCGACAAATGCTTTCCAAGTGGTGTCTCGTAGGATAGCTTAGCCAAGAGTCAAAGCTGGCTTGCTGCAATAACTCCACTACCTTCTTGAGAATGTGCATGTATAATAGGATTCTGTTGTAAGACTTGTTGAGTACCTCTGTACTCATGTTGCTTTAACTAATGTTTTCAGACGACAACACCGCCCCCTCCGATGGGTTCTACGTAGACCTTGATGTCGACGAGTGACTAGCCACCCAGGTGGTGGTCCAAGACTTGTGAAGGGCCGATGTAGGTAGAAAGGCTTCGTCAAGCCTTCTTTCTTTTTAGTGTCTGTACTCATACTAGTTTGCTTCCGCATGTGCTTGTATGTTTGTATGACTTGAGTGTCGGGTCATGTGACCCCTATCTGTATGAACATGTTATGTATGGCTCCTCGGAGCCTTTTAAATAAAGTACTTTGAGTTGTAGAGTTTTGTTGTGATGCCATGTTGTATGTACTCATATCGGACATATTGTGTGTATGATTGAAATGCTTGGTATGAGTGGGATCCAACAATCTAGTTGTTTATCCTTGGCAGCCTCTCATATGGGGAAATGTAGTCTAGTGCTTCCTGAGCGATAGTAGTCCGCTATAGCCCGGTTCACCGGAGTCCTGCTAGCCCAGCACTACTGCTCTGGACACTTGACTGGCCGGCATGTGTTTCACTTCATTCCTGTGTCTGTCCCTTCGGGGAAATGTCACGTGGTGACATCCGGAGTCCTGCCTAGACTGCTATAGCCCGGGTTACCGGAGTCCTGTTAGCCCAGTGCTACAGCCCAGATTCACATGTTGTTGACCGACATGCTCGAAGTTGATTCATGTATGCCTGTCCCCATGGGTTAGCGCCGCTTTGGGTTCACGACTAGCCATGTCAGCCCGGGTTCTCTGTCATATGGATGCTAGCAACACTATCATATATGTGATCCAAAAGGCGCAAACGGTCCCGGGCCATGGTAAGGCGACACCCATGGGATTACCGTGCGTGAGGCCGCAAAGTGATATGAGGTGTTACCGGCTGGATCGATGTGACTTGGAATCGGGGTCCTGACATATTGTACACAAAATCTCCAATACAAAACAAATTGACAGAAAGGTAACTATTGGTCAATCCCTTACCATGCGCTTGAGTAATCAGAAATGGATGCTCCCTGAACATCCACAGAAACTTGCTCTCCATCCTTGGTTGGTGATCCGGTGGCCGCCACTCGTAGCCAATATAATCAGCGAAGCAACCATGAGGGATGCCATGCAACAGAACAACACCAACCTCAATGATATGCACTTGGATAGGGGACAGCCACGGTTGCTGCTCGACTTCCTTTCACGACTGTTGCCGGAGCATTCATGTGCTCACGAACACAAGATGAACGCTATCCCATGCACCTGTAGCTGACATCCGGTGCAGTAGGGGATCTGCAGGGTCAAAGTAGGTAGTGCTGGGTAGTGTGTGGGTTAAAGAGAGGCTGATCCATGGGAGCATTGACTTCATCAGGTCATGGGAGTATATTCTAGATTAGGCCTGGTTTAGGAGGAAACATTAGCATCATTTTTACTTGTTTTGCTTGATTATGTTTGGCAACATCAAACAGAAAGTGCCAAATAGCATTAATGATGAACTGAATATCATCTTTGTTTCCCTTTTGTTTTGGTTAAATAAAATATTTCCATGGGAACAGAGCACCAAGTATCTATGAATTTGTGTTGCTACTGACAGTCATTTTCGGTTCTGAACTCGGACATGGTGACATACTGACATGTAGTATTCCAGAACTTGTGCAGTAACCCCCAACTACAAGGTACTTGCCCTAAGATGCATAGCTCAAAGCATGCAATTCAGTTTGGGAATCTCATTGATTAACATGATTTTTGTTTCGTGTAATTGACAAAAGTTGAAGGTTGGACAAAGCTCATTTAATGCACGGGGATTAGGCACATGTTGCAAGTGATTAAATTATGGAGTTAAGAAAACTAAAGCAATCTTACGAGACTCGGATCAAAGAAGGACAAGCAAGCTAATGCTAGTCTTCCGATCTGAATTGTATGTGAACACGAGTTGATGCAGTAGATAGAATAACCATGTATGGCATACTGCATGGAGTGTTTTGTTGAGCATGCAAAAGAACAAGCTTCTGTCCTACATGGTAACATTCTAGGGAAAGGCCTCTCATTTTGTTTCAGTGTGACTAATTGTGTTTTGGTTCCAGCATTTATTCATCAGAGCTTGTTCTAATCTTGATTTTCAGCATTATTTTCCTCTTTGATAATGGTTGCTTAAAAAATTAGGAGCAGTGCATTGGTTGTAAAAATTTCTCAAAAAAATATGTCATCTCTTGTTCATTGCTATCCTGAATTTCCACACAAAGCTTTGAGCTCTTTGCCAGGTAATCATGCTACTTTCTAGAGAAATTCAAATGGCATGCCATGTGTCGAGGTAATAAACTGCAGACCTTCTTAATTTGTTGATTATGATATAACCCAACAGTGGAGATAGAAAAGATGTTGAGACAAGGGAACTCATAGGCATATTGTCTACTACTAAAAGATAAATTTGTGGCTTCTTATAATTATTAAGTGTTGAAGCTCTTCAACATTTTCTTTGTTGATGTCAATCAGCACGTCTGCATTTCTCCCTTATGTTTGACTTCCTTTTTTCCAAGATATGTTGCATAAGGCTCTAGGGGCGACCATTCTTATGACTGATGGTGTACTGGTTTGCTAACTACAAGTCTACAACTATAGAATTTCTTCTCACAACATGAAATTTTGAATTAGCACTTGCTATGAAGAATGACCTATCGAATTCGAATCACATGTTAATGCGTTATGCATTTGTGCGTTAATTTCAAAGACCCAAAGAGAACTCTGAGTTATTTATTTAGTTTGGTATTCTTGGTTATGCACCACATTTGTTTTTACATATATTTCTTGGGGGCACAAAAGTGCTACTCCCTCTGATTCATATTATTTGTCTTAAATTTGTCTAGATACAGATTTATCCTGACACGTTTTAGTGTTAGATACATTTGTATTTGAAAAAAAAATCTAAGATAAGTAATGTAGATCGGAGGGAGTACCTTCGCTGTGGTCAAGGGGTAAGGTGGGGCAAGCATTAGCTTTGCACTACCTGCATTTTCATTATAATGGTAATAAAAAGTTTAATATGACACTATTTCTTGCAGTATGCGGGGACCGTTCCATAGATTTGCTAAAGACAAGATATTGATTTTTTTAAGCCACGACAATGCTAGAGCAAGGCCAGATTAAAAGAATGAGTGTAAGGGAATCAGTGGTAGGGAGGTATATTCGGTTTGTCTATGAGAGAGTGGTTAAGGAGACATGATGACTGCGGAAGGAAATAAGATGTAGGCAAAATTAATATTTGACGTTGTTATATGAATGAAAACCACATGTCATATTGTTCGACACACAATTTCAAATTGAAACAATTGTGTGAAGTGTGCTTTGTGTTATTCTGTGACAACGCACAGGCATTCGGCTAGTATTCTTAGTAACATTATTATCACATTGAATCTTATCCTAAAGGATAATGTAATATGAATCATATTTGGTCGAAGTAATTATGTTCTTACTCAAAAACTGAGAGACTGGGATCTGGGATCTGGGGTGAGCCAATAATTAGATAATAGTAAGAAATCATAGCATGTATGACAAGACGCCCGCTATATACCTAAAAGAAGATTCTAGATCATGGTTAATCAAGCAAATGCATCTTCTAGTGCATGCTAAATAATTCTATTACATACTACTAAATTTTATCTATTTTATGAGTTGTGCTTCAATACACCCCCCATTGGAAAGTTCACAATTTTTTAGAAAGAATATGGTTTAGATTAAAACTTACCCCACACTTAAAAAGGTACTAGTATGGACAATTTGCGTGTTAAAAAATTACAGACCAACCAACAGGAAATCATCTGAAGAATTGTCAATGGAGAAAAAGTCGATATCTAGCAAGACGATTGGTTACCTCCGAATAGTTTCAGGCACCCTTTGGGAAGGCGAAAGGAAACTAACATTCGCAAAGTGGCCAATATATCTCTATTGGCGGGCAATAAACGGTGGAATGAGAACCTTATGTATTGTTTGGCATCCTTTGTAGCCAATATATATGTACTGTTTGGTTGCAACTGTTTGGCATGCCAATGGCTCCTTATGAACTCTACTCCATTTTTTAGTCAAAGTTGGCCAACTCATAGGCACACAAAACCTTGACCAATAGTTCGGCTAGCCATCAAATTAGGGCATGCAATAGGAAATCGATGCAAATAACATGCTGCGGATTTTTACCTGTTGAGAGGGGCAACAACTTCGTCGCTCAGCCTTGACGCATCGCGCAATAATTACGCATATGAGAGCTGAAAGTGTCCAAAGCATTGGTTGAGAAAATGAGCTTTTGCGAGGAAAATGGAATTGCTTTGATCACGGAGAGAGTCAAATAGATTAAAATGATTTACTTCCTGCAAAATCATCCAGTGAGATCCACTACCCCAAAGCACGACACCACCTAGCGTTAGCTCTAGGGTGCCGTGTGGATGGCCTCTACCACCGAGACACCGATATTGGCTACAAGCTTGCCACCATACGACTCACGACAAGGAACAATTGGTTGTTGTGCAAGGTAGGAAAACGAGGCTCGCCACATTTGAACTAGTGTCGGGTGGGTGCACGAGGAGGCCTTGCCTGACAGCGCGACACGAGGAGAGAGGCGATGGCGAGAGTGTGGGTTATGAGCAGTGGCAAAGCTTCATGGGGGCCAAAGGGGGCCAATGCCCCCCCCCCCTAGCAAGACGATTGGTTACCTCCGAATAGTTTCAAGCACCCTTTGGGAAGGCGAAAGGAAACTAACATTCGCAAAGTGGCCAATATATCTCTATCAAGGCGATAAGCGGTGGAATGAGAACCTTATGTATTGTTCGGCATCCTTTGTAGCCAATATATATGTCTTTGTTTGGTTGCAACTGTTTGCCAATGGCTCCTTATGAACTCTACTCCATTTTTAGTCAAAGTTGGCAACTCATAGGCACACAAAACCTTGACCGATAGTTTGGCTAGCCAAATATTTGATGGGCGACTCTAGACTCAAACCGAACAAACCCTATGTTTTTAATTACTATTCACCTACCATGGCATCACTCTCTTGGTCGGTCAATTTAACTAGATTTGGCCACGTCATCTTCAAGTGGTGAATTGTGCCCCTGCCATTCTGCATCAAATTAGGGCATGCAATAGGAAATCGATGCAAATAACATGCTGCGGATTTTTACCTGTTGAGAGGGGCAACAACTTCGTCGCTCAGCCTTGACGCATCGCGCAATAATTACGCATATGAGAGCTGAAAGTGTCCAAAGCATTGGTTGAGAAAATGAGCTTTTGCGAGGAAAATGGAATTGCTTTGATCACGGAGAGAGTCAAATAGATTAAAATGATTTACTTCCTGCAAAATCATCCAGTGAGATCCAGCTACCCCAAAGCACGACACCACCTAGCGTTAGCTCTAGGGTGCCAGTGTGGATGGCCTCTACCACCGAGACACCGATATTGGCTACAAGCTTGCCACCATACGACTCGCCGACAAGGAACAATTGGTTGTTGTGCAAGGTAGGAGAGAACAGAGGCTCGCCACATTTGAACTAGTGTCGGGGTGGGTGCACGAGGAGGCCTTGCCTGACAGCGCGACACGAGGAGAGAGGCGATGGCGAGAGTGTGGGTTATGAGCAGTGGCAAAGCTTCATGGGGGCCAAAGGGGGCCAATGCCCCCCCCCCCTAGCAAGACGATTGGTTACCTCCGAATAGTTTCAAGCACCCTTTGGGAAGGCGAAAGGAAACTAACATTCGCAAAGTGGCCAATATATCTCTATTGGCGGGCAATAAACGGTGGAATGAGAACCTTATGTATTGTTCGGCATCCTTTGTAGCCAATATATATGTACTGTTTGGTTGCAACTGTTTGCCAATGGCTCCTTATGAACTCTACTCCATTTTTTAGTCAAAGTTGGCCAACTCATAGGCACACAAAACCTTGACCGATAGTTTGGCTAGCCAAATATTTGATGGGGCAACTCTAGACTCAAACCGAACAAACCCTATGTTTTTAATTACTATTCACCTACCATGGCATCACTCTACTGGTCAGTCAATTTAACTAGATTTGGCCACGTCATCTTCACCGTGGTGAATTGTGCCACTGCCATTCTGCATCAAATTAGGGCATGCAATAGGAAATCGATGCAAATAACATGCTGCGGATTTTTACCTGTTGAGAGGGGCAACAACTTCGTCGCTCAGCCTTGACGCATCGCGCAATAATTACGCATATGAGAGCTGAAAGTGTCCAAAGCATTGGTTGAGAAATGAGCTTTTGCAAGGAAAATGGAATTGCTTTGATCACGGAGAGAGTCAAATAGATTAAAATGATTTACTTCCTGCAAAATCATCCAGTGAGATCCAGCTACCCCAAAGCACGACACCACCTAGCGTTAGCTCTAGGGTGCCAGTGTGGATGGCCTCTACCACCGAGACACCGATGTTGGCTACAAGCTTGCCACCATAGGACTCGCCGACAAGGAACAATTGGCTGTTGTGCAAGGTAGGAGAGAATAGAGGCTCGCTACATTTGAACTAGTGTCGGGGTGGGTGCACGAGGAGGCCTTGCCTGACAGCGCGACACGAGGAGAGAGGCGATGGCGAGAGTGTGGGTTATGAGCAGTGGCAAAGCTTCATGGGGGCCAAAGGGCCCCCCCCCCCCACACACACACACACACAAACACTCTAGGAAAACTCTTGAGTGTATCTATAATACCTAAATAGTTCATCCCCACTAACCTATTTCTCTTGACATGCAGCCTATCCACATCATCATTTAGCCAACCACCAATTGTCTCAACATGTAGCCCTCCAACTCACCAAATGTGCTACCTCAGCATTCCCACTATATGTTTCTCAAAAGAATTAGTAGAAAAAACCATTCAGTTTTATGATTAGAGCGCACTGAGAAGTCCAAAAGTTTTTATATCTCCGGTGTCTTCTTCCCTCCCCAGCTATTGACTTTTCCACTTCCCAGTTCGTCCCAACAAGTATAACTCATGTGGTCGCTCATGAATACACTTGCCCTTTGGGATTTCACCAATGCTAAGCATCAAATATCAATCCAACGCCATGGCGCAAACAGTAGCGATCTGCTCCTCGTGGGATCCTCAAGAATGACTATGATTATGTGTTCCCGTCGCAGCGCATGCACATGCTGACCCAGGTTCCTGTCAATGTCTACAGCAAACACTGTTACGATTTCCTGATTAAGCTTGCATTATACATCCATTACGATGTTCGATTTTGTGTATGCAGATCCTTACGTTATCTCTGAAGTTAGCTAGAGACTACCCAGATTGGAGCTTTGATCTGAATTTGCAAATCTAGAGCAGGTAAGCTGCTCTTGCTGCAGGTTGATCATCCGTAAGACCTTGGTTAGATCTGATTAAGGAACCTAGATACTGATGGTCCACGTACTCAATGTTGTTTGGGTATTACTATTCTCAGATCTTCAGGATTTGCGTGCGTGGGTACGTACAAGTTGATTTCCCCTTTCCCCCGTGAAGGTTTGCTCTCTCTCAAAAAAAAATCTTAGTTTCTCTCCAACAACATAATTACTTATCTTTTCATCACTGTTCCACATGCATTCAGTCTATATGTTTGCGCTCTTTCTCTCTCTCTCTCTCTCTCTCTCTCTCTCTCTCATAAATCAATCATGTAAATGTTACTCGATTTTTTTATTTTCTTTTGCAAAATTTGGGGTATGTAGTTCAACTAAGTTAAACTGATTACTTCTTTAATTTTTTTAAGAATTGTTTCTTTGATCAACCATTGCATTTTTCTACAGTTGTCTGACAGATCATATATTTCAATTTGCTAACTGTACATATATACGTTTGAATGCCTATTTATCGTCTTCTCTCAACTATTCAAGTTCAAGTGGATTCGCCTTCTTTCAGATCTGAAATTAATTGGAAACTACACTCATATTTCCTTAATCAGATAACATTGAGTATAATTTATGATTACTCTATTTAGTCAGGTTACGCAATGCTCCCAAGAAGGTTCCTTTCCCTTTCCTTGCGAATATGAAAATTTAGCGTCAGTGTGCGATTGAGCAAATTTTGCATAATTTACCTAAGTTTGATAGGTGCAGACCTATCATTCTAATGCACACGAGAAATATTACCACGCAGGCCGGATTGATAGTATTTTAATCTCTAACTTATAATTCGTGCCCTCACCTGCGGCTACAAGCAAACAATACGTTCCTTTGTGCTAGATTTCGATGTCGAGCTCATCAACTCGAATCAATATGTTGACATACCAATTCAACTGAAATTCTTCTAATATACCGCAGCAACGCGCGGGGCATTATCTAGTTCCTAATATTATTAGGCTTGAATATCAAAGATTTCTCAAAGCTCATCAGCCATTAGTTTAAAATAGTTCTTTGAGATGATGTTATGACTCTGCAATAATAGGTTTTGCTTTTTACTGTATACTACTCCCTCTGTGTATATTATTTGAGATCAAGCCTATGGGTCAACATGGAGTTGTGCATACCTATAGCTAAGTTCTCTATGGGTGTTCAGGCCTCTTGTACTCTTATGATGTACCATCTTTCTTAATGTCTATATTCAAGAAAGCCACCACCTTTGTGTAATCTTCACTTCTCCTATATAAATGGTAATTTATGCCACATTGATATTTTTTTAGCAACAACACATTGTGTATGTTGCCATTTGTAGTCATGCAAAATAAACAGGGTCACTATAACAAAGGTAAACTCGTTTTGGATTTACAACAAATAGCAATAGCTATATGTCGGATTGCTAGCTTCTTAGCTCTATGATTTTGCAACCTACTAGCATTTTACTTAATTACAATAATTTGTGTTTCTTCATGCATTTGGATTGTAGGTAACACTGTACTTGAGAAGGTTGACCTGCACCGACACTCGAAGCTCTTAAAGATATGATGATGGTGAAGAATGTGGTATGCACTTCTTCAAATCATATGATTCATATTTAATTAAGATCGATGTTGTGTGTCAACATGGTATTTGTGTTGACCTGAGTTTTCTATGGATGTTGAGGCTTCATAGTCTTCTGGTAGCTCTTTGTATTTTGTTTATCCATCTGGCTAGTTAAGTAATATTGTCCATGTGTACGCGGACTATGAATCAATAGAAGTTAGGCTTGTGAGTGAACATGGACAGTAAGCAAAGTGAACATGTTTACGCAGACTCTGGTGTATCATGTCTTTACGACTTACATGATCCCAGATTATCATGGAGCATGCTATTAACATAACTGAATTTTCCATTGCATATATGCTTATATCCAGTTTACAGTTTATTGCTTTCAATTGTTTATCAAATGTTTGTGCCTTTTGTATTTTCTCTAATCCTTCTATCATTCTTTTATCATAATAGACTAGCTCGGCAATGTGTGGATTCCTTCCAAAGAAAATTCAAAGTTGTCAGATCTCCCATTAGTTTTTTTATTCTTAACTTTTGCTAATAATTCAATTTGAAGAGCATGATGATTTGCATGCACTTATCTCTTTAGTTGTTGCAAGGTATCAGTGAGGTTCCACATCAAATGCATTTTCCCCTTGAGTTGTTGCAAGAGAATGACTATTTTGCTAATATTTCGATTTGAAGAGCATGGCTATACATCCGTTTGAGCATCAATTAATATGGGACAGAGGGAGTATTAGTGAGTTTTCACATCAAAGTTGTAGACGCATCACATAGTGTGCTATTGTTGTTTCCCATCCATATCTCATAACATGATATGTTTATTTTTTATTATATATTTACGTTGCAATTCTGCAAATATACTAAAATGATAGATGTCTATATATCATAACCTTGCAAGTCAAAAAAAGATCCAGTTATGGCAGTATAATTCCCACATCTGTTTGTCAGCTGTTTATTTCCTTATTTTGCTCGTACTTTGCTACTCAAAGGTTTGGTGAGCATGCCGACTGAGGATTTTTTTTTTAGGCGTTACAAGGCATTAGTGATGCTCCACTTCCATGGCTCGTTCTCCAAAAGACAGAAGGAGCCCTCGGCCAAAAGCCACGTGAAGATTTCACTAATGCACCATGTATATAATAATCTACCATAACAATTTATGACTCATATTGCATATTTGTTTCTTCTGCTACTTGTTATCTGTCCTGATAATACCGGTTAGTTACATTAGCCTTTACCGAGTACTAGCAAAAGGGCCCGTGCGTTGCAACGGGGTAATAAAATTGCGGTGTTCAAATCAAGCCACTGATAACATAATACCTATAATGAGTATAGTTAATGTGCATCCAACCTTTTTAATTCAAATCAAATGAAACTGGTCGTTGGTTGCACTTAAGAAATAGACGTGCCATATATATATATATATATATATATATATATATATATATATATATATATATATATATATATATATATATAGACACACACACACACACACACACACACACACACACACACACGTTCAGTAATGGACTACACACAAGCTTAGAGGCCACAATTTATTCTAAAAGCATTAGTTAAAATTTGGCGATCGAAACATCCATTATCCAAGTGTAAATACTAAATACAAACTGTGACTACTTTTGTTTGAATATTTTTAGACATAACGAAATTTATAAATTGTTCTTCAGAAATTAATATGGCATGTGACTACTCCGGCAGAACAGATAACCATTTCAAACTATTACCAGTATAATTGAGTTGCTTAGCCTTGTAATCTATGATTGTATAATATGCAAATCCTACTTCGGTAAATAACTCAAAACTTCAAGCAAATCTGCTTCACTCCGTCCCAAGTCCTTTGTAGAGACTTCGGATTAATAGAATAGAACAAACTTGGCCAAGAAAGGAGGATGCGCGTACTTAATTTTATGGAGCAGCTTATATAGAGCAGATGATATGGGAAACAGGAAGAACTCCAAGAAAAAAAACTCAGGTAAGAAAGATGCAAGTAATAGCAGACGTAAAAATTATAACCTCAAGCAAATCTATGTCATTCTCCGAGTGCCAACTCATCTGTATAGACTTCCGATGCACATAATAGAATGAACTCCTGAGCTTTGCTACGGAAAAAACGCCAGTTGCTAGAATTACTGTTTTTCCCCTCCCGTTTTCCTTATCTCCTGTTCTCCACAAATAATAAAGTGACACTTATAAATCCAAATGGCATAAAATGGATTTTGAAAGGTAAAAATGCACTACAACATGAAGTGATGTTTGACAAACCTGGCAAACAAATAAAGATTAATTTGGTCAGCTTAAAGCAGATGATATGGGAAAACAGGAAGAACTTCAAGACATCACTTAGAACAGCAGTAGAACCATTCACATGTAAGAAGAAATCTTCTCTGGACATCATATGGTATTTTCAGGTTGTGGGATAGTTACATCAGATTCTATGGAAACGTCAAGTAGACGTAGACAGTACTGAAGGAAATAGCTTCAGTTTTGTTCAACTATGTTTTGCTAACAATTTAAATTTATAAAGACCTGTGGCTATCTCTTGTAAACCAGACTACTGCAAACCCCAAAAGATCTCTTGGTTTTTGAGAAAATAATCTGAAGCCAGTATATAATTTGAAGTTCACAATTTTTTTTACTCAAACAATAGTAGTATGCAAATTTGCTAAATATATGCAGTGTAATTATGTTTCAAGTACTGTGCAGGCATGAAACATAATGTTTTGAAAGGTCTATATTACAATCGGTAACCTGCATCCTCGGAAGCAGTGCCAGCGCAATCTAAGATCCATGCTTAATTCATGAATGCATCATCTTAAGTCACATAGATTACCTTAAATTATATAGGCCACCAGCTAATAACACTATACAAAGTTGCTCCGTACATGTACATCATGTCAGATCGAACGAATGCATGAGCTGGAGCGCCAGGCATATATGTGTAGAGCAAGTACCAAACATATATCTCTGAAGATCATAAGCGGTTTTATCAAAACCCACAAAAACATATAGCGCATGAACTTTTACCAAAACCAATCGTTATACAACAATAACTACAATTTATCTAGTTATGCGTGTTAGGTTGCGATATGCATCGACAGACAACATGAAAATTAAATCACCAAGAAAGATGTGTATACGCCGGATAGATTAAACTATGAGAGCATCGGGATATAGCAGGGTGAAGCAATGCGTCGTTTTAAAATTTACCTCAGATGAACAACATAGAAACAGCCGCGCAACCAAAATATGAATCACTGCATGGCCTAGGTTCTAGTGTAGCAACTCTTCTTTCTGCGTTGTTAAACAGGCAATAAATTAAATGGGGTCAAATCCAATTACTTATGTGCAATCCTTGCATTTGTATCGCTTACTTCGTATCAGATAGACCTGAAGGGTATTCATCGGTTTGATCTTACCAAGAGGATCAAAGTAACTCAAGACATGGGAACTAATTAAACCAAGGATAGTGCTTATCAATACCTCCCAATTAGATTTCACATTAAATCAGTGGAGGGGTGGGAGAGGAGTACATATACGGAGCAGTGTCCTCGCCGGCCTTGCAAAGGAGGGCCTGGATGGAGGAGTCGGCTTTGAACATTCTCATGCCGGACATTCCTGGATCTCCTCCAGGCACATGCACGGATGAAAGGATGATGTAGCCAGCCATAGGGGAACAAATCCAGTATGCAAAAAAAAAAAATTAGAACCATTTGTACCACTCCATCACAAAGAAATTAACCAACCTCTTCCTGGAACATAAACTTTCAAGGTCACTGGCGATTCTTTTTTCTCCACGAGGTCCAGACTCATTCTATCTAAATGACTGACTGATTACAAACATATCAAAAAAGAATTTATTAATTGAGTATATCAATTTTATCCCTGTGGAATAAAATGCAAGCTACTCCAAAATTAACATGCCTCTGAATCAATTCCAAGATATACTCTACTCTGAAATTAACATGCCTCTGAATCAGTTCCAAAATATACGCATATTGTATTGTACCTCATGAACTGCTGACATTGCACAAAACGCAAGTTCAATCCTAAAAAAATAGGATAATCATTAAGACAATACATAAGCATGTACTGTATGTGTATGACAGATTCAGGGTGAATAATAAGAAGAGATTATACCATGCTAATTGAGGGGGCTATGGGCTTTCTCGTCACGGGAGAGGAGGCAGCTGCTCCATGCCGCGCTTGAGCTATGGAGACGCTGTCCTCCAACGCCGTCCTCGAGCGGGAGGCAGATGCGGGTCAGAGTCGTCCTGCGTCGAGGAGGTAGAGGCGGGCAGGGGCAAGAAACGGCTCGTTGAGGTTGGCTGGGCCGGCGTCCTGTTGGGTGAGGTGGTTGGGGCGGCATCCATTGGAGGAGATGTCGATCCAGGCGTGGATGGGAGACGGAGGTGGTTGGGTTGCGGCCGGGGCGGCGAGCGGCCGCGCCGATGTGGGCGGCTAGCGGGCTGGGGTAGGTGCGACCGCGGCGGCTTGGGTGACGAGCAAGCTGAGGTGCAGCCGCGGCGGCGAGCGGGTTGAGGTGTGGCGGCGGCGAGCGGGTTTGCGCCCCCTGGCCCCTGCATCGGGAAAATATCAGGTGATACCATGTCTTAGGTGCTCCCATGATACGAGCTTCTGGTCCGTTGGATCTCAGATCCAACGGCTCCTAGGATGTTCTGAAAGGCTGCCGTACTTGTTCGCAATTTTTGGACTTCAAAAGGCCTTTTTTGCAAAATGTTGAAAGCCTACCGGGAGCCGTTGGATCTCAGATCCAACGGCTCCTAGGAGCTCGTATCATGGGAGCATCTAAGGCTCCGCCGCTTCAGCCGGGCGATCCGTCCCAACGTGGCCCAAGCGGAAGTCTGGAAGCGTTTCTTTTCTTCAGCCGTACGTCGGACCCCAAATTAGTACCACCTCGTTTATATTGTGATTTTGTCCATACAAATTATAAAAGCGTATTATGACATGAAAAAAAAGCGCATTGTGACGGTGAACCCGGAGACCCAATCCGTGCTTTATTATTAGGGAGAGATTATATGAGATTCCCATGTATTACTGACTGATATATATAATTTTGTTCATGTAAATTTAGTATGTTCTGTGAGGCCATATATTTATGGAAAATCCTATCACTTATATTATACAAACGGACGGACGCAACATCGTGCGCCATCAATGATCTATTATCATATGGACAGCATGACATCACACCTGGCCCACGCTGTTTAGACAAAAAAAAAATCTGAACGGGGTGATGCGATGACAATTCGTACTACACAACCTTTTGATTTGGGAAGGGGCAAATCCACCCGTGTCGTCTCGAAGAGTTTAGCCTCCGCATATACCAGGTCTTGTGTTAAAAAAAAGTACCGGAAAGAAAGAAAAAAAAAAGACACTTTAGCTATCTCCGGCCCGGACCGGACCCAACCCTGACTCGTCCCCCCTCGCCGCACGCACAGGACCATAAGCCAAGCCAGCAAGGTCGCCTCGCGCACCGCCGGCGGCCACCATGTCAGCGCGGGACCGGGAGACGATCGAGGCGCTCGCGCGCGTCGCGGCCGCGCTGGACGGTGCCGTGCTCGGCCTCGGCACGGCGGCGCTCGCGGCCGCGTCCCTGGCCAAGTACCTCGCCGCATCCGGGGCGCTCCGCCTCATCGCCGGGGCGCCGGCCCTCGCGATCCCGGACCTCCGCTACTCCCTCCTCGCGGGGCTCGGCGACGGCGAGTCGCGCCTCGCCGTCGTGCGGGGCCTCGTCCGCTCCCCGCCCGGGGGCACGTTCCTCATCCCCCCTGGCTCCCGCGAGCACTGCGTCGTCACCAGGCACACCCAGACGGTGAGTTCCCCGATTCCTCTCTCGTGTCGACTCCCTAAGAGCAAGGGTTACACGCTAGGGCTTTTGATGCGGTTGCTTGGGCAAGGATGTCGATTTTAATCTTATGTAAACCCTCGAGACGATGTTTTGTGGCGCCGAATGAGCAGAAGATATAGACAGCTTAGGTTTATGTGGTACTTAATTTCTCAACGGTGACGAAGATATATGTTGACTGTTTTAAGGTTTCGATTAAGCACAAGAAATAGGCAGGTTTGGACATTGGGATGCCTGTGAATTTTTTGTTTCGTTTTAACCCTAGTTTTAAGTGCTACCGTGCTTCTTTTTTTTCCCCGGAGAATTTCGATACTTGCAATTATCTATGGATAGTTTTCCTTGTAATTTCTAGGAGTGGGATGGAAAATTTATCAACTTCTGTGGTTCCCTTCTCAAGAGGATAGTTTGGAGAAGTAGAGAATTAGCACTTGCAGTTTGAGCCTCTGTTGCATCAGGAATTAAATGATTAACTTCATACCTCTATCTAATTAGCGTTGCAACACCCAGCGGTGGTAACAAGGTCTTCGAGCTTCAAAAGCGGCTTTAACCCTGTTATGCTTTCATGGGTTTTTGCCTCTAGGAGAGCACCATTGTAAAAGCTCAGGAAATGTGGCATAGGATGTGGTGTGATGCAACCAATATGGAGGTTTGAATTTAGCAAGTGACTACAGGGCATCATGATATCATAGTCATTGGATGATAGGAAATTGTTCTAAAGTATGAAGTGAACTTAGGAAACTGCATCCTGGGTCAGTGAACTTGATAGGCTTTTGAGCTTTGCTTAAATGCAGTTCCATCCAGTAAGATTGTGCGCTGACTGCTGAATTTCTTAAGGGTTTTTGTATAAACAGTGTCTTGGAATGAAGTGTTGACTCCTGCCAGTGGCTGATTTAGATACAAGTTCTAGAATATCCCAATGCCTTTGACTATTGTGTGAAGTTTCGCCTCGATACATTTTAGTTGTTATTCACACAAGGGTCTGGATCTTGAAGTTTTCTAGTTTCCATGTATTTTATTTGTTATCATGATATATCCCTATGAGTGAAAAGTAAAATAGCACTTGTGTGCCCCAAACTTTTCTTATGGTTTTGCATTGCTCTTTAAACGCACCGTCGTGTACCCACTATGCTCTCCTTGTAGAGATGTCTAACTGGTGTAATGTGATCTTCTCTATACTTTTGTAGTGCTTGTTCGGCGAATGGAGAGGCATCTTTGGATGGACTTTTGACCTACATGCTCTCTTTTTTAAATCATTGAAAGAGCAAATTATAACATCATCTCGATGGGTATGCTATCTACACTTGATAGTTGATACACTTGCTGTTTCCGTAATCATTTTTACCTCTAATTTTACTGTACTTTTCCTTTTGAAAGGTTTCGTTTGGTCTTGTGGATCCTGCTTCCGAGAAATCAGGGGAAATGGTACATGTGAAGTTTGATGGGGCTGTTCATCAGTCATTACCTCTTACAACTGTGTATCACAAGCTTATCCCAGTTGAGCAAAATTCTTACACATTGTTTCAGACTATTGTTGGCAATGGCTATCCGGTAAGCTATTGTGCTTGTGTGCTGAAACAGATGTTTTCCTAGGCAGTAATCACCTTGTGGATTTCTTTTTATAGCTATTTGCTTATTTATATGACAGATTGCATTATTGGATGAGGAAAAGATTCTTCCTATCGGAAAGGAGATTACAGCAATAGGCTTATGTCGATTAAAGAATCGAAGTGTTGAGATCAGCTCGTGCTCAGAGCTTCCATATTTCTTGTAAGGATGCTATTTAGCCATAGGTTTCATATTCTTATTGGTGCCAAGCCATCATAATTCTAGAACATCCACAGTTTATTATGCATGCTAAGGTCTTATTTTGTTCCGTGGCTTTCTGTAACACTTTGCCTTGATTCAGGTCTGATCTGACCAAGGGTGAGATGGAAGCGGAGATGTCCTCACGTGCTAGATTCTTCTTCTGGGTTACTGTTGCTCTTGGAACCGTGTCAGTTGGCTTACTAGGTCATGCCATTTACAGGTACCATTTGTAACTTATGGAACAGGGTGGTGAACAAAATATTTGGGTGAATATTTCTTACTGTGAACTATCGAACGTGGCGTTTTCACCATTGCTAAAGGCTTTATTTACTGAACCTTGATTATTATGGGAATAATTACAACTAGATACTTCGCATTAGCCTGATATGGTTCTTTTGGAGCTGTTCCATTTTCTTTTTTGTAGTCATGTTCTTGCGGATAATTTGCTTTTTGTAATGATGCAGGTTATGGGAGAGGGTTAAACGGCACAGAGAGGCAAGAGAAGCTCAAGAAAGATTTCACGAGGCTGACAATGAAGATGATGCTGGAGAAAATGGTAGCGACGACGAGCCTGGTGAAATGGGAGACGGGCAGCTATGTGTCATATGCTTAAGGAAAAGAAGGCGGGCAGCTTTTGTTCCTTGTGGTCATCTTGTCTGCTGTTGCAACTGCGCGAAAAGGGTGGAACTCATGGATGAACCATTGTGCCCTGTGTGTAGGCAAGACATCCAATACATGCTCAGGGTTTATGACTCTTGAGGTAACTGAAAGCCTTTATTCTTAGTGCCCACTATACTTTCCTGGTTATAGCTGTGGCGTGTTATTTCAATTATAGCACGACTGAAAATCTTTACTGATGTCTTTTCTGGTTTTCGACATGTAAAGTACTGAATCTTTGTGAGATGACTCCTGATTTGGTCTTTATATAGAATGTTTGGAGAGCCTGTAGACATGTGCTATTTTTTAAAATTGAATTTGTTTGCATTGACTGGCAGAAACTGTTAGCAGATCCTCGACATCTGAATAGCTAGCGGTGTAGGCACACCATATTCTGCCACTCATTTAAAATGGACCTAACCAATTCAAGCTATCACCGAAGTTCTGGAAAAGAGATTTGACCTTGTTTAATCTTGTCGCAGGCTCCTTGCTGACATGGCCCAAGCAGCGGCAAAGTGGCGGCTCCAACTGTCCATCCTCCTGTCCTGGGTGCTCTCCATTTTTCGTTCCTAGTTTAGGTTACTGCTGCCTGAAAGTATGTGAATATAGGACTGTGCTAACCCTCAGAAACTAGATTATCAGTACTTGCTAGTTTAGTCTGTGAATATGGGATTATGTATCATCTTAGATGACCCCGTGAACTTTGGCCCGGAATTTAAGGATTGCCAAGTTTTTTGTTGGTGTTGCATGGGTACGCCTAGGGATGTAAGTGGACGTGTCCGTGAAGTGTACGAACGCCCGCATTCATGGTTTTTGTATTAGCTCGGTTTTTAAAAGCAACATTGATTAGTTTATTTTTGCCTTCCTGGATGGTCGTGGATAGTGTGTAATGTGAAATGTGACGGACGGGTGGAGTGGTGTATCAAACGCCCGTCCGTTATGTGAATGTGTTTTCCCCTCGGCTAGTGTCACCTTTCTTGTCCATTCACGTTTCTTTCTGGACGGATGCGACTATCTTTTTGTGATGTAGCGCAGCAATCATGGCCATGGCCATGAGCTCCCGCTCCACTGCCGGCGCCAACTTAGCCGTTGCTCGGCTCGCCCAACGGACAACGGTCACCTCACAGTCCCGCGCGCTCAGTATTTAAGCCTACCCCGGCACAGGGCATACCCTAGAACAAACAAGTAACAACGTCGCAACACCAGCTAAGCACAAGACAGACAGCTCCAGCTCGGTGCAAGTGCAATGGCGTCGAGCTCCAGCCTGAGGAGCTCCTGCTCCTTCCCCAACCTGCTGCTGTGGCTCCTCAACCTCTCCCTGCTCGCCCTCGCCGCCGCCGCGCTCGGCCCGGCGCTGCTGCTCCGGCCCCGCCCGACGCCCTTCGGCTGGGCGCTCGTCTCCGTGCACGCCGCCACGCTGCTCTCGGCGCTCGCGTCCATGTACACCCACCTCGCCCGCCGTCGCCTCTGCTGCCACGCCCACGCGGCCCTAGCCGTCGCCGCGCTCTGCGGCCACGCTCTCGCCTCCTACGCCCTGCTCCTCCGCCGCGACCGCAGCCTCGCGCTCCTCGCGTCGGCGAGGGACCGGAGGGAGCAGGTCGCGCTGGTTCTCCTGGAGGCGGCGCTGCTGCTGTCCATGTTCCTGGTGCAGGCCGTGGCGCTGGCGGCGGCCTGCGCCGTGGGCCGGCGGTGGGCGAGGGAGCACGAGGCGGCCGAGGCCGAGAAGGCCGCCGCGGCGAGGAAGCGCGGGAGGAAGATGGCGCGCGTGCGGGCCGGCGTTGCGCCGCTGGACGAGGAGAAGGGGACGAGCGGCAAGGTGGTGCTCCCGGAAAACGCCGACGGCGACGAGTGCTGAACGAACGAAGATGTAGATTAGGGGAAGGATCAGCCATGATGTAGAGAGCTCTTGGTCGCTTTCTTTGCATATTGTCTGAACAGCTTTCGCAAATACAGTAGGAATTTGGTTCAAGTTCTATTGTTGAATAGAGAAACCCAGCTAAGTATTCATTTGTTCTAAAGAAGGCAGCCAAGGCCAATAAGGAAGAAAAAAAATTTCCGCTTGTTCTGGTGGGGTGCGCCTGCCCAGGCAGCAGTGCAAAGCCTGGGCGACACGCGAGGACCCCAGCAGCAAGCTACTGTGGTGGGCCCTCCCCCATAAAAAATAAATTTAATATCGTTGTGGGCACATGGCCCACATATCAGATATTAAACTGATAAGAACAGATACTACACTTGATCTTAGCCAAAAGGCCGAGAAAGGTATGCCCCTCCCCGTCGCCCTGGGTTTGGTTATATAGCGCGTCTTCGCCTCCCTTCCGCTCTGGCTGCGCGAGGTGGGACTAAACGAAAGCGCTGCACCACAGCAGAGGCGCTCTCTGCTCGGTTTTGGTGGGAGGCTCTGGTCGGTTTGCTTGGGCCGTAGTTGAATAAGGCCGAACGTTGATGGGCTGCTGATTTCGGTAACATGGCCCGACAGTGCAACTACACGTCTCTTGGATTGTCACGCATACATTGTGTTTTTCATCTGAAAAAACGCATTACTTTTTGAGAGAGATACGTTATTTTGTTACGTGTTGCCAAGTGCCAACAGTGTTCATATCGGGGATACAACATCAGTTGCAAGAATCGGCTGGTATGTGTGGGGTCGGTGGTGGAAAACTAGTAGCAGTCCAGTCAGTGGCACCCTCTATGATCCTGTACAAACGTGTCTCGACAAATAATCGTGTCTACCCTATAGTATCTGGGACTTTGGTCTAGACTTCAGGTCATCCGGCCCGGGTCTTTCTGCCTTCTGAAACGATCCATGCAGCTGCAGGAGCAAAGAATTGCTGACGACAAAAATGGAGCTCAGGGCCATCAGTCCTCCTGCACGAACACGCCCATCACCAGATGTTACATTATCAAAGTTATATACAAATATGTCAAGGTGTCGTAAACAGCCATGGCAATTGTGCTCTCCAGGTGGACATTATACCTGAAAGAGATGGTGTCATGGCGAAATCGAACTGAGGCAGTAGCGCTCCAGCCGCGACGGGGATGGCCACTATGTTGTATGCCACCGCCCAGGCCAAGTTCTGGTGAACTTTCGCCATGGTTGCTTTAGATAGGGATAGGGCATCTACAACCTGTGCCAGAGAGATGACCGTCATCTATCAATGCATCACGCCACTTGAATTAGTCTTGTAGAAATCGGAGCGCAAAGAATTATACCTGTGAAAGTCGGTTCCCTAGTAGAACTACTGAAGCTGCATCAGAGGCGGCATTTTCTTTCGAGTGAGTTCGCATAGCTATTCCAACATCAGCAGCTGCCAAAGAGGGTGCATCGTTTATTCCATCGCCAACCTGTGCAAACGATGAATTTTGTCAGGCTCTAATTTTTAAGCTGTGCACAAAACTTAGGTGTGTTGTTGATAGTAGATCAAAGATAAAACACCACAATAAATTACCATGGCAACTCTATGCCCCTCCCCTTGCAAGGTTGATATAATGCCCGCCTTTTCCTGTGGGGTGAGGGATGACCTTCTGTTTTCACTCCTGATCCCAACAGTTTCCCCAATGCCTTCCACTGCCTCTTTCCTGTCTCCTGACAATATATAGGTTGCAATTCCTTCCTGCTGTAGCCTGTTGATTAACCAGAAAAGGAATGACTGTTATACACTGCTTGAATTATAGGGATATGACTGCAGGAGACACATCACTTGCATGAAAACCAGAAAGTAGCATCCCCAACATTTGAGGTTCTGGCGAGATGAAACCATTTTCTAACATTAGAGATCAAACAGGTTTTCAAGTTTAACACATTTGACAAGTGGGGCAACATGATAACTTCTGAACATGTTCCTGGCAGTTAGGAGAGTTATATTTGCACTAATATCACATGGAAAATACATTTACAATGCAAAAGATGTCTCCAGTAAATACCTGTCCACAGTTGATTTTGCATCATCACGTAGAACATCTGAGATAGCAATAGCACCTATTATTCCTTCTCCTTCACGACCAATATAAGCGATTGATTTTGACTGATTCGAAGATGATGCTTCACTAGAAGGCACAAACTCTAGGCGCTTTCCAAGATCACTCAGTTCAGTCGGCGACGCTTTGGTTTCAAAACGATTGTGGACCCAGTCCAAATTACCCACTGCAACCAAACGCCCATCTACTTCAGCCAAACAGCCAAAACCAGGCTGTGTAAGCTGCCCACTTGTCGTTGGAATATCCAGTTTGCACAGTTCAGCCTCCTTCATTATAGCATTCGCAATAGGATGCAATGCTGTTTTCTCCACTGCAGCAGCAAGACGAAGAATCTCTATCTTGTCATATGCTAAAGAAGCAATAGAAGTAACAACTGGTTTTCCTTTCGTAAGCGTCCCTGTCTAAGAATCACAATAGAGACACTATTTATAATACAGATACAGAAATTCTGCTCCGAGAAAGATAATAAATGAAGTCATATACCTTATCCAGAACAATTGCATCTATCCCAGCCAAACGCTCCAAAACATCACCTCCTCTAATAAGTAGCCCTCTTTTAGCGCCTGCTTTCAGATTAAAGAAAAAGTCACAGGGCGTTATAAACTCATAAAAGACATAAAGTACGATAAGAGTTGCTACAAACAAGTACTGAACTGAGGAATGTTTAGTCAATGGCATCAATGCAGAAGAACCTTAAATTGCATTCATGCAGTGTAAATTGTATGAATCATTGTCTCATCAAACATTGAGAAAAAAAGAATACAGACACTTGGACAAAGAAGTTACCCATGGAAGTTCCTATTAAGATAGCTGTAGGCGTAGCTAATCCAAGTGCACACGGACAGGAAACAACCTGCAGGGTGAAAATTATGAAAATTATCGCAAACAAGCATTAAAAGAGGCAGTTCTTAAGAGTAAGCTACGTGAAACAGCTGCTCAATGGTCAACCACCTCCAAACAGGACAACAACATCGAGATTTCAGGATGTTTTGCATGTGCAATGAGCCACAATAGATATGAAGAGTTACTGTAGTCTGCCTATGTAAAATTGTTCCATGATTTTGAAATTGGGGGGCTTTAGGAAAACAATAGCATGGTTACTTACTAGTACATCCACAGCAAGTTTCAAGCTCAAAAGCAACGAGTCCCCATCAGGACCAGAAATATCATTTAGAAGGACCTCCGGAAATAGGTGTGTGCCCAATAAGTACCTTGGGATACATAGAAAAATTTTAAAATAATATTAATATAACTGCAGCAGTTTTTTGTATGCTTTTCTCTGAGAAAGAAAAGAGAAGGAGCAGCGGAGCCTACCAGAAAGAAAAGGTTGCTGCAGACAACGTCATAACAGTATATACAAATGGCCCTGCAATCGCATCCGCAAGCCTTTGAACAGGAGCTTCATGTGCTTGTGCATCCTCAACCTGTTCAGGGACAGTATGAATCTAATTACAAACATATTCCCCTTTTAGTACAAAATAACAAAATAGTTATGCAGTGTATACCAACCATGCGGATTATCTTAGCAATTGTTGATGATGGTCCAGTGGTTGTGGCTTTGATCCTTAAAGGTCCATCCTGTAGAAAAGTCAAAAGAATGGATTGGTAAATTAATTTAACTAGGTTTGAAAGGACCATATGCAGTTCATGAGAGAGAGAGTTAAAATGGTTAAAGAGATGAACCGGGACATGATAAGAATGAGTGAAGGGACGCGGATTTGGTGAACATGATTCCACACACACCCCTTATGAGTAGTAAATTCGAAAAAAAAATACTACAAAAAATCTGAATATTTTTTGTAACATACATAGTCGACCGGTATACTCACGTATTAAGTTTCACGAATAAATGACATCCGTGGTATTCTGGGCAAAAATGACAAAATCGAAGCTATATTAAAAACAGAGTCTGATAAATAGTAAAGGTCCCAATTGTATTTCTTCACTAAGAATACCACCTGGAATACTTGACGAAACTTCACACGTGAGTAGAATGGTCGACCAAGTTTGATGCCCCAAAATTTTGGAATTTTTAAATGTTCCTAGTATTTTTTTCGAAATTACTATTCACGTGGGTGCGCATGAAACCATGTTCACCTTTGTATTTTCGTGAGTGAAGAGCTTATTGAAATGTTTTTAGTTACGATTCCCTATGAACTTCTTCAATGACTATGAGGGACATATATACATCGCACAGATCATCAATGTTGTAATAAAATCACAACTGATTAACACAATGTAGATTATTATGTGCATGTACATACCCAATTAACAGTTCCAGAAAACACAGGGCATCCTTTTTCTTTTGCTACCGGCAAGGATTCTCCAGTAAGCATTGATTCATCCACAAAACTTGATCCTCCAGTGACATTTCCCTGTATGAATAGGTGCCAATGGACCAGTAGAACTATCAGAATTCTATGCAAGCACAAACTGATGTACAGAAGGTGCAACAGAATGATGACAATCGTGTATATAATAACGACCATTAGTTCCCTTGCAAAAAAAAAAGGAACTAGAACACCCTTCAAACATTTTGACTCGTCCTAAAATATATACTAATAAATATTTTAATTGAGTAACAACTTCGAAACTATTTGTTAGAGACAGCATAGAAATTCATAGGGTGAGGATATCAAAGTATGTGAGTAAGCAATACATGAAACATCATTGAAGTCAGCAAATCAATACCGATCAAAGTATGTGTCTTAGAAGTCCGAAGAATTAATACAGAAAAGGGAAAAGGAGTCACCTCCAAATGTCTTTTAGCACGTTTATGTCACTTTGTAAGATGCCTTACCACAAGGAATTAATGGCCATACAGGGGCTCATCAAATTTAGACTTCATTTATGTTTAATCACATAAATGTTGTATCACTGCACTGTAATTGTAAGATACTAGAAAATACAAAAAATAAATCATGGCTCCTTACATCTACAGGGATAGTTTCTCCTGGAAGAACCAATACTGAGTCTCCAACACGGACATCATCGACAGGAACTTCAACTGTTATTGCATCCGAATTCAAAATGCCATCTGAAGGAAGGTCGTCACTTGAGGATGTAACGACTAGCCTCGACTGGGGAGATAAGAGTGACTGCCATATAATATGAGATATAATGAGTTGTAAATATATTACTCCCTCAAAGTTGTACTAAAGCTGCGACAAGTAATATGGATCGGAGGGAGTAGTTATATTGGTCAAGAAACTATAGACAGGTGTACATTACTTCACTAACCATCAATATGTTTTCAATAGTTTATACACAATTTACTAATAAAAGTGTCAGCCTTCTTATTTTAGCTTCTAGTAATGCAAAATGGAAATGCTGCATGTGTTCATACAGTGCCTAGATATGTACTTACAATGAGCTCATTCATATCGCTAGATGCCTTAAGCCTAGCACTTTCCTCAAGAGATCGTCCCAGAAGTACAAATCCAAGAAGCATGACCTGCATGCTACAAGATGAATTTCTTCAACTAAACTTTCTTAAAACATAGTTCAACTGTTGTTTGATCAACTGCCAAATCAAATGAAGTAATATGGAAGACAGAAATAGGATTTGCACGTTGAATGATTCAATTATACAGTGGCTGGCTTGTTAATAAATATACCCAACAAATAAATGTTGGACATATCAGAGCAACTTTATTAATTGACAATAATACAGTGCCAGGGCACAAGAGCAGTGGCAGCAAGTATATAGGAGTTCCAAGTTTATTAATATATTTTTATTTGCTATCTTCATGCATGAAAGATTGCTCACCGGTTCATCGAAGAAGGTTGAATTCCATGCCAATTCAGGGTTCAGCAAGGAAACCTTCATACAAGAAAATTTCTATTAGACTATTAGTATTCTTGTGTGTCTGAAAAAAGGCATCCCCTATAAGTTCACTTACTGCACTTATAGCAAATGCAGCTGCAGACCCGAATCCTACAAGAGAATTCATGTTGGGGGAGCCTTGCTTGAACGCTCTTAGACCATCGAAAAGTATATCTGAGCAAGAGTTACATTTACCACAGAGTGAAAAAGAATTAATAAAATACCTGAAAAGCACAGTGCAAGACCATGCTGGAAATCGGTTTCAGTTCCAACTTGCATTTTGTTCTTAAAATGCAGTTTTCTTAACTCTAGAATAAAGAATGCCAATCCGTCTGTCTCTGTTTTGTAGGAGGAATTTAACAAATGTCTCTTAAGAGACCGCCATATCAAGCAAAAGCTCATGAATCAAAAACCAATATTGTACTACTAATGATGACTAAATGTAGAGCCAAAGTTCGAAACATCTTGTGTCGATACACCTACCTGGTGAATACTGAGTTTTCTATCATTCCTTTGAACTGATTTTATATGTTGTAATGCACGTACCAATCACTGTCCTTGTGGAAACATAGCTAATAAACAACAAGTACACTAATTAATGCATAATATTTCGAAGATGATATTGGAGCCAAGTATACCTCTTCCGGGCCCAAACAGCGCCACCACAGCGATGCCACATTTCACATACGAGTTATGCAACACATCCAAAAATGTTCCTGCGTCGTGCACAACCCGGTCATATAATAAGAACTCAATAAGGTGAGCATCAGTGGCCAATCTAGTCACAATAAAATATGCAGCCAATTGAACTTGGTTTTTTCCCGTTCACAGCTTGAGATTACGCTCCTGTGGTTTTAATTTAAACTCACCATGGCCGATGTGGATGCCGAGCGAGTGGAGGAGATGGGACGCGTGCGAGCCGCAGCAGAGCGCCACGAGCGTCCAGGCGAAGGCGACGCGCCCACGGCTCCGGGTGAGGAGCTCCGACTTCCGGGCGGCCATCTCCCTCCACTTGAGCGCGCTCTCCGCGGCCCCCGCGGTCGCGCCCCCTCGCCGCGCCGCGGACGGGAACCCGCACATCGTAAGCCTCTCCGCCAGCTCCTCCCCGGCGCCCGGAGCCGGGGACCGCAGCCGCACCGCGGCCGACTCGGCGAGGAGGTTGACCGCCGCGTTCTCCACCCGCGCGTCCGCGGCGAGGATCGACCGCACCCGCGCCGCGCAGCCGCCGCACATCATGCCGCTGACGTCGAGCAGCACTGTCGCGCTGGCTCCCTCCTCCGCCGCGGGGGCCACGTCGAGGGCGGTCGAGGCGGAGGGTTCGGCCGCGGCACGGGGCGTGCCAGATAAAAGCTCGCGCGGGATGAGGTGGAGGCGTTGCTGGGAGGCGGGAGCCGAGCGGCGGCTGCGCGGCAGGCGGAGGCGCCGCGCGAAGAGAAGGGGACTGGCGTTGGGAATTTGAGCGCGCACGTGGAGGAGGGGAGCGGCAGGAGCGGTGGCCATGGCGGCCGTCCGGAGGTCTCGCCCGGATGAGAGCCTCGGGTGCCCGACCGCCTCGCCTAGGGTTTTGAGCCGTGGTCGAGGAGAGGGGAGGAGGAGGAGGTGGTGGCCATGGAGGAACGGGCCGAGTCGACGACGAGTAGGTGGTGGATGGGAAATGGAGTTACGGAAGAGTGGCCGTGGTGAAGTGGAGAGGGATGGCGACGTGGACTGCTGGGAGGAGGAGGTCGCCAATCTGCCATCGTGGATGGATTTGGATTTTCTGGACGGCGATCCACGGGGCGCTCGGAGGCTTCTTTCGCCGTGGAAAACCCGGAGGAAGAACGGAGAACCCCTCTGCCACCGGGAGTATTCACAGCGCTCACAATAGCGTTCTAGCTGAATCTGGTCATGTTGTAATTTATTTATTTTGCCAAATTATTTAGTGCTTTCTCCCATTTTTAAAACTCATTAAGCGTCGTGTGAAGGGAAGTCGCCAACCGCACGCCCGGAAAAATTGGATCTATCGAGGCGATCAAGGAGGCGACTAGGGGTCCCTTGCACGCCGCCGGTGACGCCGCCGGTTCCCTCTCTCTCCGTCGGCCGCTCCGGCGGCGGAGGAACGGGGAACCTCGGGTTTGTTCACTAGGTGGGTGTGTGGTAGGGTTAGGGTTGAGGGAGACGCTGCCGAGGCCGTTGCGGTGGTGTCGCGTCGGAATAAGTTTCTCCGGGCTCCGTTCGCGGCCAGGCGAGGCTTTTGCCTTCGTCTAGTAGCCAGCGGTGTTGGGGATCCCCGGATCTCGTCGAGGTCGCGGGCTATGGTGGTTGGAGGTCCATCGGCACTGGTCGTTTGGATCCTCAGATGGGCGATGGAGATCCTTCTGCTGCAGGGGTCTTCTCTCAAGATTCAGGGATGATGACACAGGGCTCTGGAGATCTTCTTGTGTTATGGTTGTCTTAGGATACTCTAGGTGTTCATGGTCCTTTGTGTTTGCGTTTCAGTGTGCTTGTAAGGGTCACCTACTCTGTACTGATTCATGATTTGAATCAACAATTTCTTAAAAAAAGCGTCGTGTGAAGGGCGGCCAACCAGCTATGCACGTCCAGCAAGCTGGTTGGCCGCGGTGAGAAATTTTTCAGATTTTTTTAGATGAACATGAGGATTATTTTTTAAATGTATTTTCTTTTTAGACGGAGGTGAGGACCTCTGGTATTTTCTAAATGGAGGGTCAAAGTGCCGCTCGCTAGTAGGCTGTGTTGGTATTTTTTTTCTTTTTTAGATGAATATGAGGATTTTTTTTTCTAAGATTTTTTTTAGACGATGGCGAAGAGATGTTTGTTTAGACGAAGGCGAGGATTGTATGTATTTTTCTTTAAATGAAAACGTGCGCATAACTTTCTCTCAAGCTAGTCTAAATTAATTGTCGTAGCAGCTTTATTACAGGAGTACCTATGTTCCTGAATGTAACTGAACTGCCAAAACGTGTTACTCCCGAGTGATCGGCGTCGGTGCGCCGACCGAAACTTTTGGTCGGCCTATTTCCCACCGTATGATTAAAATTCTTGTAATCGTCTGATGCGAGTTGTCTTCCTCCTACGTTCCTAAAGCAAACAACCAAAAAGGAAATCTCGCCTCCACCCAAAAAAAGCAGCGTGGTCAACACCTTCACACCAGGTCATCCACTCGTCCTCCCCCAGCCATCACTCTCGCCGTCGAAGCTTGCCTCCTTTGACCTTGCCGCCAAAGCACCGCCTATGGTTGTTCGCAGCCTTGCCGTCACCAGTTGTAGCATGGCACGCAACCGCTCGCAGCTCCGTGTGGTCTTGGTCGCAACCTCTCCCGCCACTGTTGTGGCTGTGCTCGTCGAGCTCCGACGAGGGTACCGCACAT
This sequence comes from Aegilops speltoides, assembly GCA_021437245.1. Taxonomy (NCBI): domain Eukaryota; kingdom Viridiplantae; phylum Streptophyta; class Magnoliopsida; order Poales; family Poaceae; genus Aegilops; species Aegilops speltoides. The sequence goes on from CM038144.1 coordinate 448,768,676, forward strand.
GGCTATCGAGACAGTGCCATGTCCGGTCGAAGCAATCACCGATCACGGTTGTAGCACCCCAGCATCACGGTTGTAGATCCCCACCGATCACAACTCCAGCCAACAAAGAATTAGTCCCAACACCCTCAGGTTGTCGATACCCAGCAAAAATGCTCGCTAGTCGCACCATACTTGGTTGCCGGTTCCAGCAAAATGAGCAAATTGGTGCGCCGGTCGTAGCTCTGTCACCGACTCATAGGCTGGTTCCAGCAAAAATGTTTGTCGATCGCAGCATCTTTGGCTGCTGATTCCAGCAAAACGGCTTGCTAGTCGTAGCTCTATGGAATGTCGGTTCCAGCAAATCTCGCACACATCACCATCGCCGCCGGTTGCCAGCAATTTTGTAGTCGGTTGTAGCACGCGAGGTTGTCAGTTCCAGCAAATATCATCTGCACCACATGGCCGCCCATGGCCGGTTGCATCAATCCCTTGGCATGTAGTAGCTTCTGCTTATGCCGGTTCCAGCAAAAATCTCGCACCACAATGCCGCCCATGCTACCAGGTGATGTCGTGGTCCGATGCGGCAATTTTGTGGCCGGTTGTAGCACACGCGGATGCCAATTCTAGCAAAACACGTCGTGCCTTGGCCGTGCGCACCACCACCGCCGCTCATTGTGGTAGCCGTCGATGGCCGTTGTAGCAAGGTCGTGCACGAAACCGCCACTGCATCGTTGCATCGCCCTAATGGACGGTTCCCGCAGCTTCGCCAACGGGGACTCGTAGTTGTAGTTGGGTGGAGGCCATCGTTGGAATTAGTCCTGGCCATGGGCAGCCCGACCCGGCCCGACGCTGCTCCCGGACCTGGCTCGGCCCTAGATTTTGTGCCCAATGGCCAGGCTGGGCCGGGCCCGGGCCCGCCATTTTTGTGCTTTTTTGAAAGGGCCCGGCCCAAGGCCCAATGCTCGGTGGGCTTTTACGTGTTCAGGACGGGCTTGGGCCCAAAAACCAGGCCCGATGGCCGGGCTGGGCCGGGCCCGGGCCTAGGTTTTTCGCCTCGGGCTTGGCTAGGCCTGGCCCGAGGTTTGGCCAGGTATAGCTGGGATCCATGAGGATTACAAGCGGCCATGGCTGCGAGGACCTCGCGGGGATGTGAATTGAGGAAAGGAGGGTTGGGAGAGGGGCTCGCTGGCCAGGACAGAGAGGCGACGTTGGGCACCGAGGAGGCTGTCTGGTTAAGCCATGGATGATGGCAAAGAAGGACAAAAGGAGAGGCATTGAATTGAGGAAGAAGAAGGATAATGTGAGCCTGCAGGGAGCGAGTGGTGAGACCGGCCGAACGCTTGGCCGGTCGGCAGGCCACAAACGTTTCCCAAATGAAATACATTTACAAACAGAGGGTGTGGTATAATTGTGTGCCAAAAAGGTTAGATATCTATAAAAAACTGCAAGAAGGTGTTTTCTTAGTTTTATTGTACGTACTCCCTTCGATCCATATTAGGTGTGCGTACTTTTTTTTCGTGGTAATACGTGTCTCATTCATATCATAAAGATCAAAGTACAAGTCACGTAAGGACCGACATGACAAAACTGAAAAGATAACAGAACATCTCTGAGTTTGACGCCATCGCCCGTCACCTGCCTCCGGCACCACCATAGTAGCCACCAAAGAAAAAATGACGGATCACGTCCTTACCGGAGCTCGACGCGGCTCCATTGCTAATATGCAGCTTTGCGGGCCTCCAAGGTGGCTCACCAGAAGTGAAGCCCTTGTCGCTGAACGAATCAGACCGGGGCAACACCCTGGACACGCCATCGAACTTCAGATCTAACACCCCACCATGACTAACACGCCGAAGAAGGAAACCATACCTGCCATCCACGAACCATGACCCAACACACGTTCCGTCTTCTAGATGTCATCGATGCAGACCACAATCTGCATCCGCTCCTGGACTACCTCCCAAGCTCCACGCCGACGCAAGAGTAAACGTTGTCGCAACAATGGAGTCCGAGGACACAGGTGCACCACGAGGATGTCACCATCGCCACGCCATCCTTGCTTGAACAGGCTGATTTCCAAATCCATCCCCAACCATAGGACCGATGACCTTGTCAGAGAAGGATCCGAAGAATCTTTATTCAGTGTTGTCATCGTCGTCGCCGAAGCAAGACGATGAACAACCTAAAAATCTAGACTACAAGAGATTAAAAACGATCCACATGCGTGGATCCGGCGACCCCTCACCACCGACGACCGAGGTCGTCGGCGGAGGGGAGTCGCCGGAGAACGATGATGGAAGATTGGACTCTCCTGGTGGCGGCTAGGGTTCCAGCTGTCACGAGCGAGAGACGTGAGGAAAAATGATTTCCTGGGCGCATCTTCAAACTAGTAACTATTAGGTGTACGTACGTACTCCCTCCGATCCATATTAGGTGTACTAAATCAGCGACGGTTAATACCGATCAGAGGAAGTACTAGATTTCTGAAGGAAGTATGCCCTAGAGGCAATAATAAAGTTATTATTTATTTCCTCATATCATGATAAATGTTTATTATTCATGCTAGAATTGTATTACCCAGAAACATAATACATGTGTGAATACATAGACAAACATAGTGTCACTAGTATGCCTCTACTTGACTAGCTCAGAATCAAAGATGGTTAAGTTTCCTAACCATAGACATGAGTTGTCATTTGATTAACGGGATCACATCATTAGGAGAATGATGTGATTGACTTGACCCATTCCGTTAGCTTAGCACTTGATCATTTAGTATGTTGCTATTGCTTTCTTCATGACCTATACATGTTCCTATGACTGTGAGATTATGTAACTCCCGTTTACCGGAGGAACACTTTGTGTGCTACCAAACTTCACAACGAATCGCTGGGTGATTATAAAGGTGCTCTACAGGTGTCTCCAAAGGTACTTGTTGAGTTGACGTATTTCGAGATTAGGATTTGTCACTCTGATTGTCGGAGAGGTATCTCTGGGTCCTCTCAGTAATGCACATCACTATAAGCTTTGCAAGCAATGTAGCTAATGTGTTAGTTACGGAATGATGCATTACATAACGAGTAAAGAGATTTGCCGGTAACAAGATTGAACTAGGTATTGAGATACCGACGATCGAATCTCGGGCAAGTAACATACCGATGACAAAGGGAACAACGTATGTTGTTATGCGGTTTGACCGATAAAGATCTTCGTAGAATATGTAGGAACCAATATGAGCATCCAGGTTCCGCTATTGGTTATTGACCGGAAACAGTTCTAGGTCATGTTTACATAGTTCTCGAACCCGTAGGGTCCGCACGTTTAAGGTTTCGTTGACAGTTTTATTATGAGTTTATGAGTTTTGATATATCAAAGGTTGTTCGGAGTCCCGGATGTGATCACGGACATGACGAGGAGTCTCGAAATGGTCGAGACATAAAGATCGATATATTGGACGACTATATTTGGACACCGAAAAGGTTCCAGGTGAGATTGGGACTATACTGGAGCTCCGGGAGGTTATCGGAACCCCCCGGTAGGTATATGGGCCTTATTGGGCCTTAGTGGAAAGGAGGGAGAAGGAGCAAAGGAGGGCCCCCAAGCCCAATCCGACTGGGAGGGGCCGCCCCCTTCCTTCTTCCTCCTCTCTTCCTTCCTCTCCTACTCCTAATAGGAAAGGGGAGTCCTACTCCGGTTGGGGTTGGACTCCCCTAGGGCGCCACCCCCTTGGTCGGCCCCCTCTCCTCCACTCCTTTATATATGGGGGAGGGGGGCACCCCATAGACACAACAATTGATCTCTTGATCTCTTAGCCGTGTGCGGTGCCCCCCTCCACCAAAGTCCTCGATAATATTGTAGCGGTGCTTAGGCGAAGCCCTGCGACGGTAGAACATCAAGATCGTCACCACGCCGTCGTGCTGACGGAACTCTTCCCCGACATCCTACTGGATCGGAGTCCGGGGATCGTCATCGAGCTGAACGTGTGCTAGAACTCGGAGGTGCCGTAGTTTCGGTGCTTGATCGGTCGGGCCGTGAAGACGTACGGCGGCTACATCAACCGCGTTGTTCTAACACTTCCGCTTTCGGTCTATGAGGGTACGTGGACAACACTCTCCCCTCTCGTTGCTATGCATCACCATGATCTTGCGTGTGTGCAGGATTTTTTTGAAATTACTACGTTCCCCAACAGTGGCATCCGATCCTAGGTTTTATGCGTTGATGTTATATGCACGAGTAGAACACAAGTGAGTTGTGGGAGATACAAGTCATACTGCTTACCAGCATGTCATACTTTGGTTCAGCGGTATTTTTGGATGAAGCGGCCCGGACCGACATTACACGTACGCTTACGCGAGACTGGTTTTACCGTCGTGCTTTGCACACAGGTGACTAGCGGGTGTCTGTTTCTCCAACTTTAGTTGAACCGAGTGTGGCTACGCCCGGTCCTTGCGAAGGTTAAAACAACACTAACTTGACAAACTATCGTTGTGGTTTTGATGTGTAGGTAAGAACGGGTCTTGCTCAACCCGTAGCAGCCACGTAAAATTTGCAACAACAAAGTAGAGGACGTATAACTTGTTTTTGCAGGGCATGTTGTGATGTGATATGGTCAAGACGTGATGCTATATTTTATTGTATGAGATGATCATGTTTTGTAACCGAGTTATCGGCAACTGGCAGGAGCCATATGGTTGTCGCTTTATTGTATGAAATGCAATCGCCCTGTAATTGCTTTACCTTATCACTAAGCGGTAGCGATAGTCGTAGAAGCAATAGTTGGCGAGACGACAACTATGCTACGATGGAGATCAAGGTGTCGCGCCGGTGACGATGGTGGTCATGACGGTGCTTCAGAGATGGAGATCACAAGCACAAGATGATGATGGCCATATCATATCACTTATATTGATTGCATGTGATGTTTATCTTTTATGCATCTTATCTTGCTTTGATTGACGGTAGCATTATAAGATGATCTCTCACTAAATTTCAAGATAAAAGTGTTCTCCCCGAGTATGCACCGTTGCCAAAGTTCGTCGTGCCCAGACACCACGTGATGATCGGGTGTGATAAGCTCTACGTCCATCTACAACGGGTGCAAGCCAGTTTTGCACACGCAGGATACTCAGGTTAAACTTGACGAGCCTAGCTTATGCAGATATGGCCTCGGAACACTAAGAACGAAAGGTCGAGCGTGAATCATATAGTAGATATGATCAACATAGTGATGTTCACCATTGAAAACTACTCCATTTCACGTGATGATCGGTTATGGTTTAGTTGATTTGGATCACGTGATCACTTAGATGATTAGAGAGATGTCTATCTAAGTGGGAGTTCTATAGTAATATGATTAATTGAACTTAAATTTATCATGAACTTAGTACCTGATAGTATTTTGCTTGTCTATGTTTGTTGTAGATAGATGGCTCGTGCTGTTGTTCCGTTGAATTTTAATGCGTTTCTTGAGAAAGCAAAGTTGAAAGATGATGGTAGCAATTACACGGACTGGGTCCGTAACTTGAGGATTATCCTCATTGCTGCACAAAATAATTACGTCCTGGAAGCACCGCTGGGTGCCAAACCTGCTGCAGGAGCAACACCAGATGTTGTGAACGTCTGGCAGAGCAAAGCTGATGACTACTCGATAGTTCAGTGTGCCATGCTTTACGGCTTAGAACCGGGACTTCAATGACATTTTGAACGTCATGGAGCATATGAGATGTTCCAGGAGTTGAAGTTAATATTTCAAGCAAATGCCCGGATTGAGAGATATGAAGTCTCCAATAAGTTCTATAGCTGCAAGATGGAGGAGAATAGTTCGTCGGTGAGCATATACTCGTAATGTCCGGGTATAACAATCACTTGATTCAACTAGGAGTTAATCTTTCGGATGATAGCGTCATTGATGAATTCTTCAATCATCGCCACCAAGCTACAAGAGCTTCGTGATGAACTATAATATGCAAGGGATGGAAAAGACAATTCCGAGCTCTTCGCAATGCTAAAAGCTGCGGAGGTAGAAATCAAGAAGGAGCATCAAGTGTTGATGGTCAATAAGACCACCAGTTTCAAGAAAAGGGCAAAGGGAAAAAGAAGGGAACTTCAAGAAGAACAACAAACAAGTTGTCGCTCAGAGAAGAAACCCAAGTCTGGACCTAAGTCCGAGATCGAGTGCTTCTATTGCAAGCGATCGTCTTTCGAAGCGGAACGCCCCAAGTATTTGGCGGATAAGAAGGATGGCAAGGTGAACAAAGGTATATGTGATATACATGTTATTGATGTGTACCTTACCAAAGCTCGCAGAGCACTGGGTATTTGATACTGGTTTTGTTGCTAATATTTGCAACTCAAACAGGACTATGGATTAAGCGGACATCGCTAAGGACGAGGTGATGATGCGTGGGAAATGGTTCCAAAGTCGATGTGATTGCCGTCGCACGCTACCTCTACATCTACCTTCGGATTAGTTTTAGACCTAAATAATTGTTATTTGGTGCCGCGTTGAGCATGAACATTATATCTGGATCTTGTTTAATGCGAGACGGTTATTCATTTAAATCGAGAATAATGGTTGTTCATTTATATGAGTAATATCTTTTATGGTCATGCACCTTTAAAGAGTGGTCTATTTTGATGAATCTCGATAGTCTCGATACACATATTCATAATGTTGAAGCCAAAAGATGCAGAGTTGATAATGATAGTGCAACTTATTTGTGGTAATCGCCGCTTAGGTCATATTGGTGTAAAGCGCATGAAGAAACTCCATACTGATGGACTTTTGGAATCACTTGATTATGAATCACTTGGTACTTGCGAACCATGCCTCATGGGCAAGATGACTAAAACACCGTTCTACGGTACTATGGAGAGAGCAACAGATTTGTTGGAAATCATACATACTGATGTATGTGGTCCAATGAATGTCGAGGCTCGTGGCGGATATCGTTATTTTCTCACCTTCACAGATGATTTGAGCAGATATGGGTATATCTACTTAATGAAACATAAGTCTGAAACATTTGAAAAGTTCAAAGAATTTCAGAGTGAAGTTGAAAATCATCATAACAAGAAAATAAAGTTTCTACGATCTGATCGTGGAGGAGAATATTTGAGTTACGAGTTTGGTTTACATTTGAAGCAATGCGGAATAGTTTCGCAACTCACGCCACCTGGAACACCACAGCATAATGGTGTGTCCGAACGTCGTAATCATACTTTACTAGATATGGTGCGATCTATGATGTTTCTTACTGATTTACCGCTATCGTTTTGGGGTTATGCTTTAGAGACGGCCGCATTCACATTAAATAGGGCACCAGCAAAATCCGTTGAGATGACGCCTTATGAACTGTGGTTTGGCAAGAAACCAAAGTTGTCGTTTCTGAAAGTTTGGGGCTGCGATGCTTATGTGAAAAAGCTTCAACCTGATAAGCTCGAACCAAATAGGAGAAATGTGTCTTCATAGGATACCCAAAGGAAACTGTTGGGTACACCTTCTATCACAGATCCGAAGGCAAGACATTTGTTGCAAAGAATGGATCCTTTCTAGAGAAGGAGTTTCTCTCGAAAGAAGTGAGTGGGAGGAAAGTAGAACTTGATGAGGTAACTATACCTACTCCTTTATTGGAAAATAGTTCATCACAGAAATCGGTTTCTGTGACGACTACACCAATAAATGAGGAAGCTAATGATGATGATCATGAAACTTCAGAACAAGTTACTACTGAACCTCGTAGGTCTACCAGAGTAAGATCCGCACCAGAGTGGTATGGTAATCCTATTCTGGAAGTCATGTTACTTGACCATGGCGAACCTACGAACTATGAGGAAGCGATGATGAGCCCAGATTCGCAAAATGGCTTGAAGCCATGAAATCGAGATGGGATCCATGTATGAGAACAAAGTATGGACTTTGGTTGACTTGTTCGATGATCGGCAAGCCATCGAGAATAAATGGATCTTCAAGAAGAAGACCGACGCGATGGTAATGTAACTGTTTACAAAGCTCGACTTGTTGCGAAAGGTTTTCAACAAGTTCAAGGGGTTGACTACTGTCGGTGTCAAACCGCGGATCTCGGTAGGGGTCCCGAATCGTGCGTCTAGGCGGATGGTAACAGGAGACAAGGGACACGATGTTTTTACCTGTGTTCGGGCCCTCTCGGTGGAGGTAAAACCCTACTCCCGCTTGATTAATATTGATGATATGGGTAGTACAAGAGTAGATCTACCACGAGATCAAGGAGGCTAAACCCTAGAAGCTAGCCTATGGTATGATTGTTGTTCGTCCCCACGGACTAAAACCCTCCGGTTTATATAGACACCGGAGAGGGCTAGGGTTACAGTAGATTACAATGGTAGGAGATCTACATACCAGATCGCCAAGCTTGCCTTCCACGCCAAGGAAAGTCCCATCCGGACATGGGACGAAGTCTTCAATCTTGTATCTTCATAGTCTTGGAGTCCGCCAATGATGATAGTTCGCTATCCGGACACCCCTAGTCCAGACTCCTCAAGAGCCCTCGAACCAGCTTCAATGACGACGAGTCCGACGCGTATTGTCTTCGCATTGCAAGGCGGGTTCCTCCTCGAATAATTCATAGAAGATTTTGAACACGAGGATAGTGTCCGCTCGCAAAATAAATTCCACATACCACCGTGACAGAGAATAATATTTACACAAGTTCAATCTGCCGACGATCTCGTGGCATGACGTCACACCACGGCCAAGACTTTATTCAATCGTTTTATTGTTCCACCTCGGTAGCGTTTAGCGGCGGTTTCTTGGCACATCTTATCAAAGCGAGATCGTGTCCCTTATTCCGGATTCTCATCAACACGGGCGTAGTAACCCAACCGCGCCATTGATTGCGGCGCTTGGGAGATATGCGAGTTTTACTGGGCCGGTGGGGACGCATAGCTTCGTCCGCTCATATATAAGGGGATAAGAATCCACCTTTTCACCTACGCCTTCTTCCTCCTTTGCTTATCCATCTCCGCGCACTCGAGCTCCAACGCCCAAGTCCGCACATCTCACCTCAACCTTCTCCAACCATGTCCGGAGCGGGAGGCAAGTGGATGGCCTCCTCCGTCACGGAGGGGCACATCAAGAGGCTGCGCAAGGCCGGATACTTGTCCAGCGATATCGCACACCGACTCCCCGACGAGGGGCAGCTCATCCCCACCCCCAGGCCCCATGAGAGGGTGGTGTTCTTCCCATTTCCTCCATGGACTGGGCTTCCCACTCCACCCATTTTTCCGGGGCTCATGTTCTACTACGGCTGGATATCCATGATCTGGCCCCAATTTCATCCTCAACATCTCAGCGTTCATCGTCGTGTGCGAGGCCTTCCTCTGCGTCCAACCCCACTTCGCTTATGGTCAAGACTTTAATGTCAAGCCAAGGTGGTGGGCGGCTGCCAAGTGGAGTGCGGAGGCGCCATGGTGGGCAAGATGCCCAACATTACATGGCTCGAGGGCGCCTTCGTGGAAACCATCAAAGGGTGGCAATCGGGGTGGTTCTACATCACCGAGCCGCGTGACCCTAAATGGGCAGCGGCCCCCGAATTCAGATCTGGGATCCCCACACGGCTCACCTCCCGGAAAGAGAAGGGCCTCGACGTGGGGTGATTCAGAGGAGCCGACCGACTTCAATCCTCGCATCCAAACCCCGTGAACAAGAAGCTCAGCTTGTCAACATAATCCAGGTCATGCTCATCCGCCGGATTCTCCCGTGCCAACAGCGGGCTTTCAACTTGTGGGAGTTTGATCCGGCACAACACCCAACCTTGAGCAGGCTCTTCGACACTTCATACGAAGACGCCTGGAGGGTGCTGTTCAAGGGCGCAGAGGCTCCCCCATCCGCTACCGAAGATTGCGGATTCAGCTCGCAGCATCAAGCCGGCGAGGTAAGCTATTTTATCCTTTATGGGACACTTGCTTTCCATAGTTTGACTCTATGCGGATCTAAAACTCCCATTACCTTTGACAGCTCGGCAGAAGACGCCCGGCAGGTTAATCGCCGGCTCCTTGCCCAAGACTCCAGCGGATGCCCGATTATCGGACTGCTGGCCCCGGCGCTTTACGTGGGTGCCGAGAAGAAGGCCAAGAAGAAGGCCACGGAACTCGGAGGAGTTCCGGCACCAGTGTTATCGGACTCATCGTCCGGTGACTGAGGCGGACTCTCCCACGAGGACGAGGAGGAGAAGAAGAGGCCTCTCAGCCGGGGAGAGAAGAAGAGGAAGGCTTCGACGGGAGGCCAAGGGTCCAAGAAGGAAGGACCCTTCCTCCGGACTATTCCACCAACGCCGATGACGGCGAGGAGGAGTGGCCCTCAAGGGCCAAGCCCCTGGCGAGATCGTAAGTGTCCGGATCCCAGAATAACTTATGATTTTCCTTTCGCCGCATAGTGTCTTCTAATGCCGAACACCACCATATAGCCCGCCCAAGGATGATCTCCCCGCTTCGTCGAGCGGGTCCCTGGGTTCGTCAGATGTGAATAGCACTTCACTTCCGACTGCCTCCTCCCCTCGTGACGCAGACGACGCCGAGGTGGGGTCCCAGAAGGGGACCGGCCAGGAGGAGGAGGCCCCGGAGGTGCCGCAGGGCAACCTCCCGGACTTCGGTCCAGACTCCGCGCCGGAACCTTTGGTGGTTCCGGAGTCCGGCGGGTGGCCCCTTCGTAAGAAGGGCGGGACAGCGACGCCGGTGACCTCCGTCCAACCGGAGGCGCCGGATAATTTGCTGGAGGCGCTCGACGGCGCTTCCATCGAAGAAGAACACCACACTGTTATGAGTGCGGTGATTGAAAGTTCACCGCCAAGAGCGGGCCGACTGAAGCTCTGCATCAGACCTTCTAACGGGCTTTGAGGTAAGGGTTTCAAGATATGTAAAATAGTACCGCATAGACAAGAGTTTCGATGCTCGGGTTCGTGTTTGGAAAGAAAAGCCAACCGAGGATCTAAAAAGATATACGCATGAGTCTAACACAAATATGTCAATATGGGAATGCAAGCTGCGCCGACCTCGCCGCACTAATCATGGAGGTCAATGCCTTGAAGGAGAGCCTCGAGCGGTCCGAGAGCGAGCTCGGCCGTGCCAAGAAGCAGCTCGAGGACAAGAAAGGTAAGTAACACCTTATTAAAGTTGTACCTTATATAAAAAGGATTTGGTTGCAAAAAATGACAGGAATAACGTGGGCATTCCATGGGCCACGAACGAGGTGGCGACCCTGAAGGAGGCGGTGTCCACGGCCGAACGCAATGCGGCCGCGGAACGCACCGAGTGAGAGAAGCAGGAGGCGCGGGTGGCGGAGGTGCGGCAAGAGCTCCAGGCTCTCGTGGAAAAACACGAGAGTTTGGAGCGTGACTCGAAGAATCGAGAGTCCAAGCTTGCGTCGGCTCTTGAGAGTGCCAAAGCCGCTAAGGCCAAGGCCCAAAAGGCCCTCCAGGAAATCGAGGCGGTGAAGAAGATAGCGGCGGGTAAGGCATTCTTCATGCAAAGCAAGCATGTAAAAGTGAATTACCTGTTACTTACTCAATTCGAGCTCTCCAGAGCTGCGTTCGCAGATCTGCCCAGAAGGTCCGATGCTACCGCTGTTCTACAGAGCCGAGGAGGGAGCTCAACGGAAAAGGTGTTCGGTCTCAAGATGCCGAGGCCGACATCCGGTGCCTCGAGCGACCAACCAAGCAGCTGGTCGAGCTCCACAAGGTGGCCGAACAGGCCATGAAGGGCCTCATAGTTCGGCTGTGGCCAAAGAAGCCATGCCCGGAGCTACTTGGTCCAGTGCGGCGGTGGTGGACGATGTCCATGGGTTGACGCCATCAAGCACTCCACCAGATTGAAGGTGCCTGCCGGGCCCTTGCCCGCGCTAAGGTGCACTGGGGCAAGATGGACGCCGAGAAGCTTGTGACGGACGCGCCACCGCCGGGCAAGGAGTATCGCACGCCCGAGATGTATTATAAGGGTGTCCTGAAGGGTGCCCGCATTATTGTGGGTGAATGCTCCAAAGAAGTAATTTTTGAGTAGACTCGCGTTTTATTATCCTGTGCGCTGAAAACTTTGTTCATATGCGCTAAGCAACGCTTGTTAATTTAAAATATTACCTTTGCGGCCTTTTATCAAATCTGAGAGATGGCAAGTCGTTGGCTTCGGCCCCCATGCCACGAGTGCTGGGGTGTTCGGGATAAACTTGAGCGCTCTTGTTCCCATTTTTGGGTCCTTCTAGGGAGGCGCTCAACACAACGAACGAGGCAACCGGACTTATAATGCTTGAACACTCTCACTTAGCCATAGAATTCTATAATTTTAAATTCCGGCGAAGCCCCTAGTATTCGGAAGGCCAAATTCGGGGCGCTATCCACGCCTAGGGCCGGACAAAGCCGGCTCCTCGCTCTAAGCAGCATAAGTCTTTAGGGACTTGAAGAGACCTCTCGAACAGCGACCAACTCTCGCCTTATCATGACGGTCAGTTTTAGCTTTCTCCACTGAGGTGCTCAACCCAGCTCAACTGGGGCACAATTGCAGTGGTTCTCCCAACGCTACCTTAGCCGATATAACGGAACGTAAGGTACCAAAACATGGGAGCCGGGCAAACCCAACTATTGACCCGAGACATGATTCGGAGCCGATGCATATAATGCTATAAGTTCGGGGTGCCGCACTTGTGGAAGTGTTCGGACTTATCACACCATACTTTGGGGAACTTTAAGCCCCTGGTGTATTTGGTCGTACCAAGGCGTACGGGTGCAACATGTCATAAGTGAACATATATAGAAAGTAATGCCATGATAGGCAAACAGCGATGCATTGTTTATTCAAAAGATACTGCAATAAAGGCAAAATGATACAAATAGTGCGATAAGCGAGGGGTGGGACTGTTTAACATGTCCCCCTCCAGGGATAGACTACGGAATGGTATATAAAACAGGTATAATGCTCGTAATGGAGACCACCTGGATGCTCGTCATAGCCTTTCTGCTTCCCTGGCTGTTGCATCGTGAGTTCGGCAGATCTACTGCCGGATAGGGCTTCTGAAAAACTGAGTCCTGAGAATAAAAAAAAAGATTGACAAATTTGGGAGCCCCTGGTGTGGTTGATCCGCACTCTGGGCATGCCGTGGTCGTGCCCCTCCCCCTATGCCCATGGTATCTCCAGAGCGTAGTGATGTACGCGTGGTACTCGTCTCGCGATTTCGCGAGGGCTGGGGTTGGGGCCGCATTGCTACACGTGCTTGGAACGTGCCAAGTGGTCTTGCTGTAGGTTACTCCGGGCGCGCTTGACGGTGTCCGGTCGCTTAACAGCCGGACTCGAGAATTGCCTTAGGAGGCTACTCTGTATTTCCGTCGCGAGCCGCTGTGTGCTCCTTCGTTCGAAGAGAGCATTCGGTGTTTCCGTTGACCGTGATGACTCCTCGAGGGCCTGGCATCTTGAGCTTGAGGTATGCGTAGTGCGGCACCGCATTGAACTTTGCAAATGCAGTTCGTCCGAAAGCAAAGGTGCATGATAGCCGCCATGAACGGGACTATGTCAAGATTAACTCCTCGCTTGGAAGTTATCCGGGATCCAAGACCACTTCAAGTGTAATCGAGCCTGCATAGCTTGGCCTCTACACTGTATGACGCCTTTGAAGGTCGTCTTTGTGGGTTTAACTTGAGGGTCTATGCCCATCTTGCGACCGATCCCGATAAAGGTGTTCAGTTATCGCCGCCATCCATGAGGACTCTAGTGAGGTGAAATCCATCGACGATTGGGTCTAAAACCACGCGGAAAATCCGCCATGGCGGATATGGTTGGTGGTCCTTCGATCAAAAGTGATCGGGCGGGGAGGACCACGGATTGAACTTTGGGGCGATCGCTCCATCGCAGATATCGCCCTCGAGCGCACGCTCGCCTCCCTTTGGGTATGTGGGTTGCGATATCATGTTCACCGTCCACACTTGTGGGGGAATCCTTTGTCCTCTATTGTTCGGGCGGCCGTGTCTTCTCCTCGTCATCGCTATGCAGCCCTTGTCGCCGCTTTCGGTGATTAACTTGCTCGCTGCTTGAATACCCAACAATCTCTGTTGGTGTGATTAGCTGGCTTTTGGGTGCCGTATCCGCACGAGCGATCGAGTATCCGGTCCAAGTTGACGGGCTCGAGTAGTTCTTTTGAATGGCTTTTTCACGACCGGTTTAGAGCCCCGAATCCGCGCTGACCGCCAGATCTTCAGATATCGCCGCACGCGGCGTTTGTGCTTATTATGACGCGACCGCCATTGCTGTCTTTGGTATCCGAACTACCGAGTTTTTGGTTAGGTTGTTACCGCGAGCTAGCTAGTTGTCTTCTCCCGCATGTAAGCGGGTCATGAGTGATGTGAGGGCTGCCATTGATTTCGGCTTTTCTGCCCTAGGTGCCGCAAGCCATTCGTCATGATGATGTGTTTGAAGGCTGCAAGGGCCTCGTGATCCGGACAATCGACGATTTGATTTTTCTTGGTTAAGAACCGTGTCCAGAATTGTCTGGCCGATTCGTCTGGCTGCTGAATTATGTGGCTTAGGTCATCGGCGTCTGGTGGTCGCACATATGTGCCCTGGAAGTTATCGAGGAAAACGGCTTCCAGGTCCTCCCAACACCCAATTGATTCTGCTGGCAGGCTATTGAGCCAATGCCGAGCTGGTCCTTTAAGCTTGAGTGGGAGGTATTTGATGGCGTGGAGATCATCACCGCGGGCCATGTGGATATGAAGGAGATAGTCTTCAATCCAAACCGCTGGATCTGTTGTGCCATCGTAGGATTCAATGTTCACGGGTTTGAACCCTTCGGGGATTTGATGATCCATTACTTCATCTGTGAAGCATAGTGGGTGTGCGGCGCCTCTGTATTGGGCTATATCACGACGCAGCTCAAACGAGCTTTGTTCATCGTGTTCGCCCACCGGGTTGTCAGATCTGGCGTGACGGTTGTCGCCGCAGACAGGGCGCCCACGATCCGTAGATCGATCTTGTTTGCCTCGCCTTATCCTCCAATATGTCTCGCGAAGTCCCGCGCTCCTCGTGACTTTGTACTTTTCGAGCGACGCCGGGTACAGCTTTAGTGGAGGGCCTAGAGGCCTCTCCGTCATGACCACGCAGGTGGCCGATCGGTCAGACATGCGCCTGGTGATTGTGCTTCCTCCTCTAATCGGGTAGCAGTTTATGCTTGGGGTAGCTTTGGGGGCGTCGAGTTCATACTCTTCGCCGCGAGGACTTCATCCATCTATCGGCTAGCAAGTCTTGGTCACTCTAAGTCGTTGTTTGCTTTTCTTAAGGCTGCTTGCCGTGGCCATAAGCCTGCGTTTGAAATGCTCTTGTTCGACGGGATCCTCAGGCACGACAAATTCGTCGTCATCGAGGCTTGCCTCGTCTCCGGAGGGAGGCATGTAATTGTCGTCCTCTACCTCTTCGTCTGCCGCTCTCTCACGAGGGCTGGCTTCTCCGTCCTCCTGTGCTAAATCTTGCTGGAGGGGGTTTTCTTTGGCACCGCCCGGGGTGTTATTATCTCCGGTGCTGGAATCTCCATTCTTGTTGTGGCGGGATTTGGAGCGGCGCCGCTGGCGTCGGCGCTTAGGCTTCTTTTTGGAGGGGTCATCCTCCGGTGGTCCATCGCCCTTCCCATCCTTTGGGGTGTCCACCATGTATATGTCATATGACGAGGTGGCTTTCCAGTGCCCCGTAGGTTCTGGTTCTTGATCGTCTCCGGCATCGTCGTCCATACCGTCGATATCTTCGGAGTCGAAGTCTAGCATGTCGGTTAAGTCATCGACAGTGGCTACGAAGTGGGTGATGGGTGGGTTTCGAATTTCTTCGTCGTCCACATCCCAACTGTTCTGACCATAATCCGGCCAGGGCTCTCCTGATAAAGAGAGACACTTTAGCGAATTCAGGATGTCGCCAAAAGGCAAGTGCTGAAAGATGTCCGCAGCGGTGAACTCCATGATCGGCGCCCAACCGGGTTCGATTGGCAGAGGCGTGGAAGGTTCGGGGTCCGGAGAGGAGTCCGGCACCTTGGAGTCACGAGCTTCACAAGGGACAGGGTTGGTATTCGGCTCTATCACCGTAGAGGAGCAGCCCCCGAGGTGGTGTCCAACCACCCATCCTCGATTGGCGCAGTCGGTTCCGAGCCAAGGGTGGGAGCGAACTCTTCTGCGGCCTCCAGGGCACTGTCCGGCAGCAGAGCTAAATCATGCCCATCGTGACAGTGCGGCGCGCTCGGTTGTGGCTCGAATCCATCGAAGATCAAGTCTCCGCGGATGTCGGCCGTATAGTTCAAACTTCCAAATCTGACCTGATGGCAGGGGCGTAGCTTTCGATCTATTCCAGATGGCCAAGTGAATTGGCCCGCAGTGCGAAGCCGCCGAATATGAAGATCTATCCGGGGAGAAAAGTCTCACCCTGGACCGCGTTGTTGTTGATGATCGAAGGAGCCATCGGGCCTATAGGCGGCAAGCACGAGGAACTCTCAATGAAAGCACCAATGTCGGTGTCAAACCGTGGATCTCGGTAGGGGGTCCCGAACTGCGCGCCTAGGCGGATGATAACAAGAGACAAGGAACACGATGTTTTTACCTGTGTTCGCCCTCTTGGTGGAGGTAAAACCCTACTCCCGCTTGATTAATATTGATGATATGGGTAGTACAAGAGTAGATCTACCACGAGATCAAGGAGGCTAAACCCTAGAAGCTAGCCTATGGTATGATTGTTGTTCGTCCTACGGACTAAAACCCTCCGGTTTATATAGACATCGAAGAGGGCTAGGGTTACACAGAGTCATTTACAATGGTAGGAGATCTACATATCCGTATCGCCAAGCTTGCCTTCCACGCCAAGGAAAGTCCCATCCGGACACGGGACGAAGTCTTCAATCTTGTATCTTCATAGTCTTGGAGTCCGGCCAATGATGATAGTTCGGCTATCCGAACACCCCCTAGTCCAGGACTCCCTCAACTACAATGAGACTTTCTCACCCGTAGCGATGCTTAAGTCTGTCCGAATCATGTTAGCAATTGCTGCATTTTATGATTATGAAATTTGGCAAATGGATGTCAAAACTGCATTCCTGAATGGATTTCTGGAAGAAGAGTTGTATATGATGCAGCAGGAAGGTTTTGTCGATCCAAAAGGTGCTAACAAAGTGTGCAAGCTCCAATGATCCATTTATGGACTGGTGCAATCATCTCGAGTTAGAATAAACGCTTTGATAGTGTGATCAAAGATATGGTTTTATACTGAGACTTTTGGATAAGCTCAGATTTACAAGAAAGTGAGTGGGAGCTCAGAGCATTTCGATATTATATGTAGATGACATATTGTTAATTGGAAATGATATAGAATTTCTGGATAGCATAAAGGGATACTTGAATACAAGTTTTTCGATGAAAGACCTCGGTGTCGGGGCTCTCTGCGGCCTCGAGCACCTATGGGCACTGGGGGCCCCTTCTGGTTCGGCAAGGGAGCAGGGGCCGCGCGCAGAGCAGATCGAGGTCGAGCGCGCGGGGGAGACGGGCGATTTTTACCCAGCTTCGGGGCTCTCCGGAGAGATAAAACCCCTACTGCTGCCTTTTTGCTTGTTATTTGATCTTGCTCGAGCGTGTGAGCGTATGGTGGTGTCCTAGGTATCGAATGGATCGAACCCCTTCTACGTGCGCATGGGCCTCCCTTTTATACTCTGAAGGGGGGGAATCCACAAGTGGCAGCGTAGGAAGAGGGGGTAGAAAGGTAAAATTGCGGGTTGGTACAACAGTGCACAACAGTGCCCCTACCTAACTCTGACGGCAGGGAACAAGGGCATTAAATGCCCGTCCGGTCGCTCTAACAGTCTTGCAGGAGGAGGACGTTAATGAGCCACGGTTGCCACGATGGCATCTCTGTCGACTCCGTTTGCCTACCGCCCGCATGGCTGCGTAGTGCCTCGCCACGTGCCCTTGGGATGGCCTTGTGATGACACGTCGCTGGGTGCGCTGGAGTTTGGGTGGCGGCCTTGTCGCGGCCCTTCTCCTGTGTGCCGGCAAGCTTGCCGGCTATCGGGCCTTGCCGGGACGCGCGGGGCGCCGCGGCAAGTCTTCTGGTGATGCCTCGGTTGGCCTTCCCGGCAAGCTCCTCTTGCCGGGGTCTTCGTTTTCTTGGTTAGTACTTTGTTCTTGAATGGCGGTAATAAGGAGCGGTGGAGGGCCTTCATGGCGTCCGGCAAGCCTTGCCGGGTGCCGCGATCGCCCATGACAAGTTCGGGTACTAAGGTACCCCTACTTTAGTACACCGACAGAGCCCCGGCTCGGGCCATACAGTACCGAAGCGTTGTTGGGCCGGGCCCAAAAAAGTCTGCGGCACGCGTGGCTCGGGTCCGCACAGAATCGGCTCCGGTCCACCGCGCGCCTCGCAACGCGCGTCGATTGCAGCATCGTGGGAGACGTGGGTGGCGCTTAATTCCAGAGAATGCGAACGCTCAGATCCCGTTTATAAGCGGAGGAACGGGCCGTTTCACTTTCGCCACTTGCGTTCCTTCCTCCAAAGCTCCGACGCTCTCCTCCGTCTCTGAATCGAAAGAAACAACGCCCGCCGCCCATCGCCGCCGCCGCCGCCGCCGCCGCCTTCCCCGCTGCCCTCGCCATGGCCCTCAAGGCCGGAAGGCTATGAAGGCGCGAGGCCGAGAAGTCGACCGAGGCACAAGAGCTCGAGGCGCTGCGCAAGAGGCGAGTGGCCGGCCGTTTTCGAGCAACTTGCCGCCGACGGAGCCCTCGGCGCAGCCCCAGTTTCATCCGAGAAGGCGTCTCCGCCGAGTTGGAGAGCCGGCAGAGGCACGTACTGACGGCAGCCGGGCGCCAGGACGCGCTTCCATCGCGGCAAACTTTGCTGCTGGAGGATCCTAAACCGCGCCGCAATCGAGGCCGGGTCTTCTCGGGCTGCCACGCCTGACCCTGCCGCGGCCCTTGGCAAGCGCCAAAGGGAGCCTACTCTTCCGCCACGCCGCGCAGGGAGGGCACCGGAGTTTGATCTCTCCGCACTGAGCTCTGATGATGACGAAGAGGACGAGGAGGAGGAGTAAGGCTTCTTTTGTACTGTACTCGCTTCTTCCTCGATTCTTGCCGCTGTTTGTCTTGTATCTAATCTGTTTTTCTCTCCAAACTCCTGTTCTGTCCCAGGACCTTGGCGGAGAGGGCAGCGAAGAGGGCCAGGGTCCCGGTGGTCGAGGACGATCCGGCTAAGGCGGCGGAAGATACATCTGAGACCACTTTGACGGACCCGGTCCCTTCCCCTCGTAGCAGCTCCCAAAGACAGCCCAAACAGGAGTGTCTCGATTCACCTCCCGTCGTGGGGCACGCATGGTCACTTCTTCTTCTGCCAATATCTTGATAATTGGCTCTTTTGTATACAGGAGAAGAGCAGGCCCACCAGGAGCAGCCAGAGGCCGATGCGGAGGTGTCGTCGGCCTCGACTACGCCACCGAGGGCCGACTCCCCGATGTGGGAGCCATCTCCGGCAAGGAAGGGGTCCCCGGCAAGGGATGGGACCGGCGAGCCCCCGGCGGCGGAGCCCGTGATCACAGAGCCCAGCGCAGGTGAGCCTCCTTGTCGGGGATTTTTCCCTCGGATCTCGCTGATCTCCCTTTTCTTTCTTCTGGGTATTTGCTTGACTATCTCTTTTCTTCCCTGCCTTCAGATCCTCCCCTTGGGGACCCGACGGAGGCTGAGGTCGCTGGCGAGGAGGACGGCCATGCAACACCGAGGATGTCGCTGCCGCCAAGGAGGGGGTCGGTCGGAGGAGCCCACCGGTGACGGGGCTGGGCGGGGCCGGGCGCAGGGCCGGGCGAGGGTCCGTGACCGCGCCGACGACCCGGGAGGACGCAGGGCGCAGGTGCCTCCCGACCATCGATCCCTCCGCCACTGATGCGGCGCCGAGCCCGAGGAGCCCCAGCCCGGCGTGACTTGAAAGCCGGCGAGGGCGTAGAGACAAGCCCCTGGGCATTGAGCCCAGGCACCAAATTGAAGGAGAGGAATTTGACGGGAGATACTTGCCTCTCATTGGCTGGCTGTGGTCGACAGCCAAGCGAAAGTGATGGTGAGTCCGAGGAGGAGCAGCTACTCAAAGCTGGTGTCACTTATCGCGCCCGCAAGCGAAGCTTGAGTCTCGGAAGCGCTTGTCGTGCAAGCGGGAGTTGACATAGAAAAGCATGCGCAAGAACTCAAGAGCCGCCACCAAGAGGCCCTCCGGTCCATTGCCGAGGAGAGGGCACAGCTCGATGAGGCGAAGAAGGCGTTCATCTCGAGAAGGTCAAGCCGAGGAGCAGCAGAGGCTTGCCGCCGAGGAGCTGTCCAAGCGGACGGCGAGTGATACAAAGGAAGGCGCTTGGACAGCCATGACGAGGAGCTCGCCAACGGGAACAATCACTTGGCGGGCGCCAAGGAAGCGAAGACGCCGCTGCTGCCGAGGCCGCCAAGAAGGAGTTGGAGGAAAAAGTGACGCAGCCGAGGCCGACGCGACGAGGAAGAACGAGGAGCTTGCCGCACTCCAGTAGCGATCGTGAGAAGGATGCGCGCATACCACGGCGATCTGCAAGCCCAACTCTCCGAGAAGATCAAAGAGCTAAACGCCGCCAAGGACTCGAAAGCGCCGATCTAGAGTTGAAACCGCCACCTTGATGTAAACTTATTTGGATGCCGCCAAGAAACGAGAAGATATCCTGAGGAAAGACCTCAAGGACAACGAGGAGCTGTTGATGAGGGCTGCCGAGGCCCAGAACGCCCTTAAGACCACGGTGGAGCTCTGGACGGAAGGCCTCGTCAACATCGCCGTGCTTATCGACGAGGAGTTGGCGGAGCTGAACTTGACGGGCTTCGGTATTCTCTGGTTTAACCTCCAGCCAGCGCCAAGCTCACGCTTTTCTTCAAGGATGTGGTGACGGCGCCCGTAGCTCCCGGAAAGGATCCAAGCAGTTGGTCACGAGTCGCGCGTGCTGCGCTGGGGTCTGGAGAAGGTGTTGGTGAAGGTCCTCTTCCGCAACCCGGCATCGACCTCTCCGCGCCACCAAGAAGCTGCCGGAGGCGCTGATGTTGAGGAGCTCAAGGCCATCGCCGCACCCATCGTGGACAAAGTGAACGAGGTTAGGAGGGTCGATGGCGAGCGCGTGGATTAGGCTGCTCCTCTTCTCCCTTTTTCTTGCTGCTGCCATTTTGGTTACGGGAACAATTTCAGTTAGCGCCATAATAAGTCATTCTTGTAATATAACTTAATTCGATATCGATTGCGCGTTATTCCTTTTTATTCATTGCATCCCTTGTATGCTTTTTACCCTACGCGTTGAGGGATCTTGCTTGCCAGCGAGCACACTCGCTGAAAAGCGGAACATCGCAGCCTATAGTGATGCTGCTTCCGGCAAGAAATCTTGTCGGGACTAGTTGCGGCTCACTCGCATTGTTGAGCGGACTCGGAAACAACGCAAGGGCGCAACTTAGCCGCGAGTCGATTCCTCCGCGCACAGGTTTTCCATACAAGGCACGAACGTTCAAGGGATATAACTTGAAAATTTAAACTTAGCTTTTCTGTCTTCTGCATCCCGGCAAAGCTAGATTCCTTTGAACGATGCCTGGTCCACACTTTTACCTTCTCCCCCTCCCCTCCCCGGTGAACTTGTGAAAGTGCAACTAATCCCCGGGTGGTTTTGGTAATTAATAACAACATATATATCATCGAACTAATAGTTACTTGAGATTCATTTCAGAAAGTTCAGTGATATGGGTATGGCAAGGACTGAAGAAGTGGACCCCTCAAAATGCTAAGGCAAGCATTGGCAAAAGCTCAAGACTCCATTTTTGGTTTAGTGATCCAAGATCACATTGAGTCCATAGGAAAGCCAATACTATTAAAAGGGGATGAGGTTATGATGATGATCCGTTGCTCAAAGTGCTTAGTGATACATCTCCTAAACTATCAAGAACTTTCACCGCCATATACACTCATAAGTAATCTCGGTCCCACCGATATTCCAAACCCACCACACCGAGATGAACCACCTCACCACACAGCCAAACCCTAGAAATCTCGGATTTTCCGATTCAACTCGGTCTCACCGAAACTTGAGTTGCCAAGCTTCAGAATCTTCACATCAAATCGGTGTCACCGGATGATGAAGTCGGTCCCACCGAGATTGGCAAGCTCTTGTCTTTGCACGAATCGGACTAACCGAGATTGTATTTTCGGTCCCATCGAAAATCCCAACGCTCACATGATTTGAACTTTCGGTCTCACCGAGTTGTCAACTTCGGTCCCACCGAGATTGGTCAAATGTGTGTAACGGTTGGATTTTGTGTGGAGGCTATAAATACCCTCCACCCCTCTTCATTCGTGGAGAGAGCCATCGAAAGAACTACCACTCCTACCTTACATTTCGAGAAGAGAACTACCTACCCTTGTGTTGAGATCAAGTTGCTCCACTCCCACCATATGAAGCTTGATCTCTAGCCTTCCCAAGTTGCTTTCCACTCAATCCTTTCTTCCACCACAGCCAAATCAAGTGAGGAGAGTTGAGTGTTGGGGAGATTATCATTTGAAGCACAAGAGCAAGGAGTTCATCATCATCAACACCATCTATTACCTTTTGGAGGGTGGTGCCTCCTAGATTGGTTAGGTGTCGCTTAGGAGCCTCCACGAGATGTGGAGTTGAACCAAGAAGTTTGTAAGGGCAAGGAGATCGCCTACTTCGTGAAGATCTACCCCGAGTAAGGCTAGCCCTCCGTGGGCGTGAGGCCATGATGGCATAGACAAGGTTGCTTCTTCGTGGACCCTTCGTGGGTGGAGCCTCCGTGGACTCTCGCAGCTGCTACCCTCCGTGGGTTGAAGTCTCCATCAACGTGGAAGTACGATAGCACCACCTATCGGAACCACGAGAAAAATCACCGCGTCTCCAAAATTGCGTTTGCTCTTCTCCACCTCTCTTTACTACATGTGCAATTTACTTTCCGCTGCCTATACTCTAGAATTGCATGTGTAGGGTGATACTTGACTTGATCAAAATTGTGAATCTGCCAAAAAACTGTTCTTTGTCAAAAGGCTGAACTTTTATATTGTCAAGTAGTCTAATCACCCCCCCCCCTCTAGACATACTTTTGATCCTACAAGTGGTATCAGAGCTTTGGTCTCCATTGTATTGGTTTCATTGCATTGACTCCATAAGCTTGGTTTCACAACCTAGGAGAGTATGGCGCCTAGTGAGGGTAATTTTCAGAGAGGTCCTTACTTTGATGGTACAAACTTTGCTAGTTGGAAGCATAAAATGAAAATGCATATTCTGGCCATAACCCAGCCGCATGGGGCATTATTTGTGTTGGTATGCAAGGTGAATTCTTCGAGGAAGGAAAAGTTCCGGATCGCGGGTTACAACGGAAGAATTGCGGATGTTGCAAAACAATGCTCAAGCTTGTGACATTCTCTTCAATGCCTTGTGTCCCGAGGAGTTCAACAAAATCAGCCGTCTTGAGAATGCAAAAGAGATTTGGGATACTTTGGTTGAAATGCACGAAGGTACCGAGTCCGTGAAGGAATCAAAGCTAGATGTTCTTCAAGGTCAACTTGACAAGTTCAAGATGAAGGAATGTGAAGGAGTCGCTGAAATGTACTCTAGGCTTGCTCTCATCACAAATGAGATTGCCGGCTTAGGAAGCTAAGAAATGACCGACCGATTCATCATCAAGAAGATTCTCAGAGCTTTGATGGAAAGTATGACACCGTGTGCACTTTGATCCAAATGATGCCAAACTACAAGAATCTCAAGCCAACCGAAGTCATTGGAAGAATTGTTGCTCATGAGATGGCACTTAAGGATAAGGAAGAGCTTCACAACAAGTCAAGTGGTGCTTACAAAGCTACAAGTGATGCTCCCACAACCTCAAGTGACAAGCTAGTTTCCAATGAAGAGATAAGTCTAATGGTCAAGAACTTCAACAAATTCTACAAGAGTAGAAGCAAAGAGAGAAGCTCAAAGTCCAGATCATATGATGAAAAGAGATCTTCTAGTCGTGATCGAAACTGCTACAATTGTGGAAGACCCGGACACTACTCAAATGAGTGTTCGGCTCCCCACAAGAGAAGAGAAGAATCTCCAAGAAAAAGAAGCTCAAGAGATGAGTCACCTCCGAAAGAGAGAAGGAGTAGAGATGATCGTTATGAACGAAGACCCTCTCGGAGAAGCAAGGATTCGGAGAGGAAAGACAAGTCATCAAGGAGCTACACAAGAAGAAAACATCAAGCTCATGTAGGTGAATGGGTCTCCGGCCCGACTCCGACAATCAATCCGAAGAAGCTATCACTCCAACTCCGACTACAACCAAGATGAAGGTGTTGCGGTCTTGCTCTCAGATCCTCCAACTCCAACTCCTATGACTTATTTGATTCACCAAATGAGGGAATTGGAAGATGCTTCATGGCTAAAGGCCCCAAGGTATCACACCCTGAATTCATTGACTTTGATAGTGATGAGGATGACTTTCTTGGTGAAGATGAGCTCTTACATGATAAATCCAATGAACATAGTAATGATGAACATGCTAGTAGTCTCTATAGTCGAGAAGAGTCGAATGACAATGCTATGAAGGAGATTGAGCGTCTAACTAAAGAACTAAACACTCTTAAGTTAGCTCATGAAACAACTCAAGAAGATCATAGAGAGCTCCTAAGATCTCATGAGAAGCTACGCTTCGAGAAGCTCACTCTAGAGCAAGAACATGAGTTTCTAAAAGCAATCAATGACGATCTTCGAAAGAAGAGTTCTTCATATCTTGCCAAACGACTTCTCTTGTCTAATTTCTTGCCACCCATTAAAACTAAGCATGACAAGCATAAGAAAAATTCTTTCTCTAGTAGTAACAATAATCATGCTAAATCTAATATTGTTGCTTCTAGTAGTTCTCTTGATTCCACTAACAATGTTTCAAGCCAAGTTACACTTGAGCAAGAAAATAGTTTATTGAAAGGGATTATAGAGAAAGGTGTCTACAAGAGCCTTGCCGGAAGCAAGAACTTTGAGGAAATTGTTCGCAAGCAAGGAAGGCACCGGAAGAATCAAGGAATTGGTTTTGAGCGAAAGTTCAACGCCGAGGGTGTTGAATGGGAAGAAGGTCAATATCCTACTCCACAGTTTATTCCTCAAAAGGAGAAGTATGATCCTACTTCTTCCAATATGGAACAAGCTCAAGATGACCTTCCACCACAAGACCACAAGCTAAAAGGCAAGGACAAGCTTCAAGAGGAGATTGATGCATTTGTTGAAGCACCTCAAGCCATGGTCAAGTGGGTTCCCAAGGAAACATCAAGTTCTACTTCGTCAAGCTCAACTATAACCCCAAGGATTCCCATCAAGATGATGTGGATCCCGAAGAAGAAGAACTAGAAAGTTCTTGAGGGTGACTCCGCCAACATACTTCACTCACATTCATTTTGGCAAAAACTTGTGCAATCAACTTTCACATCGTGCACTAGTTCATGGAGTCACAAACCTCTTGTTGGTAAGTCAAGGACAAGGTAATCATTGCTTTCATGGACATCATCTATTGTGAACTTCAATCTATGTCCATGGATATCCTTGTTTGTTCCTTGTGGGACTAACCCATGTAGGTATTGAAAGTGCCCAATCCAAAGGATTGCTCCAAACTCTTGATGATCTTCATCAACATTGAGCATCCACATCTTCAACATCTACATGAAGTCTTCTACGACAACCCAAGGTTAGTTTGACCCTTTAAAAGGGGTTCTCACATCTAGGGGGAGCTTTGCTCTAAAAAATTGAGCTAAAGCATCTTCAAATGATGTGAACACATCAATGCTTTATGTAAAAGTGGTAACCCCACTTGTGCTTAAACGATGAGTATGACCTATGATCAAATGTTCTCATTTGGCTCCTAAGTCAATATACTCATATAAAGATGACCTAGTCATCGACAAATTGTGTGATAGTAGCTAGAGTTTTGATTGTGCATGTTTGACACATATTTCATTTGCTATCTTATTGTGTGAGCATGTTGGATGCATGATTCTATCCATTCAAGGACATCCATTTGTTGTTTTGGTCGTTTAGATTTTTCTGACCAAATGGATGGACAAGAATGCCTAAGTACCTCCCCTAGCTATCTATGCTTTCTTGTCTCAAATTCTATTCATGCTTACATCACAAATTTTGAACAAGTCATTTTCGGACCCTCCGAGTGAGGAGCACTCTGAGCCACCGATCCGTCAAGGGCTAACTTCCAAAACCTTCTAAGTGATTTCGGTCGGACTAACTCACTCAAACTCGGTCGAACCGAAAGCATTTGAACTGATCTAGGTTTTCACCTCGTGAAACCGAGTTGTGATTTTCGGCGTGATCAAGTGCATAATCGCGTGCGATTATTCATCTCGGTGCCACCGAAGTTTTACAACTCGGTCCCACCGACAGCAAAGGGGTATATATATCCGAGGGTCACGCTGATTTCTCCTTCAAACGCTTCGCCCCACACCCTTTGCCGCCGCCGCTGGTCTCCGGATCGCCTCCGTTGCCGCCAGGCGCCTCGCGCAGAGTCTCCGCCGCCCAACGGACATCTTCTCCGCGCTACAGCCAGAGAGAAACTCCACCAAGTTAGGGTGAGTTTTGATCCCACTCGTGCTCCCATCTCCGATTCAATGCATGTTTGGTTTGCCTAGAATCTTGCCACGATTGAAATCTTCCTGTACACCAGATTAGTTCGTTTGGACTAGATTCGAGTAAAAGTTTTAGGGTTAGGTTTCCGCCGAACACATCTCGGTGAGACCGATTTTACATTCTCAGATGACCGATTTGGCCTATGGCCATTGATCGCACCCTTCGGTCCAACCGAATTGTGCAAATCGGTGTGACCGAAATGAGGATTCTGTGAAACCCTAGTGTTTTCGGCAGGACCAAAACCCACTTCGGTCCAACCGAAAGTGGTGTGAAAGCTTCTGTTTGAACACTTCGGATTCACCGAATTTTAAACTCGGTCTGACCGAAATGTCTTCTGTGAAAACCTAATACTAGAATTTGAACTCATTTTTTTGCAAAAACTTCTGCATTTGTGATGACTCTTCTTCTCTGCCTACACCTTATCTATTCACAAAGTTGTCACCATGTCGATGCCAAGGATGATTAGAACAGTCGAGACACCTATTGCAGATATTCCAGAGGCAGGCACTAGTCCTGATCCTAGCAGCTCATCAGATGATGGTGAGAGGAGTACACCAAGTGGCTTACTTCCTGCAGCCACCAGAGCCAGAAAGAAGAGGAACTCAGATGATGAAGACTCAGATTTTGTTGTTGAGGAAGAGGTCACCTCAAAACCCAAGAGGAAGGTTGTTGCCAAAGAGCCACAAGGTCAACAAACCAAGAAGGGCACCAGAAAAGTCAAGTAGTCAACTGGTGCCAAGAAGCTGAGTTTGGAAGAGGAAACTACAAGCAAAGTTAAGAAAACTTCCAAGAGAAAGAGGTTAGTGCATGATGATGCAGCAGAAGAAGATGAGGATGAGGAAGCACCCCAGCCTCCTCCTCAGAAGTCTAAGTTCATGGGTGATGCCATTAAGGCTGGAGCCACTTCCAAGCCCAAGCAATCTGCTCCAGCTAAGGCAGCTCCAAAGAAAGCCTCGCCGCCAAGCCCAAGAAGACAACAGAACATTCCAAAGATCTGAAAAGAACAAAGATGATGTGCCACCAGTGAGTCGATGGTGAAGGACCATTTTTTGAAACTTCGCCAAAACTGCCACTACATAATGATGCTCATCCTCAAGCTGAGGATATGAAGGCAAGGAAGGATAGAGGTCTCAGGCTATGGAGACAAGCTGACCCATATGCCGTGCGGAGAAGGACTGCTGTTGGTCCCAGATTTCACACCAGAGAGTAGCAGGACTTCTATGAGACAGTGCTGATGGATAAGAAGCCCATAGTCGCAGACACAAGATATGTTGACTGGAAGTACATTGACAGCGAAGAGCACAGAGACTTCTTTCCACATGTGCACGAAAGCTTCACTGCTTGTGGTGTTGCAGACTTTGTAGGTCAGAAGTTGACAAATTGGAATGATGAGATGATTATGCAATTCTATGCCTGACTCACTTCTATCCAGATGGAAGGATTGTGTGGATGATCAAGGCCAAAGATTTTCTTCAACTGTTGAAGAATGGGCAGAACTTCAATGCTCCAAAGGCAAAGAGAGGATGACATTGATGTTTATGGTATTCCAAAGAAGAATCATGAATCCATGAAGAACATGTACAAAGAGGTTCCAGCTAAGGATTTGGGAATCTGGAAGCTCGCTCGATGTACTATCTCCAGCAGCCTACCTACCACTAACACTATATTGAGGCATACCTTGATGCCCAAGTTCTGAGATCATCGCATGATCGAGGATACTCTATCAACATGCTGCATATACTTGATGAGAAGGCACCTTTCAAGGTGATGGACTTGATGGTTGAGACCATTAAGAGGACTGCAGCTGACCAGAAAAGGTCGTGTGGATTTGCCCTGCAGATTCAGATGCTTATCAATGCCAAGTTTGGCACGGGCACATACTTGTTGGATAGAGCACACTTACCACTGCAGCCAGAGCATGAGGATAATGTTGTTGTGATGGATGAGGAGGATCCAACATCGGTTGAAGGTCAAGCCAAGATTGAAGCTGCCAAAGCCAAAGTCGACAAGGAAGCAAAGCAGCAGCAGCCTAAACCAAAGAGTGTCGGAGAGCAGCTCCTTGAAGCTACCCAAAGGATTGAACAACACTGCCAAGATTGTACAGCCTCAGAGAGCCTAGAGAGGATTGTTGAGGACAAGATCCACGCCTGGATGTGAAGTCGATCAAGTGCAAGTGATCACAACAAGCTTGAGGCAGACATTGAGGAAGCAAAGAGGAGAAGGAAGAGCTTATGCGAGAGATGCAGGATGACTTAGTCCAGATGCTTATCAACAGATCGCTCCGGTTCCCACAGACTCGATCACCTGCTATTCCAAAGGATCGACACCAGACTACAGCTTCAAAGACCTCCCACAGCTCAATCGGTTGCTACAGCTCCAGCTCCAAAGGACCACTCCTCCAAAGACAGATATCGGTGAAGTCTTCGCCGATGTTGTCATATCAACTCCAACATCAACCTGCACAGAGCCGCCACAGAGTCCCCAAAGTGACGCTTAGCTCTATGCCTTTTGAACTTTTGGTAACTTGTTGCCAAAGGGGAGAAATTGTATAGATCATAGGACTTCGAGAGAGAGAGTGCTGTTGTCTTTGCGCTTTTGCTTTTCGTTCTTTTGCGGTTTCTTTGAGATACTTTTGGTTTTCGAGACATTCAGTGTGTTTGATACTACGCTTGATGAGTGCTTGGTCGCATTATGCCTTAATGTGTGCTTAATGCTTATCATATGCTATTCCTATCTTGTATGATCATTTACTCATGTCTTGGTGATTGGGTGCATGCTGTTCATTCTTATCATTTTGTGCGCTTCCACCAAGATGTATGTGACATGGAAGAGTGACCCATGATCCTAATCGATTGTGCATTTGCATTCAAACGCAAATCTTATATAATGCACAAATTTAGGGGAGCTCTTACTTATCACATACTTCTCAAAGCGATTTATATTATTCATTGATTATATCCTTTGTCGAAGCTTTGATCTATATGTTGTCATCAATTACCAAAAAGGGGAGATTGAAAGTGCAACTAATCCCGGGTGGTTTTGGTAATTAATAACAACATATATATCATCGAACTAATAGTTACTTGAGATTCATTTCAGAAAGTTCGTTGATATGGGTATGGCAAGGATCAAGAAGTGGACCCTCAAAATGCTAAGGCAAGCATTGGCAAAAGCTCAAGACTCCATTTTTGGTTTAGTGATCCAAGATCACATTGAGTCCATAGGAAAGCCAATACTATTAAAAGGGATGAGGTTATGATGATGATCCGTTGCTCAAAGTGCTTAGTGATACATCTCCTAAACTATCAAGAACTTTCACCGCCATATACACTCATAAGTAATCTCGGCACCACCGATATTCCAAACCCACCACACCGAGATGAACCACCTCACCACACAGCCAAACCCTAGAAATCTCGGATTTTCCGATTCGAACTCGGTCTCACCGAAACTTGAGTTGCCAAGCTTCAGAATCTTCGTCATCAAATCGGTGTCACCGAGATGATGAAGTCGGTCCCACCGAGATTGGCAAGCTCTTGTCTTTGCACGAATCGGACTAACCGAGATTGTATTTTCGGTCCCACGAAAATCCCAACGCTCACATGATTTGAACTTTCGGTCTCACCGAGTTGTCAACTTCGGTCCCACCGAGATTGGTCAAATGTGTGTAACGGTTGGATTTTGTGTGGAGGCTATAAATACCCTCCACCCCCTCTTCATTCGTGGAGAGAGCCATCGAAAGAACTACCACTCCTACCTTACATTTCGAGAAGAGAACTACCTACCCTTGTGTTGAGATCAAGTTGCTCCACTCCCACCATATGAAGCTTGATCTCTAGCCTTCCCAAGTTGCTTTCCACTCAATCCTTTCTTCCACCACAGCCAAATCAAGTGAGGAGAGTTGAGTGTTGGGGAGATTATCATTTGAAGCACAAGAGCAAGGAGTTCATCATCATCAACACCATCTATTACCTTTTGGAGGGTGGTGCCTCCTAGATTGGTTAGGTGTCGCTTGGGAGCCTCCACGAGATGTGGAGTTGAACCAAGAAGTTTGTAAGGGCAAGGAGATCGCCTACTTCGTGAAGATCTACCCCGAGTAAGGCTAGCCTCCGTGGGCGAGGCCATGATGGCATAGACAAGGTTGCTTCTTCATGGACCCTTCGTGGGTGGAGCCCTCCGTGGACTCTCGCAGCCGTTACCCTCCATGGGTTGAAGTCTCCATCAACGTGGAAGTACGATAGCACCACCTATCGGAACCACGAGAAAAATCACCGCGTCTCCAAAATTGTGTTTGCTCTTCTCCACCTCTCTTTACTACATGTGCAATTTACTTTCCGCTGCCTATACTCTAGAATTGCATGTGTAGGGTGATACTTGACTTGATCAAAATTGTGAATCTGCCAAAAAACTGTTCTTTGTCAAAAGGCTGAACTTTTATATTGTCAAGTAGTCTAATCACCCCCCCTCTAGACATACTTTCGATCCTACAACTTGTGGGCGGAGGAATCTTCTGTCTCTGAGAAGAAAGAAGAGAAAATAATTGTATGGAACCTTTAGGTTCACTATTGCTTACCGGGGGTGAGTGCTGCACAGAGTGTCAGATACCGATGCAAAAGAAGAAAATGCATTAAATTTTGACAAGACGTGCGAAGCACACAAACTTTATTTATGCACGGGGGTTGCGCCCGGCTTTGTACAAAGGGTTACATGCAACAGCGGCAAGGCTTGTACAAAAAGGTGGTTGCCGGATTGGGTCTGGCAACCGCGCCTTATGGGTAAAACTTGCGAAGATGCTCTATGTTCGAGGAGTTGCTCACCGGGATGTTGTCTTCGGTCTCTCATGACGGCGCGGGCCTAGTGACTCGCTTTCACCCGATAAGGGCCTTCCCACTTTGGCGTCAACTTGTTTGAATTCTTGGCGGATTGAACACGCCAAGAACAAGGTCGCCTTCCTCGACGCTTCGCCGCTAACCTTGCGGTTATGATAGCGGCGCAAAGCTTGTCAGTAGCGAGCAGCTCAGATAGCAACTCAAGACGATCCTCCTCGAGGAGCAGCGCGTCATCTTGCCGCAGCCGCTCTTGCTCAAGCTCATCATAAGCGAGCACTCGTGGCGATCCATATACGAAGTTCGTGGGGAGAACCGCCTCTGCTCCGTAGACAAGAGCAAAGGGTGTCCGCCGGTGGCTCGATTTGGCGTCGCCCCGATCGATTAAAGAACCACCGGGTACCGCCGATCCAATTTCTTCCAGACTTGTGCAGCCTGTCGAAAGTTACGGTCTTGAGCTCGCAAGAAGATTTCATTGCGTCGCCCTCTCCGCTTGACCGTTGCTTCTCGGATGAGCAGCAGAGCGAAGCAGATCTTGGTGCCAAGATCTTGGGCGATCTTGCATGAAGGTGTGGCTCAGAATCGCGGTACCATTGTCGGTAATGATCCCGTTAGGGATCCCAAATGGCAAACAATTGACCTAAAGAACTTGACTGCTGATTGTGCTGTCACCTTTCTCACTGGTTCCACTTCAGGCCACTTTGTGAACTTGTCGATTGCAACATACAAGTACTCAAAGCCCCGACAGCTCGGGAAGAGGGCTGAGGATGTCGAGCCCTGCATCAAAAATGGCCGGGATAAAGGGATTGTTTGGAGAGCTTGAGCTGGTTGGTGAATCTGCTTGGAGTGGAACTGCACGCTTCACACTTGGTTACTTGTGCGCTTGCATCCTCGAGGGCTGTCGGCTAGAAGAAACCTTGCCGGAAAGCCTTGCGGCAAGTGCTTTGCGCCAATGTGGTGACCACATACGCCCATGTATCTCCGCCAACAATGCCGTCCATCTTCCCGGAATGCACTTCAATTTCACTCCGTTGAATCTTTCTTCTTACATAAAGGTGTCATCGATAAACCGATACATACTTGATTGCCGGGCTACTCTCTCGCTTCTTCTTGTTTCTCGGGAAGTTCCCATGTTTGAAGGAAATGGACGATCTGGCTGTGC
Source organism: Aegilops speltoides (assembly GCA_021437245.1). Taxonomy (NCBI): domain Eukaryota; kingdom Viridiplantae; phylum Streptophyta; class Magnoliopsida; order Poales; family Poaceae; genus Aegilops; species Aegilops speltoides. The sequence continues at coordinate 448,801,323 of CM038144.1, forward strand.
CCATGCCGGAGCTCGAGGCTCGACGACAAGGACTAAAGGCGCAACGCTGCTGTGGGAACATCCGCTTCCACGGCAAGGATCTCGATCCCGCCGAGATGATGTTCCCGGCAAGCGTGTCGGGACACGACTTGTCGGGAGCGCTCGCTTCAACGAACAGGCCTCGGGCTTGTCGGAGCACCGCCTCAAGACTTTCGTGTTGATTCTGGGACCTTCTTGGCGGCAGCTTGGAAGCTCTTCGGAAAGTAGTCGCCAAGAATCAACTTTCTTTTCTTGTTTTGTCCAGCTTGATGGTGTCACAGATGGCTGAGTTAGCTTGAGCACAAAATCCTCGGTTCCACAGCAACTTGAGTGCGGCGCGACTTTGACAAAGCCATCTGCAATGTCATTCTCGAGCTCTTGGAACATGTTCCATTTGCAGCCGTCAAAATGCTCTTCTAGCTTTCTCACTTCATCAATGTATGCTTCCATCAATGGACTCGATAATCTTTGTTAACTTGGCGGACGACGAGCTGCGAGTCACCCCCGACAATAAGCTTTCGATCCCAAGTTACGCCATGATCCCGAGTCCCAAGCAAGCCCTCATATTCTCGCAGATTGTTTGTTGCTTGCTCCTTGGGAAAGTGCATCCGACCACGATTTGAGGTGCTCTCCGGTGGGTGCGACAAGTAGTACGCCAAGACACCGGCGCTTTGCAGCGAGAAGGCACCATCAAAGTACATGATCCATTCCTTGTCCGCTTTTTTGACGGGATGCTCCTTTCCGGAGTTTCTTCATCGGTGTTGGCGCCCACTCTGCTATAAATTCTGCCAATGCTCGGCTCAGATAGTTGAGGTACTCTCAAACTCGAGGCCAAAACTTGACAGCTCTAGTGCCCACTCGACAATCCCGCCTGCTTCGGATTCTCGCAAGATCCTCTTCAATGAAAGCGAGTGACAACTGTGATTTCATGTGCTTGAAAGTAATGGCGCAGCTTCCTCGAGGCCATGAGGAGGCCGAAGCAAATTCTGACGCCAGAGTATTTTGATCTAGCCCCGCAGAGGGAGCCGACAAAGTAAACCGGGCGCCGCACCATCTTCTTCGTTTTCCATCCGCAATCAGACAGATCCGTCCTTGCCGGAGCTGTGAACTTGTCGGGAAGCCTCGCTTGTCGCTGGACTCGCTTGCCATGGTCGCCGACTCATCATCCGCCTCCTTTCCGCGAATTAACGCAGCACTAACCACTCGATTGGTTGCCGCTAGATATAGCAAAGAACTTCTCTTGTGGCTTTGGTGCGACAAGTGTCGGAGTGGAGGATAGGTATCTCTTCAAGTCTGCAGTGCAGCCTCCGCTTCGAGTCCATTTCATTGACCCGCTTTTTCAAGATTTTGAAAATGGCGTATGCTGCTCAGCAGACTTAGAGATGAACCCATCGAGAGCAAAGAACACAGCCCGCAAGCCTTCGTGACGCCCTTGACACGCTTTGGTGCTTCAATTTGCTCAATGGCCTTGATCTTGTCGCGGTTGGCTTCAATCCCTCTCGAGATATTAAAGAACCCGAGAAGCTTGCGGAAGGAACTCCGAACACGCACTTCTCAGGGTTCAACTTGAGATTGACTTTGCGCAGATTTGCAAAAGTCTCGTCCAAATCTTGGATCAGAGTCTCTCTGTCTTTGCTTTTGACCACTATGTCATCCATGTAAGCTTACATTTCTGTGCAACTGTGGCTCAAAAGCATGGCTAACTACTCTTGCAAATGTTGAGCCAGCATTCTTCAACCCGAAAGGCATCCGTACGAAGCAGTACGTGCCACACGGAGTAATGAATGCGGTTTTTTCCTCATCCTTAGCCTTTCTCTTTCTATTGTTCTGCCTCCGGTTTTTCCTTGTCGGGGCGGCGTCCTCACTGTCAGATCCTTCTGCTCCGGCAACTTCTCCGGGGATTTTCCTCCCTCCTCAGCCCGTGCACACTTGTCGCCGAGCGAGAGCTCGCCGACATCTCGATTTTGCACATCGCCATCTCCTCCCTCATCCCGCGGTTACGCGACGTTTCGATGAAACGCGCTAATAACCGCGCAGGGTGGACGTCTCGATGTTGCGCCGCACTGGCTGAATCTTTGTATATACTTTGCGAGGGGCCCCTCCTTCCGGACGAGCAAGTGGAGATCACTCTCCGCCATGAGGCTTGTGGCCACCCGTGAAGGCGCCGACAAACCGATGACACAGTCCGCCCATGAAGAGATGGAGCCGTCCGGCAAGTGCATGAGCCAAGATCGACGTTAGGCTTGAGTACCAGCGGGGAAGTAGTTGGCGAGATCTTCTCGTCGCGCCCTCCGCAGCCTCGCACCGCGATGGTGTAGATGCCGAGGAACTCCGACGGATGTATCCCGCCATCATACTTCTCGCACGCTCGCTTGAAGTTCTGGTTTTGGGCCATCGACTTGCCGCAGCTCGCTGGTGAACGCAGGGCAACCCGCCACAGACGGCAAGTCGCCTCGTTCCCGGTGCGTGCATCGCCGACGGCGGGCCCAAAGGCTGGTCGATTAGCGTCGCGCTTTCACTTTCGACTCGGCGCGAAAAGAAGCGTCTTCGTGTTGCCATTCTTGGAGAACGTGGCGCTGATCACGGCGAAGTTCGCGGTCCGACGACGCTGTGGAGTCGGCGTCAAGGTTGGTCCGCGAAGCTGGTGATCTTGGCTTTGGGGCTGGAGCGACGAAGCGGCACCTCAGCCGTCTGTCTGGCGCCGCCTGCGCCGGGCGTTTGCCGGGCCTCGACGCGCTCGGTCGCCGGGGCTTGTCGCCGTGGGCGGCCGATGAGGTCAGATATGGTCATCCTCCGCCGCCGACCTTGTGCGGCGCCGAGGGTAATCTAGAAGCGGCTGGGCTCGGGCAGCGCTTCTCTGCTGTCTTGGGTGGCGGTGGCGACGAGCAGCGCGAGGAGCGGATGTGCTCGGACTCCCAACCGGATGGGAGGAGCAACACTCGTCCGGCGATCAGACCACTCGCGCCAAAGATGCGGGCGCGTATGTCGACCTCGAAGGCCCCGCGACCCACCGCTTGGCCTTGCTCCATCGCGAGCACGGTGCTAGGAGCACGGGCGTTGTTGACCTTGCACTTCCTGGGAAGGGTGCGGCGTCGCACTGTCGCCGACGCTATGGGCTTTGTTCTGGATCTCGTGACGACGCGAGACCCACCGCGGCACCCGCCTCCTCCGCTGGCGCGTCCACCTCACCGCTGCTTGCTCCAATGTGGTGGTGGAATGGATGTAGACGGAGCGCCACCTTCAAGGCTTCTTCTTTGGTGGCATGTTGACGATGACGCTGATGTAGTAGCGCGCGGAGACCGGATCGATGCTCACGACCTCGACGCTTCTACCGGGCGCGCTAAAGATGTCGGGCTCTTCGGCCTCGAGCACCTATGGGGCATCGGGGCCCTTCCGTTCGGCAAGGAGCGGGGGGCAGCAGAGCGAGATCGAGGTCGAGCGCTGGGAGACGGGCGATTTTACCCGGCGGGGCTCTCCGAGAGATAAAACCCCATCGCTGCCTTTTTGCTTGTTATTTGATCTTGCTCGAGCGGCGGCGTATGGTGGTGTCCTAGGTATCGATGGATCGAACCCTTCTACGTCGCATGGGCCTCCCTTTATACTCAAGGGGGAATCCACAGTGGCGGCAGAGGAAGAGGGGTAGAAAGGTAAATTGCGGGTTGGTACAACAAAGGCACAACAAAGGTTCTCTACCTAACTCTAACGACAGGAACAAGGGCATTAAATGCCCGTCCGGCCGCCTAACAAAGGCAGGAGGAGGATCGTTAAGTGAGCCACCGGTTGCCACGATGGCATCTCTGTACCTCCGCTTGCCACCTCGCTCCGCATTGCTACGTAGTGCCTCGCCACGTGCCCTTGGGATGGCCTTGTGATGACACGTCATTGGGTGCGCTGGAGTTTGGGTGGCGGCCTTGCAGCTGCAAGTGCCTTGCAGCGGCCCTTCTCCCTGTGTGCAAGCAAGCTTGTTGCCATCGGGCCTTGCCGGACGCGCGGGCGCCGGCAAGTCTTCCGGTGATGCCTCGGTTGGCCTTCGGCAAGCTCCTCTTGCGGGTCTTCGCTTTCTTGGTTAGTACTTTGTTCTTGAATGGCGGTAATAAGGAGCGGTGGATTGCCTTGGCGGGCCCAAGCAAGCCTTGCCGGGTGTCTTGATCGCCTGCAGACAAGTTTGGGGTACTAAGGTACCCCTACTTTAGTACACCGACACTCGGTGAAGCTGCTTACATATTGGGCATCAAGATCTATAGAGATAGATCAAGACGCTTGATTGGACTTTCACAAAGCACATACCTTGATAAAGTTTTGAAAAGTTCAAAATGGATCAGCAAAGAAAGGATTCTTGCTCAGACATAAGGTGTGAAGTTGAGTCGGACCCAATGCCCGACCACCGCAGAAGATAGAGAGAAAATGAAAGAAGTTCCCTATGCTTCACCATAGGCTCTATCATGTATGCAATGTTGTGTACGGACCGATGTGTGCCTTGCTATTAGTTTAGCAGGAGGTACCAAAGTAATCCAGAGTGGATCATCGACAGCGTCAAGAACATCTGAAATACCGAAAAGGACTAAGGATATGTTTCTCATTTATGGAGGTGACAAAGAGCTAGTCGTAAATGGTTACGCCGATGTAAGCTTTGACATCGATCCGGACGATTCTAAACCGCAAACCGGATACGTGTTTTTATTAAACGGTGGAGCTGTCGGCCATGCAGCTTCTAAACAAAGTGTCGTAGCGGGATCTACATGTGAAGCGGAGTACATAGCTGCTTCTGAAGCAGCAAATGAGGGAGTCTGGATGAAGGAGTTCATATCCGATCTAGGTGTCGTACCTAGTTCATCGGGTCCAATGAAAATCTTTTGTGACAATACTGGTGCAATTGCCTTGGCAAAGGTGGAAGACATAGAGATTTGCAAGATACACATGGATCTGAATGTAGCAGACCCGTTGACTAAGCCTCTTCCACGAGCAAAACATGATCAACACCAAGACTCCATGGGTATTAGAATCATTACTGTGTAATCTAGATTATTGACTCTAGTGCAAGTGGAAGACTGAAGGAAATATGCCCTAGCGGCAATAATAAAGTTATTATTTATTTCCTCATATCATGATAAATGTTTATTATTCATGCTAGAATTGTATTACCCGGAAACATAATACATGTGTGAATACATAGACAAACATAACGTCACTAGTATGCCTCTACTTGACTAGCTCAGAATCAAAGATGGTTAAGTTTCCTAACCATAGACATGAGTTGTCATTTGATTAACGGATCACATCATTAGGAGAATGATGTGATTGACTTGACCCATTCTGTTAGCTTAGCACTTGATCGCTTAGTATGTTGCTATTGCTTTCTTCATGACTTATACATGTTCCTATGACTATGAGATTATGTAACTTCCGCTTACCGGAGGAACACTTTATGTGCTACCAAACGCCACAACGAATCGGGTGATTATAAAGGTGCTCTACTGTGTGTCTCCAAAGGCACTTGTTGAGTCGACGATTTCGAGATTAGGATTTGTCACTCCGATTGTCGGAGAGGTATCTCGGTCCTCTCAAGAATGCACATCACTATAAGCCTTGCAAGCAATGTAGCTAATGAGTTAGTTACGGAATGATGCATTACATAACGAGTAAAGAGACTTGCGGTAACAAGATTGAACTAGGTATTGAGATACCGACGATCGAATCTCGCAAGTAACATACCGATGACAAAGGGAACAACGATGTGGTTATGCGGTTCGACCGATAAAGATCTTCGTAGAATATGTAGGAACCAATATGAGCATCCGTGTTCCGCTATTGGTTATTGAACGGAAATAGTTCTAGGTCATGTCTACATAGTTCTCGAACCCGTAGGGTCCGCACGCTTAAGGTTTCGTTGACAGTTTTATTATGAGTTTATGATTTTTGATGTACCAAGGTTGTTCGAGTCCCTGATGTGATCACGGACATGACGAGGAGTCTCAAATGGTCGAGACATAAAGATCAATATATTGACGACTATATTTGGACACCGGAAAGGTTCCGGGTGAGATTGGGACTATACTGGAGCTCCGGGAGGTTATCGGAACCCCCCGGTAGGTATATGGGCCTTATTGGGCCTTAGTGGAAAGGAGGGAGAAGGAGCAAAGGAGGGCGCCCCAAGCCCAATCCGACTGGGAGGGGGCGGGCCCCTTCCTTCTTCCCTCCCTCTCTTCCTTCCTCTCCTACTCCTAATAGGAAAGGGGAGTCCTACTCTGTTGGGGTTGGACTCCCCCTTAGGGCGCGCCACCCCCTTGGCCGGCCCCCTCTCCTCCACTCCTTTATATACGGGGGAGGGGGGCACCCCATAGACACAACAATTGATCTCTTGATCTCTTAGCCGCGTGCGATGCCCCCCTCCACCAAAGTCCTCGATAATATTGTAGCGGTGCTTAGGCGAAGCCCTGCGACAGTAGAACATCAAGATCATCACCATGCCGTCGTGCTGACGGAACTCTTCCCCGACACCCTGCTGGATCGGAGTCCGGGGATCGTCATCGAGCTGAACGTGTGCTAGAACTCGGAGGTGCTGTAGTTTCGGTGGTTGATCGGTCGGGCCGTGAAGACGTACGACTACATCAACCGCCTTGTTCTAACGCTTCCGCTTTCGGTCTACGAGGGTACGTGGACAACACTCTCCCCTCTCGTTGCTATGCATCACCATGATCTTGCGTGTGAGTAAGAATTTTTTTTAAATTACTACGTTCCCCAACAATTTCATCTCACACAACATATTTTAACAACAAATTTCATGAATGGAAGTACATTTACACTTTAGAGCATGCTTTATTTGATGCCAAATTTTTGCTTGCCAAAGTGTGGGCAAAGCTAAAAAAATGGGTGTCAATTTGTTGCCTACTCCCTCTGTAAAGAAATATAAGAGTGTTTATATTTCTTTATGGAAGGAGTACTAAATTGCTTTGCCAATCCCATAGTTAGAGAGCTGCAGGAAGATGCGACCTCTTAGCGACTTGGACTTTGTGACCATCGAACAACCCGGAATTATGATCACCCGGTTGACGTTACAACAGTCTGGAAGTGCATCATTTGGTATGAATATGCTTAATACTCTCATGATTTAAGGAATTATGTAAACGTTAAATTCTGTATGATTCTACTAATAACTGAATGACGATATGATCTTGGAGTATATATCAATTGGTTGGGTCTATTCAACATATGTGTCGTTCCAACAATGTGTCATCAAAGTTGCCTGCATCTTTGTTACATACTATACTCATGATCAAGAAAATAGAACCATCATGCAACACTTGAGCTAGTCTTAGAGGTGAGACTAGAACTCTATTTTACCTTTTCTTATCCCGCACATGCATATGAGTTTTTCTATGAGCCTCTTAGTTATGCGGACTCGAGAACCATTGCAATTATAACACATACAATAAACATCAATTACGGACATGGAAATAAATACTCCCTCCGTTCATAAATATAAGTCTTTTTAGATTTTCAATATGAAATACATACGGAGCAAAATAAGTGAATCTACGCTCTAAATTATGTCTATATACATCCGTATGTACCATATATTGAAATCTCTAAAAAAAGACTTATATTTAGGAAAGGATGGAGCAATAACTTCTATTATTGCCTCCAGGGCATATTTTCTTCAAGCCGCAACTGACATGATACTTCGACGTCATGACAAGACGATCATATTTGTTGCATACAGATACCAGTTCAACTACAATGATGTGTTGGAGGCGGGGATACATGCAATGATGCAAGGCATGCTCTAGCCCTGCAACACATTGAGCTTCCGGTCATTGTGCATTCAGAGATGATTCACTATTTCGTTCTCAGTATGGCCATCTAGCATTGTAGATGAAAGAGTTGAGAGGTGTTCGGAAGTTTTATTCCGCAAAAGCTTCATTTCATAGCAATAAGAATAGTGTAGTAGATTGCTTGGTATGATATAGCCACACTGAAAGTAGCACCGTTGTCTAACGACACAGAGGACCACATGCATTGAGGAATTCTTGCCTCTTAATTGCAACTCTATAATCTTGAATACTACCTCCGTCCCGGTGTATAAGTCATTCGCGTAGTTCTAGGTCGACAATTTAACTATCTAAATATGTATTATATGTGACAAAAAATATATATTTAGAAACTACATCCGTGTAGAAATCTAGTGATATACTTTTCATGACATATAGCACATATTTAATTCCTCAAATCGATGACCTAGAACTCCTTCCATGTAGTAAACTCTCATAAACAAACCCCTACCCGAGGAGTTTACTACAGCCGTTTATGAGAGAAAAACTCCTTCCGCCGTTTTTCTCTCATAAACAAACCCCTACCCGAGGCAAAAAGAAGATGCTTGAATGCCCGTACACCCTATCCAGCATGTCAAATAGCCATTGATATATATTCTAGCTTGACACTGTTTTTATTACCTTTCAGCTTGAAAGAGTTCACTCTCCACTCAATCCCAATCTTCGACATCCATCTAGAACCCATCAAACCCCTCCGATTTGGAAAATAATTATAGACAAAATGGTAAAAAAAAAAAAGGTCATTGGGAAGCTCAGACCGCACCCCGCTCTACATCCAACTCAATCAAACCTGTAAGCGACCACCTCACTCATCTTTTGAATGGGGAAGTATTTTGTAAGTATGTATCACTGCTCCCAAGGACGTGCAATTACGTAGGTGCAATGTTGCGTCCTTGTTTGAGTTTTTCTCTTTGCGGTGTTCCAAGTTCATTGATTTTTTATTTTTGCAAATTAAATTCATTTTTCAAAATTGCTAATCCGGTACAACTTCGGTTATTTTACAATACTAGTTTAGTCCAATGATTCCTCAACTTCGTCTGTTCTCTACTCCGTCTTTTGCTCTAAATAAAAATGATGTATGATACCTGTTAGATGGAAGTTGCATGCCAGAACTTCTCTCTTCGTTGTTTGTCGTGACAAAATTGTTATGTTTCTAGTACTGGGACCTGTATTTGAGCCCAGGCTTTAGATCTCGGGCTGTTGTTGGGGATGCAATGTGGGGGATGGCTCCTCCTCTTCCTTACGACAGCTAGTTTTTGAGATGCATGATGTAGTTCCAGCTCTTTCCCTGTAAGACTTGGTGATTTCTATTAATGGAAATTGAAGAGATAAGCTCTCTTATAAAAAAAATATAGTCCAATGAAGACAAGTGAGTCCCGTTTGCTAAATCTTTTAGCCGCAAAAAAGGAAAAGGGAATCGCTTGTGGCCGGTGCGCCGGCCCAAATTTCGGCCGGTCTGGTCCATCAGACCATCACGCAACGCTGCCTTATCCACTCGCGTGGCTCCTTCTCCAATCGTTTTCTTCGGCAAACTCTTCCGAGTAGGCTCCCATGGCGCCGCCGTGAGCTACTCCAACACCGCCGCCATTTCGTTGGCCGTGACCGCCATCTCCCAAGCTGCTTCATCCACCTCCCACCATTGGCCACGACCGCAAGCTGCTTCATCCACCTCCCGTTATTGGTCGCGTTCGACAGAAGACTCTGCTACAACCATCGAAATCAAAAGCTGGAACCAGCTATTGCAAAAGCTACTACCGGCAAAGAAAATGTTGGAACCAAAGAAATCAAAACATGGGGTTGGGAGATGAAATTGCTACAACCGACAAAATGTAAAGTCGAGCCGACAAATTAAAAAGTCGCAACCGCTAAATCGAAAACAAAGCTATACCGAGCACGGCGGCCTTTGCAAAAAATGGTGTTGCATCCACAACAGTTGTTGAGTAACGGCCGCTATGCCAACGAGGTCTTGAATTTGTTAAAACCGACAACCGCAAAAGCTACCATCGGCGATTTTTTTGCTTCAACGGAAATGGACGGGATCTCAATTTTGTTACAACCGCAACCGTAAACGATACCACAGGCGAAGTTTTTAGCTACATCCGCTCATGGATTAGCCGCAAGCCGCGACGGGCGGCAACGACGCTTTTGCTGAATCGCATTTCGGTCTTGCTACCACTGGCGATGATTTTTGCTACATCCACACATTTTGGTTGGAACCATGAACCGACGTAAAATCTGGACCCCGTGAACACACAAGCTCCCCGGCAGCGACAACGACTGGCGGGGATGTTGCACCGCAGCCGGAATCTCGACCAGCGATGCCGAAGCGGTGACGGGCGGTGCTACGAGCCACATTGGCGAATGCTGCATGTGTCGATGGCCGGCGGCGATGGAGTTGCGTGGCCTCATCATCCAGCTGAGGCCGACGATGGAGGTGGCTAGCTGCGGGGGAGGGGGTGCGGCGAAGGCGCAACCTGATGCGCCGGAGGGCGACGGGTGGCCCGCGGTGCGGGAGACTACTCCCAAAGTGGGGGATTTTTTTTCCGGAGGGGATCTCGCGGGCTCGTGGTGTTGGGAGAACGAAGACGACGCGCGGGGCGAGGCGTGGCCAGCTGGCGAAATCGAGCGGCCAGGAACGTGCGAATCGGGCGGCTGGCATACGACCGGCCCAACCGTTCGGCCGGCGCCTATCACTGCCCAAAGGAAAAACGTCGCAAAATTAATAACAAAGGAATTGAGTTTTACACATGATGAATATCCGTATCTTTTTGAGGATTTCTGGCAAATTTCGTAATGCGACAAGGGCCAAACCGCAAAAGTTCTCTAATATCTCGCGCTTCGAACGTTATCTCCAACCTCTCGCCTCGTGTCCCATCCACGTCTCTCCGGCGTGCCCGCTCCAACTCTCATCCAATGGCCTCGCCGCACGCCGACCCGCAGCAGCAGCACCACGCGTCGGCGCCGCCCCTCCTGCTCGCCGTACGCCGCATCCCGTTCCCGGGGGCCCAGCGCCCGCGCGCGCTCCACGCCCCGGACCTCGCCCCTCTCGCGCGCCGCCTCGACGAGCTCGCCGCCGCGGCGGCCGCCCACCCGCTCCTGAAGCCGCTCTTCGACCTCCGCCACCACCTCTCCACCTTCTCTCAGGTACGCAAACGTTCACGCCCTAGTGGAGCTTCGTGAAAACGCGCGCCGGCGATCTTCTGAACTGACGCCGTAGGCCCGGCCGATGTGAGGAGCAGAGCAGGAGGCAGAGGATGGTGGCGATGCGGCAGGCGGCGTGCCCGCTGGCCGGCGGCGAGGGCTGCTTCGCGGCGGTGCTGGGCGGGTCCGTGGCCGGCATGGTGGTGTCCAACGGCGTCAACAGCTTCCTCAGCCTCTACAACACCGTGCTCGTCATCCGGCTCGTCCTCACCTGGTTCCCCAACACGCCGCCCGCCATCGTCTCGCCCCTCAGGTACGCACGCACATTGCAAATTGCAAAACCTAGCATCCCAGCAGTAGTACAATGATGCGTCAGACCAATCGAACGACACAAGAAAACCACCACATTTCCATAGCCTTTTTTCAGTTGCTAGCGTGTACTCTACTGGTAGTGCTGTTTGCATCGGATGATTCAGAGAACGTAGGGAATTAAAAAATTGGTCACTGGCACCTACTACCACTAAGACACAATGATCGCAATCACTATCATAATCTTGGTTAAAAGTCGTAAGGAGGCGCGACAATGCAAAAGCAGAAAGGCTTTTGCTTCACTTCACGGGACAGATGTACAGTTTGGTTTGGTGACTTTCTGAAGATGATGTTGTGGCGTGCAGCACGGTGTGTGACCCGTACCTGAACATCTTCCGGGGCATCATCCCGCCGCTGGGAGGGCTGGACCTGTCCCCCATCCTCGCCTTCCTGGTGCTCAACGCCCTCACCGGCACCGCCGCCGCGCTCCCAGCCGAGCTCCCCGCCCAAAAGGCCGCGTCCGGCTCGGTGCACCCTGACGAACTCACCGCCAACCAGAGGAAATGGATGCGAAGATTCCGCCCCGGGACACCACAGGTGGCAGAGGATGGTGCTCCTCGCTAGACTCGTACAATTTTTTGGAGTACTCCAGTCAAAATGTGTATTGTCATTCGGCATGTCGAATTACCACTGAGGCCTGATTTTTCTTCTTCTGAATGTGTATGTAGTGGAACCAAACTGCTTGACTGTAGTGCCATTTTTGGGGTCTTTCTGATGAGTTCCTCACTTTGTTGATTGTTTGTGGAAATGAAACAAAAAACCCATGTTCCACGGAAAAACACTTCTGCTTCAGTACACCCCCCTTAAACACATCAATGGCTAAAAATAAATAAATATTAAGCAACACATGGCTTTTGGCTTGTAAGTCTGCGATGATGGGTGTTAACTACAGCCGTTTATGCACAAACTTGTTTTAAGAAGCAAGGGCGTACTGGATATCTGTAGAGCTGCCATATAGTTATAGTATGATGTATGCTCAATGAAAAACGTTTCCTAAACAGATGGACAAAAATTCCACAACAAGGCCACAGTTTAGATGGTTCTTCTTTGCTACTGCACTTGTTATACTGCATCCTGAAAGGATCCAGCAGAGACAGGTAACTGCAAGCATTCTTCCGGCTTAAGGGTGAGGCATATACTAATTTACAACATACTACTCCCTCCGTCCGGAAATACTTGTCGTAGAAATGAATGAAAATGGATGCATGTAGAACAAAAATACGTCTAGATACATCCATCTATCCGACGAGTATTTTCGAACGGAGGGAGTATAATGTACGATGCATTAGCAACATTAGTGAACAACTTTGAGCATTGTCATATGTATGGCAAAATTCCTGCAAACTTTGGATGGGGATATTCAAGTTCAGGAATGCTCTGTGGTACACTGGATTCAGGACAGAGCTGACCATTTGAACTAGTGATCATGCTGGTTTGGGGACTTTTGAAAGGCAAGCAAGAAGTCTAAGACGACCTCGTTGAACCGATTCGGGTCCTCCATCTGCGGCACATGCCCGGTTTCCTTGAAGATTTCCAGCCTCACATTCTCTCCTAAGCACCTGAAAACCATCATAAGCACACTAGCAGTAAGCAGACAGGGGGTTATGCTGCAATTTTCAAATTTGCATTACAGTGTGGCAATTTTTGTATTTTACAACATATATAGACCATGGTAAGCAATGGAGCAAAAGTAGGATCGATTATTCAAGTCACTGTCAGTTCTTGCACTTGGATGGCTATGAATTACTCCCTCCGTCCGGAAATACTCATCAAAATGAACAAAAGGGGATGTATCTAGACGTATTTTAGTTATAGATACATTATTTTTTATCCATTTTGATGACAAGTATTTTCGAACGGAGGGACTACCTCTTGACAGCAAATGCCTTGTCCAAAGGGAATATCTGGTCATGGTCTCCCCAGACGAGCAAAACATCCTGCCATTCATAAGATCGAACACAGAGTTAACAGAGGTTTTGTTGCGGCTCCGAAAGATATACACTACTGTATTCCAGAAACAGAATACAGTGCGGCTGCGTCGAATTTGCTCTTCATTTTGTGCAGAGTTTTACCTGCTCCAAGGGTGTAAGTTGGAACTCGTCTGTCCCTACAGTGATGGCCTTCATCAGCTCGATCTTCTCCTCCCTCTTATCGCTGAAAAGTCTCTGCAAATTGACAAGATCACTGCTCAGTACTGTACTGGCAATTATTAGTGTAGTGCAGAGGCAAGAATGGATGGGCCACCTGCACGCCCTCTCTGATCAGGAAGTCCGGCAGCATGGACGTGACCTGCTTCCGGTAGAACGAGAGCTCCATGAGCCGCCGCGCCGTGCGCGCGTCCAGCGGCATGAGCAAGTCGGCCGCGCTCGCCCACTCGCCGCCGGCGCGCTGGAGGAACGCCCTGTCGTCCTCCGCCGTCTTGAGCAGGTCCGAGTTGGATATCACCACGGGGCCAACCCTCGCGGGCCCCGCCGCGCGCGCCAGGGAGTAGGCCACGAACCCGCCGTAGCTCGTGCCGGCCACGGCGACGCGCGCCGTCGCCGCGAGGCCCGGGAGCGCGTCGAGCAGCGCGGCGAGCGCGGCGGCCTGCGCCGACTCGGAGGGCGCCGGCGAGGAGGGGCAGGGGGCGGAGCCGCCGAAGCAGAGCAGGTCCGGGACGACGACGTGGAAGCGGCGGGAGAAGGTGTTAGCAGAATACGTATTGGTATGTGTATGTATGCGTAGTCACCGCATGCTCTCTCTCTCACTGAGACGTGCTTTGCATCGTGGGTTAGTGGAGCTAGTGGCTCTCACACGTTCTCTCTGAACTGCTCCTGTAAACTGTATATATGCAGCATCAGATGAATGGAAGTGGTGTGAGTTGAGTCCTATTCCTCGTCAACATGGTACCTGAGCAGGACCTGCACAATCCCTTTGGGCAGAGCTCCGCCAACCTTTCCGCTGCTGCCATGGACACCAACCCAGTTCAGACCCCACCCTCCTCCCTCGCTGACGGCGACGGCGACGCCGGCGCTCCTTTGCAGCCGCCGCCCCGCCACTATCGCTTCCAGACGCAGCCACGCCGGCGCCCTCCGCATCGCCGGCGGGCGCGGTTGTCGCGCCGCTTCGACGGCCCTTGCCTCTCGGTTCTCCGCATCGTGGACATCCGCCGCCACGCCCTCGTCGCCCTCGACCACCGCTGAACTATGCTCTGGCGCCGCCACTTCGATGCGATTCTTGGCATGTTCGCTCTTAGCGACCACGCCGACGCCGCCGCCGCCACAGACTCGACCCAGAGCGGGCGATGGCGACCATGCCGCCGCCCATCGGTCAGACACGACGATCTCCCCGAGCCGCTTGATGTCGTGATGGAACCGAAGACACCGCGCTCTCCGTGCTCGACGGCCGCCGACGACATCTTCCGGCAAACCAATTGCCTCGCGGCGGTCTACATCGACGCCGAGTACCACGCGGTTGTGCAGGCGACCTCACCGTCATGCACATCGCACCAAGCTCAAGCTTCACGCCGACCAATCGCGCGATCTAGGACAGCCCGCCACGGAGACGCGCCAAGTCTTCCACCTCCTCCGCGCCTCAACCGCCAAGACCACAACGCCATCCCACACATCGCGCGCGCGCGCCGCCGCCCACCTTCCTCCAGACGCGCTGTTTTTCTCTCGAGGAGCACCGCGCCGGCGATCGCACGACGCCAGAAGTCGCCCATGCTTTCTACGCCAGACGCTCATCCGCCCGCGCTTCGCTTCGCCCGACTCGATTGCCTGTCGGGCGGTTGTGGCGTGGCTGCCCACGCAGCGTGGCGCTGCACCGGGGCCTCTTCTCGCTATCGCCGCTTCGCTTTCACCACGGCACCGCCCTCGCCGCTGCCCGGCGCGGCGCGAACTCTCGACTGCCTCGCCAAGCATGGTTTATGTTGTGGCGCCCGGCTCCGGCGATTTGGCGCGTCCCGGACTCCACACCAAGAGTTATGATGGCTATGGCGCCGCCTCTACCCCAACCCAGACGGATACGGCGGCGCTCCTACCCCGGCCATGCTCCTCCACCATACGGTGTCGCTTGCTCGCACGGCGGCCGCGCTTAACCAGCTCGACATGGCGTCCTTACAGCGGCGCTGCATAGCGCCACCGCCGCCCTTTCTCGTCCGGAGCAACTCCGACCGGTACTCGACACGGGTGCCATAAAGACACATGTCCGCGAACCCCGACACTCTCCTCCTTGCGCCCATCTTCCGCCTCCTGCATCTATCATCATTGGAAACGGTGACCACCGCCGATCACGCGACGCTGGCACCGGTCTATCATCACCGCACATCATCTATTCTTCTTCGTAACGTGGTCGCTCTCCTCCTCATAAAGAATCTTCTTTCGCTCGACAACTCGCCGTGACAATCCAATCACCGTTGAATTTGATGAGTTTGGCTTTTCATTAAGGACCGCCGCACCGGATGGTGATTCTGCGCTCGACTCCACCGCGACACTGCACCCGTTCTTTGGTGGCTCTCCGACGCGCCGGGTCAAGACTTCACGGCACCGCCTCTGTCGGTCTTTGGCATCAACGCCCGGGCATTCGTGATGATGGATCGCCCGGCGCTTTGCGCTCGATCGCTTCCAAGTCTGCGCCACACTCTTGTCGTGCGTGTCGCCTTTGGCAAACACACGCGGCTGCCTTTCTCTTCATCCACCACCAAGAGCTCATTTCCTTCCGCTTGCTGCATTTAGACGCTTGGACATCTCCTATTGTAAGCATTTCGCCACGAGTTTTATCTTGTAATTTTGACGATTATACCCATTATGTATGGACGTTTCCTTACATCGCAAATCTGACGTCTACCCCATTCTCGCCGAGTTCTATGCTTATGCTCGATTTCGTTTCAGATTATCCGCCCTGCCATGCAAACCGACAATGGCCGAGAGTTTGACAATGCCGCTGTCCGCGCTCTCCTCGCCTCCCATGGCTCGGTGCCGCCTCTCATGCCCATACACCAGCCAGCAAAATGGCAAGGCCGAAGCGCACCTTTGCGACGCCAATGACAGCGTCGCTCCTCCTATTCCATGCCTCCATGCCCTCGCGCTTCTGGGCTGAAGCTTTGAACACGGCCACGTTCTTGATGAACCGCCGGCCTTGTCGAGCTAGCTCTCCCTGCACACCCCATGAGCTGCTACTAGGCACCGCACCGACTACGCCGCGCTGCGTGTGTTCGGCTGCTCGCTACCCCAACGCCTCCGCCACCGCCCGCCATAAACTCGAACCTCGCTCCATCGCTGCGTGTTCTCGGCTACTCTACCGACCACCGCGGCTACCGATGTTTCGATCCCACAACCCGGCGTGTTCTCACCTCCCGTCATGTCCGCTTCGATGAGGAAACCTTTCCCTTCGCAGCCGTCCCACCGTCTAACCTGCGACCGTCACCCATCGCCGCCGTCCGCTTTTGCGATTGCTCGTGACTCGGCGGCGTCGGCGGCTCCGCGCGCCGCGAACGCCGCCCGTACGAACTCCGCCGTTCGATCTTCATCAAGCGGCCCGAAGGCGTCGCCGTCGTTCGCGGGTTCCCCCGCTTCCAGCCCCGCCGTCCAATCTTCATCGAGCGGCCCGGAGGGGTCGCCGTCGTTCGCGCGCTCCACTGCTTCAACCTCCACCGCCGGATCTTCATCTCGTGGCTCTGGTTCAAGCGAGGGCGCCGGCTGCTCAGCGCATGTTCGCCCTCTGCGGCTGTTACACCACCGCCGCCGCTTCGCTGCATGGTGACGCAGCAGCGCCGGCATATTCCGCCCCAACCTCCGGTACGCCAACGACTACGCCTGCCTCGCCACCACTCCCGCGGACGTGTCGCCGGTCCCTCGCTCCGTTCGCGCCGCGGTACGCGACCCCAACTGGCTCGCCGCCATGCGCGAGGAATTCGCGGCGCTCGTCGGCAACAACACCTGGGAGTTGGTTCCCCGGCCGCCGCGGGCCAATGTCATCACCGGAAAATGGATTTTCCGGCACAAGACCCGCGCGGATGGCTCGCTCGAGCGTTACAAGGCCAGGTGGGTGGTCCGGGGCTTCAACCAGCGCGCTGGGATCGACTATGGCGAGACTTTCTCCCCCGTGGTCAAGCCGGCCACGATCCGGACGGTGCTCACTATCGCTGCGTCACGTGCCTGGCCAGTACACCAACTGGACGTGAAGAATGCCTTTCTCCACGGCACCCTCTCCGAGGAGGTCTACTGTCTCCAGCCGGCGGGCTTCGTCGACGCGGCTCGGCCGGACCACGTCTGCCGCCTGTCCAAGTCCCTCTACGGACTCAAACAGGCGCCGCGGGCTTGGTTTCAACGCTTCGCCGGCTTCCTCGCGCGAATTGGCTTCGCTGCCACCCGCTCCGACAGCTCTCTGTTCGTCTACTCCAACGGTGCTGCTTGTTGCCTACTGCTGCTTGACGTGGGACGATATCGTCCTCATCGCTCGACTCAGCGCTCCTCCGCCATGTCATGGACCACCGACCGCGAAGTTCGCGATGAAGGACCTCGGGCGCCAGACTTCTTCTTGGGCATCCGTGTCACCCGCAACTCTGCAGGCTTCTTCCTTTCGCAAGAACAGTATGCGGACGATGTGCTGGAGCGTGCCGGAATGGACAATTGCAAGCCGTGCGCCACGCCGATTGACACCAAGGCCAAGCTTCCCGCGGCGGATGGGCCGCGCGTCTCCGACGCCACCGCCTATCGCAGCATGGCTGGTGCACTCCAGTACCTGACAATCACCCGTCCGGAGCTCGCGTACTCTGTACAACAGCTCTGCCTGCATATGCACGATCCCCGGGAGTGCCACCACACGCTGCTGCGCGTGTTCGCTATGTTCGGGCACCACCGCCTGGGCTCCACTGCGTGCCTCCCCCTCGACGTCATACAGACACCGACGCGGATTGGGCCGGCTGCCCGACACCCGCCGCCGACCTCCGCATCTGATCTTCCTCGCGACGCGCTTGCGTCGCTTGGTCCTCCAGCGACAAGCGACGTGAAACAAGGCTTCAATACGAGGTTGAATACCGTGGCGTTGCCACGCGGTCGCCGAAAAGCGCTTTGGCGTCGGTACCGCCGGGAGCTCCTCCGTCCGCCTCGTCCGCCACACTTGTCTTCGTGACAATGTCTCGGCGGTCTACCTCTCCAAAGAACCCAAATGCATCACCGGCGCACCAAGCACGTCGAGCTCGACATCCACTTTGTCCGTGAACGGGTGGCGCTCGGCCAATTTCGTGTTCTGCATGTTCCTACACGTCAACAGTTCGCGGATGTCATGACCAAGGGGCTGCCTACGGACATTTTCCAAGAGTTCCGTTCCAGTCTTTGCGTCTCGACCCTCGACGTCAAGACTGCCGGGGGGTGTTAGCAGAATACGTATTGGTATGTGTATGTATGCGTAGTCACCGCATGCTCTCTCTCTCACTGAGACGTGCTTTGCATCGTGGGTTAGTGGAGCTAGTGGCTCTCACACGTTCTCTCTGAACTGCTCCTGTAAACTGTATATATGCAGCATCAGATGAATGGAAGTGGTGTGAGTTGAGTCCTATTCCTCGTCAACAGAAGGGGCCCACCTGCCGGCGTCACTGCCATGTGGCCATGGGCCCGAAGCCGTGGATGAGCAGGAGCGGCGGCAGGCGCGGCTCCCCCGCCGGCGCCGGCGCCCAGTAGTGGATCGTTGTAGCCCCGCTGCCCTCGCCGGGGTCGCGGGGTAGGGTGACCGTGTGGGGGCAGAGGCCGGCGGCGTGGAAGGCGCGGCGCGAGAGGTACTCCATCACGGGGAGGAAGCTGAAGCCCATGGCGGCGCCGAGCACGTGCACCAGTGCAGCAGCTGGGGCGACGAAGTGGAGCGGACGAAGTCGATTGGTTCTTAAATAGCCGTATAGAGCGGTGGCCGCTCGCCGGAGCACCGACGCGTCAAAGCAAATTCTGTCGGCTCTGGCATACCTCATACAGTACGTAGTACGTACGTACTCCCTCTGTTCTGAATTACTTGTCTTGGATTTGTATAGATACGGATGTAACTAGACTTATTTTAGTGCTAGATACATCCGCATCTAGACAAATCTAAGACAAGTAATTCGGAACGGAGGGAGTATGTGCGAGTACAAGTGTGGCTGTGCCGAAATTTCTAGGCTAAAATGGGAAACAAACAATGTGCAGATGTGTGTGTGTGTTTATATTGACAATCGATTTTCAAATAATCTGGTGTACACGCCGGTACACCAAAAGGAGTAGCCAATTATCGTCGCTGGATGTTATATGGACCTGCTGTAATTTCTGTTAGTTCTAATGTTTTCTGAACTGCAATGATGTTTGATGAATAGATCAAAGTTTTTCTAAAAGAAAAATTCATAGCATTCATCCACAAAAAAGAAACTTATAGCAAGGTACATTAATATAAAGCAGGGTCAAGCTCGAAACTCCTGTTTTGATCCCGAGCTCAAATGCACCCCATGAACACTAAAACCAAAGAAAATAGTTAAAAATTCAAAAAATTCTGATTTTTCTTTGGTAAATTTTGACAAATGTTTTGTATGCTAGTAAAATCTCAGCACAAAATAACATTCGTGGAGGTCATGGCAAAAAAAAAAGGAAAACCAGCACTCTAAAATGTTTCCAAAACTAGCATTTTTGGAGCATTGATTTTATTTTTTGCCACAACTTCCATGAATGTCATTTCGTGCTGAATTTTTTTAAGCATACAAAACATTTGTTTTTTTTTTAACTGTCACCGGGGGGGAAAGACTCCCCACCTGGATATATTTCAAAAGTGTATATATTTCAAAAGTGTAATCAACAAGGTTTAGACAAGACGAGAAGATAAGAAATCCCGCCACAAACCGGCATGGATTTTTTGGTCCGCCTCGTGACCAGAGAACGAGGTCGGAGATTACTGTCCTAAGAGCATGGTTAATAGTATAGCCAGCTGCTGGCTATAAGCCAGTGCCATGTCATCTACAGCCCATCTTATAGTCAACATGTACAATAGTAAATCAAAAGAGTGTACTACTTTTTTATTATATGGCCCACCTTTCATTCTCATAAAGTACCTAAGAGCATGTGCTAGAGCTGGCTCTTCACGAAGAGCCCGCTTACCTTCTCTCTCCTCTTCTTTTTCCTCCAACTAAGCACAAATATACTAGTTTATTTCTTATAGCCCGCTGACTCAGCTCTATTGTACTTGCTCTAATTACATCATGTGGGGTTTGGTTAACCCCTCTGAAGGTCGTCGCATTCCGTGCATTCCAGATTTTCCAGAGCAGTAGCAGTGGGATGAAGGGCCACACGGACTGCGGCAGGGTGGGGTGACATGGCGAGCTCCACAGCTCCGCAAGCGGTGAGGAAACTGGTTGTAGTCATTTGTTAAAGTTTACCAAGAAAAAAATTAGATTTGTTCGAATTTCTTACTTTTTTTAATTTTATTGTTCTTCAGGGTGCATTTGACCTCGGAAGCATGTACTCCATGTCCGGTCAAGCTTGTCATCACCCAACAAGAAGTCCAACAGGACATTGTTAAACCAGGCACGGTCCTCGATATGTGGCAATGGCCTGTTTTCTTTATGACATCCACCCTTGCTTTTCCATTGAAACCCCACGGGCCCGCGTCGCTCCGCAAGGGCGACACGGATGGCGAATCCCACCTGCCATCAGATCGACCCCCTTTCTCCACCTCCTCTCCTTGTCACCGACGGTGCTCGACGCGGGGCAAAGCTCGTGCGGTGGCGGCGACAGTAGGGCATCTCCCCGCACGCCTGTTTTGAGCTGGCGGTGGTGCATCCCCCCATGCGGTGCCGCGGATGCGGATCTAACGGATAGCCTACATGCTACAGTTGAACTTGACGCTGTGGTGCCCAGGGAGCGGTGGAGCATATGCACATGAGACAGAGATTCGCCGCTTCTAGTGTTTCGCACTTGACCCCAAGTAAGATCCTGTCGGATCTTCTCCTTGGTGGTAAACACTGCCAGTTAAAATCGAGGCCACCTGATAAAGTACTAAGAAGGTGCGACGTAAAATTGTCCCAACCGTCTGAAGTAAGGCAATAAAGTCCAGTTTGTGTTCTAATGATGTTTTTGCAAGGAACCTTTTTTTTTTAGCCAAGTATGCTAAACCTCTGCCATTTCAAAAAATTTCTTTCATATGTATAGGTTTGAGTGTTGAGATATACTCCCTCCGTAAAGAAATATAAGAGCGTTTACAGTGATCTAAACGGTCGTATATTTATTTACAGAGGGAGTATATAGTGTGGTTGTAGATGACACAACCGCGTAGGGCTCACATAAGCTATTTGCGGTTGTAGATGATCAAAGGACGTGACTTGGAACTTGTTCTGTGCCACTGTGCCGACTGTGATCCACTGATCCCACTCAAAACATGGATAAGCTGTTCCCTGTTCTCCGTGAAGAGCTTCTGACAGGATACAACAAGACCATCTGATTCAGAATCGCATTTATCTTTATGGCCAAAAACACAGCTCAAATTACTAATGTTGCGAAATCATGAATACTCCATCCAGTCTCGATCAGTACCAGCTTTGCCAAGAAGAAAAGGCTTTGCCAAAACAACAATCAGAAAGGGACAAATCTTTCTCAGTCAAGATAAGCGGTTCGGCATGAATATCACTGCACTGTGCATTGTCTGCTAAATCTGAAAGGGAGAGGAAATAGGTGCAGCATTATTAGATTTGTTAGGCAGAAGGTGTGGGCTACAGAGTCGTGGCCGATTTTTTTTTCTGTCAGTGGAAGCTCTACTATAGATCGACAAGTTCATCTTCCAATACTGAGCAAAAAGGGTGTTCGGCTTTGTCGAAAAAGTAACTGGAACGTGTGCTCGTCGACAACATCTTCAAAAATACAGATGCATACGTTCGCTATGTGTGGTCACTGGTCAGTCAGACAAATTGCAGAGAGCTTGTTGTGGACTGGTTGGACAAGAACGGAATGCTGGTTGTGGTCGCAACTCTGTAACTGAACCTGTTCAGGTCGGACATCGTTTCTGAATTGACATGGTTGCACAACTTGGTCATCTGTACGTATTACGTACTCCCTCCGTTCGAAAATACTCGTCGGATAGATGGATGTATCTAGACGTATTTTTGTTCTACATGCATCCATTTTCATTCATTTCTACGACAAGTATTTCCGGACGGAGGGAGTACGTGGATGATGCCCCGGCCTGATCAAGCAAGTCAGCAGCAAGTAGGTTCAAAGTTGTTATGTCCGAGCGTGCGTGGAAACAGAGTGGGCTCTTCGCTGGTTTCAGTTCTTTTCGGGCCATTCTGCAGAATTACGGTCTGGAAAGAGAAGCTGAAGCTGAAAGGACCTCGCCGTTCAGCTGCTTACCCCAGAATTCGCCAGAATCCCTTTGAGAGCCGGAATCTCCACCGAGCCCCAACTCGCATTATCATCTCTGCCCGCTCGTGTTCACCCCTCTCTGTTAGGTCTCCCCCCACCCAACCGAAGGGCGCCGCCGGCTGTCTCCACCCACCCCTCGCCGCCGGCTATCTGTTCCGACTCCGCCGCGCCCCTCGCTGCTGGACCTCCACTCCACGTCCCTCGCCGCCCGACCCCGCCCCGTCCTGCGCCCGACTCTGCCGCACCCTCGCCGCCAGACGCCGCCGGTGAGCTCATCTCTCTGTCTCCTCTCTCCATCCATGTCCGCATCAGTGTACCCTCTCCAGTTCCTCTTCGAGCCATCACACTGCACGCCGTACTCTAGCAGCTAAATTAGTACAGTACGTCCATGGGCCATTCATTCATCAACCTGGCCTTAGCGTGGCATATTACATTACGTTCATGTGCTCTAGTGCTGATGGAGATGATGCATCAATTTGTTGGTAAATCTGCTAGTGTTGACTTGTTACAAATAGTGTGTACCTTTGCTTGTATCATTGCAATTAACGTGTAGTTGTGCTATTTGATTGCAGGTGCATCTACAAGCTGCTAAGTTTCGGTTTGCTGCAATGGCAGAGGAGGAGAAAACGACAGAGGTGTTTGATGCTGGTTGCGTCACAAATGAGCATGCTAGGGTGCCAACTCCCACATATCAAGGTGGCCCGGCTCAAGTCGACTCGGAAGATGATTCTGGCTCTGAATGTGAGCACGTCCAGGTTACACCTCTCCCGAATCGTGTAAAGAGCAGGAAGAAGAGGGCATGTCCTTATTCGCGTATGGTGGCAAGTGAGATTGCTAAAAACAAGGCACTTGTGCGTTTGGTGGAAATTTTGAGGCAAGGGAGAAGAGAGCGACAAATCAAAGTGCAAAAGAGATTGTGAATCCAACAAGACAGGAGATTCACGACGTGATGGCCATGGTGATTGCAGACGGAGCCAAACCTGGGAGTGATGAGCACTTCTATGCTTCACATCTTTTGTTGGAAAAGAAGAATCGTGATGTTTTTTCCTCGTTTAAGGCTCACAAACCTAGTGAGAGGCTTGCATGGATAAGGAGGATATGGGAGCTCAACAATAAGTAGAATATCTATGTTTTAAATGCTTTGAAGTTTGAACCAAACTATTTGCTTTTAACTTGTACCGTTGTGAACTATGTTATTTGATTCGGACATCCCTTTGTTGCTGGTATTCGAGGTAAAATAGTTTGAAACAAGTGTTGGCAGTTCAACATACAACTTCGGTGCAAGGGATTACAAACATTTAGCACACAATCTCAGAAAAGATTGAGCTTAGCAACCTTAAAACTAGCGATAATGGGAGGCAACCCATCATTCCAAAAGGAAATAAATTCGTTACCACGAACTCAAGACTTCTCTGCCACCACTGACGTTGCGCAGACTTGGCACGGCGATGTGTTCAGGCGGCGACGGATGACGGCTAGGGTTACGTCGGTCGCCTACGTTGTTTCTCTCTCTAGAAAGCCGATTCGTGTCCACGCTTCTTTTTCATTTGATACCTCAAGTGTTTGGGATTCCTTAGAGATAAATACACCATTGCTTTTAAATTTATCTCTAATGTTCAGTTTGGTCAATGAACTCTTAATGGTTAGTACGGTCCATTAAACTTGCTAATTTGGTTCAGTTAGTCCAAATGCAAGCCTTACCCCTATGTTTTTCCACGTCGACTGCTGAGTTGGACTTGGATACACGGGGGCGCATGGTTAAGGAGGCAAAGAGGCACAAGTTGGGCTGTAAGTTTGTATCGAGGTCCCTTGAGATTTGTTAATACAAAAATTTGATCCTCATCTTCTTCATGTCGTATCCGAAATGGAGAGGAGGCAGGCGAGGTGGAGAAGATATCTTCAAGGGGAGGAGTTGCATCAAGGGCCAACTTTCATAGATGATAATGTACTAGCAGATTGTACCTCTATTGCTCTGGAATATAACCCTTATTTACCCGCAAAGTAAAAAGTAGTTCTATCATGATCTGGTGATCATTTCATGGAAAACATGTTTAATTACAAAATAACTTTGTTTATCTAGATAATGAAAACATCTTGATTTTTATCTAGAATAGACTGATGTTGATTATAGACTTTGCTTGAGTGATTGGTAGGTTGCTTATAGAGTTGTTTGTTACATTGTGGTGTGACATTTTGTTTGCATAAAACCAAATGGGACCACAAGGGTGAAACCTCGAGCCAACTTTGCCCAAGATATCCATATAGGACATCTGTAATTATGTAATAAAAATGTTTTTCAAAAACCAACCCTAGCCATTTGAACTATTTATATTTCAAATTAATGGCATAAGCCTTACCCTTATTACACAACATATTATTATACATGTGGTTGCTTGATCAAATAATTTATTTTCTTAGTCCATGGATAAAATGAATAATAAGGCCTTCATTTAAACTAGGATATGTTAAGGGTTCCAAATAAAAATAAAAATGCTTATAAATCCTAGTATTAATCTGTCTCCTTATTAAATCTTCAAAATATCTTCAACAAAAACCAAGAATATTGGGGCGCATCCCTATGTCCTTGGAAGCGAAGGTTTAGGAAAAATAACACCACTGTGTTCAACGTTTGCACAAGAAAAAGGTTTTGCCAAATCACAAATTAAATAAAGGAAAAATATATATTATCATGTGTATTATGTTTCTTGATAAATTGCCATATTAAATAAGGGATTATAAGGTAATTGTACACACCTCCTTATTTACGGAATTTTAGAGATGTCTATTTTGAAACACCAAAATCTAATTATTGAAATGACAAGGCTTTTGATGTTTTGATCAATTCTATTTATCCGAAAATTCCAGCCAGAAATATGTTGGGTACCTCACCTTGAGACAAGTCCAGCAATTGGCAAACCCCTTGCCTCATAGTTCAGAAGTTGAGAGAATTTCCAGATTTGTACTTTCATTAAAAATTATCCTTTGAAAACCATTTTTGGCCATGTCCAAAATACTAGGAACATTATTTCTTAACCATAGCAATGTGTTGAATTCATGTTTACAATTGACAAAAAAAATCTCACTAATGTAAAAGGCTGTGAGTAAATTGAGTTTAATGCCCAAAACCTGATGGCTCATTTGGTAAAAAGGAAGAGATTTACTCATAGTGGGTGCCTCGACACACAACGATGATGCCTCCTGCTCCTCTAGAAATCGCACCAGCTGCTGAGCTATGTGTTGCTCTCCAAGACAAGCCAGCTCTCTTCCCTCTTCTGCGCGGTGCCACAACCCTTTCTCCGACCAAGGCTATGTTGATTGTGCCCATAGGTGTTCCGCATCCAGGTCATGCATAGGTTTTCCACACCATATGGCTATGACCTCGCCTAGACCCCCTATCTTCCCTTGCTAGACGCCACGCTACACCCTCATTAACTCCTTGCCACTAACTGCTGAGCAGTGCTGAGGTGACGCTACCGATGTACTTTTAAGATTATGCCTATGAGGTCACCACTCTCCATAATGTTCATGTTAAGCCAGACCCCTTCACTCTTTAAGGTCATGAGTGAATATTTGTACTAGTTAAAAAAGTGGTATCGCAACAAGTAAATCTCATTTAATAAAAGAAGAACTTATGAAGAGATCTACCATCAAGGTGCGGTGACTGGAACTTTACTACATATCTGGGATGAAACATATGATCTCACCGGTTGGAGCGAACAACGACAAACTTGTGTTCTCCCCTTGGTAAAGGATTTTCTATGCGTTGATGTTCTAACCTTGATTTGTTGGACCTGGCACATGATAACCTTGTCCTGTCCATTGAGGCTAGACTCAATGTTGGCACAAGTGTGTTATCCCTTTTGAAGGCATTTGCCGCAACATGACGACTTAGTTGTATGTGTCTTTTGGTCATATCTTGTAATGAGTCGACCTTTGTTGGCATTTATGCACTTTGTTTATAAGGTGTTTTGGCCTCGTTGCCTTACCCTTATTCAATAAATTGGCGGTTGTCTGCATCCTATAGTGCAGAGGTCATGAGGTATAACCTTCCCTTCAGAAGGAAAAAAGACCATGCCATTTTTTCTTTGGTATTCGATTACAATGGATTTCATAGAAATATTTCCATCCCGTTGTAGTTCTTTGAAGGAAAAAACTCCGATGATTTCTTCGTACTACATAATCAAATATGGAAGATGATGTGACACTCTAATCCTGCACCCCAGAATCATGCAAATCAAATAGACCCTGATTGATGTACACATTAGTATACATGATAGCTCTGAATGCATGGGCCGAAATGGCTAAGCAATCTTATTGCAATCAATGGTGTAGGTAGTGGCTATGCATCTCATAGCGAGCTGCCATTGGTGCAAGCGGTGTCTGGAGCCATCAAGAAGTCGAGCATGATGTTGTTGAACCGGGCCGGGTCCTCGAGCTGTGGAGCATGGCCCGTTTTCTTGATGATCTCCACCCTAGCTTTCCCATCCAATGATCTGAAACCAAAGTGCAGATCAGTGCGTGACCAACACAAACTGAAACCACTTGATCATGAAGGAAACCACACGCGGTAAAAAAACGGTCCGTGTAGTAAACGATTTACACATTGATACGAGTACCTCTGGATTGCGTAGGCCTTGTCTACTGGGAACAACTGGTCGTGCTCTCCCCAGACAATCAACACTTCCTGCATACAAATGCATACAACGTGGTAAAAAAAAAGGTTAGCTGAGATGGAGAGTTTCAGTAGATGCGTTGGTCCAGGCGTTAGGTGAGCACACACAGAGACGTTGAGACAGAGTGTACCTGAGACAATGGTGTGACTTGGAACTTGTCGGTGCCGACGGTGATCCCCTTGAAAAGATGGGTGAGCTGCTCCCTGTTGTCCATGAACAGTTTCTGACAGGAGGCAACAAGATCATCTGATTCAGTGCTGTTCTTGTTCCTTATCTGATGTCCCCGAAGGGACAGTCCTATACTCTTGTTTACATCTACCGCCTCTATTGCCATCTTTAAGACCGAAAACACAGTTGCATCGGCGCTATTAATTCAGTGCCGTTCTCATTTCTGAGTAGACCGGAACTATAACTGCTTACCAAATCTGTCATGGAGGATGTAAATGTTACTCCCTCCGTTCCTAAATGTCTTTTAAGACATTTGAAATTGACTACAATATACGGATGTACATAGGCATATTTTAGAATGTAGATTTACTCACTTGTTGGAATCTCTAGAAAGACTAATACTCCCGCCGTTTGAAAAAGTTTGTCTCAAGTTTGTCCATCAAATGGATGTATCTAGCATCAAGCGACAACTTTTTCGAACGGAGGGTGTATTTGGGAACGGAGGGAGGAGTACTACATTACTAGATTTGATTCATTGTTGGGCGGGAGGTGTCAGCTTCAGCTTTGTGCTTGGAAGTTCTGCTGTCAGTTGAAGGCTCGAACTATTCTTTATTTTTTGTTTTGGAATATTTTTAGATCAACATGCTCATCTTCGGTAACTTGAGTAGTCCTCATAGGGGGAAAAGTTGAACTATCACTCCTAAAAATACGTCTTCCAAATGCAGAATGCAGAGCAATGATGACTAAAGAATACTATCAGGCAGGGAGGAAGATAAACTTGCACGCTAGCCGTTGGTCACCTTGTGACAAATAAAAGATGGCGGCTAACCAGAGCACAAGTGGCATCTGTACACGCACGCACCTGGATGAAGTCCCGGAGGACGAAGTCCGGCGTCATCATGGCCGGCGGCGGGCGGTACACGGCCATCTCCATCAGCCTCCTCATGGCGGCGGGCTCGGCCGGCAGGAGCAGCTCGTGCGCGCCGCTCCACCCTTCGCCGGCCCTCTTCAGGAAGGCGCGGTCGTCGGCCGCCGTCTTGAGCAGGTCGGAGCTCGCGATCACCACGGGGCCCACCCTCCGGGGCCCCGCCGCGCGCGCCAGCCAGTACGCCACGAACCCGCCGTAGCTCGTGCCCGCCACGGCCACCCGCTTGCCCTTCAGCCCCTCCACCGAGTCCAGCAGCGCCGCGAGCGCCGCGGCCTGTGTGGCCTCGGACGGCGGCGGCGCCGCGGGCGAGTCCCAGGAGCTGCCGCCGAAGCCGAGCAGGTCCGGGACGATGACGTGGAACTGGCGGGACAGCGGCCCCACCTGGCAGCGCCACTGCCAGGTGGCCCGAGGGCCGAAGCCGTGAATGAGCAGCAGTGGCGGCAGCCGCGGCTCCCCCGCCGGCGCCCAGTAGTGCATGGTGCAGGTGCCCGACGACCCGCCGTCGGGGTAGGGGAGCGTGACCGAGTGGGGGCGGAGGCCGGCGGCGAGGAACTCGCGCCGGGCAAAGTAGTCGATGAGCGGCACGACGCTGAGGCTGGCCCCCATGGCTCGATCAAGCGGAGCACCAGCACGGCCGCTGATGCCGCGTCAAGTTCTTGGTGTGCAGCTGTGCATGGAAAGAGAGTGAGAACTCCACTGATGTATAGCGATGTGCTGGTGGAGCTTAGCTTAAAGGTAGTAGAAGATTGTTGTGGTGGGAGAAACGGAGGGTTCACAGCATCCCGGGATTGCAAGGGAAGAAGGCCGGTGGTTGAGTGGAGCTTGATTATACTACCATCCGGAAAGTCGGCTATGGTGGCGCTTTCAATGGGCCACGATGGAATGCTGCGTGATAGAGGACCATGTCCCTGTTAAAGAGATACAAGTTGTGCTAGATTAGGCAGTGATGCGGACGAGAAGTGTGGCCGTCAAGTGCAAGATTCCGGCATCGTTTCTTTGGACCGGAAGGAAGCACTGCACTCACTCAGCAAAAGAAGAAGAAGAAGAAGAAGAATAAAAAGAGGGGAGAATGAGTTCGCGTGCAATACAAACTGTGAGGTTATGTATGGATCAAGTGGGCAGATTGCAAGAAAATAATTCCAAATCAGCATCAAAGTATATTTGGTGTAGGCGAGAACCACCCAACGATTAAGAAGATGCGGCCTCAAGCCTTGACGCGACGTGCACTTGCAGCCACGGGAAAGAACGGAAACCGTCTGTGAGACAGGGAGGCCAGCAGGCAACCACACAGAAACAAAACAACTTTACGTAGTACGTAGTACTCTTGTTCCAGCTAGGACATTACTTTCTAGAAGAACTCTTGTATGGCATGGCGTGGCGTAGACGCGCTCCTGAACAACCTTGCAAAACCGAACCGCAGAACCTATATGAACTACACAAAACCGAAGCCCTTTTTAATACGCCGAAATTTCTGAATGCTCACCAAGTTTAGAATGTTTCACTGAAAATTGTGATCCTTTTTTACAATACAGAATTTCTTTTAGGTTCTGTGATCAATTTTTCGAAAAGAAACATTTTACAAAATTCCAAAATAAAATTTGAAAACATGAACATTTTTTGAAATCCATGAATTGTATTTCATACACAAACATTTTTTTAATCTATGGACCTTTTAAATGAGAGAATTTTCGAAAATACAAATAGTCTTCGAAAATTTGGAGCACATTTTGAATATGTTGAACATTTTTAAAATTTATGATTTTTCAAAAATAAACAGAAAATAAAAAAGGAAACAAAAGAGCGAAAAATAGTAACCAAACGAAAACCAAAATAAATAAGAAAAAAAGTTTAGGAACCTTCTGGAAGGCCCACAAAACCAGCCAGGAACCTTCCAGAAGATTCACAATACCGGTTGCTCAAATACTCAGATGGTCGGCCCATTCTGCGATCGTGTGTGCGATTGCCCGACTATTTACCGCAGCATGCGGTAATAAGGAAATTCTGTACCTTAGGGAAGCAGCGTCAAATAGACTGTGCCACGCATAGGAGGCCGCCCGACTGGACCGACGCATTGCCGCGCCCTAGAACAGGGAAAAAATCATCGAAAAAGGAACGGTAGTGCGAGGTATCAAACGTTGTAACTCCCGCTGCTAACCACTCGTCGCTAGCCACATGAGCTGATGGGCTTCAGTATCTAATTAGGAAACACGAACTATAAGAACTATCCATCAGCGCCCGGTTTACTGTAGCGAACCAGTATTATTTCCCACTATTTCTTTTCTTTTTATCTACTCACTATTTGTTTATTTTTCATATTTTCATATTTTCATTTTTCCTTTTTGTTTCTTTTTCCTTTTCAACAAATGCTCACGCGTTTAAAATTTGTTCAAGATTTCAAAAAATGTTTGTTTTTAAAAACATATAATACAAATATTCACATTTTAGAAAGTTGTACAAAATTTTCAAAAAAAAAATGTTTGTGTCTTTCAAAATTGCTTAGAATTCTAAAATAAGAACATTATTTAAAAAGAGAACAAAATTTTCAAAGTACGTTGTTTTTCGTCATTCCTCAAATGAGCCCAATTTTTCAATGACTTCTATGAGCAATTCAAGACACCATGCCAAGTTGTTTCGGTTTTCAACAAATTTTGCATTTTCTGGAGTTTTCTTGGAAAAAAAGGCCGATAAATGGCGGGATGTGTCGCAACTTGCATACAGTGTTGTAAGTTGTTCAAACCTGGCATGAATGCCTATCATGGGCATGTCAACCCGCTCCCAAATCCGTCGAATGGCCTCAATTTTTTTCCACCAGCTTCTATAACCAATTGAAGGCATCATGCCAACTTGTTTGGATTTTTGACAAGTTTCACATTTCCTAGAGTTTTCTCCATCAAAAAGGACCGATAAATGGTCAGACGTGTCACATCCAAACCAAACATGGATGCCTCATATGTCCGTGCCAGGGTAATGCAAGAAGTTTGGGTCATTTATCCATAGTCCAAAAAACCTCCAGGTCGGGTGCATCCATGAGCATGTAGTTTTTTTCCTAATTTTAATGCTTTTGTTGTTTGCAATTTCTGTCATTATCAATAACTAAATGTATATGGAAATTTTACAAAGTTAGACACTTAGTCCAAAACAAATTATGGATAATTTAAAATGTTAAAAAATATGACAGTTTTCTGAAATCTAGATAATTTTAAAAAATTGTAAACAATATTTGAAAATAAGAACACCATTTGATATTCCAATCTTTTTTCAAAAGTTTGTACAAGTTTTGAAAAAAATATAATGTTCAAAAAGGAGAAATATGAATTAACAAAAAAACCAAAATTAGAAAAGAAAAAAATGCTTAAGCCTTGGCCCGACTAGGCGAGCACATCACTCCCGTTGGGCGCGTGTTGGGCGAAAGTCCTATTTGACATTGTTGCGTTGAACAGTCGTTGTTTCTCATAAACCCGAACGAGTGAATATGGGTCAACCCATTTCAACCTGATTATTGCCTCTACAGATGCGGGTTTTGGGAACCTTCTAGATGGTTCCAGGTCGGTGTTTACCGGTTTCGATACCTTCTAGAAGGTTCATGTATTAGTATTTTGTCTTTCTTTTTTCTTATTTTTTTCAAAATTGCAAGGTTTAAAAAATGTTCAACTTATTTATTTATTTTTCATATTTTTTAAAAAGTTGAATTCAAAAAAGGTCACGTTTTCAGAAAAGTTTGCAGTCAAAAAAATTTGTGTTTTGAAAAGTTGTTTGAAATTTCATATTTTTTCTCAATTTTTTAAAAAAAATAGAGTTTCAAAATGTATTCCGCTTCTCAAAAAAATGTTTGCATTTGTTTCACACTTAAAAAACTCACATTCAAAATTCCAATAACCGTTCGAATTTGTTTGCGTTTAAAAAAAGTCTCATTCAAAATTTCTGAAAGTGTTTAAATCTGTCGCTGTTCACACTACCATCATTCGGGATGGCCAGCGAGCCCAAGCGACACCTCGTAGAGAAAGTCTCGCTTTTCCTGAGTGGCCTTCAAATAACCGGACGGATGCGATAGTTCTTAAGAAACCGCGCTGCAAATTATGCAACATAACTTGCTTGGTCTAGCGGTTCATTCGGTTACCTGAGAGCAGGAGGTCATGTGGTCATGTGTTCGAGGCATACTGTTTTTTGGATTTTCCATTGTTTCATCTTTTTTTTAGGGGTATTGTTTCATCTTTACAGATACTGTTCACTAGTGGCCGGCCCAGTTGACATCACATGTACACTGGGCCGTGTACGGGCAGTACATACACATGACGCGTATACCGCTAAAAAAATATGACGCGTATCGGTGCGGGCGATACTTGTTGCAAAAAAACCATCCTACCTTTTATTATGAAGGGGTATCAAGAGATCTCTTCCGTTGATGTGTTCAGGGGGTTGTACCAAAGCGGGACTCCATCAATATTCATTTCGAAAGTGTTTAAGAAACGTTTACTATGTTTATGACCAGTGAAGTGAACACCCTCTACAATGCAGTAGAAACACGGTGAAGCAGTGAACATACGGCGTAAACGTGTAGAACTTGTTAACAAAAACATAACACAACACAAAGTTCAGAGCCACCATTCCACCCCATTTTGAATGGCCGGAGGCATTCAGATCACACCCTATCTCTTTTTTTCTTTTTTCTTTTGAATCTTCTGAGCAGACATTTAGATCATAGTATTAGTAGCTCTTCCTCTTTTTTACACATAACATTACATGATTATACATACCTAAAAGGATTATATAATGTTAC